>CM035802.1:23624692-24909692 GCA_020466265.1 Siphamia tubifer | reverse complement strand
AATCATGAGGATTAATCATGATTAATTTTGACACCCCAAATTCTTATTAGCTACTACAAATTTCAAGCAACTCGGTTTGAATTCCAGAGGACATCATATTAATTACCAACTCCAAGGTTTAAAAACACTGACTGCTAATGACGCTAAGGCTAACGGTGTGATATCTGAGGGAAAATGTGCTCAGATGTCCATGTGAATCAAGACAACATGTGCACTGAAGCTCATTGGTGTGGATCTGCCAAGTGGTTTATTAAACAAATGGCTTAATCAGACGTAGGAGACGTCAGCTTTGCTTCTGCACCGTGCCCGTCACCTCAGACATTAGTAATTCTGCAACCACATGTTCCGTCTGTGTTCCTGCCTATACTGCGGTGATAAAATAAGCAAACAGTGTCCAGTCTGAGGCTGTGCAAATGCACCTCTAATGGCTCTCTGGTCTCACCGGGATGTACGACTTGATTAAGAAAGGAAGGATTTGCATAATTTAGTTCAATGTTGTAAAATACCCTGTAAGCAGATGTAACTGGAAATGCACAGGGAGGCTGTTGTTGAAGGTGTTTAGGAAATGTGAACAGGATTATTTCTGACATTAGCAATGCACTGCAGGATGGATTACATATGTAGTTTTACATTACAGTTCCCATAAACACAGCTCCCCCTACACTACATCCCATGCAATTATATTGCCAATATGTAAATAATATTTAAATGTGCACAGTAAAAGACTAGATCTGTAAAAAAATATATATATATATCAATGTTGTTACGTCATTAGCTATGGGGGGATTTTTGTCTGTTGTCTTTGTCTGTTTTCTCCCCTCTGCTCCTTGTCCTCTGCTGTCACTCAATTCACAGGTCCAGCCCATTCATTCAGTGCCATGCCATACTCCAGCCACTTCCACCTCTCACCACCAGTTGGGTCTCCAATCACCTCCAGCCAATCATCACCAGCACCTCCATATATAAATCACCTGTGTTGCCAGCAATCTCCCTCTTTCTCATTCTGCCATGCTCCACCAGACACTGCTGCACAACCAGTTTGTATTTGTTTTACTTTGTACCAGGGGAAGGGTAGATTAGTGCTGGGGTACCCTATACATTTACCCGTAGGCAATCTTTTTCTGTTATTCACACTAGCCTAGGAGGTGAGTGCCACATGTTGTGATTTTCTTTGTTGTTTTAGAGTAGGAAGATTTTTGTTTCATTCAGTAGGTTAGATCTGTACTTTATTGTAGATTGTGTTTTTATGGTATTCTTTCTTTTAGCACCACCAAGTCCCTTTCCCTGTGTTTTCTGTTATTTGGATCATTTTTTGTTAATTAAAGCTCTCAGTTCATTTTTACAACCATCTCTCCATTTTCATTTGACATTTTTGGGTATAATGTTACTGTCCTTAACCTAGACCACCAACTGGGACATAACGTTGTAAAATGTATATAATATTTAAATGCTGAATGTATATATTTAAACAAAAACTGCCTTTTTAATTTCTTTATGTTTCACATGTACTTATATATTTATATTTCTGTATCCCGTACTTTATTTTTGTATGTTGCTGCAATCAACTGTGGAATTTTCCCACAATGGAATAAACATCTTATCGTATGTTATTGTATAAAAGATGCATCGATTATCACTACACACATATACAATGACATCAAATTGAAACCTTACCTTACTTTGTCTTATCTTTTTGTATGTTATCTTACTGTATAGTATCTTATTTTATCCCATGTTAATGTATCTTCAGAAAGACTTTTATTGCCATTGTTCGTATAGTACACATGTAGTATACAACTAGGAATTTGTTTCGTCTTTTCTCATTGTAGAAGTAAACATTTTCATAGAATAATTAGATTTTTTTCCCTTGTTTTTATTTCACTGGTCTGGCTCACTCTGCCCTACAGCTCTGACACTAAAAGTTTTATTCTAAAGCACCATCAGTGAACCAAATCATGTGTAAAGTGGAGGGTGTTTCATATTACTAATGCCACTTAAAGAGATGCCATTAAAACTACAGCCAGGTTATGTTAAAGTGCCATGGAGGGAAATGCTATGATCCAAGTTCCCATAAAGTATCGGATTGAGTGTCATGATGAATATTCATAAATTGCTTTAATGAAGACCTCACATTGATTAAGCCTTTTCTAATGGGCTGTATCACAGCGAATGCCAGAATATAATTGGATTACGGTGACTTTGGGAAGTACTTTGAGACAGTGCCCACATTGGAAATGAAGATGTGGAGCCCGCTAACAGCATAATTGACAAGGATGAAGATGGATGGATGCGGGCAACTCCCCCAAGCTATTCCTGCCCAAAGCAAAAGGAGCCTACAGCTGTGCCCTGTGTACACCCAGACAAGATTTAATTAACTTCAAAGCATGCTTTTATTTATTTATTTATTTTTAAACCTGCCTGGCTAAAGTCAAGTGGAGATAGGAAATATGTGTATCCTAATTTTGTTCCATAGGACTGTACATACAGTATATAGAGCTGAACCCAACTTAAAAGATCTGTTTTTATTATTATTGATTCCACCGTGATTCCTCTGACACTATTAATGATCCGCAAAAAAACTGAAAACAACAGTATAGAAAAGACAGGCATAAAGATTGAAGAGAGAAAGATAAGATACAAGAACACATGATAAGATACAATAATAATAATAATAATAATAATAATAATAATAATAATAATAATAATGAGAAAAGTAAACCTCAGCCAAGGCAGATCTGCCCCCTTTGAATGAAGAGAGGTCCGCTAAGGAGGTCATGTTTTTGCCAGAGTTTGTGTGTCTGTCTGTTAGTTAGCAAGATAACTCAAAAGTTATGGACAGACCTTGATTAAATTTTCAGGGTAGGTTGGTAATGGGGAGATCTGGAAATTATTAGATTTTGGTGGTGATGTGTGTGTGTGTGTGTGTGTGTGTGTGGGGGGGGGGGGTGATCCAGTATCTCTTCCGGACTCCCCCAGATAAAACCCACGCCAACAATGGAGAACATGCATTCTCCACACAGAAAGGTCTGGTGTGGGAATTGAACCAGAGTCCTTCTTGTTGTGAGGCATGAGTGTTAACCACTGCACGGATTAATGAGATAAAAAGTCAAACTCATGAGATAAAAAGTCACAGTTATTAGATAAAAAGTCTAAACTATGAAATAAAAAGTCCAAATTATGCGATAAAAAGTCCAAATTATGAGATAAAAAGTCGAAATTGTGAAATAAAAAGTCAAATGTATGAGATAAAAAGTCAAACTCATGAGATAAAAAGTCACAGTTATTAGATAAAAAGTCAAAATTATGTGATAAAAAGTCAAAATTATATGATAAAAAGTCTAAAATATGAAATAAAAAGTCAAAATTATGAAACAAAAAGTCAAAATTATATGATAAAAAGTCTAAAATATGAAATAAAAAGTCAAAATTATGAAACAAAAAGTCAAAATTATATGATAAAAAGTCTAAAATATGAGATAAAAAGTCAAAATTAGGAAATAAAAAGTCAGAATTCCAAGTCACTAAGCACAACCAGAATTAAACCATGCATAAGAGTCACTGGATAATAGGCGCACTGTCATTTTTGGAGAAAACTAATGTCTTAAATACGATACATTTGTGAGTGACTACTTCTGGCATATATGTACTGTAGACCATTGGAAGCTTAAAGGGTTAACATAAAAAAAATAAATAAATGAAAGAAAAATGTTTCCAAACTTTACCATTTAATTGCAACTAATATATAATGCAGTAATTGACGCATGCACAAGTTCTGTACCTTGCTAGACGTCTCTGTGCTCAGTCCTCCAGTCCTGTGTGTAAACTGCTAATTGCTTTGTAACCCTCAAATTGCTTCTGTCAACAGTCTCACAAACAGCCAATAACTGAGTATCCATTACCTTTATCTCCACAGAGACCATGCATGCAGCAAACCAGCTCAAGTCAGTCTCCATTTCAGAAGCCACAGATGATTTTCTTACACCACCAGCAATCTCAGTTTGTCTGAATAATGCATTGCAAGAAATTCACATATGGCTGACCGCACAGAAATAATAATAAAACTCAAAATCAGACTGTTCCTATACAAAACCGCTTCATTAACTCTTCATGTTTCTTTACAGGAGCTTTGGTTTGTTCCTTTTCCCCCTTTTTCAAATGTCTAATTATGGCATTCAACCACTTAGTCATCTCATTTGCATTTTCAGGGAGATTTTAAATGTCAAACTGAATAAATGCAGCTCTGATGGTTTTAAAATTTCAGTTAATATGCAAACACTATTTATTCGCGTCTCAAATCAGATCTTTCTTATTGAGACCAATGTGGCGTATAACTTTCCGCTGCGTTGAGTCGCTGATTAGAATTAATTCATTAAACCTCTGATCATTTACAACAATTTATTTCACTCATTTCTCATAAAGACCATTAACACTGATAACGAGGAGTGTTTTCAAAAGGGGATTTTCGAGTAAAGTGTATGTTTACGTCAATAAAGTATAGCAAAACAGACGTAAATGAATTTAATTAGAGCAATAAGTGGTGAATTATACCAACCAGATGCTTTCAGTAATGCTTCAGATGTATTATAGCAAAGAGAATAGAAGTTAAGAGATGGATAATGATGATTTTTTTTTTATAACTTATAAACACCCAGTGTTACTTTTGTACTTGTTCCTATATGTTTTATCAGCACTTATTATAATAGACTAGGCAGGATTTTGATAAATGGGCCTATTTAAAGTCCAGAAGGCATTTCATGTTAATTTTTGCCATACAGTGTTAGGGGTTTTGAAGAGTGCTAAATTAAAATCATCTGTATGCCGGGCTCAAAAATGTCCCATAATGCCTCAAAATAGAGAAATTCAATATGGCTGGCACAGCCATATTGAATGAATGGGTTATATTTTTGACTGTATAAGGGAAAAAAACATGAATGTAATGTACTTTTATATGTTTTTACATATGGGGAATTCAAAGTCATGCTCAGATTTAAGATCAAGATGAAAGAAAATGCTATTTTATCAGATTATAAATAAAGTTTATTATATCAGCAACAGAAAAAAATTAAGAAAGAGTGTTTTTTTTTTCAGTAAAATATATAATTTACTGAAAATCTCCTTTTAATAAAAGCGTCTTCCAAATACATAAATAAAATAAATAAATAAAAATAAACATAAACTGAGTGTCTCCATTCATTATCATTGATCAAACTCACAATTTGTCACCATTTATTATAATCCAATCCTCGTTATTTTGCATTTTTTTCATGTATTTTCTTATATTTAATGATCATGTAGATGTTCATTATAGCTCAGAGTAAATGGTTAAAAGGTTAAAAGATCAGAAACAAAAAAAGAAAAAAAATTCTGCAAAACAATCAGCAATTGAATGTAAAACCCAAATATTAGATATTGATTCCATTAAGTGGACTTAGTAGATGTTAAGTCAAATAATATCAGTAATCATTATTTTCTGATGTGAATTAGAAGGAAACAAACAAACACAAGCATGAATAAACATTTTCATTCAATATCCAAAAGCTTGAAAAGAGGTTTAACTGGAAAAATGTACATATCTGTGTTTAATTGAAATAATAATATTCTTCAGGCTCAATCAGTAAAATGATAAATGAAGGTAGATGAGCTCTACCTAGTGGGCAAACACTTATATTACAAACAATATATACTGATGGACAAACAATATGTACTGAAAACTGTAGTTTCATCAAAAGGTAGACCAGTGGTCACACAATAACTAAATAAATAAATGAGTAAATAAATAAATAAATGAAGAAGAAAAAAAAAAAACAGATAAGGTGATTAAATTTTTAGAGCGTAGACCTCTGTGCAGCAGCGCAATTGTAAAGGTAAAACATTTTGCAAATATACCATTTGTTTGATTTCAAAACGAGTCTGTCTGTGTTATTTCATCTGATGTCTGAAGGTAAGACGAAGTGAATGGGAAAAAAAACACTGATATTATCTTGTCTAGATTCTGAGATATCACCACTTATGTGTTTTAACTGTTGACCTTCACTGTGATCTTGACCTTTGACCTTATGGTTCAAAATGTATCAATTATCATTATCAATCATTATCTGTTATCTAGCTGATAAACAGACAAACATAACCTACTTTGCAGAAGTAATAATGTAGCTGACAATAATGTGGGAGTCTGACAGCGATTATAATCAAGTTATTTCACTAATTATTAATTCCTTAGCATTTCCTACTGTATGTAAAAAAAAAAAACACCTAACCATGTTATATTTACATTGTTGAAAGTCTGAAAATACTGCATTATTTTGTTATGTCCAATTTTGTCATTTTCTGCCAAAAAAATCTGTTTTATTTTTATTTATTTTTTTATTTGACATATAAAAAAAGGTAGTCTTTAGGTGTTTTCAAGCATATTTTATTTATTTTTAGATATATTTAATTTTTTCTTTTGTTTCCTTATTATTTTTGTGTATCATTACCTCCTCTAAGAAGGTTATGTTTTTGTTGGACTTTATTTGTCTGTCAGCAACATTACTGAAAAAGTTATGGATGGATTTTATAGAAGTGTTGGGAGTGTCACAAGGAAGAAACGATAACATTTTGATGATGATACAGAAGATATCATAGATCCTGGATTGCTTTGAAATGTATTCTCTATTTACCGCAATGTAAAATATCAAATAAAACCATAATCCAGGGGTTTCAAACTCCAGTCCTTGAGGGCTGGTGTCCTGCATGTTTTAGATATTTCCCTCTTTTCCATGATTCAGTTTAACCCTTTAACTCCTGAGACTTTAGCAGTTCCACATAATGGACACATATGGAAAAATTAGCAAAAAAAAAAAGGAATTATTAGATAATTCCTTCTTCCATTACACCTCAAAGTCATGACATCATTAACAGGTTCTGCAGAGAATGATGAGCTGATTATTAACTCTTCAGTGTCAGAACTGATGTATTCTGAATCAATGGTTTAGATTAAATATACCATTTTTTTTCTTTTTTTTTTACAAAATGCCACTAATTAAAAAAAAAGTCAAAATTAAAACTGCTGGGACCAAATTTTAATAATAGTTCTCTTTTTTTGGTAACATTTTCCATGTTACTTATAATTTTGCAAATATTTATTCGTACTGTTGGTTAATTTTGTTGAAATGTTTTATATTTTGTTTTTATTTAATTACTTTTCCTTTAATTTTGCTCCATTTTTGTCTTACTTTGTTCATGTTACAAATTATTTTGTTGGTTTATTCTTCATTTTTGTTCATTTTATTGATGACTTTGGCTGTTTGTTTTTTTTTTGTGTTAATTTTATTGCTTAGTGTAATACTTTTATTTTATGTGGAACTGCTAAAGTCTCAGGAATTAAAGGGTTAAACTGAATCATGGGAAAGAGGGAAATATCTAAAACATGCAGGACAATGGCCCTCGAGGACAGGAGTTTGAGACCCCTGCCATAATCTAAGATCTCTATCTTCTATGTATCTGTGAAACACGTGATGTCTTGTAAACATTGCTGCACTTACACCTATTGTCCACTAGATGGCAGTGCCTTCATATATGTGCAAGTCCAGTCCATTCACATCAGTAATTTTCCACTGACACCAACTTATCGACCCCCACTTTGCACTGTCCATCAATGAGCCGCTAATTAAATTGCAGTGTACATGTTCAGTTTTTAAATAATCGCTTCCTTTCGTCTGAAAAACAAACTCACTTGATCAAAATAATGACCCGGTTTAATCCTCCTGGTTGTGTGATATATCAGCATGAATGGAGTGCATTGAGAGGATAAAAGTGCTCCGATGTGTTTAGAAGGCTTTTATGGGATGAATCAATACATTATATTTGGAGTTACAGTGTGTGTGTGTGTGTGTGTGTGTGTGTGTGTGTGTGTGTGTGTGTGTGTGTGTGTCTCCATCACAAATGGTTTTACCTTTTAAGAAAATAAAAAACAATCTAAGTGCTGCTCCCTCATACTGTGAAAATCATTTTACCGTACTTAAGAGCATCCATCATAGTGAAAGGTCAGAACACTATGAAAAGAACCTGGAACAATATTCACAGCAAATTTGTCTTTTGATGTAGAGGCAGACTGTACACTATTCACTGATCTAAACTACACACAATATATTCTTTTTTTTTTATTCATTTATTTAGGCTTGATTTAACCAGGAATAAAAAAAAAAAGCTAATTGTGATAAAAAAAAATGAAAAATTAAAATTTCCTGAACATGACAATGGCAGCAGCAGCAAAAGTTATATCAAATAGAAATCACAACCATATGATATATTGACTCTATTCCTTTTCAAATATGTAAATAAAGTCATATTTTATTTTCATGCATATTCTCCCAAGACCCAGCAAAGCATTTTTATCCTCTGTGGGGGAACAAAAGTCGACAGTTGTACTTTCAAAAATGCTACCTTTGAATAAGTAAATAAATAACAATAACTTTTTTTTAAAAACAAAGGCCTGAACAAACAGTTTCATCTCACAAGTTTCCAATAAAAAAAAATAATTGAATATAAAAAAGGAACAACAAAAAAATGACTTTCATGGTTCTCAGGAGAATGTGTTTTTGTTTTCTTGTTTTGTTTTATTATTTGTTTCATTTGCAAGGACTCGTAGGATTATTGTGTTTTGTTGTATATTTGAATTAAACTGATTGACATTGAAATCTGTATTTCAAAACAAGGACACAAATAAATCAAAGTCCAATCAACCAACAAAACATCACTAATGATACATAAAAGGTTTAGAAGTAAATTAAATCTATCTATCTATCTATCTATCTATCTATCTATCTATCTATCTATCTATCTATCTATCTATCTATCTATCTATCTATCTATCTATCTATCTATCTATCTATCTATCTATCTATCTATCTATCTATCTATCTATCTATCTATCTATCTATCTATCTAGCTAGCTAGCTAGCTAGCTAGCTAGCTAGCTAGCTAGCTATCACTCCAACTATATTTAATCTTAACTAATTATTTATAAAGCACAAATCTAAACAAAGCCCTGTACAATAAAATAACATAATAATAATAAATAAAAAATCCAGTTTAATTCCAAATAAATGTTAATTCCCCTTTACGTAAGATGACCATGTAAACGCGTTATTCCAGTTGAAAATGATCATTCTGAATTAAACTTAAGATCAGAATAAACCAGTGACTTTATTCGGAATTATTTCCCAATTCAATAATTCCTCTACCATGGAAACGGTTAATTCCTCTTTAACATTTTTCCTGTCATTTTCCAGTCCCCACTCATGCACATGCCAGTTTTCATATGCATATGTTTTCGAAATTAATTTGTTCCAGAAGTGGTTTTGTAACATGAATTTTTCATAAATAGAGTCGCACTTTACATGTAACAAACCACTTCTTCTTTTCATTCGCACCAGGAATCACTTTCTTTGGCCTCATGATGAATAATGAATACATACTGTAATAAAGTTTCAATGAACACACTGGGAAAAACCAACACTAACACTGTCCTTTACACCTGTTAGAACTCTGTGATGAATGAGGATCAAAGGTCACCAAAAGCATCATGGGTAGCTCCCTCATAGCCAACTGATGCTACGTACAGTACTGTATTTACATGTCGGGAGTTTCGGTTTCATTTCGTAATTACATTTTCTTTCGTATTCAGAGACGGAAAAATTAACATAAAGGTTTTTCATTACTTGGATTATTTGTTATCTGGATTTTTCATTAGTTGAGGTACCACTGTAATGGTATGTGCACATGTAGTCGTGACTTTATTGTAAATACAGACGTTTTTTTGTCCAGCACTGACTGATGCTCAAAACAACGTCTTTATGAGAACATTTGTCTGGGCTCCTGTGTAGTCTTAGCCTCAGGCTGCACCCAAGCGTTTCCTTGAGGACAAGCACAAGTATAGTTGGAAGGTCAAGCGCACCATTGAAAATCATTAACCATCCCTTTATTTGCTTTCATACTTTGCTTGTATCGATGAGATCAGAAGTGACAAGGACAAGAACTTGCTGCGTGTGAATCTCATTTCAAACCATTTCCACATTTGTCTTTTTTCTACTTGGTGGGGGTGGGAATTGAATTGCATATGTCAGTATAGCCATAACCTCCATAGCTGAAGTGAAGGAGGGGGGCGACGTATGGCAAGGTTAAAGCTGTATTTGTTGGTGAAAAATGAAAGGCTTCGATATAAAACAGTGTGTTTATTAACATTTTAGCGCCCGCCTGTCCATCAGCTCTTCCACACGACCATTGAATCATGTAATTTCTGTCACGGGTGAAGGATGAGAAGCTAGCAAAGCGTGACGCTAGAGCTCACTAGTTTCACAAGCGCTGTGGAACAGAAGTTAAACGCAGTCACTAGTCTCCCTGTGTGTGATAAGTGCAGAGAAATTGCTTGCTTGAGAGTCTTTCATTTCACTTTCATTACAAAGGTTCTTAAATTAATGATGCATTGTCAACCACGCTGTGCAATAAGATGCAATAAACAAGTCAGGAATATTTATGATGTGGAGGTGAAGTTTATCACCGTCAGTGGAGCCACAGCAAACACACACACACACACACACACACCCACACACACACACACACACACACACACACACACACACACACACACACACACACACACACCTTACGACATACATATGACATGCTATGGCTTCCTACTCCTGTCTCTCATAAACATTTTATATAATACATATCACCACATCATTTGTTTGCCATTTGGGAATTCAAGGGTGTTTGACAACCCACAATCTGTGGCCTTTTTATTTATTTATTTATTTATTTATTTAGTTTGTGTGTGTGTGTGTGTGTGTGTATGGAGAAATGAACCTGCCATGATTAAAAATATAAAGAGAAATATAATAATTGTTTGATAAAAATCATTTAGGCATCACTTATTTATATTTTCCTTCTGTGATTTTTATCCCTGCATTTATTTCTGTGTTGCTTTCTTCATAAATAGATTTACATATTTTTTTAAAATCTATTTTATTCTTATTTATGTTTTTGTGAAAGGCGATAAATAAATATGTGACAGAAATAAATAGGTGATGAAAACAAATAAGTAACACAGATGACAGAAATAAGTACATGACAGAAATAAATGTGGCAGTAATAAATAGAGGATAAATTGTAAAAGAGGGAATACTGAAGAAAATGCAGAAATAAATGCAGGGATAAAAATGGAAAGAAGAGAAATATAAATAAGTGGTACTTAAAAGCTTTTATCAAGCATTTTTCATATGTCTGTAAATATTTTTAATTAACAGACATAAAATTAAATATTTTTAATTATGGCACATTCAGTCCTCCTTTTGTCTGCCATATGTCTTTATCCCATCCTGCCTTGCAAGGCCCCTGTGTCCCCTGTGTCCCTTGTGGCTCCTGTGTCCCCTGTGTCCCCTGTGTCCCCTGTGGCTCCTGTGGCCCCTGTGTCCCCTGTGTCCCTTGTGGCTCCTGTGTCCCCTGTGTCCCCTGTGGCTCCTGTGTCCCCTGTGGCCCCTGTGCCCCCTGGGTCCCCTGGGTCCCCTGGGTCCCCTGGGTCCCCTGGGTCCCCTGTGGCTCCTGTGTCCCCTGTGGCTCCTGTGGCCCCTGTGTCCCCTGTGGCCCCTGTGGCTCCTGTGCCCCTTGTGTCCCCTGTGTCCCCTGTGGCTCCTGTGGCTCCTGTGGCTCCTGTGGCTCCTGTGGCTCCTGTGGCCCCTGTGCCCCCTGGGTCCCATGTGGCCCCTGTGGCCCCTGTGGCCCCTGTGGCCCCTGTAGCCCCTGTAGCCCCTGTAGCCCCTGTAGCCCCTGTAGCCCCTGTAGCCCCTGTAGCCCCTGGGTCCCCTGGGTCCCCTGGGTCCCCTGTGGCCCCTGTGGCCCCTGTGGCTCCTGTACCCCTTGTGTCCCCTGTGGCTCCTGTGCCCCCTGGGTCCCCTGGGTCCCCTGGGTCCCCTAGGTCCCCTGGGTCCCCTGTGGCCCCTGTGGCCCCTGTGGCCCCTGTCCACTCTCCTCAGAACAAACCTGACCCTGTGGAGGTCGATGACGAAGCTCCGATGACTTCTGACTGGAGTCCGGACTTGAACCTGATCCCCAGCCACAACATTTGTCTGACCACAGATTTACTTAACGGCATAACAACATAAACTCTGACCCTGCATAGTCGAACACTAAACTGAGCTGCAACCTGGAGGGGAGTAAGGCCAACAGCACAATTATCACGAACTCATGTAAAATGAAGCCAAGCCAGTTGATGCAGAAGGACAGCAGTAGACAGAAGGATGAGCATCATGGAGGCCGGGGCCATATCCCATCCTTTTAATGTACTTTCCCAGGACCTCTGTCCATCTCATGGTCGCTGTGCTGTCATAGGTACTTTGCGTTTGGTACCTTATGATTTACAAATTAAGCACTGGTGAAAAGTATTGGTGCTAGTGCTACTACTGTGAATACTACCACTACTCTTAGTAATATTAGTACTATTACTACTTATAATGTTTTACAGGTCTACACAAAGTCTGTGGTGACATCAGTCCACAAACACATGCACAGATTCTACATATGAAGTGAACAACATATATTTGTTCCTTTTATGTCACACCAGCGATCCTGTAAGAGATAAGCACACGGTTTACATTTCCCTCAGGAAATGTATGGAAGTCTAGCTTTAACTAAAATAGTGTCTTACTGCTAAAAATGTCTGTAAATTTTCCCCATATTTTTTTTTTTTTAGATTAAATGGACTACACTTATTGTAACACATTAATTTATATGCTGTATTCTAGGTAACACTTTAAACACAGTGAAATTTAAGATGAAGCAGACCCATAAAAGCTGATCTTAAGGAGCTTTGCTGAGGAGAGTGAAATAGCAACATTTGTGTAATGGGTTTTTGAAATCTTTGTTCAGCCAATAGGGGCACTCATGAACAGGTTCTTAAACACACACACACACACACACACACACCAACAGGGGGACTTTTTGGGAAAAAAAAAACCAAACAAAAACCTTACCAGAGCATGTTAGACATGATTTTAGCATGATTTAAGCTATGTCCAAGTAGGGGACCTAAAAATGTCCCGTGTTGGTTATCAAGTCCCCTGTTCGTGAATGTGTGATGTCACTCAAGTCCACACATAGCTTGGTTGGTAAGAACACACACACACACACACACACACACACACACACACACCTGAATGTCATTAGATGCATGCCAGTAGGTGTCTCTGTAACACAAACAAATCCAGTACTTTGAAGCCCCCGCTTTATTGAATGCCTCATCATATTGATCGTGGCTGAATGTGTGTGTGTGCGTGTGTGTGTGTATATACTGTCTCCAAAGCTGAGAATAAACCTCAACACTAGGTTAAAGTGTAATGTCCCCTGTTAATTAGTTGCCAGAAGTGTGATCCTCATCACCAGATTACAGCAACTAAGACACATGTATGTGCGTCTGGTTGCAGGTGGCTGAGAAGCTGCTGTTGTGCTGGGTTAATCTCCATACCACAAAGGCCTCAAGGACATTATCTGTAGTGAAAGGACCCTGATTTGTGTGTCTGCTATTCTCTCACAACTGATTAAGCAGCTGAAGCTTCTCTCATATCGAATGAAGATGCAACCTTTAACACCAAGGTAAAGTCCTGTTGAGAGATGAAGGAAAACACAACTTACACATACCAGGTATCTTCTCCTTTCAGTTAACCGTATCAATAATAGTAATAAGAATAAATAACACTAATACTACTACTACTAATACATTAATTAAATAATTAATTAAAGCTGCATTGGTCCACACTCCATTCGTGTTCTGTCTCCCATGCCACTACATAGTGTGACCCCCTCCACTCATTATTAGGGTTTATATATATATATATATATATATATATATATATATATATATATATATATATATATATATATATATATATATATATATTCATATATTCATATATATATATGTATGTATTTATCTATTTTTTTTTCAATTTTGAGTAATGCTTTTATTTTGAAAATCCTACTCTGTGTGTGTCTGTGTTTGTGTGTATGTGTATGACAAATGGAGAGAGAATGAATCAATGAAATCTACTCATAATTTGGCAATTACGGAAAAAAAGCTTTTATTTTGAAAATCCTACTCTGTGTGTGTCTGTGTTTGTGCATGTGTACCTGGGTATGACAAATGGAGAGAGAATATGTTTTAATCAGTGCCTACAATTTACTGTATTTAAGTATATTTTTGTGTATTTTGTATAAATTTTTATATATTATATTTTGTAATATTACTGCTTGTACTACTTCTACTACTACTAATTTTATGATGATGATGCAACTACTAATAATAATAATACTATTGCTGCTAGTACCACTTCTATAACTACTATTATTAATAACAATAATTATATTATTACTGCTAGTACTACTATTTCTACAATACTACTACTATTACTACTAGACTAATACAATTACAAAAACTACTGATAATAATAATAACACTATTGCTACTAGTACCACTACTATTACAACTACTACTATTGATAACAATAATGATACTATTACCGTTAGTATCACTATTATCACTAGTATCACTATTATTACAACTACTACCATTACTACTAGTAGTAGTAAGTACTTTTACTACTATTACTACTATTAGTACTACTACTACTAATAATAATGATGACAATTCTATGACTACACAGTAAATTTTGCAGTGTTAAATCAACACTTAGAGAGTTTATTTAACTTCTTCTAGAGTGTATTTGGTCCCATTGTCTCCAAATTAACACTGCAAATTCTACAGTGTACTACATCTACTACTACTACTACTACTACTACTACTACTACTACTACTACTACTACTACTACTACGGCCTTGGACCCAAATACATCCTAGACCTACTGGTTCCCTATGAAGCATCCAGAGCCCTGAGGTCATAGGTCATCAGGAACAGGTTTACTGTGTGTTCCAAAGATAAGAACGAAACAAAGTGAGGCATCACTCTGCTCCTCAACTGTGGAACAAACTACCTGGATACCTGAGGTCTGAGAAAAACTGTCAGTTCATTTAAATCAGGCCTGAAAACATTATTGTTCACTGGAGCTTTTACTTAGATTATTATTTGCTTTAAAATGTTTTTATGTCTTGATTTTAATTGTCTTTTAATACATCTTTATCATTTTAATTTTCTTCTGTTTCTGTTTTTGTGTAAAGCACCTTGAGTTGTCCTGTACATGAAATGTGCTATACAAATACATTTGCCTTGCCTTACTACTACTACTACTAATAATAATAATAATGCGACTAATGTGTATGATAGTTCTCTTACTAAGAGTAAGACATTTAGTTTGTAAATGCCTTTCACAAAACTCAAGGACACTGCTCACCAACAGACAAAAAGCAGAAAACAAAAGAAAAAGAAGTGCAACAACAGTAGTTCAGAGTCAGACATAAATGGTGAATCTGGAGCCTGGGTTTGAACATGTAGAGACACGTCATAAGTTGTATATCATTAAGTCTGTGCTGTACTCCTGTTGAATCAACACATGCATATGTTGTACAGTATCTAAACAGAACGAATACATATACACTCCAATGTTTGTTCAATGAGCTAACTGCATGCTTAGAAATCCCACAATTGTTTATCAGTAAGCAAAATTTAGAACACCATGTGCCTTAAATTTATCTTTGCCAGCTCCCAGCGCTGAGCAGAATCTACGAGCTGGATAAAGATTCTCATCTCACATGCTCTCATAGAATACTTGAGCCCGTGGTTTATCTCTGTAAGAGGAGCTGTCTGCCACAGACGACAAGCCGCTGTTTGACTAACCTAGCGCAAACGTCACAAGTCATCATTAATCATGTGAATGTGTCATGCATCACACAGAGGTGGTTTGCCGCATCTGGTCTTTAGTCATATATCCTAATCATCACCATATCAGCGTTCCAAATCTGTCCGCGAATACATTATTCAAATTTACTTCATTAGAAAAGTCATTTCAGCCGACAGTTAAGTCGACCTAAAACTTGGAGAACGGCTCTAATGACGTTATGTTTCATTGTAATTCTCTCCTCTTGAAGCGGGGATATTGTTCTTATTCGCTATAATTCATAAAGTCATATATATTACCAAAATATAAAAGGGCGGCGTGTGAAGTTTTCCATAATGATAAAGGAGCTATTGGTTAAATGAGATAAAACAAAGGACGCTGATTCATTTATACATGTGGTATATTTTACTTTCTACAACCAATAAATCATCATTATTTACAATACAATACATTTTCTCTGAGGTCTTCCAGGACACATTGTGTACTTTATATCAGCCTGTTATATAACTGCATGACAAATCAATCATAAAATTGTTGTTTAGATTGTTTTGACCGATAGGCACCTTGAGCCCCGAAGGACCCAAACAAGCAAATAACTACAAGACACCATAAAAATAGCTGAAATAGAAAAGCAGGCATTTCCAGCTGTAGCTATAGAGCTGAGGGTAGGTTTGTATTTTATTGCTGCAATGTGATCTCAAGCTTGTAATCTTACTATTTTATATTTTATAGGTTTGTACTAACGTTGGTGGCAGCCCCTGCTGACCTTGACTGGATGTAGACTGAATCTATGTCCAAGTTATTTAAGCGTTTTAGATGCTCTTTCACTGCAAAAATGCCAATTTTTGAGACAAATGCAACCCAAGCAATACATCTTGCCTTGAGGATTAACACAGATGCGCTTAGCTGAGACAATACAGCATCTTCCTCATCCTTCCCTGAACTAATCTCACATCATCAAGTCTTCATTCACCTGTTGAACGAGGGCTGGAGGCAGATGGTTCCTCTCAGCAACTCACCAAGGACCCACCAAGGAGATTTCATGTGCAGCCCCTGAGGCCTAATTCTACAAACCATGATGTCTTTCTTTAATTTTTAATTTTTTTTTTTTTTTATACTCCACTGTGGATCTTTGCAGTTGTTTTTTTTTTTTTTTTTTGCTTTACCCTTTCTTCGTCCTTCAAATCCCAAAAGCAGACACACTTTTGGAACTAATTTTGTGAAATCTTGTCTATGAGCATCTTGACTCTTTAGTTATGACCTACTAGAGCCAAAATATTCTCAAATTGAACTCTGGCCATTCAACAGCAGGCACTGGGCTCATTTCCATTCATTCTGCCCCTAGTTAAATAAATAAATAAATAAAAAAAAACTCTTGATCCTTTATTTGAAGAAGATGGGAATGAATTGGTTTCATTCTTCTTTCAACCAGGGAATGAAAACAAAAATGTTACTTTCAACTAATACAGCCATGAAACAGAAAAACATTTTAATAAAATATCCTCAGGTAAAAAAAAGTCATATAAATGATGCCAGGCACACTTAATATTATTGACTTTTCTTATAATTACACAGTGTATGATTCTGTTTGTTGTGTTTTCATGTTTCTCTAACAGAATTTAAATGAATAAAACTCACAAACAACTGGAAGTTTAGCACACTTTACCGCAGCTTTTTGTGCTTTTTGCTGGATTAACATACATAGGTCGAATTACAGGGGTTACTGGGGGGTTAATATACCCCCTATTGAAGACCCAGTACACCCTAAAGAGACAGAAATATCACTTTTGGGGTGATGGTCAGGTCATTTTACTGATATTGTGAAAAAATAATAATAAAAAAATAACAATAGATATATTTTCACTGTAGGACCATTTTAATGTTATTATTTCAGAACCTTTATTTTGGACAAAACCATTTTTGTAACTACTGTTCTGTTCTTCTGTGGTGGTATGTGTTTTTTTTCATACTATGCTCCTTTATCACATTAAAAGAATTGATCAGGTTTTACAAATCACAAAGTAATTGTATTGATTTCCTGACACTAACTACCATAGACTGTAAGGCTGTAACAGTATATGTAATCGTACCAAACTGTTGAAAACATTCGCCCTATACCGAATGAATACATGTGAATATGTGACCATGTGCATATCATGAAGAGGTGACGGTAGAAAAATGACTTGAGGTTGAACAACAGATGTAATTACAATCTTTAACACAATAAAACACATGAAACCTTGTGTCTCCAAATCATT
This sequence comes from Siphamia tubifer, assembly GCA_020466265.1. Classification (NCBI taxonomy): domain Eukaryota; kingdom Metazoa; phylum Chordata; class Actinopteri; order Kurtiformes; family Apogonidae; genus Siphamia; species Siphamia tubifer. The sequence continues at coordinate 24,891,609 of CM035802.1, read as the reverse complement.
GTCACTTTTTGACATTTCCATTAAAATAAAATGTACACATGCCTCATAAATAACTGAAAATATAGATGCAGTGGTTGACGTATGAGCACACTAACTGACATTTTTTCTGATTAATGAGCCATTGTTTTTTTTTTTTTTTTTTTTTTTTTTTTGCTTTGAATTGCGAGTTAAAAATCCAAGCTCTAAACAAGCATCAAATATATTGTAGCTGAAGTCATCGCCAATAAAAAATAAAACTGTTGGAGGATGTTCAGTAGGTATCCTGGTTCTAGATCCTTTATGTCTCCATTCACCATAGTGTCTTTTGTAGGACGGACAGGTTCCTCTTGGCAACAACACTTCTATATAACCTTTATATAGTATAGCTGATAACCCCATGTGGATCTTTCATCCCTCTGCTGTGGCTACCTGTGAGTTTGGAAAATTAATAGAAAGTCTATTTTAAATGCATTTTATTTTTGGTTTTTTTTTTTTTTCAAATATATTTTTCAATTGAAGACCCTGGTGCTAAAAGTACTGAAGTCATATTTTTAGACAATTCAAATTAAGTATATACACATATATTTGCTTCGCTAAATCTACCCTAATAATATTTTGAACAGTTTTTATGTGACTTCAGTACGTTTAACACCAGGGTCTTCAATTTGAAGATTATGCTGACATTGGATACTGCAAGTATTATCTTCTTCTGTTGGCGTCCAGAGGGGAGGTGCTGAAACTGGAGCAGCTCATCTAGAACACATCTAATACATCTACATACGTCAATATGTGTCACAGATACGTTTGATATGAATTACACACATGTTCAAAGCAAATTAATCATAGGTTAGAAATAAGTGGTTCCCAATCTTTTTTAGCTCATTTTAACATCACACATTTCTGGCAACCTTAGTCATTTAAAATGGAGACATTTCTCTGCTAAAATTAAGTTGATTTGATCATATAACGGTTTTCTATACTATGTTGCAAATAATCAGTAATTTTTTCACTTTGTCTATATAAAGTATTATTATAATGGATTAGATTTCTACAGCGCTTTTCAAGGCACCCAAAGCGCTTTACATTATTGATCCATTATTCATTCACTCTCACATGCTCTCTCTGGTGGTGGTAAACTACATATGTAGTCACAGGGCAGACTGACAGAAGCGTGGCTGCCAATTCGCGCCTACGGCCCCTCTGACCACCACCCAACATTCATACGCATTCATACACCAGTGTGAGTGGCACTGGAGGCAAGGAGGGTAAAGTGTCTTGCCCAAGGACAAACCGGACTGACTAGGACAGAGCAGGAATTGAACCGCCAACCCTTCGGTCAATGGACGACCCGCTCTCCCAACTGAGCCATGGCCTCCATTATGGATGGAGACAGAAAAGCCAGGTGTAGATTATTGTATTTTTCTTGTTCAGGATATGTACAGTCAGTCCAGCTTGTATATGCAAGGATAATAATTAATACTGAAGAAGCAATAACTCAAATGATGAATATGTTAAAAAAACACTATGCTCGACAGTATCTCGACTTATTTTGACTTATGGGGCCTGAACAGATTAATGATATTTCAATTAATTTCATTGGGGAAAATTGATACATGAGTAAATTGAGTTCCAAGCTCAGACACTGTACAAATTAAAGTCTACTAAGTCAAGGTAACACTGTATAACAAAACTATAGGGCATTTTTCCCACAGAACTGCAGTGTGATAAGGAACAGTATAAACCCGCAAATACTGTATCATTTTAAGTGTTGTTTCTCACACAGCTGTAAAAAGCTACAGAAGCAGCTTACGAATTAACACCAGTTAGTTTCATGTCGGATTGGCAGGGGATGATCCCACTCAGCTGTGACCCGTCATTCTTTTACCAAAAATGGTCTTAGCCTGCCTCCCTACAATGTAACAGATAATACTATTATTGTTATTGCATTGTTGCTGCCTGTGTTGGCCCAGTTGGTGTTTATTTTCCTAACACTCCATGTCCACAGACGATGGCAGTGATCCATCCTGACAGCCAGAGGCTGAGCGACAGATTCCACACAAGAGGGAACCCCAAGGTAATCATTTGCATTTGTTTTTTATTGCAATCATTAGGGCTCCCCTGCCGGGCCTCAGCAAGTCTGTGTGACAGACCCCATGTTTTATCTGAGAGTCAGGGGAGGTATGTTGCTGGGAGCGAGCCGAAGAGTACAGTACACTGCACTGATAAAGAAAACAGGCCAGCGACCATGCATCATAGAGACGCTGACATCTGTGTGTCCCTGTGTTGTAGAGTTAAAGCACTGCAGAATCTACGATAAAGAGCATGTTTGATTAAAAATGCAAAGGATATTAATTATCATACTAACTTGTTTTGCCAATGTTCCCTGTCAGTTTATTAAAAGACACAAAACGATTTTAATTTTCTATCATCAAAGACTGGTACACAACATAAAACAGAGAGCGCTGACAGCAAAAAGAGGAACATGAGATGAAAAGTATAGAGGGAACAAAAGCCAGAGGAAGCCATGATCAAGCAGGGTCAAGTCATGACCTCTGAGGTCCCCCAGCGAAGACTGAGGAGAAGGTAAGTGGTACTTGAAGGAGAAGCTCCATGACTGTGCATCAGCATCTAAAGATCACCCCGAGGTTCCATCTGTCCTTTAATTATCTGTGTGGTCGCTCAGGACAATGGGACATGTGTGCAAAAAAACCTCCTTTTATTCAAATTTGTGTGGGAAAATAGTCTAAAGGGACTTTAATAGTTACACAACTGCCACTTTAGAGACCCACCATGTTTCTGTGAACTACAAATGCTAATCATCTCCAAGTAATTTGTCAATGAAATGTAAAAAAAAATTGCACTTGTAATTGAGGTACCTCTTTTGTCATTCGTTTCAATAGAAAGGACATGTTTGAGTTGGACTGTGGATATAATTCACATCAACACCTAGAGCAGGGGTCTCAAACATGCGGCCCGGGGTCCAAATACGGCCCTCCAAACGTTCCAATGTGGCCCCTGAGCTGAAGAGAATAATAACTAAAAAAAAAAAAAGACTATATTTTCTTCTCAGATTTTTTTCTCTGTCTATAAATGATGACAACTTCAAATGTGTATCTTTGTTTTAGTGGAAAAACTAAGATTCATTTATGAAAATATTTACATTTACAAACTATCCTGTAACAATATTATGTGAATAATCTGAACAAATGTGAACAACCTGAAATGTCTAAAGAAAATTAGACACAATTTAAACCATTTTCTTTGTTTAGTGTCTTTGTAGAACCGATCCATAATAAAATGCTAAACTGAGGCAGAATACTGTTCAAATTTACCTTAATTTTACTTTTTTTTTGCATTTGGATAATTTATAAAAGTACTTTCATAAGTACTCAAAAGTGTTATGTTTATAGTCTTGGTACATGTTGGCAAACTTCCACAAACAATATTTAAAATGTTTTCGAAGGTTGTTTGGACTAAATATATTTATTCATCTATGGCTGTTTTACATGAGAAAACTATTTAGTTGCACTGTTCAGAAACTTGCAATTTAGTTTCAAGATCAGTGTAAATAATCAGGATAAAATCGAGATTGCAATAAAAAAAAATGTTTAAATGTGATGATATTTTTACCATATCACCCACCCCTAATACAGAAGCATGTTTCCCTTATCATCCTCTCCAATGGCTCCTGCATAGAGGAGTGAATGAAAACATGAATTATAGGTTTGACACTTGTATTTTCTATCTTCTTTTAGGCCCCGTCAAAGTCAAAGTTCAATCGACAGATCGTGATGATGTCATCACATTGTCAGTGGAGGAACAACACGGACACACGTCTGTCCAGCAATGAGCAACTTGTATTAAAGTTCACTGTAACATAACAATGTCCACTGACAAGACACAAGCATCAGCATTTTAACACAGTTAGCCTTGAGTTTTCTGTTAAATTTAACTGCACAACATCAGTAGGGTGAACATATGTCTGCATTTTGTCTGGACCGACACCTCTAAAACCGGACTGTCCAGATGTTTGTCACGTGTCCTCAGTTTTTACATTGTTTTACACTGTTTCCAGAGCTTCCACTCTCCCAACTTGACTTTCTCTCTTGTTCCCTCCATACTGTAGGATACGTCTGACGTTGTATGTTACCTTCATGGAAATTCAGTTAAAGTGTATTTACCAAGTTATTTTAATGTTTGTCTCAGATTGACCGCAACCTGAATATCATTAAAAATATTTTTCAATGACCCGCTCACTTCCCCACCCATAACTGCTATGAAAAGGATCCTTTTCCCGACAGCACGTGAAGGCATCATGAGCAGAGGCTGGACTGTCACACAACACAGTGGCTGAAACAGGTCCTCCTCAGACATTGTTGTAGTCTTTCAAAGATCCATTTCATTTCTCTTTGACGTGTGATTTATTTCGTATATAATCCAGCCTCTACAGAGTACACTTCAAAGTCTAATTAAGTACATCCAACCCTCGTGGAAATCTCAGCTGAATATGTTTTGAGACTAATAAACTTTCCATTTTCCTTATCTTGACTTGTAGCACTCCTAGATTTACACCGCTGTCAAAATTTCTCTAATACACACTAGCAGCTTGTACATTACTGGGTGGCATATTCATTATAATGAATCCTGGTATGAATGCACTGTGTCACTAATATACCCCTGTGCTTGTCAGACTGCATGCAGCATCATTAAGCTTTGATGAAGCAATGGCAGAGCCCAAGGTGAGGTGGAGGAAGCCTCCCACGCCGAGGCCAAACTAGACCTACAACCACAAAAAAATTACACTCATTCAGCTCATTACAGAGGAAAGTAGCGCTTTTCTGAGTCCTATGCTTTACTTGTGTGTCCCTGCTAGCAGCCCACACACACACACACACACACACACACACACACCTCTAATAGATGCCTGGGTCTCCCCAGTCTTTTTGTCTGTGTCCTCCTTATCTGTGCTCCCATGGAGGAAATCTGTCTTTACTCGCCATCGCTTCTGCTTCTCAATCAACGTGGCTCCAACCTCCAAGACTCTTTCCAATTTGGTCTCTTCCCCTGATACCAGTGCAATTACCATGTTCTGGCCATCTACATCCCCTGTCACATTGTAGCCTGCCAGCAGCTTGTCTGGAGTCCTAGCATAAAAGGAGAGAGATCTTTCATTGCTGTGAATAGATAATAGAAAGGAAAAGATGCGACAAATGGTATACTGTTACGTTTTACAATATAAAGCCTGTGTAGTTTCTTTTCTTGAATCATATAGTTAACCTTCGACAGGCTTACCAAACAAAAACTTGTGTTGTACTCAGAGCTGAAACAAAGTTTGTCGGCATCTGACACAGAAGTAAGTCAAGGTCAAGAGGAGGAAGATTTGGCCTGGAAAGTCGAAGAGAAATTGAAAACTATAGAATGGAATAATACAGAAGAAAATATAGAATAGAAATTCACTTGTGTCAAGTTTCCCACAGGTTTCTATAAGTTCATTTAAAGACTTTTAAGACCTCTTAACATGACTCACAACAGGATTTAATGCCAGACTAGCAAAAATGTGTGGCTCCTAAAATTTAGGAAAACTCATACCAACCAGGTGGAGAAAGATCTTTTTTTTTAGGTTTTATCAAATTTGCACTTCCTCATACTTACTTTTCACTTGAGAGCAGAGGTGGGAAGTAACAAAGGATAAGTACTTCTTTACTGTATTTTTCTAGGAATCTGTACTTTATTTGAGTATTTATTTTTCTGGCAATTTATTACTTTTACTCCCTACATTTTTGCATGAATATCTGTGCTTTATACGTCTTACATTTTTAGAATATAATAGTTATTTTTTCAAACAGAATTGATGTGACAGTATGTAAAATATGTACATTTATTACATGTCCCACATGTTTTTCAGGGGTTTCCCATCAGGTATTAGACCTGGTGCTGAACTCTGGTCAGTACCATTCACTGTGGAATTAATAGAAACAGAAGAAAATAGAACATTTTAGTATTTAGCCTGGTTAAATAAGTATTGTTTCATTCATGGAAAACAATACAGTTTTACTTTTGTACTTTATTACAATTGAAATGTTGTATTTTTTTTACTTTTATTTAAGTAAATAAGTTAAATCAGTACTTCTATCTTTTAAAATGTTTTTTTCACACAAGTAGCTGTACTTCTACAAAAGTAGAGAATGTGAGTACTTTTGTCGCATCTGCTTGTGAACCATCCCTTAAAATCCCTAAAGTTTATTCACCAATTCCATCAATCCAGTTTGTCATCTTTCATTTGGATGTTCATAGGCTCTGTAGTTACCATGGAAACACTGTCATCTTCTACAACATTGATTCACCAGTAAAACCCATGGAGTTGGATCAATGACAATTAAAGGAAATGCTTGTTTTATGTTCGGTTAATGATACATTTTACCGGAAAAATCATCTTTTCTTCAGTTTTTCTGTTTTTGATAAAAACTCATTCAACTTTACTATGAGCTTTTATGAACATCTATATAATTAGTAAATTAAATGTGAGAAAATACCTGAATGTCACCAAAAGAACACAAAATATAGAAGATGATATTATAATAAATCAGTGGTTCCACATTTTTTGGCTTTTTTTTAAAAAACCTTGTGACCTTATTTTAACATTAACCATTTCTGGCGACCCCAGACGTTAAAAATGGCTTCTTTTTTTTTTACAATGACTTTTGTTTTGATGTTAGATGACAATTAGCCTATAATGTCTATTATTATGGACAGAAGCAGAAAAGCACAAAGTGAGAAGTGTTATATAAAATAAAATGTACTTACTTAAGGCATGATGAGTTATGAGACAATCAGAGGCAGATTAGGGCAGGTCATGGCCTAGGGAAATTTTGCTAGCTTGCGTTGGCCACCTCTGGAAACCTAATTGGACACCTCAGCTGCCATTGCCACCCCACTTGATTGACAGGTCACTGCAGGTCTTATTGAAAGATTCACAATTATTGGAAATGTGAAGGAGAAATACTACTGATAGGGAGAAAAAAATGAGTATACTCATTTCTCTAGGGACGAGTGCACCACTGCTTATGGGTTAATATCCTTCAAGAAGGTCAGAAGGGCTGTAGGCACAAAATGGCTGCCACACTTCTGTCAATCTGCCCCAGGGCAACTGTGGCTATGTATGTAGTTTACCACCACCAGAGGGCACATGTGAGAGTGAATGGATAATGGGTCGCTAATGTGAAGTGCTTTGAGTGTCCAAAAAGGTGCTATATAAATCCAATCTATTATTATTATTACGTTTACATTACATTACTGTTGTGTGTCTCAGACTCCTGTTGGAAAAGAAACACCTGAATTAGACGCTAAGGGTATTTAACAAATGCAGTACAGACCCCGATGCAGATCACAGACAATGAACTTAATTTAAAACAGTCTTTATTAAGTTCATGGCACAGATAAGGGAGTAGTTCAAAGTGTCCCTGTCTCTTAATTGTCATTGCTGGCACTAAAGTGTCAAAAGTCACTAATGTGAGGAGACTCATCATGTGTAGGTCATTACCCAGAGATAACCAAGGGCTGATGAGGGGCACGTACAGGTGAAAACAGGTGAGGGTCAGTACCAAAAGCTAAGTTTTCATAGGTTAGATGTGGTGAGGTGACCTAAGACGGGTGGACAGCTGTTACATGCAGCTGTTCTACTGTCGTGACCAAGACATTACCTGTAAGGATCTATTACAGCTGCATAATATAGTGTTGGAGCATCGACATCGCAATGTACGTGTGTGCAGTAGTCCTATCGCAGGTTCTGCAATTATTTTATTTATTTTTGGTGACTGTGACCTTTGACCTACATTCACCAAAAATTTACGGGATCTATTCTGGACCACCTTGCAACTTTTCTGAAAATGTCATGAAAATTAATCTAGTAGTTTTTGTGATCAGCACCAAACTATTATCACTTCTTCCTTATGCCACTATCAACAGTTCCTAAAAATCCTTCCATAAGTTTTGAACTTATCTTGCTACGAATCACACGTGTACGCCCTCCGGTTGAGGCTAGATCAAGAGTGTTTCCAGGAGGTGTCATGGCGGCATGTATGATGGCTCTAGCTGTGGTGTTTTCCTGGTATGCCCAACAGATTGTGAGAAATTATCCACTAACAATACCCCTTGATCATAGAAAGTTTCGACAGGAAATGAAGGAGAAAATCCAGAGGTATGTCAGTCAAATGGTAAATGACCAAACTCCAAGCTCTTAATAAAAGAGAATGATCTTAGGGCAAATTGTAACTCTATAAAATATTGTATTCTTACACCAGTAAAAAGAATTTTATTGTAATACAATTCATATGTATTTTTATATATGTGTGAATATATTCTTTTCCAATTTCAACTAAGAATTTTTATTATTCATAATGAATGTAGTGTTTTGATAATTACAATGACTAGCTCTTATTCTGAAACATGATCTTGAAAATATGGAAATAAAATGAACCATATTAATATTTTATGAGCTCAGGATTTAGAAAAATCCCAGATTTCAAAATATCTGAGGGTTTTTAAGTATAATTTTTGTTAAAATCTTCTTCGAGCATGCCTATAGGGTAATAACATCTTAATTTGTTCAGAAATAGAAGTTCCTAGTATAGGACGACAGTGCCACCATATAAACACGCCACATATTGGCCGTTTCTCAATACCAATACTAAGTACATACTTGCGTACTTGGTAGTACGGACTAGCAAGTCCGTACTACGAAGTACATACTCAGGAGGACGGGAGGACGCAGGGTGGTTATTCTGCAATTGGGACGGCAGCGTACTTGTTTACGTCACCAACTCAACTCGTCTTGACTTACCTACCTCCAGTTATTTTCTTCATTTAATGTATTTGAAATAAAATGAACTATGATATAAAACACAAACATGCATCTTTGTCTTTATTTTAAAAATATTTTTACATCTCCGAACACTTCGGAGCAAATTTTAAACTACGCGCTTTCGTGACGAATCGACCATATATTAAACGTTTTTAAGTCCACTTTCTCACATAAAATAATCTTAAAATCACATTCCGTTATACAAAAACAATGGTATTTTAATCTTTTTAATTTACAGTTGTGAGTCCTCTCCTCCTCCATTGCTGGTGTCGAAAAGCATTCTGGGATAGGAAGCTCTCCCAAGTACGCACAAGTCACCATCCGATGCATACTTGATAAAATGGGCGTGTCAAGTACACATCCGGGGATTTCAAGCGTACTTGGGTATTGGGACTGTACTTGGGCTGCAACTGATGACGTTTCACAAGGACGCGAGTACGCAAGTACGGACAAGTACGCATATTGAGAAACGGCCATTGAAACTAGCGATGCAAACAACATGCCGCCATGACACCTCCTCGAAACACTCTTGATCTAGCCTCACCCCTATGAAAATAGGGTTACTAAATGTGTAACCTAGATATTTCCAGAAGAGGGCGCTCTACGCTGTCTCGAGGGTAAAGGTCAAGCTGGCATTTCCGTGTCCGGTTCTTTTTTGAGCTCTTTCATTCTGATAATTAAAACACTAAATTACCGTATTAAACTGATGATACTCTGTCAGATTGGTAATATAAGATAACTTGATACTTGAATCCGACGTTGACGCAAGAAAAGGAGTTGTGACGATCGAGAAACTCCGGTGAGTGAACACCTTTTTGTTGTCTGCTAGCTTAACCTGCGTTAGCTGTACAATGTGTTAGCAATTAGCTACTGACAATGATTTCTTTAAAACCAGTTGGGAGTTTACTGAGAATATAATTTTATGATAAAGCTTCATAATAGTTATCCGAACATTCTGTAGGGAATATGTTTATTTGTTCATATTTATGCTGTATTGTGTATGCTATCATTTTGATTTCATATGTTATTTTACTGAAGCAAAATGTCATTCTCAATAGTTTAAATATGTTATAAAAGTGTTGTAATGTTTAAAATGTCACTAAAAAGGTTAAAAAAATGAATAATACAGTAATGGGTAATATATACAAAGGGACAATATAAAATGTTTAGTTAAAAATAGAGTATTACCTTATTGTTTAATTGATGCAATATATTTTCATTTCACTGGGAGTAAGTAATGAAAATACTGAATATTATAACTTCATGGGTTAATGTGATGATTCACATTATGATGTATCTTTGGATATTGTTACATAAATGTGAAATCAACATGAGAAACAGAATGAGAAAAAACATGAAGAAATTATATCTCAGAACAAGAATACTTATTAGTCTACTGTTGTGTAGGCTGCTTTTTTTATGTATGTGATGAAGAAACAGATTTGAAGATGGGGAGCCGAGCCAAAGGATTGAAGATGGTCAACAGTGCGGTATGGCCAGCCACGTGCCCTTCTCAGGAGTCAGTTGAATCGCCATCCATACCGGATACCAGATAAGAGACCTCTTAACAGATTAACTCTTTTGACTCAACCTGAGTTTGGAAGTACTATATTGGATATTTTTCCATGGGACCGTTCTGGACAATTTTTGGATGTTTTTGGGAAAAGTAAAGACTACATTGGACTGAACTAAAGAAAATACTGAACTATATGGAAAAAAATTGCTTTGTTTTATTATTTTATTTTGAATAACTTTTCTTTAATTATTTTGTTTATTGGTCTGTGACTCTGTCACATAACCTCAAAGGTAATAGCTGTGCTAAAAGTGCACAGCAGTTGTACATATTCAATGAATCTGTCAACTGTTCCACTCTCTAATAACAGTTTACTGTTTTTTCAGTTTAAGCCTTACCTCTCCACCGAACCTAGGTACATATTTAATGCTTTTTTCTACCGGTCCATTACACAAGCGCTACACTTGTACCAGTATCAACATTTCCTGAAAATTTAAGTCAAATCTCTCCATTTTTGCATTATCTTGCACACAGACATACCATCAAACAAACAGATAAATGCCACCAAAAACATAATGCTGCTTTTCTTTGGTGGCGTAATTAATTAATTAAAATAAAAAAAAATCACTGTGTTTTCTCCAACTGGTCCAAAACACTGCAGCCATATTTGTCATTATCAAAATAAAACCACCTAATTTCTCATGATATTGATTTGAGGTCATAACTAGTAGGTCGGTTATGTCACCAGTGGGTGTTTGGGTCTTTAAGGGTTAATGGTGTTCTTGCACGGACTCCCTGTTCATTTAGAATTGAAAGAACTCACCTTTATCTTTAGTTTGGGTCTGACTCCTCGTATCATAACCTGGTTTTCAGTGCCCTATGAGGTGGATCATGACCCCATGTTCTTGGGTGGACCCTCTTAGTTGTTCCACAGTCAAGGCTCAGATCTAAAGGTCTGACATTCCTGGACTCTGGAGTGGTAACCTCTTTTAAATCACTGCTTAAAAAGTTTTGTGACATCAGTATTCATTCTTTTTCTTTTTTTTCCATTTTGTTTTAGTCTTTATATTCCTTGTATTTGATTTCTGTTAATTTTTTACTTTTCTTTTGTCATACTGTTGGCACCAATGTTTGCTTTTATTATTTTTTAGGTCTCTTCATGCTTTTATGTTACTTTTATTGCTGTAACGCCTTCACACTTTCACCTTTTCCATGTGTGTCCATTTCCTGCTGTTAGTCCCATCCCATTTATTGGGATTGGGTGTTTGTGGGTTTTTTTTTTGTTGTTGTCTAATTATTATCCAAGTTAACTATTTCTACTTTCAAGCTACATTTGCTTTTATTATTTATCTTGATTATTATCCCTCCATTCTTGTTAGTTTGGTTATTTGGTGAGTCAATATATATATATATATATATATATATATATATACTGAAAAAAGTAAAACATTGAATCAACGTAAAAATTACTCTTCAATGGGTCACACATAAAACATAGTTGAGTGAATCAAGTTAAATTAAAATAACCCTAACCATATGGAATTCTATTTCATTTACTCAACTAGATTTTTTTTTTGTGTGACCATAAAAAGTCAAAATTATGAGATAAAAATTCTTCTTCAATGTTGACTTTTTAATCTCATAATTCATCTCATATTCATTAAAACGCTTGTTAAAATCCAGTAAAAGTGAGGACAATGGAACAGATTGTATGCCTGTTTTTGGACACAGATGCAATTGTTGCTTTTCTCTGTATATCCTTGCAGAATAAAGGTATCAGTGGTCGACGAGATCTGTGCTGAAATAATGAGGGCTCTTGAAGTAAAGGTGTCAAGGTTGATACATCTCTCAAATGACACTGACATTTCAGGGAGGGTGGCATTTTGACCATTGCCCTGGGTGCTACTTTTCATCTTTTGGTGACCAGAAGGGATGTTAACAATTGAGCATCACCGTGGAAATAAAGAATCTATGGGCCAGTGCCTGACGAGAGCTGAGAAAATAGTACAACACAAGTTGATTTTTCTCATTTTGTGTACAATAATTACTGTGAAAGAATGATTTCTTCACTATTAGTCATTTGTATCTCGCTTCTTTACTTAAATCATTGAATGGATTGGTCCAGCTGATGCTATCCAAAGAGTAGAACTCTGTTTTATTTGTATATTGGAAGAAGTAAACTTAAAATTTTCAATAAATTAATATATGGGAAAGCACCTGCAGATACTACACATCTGTGATGCAAATTATTTATTCTTAATTGATTGATAGTTTGATTTATTGAGGACTTCTTTCAACATAAGATATACATTCATATTTAATTGCTATTTTTTTGTAAAACACCAACAACACCAAAAGAAACTTATTGCAAGTGGTGCCAGGCACAACAAACCCCGCCTCTTAAAAACGTTTTACCTGACTTACCCCTACCTCTAATAATGTGATTTTGACCTTTCTGCTAAATGACCTTTACCCCTTTGCAATATTGATAATTTCATTATATATATATATAGTGGTATAGTGTGATATGTCTATGGTTGACACAGTGTCAACCATAGACCAACCACAGTGTTAAACAAGTAAATTTTGCCACATGTCACCTTTGACCTCCAGAGATCTGAAAAACTATTGGTCGCAGGCGATAACACCAATTAGGAGAATTGTAGAAATCTTCATTCTGCACCATTTGGTACCAATCTGAAAGTTTTGTGACCCTCCGTTCTTGAGTTATTATTGATAATTAGATTTTGACCTTTTAGTTAATTGTGACCTTTACTCAAATGGATCATTGCATCTGATGCACATTCGCTATATGTATATGCCCATGTAAATTCATCGTGATAGCTCATGATATGTCTCTGTGGACACACACATTGTTTACAATAATCTCTCTCACCCAATGAACACGGTAATATTAATGAAATAACCATGGGATGACACCTTTAAGAAAAGTATAAAGTTACTATGAAATACAAAAATGCTGACGTCTGATGTAACTATAGAATATGAATCCATGCCCACACCATGTTATTATTATTTTAGGGATTGCATGGTTTGAAGTCACAGGGCCCAAAGTGATATTTCTTTTCTTGGGGCCCTAATTCCCCGGCAGCCCCTGAAAATCACATACATTGAAGATGCTAATGGACAGTAAAGCAGGTCTAAAAATCCACATTTTTATGCTGGTGAAAGGAAAGTGGACCAACCTTTACCCAACAAACTGAACAGAAAAGATTTATTATCTTGTCTTTATATATTTTACAGGCTTGAAAAGGGGTCGGTACTCTCCTGGGGACTCTAGAGGGAAAATGCAGTCGGAGCGTTGGGGAATATAAAATCATTCGTCCTCATGAACATGAATAGAAGTTGGGAATGACAGATCCAGCTTGTCTGCATTCTTGTTCGTTCAAGGTAGAGGTTAGTTTCCAGCAAAGATGAGCACGTTGTCTTACTGCTGTTTGTTCGACTCCAAGACACAATATCAAGTCATCTGGACCCAGTCCAGGACTCTGCTGGGCCTTAATATTCAGGCAGTACATCTTCAGTGAGGGTACTCTTCATCATGTTTTTCCTTCAGTTTATCTGCTCAGATCAACACATCAAGTTGAGTCAGTTCAACATTATCAAATTAACCCTTTATCAGGCAAGTGACTACTTTTGAAAACACTGAAAAAACACAAAATACTGTAGATAACAAGATAAATAATGATGAAAGGTCACTTAAAGGAAGTTAGAATACAGGGAAATTATTTTGGGAACTGGATGCTTATGGGTTATTGTAATGTTATCTTCTTTACTTAGTGTTTTTTTTAATGGAAATCAGGTATTTTTCTACTGTTAATTTTCTGTGTAAAATTTTCTAGATATGCAGTTTTATCAGCTCCATTGCTTCATTCTATTTAACATAAATCCATTTTTTGAAAAACCTCCTGACAATCCTGTAAAAGGACAACTGCAGTCAACCACGACAGAGATAAAGATAGTTTGGCTTCATATTTATCTATTTTTTTAAGCCATAAAGACCCAGTAATATTTTTATGTCAGTTCCCAAATTAATATTCTACATTTAATCTTTCTTATGGTGGTTTATCACCAATTATTGTAATATTATTTTCTTTATTTTGACCCTTTCTTTGTGAAAATCAGGTTTTCCTTCATTACATTTTTTAAGCATGTACGTAGATACATAAAAGCTCTGGGTAAAGTTGAATGTTATTTTATCAGAAACAGGGAAAACTGAAGAAGAAGTGACATTTTTTTCAACAAATCCATAGTTAACTGAAGATAAAAACAATGAAGAATCATTACTTGTCAGTAGTGTTCACACATGTAGACATGCACCACACACTGAAGTTGGCCTGCGTTTAACCCATCACTAGATGATGCATGCGTCACACACTGCAGAGTAAGCACCCTATCAGGTGCTCCGGGAGCAAGTGGGGGTGAAGTGCCTTGCTCAAAGGCAATTCATCAAATAACTCTCTGCCAGTCCCAGAAATGTAATCAGTCCAAGCTGACCCTCCAGCCTTCTGGCCACAGCTGCCCCCAAACAACTCTGTCCGTTCTTATGCCACGTCTTGGGGTACCAGAGCATAAAATGGCTCCCCTCCTTCCAGCTGCCAAGAAAAAGTCTAATTTCTGTGCAGTCCAACATGGTATTTTATTCAGCAAAATGCATCAGGGAGGGCATAGCAAAAACAACAAACAAAAGGGTGCTTTATCATAAAGCTTATTTACCTAACATAAAACAAAACAGCCACAACTACTGACCTGTGTGGCTACCCCATCTGCACACCTGTCCCATTAGCTTCCTGTATGTGCCACACAAAACTACATAAACTCTATTTGGGAAAAAAGTGATTTGCTAATTAATCTCTCCCAACATTGTGCCCCCGTGTCCACAGACATGTCATGCTATAACTCAATGAATACTTGAGATATCACCATGAAATTACATGGGCATATACATATAGCTAATGCACATAAGATGCAATTATCCAATTGAGTAAAGGTCAGAGGTCAAGGTCACAATTAACTAAAAGGTCAAAATCGGGAATATTGAAGAATCGCAATTTAAATTGAAAACGGTGCCCAAAAAAATCATAAAAGAATCGAATCGGCATAAAAGCATATAGTCCCAGCCCTAATACAGACACAGTTGGATCAATAACAGTGAATGGTGTTGTGACCATTGGACATTTGTATTCTTATTGTATCTGTGAATCAGTATTGTAGAAGATGACGGTGTTTCCATGGTAACTATGGAGCTTCTGAACATTTACAGATATTGATACGACTAGTGGATGAGTATGGATTAAACAGTTTAGATCAGTAGATGGTTTTGGTCGATGGTGGATGTTTAGGTCTTTATGGGTTAAAATATATATATATACATTATAAGACAGATGAAGACAACTGTGGTGCTTTGCTGGTTTCAGTCTTTCTGACAGGGCGATGAGCTCAGCTATCAGGGGAAGTATCCGTCAGATCAGGATGTATTCTTCTGCTGTAGTTGTCTGAGGGGGTCCGCAGCTCCTCTGTCTGGAGCAGTGACATCGCATGAATTTGCTTTAATTGAAAAGAACAAGTGATTACGATCCGTGCACAAATCCCACAAATAAGCACTGCTCTTAGATTTGCTAAATTGATTCAGAAACACTTGTAATCAGGCGTGAGGTATTAAATGGCTTTGATCCAAGTAGAATTACTGATGTTAAAACTTCTCCAAACATTGTAAGGCTGCTCAAGTGCTCATATGGAGAGTTTCTATCTGAACTGCAGGCTTATGCAAACACAGTGAACAATTTGACAGTCAGATAATTACCCCCCCCCCCCCCCCTTACCGATATGAAATAGTTTTTACTGTTTAAGGTACATACATTTAATCAGTAGTACTACCTGTGTTACAGTTTCATGTTACCAATATATGACAATATTATAATCCTGGTTCAAATTACATCACTGTTTGTATTCTACTATACACCAGAAGTAGAAGTAGAAGTACTTCCTTTACTGTACTTAAGTACTTTACTTGAGTAATTATTTTTCTGGCAACTTTTTACTTTTACTCCCTACATTTTTGTTTTAATATCTGTACTTTATACTCTTTACATTCTCTTAATAGACTCAACACTTTTTCAAACTAAACAAATGTGATGGTATGAAAAATAAGTCAAAAATCAGAAATTGTGACTGAATATATCACAATTTTGACTTTTTAATCGCACAATTTTAATTTGTCATATTTTTTACTTTTTTGCATGACTTTTAGCTCATAATTCAGATTTTTTAGGTTATTTTGACTTTTTATCTCACGATGTAGATTTTTTTTTTATCTCATAATTGTGTTTTTTTGAATGGTATTTTTTTAATCTCCTATTTCTGACTTTTGAATTTTTCCTAAATGTCCTGTCCATACCCACTAAACTGAGTACCATGATCTAATAAAACACCCGATCTAAACAGTAACTCACTTTTAATGGCTTAAATTTTTGTGGTTTTTCCTGCTTAAATAAGTATTCTTTCATCCATAGCAAAAAATTAAAAAAAATATTTGAAAGATGCAGTTTTACTTTTTGACTTTATTACAATTGAGAAGTTGTACTTTTTTACTTTAACCATACCTCTACTTTTGCCAAAATATTTTTTTTTCAAACGAATAGCTGTACTTCTACTTAAGTACTGAATGTAAGTACTTTGACCACCACTGCTATACACAAATAATCACATTTCACTGATGGAAACTAATGTATGTGTTGTATAAGATCAGTCCATTTAAATACATGTTTAAAATGTTATTTCATAAATATGTGTGGATTGTGTTGTCTCAAGGTTACTTTATTTGTACCTGCAGGTGATTTATTTATTAATTTTTTTTGCAGACAAACTAGACTGGATCAGGCTAATGTTTGCTAGTGCACACAAATGGATTTCTTTGATAACAGGAAATTCATACATTTTACACCAACGCCAAGCTATATTTATAGAAAACTTATTTAATTACTTTCAGGAGTGCAGTTTACCTGATTCAAAATGAAGACTGCAAAGCCTCATGTGGTGCGTTGGACGCCAAACACTGTCATCAGCGTTTTGTCTGTTAATTACAGACAACCACTTGTTTCTCTGTTGTTTCTTTTGGGATACGATATAAGGCTATTCCACATGTTTGATTGACTGACTGTAAAACAACGCTCAGGCATTGTTGGTTTTTTGCCGTTTCTGGAGAAGACTGTTATTCGCGGTTCAGTAGTTAACATTAGCATCGTCAAAATGGAGGCGCTCTTTGACGTAACGACAAGTGGGAATCCCCTGTAGAGGATGAGAGTCATTATAAAGAACTGATGAAACCATCTTTTGGACCTGTTTAGTGTAGGGGGAGACGGGGTCACACTGAGACTCACCAATCTGACTTTTTTTCTTTTACAGTGTTGTTCTGGTAACCACAGATGCCAGTTTCTTTTGTAATTTTGTATTTTTTTTTAAACAGTGCACAACCCTAACCCCCTTTTTTTTTTTACTTTAACATTCCACAACATTATGACGGCATAACTGCATGAAAAAAAAAAAAGTTTTTTGATTGAGTTACAAAAGTTGCTGCAGATCAGTTGCGGATGCATGCGACTGTAAAAGGTTGAGGGGTGACAGGCGGTGGGATGATGTTTGTTGGTTTAATTAAACAAAATTATACACAGAACATGTAGTTTAACTGAAGACACTGTAGCACATCCTTCTGAAATATAACTTTATCTGTCCATTCCACCGCGGCCCGTGCCTTGACCTATGAACAGACAAATCCATTCCCAGTCACTTCCGAGTTTCAGCAGCTCGATATGTCATAACGCGTAAAGGGTTAATTGTATCTATTTGACCCTTAAATGTCTGTTCTGGCCCATTCTGGCCAAACCTACCCACAATGCCAAGGGTATCAGTGCCTCACCCGCCTACACAGGCCACAATGAGTATCTACTGTCAGTGTGTTTATCTGCAAATAATTAATCAGAAAGACAGCGAACCACTGATACAAAAAAGCAGCAAAACATAAATTACTAGTGACCTTTTTAGCTGCACAATAAACCGCCCTTCTGGTTTTCAGTAACTCAACTTGAAATGAGAACACGCTCAGAAAGTTTGTGTACACATGATGGACCTTGTCAGTGTGTCCCCAGTTTACACCTCCACTGCTTTTAACTTTCTATTTTTAAGAGTTCAAGGGAACAGGCTCAGTTTGACAGCCTGTTTGTACTCTATGCCAGTTTATTCTGCTCTTCACACTTAATGGCGTTGTCTGTTTCTTACTTTGAAAATAGCTTTTGCCTTCACTTTTTTAATGAGAGAAGGTGATTGCAATTTTATATACAGTATATATATCTTATTAAAAAATTAACACTTTGGTGGGGTTTGATTTGGATGGGTTCAAGGAAATGTAATTAAATTAAAAATTTTTGGTTAGGGTTTTGGTTCTTTTTGTTGTAAGTAATATAACTGTCATGTTATGAGAATAGTTCTGTCCATGTAAGTCGATTTTCAAGTATCTTTAATTTACTTTTTAATTTTACTGCCTATATCAGATTCTACAAAACTTAGTCTGATGATTTATGTCACTGGGGAAGGCTATTTTTGTTGAGTTAGGTCCGACAGCTGTTTTTAAGACATTTTTGGGTGCAGAGTTCAAAACTTCACTTCACCTGGCCCCTTGTGAAGCCCCAAATCTACTATTTGGGTTTTGGCTTCTAAAATACTGTAACACATACGAGACTTGAACCCACACCTATCTAGTACCTACCAAGCATTCTACCAGCCTAAGTTACAGAGGGAGGTTAATGACTCTATTTTTTTTTTTTAAAGGTTTTACATCTACTATTTGGGTTGGGAACTTTAAAACACTGACATGCGTGAGACTTCAACTCACATCTATCTGGTATTTACCAAGCATTCTTCCAGCTTGAGCCACAGAGGCTGGTTCCTTTATTTCTAAATGTTTTACATTGACTATTTGGGTTGTCAACTTTAAAGCTGTCATTCCATGGTTATTTCATTAATGTTGCTGTGTTCTCCATTGTTATTGAATACATTGTGTGTTGGTTCTATTTAAAAAAAAAAAAAAAATCTCCAGATTGCTTTGTTTCAAGCTGTTTTTGCACCTTTTAGAAAATGACTTGAGGTTGAACAACAGAGTTTACCGGTACTTCCACACATGTCCATGAAGCGGTGACAAAGTATCTCTGATTGGCTCAGAGTGCGTGAAGGAACACTCCCCCCACCCCTCTTGCTCTCTGTATGTGTTTACCTTTACCAGAGTATAATCCAGCTAGGTTTCGTGCCGTTGCTTGTTCTGAAAACGTGCAGAGAAAAAAACGAGGCTTTATATTTCATTGAAACCTATTTATCCTCATCTGATCCAGCCTCTGAGTACTGTGTATAATCTACATTCATGTGTAGTTTATGAATGTTTTTGGTCATTTAGTGAGCAGTCAAGTGACATGTTTCCTCTTTGGAGGATGAAAGGTTTTCCCTTTACTTTATAAACCAGTTTCTTCTCAACCTTTTTTGAACAAACGTCCACTAATGGGCTTCCACTCGGTAATATTTTAAACTTTTGAAAACTACAGACTTTAATGCCGCTCACACTCATATGCTCAAAAATGTGTGACTCCTAACATGTAGGAAAATTGGGTTTCAGGTTACATTATTGATATGTGTATGTAGAATTGTTTTGCTGTTGAGATGAAAAAACACATTTAGGTACATACAATGTGATGGTGAACCAACATGACCTGTCTATGCATAATTAAATTAAAATGCCATTGATTCCACAAATGGGGACATAAAAGAGTGATTAAACACTTAAATACAAGTATAAGACAATATCTACCCTAAATCTTATGAACCCCTCTAGTAAAAAAAAAAAAAAACAGGGCCAAAAGGCAGTAGAAAAAGACTTAAAGACCCTTGAAATAGGAGTTTAAAACTTGGACAGAGGAAACAACTGTTCCATGTCATTCTTCACTACCGTTTGGATACTTTTTTTTAGATGTTCATTAAGAGCTAAAATGTAGTTTGTTGTACCTAATACCACTTATTTATTGTATTAATGCTAATTTCTACATTCAAAATTTTTAAGACCCTGATGGAACCCAGTTTTACCAGGTTCTTTTTTTTCCTTCTTTACCCTCAAGTATCTGTTCTCCTAATAGAATATGGAATGTATGTGCTGTTGTCACTTCTGATCCCATCCACATTTCAATTCAATTTAAGGCGAGGCAGTTGAGTGAAGTGTCAGTCAGCACTCAAAGTCAACGGACAGACAGACAGACAGACAGACAGAGTGTAATAAAACAAGATCAGACAATAAGTCTCAATAAACACGTCTGAATAATAACTAATTCCCTGGAAATGTCAGCACAATGAGGCAGCAGCTGTTAGAAAAGGCTGGCTAAATAGGAACATGACATCCTGGGGGATTATTTGGAAGACTTTAATACTGGGTGTGTGTGTGTGTGTGTGTGTGTGTGACCACCAACATCCATCCTGTATTTTAGATGTGTATGAACCAGCGGGCCTCGTATACTGTAACAGGGAGAATAACCTGATATGAAGGACAGAAATAATTCCATCTGCGCAGATGATGGCAGTGCAATGACAACAGTATTTCAGGGAGAAACTGTTTTAATTTGTCAAACGCACTGCGCTTCTTGATATTATATTTAGCTTCAAGTCCTGGTAGAACACCCATTTCTGTCTGCTTATAACACAAACTAAAAAGAAAAATATTTCCTGTGCCATTATGTGGTATGTCAGCTCGGCTTCACACCAAGCGCTCCCATCGAAAAGGAACGGTAAATGATAGAAAAAGCGACTTTGACAGTAATCCAGGATGATTTCCTGAGGATAAGGATATATTTATTGCTGGGAATTTGCAAGGCTTGCCGCATATAAAACTCAATCAAAAGGAAAAGTTTAGACAGGTATTGTTGAAGCCATTTTTAGTGCACACAGTCTGCCATTACGAGTGGAACAGCTCAGAGGTGTTCGCACTGATAACATCATGTCTTTGAGCTGACAATCTGTGCTCTTTTAAAACATTTCAGTGATCGATGATTTGGCAAGTGGAATGAGTGTCGTGTTATTGTCGAGAGAACAAATAGACGCAAAGGTAATGTGATGACAGTGAAATATCAACTTGAAGAAATCCACCTGTATGTTTTCAGGAATGATAAATACACATTTAGTTTTTTAAATCTCGGATCTGCAGTTGAGTGTTCTTTTTTTTTTTTTTTTACCCACTGCTGCTATTATAATTCATCTGGGAAAATCAATCAGGAGAGCTTAATTGCCCCTTTGAAGAGTACAAGTCATACGCATTGATGCGCTGTGCTGCGATTACCACCATTGTTATGTTTTACCTCAGAGGTGTCTTCATCAACATATTGAATAGCAGGTGTTGTCTGTAATGGATTAATTACAATTCTCTGTGGAGAGAGGGAAATTGCAAAGCAAAAAAGCAAATGATCATAATTAAGTTGTCATTTTTCAATCGATACGAAAAGAATAAAAAAGTAATTTTGTGGAAGAGGACACGAGGAGAAGCACTTTTTTTATTCAGTGAGGTAAAAATCCTCATTCTTCAAACCGACAAACATGGCTAACCTGGACAGCCACCCGTCTTTCTCAATGAGAAATTAATCTGGAATCGCTTGAATAGAATATGAAGGAGACCAACAGGTAGAGAGTAAACCAATCACAGATGCATGTGACGTAATTATGCAAAACTTCTGTGAATGATTACTGATTACTTCAGGATGCAAAGTGTAACCTGTAATGCAATCCTTTGGGCTGCAACCATCGAATTTTTGGAATTCAGTATCTTGATTTTTTTCCATTAATTGAGTAATTGAATAAATTCCATTATTGTTTAGTTTATGACTACTAGATCAATCAAAACATGGGGATAGAAGGCTGAGATATTTTGAGGTGTGTGTGCATATGTCTGTGTGTGGGCGTGGATGGATGAAAAGACATGTATATGTAATTTGTATGTCACCACTGTTTTTACCCTGGTGCACCCACAGTGACTTACCCCCGTCAGTGTCCTGTGAGTCAAGTTTTGGTCAAAGTGAAAGTAGTCCTGGCAGGTTTCCTGTGGTCAACAAAATGTAGCGTTACAAAACCATGACAGAACAAAAACTCACACCTCATAATTGCTTGGAGCTACTTTGTCATTGCTAACCGCTGTGCGCTTTAGCAAACTACTTTTATCAGTTGAAAGTACCGTAATTTCCGGACTATAGAGCGCACCTGATTATTAGCCGCACCCACCTCATTCTAAGAGGAAAACCGATTTTGTACATACACAAGCCGCACCTGTATATAAGCCGCATGTGCCCACATTAAAACATGTAACACAAACACAAAATTAACCCAAACCCGACTTCAAGTCCCGCGAATGAAACTAAATGTCCTTCATTAACCCTTGTGCGGTCCTTCGTAAAAGGCACACTGGCTGTGTCCTACAATCGGGTCTTAAAAACCCAGATTCCAATGTTCAGTTCCATAGACTCATCACCCCACCCCCCAAGGATATATTACTGTTTTCAGTAGTAAGCAATGGCATCCTACAGTACGTATAAAAAGGTACATTTGTGAACCACCGGGTCTCTTTGACCCGAAGGACCACACAAGGGTTAAAGTCCACAGTCCAAAAATCACAGCCGGCAAAATGAACGGAAAATGATACTTAAGGTTTGATGCAGGCCTGCAGAGTCCGGGTCCCGTTGAAAGTAATCCAAGGAAAAAAAAGTGTATATTTCCAAAGGTAAGGGAGGGAAAAATATATATCCACTATTGTCGCGCCGCATCCACAAACAGGTGGCTGGTCGCCGCCTCGTCTCATCTATCGCAGAGTCAGCAATAACTTTAATCTTTCGCAGAGAGTTCAGGTCAAACTCCTCCGTGCCAACATGCAAAAATAATCCACAGGGTCTGGTCGAGCCTCTGTCTTCTCTCACACACCGCCGCGGGTTTTTCTTTAAGCAACTTTTTACCCCCTGTACACCTGTCCGTCAACTTTACCGGTCCTACTTAAACCCGTCACCCCGCGTTTGTTCCGCCCCTCCTTTTTCATTCAGTCTTCCTCGACGCATATATTCCACCGGTCTAAATCTTACCTTTTCTACTCGAGCGCCTCTGGCGGCCGTTAGGAAAATTACATAAATTGGCCGCATCACTGAAAAAGCCGCAAGGTTGAAAATTTGGGAAAAAAGTAGCGGCTTATAGTCCGGAATTTACGGTAGTTTGCGGCTGCTACTACGGCTGTTAGCAGACCCCCAGAGATCTCAAAAACTGTTGGTTGTAGGTGATAACACCAACAATGAGAATTATAGAAATCTTCATTCCGCATTGTTTGGTACCAATCTGAAAGTTCTGTGACCGTCCATTCTTGAGTTATAACCCATAATGTGATTTTGACATTTTAGTTAATTGTGACCTTGATCTTTGACATTTACTCAAATGGATCATTGCATCTGATGTGCATTAGCTATATGTATATGCCCATGTAATTTCATGGTGATATCTCAAGTATTCATTGAGTTATATCATGATATGTCTCTGCGGACACACACACACACACACACACACACACACACAGTAATTACAATCTCTCCCAACCAATGTTGGGCAAGATAATTAGATACATGCAATAAACAGATAATCCACCCTGGGGAGGAGTTCATTCACTAGTGACACTACAGAATTGTCATCAAGGCAAGTGACTATTTTTGGTAATTTCCTCAAATATTGAATATGCGACCAGTCCTGTGCCACAGTGGGATTCAGAATAGAATAGAATAGGGTAAGTAGTGTAACAGTATACAAATATCACGGTTCAGTACACAGCTTGGTTTTGAAGTCACAGTGGGGTTTTCCGTACAGTATGAAAAAATACAAAACAATTATCTTTGTCAGCACAGTATTTATTAAACCAAAAAAAATTTCAATATAAAAATGGAAACGGTATTGAAATTAAAAATAATTAATTCTTTTTAAATAGTAAAAAAACCCCAAAAAACTTTTACATATAACGTTAGTAAGCAGTGAATAAACGGGGACAGAGGGACTGCAAGGAATAGAGTTTTACAGGGTGAACAAGATTCTCAGATAGTCCATCAAAAATAAAGTACAAATACTCACTCTTCAAACTAACAAACCCATGTATCACTACTGTCAATGTGTGGATTTTCCATAGAATCTGCTCTAAATGAACTGGACACCCCACCAGCCCGAGCCTCCTATGGGATGTCTCAGCACAATAGGTGATTTGGCAGCGACTCCCCACCTCCACCCCCCCCCACTCCCTCCCTCACACTGGTGTTTTCAGTGCAAGAGCTAACCCTGCTCAGAACTGTTTGACACACTTCGTACGTCTTCCAACTCTGAAATCTTTGCCTCTCTGTGTCGCCGTCCACATGTTCCAATCACTTGAGTGAAATCTAACGGTGCTTCTGCGTGTGTCTGCGCTGTAGCTAATCAGAGCCAGATCAGGCAACTGGAGCTGAGCATGTCATTAGTGCTATTGCTCACATTTACATGCAATAATCTCATTAACGCCCTTTAACTGATTATGTGAATAAACCCATTAAGTTGTTTACAGCCGTTATGGAGAAGCATCACGTTAATAATTCTTTCTTAATCCAATCTGACTCATTGTAATTGATTAGAGTCGTAATTGCATACCTTTTATACAATGGTAGCTATTTACCTCATGTGCTAACCTACAGTTCCAGTGATTATATACAATTAGTATGTAAGTTTGGATCTTATTGTACATGCTAATCATACATCAACACTCCCTTTTGTCTCATTTTCTTGCCATTGGTTTACTGTTGAAGGGGAAAAGCCTCAGTAGTGCAGGTTCTTCGGGTACCATTATAAGCACAGAAACAGTGTAATTTTACGACAGCGTGTTTTTAGTTCATTATGGAGTCAAACACACTTTATAATTAAAAATGAATGTTGTAATTGTTTCTTTTAATGTATGGTGACATGCGCTGCATTAAACACATGAAATAAACAAGGAAAATACAGTTTCATGCTGTATTTTACACAAAACCCTAAATGTTAAAGTAGTAAATTATTGGATGTTACAATTTCTCCATTCAAGTATCATAAAAAATAACATTAGCAGGAAAGAAATGATCAATACAAGTACATAGTAAAACATTATATTAATACAACATTTGAACAGCCATTTGTGCAAGACAATAAAAATCTGCCTGACAAATGTGTAACCTGGAATTTTAATGAAAAAATGTGTAGCTGGAAAGAAATCAATACAACAGGAAAGGAAAAAAAGATAATTATGTATATAAAGCTCTCTATATATATATACACACACACACACTGGTTTATCTATGTGTCTCATGAGGATGTGTGAATGTAAAGACAAAAAAATGTTTTGTTTAAATTGGGAAATAACAAAAAGAATGACTAAATACATAGAAAATAAATAGAATAAATAATAATAATTTCAAAGATAATAAATTAATGAAAAAAGAAAATATTTTTTAAAAATACGTACAAATAAATCCGTTTAAAAATAAAAACTAAAAATAAACACATCTTGAAACCTTTGAAAAATACATTTTTCACTTTACACCTGTTTCCCCTCATGCTTTATAAGTTGTTTACTGTGACATGTGAGGATCAATAAAGTCTATCGTATCGTCTCTTATTGTATTGTATCATATTGTACCTTGTCTTGTCTTATCGTATCGTTTGTATCTTATCATACCGTATCTTATCTGATCAGTTGGATCGATGCCACAATACAAGTAAGAGTGTGGAGTTTCTTGTGGCTGAAACCACTTGATTTGTTGTTGCAGAGAAAGAAAACATCTGTTAATAAAAGCATCAGTGTTATAGTTGACAGAGTGTTGCATAATGTATCATTACAGTTAAGTATAAATGAATGAGATGTATTTGAATGTGGATAGTTTATGCTGTTAAATTCCTCTTCATCCTACACATTATTATCCACATAAATGCAGTCGTCTGCTTCACTTAACCTAAAACCTAGAGCAATCCAGTTCTTTCATTCTATTATCATTTTATTTGTCATTAAAAGTAATAATAGCCCCAAACTGAACACCCAGATGCTTCCGTGAATGAATATATCAAACACGCTGGCATGTAATAATAAATAAAACATGCAATTTGGAGTAGGAAGAGTATTCTGCAGCCTTTTTCTCAATATCCAACTGAAATGCGCACACACGCACACACACACACACACAAATTCCCTGACCTTAAACATAAATGTTACATAACTGCAAATGAATGCATTATAAAACTCTCAGGCAAAAATTCTCCGGAGTGAGCCAGAGATTTGTCTGATATAATGTATCAGGAGACATATTACCTCAGGGACCGTCGCCCTACCAGGCCAGCCATAATAAATAATGCAACAAAAATACATCATCGTGATGTTTCTCTTTATCCAACATGTGTAGCTGTCAACTTTGATCAATAAGAACGCACTAAAGGCGATGGTATATAAACACAGTCCTTTTTATGTTTATGCATGCTGTTGAACTCTGAAAATGAGACATTGAGATACAAAATAGTCCTGCCCGTGAGGCTCAACAAAATCTTTTAGGTTGACCAAGACCATAGTTAATGGTAGGGGAAAAAAAAAAAACAGGGGGGGGTCATTATTGAACAATCACATTCTGAGGTTTCCCTGTGAAAATGATTCCAGCCAAAGCTTTCAAAGACAAAAAAGAGAACACTAATTTACTTAAAGTACACTCCACATTCTGTGTGTGTCCACTGGCGTTACTGCTGTGTACCGCAGCCACGCAGCAAACGTAATAAGGTGGAAATCTGAAATTCAAATGTCTTTTCTCTCATCTCTCATCACACCGGTGAACTGATCTAAGAACCCACCCATCAATTTGGACTGTCAGATCAAAAAGGCTTTCATTTGCATCGGCTCATATGAATTTTCATTTCACATATGGAGTTTTCATTGTGGGTGAACATGATGGGATGTTTGAATAATTAAAACAATTTGGTGTTACGCTCAGCTCAAAACTCCTCCTGACATGTTTATGAAAAATGAAATGTTAAAAATGTGCAAAATTACATTTTTAACCCATAAAGACCCAGTGCTATTTTTAAGTCACTTCCCAAATTCCTTATTTTTTTGCGATATTTAGCCTTTCTTAAGTTATTTATTATAATATTATTCTTTGTATTTTGTATATTTAGCTGTAAATCATGCATTTTACTATATTTAATTTCAATGGTAGTTCATATTGGCACAAAACCTGTCACTTGGGTCATATTTCAGAAATTAAGATTTTCTATTTAACTAAAGGGTTACTAAAAATGCTTGTGTGACACAAATTCAACCAACCAGGGGCCCCAGCAACAAGGGATTTTGTTTATTCAAGAAGGCTTTGTTCTGAGGTCTCCCATTGGTTCAAATATATAACTTTGTAGATTCCTATTCAAGGGTTGTCTAGAGCAGTGTTTCCCAACCCTGGTCCTCAAGGCACACTGTCCTGGATGTTTTAGATGTTTCTCTCTCCAACCACACCTGATTAAAATAATCAGCCTATCATCCAGCTCTGCAGAAGACTGATAATGAGTGTCAGGTGTGTTCAGAGAGGGTAACATCTAAAACATGCAGGACAGTGTGCCTCGAGGACCAGGGTTGGGAAACACTGGTCTAGAGGGAATCCCATTTTTTCCAACAGTACCAAACATGACAGGGAAATACCTAACACGAGCATGAAGGAAAGCCGTGTTTTGAGACAATTTTTCTTTGTTTCTTTGTTCTTTGACTAAATACTGTCAGTCAGTTGTAGTCCTTACTAAAAGGCATGATTTGAAACACTTACGGTAGGAATTTCACAAAAACTCATAGTTAGAAGTGTTCAAGAGACATTTTACTCGGATTTTATGCATAAACTTCAAATTTGATAATTTTTTCCCATATAACGTATTTGAGGCTATAGATAGAAATACTGCTGCGAGACTAAACCACTGGTTTTGTGCTGGAGGGTCATATATATCCCAGCAGGGATGCCAGGTGTAGGCTGAGACAGTCCAGCACATCACAGCAAGGTGTAAGATGCTGGCAGGCAAGGCATACATGGAACTGCATACTGTACAGGAACATCTGTAAAGAGTATGGACTGGAGGTCCCGGGGTCAAGATGGGAGACTCCCCCCCCAAAAGGTGCTAGAGAACAAACAGGCCAAGATCCTGTGGAACTTCCAGATCCAGACCGAAAAGATGGTGATGGCCAATCAGCCTGACATAGTGGTGGTGGGTAAACATGAGAAGACAGTGGTGATAGATGTAGCAGTCCCCAGTGATGGCAACATCAGAAAGAAAGAACACGAGAAGCTTGAGAAATACCAAGGGTTGAAAGAGGAGTTAGAGAAAATGTGGAGTGTGAAGGCAACAGTGATACCAGCAGTGATCGGGGCACTAGGGGCAGTGGCCCCCAAGCTGGGGGAATAGCTCCAGCAGATACCAGGAACAACATCAGAGATCTCTGTACAAAAGAGCGCATTGTTAGGAACAGCATGGCTAGGAGGCACCCAGGCCTGTGGTAGAGGACCTGAGTCTGAAGGAGACACTGCCCAGGTGGGGCAAGAGGAACATTTTATTTATATATATGTATATATATATATATATATGTGTGTGTGTGTGTATATATATATATATATATATATATATATATATATATATATATATATATATATATATATATATATATATATATATATATATATACATTAAAAGGGTCTA
Organism: Siphamia tubifer; assembly: GCA_020466265.1. Lineage (NCBI taxonomy): Eukaryota > Metazoa > Chordata > Actinopteri > Kurtiformes > Apogonidae > Siphamia > Siphamia tubifer. The sequence continues at coordinate 24,862,438 of CM035802.1, read as the reverse complement.
CTCTTTTGGTCCCATTTTTTCGGTCACAGGTAACTTTGAGACACCTCAGATCAGGCCAGAATGCATCAGTGTCTTGTGATATTAATAATTCTCTCAGTTATTATAGGAATATTTGACCCCGTCTTCTATCCCCCAGCTCTGCTTCGGCTGTATAATATTCCCTCTCACCATCCGCAGCCTCCGTCTGAGAGAGGCACGTGTGATTAGCATCAGTGAACTCAGCACAACTCTCTGAATTAGAATCCTGCCGCCATTAATAAAGACCAGAGAGAAAGATGAAACTGAAAACTTGGCCGTGGTGCAGCTCTGGAGATCCACGGTGCGCAGGGCTCTGAGGACTTTCTCTGAGGCGTCCTTTTTGATGTAAAAGTCAAGGAGTGCTCTCTGTATTCCATAGGCGACCTAGACACCGGCTGACCGGGCTGTAATAGCCTATGATCACACATCTATTACTCACTCCTTAGAAACGGGCTCAGGGATCAGAGTCATTTGCTATTTCAAATTGATCCGTACTTTTAGATTCTGCTCCGATGAGACAACATGTCTCACTTTCAATTTCCAGTGCAGATATGTATCCGTCTGTACATCATTGGATATATTTTGTAGGTTACTCTGCAGACCTTGAATGAAGATTTTTTTTAAATTTTTTTAAAAGAAATAGAAGTATTATTTTTCATACTACATTACACAACATCATTTGAGAACCAGTATAACCGTTGTACTGTAATGTTCTGAAGCTGGTGTTAATTATTGGAGTAGGAGCTACAGTATAACACAGGCCTGGGTGAAGGTTTAACATGCACACTACACCATCGTGCAAGGTGTCACAGGGGACTGCAGGATAATGTTCAACTTCCTCTGGGTGAGTTCTCTCCTCGTTGTGTCCCTTCCTGCCCAAACACTTTAGCATCACCCGACACAAGCCTGAGACAGAGAAGCACGGCGCAGGATTTGGAATATATTTGGCTGAGGTAACAAATTAGATTACTCTATTTATCTACTAGATGCTTCTCTCCTCCTGCTTTAGCTCTTCTCTTTTCTCAGCAGGAGTCCACAGTTGTGTCACTCCTGTCTCCTCTCCTGTTTCCCCCTCAGACAAAACTGTCCAAGCTGATCAGCCTCACCGCTGCTCAATGCAAGACACCGAGGATATAAAGAATCAGAGAGAGAGAGAGAGAGAGATTAGCATCTTGTGGCCAGATCATGAATATATTCAACATGCGGCAAAAAGACTGTGACCCAGCTGTTATAAGAACATTTCATATTACCATCTTCCACATGTGAAGCAATAATTGTGTGAATGAAAGCAATGCATATTATATTTTCATTTCCCTCCTCTTATTTTTTACTCAGACAGCCAATGTAATAATCCAGCGTTTTCTTTGGCACGGAGGTAATGTTCTCATTCAGGCCGAGCTCTGTCAATATTCTCTCACGTCTGTTGTTATAATGTACAATAACTGAGTAGCAGGTGTGTTCTTCTCTAAAAGTACATTTGACTTTTATTTCGCCCTGAGCTGAAATGCTTATTGAACCATATTACGAGAAAATCTTGAAGTCACAGAAAAAGCATTAATGGTAGTTTAGACAGTAGCAGGGTTACGGTGTGGTGTACTAATGTACCCCAATCACCTTTTCGGTTATGGGTATGAAGGGCTTAGGGATATTTTTGTATTTATTCAAAGCAGCCTGAGCTTTAAGAAGCTATTAAGTACAACTAGTGCATTTGAGGAATTCAAGCGTGTAAAAGTGCACAATGCCTCAAAGGATGATTACAGTAAACTGCGTAGAATGATGTTAAGAGGATGTCAAAACACTGTTGGTGCAGGGTATAATACAGGGGTGTCAAATGTACGGCTAATGGGCCAAAATTGACCTGCCGTAGGTTCCAATCATGCCCATGGGATGAATCTGCCAAAAAAAAAAAAAAAAAGTATCCGTACGTACTGTATGTAGCATGCCATTGGCTATGTGGGAGCTACCCTTTGACCCTCATTCATCAGAGTTACTGTTTGGTGAGTTTTTCCCAGTGTGCTCATTGAAATGTTATTACAGTAAATATTTGTTATTCATCATGAGTCCAAAGAAAGTGATTCCCGGTGCGAATAAAAAGAAGAAGTGGGCTGCGTTATCAATAGAAGTGAAACAGAAGATGTAAAAAAAAAATATATGAAAGTGTCACGCTGTTGAGTGATAACGCAAAACAATATGGCTGAAACCCGTCTACCATCGCTACAATATTGAAGCAGGATGGATTAAAAGCAGCGACCCCTTCGAAAGGTCATATTGAAAAGGAGGTCATCACTGAATGATCAGATGGAGAGACTTCATTTTAATGGTTTAATGTTTAAGGTTCAGTCAGTGAAGACACATTTACCCACTGAGACCAATACATTAAATCTAAAATTTTTTTTTTTTTTTTTTTTTTTTGGCTCCAAGTAATTTGTTTTTAATCACTTAATAATTTGATATACTGTGTTGAAAACAAATGTTAATATAATGTATATTATTATGGATGAAGGCAGAAAAAATGGTTGTAGATTACTGCACAAAATGAGAATTTTACTTTTCTTGGTCAGGATGTGTACATTAAGACCATCTTATATTTGCAAGGCTGAAAATTAACAAAAACTATACCCCTTGCCTTAATGTTTAAATATAATAGTTATAGTATAATAGTTTTATTTTCAATCATCTTGTTTAAGCTTTGGTAGAACATTTCTATTTTATATTTAAAATGAGTATTTCAGTAGATAATTATTTTTTTTTGATGAAAGATTAATTTACTCATTAATGACCGACTTATTTATTGTTTTTATGTTATGTACGAATTAAATTACATTCTACAAGATCAATAATGAAATGAGATTGGCATTTCAAAACAAACACACATTCAAGGTAGAAAAAGTAGAAAACAAGATCACACACACATTTACTTATTATTGTTATTATTATCTGCACTTTGCTCTGTTTTTTAATTTGAAAGTAAATCAATATCAAATGCAAGCAGATTACTGCATATTAAATTTAGCTAATTGTATTTCAGAGTGTGTAAGTAAGCGAACCTTATATTTTTCCTCTTAGTCTGGCCTTTGGTTCCTTTTCTTTACATTAACCCTCTGTATTGTATATTAAATTCCTCTGGCTATGCATAAAAAACAGCTTAATTCGAGTAAACAAGTGACTTCAAAGCCACAAAGGTGTCGTGGTAAATCCAAATTAATTAATTCCGTTATCTGTTAATTGCATTGTGTGTCATTAGAGATGGTTAGAATGAATAATTGCTCATTGTTTTCATTTGCCCCATGCACATTCTGGGTGGCATAACCCACTCTACTTCATCCCACCCCCTCCCTCATTAACCATCCCCTAATGCAAAACACAAGCTTAACATAAAAGCCTGTGACATGGAAGAGGAGCTGGTTTAGTGCCACTCTAGTCCAGTTTCAAATGCAGATACTGTTTATATCCACTCTGCTGATGCGCTGCGTTATGACAGCTTCACACAAGTATCCATGCCGCCTCTCCTGAGGATACCACCGCACAGCAACGGAGAGAGACTACACAGATAAGGTCTTATCTCATATTATACAACTAGACAAGTTGTACAAACCCTTATCGCTGTTACAGTATGTGTATCGCAAGGTTGAGCTACAAATCCAGGCTATGTTGAGTCTAAATGAAATATGGCGACAATTATCTAGTTGCCTGATATTAGAATTGGCAGCGAGATACTTAATGGGGCTACGGCTGCAGAATGATGTCGTAGTTGTAAAGCCTCTGTAAGATGTCCAATGACTGTCACGGCTTCTGTTGACCTAATTCAATTTTCTTTTCAATTACCTGTAGTATATTACCATCACAGCCATTGGTATTGTGGTATAAATCACCCGACCGGACCCTGTGGTTACAGCAGACAGGCACCCTGCTGGGTGATGTAGAGCTGTGTCCTGTCTGGCCCCTGTCTCCCTTAAATATATTTTAGATTAAAGAAAAGAACACAAAACACTTCTGACCCACATTTCAGCAGCCAGACTAAGCCTCTGGGCTCCTTCACAGGAACGTAATGTATAATTACAGTGACTCAAGGTTAGACACAGACAAAACTAAGAGCTGAGAACAAAAGCACAGTGAGTTCTGGGATCTGAGATGTATGATTTAGGGATGTGTAATTAAAACAAAAGCTCTGTAATCTATGTGGTACCAATTCCAGTCGAATTTGCCTGAATCTGGTACCTGGTACAATACCTGGTACTATAATATGGTTCATGTTTTGCATGTTTTTTTTTTTTTGTTTGTTTTTTTCAAACTTATGAATGTGCATTGTTTTCTGTGTCCTGATTGGCTAATGGACTGTAGACCATCATCAATCGCTCTCCTCCATGCTGTGTCTCCTATACAGTACAGAATGTGTCCAGCTTTCACATATGTTTATAAATGTTTGATCACTAGCAGTACGACTCTGAAGTGCTGTGTGTTTGACCGTTTTCTCCTCAACAAAACACACAATGCTCTGCACCGACAAAAACACCTGTGGTCGAAAAACACCCAAAAGGCAGACAAAGATACTAACCATCGCACAAAAAACTTGGACTTCTGGACATGCTGACGGAAGGTTACATACTATGTTGCAGATTTAGCCTATTGTAGGTTAATTTTAGAATGAGGGACAAGGCTTGGTTGGGGGCTCAAAACCCCCTCAAGCCGTTTTATCTCCGTCTTGCCGATGATTTGAACAGAATTATGGGAGATTTCTAATACTCCTCTGTTTATAGTGTGGACCAAACAGCCCTCCCCCCTCTGACTCCTAAAGAATTGTGATGCCCCTGCCCTTACCCCTTCACATTTGAACACACAAAAATGGAGGGGGAAGGGTAAGGGTGAGGGCCATGGAGGGAATTGGGATTGGGCCGTAGTTCTTTATTTCAGTCTGTGAATCTTCTTTGAGACATAAGCGTCTGTGGCAGGTTCATTGAGGTGAGCGCTGGTCAACAAGTGGGGGGTCATTGACTACGTGGTGTGGGTGGTGTCACCTCAGCGTCCCACTGAGGTGAAAGCATTGATTTATTCAACAGGGAAGAGCTAAGAGCTGTACCTGGTTTGAAAACACCCTTTAATCGATAAGCGCGGTTTATCCAGTGTGCTTTAATGTGGGTGAGGAATTAGCCGGCATGATGTGGCTACAGACCAGGACTAATACACAGAGTAAATGTTAAATGAAATGTCACAAACTGGTACAAGCTTTGGAACAGGCAGTGTGCATCTGCAGGGAAGGTGTTTGTAGCTTTTACTGACACGAAAGTCCACTTGAACACATAGAGATAAAAAAAAAAAAATGTTGAAACTGTTATACAGTAAAAGTAGCACTGGGTGTTTGTTTCACTTTTCTTAAATCATTCAGCACCATTTATTCAAATCTTATCCTATGTATTTTGCATTTTTTTCAGTGAAAATCAGATATTTTCCACTATTTAATGTCATGATTATATAGATATTCATAAAAGATCAGATCAACCTTGAGGGTTTTTACATCAAAAATAGAGAAAACTGAATAAAAATGACTTTTTTCTGCAAATATATTTGTAACTGAATGTAAAAAGTGTCTCCATTTCATTTTACTCATGAATCAGTGTTGTAGAAGATGATGGTGTTTCCATGGTAATTACAGAGACTTTACATGTCCACATGGGTCATATCTGACGACCATGAAAATATAATAAACTACATTTTACACCAGTTATTTACAGGATTAATGGAGGAACAGGGAGTTGGTCACTGGTGGCTGTTTCAGGGTTTATGGGTTAACCCTTAGATGCATAAGTGGGGTCAAAAATGACCTCAATTCATATTTTATTTTATTGCAATATCTTTGTAATTCAACATTTTCTATCCTTTTATATTCTTTTTTTCTCAAATAGGTTGTGTTTGGCTTTGTATACAGTGGGGAAAAAAAATCTAAATCTTATCAAGTGTATTTTTCATTTCTAATATATAGTCTGGTCAGGGATTTGTTTTTCCCAGTGAACTGAAATCCTTCATGTCAAAGTATAGGTCCTCACAAGTCTTGCATCTATACTGTAAAGGTTAAAAACATTGTATTTCATGTTTGAGGAATGGTAGTTCATATCAGCACCTTTTTTGTTTAAACTCATATCAGGTTACACACTTATAGATGTTTCTTTATCATATTGATAATATATTGTGTTGCATATATTGTACAAATTGCAGATCAAATTACATGTCTTACTAGGGTGTTTTTACTGCATATGTAGATATAATTTTCCTTTTCTTTTCCTAATTTGTTTTCTGCTACCTTTTATTATACTTAAATGGAGCAACTTTCACATCAAAGAATTTCCCCCTGCGATTATCGAGGTGTTCTGATTGTAAATTAATCTGATTTGGCCTCAAAATGTTGAGTGCAGATCCAAAAAGTGCATTGACAATAACAACAGGCATGGATAAATGTGTTAGAATGAATATTTACCCTGTCCCACCCCCAATTAAAATGAGACCTGCTCTTAAAGATGCTAAAAATGCTGACTTTATTCCAAAAAACCTGCCCCTGCCCCGATAGTCCAAAGTGTGCGAATATGTTACACAATGACCTAATAAAATGATGCTCTGCAGGGCTTATTAAAATGAACTGGACACCAGATCTGAAGACTCCCCAGAGCAGATGTGAAAGGATATTACCACTATTTTCCAGAACACACTCTAATTTGTAAAGATAGTAAAAATTGTAACAATTTTCCATTACCATCCATTTCTAGTCTCTGTAAACAACAACACATGAATAGATTGTATTTCAATTCAAATCTGCACGAGCACATTAACATGACGTTATAGTGAAAACCAGTTCAACTAATGAGGCCAACAGTGAAGAATATTCACTTTTACAGTTAATAGTCTACTGACAAGATACCAGTCAATTCTTACCAATTTATTTTCTCTTTTCATATTTGAGTAGATCAACCACATGGTAGCTTTTCAGCTACTTATGTACAATAGTACATAAGACATTAAAGAAACTTAATTCAGTATGTGTGGTGTAAAATAATTTTCAAAGTCAAAGTATATATATATTTGTCTCCCTAGGGAGAAATTAATCTTGGACAGAGTTCTGCTGCATACAGGACATTCCACTCAACCTCCCACTCATTACATACATACCCACAATAAATATAGAAATTAAAATACATTAATAAAAATATATACATTTAATAAAAGCCTAAAAAAAATTACATTTTAAAAATCATGATTTCACAATGTTAATAGTCAGTTTCTACTAGATACTATATGTAATATAGCTCATGCTCTGTGTGTGTTTACCATCCCAGAGTAGCATCCAGCTAGGTTTTGTGCCATTGCTTGTTTTGAAAATGTGCAGGTGAAAACATGCTTTATTTCCACAGAGAGCACATGAACCAGTTTCCTCTGCCATTTTTTTTCAAGTTTGTGCAGCAGCTACTGTGAAGCTACCATGAGAAGCTACCATCTTCTCTTGTAGATGCTAATGCTAATGTTACTTCAGATTCGCTACAATGGGGACCCCACTTGGGTGACGCCAATGTCCTTGTGACGTGTAGTGGACAGGCTTTTTCTGAGTGGCTCATTTCTCTGTGTTGTTTTCTATGAATGGGAACTACAGCCTGCGGAGGGGACACACTACGCAACAAACGCAGCATCGGGGTGACCCATCAGATTCCAAAAGGAGCATGGAAAAGTGGTTTTCAGCGGAATGACACCTTTAAAGTGAGACATTTTTAGGTTTTTAGGTTCACAGTCATAACCTGTTCTAAAGTTCTGCTTTATATACTGTAGTTCTATAACACCATATACTCAATGTCACAAACCAAGTGAAATACCTCACATTTCTGTTGCATTTTTGGGTTGATTATCTTGACAAGGATTTCCATTGACATCAAGGCTGTGACATGTGACATGAAGAATTAATAATCTGGGTTTGTTTTTATGGAGGTCACACACACATATACACACACACAAAGCATGTAATACACTAACCAGTGCAAAAATAAAACAACATAAATTTATTTACCCCAAAATAACTACTCAGTGCCACTCATAAGATATTGTATAACATTCTCAACACCCTGTAAAACAAAAGTCTGAATTTCTTTTGAAAATATTTTCTGTTATTGTCAGTTAATTGAAACCTTGGCAAATCATTCCCTGTAACCATGGCTCTATAATAGACTGTTCTCTGTAGCCCATTTATTCTGTTTAAAGGCAGGACACACTTTGTTTCATATGTTTGTCTTGTGCAATAATTATGTTTGTTTGTAAAAAAAAAAAAGCCAGTTTTCTATAAATTCAGGAGTTCTTGTTACTCACTTTACAGTTAAACATATCAAACTTGTGCACTATGGTTACACTTGTTCTGTATGGACAACCCCAAACAATTTGTGTGTCCAGTTTCAGGGAAATCTAGCCAAAAGTTGAATCGAGCATAACTAGACTACTACTGTAGCACATTACATGTGCTGCCGCTAGGAGTCAAGCAGGAAGGGAGGATACTGATATCAGCTGCTGTCCATCCATTATGATTGCATTCTGGGATTTGGAGGCATTTTGATCTCACTGTGACCTGCGAGAAGGGAGCACACTGAATCACTAATACTGATTCAGTTTCTTGGGTAAAATGCATGGAGTCCACCATCAAATTTTTTTTTAAATCATCACAGCCAAAACCGCGATTTTAATTAAAATTCAATTAATTGTGCAGCCTTATTCTAACCCAATTTTTGCAACTTAATGTTATAAGTAAGTTACTGTGGATTAATTCATCATCATGATTTATTTGATTGAAAATTGTAGCGCAATTAACTCAGCAGAGTGACTTAGAGCTAACCTGACTGTCGCCATCTGGTATCACGATACCATCTGGGACCCTTCCACAACTAATCCATTTTCAAAGGAGGGGTCTATAATCCTTGCCTGTGATTAGATGAAGAATCTGTCCGTCATCTTGACTGACGCATAACTTCAGCCACTCATGTTCAACTCAAGCCATGACTCAGAGCAACAGCAGGAAGAAGAGCCATACTGCAGCAGACCACCATCAAAACGAACATCCAGTATGGCTGCACCTAAACGCACCGCTGCGTTGTCTGTAAATGACCATTGTCGTATGTGCAGAGAAAATCTGAGGATAAAAGGCAACATCGGCAACAGTCAGCAGATATTCCTTGAAATTCCCTATGGAAATGGGTAGACCAGAGGCTTGCAGACAGAGACATCAGTCGTGGCACAGACAACCACAACGCTGCCCAGTCATGGGAAGTCCCACCCAGTGACACTGATTAGCTCCTTTGTTTTTCAGAACGCCTGAACTACACGGTGCTCAGATAGTTGTGCGAGCTTAGAGAAACGAAGCCAGATGACGTGAGTCGGGTTAATTTAAATCTTTTTTGCTAACTCAATGGGGCAGTTTCCCCCATAGAGTTAACGTGCTAATGATCAGTTGATCCGGTAGTGACCGGCAGCAGAACTTAACCCATAAAAATGGAAGACACTAAACAGTACTTTGGTTTTGGAAAGAAACTAAACCAAGACAAATCAGTTGAACCACATAAAGTATTTGACATACTCTGCAGGAAGGAGTTTTCTAGTCATCTTTTTTTAACAGACTTGAACAGATGCAATCACATCCGGAATGCATCACATACCACTGTATTTGACACGAGTCCCAAGTCCTGACTGTAACCTTTAGTTTCCACCACCAGGGGAAAAACAATACATAAATAAATAAAACATCAGGTCTATATAAAGTGCTGCAAGTTCAACAGGTCAATGTAACAGAAATAAAACGGAGCCATCAAGTTAGCACATCAAAAAGTCAACTCCCAAACCGAAATGGTAAATTTAGAAATATGACTTTAAAAAACAATAATTATGACTGTAATTAATTTATCTTGATTAATGGATTAATTTGATGCTGCCAATTAAAATACCACATTAACCAGAAGCATGTTGGTCAGGATTCTGCAACCACTATGGCTAATGTATTAGCCCAGCTTGGACAAACATTTTCATTACAGATATATTTACTTCTTTCTTGCGTCTTGTTTGCTTATGCAAAATAAAATGCTACCAATATAGATGAAACAGGAATGATATTTAATTGTAATTAATCAAACTTAAACCACAGCAACCCTGTAATTAATCTCATTTAAAAATTGTTAATCATTTGACAGGTCTGACAGGAATATAAAACCAGCCTCATCAACTGCTGTATATGTAACCGCAACCGTGTGTGTTATGTTGTGTTTGCACTCAGAGGAGGAAGAAGATACAAAAATATAGAGGGTGTTAGGGTAAAGATTTACTTTTCAGTAGTGCTAAGTGGCTTTGGAAAGGCTAGTTAATTAAAAGAGATGCCTGAGTTGACTTGCCTAAATTCGTAGCTTTAATGAGGTTGATAACTGTGTTCTTTTTAATTACGCTCTATATTCTCTGACAACCTGTAAATAGAGCTTTAGCCAGTGGAAAAATATTGCAAATTGCTTGTCATGTCCTAAGACCTTTGTTTAGAGATTTTCACACCAAAGGAGAGACGCAGTGTGTCTGTCACACTTTGATAATAAGCTGTGAGTTATAAGGTATGCTAATATTATGGAAACCTAATAAACTGTTAAATGACAAACCATTTGCATAACTGGATTTAGTGTGTGTTCAATATCCACTGAGTCTGTTCTCCTTCACCTTACCGACTATACCAACTAGGCCTGGGTGTATTCTGCATATTCTTCCTCATTGTTTTTATTTTCTTTTGTTTGCCTTGGTGGGTTAAACACATGTCGCTGTCATCTGTGTTCAGCAGACCATACACTTGTTAGAATAATTAATTACTGAGCAACACTTCACCAGAGCGGCCGTATTCATATGCCAAATTACCTACAGTCGTCTGCGTGGAGTGAAAGACGCAAGTGTGTTTTAATGCAGGCCAATGTTTTGTCTGGTAACTAATTACATCGTACATTCTCTCATGTTGATTTCATTTGTCATACAAGCAGATGGATTTTTCCTCTTAGGTTATGCCCTTATTTCCTATTGAGGCCTTAGGTGACGCACATTAACATGATACATGTTGAAATGTTGCCTTTAGGCTGAAACGGTGGCATCGAAAACATGTAGAAAATGTCATTTACGATCATAATGACTTCATCTGCATATTCCAACAGTGAAAGTAAATGAACAGAAGTGACACAAATTACACTTAAAGTTCACCTGTACTGGTCATGATTGTGGAATTAATTGTGACTTGTGTATTAGTTCTATAACCTGACTCGCATCATCTGGCTGCGTATCGCTAGGCTTACCCAACCATCTGAGTATCGTGTAGTTCAGGCTTTTTGAAAAATGAAGGAGCCAATCAGTGTTGCCGGGTGGGACTTCCCATGACTGGGCAGCGTTGTGTCTGTCTGTGGCACAGTTGATGTCTCTGTTGTCTATTCAGCACTGGGTTCCTCTTCAGCTTTTTGTCATTCCAGACTACTCTGGTGTCTTCCTACCAAGTGGAGGCATTTCAGACAGCCAGAGGATTTTTCTGGAACATCTGACACGTTAAGACCAAGTTCTACAAGCCTCTGGTCTACCTGTTTTCCATAGGGAAGGTCAAAGGATATCCGCTGGCTGTTGCTGATGTTGCCTTTTATCCTCAGATTTTTTCTGCACATACGACAATGGTCATTTACAGACAACGCAGTGGTGTGTTTAGGTGCAGCCATACTTGATGTCTGCTTGCAGTATGGCTCTTCTTCCTCAGCCTGTGGTTTTGGTGTTGCTTGTGGCTTTTTGGATATCGGACCTGGACTACAAATTAAACCCTGAGGCTGCTTCATTCCTGTCGGATCCGTTCAGTGGACAGAACTTCTGGTTTGAACCTCGCCTGTTTACTGGTAACATGTTTCGAATTTTGGCTTTTGTGTATGGACACTCGGTGTTGACCCCCTAACTGCTTTTTGTCTTGAATTTTGCCTTGTCCCTCGACTGCCGGTCCAATTTACTGTCACCTACAGATCGACTGTACTTCAGTAGATCTACTATCATTGACATTTTTGTTAAATAAAAGTGTCTATACTAAAGTGCAGAGTCGGAGTCTTGCATTTGGGTCCCTCTGTTCTGTTAATCTGTTACACCGAACAGTGTTCTGTGAGCCCAGTTCTGCTCCGGTTTTGGTCAAAAGGAAAGTAGTCCAGCAAGTTTGCATGGACACTAAAGTAAAACGTTTTTCTTCCCGAAAGAGCATGTTTTTAATAGAGGGATTTATTTGAATCACAAAACCAATATCCATGAAAAAGTCACACCTCATAATCACTTGGCACTACTTTCTCTCATTTAGTATCAGTGTGCGCTGACTGCTGCACTTAGCACTCAATTAGGGTGCAATATTTTTTTATTATTGTTTTGAGAAAAAAGTAAGAATTTTATGATTGGATAGATGTGCATACAGGTAAAACAATCATTTACCATATAATTATTTACCATAAAGAAAAGTCTTAACATGTACTTTCCTGGATCCCAAGAGGTAAAGATATGTAAATGTGTTGTGAGCCATGTCAGAGACTATTTTCTGTCACCATTTGGGACAAACTAAAATATTCTATTCCATTCATAAACTGCATGGAAGCATGTACTGTAGTCATGTAGATTAGTGAGCCAATCAGTTCATGGGTCTCCTCTGACTCTTGCTCTTTGATAACTGTAGTTAAGAATGATGATAATCGTTACCTTCTATCACATCAGTCCTTTTTCAGTTCATCACATTTTCTGGGCTTTTTTAAAAAAAAAAAAAAGAAACTGATCTGCATTGGCAAAGTAGCAACTAATTTCAGCTAAAGTCAACTAACGATGATTAATATTAAGACTCACCATCAGCAGGAGGTCTACTACAGGTGGACTGATGATACTGGACATGGAACAGAAGGACAGATTCATGTATGGTCCACTTTACAAACCTGTACCCGCGTACATTAAACCCAAGAACTTTTAAGGGCTTTAATTTTTGCTAAAACACCATCAATACTGGTCAGTGACATCTGTGGCCACATATAAAGCTCCTTCAAAATAAAACAAAGCAGCTGTTGATCAACCACATGGTTTCATCCATGAATCTGCTTTTATTTTGTCACTTCCGTGTCCACTACCTACCCACATTTACTGTAACTTTATGTGTGCTCATACCCTGAAAAATCAGCAGACAAACCTACAGTTGGAAGATTTAAATAGCATATTTAGTGTAAGTAGTTTTCACCCGCATTTTTTTTTTTTAAATAAATAAAACCATGACTGTTTTAGTCTGCCAGGGGGGAGGGGTCCATGTAAGGCCTGGTGACCCACCAGGCTTTTGATGCACTGGGAGAAGCCCTGCAGGTAATTAGATATAAGTGCTGGACCCTAACAGTGGACAAATATAACTTACACATAAAAGTTACCTAATGGAAAAATAACAATTTCAACAAAATCGTATTTTTTCGATTACTTTTTTTTGCACTGGCAGGAGGTAACAAATGGTATATTATGTAAAAGTGTAATGATAAGACATTTTTTTGCAACTTGAGTCTGGTGAATTTAAAAAACGGATATTAACATAAAGCAAAATGCCTCCCTCCCTTTAAGATGTCCAAATGCCCACACGCATCAACAGTCAAATAGTCGTAGTAGCAGTGAGCCGCAGGTTCTCCTCACGCCTCATGCAACTCTGCTATGGATTTGTCCGGCATTGGCTTCAGCAGTTCACCAGAGGGTATGAATCCACAAGAAAAAGGGAAGGAAAAGTATAATCCACAACCAAAAAAAGAATTACATCCACCAAGTCTTCGCCTAGGGATTTCCAGCTCTGGCCCGCTTCCATTCGGCATGTGATGTGCCATTTGTCCATGCGTTCTCCACGTACATACGTCATATCCATACCTTATGTACATGATGACAGGCTGTACTTTTAATTACATATTTTAATACAAATAAAAGTATAAATCTCCCTTGTGCCCTTGTACACATACAGGGATTAGATCAACAAGTTATTTCCCCTGCTGTAGGGTTTAAAGGAATGATAAAATTAAATGACCTCACCTATATATGTAAGGTTTAATGTGTGTGTGTGTGTGTGTGTGTGTGTGTGTATAAAGACCATAAGGGCTACTTATTATCGCAAGATGACATGAGAATGCCTTCCATCATGTAGTTTTACAGAAATATTTATTATTATTATCTTGTCTCATCATCTGAACCCGCTTTATCTTCATTAGGGTCACTGGGGGCCTAATCCAGCTACAATGGGTGAAGGAGATTCCTCTGGTTCCCCCCACTAGACTGGACTAAAACATTTTGGGTTTTTTTTTTGCAAACATTCTATTTCAGTGTGTGATGTGGGATTGTGAAGAGGTTTTCAAGCAATATGGTAACCCCACCTTTAATGATTTTTGCATTACATTTTTTTCCAGTTTTCTAAATTTTTAATATAACAATCCTCACCTTTACTCTGTGTTTTTGTGAAACATTTAAATGATTAGTAACTTTATTATAGGAAAATACCTGATTTTCACTGAATAATACACAAAATACAGATGATAATGACACCAAATGATGATAAACCATACATACACATACACACATATATATATATATATATATATATATATATATATATATATATATATATATATATATATATATATATATATATATATATATATATATATATATATATATATATTAGGAAGTGCCATAAATATCACACTGGGTCTTCTTTATGGTTTCACATAGTAGGAGACTGAAATAGAGTACAGATATGATAAAATCAGAGTAAGGACAAGTGGAAGTCCATTCTGAGTGTAAATCCTTGCTAATACAACCTATTCGAGGGGATGAATACACTCTTATTTGGTTATTATGCTGGTGTGTGAGTGCATGTAAAGAATGAATGAATGAGAGACCTTGTCAAGTGCTTTGGTCACCATGAAAGTGTATAAAATGTGCAATATAAGTGTAGTCCATTTACCATTTATTTTCTGGTTTCATATTGTATATGAATGAACACATGGATATTAACATAATTTGGAATATTCCATTCCATTTCTGTGATTACAAGATCTTAAATTCCTATAAATCGTCTCTTCTTTAAGGATTAATGGTTCATGTTTTTTCCTGTGTTCTCCGATACAACTAAGAATAATAAATATTTGAGTTTAGGTCATGATCGTGACATTTTGCAAGATGTATGACATTTTGTAAAGGATCAAACAGCTGCATAAATTGCGTCAGAAAATCCAACATAAGAATAATCAGAGCACAGACACAGACTGATCAAAGAAACACACTTTTTGTTTGCTTTTGTTTGGTTTTAATGATATCATTTAGCATCCAATGTTGAGACAGTATGCAAAAAACCCATTTCCAGTCCTATTTGTATTTATTTTATTTCATTCTGAGGTTCTACCAGCTAATCTCAGGGTTGCTGAGCAGTGCTGAGAATGCAGAAGAATTCAAACCAGCCTTCAGTCGTCATGCTTAGCATTAGCATCGAACACCACACCGCCATATTGCCCTATCTGTGTCAGTGTGTTTGTAGATTATTGCACATTTGCATAAAAATAAGTAAGACAGTGAATGCTAAGCCTGCTGTTTTCACATCACATAAGGGATCATCCCGGAGCCATGACAAATCCCGAGCTTTGTTCATTGACCTCACGGGGTCAATTACGTTTGCTGCGAGACGACACAGAGAGCGCCTCGGGTTCACGAGACCGCAGTGTTGCTACGTTGATCGATGGCGGGGATGCTTATCAGCCACAGTGCGTTACAGACACCTAATTGCAATTGATCCCCTTTACCGAACCATTAATTGTAAATCCTCTCTCAATCACAAACTGCACACTGCACAAGCTGTACTCTAAAACTAAAACTTCATTCATCAGTGAGCTCTCCATCGGTTTTCAATAGCGCCGTGTTGTAGCAGGTACCAGACAGTACCGCCGACTCCTCACTGAGTTCTCGCCGAGGCACCTGGCTGGTTTAAAGGTCAACGCTGAGCGTAAACAGCTGATTGCCCTCATCAAGATGTCAACTCGCTGACTCGTATTGTCAAAACATCAATAAACAACCTAGATCTGCATTTAATGAAACGATTGATGTTTTCCATCCATTTTTATCTGTCTTTAAAGAAAAATGCTTAGCTATGAGGTATTTTACATTCATCTAATAACGTGTGAAAAGGCACAAAATTGATTAATATTCCCACCATTAGATTAATGATATGCTGCATAAATGCAAACATTTTTCAAGTAGCTGTCTAGTCCCATTCTCCTGTTACATGCATCGTATTCTAAACACCTCCACCCAGTGAAATGCCCGGTGAAATAGCAGACAGGGCGACAGGCAGTATGTGACTATAAGGCTAACAGCTACGGAGCAGCTTCTTCCCTCTGGCAACACGCCGTACATACCTAAACAGCAGATCCTCAGCCGCGAAGAGAGGCTTTGCCCAGAGGATAAACTCCTTCAGGAAGCCTTGAAAGAAATTGCTTATTAAATAAGGGTAGACCAGAGATAAAGATGTCAGCAGTAATAATGGTTTTCATTTTGACACTGATCTTATTTGTTCAGAAGGGAGGGTGAGACATGCAGTTTCAGTGAGTTGACATAAGGGTCTCTCCCACCGCTGGGACACTGATCTGTCAACAGATACATAGCAATGCTTTCTCTGTCGCTCTGCCCCGGTGACGACAAACTAATATCATGGAACTGCAGAGCTGGTACTTTCTTTGCAGCACCTTCACACAAAGACAGGCTAGAACACATACGGTTATGGTGATGTGCTGCAGCAGTAGCTCTGATGTCCTGGTGTCTTCCACATCTCCCAACAGCAAATACAAATGATGGGATATGATGTAGAGCCGACTTAACTGGTCAGGTTTTTGTAAATATGCTTGTCTCCAGAGGGAACCCTGCTTTCAGCCACTAATAGCCATGATAGACTCCAACTTGCAACCATGGGCCAAATCCAACCCACCAAAGGGTGTACAGTGTGCAGTTTCTGGCATGGGCGTAAAATTGTGTATGGATGCTATGGAAGTGTCCATACCAATATTTGGATGTTTCTAAAATGTCCATACCAAATTTTGGATGGGAAATTACATGACATTTGGGAAACAAACGGTTACTGTATTTTCCAGACTATAAGGTGCATTTAAAAGACTTTAATTTTGTCCAAAAACCACAGTGAGCCTTATATATGGATTAATTCTGGTTGTGCATAGTGACTTGGAATTTTGACTTTTTATCTCATAATTTAGACTTTTTATCTTACTATTTTCACTTTTTTATCTAATGATTTTGACTTTTTATCTCATAATTTTGACCGCTCTTTATAATCCAGTGCACCTTATATATGATATAAGAACCTAAAAAATAAACCATTCATTGACAGTGCGCCTTATAGTGACTAAATATGGTTATCACTGAACCTTTATCACGTGACAAAAATGAGACAAAACTAGACATAAATGTCGGTCTTGTGACAATAACTATAATTAAATATATAATGCATTATAGAGGATGATGTTGTGATGAGCTATTGCCATCACGCTTTGTCTGCCGGTCGTCGTCGTCTCTCGGCGGTGGCGTTCACAATTCGCTAAAATCACTTCTCCTCCCTCAGATTTCAATTCTGATTGATTCATTAGAACGTAAATGTCCCAATATTAGTTTCTACCAACAACCTCCTGCACAGCATTTAACAGCTTTAGCCTCAGTAATATGTCATTACCCTGTTACTTCAGTCACATGTTACCCCAGAAGAGCTTTAGGGGCTTCCTATACTATTCACACTATTTTTGGCATTTGTTGATAAAAACATACAGACACACAGTGGGAGCAATTTTATGATCTATTGAATTACTCCCTTTTGTTGATAGGTGTGAGGCCAGGAGGAGCACAGGGCCATGAGCACTATCTTTTTAAATGAGGCCCGCACATACACAGTTGGAGGCAGTCTCCTTTTATTCATGGCTCCTGACAGACAGAAAATATATTCCTCCAGTCAATGGACCCTACAAAATACACCCCTACACAGACCAAATGGCACACAAATAAGATTCACCAAACTTTGAAGTAGCCAATTCACCCAAAATAAGATTTATAGGAGCCAAAACATGAATTTTCCCTGACTGCTTGGCCGCTTACCTCCTCCATAAAGACCCGGAACAATAGGGAAGAGGTAAAGGTGCGAAAATGCCAGATATAGTGGGCGGTGTCGCACTATAAAGTGTATGCTGGGAACGGACTCAAACTAAGATGTTCTCTGTAAAATACAATTTGTCATCTTTTCAAGGTCGTCAGATATGACCCATTTAGACATTCAGAGGCTCCATCTTCTATAACATTGATTCACAAGTAAAACCCATGGAGTTGGATCTGTGACAATGGATGGAGACACTTTGTATTTTACTGTAAAATGAGCTTTTTCTTCATTTTTGATAGAATAACCTTAAACTTCAATCTGAGATTTTATGAAAATCAACATCACAGTACATAAAAAAAATACCTTAATTATACTTAAAAAAATACTGAGCATAATATTATACAAAATAAAGTTATACCTAAAGAACTGACATATCTCACAGTACTGAGCTCTGACACTTCCCTCGTCTCACCTGATGCATGCGGTGGCAGTGGAGGTGCGATCTGCTCCAGCGTGTCCGTGGACCCCTCCCTCAGCAATCACACAAATCATCCACCTGCACAGAAGCGGCTCCCGTTTCATTAGCAGAACCTGTATGTGAGGCTCTGGTCTGTGCAGAACTGGATCATTGTCTTCACTGCACCTCATCACCTGGGTGGACTGTGAGTGCACCGAGTCCACAGACTGTCTGTGGACTTTTGAGGTGTCCATATATTCATCATCCTACACTGGGTGACACCAGGTTGGTACACTCAAAAAAAAAATTAAATGTGGATGTTGTTGATATTAAATAACTATTTTAAGTTAAATTACTGAATGCTTCCATATTTAATGATAAAATCAAGAGAGTTTTATTGTATATACCTAACAAACTGTTGTTGGGATTACAAGACAATGTTAAATTGAATCTATGTAATAAAGCTGAATGCTGTCCCAGGACACTTTCCGCCCTTTACTTTACATAGACTTTTGAAATCTGCATCTTGTCGAAATAAGTGTAAGTAAAAAAAAAAAAAAATTAAATATTAATTGGTAACAAACAACATAAACAAAGGCCATGTGTCTGGTGAAAAGGTCCGTGTTCTCACCTCTGAAAAGTCAATAGGCACTTTCCCAGGGATTGGTTTAAGAACCTATGAAATATATGACAAATACATATTTTTGAGTTTCAAAACCTGTTAGTTTTCCTAATAAGTGGACACATGCTTATTCAGAACATTTTAAGGTTACAAAAGAAAAGTGTAAAAATGCCACATTATACAGTACAGTTTTAAGAAAGTTTAAATATAAAGAAAATTCATTTGAGAACTGACAGCATCTGGTCTTTATGTGTTAAATGCATGTAACAAAGTGAGCAAGAAATTCTCTATACAATGTCAGAACAAATTATGAGACTGTCAAAAGTCATCAAAAACAATAGTTAAGCAGTCCAGTAGTAACTCCTTTGTGTATTATGTGACATAATAAAAGACAGAAAAAACATTGAATGAATAAAAACACTGTTTTGCCAGGAAATGACAGACATGGATGTAAGAACTGAAAGGGTTATGGTTATTATCAAGAAAAAAAATGGAAAAAGGATAGACATCAGCACTCAAATTACATTATGATTAGCTATATTTGTCCAAACAAATGTACCTTTAGTCGTACCAGGCACTAAAATCAACAAGAAACTGAAGGAAAAAAGTGGTCTAACAAATGTTTCCATGACTGTATGCCCTGTACATAAAGATAAAGAATCTTTTGAACCTTTTTTTTTTTCCAATCAGTGGCTGGAAAATATACAAAGGAGTGTTTGTTTTGTCCATCCTGGGTTTTGTGATTAAAGGAATAGATGATTGTGCATTACCACAGATGATAGTAACCCCCATAGGTCTGTACATATGCCACTAGAACACAAGCATTTGTTCTAAGTCCCATGGCTGTGACATATGACTACCATCATCCGTTTCTCACAGCTCTGGTTTGGACTTCTCGCAGCTTGTTGATATTGTACACAATATCTGAGCTTTTTTTTTTCACTGCTATGTGTGTTGATCTGCATTTTGTAATAACGGTGGATTTTGTAATAAACATCCAAAATGTAATAACTTTTTCATTTCATTTTGTAATGAAGCCAGATTATTATTATCTAATAAGTTATTACATTTTGCAGCAGCAGGATGCTTTGGTGTTGTGGCATAAAAACTCAAGGAGCTGTTTGGGAAATATTCCCGGTGGTTTATGGCTTGGCTGGTAATTAGGTATATTAGACACGGACAAATTGAAATTACGGATATATTTTTAGTCCCCTATTTAAGCTTCTCCTGTGTCTTTGTCAAATCACAAATTTGTTTTGTATCGGCACTTGAAATTAGTGGTTTGTTTCACGTCTTGGTCCCTCCAGTTCTTCATCTGTTTTTATACTTTGGTTTTGGTCTGCTGTCTCCCCCTTGTCTGTTTTGTCTTTTTGAATCTACTCCACGTTACTGGACCTGGAATCCTCACCTGACACTGAGTTTGCCTCCTTCCTCTCGGCACCATTTTGGATTTCGGATTCATGTTATGCCCTTCACATGTACGCTGGTAACGTCTTTTGGATTTTCCCTTTTTATCTTGGCTGGATTACTGGCTTTGACCCTGATTGGTATACTGACTTCGTCTCTGCCTTGTTCCCTAGTTGCTGCTCAATTAACTCTCCCCTGGTGACTTATGTCGAAGCAGCTTCCCCAGTACACCACCCACAGTACTTGAATAAAACAGTTAAAATCTTAACCCTTTGTTGGTCACACTACAAAAATCACAATACATTTTTTCTTTCTTTTTCCACCTCACAGAGACTATTATAACATAAAACAGAATTCTTTTTACTGACCCTAAATTTAACTAAAGTGTTAAAACTCAAACATTACTCCTTCACCAATCTTACCAACAGAATTTGTGACTTGGTTCAAATTAGATGTAACTCTTTGCATTTGTATCATTAGTGATTAGCATTAGCATTTCATGACGCTTTACTATCATCTCCACCATTTAGTTGAGAAGGTTTTCAAAAAATTATTACATGAATACTAAAGTATTTCTGAAACATGATGATTATTTATGTAAAATACTCTCTAAAAGTTAAAATTGAACTTACCTGTAATTTTGTGTCCAAAAGAAAATATCATTGCAGAGGTGTTGCCATATATATATATATATATATATATATATATATATATATATATATATATATATATATATATATATATATAGACAGATGGATGATAGATGGAACACCACATACATAATAAATTCCAAGTACAATACAGATATATAAATGCCCTCGATTAAGTAATAGCTGGACAGTTAAACTGTAAGGTGCAAAAATAAACTGTAATGTTGTTTATGATAGAGATTATGTAAAATGACATGGAAATGGTTTGTTACATGACCCAACCCTCCTACTCATCATCTTTGTTTTGTATTAGTATAGTGAGGTCAGCAGCTCTGAATATATGAAAGATTATGTGGATTTGTACTTGTTTTTCATTAGGCTTTTCATTCTGTACTCATTATGTTGTTCATTTTTTTGATAGGACTTGAGGGCAAGTCCATCACAGTCAGTATATTTATGTACACTTAAAGAAATCCAACGTACTGCCTTAGTTCAGCTAATATTGAAGTTTTAAAAGATATACTGTATATACACCTTAGTCCAGGGGTGTCAAACTCAAATTTACATTGGAGGAAAATTAAAAACTGAGATACAGTCACAGGCTAAACTCAACATGTATTGAAAAAGTCATTTTGTTTCATAGTGTCTTCTTATGTTATTTTCTTTTGTTACAGCTACGTTGGCGCCACACAAAAGACAAGCAGGTCCATCCTTTTTATTTGTGAACCGATAATCTGCCTCCCACCTGTCTTGAAAGCTCCTGTTTCCCATCTTTCATTTGGACATTTTCTGGAGGGGTGGAATTAATTTGACTCATAACATGGTTGCTAATGACTTTTAAGGGTGGGGTGCAGGACATTTTTATATTGCTAAAAATTCAATTCACACCCCAATTACAACCAATTAATTAAATGCTCTAATAAAACGCACACACATATATATGTATCCAGGGTGCGATGCATCAAAAAAATGGAGGGGGGGGGGGCTTTACAGGAAAAAGGTTGCATTGAATGTTAAGACCCTCATTCTTTATTGTAAACATATCACTAAGCAAAGGGATTCAACTTCAGTGGGTCTGAGTTGGTGCTGGGAGGATCGTCCAGTAACTGAAGGGTTGGTGGAGGAAAATAGATGAGGTATGTATTGAATGGTATGCATGTATGGAACTATTCTGTCTTTGCATTTTTTTAAATGTTCTCAAATGACATTGACACACATCCATCCTACAGCACAGTGCCTTTAGCCTTTAATTCCCCCCAAATTGGGACTAAAACTATATATATATATATATATATATATATATATATATATATATATATATATATGTGTGTGTGTGTGTGTGTATGTGTATGTATTTAGTTAAATTGAATTAAATTGACATAAAGCTGGAGGGAAAAAAGTGTAGTGTGATGAAAGTAGGAACAGTGAAAATAGACCAGACATTATCTCTGTGGCTCAGACAGACATGAGCTGTGATTGGTCCAGTGACAGCGATCCACCTACAGGACACACAGGACAATGACAGATGGGATGACACACTATTCCACCAGTGGGCTCTTAGATTTCCCACTTGGAAATTTGGGCAATAAACCACACCATAACAAGGCACATGGCTGAACAAGGGAAAAAAAAACAAAACAAACAAAACCACCGCAAGGGTAAACACATTTCACTCTGCAGTTGGAGCCATTTCTATTAAATATTTATATCTCACTTTTTCTAAATTTCTTTTGAGCAGAAAATAAATAATGGCCTTTTTTTTTTTTTTTTTTTTTGCTTAGAACAATTTAAGTCATAGAATAATGAGAGGATTTCTGCGGGAGGTTTGTTTTGGAAGCCAAAGTCCACACAAGTTGTGAGTGTAAATGCTGGCTTTGTGAGTCAGTTAGCATGAGGTGGTGTAAGTACTGTGTTACTGTACTTAAAGGTAGGGTAGGAGACCTTGGAAAACAGTTCGTGCAAGCTATATTTTAAAAGTATACACACCCATGTCTCTTCGTCAGCCCATCCCTTGAATCCACACCTTCAAAAACACATCAACACGCTGCTGTCTAGAGCAATCACAGAGGTTCACCAGCATTCACGAGAACTCAATGTCAATTCGCATCTTAAATTAAAAAAAACAATAAGCAACATTTATCAGTTTGTGTCACGTGAAGCTAGCTAACTAAAGGTTTAGAAGCATGAAAGAAAACACCATGAGAAAGACAATAGCTTATGGTGTTAAACCAGCAGTCATATGAACATTAACCTTTGAACCAACAGGTGCCTTTGGAAAAAAAATATAGATTTTGTTGCATTTTTGTAATCCTCATAATCATTTATTTATTTTATAAAGGAATTAATTTTCCAGTAACTAAATATTTGAAATATTACTTAATTTTGATTACAAAAAGGGAAAATTGCAATCATTTATCGTAACTTTCACTTCGTCCTGCAACAATAGCCTCTAAAAAGCACCACAACTTTCATCGCAATTGTTTTGAAAAGCTCATGCAACATCAGATATTTTATGAGGAAACAGTCTCGCAAAAGGCCAGAGAAATCCTGGAGGGACTGATTAATGCTCTGCTGTGGGGTGTTATGCCCCTGCTGTTAGCACACATCACTAATCCAACCTCAACAAATGTTCATATTCATGACACCTTTACACCTGCTGCTATTTGTAAAGAGATCACACATAGGTTACAAAAATATACGCTTTCATGATATTCTATGAACATGATGACAAGAAGCACTAATGGAACTTCAAATAGAAATAGAATGTAGAAAAGGACAAAACAAGATAAACCCTGCCCCTCACACAGCCCCTACTGTAGCCATTGATCCACCTGATGTCTTTATATGTGGTGATGTCAACATATCTATTGTATCTATAAATGTGCCAAGTTTGGAGTAAATTGAAACAAAATTGATGTTTTTTATAAACACACTGCAAAAATCTAAATCTTACCAAGTGTATTTTTCCTGTTTCTGGTCAAAATATGTCAGCAGGCTAAAAATAAAACATAAACACCTAAAGAGGAACTTTTCAGTGAGATTTAAGAATTTATTTTAGACAATATGTGTTGACAATATTATTTCAAGACATCTTACTAAGATGTTTTTAACTTGTTCCATTGACAGATTTTTGTTTTGCATAATTGAAGGAAAAAAAATATCTTGGTGAAAAGGAAAATTATCTTGGTAAGATTTCTAGAATTATGATTTTCCAGATCTCTTGTCTAAAAATACCTCCTTACATATTGTTGTAACAATATCTATAGGTGATTATGTCTTATTACATTTTATCACTGGTAATCTAAAACCCAGTTTGGTATGAAATCAACCTATACTTTTATTGCTACATACATTTAAAATTTCACCCATTATAAGAGAGAAGGATTTTCAAAATTCATAAAAAATGTAATGTTAATTTAACGTTCCTAAAATGTAATAACATCTATACGGTGTCACTGGTAAGCTATATTCCAAATTTAGCATGAATTCAACCAATAGTTTTGCTGCTAAAGTACTAAACAGACAAACAAAGACACAAACTGAACCAAAAACAACACCCTTAGCCTTCCCTTTTTTTGGGGGGTGGGGGTTAATAACTGTAATTGGTATCCTACAGTGGGTGACAAGAGCCAAACACACTGAACGGCTCATTGTGTCTCAGAGAAAACAGCTGCACATACAGAAACAATGTAAATTTGCACTCAGTGTAAATGAAGCGGAACGTGGTGCAAAAAAAAAAAAAACCCTCCAAAAAACAAAAACACATGTACAATAGTTAAAAGGATAGTTCACTATTTTTTACATACATTTGTATAGAATCAGCGTCTGTACTCTGGTGCACCCACAGTGACTTACCCCTGACAGTGTCCTGTGAGTTGAGTTCTGGTCAAAACAAAAGTAGTCTCGGCAGGTTTCGGGGGGTCACGAAACTAAAACGCATTTCATCTCAAAACAATGTGTGTTTGAATGAGTGATTTATTTGCATAACAAAAAAGTCACGGAACAAAAACTCACACCTCGTAATTGCTTGGAGCTACTTTCTCTCAATAGTGATCAATACGCGTTGTCACTGCTAACAGCTGTGTGCTTGCATGTAGCAGTCGCAAACACTGCCGAACAACTGATGAAAGTAGTTTGCTGAGGTGCACAGAAAAAAGTATTCTGTAAAATTAAGTAAAATGACCAAAAATATTCAGTAAAATTAACAAAAATAACAAAATATACAGTAAAATGAACAAAAATGAATAAGAATATTCAGTAAAATAAACAAAATAATCTATAAAATTAACAAAAAAATCAATAGGATGAACAAAAGTGACCAAAAATATTCAGTAAAATGAACTAAATTGAACAAAATAATTAATGTGCATTGTCACTGCTAACACCTGCACGAAGCAACCACAAACACTGCTGAACAACTGATGAAAATAGTTTGCTAAGGCACACAGCTGTTAACAGTGACAAGGCACATTGGTCGCTATTGAGGGAAAGTAGTTCCAAGCAATTATGAGGTGTGAGTATTTGTTTCTTGATGGTTTTGTTATGCAAATAAATCACTCATTTAAACACATATTGTTTTGAGAAGACACAGGTTTTATTTTGTTGACCCCAGGAAACCTGCCGGGACTACTTTCGCTTTGACCAAAACCGGACCAGAACTCGATTCATGGGACACTGTCAGGGGTAAGTTACTGTGGGTGCACCAGAATATAGATGCTGATTCTATACAAATTAATGTGAAAAATAGTGAACTATCCCTTTAAATGTGCTGCAAATAAACACGATGCAAACCAAGGAAATGTGCAAATGAAAAAGGCTGTGTTGCCTCCCTGGGTAGCGGTCCAGGAGGAGGCAACGTATATATGTGTGTTCCACACACTCTTCTGTGAAAGAGAAACAGACAAGAGCACGTTTCATGCTGTTCATGCACACAGAGGATGTTTATTGTTCTTGACAAATCATTAAAACAACCACATTGACTAACTGTTACCATCAGTATTCATAGTTTCTTCTTTTACTTTCTAGCACATAACTGTCATCAAAATCCAATCATGTTCATTTATCACAATTTTGACTATAACATGCATTCACCTTTTTAACAAATTACATTTATCAGCAAATTAACTTACTGTTTTTAAATCTATGTTAAATGTATTTAGATGTTAACTTGTTCAAATATTTCTATTTTTAACAATAACCCATGAATTAACGTTTCAACTGGTCATTGTAGACACTATTATAAATGTCCAGTAGGTAGCATAATTATAAACAACAGCATTAACCTGACTACCCTGTATTTAATACAGTTTTACAATAGCATTTCTGGTATATGGTCATAAACTCAAAATATGCACATTTAGTGACAAACAAGGGCGTCGCAGCCATTTAAAATGTGGGGGTGTTCTAGGTTGTGGCACATGAGCAAAATTTTCTGAGTCTATCATCGGAAAATTAACGATTTATATTAAAAAGGTAATATATGGCTGAAAATAATACAAAAAAAATTGTTTTTCCTCAATTAAATTAATATGTTCCTCAGGGGGAACATCACTGAAAAAAGTTCTAGAACCACTGTCTTTGGGTATATGTCACAGAACAAGACATAGTTTAGTTAACTTAGTTTAACAACGGCAACATTTGTCATTACTTACTGGTTAATGACTGTTTGCTAACACCGCGAAGAAGAGCTGTTTACATTACTGGTGAACTGAGGTGCGCTTCATTTACCTATGCTGTGGTGCCGCCCGAGTGGGTAAACAGTTTAAACCATAGATATTGTAACAGCCCCCCAATGTTATTACTGTTTGTTTGGCGCGATTGCTTCCGACAGTAACTGTTTATCCTGAAATAAAAAGTAGGTGAGACCAACTCTCCGTCTGTTTCCTGGATCCAGTAACGATACAATAGATGAACTCAGGAAAAAGTGGGGGGTATGAAATCATCTGGTTGGAGAAGTGGGGGTGTCGCAACACCCCCATCCTTCACGGGTGCAACGCCCATGGTGACCAATAAAATCCAGAAAATGTCATATTGCATAAAAACTGCTTCATAAATGTATTTCGAGAGAGTAAGCGAATGGCTCCTGACATCCGGGCGGACTCCACCCTACTGCACTCCCCATACTCTTGACCGCTAGCATTAGCAGGTTAGCTTAAAACACTTTCTCAAATTCAACAAAGGTGTCTTCATAAAACCCCTTTCCGGTTTCACAGCAACCACAATAGAATCCTAAACACCCCAAGAATGTCACAGTTTATATTGTAACCTTAA
Source organism: Siphamia tubifer (assembly GCA_020466265.1). Taxonomy (NCBI): domain Eukaryota; kingdom Metazoa; phylum Chordata; class Actinopteri; order Kurtiformes; family Apogonidae; genus Siphamia; species Siphamia tubifer. The sequence continues at coordinate 24,834,830 of CM035802.1, read as the reverse complement.
ACCATCAGTGTTTACTAACCTGTGGAAGAGAAACAGATAAGAACGTTTCGTACTGTTCACTCACACAGAGGATGTTTATTGTTCTTCCCAATCTCCACCATCGTGCAACATATGCGCCATCTATTGGTCGTCATGAGGAAGTGCACCCAACTCAAATGAGTTATAATGGAACCATATGTAAGTAAATAAAAATTGTAGGGGTGCCTGTTTTTAACACAGATGTCTTATTTAGCAACTTTTGTTTACATATCACCATCATCATATCATTTCCAAGCCTCTACAGCTGGATGACCAGTCAGTACAGCAGAAGGGGTCTTCTCCCCTTTATTAGTCATAACCACGACAGGGACCACGTTAAGAGGCTTCGAAAAATCATTATGCCACCCCCCTGCTGGCATCCCATGACCCCCCAAGGGGACCCTCACTTTGAGTAACACACCCTGATGTACAGTATGTGTAGACATCAAAGAGTCATGTCTTTGTGGGTGTGTGTGTGTGTATTCCTATCTTTATGGGGACATTGATATGTTTACACAGTCACACCATGGGGACCTCTGACACTATGGGGACCAAAATTCATGTCTCCTTGAGGGTTAAGTATAAATAAAGTTCCCCACTAGTAAAATAGAAATTATGTGGTCGAAAAATACAAGAACTTTTTTTTTTTTCCCAGAAGTCCTCATAAAACCTGAGTGAAACATGTGCAAAGTGAAACACGTATTTTTCAAAGGTTCAAAGATGTGTTTAAAAAAAGGATTTATTTTTCTGTATTTTAAAATTATTTATTTATTTATTTATTTTGAATTTTGAATTTATTAATTTTTTTAATATTGATTTTATTTCATACATTATTGTTGTTATTTATTCACAGATTTTTTATTTCTTTTTTTTTTTTTAAGTATTTACACTCACTACCCAATGTCTACATGATTAAAAACATGATCCTCATTAATCCGTGTATCATTCATTCATTCCTTTTTCAAAATTAAACCAAAAACAAGACAACGAAAAAACTATTTATAAAATGAAAAAACGGATAACGATCCGTGTTTAATTTTTCGTTTTTGTTTTTAAATGAATAATGTAAAAACTGGATAATGGTCGTTTCCCATTTCATCAATTGATATCTACTTTTGATTGAAAAACAGTTATTATATATTACTAGTGATGGGTAGATGAGGCCTCAGGAAGCGTGTCGACACAATGACACACTGTGTTGATACTGTGTCACTGAATACTGACACCTGCTGGACATTAAAAATCCCTACTGGTAACCATGGTGACAGACTCAACTGACACTGATTACAGTTTTTCATGGCTTCATGATGGTTGGTAAACACTGACCTAATTTATACAATAATATAACACAAGTCATTGTATTTCACATTTTCACGTAAATTTAAAACATCTAATATCTTTAATAAATGTGAACATGTATCATAACATGAAAATATATGTGAATGAAGATGCTTGTGGACTGGGGTTTTATTTTTTTAACAACTTTTTTTTCTTATACATTTTTCAAGGACCTGCTCTAAAATGAGATGACACATCTCAAGGGGTTTATCCTTTCAATAAAAGACTTATGATGATGATTATTATTTATTATTTATTATTATTATTATTATTATTATTATTATTATTATTATCAACGTTTTGATTTAGAGCCTGTTGTGCTTCTTTGATCCAACTTCTCCAGCTGCAGAAAAAAGCCCACTCACACATTTCACTTGTAGAAATAAATAAATAAATGAATAAATCAGAAAACAAGTCAGATAGATCAAGTATAAAGGGTTTTAATTTCCTTATTTTCCTTCTACTCCTCTCAAATACCTTAATTTCTGATAGACCACATGGTGCACTTGAGTATAAGTTGGATTTGAGTATGTGTACCCCCCCCCCCCCTACAGATGGCCCCACCACTCTGGCTCAGGGTTGGACAGGATAATATGGCCCTTCCACTTGTATTGTGTTATTTATCTCTGAATGTGTGTGTTCTAATTGCACAATATCCAGAGCATGGATCCTGTCTTAGTTGAGATGCTGGAATGACTGTACTGACAATTCACATTTCTGCCTCATCTTTGATTTCTTTTGCCTCTAGGCTAACATCCTAGAGTTTTAGTACTCTCCTCAGGATTCCAGGTCTGAAAACAGTCTGTCTTGACTTATTGCTCTCATTAATTCATTTCTTTCTCATGACTTCCTATGTTTCTCTGCTCTCTTTTTTATCCCCCCTTTTTTTTTTTTTTGTTTTTTCTTCCTTCATCCTGTCCATCTCTGTCCGTCATTTGTCCATACAGAGTTGACTCAGTAAAATAAAATTCACCACAAAGTCAAACTGTTCGGTGCAGTAATACTGATGCAATGAATATTACCAGGAACAAACACAACCATGAACTCCAAACATTTTCTGTCTGACCTCCTCCCCCTCCTCCCCCTCCTCCCCCTCCTCCCCCTCCTCCCCCTCCTCCCCCTCCTCCCCCTCCTCCCCCTTCTCTCCTCTATTCATGCCCCAGCAGGTCTATGTTACTGACTCTCCTTCTTCCCTGGGGTGTTTGTGTTTTATGTCCTCACATCTTTTCCTGACCCCCTGCTGTGCTCCTGCTCCTCTACTGCCTCCATCGTCATTATTCATTTATACATTTAATTGTGACAGTGTTTAATACATAATTACATGGATGGTACAGGTTTCTATTGTTGGTACTAACAGCTGGAGTAGTAACATACCGTATACACTGTATTTACTTTTAACATTTTGATTCTCAAGGTACCTAACAAGCTTCACATTATTGATCCCTTATTCATTCACTCTCACATTCTCCCTGTAATGGTATGAAACTATATTTGTAGCCACAGCTGCCGTGGAACAGACTGACAGAAGTATGGCCGCCATTTTGCCCCAAACAGCCCCTCTAACCACCAACAAACATTATGTGTCAGTTATCGAGGTAATGCTATGGCTACACCAAACATGAATTTACCTATGTACACCTGTGACGTGCTGCACAAATACCCAAGTTTGGACGCTGGATAATTCACAGCCACTCCGAACAAGCAACGGCCGAGTCTGGAAAACATGGAAAACACACCTGCAACACTGGGAATTCCATCACCTCCTCCATGGTACTCTACGTTTGCCGGTATTTCAGGCTCAGTTTTTCTTTCTGCCGTTTTCTGGGTTGGTCCGAGCATCATACATCATGTTGGCAGCATCTCAACACTGATTGGCTTTCATCGTCCAGTGTCACGCAAATTCGCCTGAAAATTTAAATATTTTTTAACTCGAGGGTTTTACGTGTATTTACGGCAAGACAATTGCCGGATGCTCCAATGTGACGCAGGCTGAATCTACATCCAATGGTCAGTCACTTCAACACAATTCTAATATTTCTTTTCAGACTTTTGCTCAGCTGCAAAACAATAAAAAAAAAAAAATCTAATCAAATAACGATGAACTATACATATTTCTGGTTGAACTGTATTTTTTTTCTGACTATGATGGGTTTTTTCTTCTTCTTCTTGTTATGCTCTTTTATTTATCAGTAAAGCACATTGTGTCCTGAGTATTGAGCGATGCTATATAAATAACATTTCACTTACTTATATTCCGCTTTGATGACAGACATCACAATGGACAGCAGGATGTCGACGATGCTTCCTGCTTTTGATTACTCTTGTGTTCAAAGGCTTTGGGCCCTGTGTTCTGCAGACACTGCCTGTATTTGTTATAGCTCTGTGTCATCTTTGGATTGCTGTGAGGAAGTGAGACACGATGTATGCTTCTGTCTCTTGTCATAATAAAATACCCAGAGACAGTGCAACTATTGCAATTATTCAATTTATTCTGATGATCCTGATGTTCTCACACTTCTATTCTTTGTAATCTATGATGCAATAGTTACACAAGGTGCATCAATAAAACATTAAACAAATGTAAAAGCCGACAGGCGGCGTGACATATGAATATGCTGATGAGTTGACTTTAATTTTTTAAATGGTTTGAAACTTTACTAAAGAGACATTCTCTGATGCATAATACTTAATACTGACAGAATTAGGTAAAATAAATGTGAGGTGGCGCAAGTGCAACCCCAAAGAGAGGCTATACGTTCTGGTACACGGCAAAAATCCAAGTGTATTTTTTTTTTTCCATTTGTAGTTTAAATATCTCATCACACTTAAAATAATACATAAAGAGCTTTCCAGTGAAATATAAGAAACCATTTTTAGACAATAGATCTGAGAAATCTTACCAAGATCCTTTTTTTTTTTTTGTTCCATTGGTAAATTTTGTTGTTTAATTCAAGATTTATTATTATATTTTGCTTAATTCCAGAAAAAAATAAATTATCCAGGTAATATTTCTTGAAATAAGATTTTCAAGATCTATTGTCTATAAATAAGTTCTTATATCTCTAGTACAAGTTACTCTTATTTTAATTACAGTATGATGAGATATTTAGGCTATTGTTTTGTTACAGGAAAGTTAAATATTTAAATTTTCACATTAAAATAAAGACAAAAAAATGACAGTCATTTTTCATATCCATAATGGTATATTATTTTTTCACATCAAACAAAGATGGAGTCATTATTTTTTCTAGGTTATTATATTAGATACATCTAAATCTACCATGTGTATTAAATGTGTATCTCATTAAATTTAAAATAAGACACAATCAGCTAAAGACTAACTTTTCAATGAAATATAATAATTTTAAACAATATATCTGGAAAATCTTAGTTCAAAAACCTTTACCCACATAATTTCCACTTGTTCAATAAGGCAGAAATATCAAACAAAAATATATTCTATTATGTATTTCTTTATTTTATAAACGTGTTTGTAGAGGGACTTTTTTTTTCCAGTGTAGCAGGAGACTGAGATGGACTCGGTTGATTAAAAACCCCAGAGTAAAGAGGTCACGCTCAGATCAAAAGGAAAGTTAGAAGAAGTAGAGATGTACAAAGTCAATCCCTACCACCCTGTTAGCTTCAGATATACTGCTTGATAAGGTCTGTGGATCGATCAGCTGATGGACACAGTGACAGAACCTCTTAACCATGTGTGTGTTTGAGGACTGGCTCATTATTTTGGAACTTAACTAACCCCATAAACATCTGTGATCCCTCATGTCACAGTGAAGGCTGAAAAATCATGGATTCTGATATTATATTCAGTAACTTTTTTTTTTTTTACTTTTGTTATTCATTGATTTTCTGAGTCCACTGTATTAAATTCAAGTCAGTTTATCTGTCTGTCTGTCTGTCTGTTAGAAGGATTACACAAAAGGTTCTGAACAGATTTTGATTAAACCTTCAGGAATGATAGATAATGGGTCAAAGAAGAACCCATTAGATTTTGAGCAAATGAAGGTCAAAGGTCAAGGTCACACTAAAGGTCAATAGCTCATGAATCCCGAAGCAGGTGTCATGTTTATGTCTAGTTTGTAAATGTCTTTCTACCTTTTCTGTCGTTGGTGTTTTGGAACTTTTTATTTTGTCATGTGGGTTCATGTTCACCTTTCCTGCTTTGCTTCTTATCATCGGTGTTTGCTCCGCCTCCATTAATTTTCCATCATTTGTTTCACTTGTTAGAGGAGTATATATAAGCCATCTGGTGTGAATCTGTGTGCTTTATGCAGCACTTCATGAGCACTTGTACCTGTGGTTTTCTCAGTTTTCGATTTTTTTTCTTGCTGGTTTTTAGATTTCAATCTCTGCTCGCCCCTTGTCTGTCTTTGAGTGGATCTCCTGTGTACTGATCTTTAGCCTGTTTTGGACCCGGATTTTCGCTAGGTTCTAAAGGTTCAGTTGTGTGGAATTGGTTTGGGTTTTTAGGGTCAGACGAAGCCCAGCTACTGCCTCGTTGTCAGCTGTGTCTTCAGACTGTTGTTGTTGACGGTAGCGGTACGACCACTCTGTTCACATCTGAAGCGAAAGCATCCAGTGGGGGGGGGGCTTTTCTCGTGCCAACATGTTCAGGTTTATTGAAGTAGCTTGATTGATAATAAGGTTTTGTTTTATTTTGTCCTTACAAAGTAAAAATGTTACTAGGTTTCTTTTTATTTTACTTTTGCACTACTACGTTTTTTGCAATGTTTTTCATATAATATGAGTATTAATGTATATTGTTTTAGTTGTTAAAATATTTTAAGCTTTATTTTTTCCAACAAAATGTATCTTTTGCACTATTTTTTTTTGCACTGTTTTTCCTGTAACAGTGGTGGATATGTCTGGACTTACTACAGTTCATGTAGGCAAAGTCTCAGGTTGCAGTTGCACCTTTTGCACAACTGATTTATTATTTTCAGTTATTTCTAGAAGTATTTTTGTTTTACATGTTATTTAATAAAAAAAAAAAAAAAAAAAAAAAAAGAAGACGAAAGAAACCACATTTGTAGTGTTTTCATTTTCATTTAGCCCACGTGGGAAAAATCGTATCGTGAATCGAGTTTTTTTGGGAAAAAATCAGAGATATTTTAAAAAGAGAAAATCGCCCAGCCCTAATAGTGGGTGGTGTCGCACCATAAAGTGCACGTTGGAAACGCACAAAGACCGAGAGGTTCCACATATTAGCTCTGTCAGGCGTCAACTAAAAACAAACAAATACAAATAAAGAATTTTGTGTAATTATAACAACCATGACATACCCACGTTGCTGCAACATAATTGACCACGTTACATACATACATGTGTATATTTTTTTTTCTTTTTTACATTAGACGGAGAAAAAAATATGGAATTGTTAAATTGCAAAAATCTAAATCTTGCCAAGTTTATTTTTGTCATTTCTAGTACAAATATCTTGTCATGCTTGACATAAGACACAATATATATATAAAAAAAAAATAAAAATAAAAAAAAAAAAATATATATATATATATATATATATATATATATATATATATATATATATATATATACATATATATATATATTTAAAAGAAACCAACCAAACCAAAAACAGTCTTCCCTGCCTCCTCTTCGGTGGGCGGGGTAATAACATTTATCCTGTTTTGAGGGTGCAGTGCACTTGTTCAGCTACTCCAGTTTGTTTTTTTGTTTCCTCCAGCATCTGGATGTTCCTGTCCACAGACTTCACAGACTCAGATCCTCCCCTGAGTTCCAATCAAGGGAGGACTCAAGTGCTCAGCATACGGTGTTAGTTTTGACAATTATAAGCCTCCATCTTTGTGGAAATAGATGTGAAAAAGTGTGTGTAGGCTACAAGTCCAGCATTAGTGTGTCCACATCCACAATCCAATCTCTGGTGCAAAGACTTCTCAGAAGAATGAAGAGTTTCATATCTATCAGCTGGTGTTTGCAGTGGACGCTCCTGGATTTTATAATGACCTTCCTGAGGAGAAGGAGACTCTGACGCATCACCTTTTAATACTGATCTGAAATGACGTCAGAATTACTGGTATGTCCATTTATCTGGAACAGTAGTTGTGTTCCTGGGTCAATTTGACCTGGTGCATGTTAAATTATCCAAAATATGTCCAAAAAAAAAAATTCGTAACCAGCACTGTTAATATTTAATGACTAACTATTCCATCAATATTTAGTTAATTGGTGACTTCTCGTGAATGTGTATTTGTTTCCAGGGGTGGGCTGAAGAAGAGGAGGGGAGTGTATATTTTCAAAATCTCACATGTATGGAATTGCTGGACTTTTTTTTTTTTCCCCCAAGATATCCCACCCCACCTTTAAGTGTTTTATTACCATTTATTGTAATATTACCCTCTTTTTGTCTTTGTATTTTTCAGTGAAAATCATGGATGTTCCTTTGTTTAAAACTGACTTTTTCAGCTAAATTAAACATAAACAAAGTACATCTCCATTATTGATCCAACAGTTTCCACCAAGAAAATATGGCAAACTGTATTTTACACTAATTATTGAAATGTACTGATAGAATTAATGGATGAACAGGTATTAAACAGTGGGTGGTTTTGGATGTTTGGGTTTTTGTGGGTTGAAGACTTTTCTTCTCAAAACTTAAAAAATATCAGCTTTATCATCCAGTTTAAATAATTTCTTGGAAAAATAATCAGTTATGTAGTAATTTACATAAAGCTGATAAAGTAATTAAAAAGTTGAATTACTTATCTCCTCTGCAACAGTCTAAGTCATCTGTAACCGTCAGGACCCAGACGTACAGGGCAGGGAAAACAACAAGGATTTTATGAAGAAAAAAAAAAAGTGTGAAACCTAAATCTGCAAAACTCAAAATGCAAAAAATGAAATAAGTTGAATCTAAGATGAAACGGCCTCTGTTCATACAACAACTGGAGTGATTTTGACCAAAAGCAGTAAATCTTAAGATACTTGAATGTGTACTACTTTGGCTCCTGTTTTTTTTTTTTTTGGTGATATATTGCCTCCCACCAATCATTACTGTTATCTTCCTTCGCTTTTTTTTCTAATGGAGGGTCGCTATTTGTGTAATTAATGCATTACCGCCACCTGTTCTGCTGGAGTTTGGACTAGAGTTCCCTGTTTACACACATTAAATATGGATATGCAGCTGAGGAAATGTAGACAACAGTAGCCGTGGACTGCAGGGGAGCGACTACACAAGTACACAAAACAATTATGGGGGGGGGGGTTCACTCAAATGAGGATTTAGAGCAAAGAATCCCACTGTTGTAGTCTGTAGTCTGACATAGTCAAACAAAATCATAGTCAGGTAAAGCCTACATAGACAAACAATTGGTAGATTTACATGTTTTTAATTCCAAATTATTTTTCTGGAATAAACTACAGTGGTACCTCTACTTACGAAATTAACTCGTTCCAGAAGTGGTTTCGTACCATGAATTTTTCATAAATAGTTGCATTTTGCATGTAAAAGGCCGAATCTGTTCCAAGGCCCCCAATACTACCCCTTTTTTTTTTTTATGAAAAATGTGTTAATAATAAAAGAAAATGTAGATTTAATTTATTAGTCTCAGTGAGGAAATGCCATGAATGCACATCATAATCTACAGACACACACTTTAACATAGTCCACATGTCCTAGGTAACCAAGGTGTGGACTGGAGTTGGAAAGGAGGTCCAATTAGAAGTTGGTCCACAGAGACCAGCGCTGGCTTTTCTAATTTCTATGTAACCTGAATACATTTTTAAACTGAGAAGAACTGTATCGAACTTGCAGCTTCCAATCAACAAAGTCCAAAATATTTACATCCCCCTCCCTCACCTGTAGGGATGACTCCACCCATCTGTCTCAACTGACAAAATGGAGTCCCTGGTGTAGCCCCGCCTCCTGCATCCTAACAGACTGGATGTATATCTGCAAATGGACGTTGATTTAGAGCCTGTTTCTCCTTCACTGTGGATCTCCTCAGGTTTCTTCTTTTCCCACTGGGTTTTTGTAGTGTTTCCTGCTGAGAAGGAGGAGGAGGGTCCGAGGACATTATCTGTTTCTTTCATTTATTGTGTATTTCATTGATTTTTTTATTTTATTTTTTTTCAAACCAACTTTGTAAAAGCCTATGAGATGAGTTGGTGTGAGTTCTATAAATAAAACTGAATTGAATTAAACTAGAAAAGCACGCTGAGAGGTAGACCCCCCCCCCCAGGATCAGCACCAAAATCGAATAATTTCCAGATCTCCTCATTACCAACCTACCCTGAAAGTTTAATCAAAATCCATCCAGAAGTTTTTGAGTTATGTTCTACACAAACAAACGCCGGCAAAAACATTACCTTAGCGGAGGTAATGAGATATTTTGACTAGAAATGAGAAAAATACACTTGCTAAGATTTGGATTTTTGCAGCATAGTGAACAAAAATGATTCCATATGAACTGTGGATGGTTGACCCAGATCATGAACATTTGTAATATGATCAATATGAATTAAATTTGATTAAATTATTCTTTTATTGCTTTATTTATGTTGAAAATCTGATTTTTAACTAAAACTTTCGACGAATTATAGTACTGAGACAGAAGCTGAAATTGATAGGGTGCTTCCACTGTCTGTCTGTCAAATTAAAATAGTTGTAATGTACAGTATGTATTCATGCAGGGTGGACCACATGTTCCCATTATGTGTCAGGAACAAAGTCTTAATGTGAACTCAAGTGGAGCCAAAGAACAGTGTACGACTGAGGAATCACAGTCCACATTGTCTCCTAGTCTAGGAGACAATGCTTTTCTCTACAGAAAATACAGTATATGACACATGGTGCTGAATGACATGTTATATACACTCATGTATTGTGTAACATGACCATGATTGAAATGACTTGTTGAAAAATTATTAAAAGATGTTGGACTAAAGCCTAAACTGTGAAGCTACTGTATATTATGTTACTGTGACTCTACCGAGAAGTCAGACCTGTGTGAAAGTTGTGAATAGGAATTCATCCAAAGGACCTTGAAGATAATAAAGAAGCCAATGATTGTAGGTAAGATAATAAAGATTTTCTTTGCTGTATTTATTATGAACAGTTAAAAATGCCCAGATTATTATTTTGTAATTTTTTTATTTATTTTTTTTTCAAAATTTCAGAAATGGTCTAATGTTGTATTATTTGTAAGATGCTACAGTGGAATGGTTATTAGAGATGAATGTACATGACACTACAATACAGTATATTACAATGCCATACAATAGATGTTTATTGCCACTGTTAAAGGAACAATAAAAATCAGTTTAACAGCAGTTTTTCTGTTAAGCTTCATAAAAAAAATCCACAGGAAAAAATATAATGAAGAAGAAAATACAAAACCTTCCAAGACTACATTAAATATACAAATACTGTTAACATACTACTAAAGACAAGTAATATAATGGAAACATTAACTCTAAACTAAAGATAAGATATATATGACATATACTGATTATACAGGGAGTAAAGAATATATATACAGTGGTGCCTCTACTTATGAAAATAATTTGTTACAGAAGTGTTTTATTTTTCACACACACACACACACACACATATATGATATATATATATATATATATATATATATATATATATATATATATATATATATATATATATAAAACTGACTTTTTGGAGGAGGTGTCATCCTATCATCTTCCTATCATTATGAAGCAGAATTCACCAAGCGTTGGATTGTTCACCCACTATTAGGGGATGTGAGCTGGGTTTAGACCATCATGAGATGAGATGGCTATACAGTATATATATATATATATATATATATATATATATATATATATGTTTGTGTGTGTGTGTATATATACACATATATATATATATATATATATATATATATATATATATATATATATATATATATATATATATATATATATGTGTGTGTGTGTGTGTAAGTAAAATTAATTGAAAATGTATTATCTTTTTTGTTGTACGTTGTAATGGCGTAAAACTTTGCACTGCAATCCACCATAGAACTGGAAAGGTACACTCCAAATTTCAGATCATTTAGTGGAGTTGATCTGGTATTATGTGTTCCACAGTCAAACAGGACACACTACAGATAGACATTTTTTGAATTATAAATAGATGCATGTATGTTCATTCATGTGCAAAGATTAGAAGTGAGGAAAAATCTACCTGGTTAGATGTGATGTAGATTTTTGCAGTGTCTCAATTCCTGAAAAAGGCAGATTACAAACTAGGATATAATTGTCTGAAACAGTGGCTGAGGATGCGGTGCCTATCAGTATGAGTATGGGTGAAAATGGGAATGCTACGCTTCTAAATGGCATTTCTACATGATAAACACATCCGTACAAATCAACAGCCTCAGGTTAAAGAATCAGGCTTTGTCTTCTAGATGTGTCACAGCTATAAAACAAAAAAAAAACTAAACCTTTGTTGATGCGGGGAAAAAAAAAAAAAAGTACAACAAATTTGAATAAATCTCCAATGACTGAAATGTTATTACTGCGCTGATATCCTTTTCCTAAACAGCCTCAGTCTTCTGTCAGCATTCTTAACAAAAACACAATAAATCACAAAAGTTTCCTCACCTTCCTCTGAAAACTGCATCCACATGGCTGTGGAAAATGTATTGAGCTGAAACTGCGGGAGATTTGCCGACAAATGTTGTTTTCCTCACCAGTCTAATGGAGATTCTGCTGTTACTGACACTAGGCCGTCAAGAAAAGAGAGTCCCCCTCCTCCCACCCCCGCCTCGCAGACTCCCTCTGTTCTTATCAGCAGGAGGGAGATTGAAAGTTTCAATTGGGTTTATCGTATCAATTGTCCAGACTGACATTCAGCGTTAGGCCTGGCAGCATTGTCATGGCTCAAGAAAAATTCACTCCAAACAAAGTTGTCCAGCACTTTGAACAGAGATTTAAAGCTGAAATGTTCAAAAACAAGGGAGTGTTTAATGCAATAATATATGATAGTACAAATACAGGAGGAAGGTCATCATTATCATTAACCTCAATGGTTTTTTGGAGAACTTGTTTCATTTTAGTCCAGTTTTCTGCACATTTATCCAAATACCATGGAGCTAAAGTAGAGGAGTCTGTCTGGTAATAAACAGTATTATTATAATAATGCACTTTATTTGGGAGGCACTTATCACAACAGCATAATGCACAAACCCACAGTTGGATATATATATATATATATATATAAGGTAAGTAAGGTTACTTTATTTGTACCTGTGGGTAGATTTGTAGATTTGTTTTGCAGTGCAGATGATCACTTATTCCTCACACACAACATATAATTGTTGTGTGTGTGTATCTATCGATCTATTGATAGATAGATAGATAGTAAATTGAGGTAAAGGTTTTTCATAACTTGTAAGTAGAACTTTCATAAGTACATATATATACAGTCATACCTCTACTTATGAAAGACCCAGCTAACAAACAATCCAAGTTATGAAAAACCTTTACCTCAATTTTTAGTCTCTGAATACGAACGAAAATTCTACTGTATTTACAAAAGGAAACAGAAACCCCAAGACATAAATACAGTACATTACTATATGTAACTATGTAATGTATGTTAATATGTCACGTACGTATTGTATGTAACATCCCATTGAGCATGAGGGAGCTACCCATGATGCTTTTCGACAAAAGCAGGGACCCCCAGCCTTATGTTTGACACCTGTGATTTAGAAAAACAAAAATATTTTGAGCACTTGTATAATAGTATTTCTATAACCTCATAAAATGTAATTATGAACATTTACAGTTGTTTTTCATAGTAAAACTCTGTTAATAATAATAATGATGCAACTCTGTTTTATTTTTATTTTAACTACATTTATTATATATAATAATTTGCATAATTGCATATATTGAAAATTAGGTTCTTCCTGAAAAAGGGTTCAAATTGGAAAAAGAAGACATTTTCTGACACTGTTATTGTGCCAAAAACATAAAGAAATCTATAATGGTAGTCATTAAAGGGTTAACTGCGATAAACTCTTTTGTTTTCAGTGACACGTGTCTGTCTGTTCAACTCCTGTTGTTTCACATGAGCTCAGGTGTTTCTTACTGTGCATTTTCTTCCACACATTTGACTGATGGAAAGTCTAACGCTGTCGTCTTTTCCCTCACAGTACGGCGCCTTTAGCCTATAGAACTGTACTGTTCATTTAATGGTCAATCCAACTGCAGGGAGGCATTTGTTAGATGTTATTTTTCACAAGGAGAAAATCATTTAGCAGCTCCAGTTCGACGTATGGAGTGATTACAGTGAATTCTAGTCATTTCAATACAATCACCTGAAAATTATAGTCATTTCAATAGCGTTTGCATGGGAATGCTTCTGTCACACGCCTGCTGTTCTATAGAAGCAGTTGATTGCTATGAGTAGGTTCCAATGTGCAAAACAGCAAATTTGGCATATATATATATATATATATATATATATATATATATATATATATATATATATATATATATATATATATATATATATATATATATATATATATATATATATATATATATATATACATATATATATATACATTGAAATAAAAAGTCTTAAATGCAACATTTGACTGCACCACCTTTGGTTTTGATGGCAGGAAACATTTACCCTGATGTTTTTTTTGTTGCATGACGCTTATACAGAGTCACAATAAGGTTCATAATATTTTTAGATCCATATTTACATCCAACATATTTAGATGTTTAAAAGCTTAGACCCAGTTAGCCAATCACAATGCAAAATGTTAGACAAAAAAAAAAAAAAAAAAAGAGTACAAAGCCTGTCTATCAGTTTTCACCTGAATACAGTGGTCCCTTTGTTTATTGCAGGGGTTATGTTTTAAAAATAACCCACAATAGGTTGATTTCACATGACGTCACATTGATATATCATCACAACCTTTCCCCCAGATCTTCACCTCTTCAGTCTCAATCTTTGCCCCAGATCCACTCCAGATCACCTGACCCGCACTGCATAGCTGCAAGCTATTGCTGATCTGCAACTATATAAGCAGTGAGGTGATAGTGTGGGACCATTCAGCTTTGTCACCTCTGTAACATGGACACCCATCTACCATGTCACCATAACATGGACATTTTTCACCACCACAGACTCTGGCTGATCTACTTCCACAGGTTCTGTTTCGTTTTTGTGTGTGTCATAGTTTTGCTTTGTTTAGTATTAATTATTTTCCCCTTCAGCACTGTGTATCTCAGTCCTTCTCTTAACCTCACCAAACATGACATAAATAGTCAGCATGTGGTTTTCAGCTGGATGGCAGGAAGTGAGGCCAAGTGTGTTTTGCATTGGGGAAATTTGTCATTTATGGGTGCGATAATTATTCTGAGAGAAGGAACATAATTGTTTTTTGGTTTTTTTTTTAACAGTACCAAAGGTTGTCATTCACAAAAATGAGAAATGGGAAAATCGCACAGAAAAATGCCATTAAAGTGGATTTGAAATCTGCATTTGGGGTCGAGAGGAGCAGAGTGTGCTAATGCTAATGCCTGTGTCTGCAGTGGCCACTTGGTCAGAGGTATGTTCCAAAGCTAACTTTCTTTTTTTGTGATGTGCTATATATCATTAGCTTGTGGTTAAATGTTGATTTACACTGTTGTAATATGGTTTACCTGGAGACATAAAGATGTGTTGCATGTTTGTTTACATTAGTTGCTACTGCTAGTGGCTAGCAGCGACTAATGTAAACAAACATGCAATACATCTTGACGTAGTATCTTTACAAAAAACACTCGCCCTGGTGAAGAGCGAACGATAATTATCGCTGAGTCTTTTGGTATAAAGGTTGTGGACCCACCCACTGACAAAAAAGTTCTATAGCTTCAGACTTTTCTAGGCTTTCATCTGCTGCTGGTTTTATTTTCGGATACTTTTAAAACATTTTCTGATTTTCTTGGTTAAATAAGTATTTCATTCATGGCAAAAAATGCAGTTTTATTCTTTTAACTTTATTACAATTGAAGTTGTACTTTTCTACTTCAGTAAAGGAGTTTAATCAGTACTTCTACTTTTACCACAGTATTTTTTTCACACAAGTTGCTCTACTTCTACTTAAGTACAGAATCGAAGTACTTTTACCATCTCAGTCTACGGCAGGGGTGTCAAACTGCGGTCCTCAAGGGCCGGTGTCCTGCATGTTTTAGATGTTTCCATCTTTCATTACACCTGGAGCTCATTGCATCATTATCAGTCTTCGACAGAATTGATGAGGAGCTGATTATCAACTCTAAGTGTCAGCGCTGATGCATTCTGAATGGATGATTTAGTTTAAATATTCAGAAAAATTCTACCATTTTCCTTTGTTTGTTTTGTGGATGAAAAAGATGTCAAAGCAATTTTTTTTTTTAATTAAAAAAATTAAAACTGCTGGGACCAAATTTTAATAAAACATTTTTTCAACATTTTCCACATTACTTTTTCATTTTGTAAATATGTATTAGTTTTATGTTAAGTTTGTTTATTTTTCTACATTGTTTTTTAAATGTACTTATTTTTCTTTAATTTTTCTGCCATTTGTGTCTTACTTTGCTCATGTTGCCAATTATTTTGTTGGCTTATTCATTCTTTTTTTGTTTGTTTTTTATTTTTTACTGATTGCTAAAATCTCAGGAGTTAAAGGGTTAAACTGAATCACATGGAAAATCTCTAAAACATGCAGGACACCGGCCCTCGAGGACAGGAGTTTGACACCTGTGGTCTATGGGTATGGGTGGCTTCCTGCCACATGCACTGGTAGGTTAATTGGTTAACCCAGTGGCCCATAGATGTGAATATGAGAGTGACTGTTGGTCTATATCAGGGGTGTCCAATCCTGGTCCTCTAGAGCTACTATCTGCATGTTTTAGATCCATCCCTCTTCCAACACACCTGACAGTCATTATCTGTCTTCTGCAGAGCTTGAGAATATGTTTACCATTTGAATCAGGTGTGTTGGAAGGGGGATGCATCTAAAACATGCATGATAGTAGCTCTAGGACCAGGATTGGACACCCCTAGTCTATATGTTCAGCCCTGCAGTAAAGCAATCATTCTTACCCATAAGTCACTGGGATAGGCTCCAAGCAACCCCTGTGACCTGAGGGTAAAATGGGTTCAGAAATGGAATGAATGAATGTTGTGGTATTATGTGGGTGTGTCCTCTAACCCACAGTGTTTTAATCAATACGTGCAAATTTCCCTGAATGTGGAAATGGCAGTAAAACCACATTTACTGATAAAATGACATAAGACATGGAAGGGGGGGGTGCAGTTTTAAGATGATTTTGACCACTTATATTTCAACTTGAGAACTGATATTTGTGTTTGTATTCATGTCTTTATGGGGACATTGATATGTTTAGACAGTCACACCATGTGGCCCTCTGGCACTATGGGGACCAAAATTCAGGTCCTCACTAGTATAATAGAAATGATGTGGCCCTATAAATACAATAGTTTTTTTTTTTGTTCCGGGAGTCCCCATGAAGCATGAGGGAAATGGGCGCAAAATGACAGGTTTGAATATACTTAAGAAGAAAAAAAAAATAAAAAATTATGAATTTTTTTTAAACAATATATTTTTTATTCTTTTTTTTTGTCAGAAATATGATTTTTAGTTTAAAATTTTCATTTATTCATTAGTTTAATTTTAATTTTCAAATTTGTATTGAGGGTGGCTGTGGGTCGTCGGTTAGCGTCCCGCCACTGGCTGTCTACATGTCAAAGTGTCCTTGGGCAAGATATTAAACCCCAAGTTGCACCCAGTAGGGTCAGGCTGCTGCAATATAATGGGTATTGGTAGCAGCCGTCTACTGGTGTAGGAGTGAGTGTGTGTGTGTGAGAATGTGAGTAATTGTAAAGTACATTACTTCATAAAATGCACTATATAGGTACCGTAGTCAATTTGTATCATTATCTTTTATTTTATTTAAAAAATAAAATAAAATGGCTACTTGACTACAAAGTTGGTGCTCATGAGACATGGAAGTGTGTGTGTGTGTACATATGTATATTCTTAAAATCGTTATGTGCTGTTCATTTACATTAGTGTTGTTGTAGTTTTATTCTTACCAATGTTATGTAATTATTGTAATGTAATTTAGCTGTTGGCAGTTGCCATGGTAACACCACCACAAATGTATGTTTCTATTTTCCCCACACATTTTGGTTCTATAATGTAAATACTGTTGAATGAGCTGATTATACATTGGTTTAGGCCTATTTTGTTCATTTGTTCTTAACGTTGAAGGACAGCAGCGTGTTTTTAAAACTTTAATATGTTAAATTATTGATGATGAAAATGGCAGTGGGATTAAGTAGGTTTTTTCTTCTTCCCACTACATGTAAATGTTATGAAATTTATTTTTTCTCTTTGAATGTTCGAAATACACATACAAATGAGAATATATACACATACAGTGGTACCTATACTTACAAAACACCCAGCTAATGAATAATCCAAGTAACAAAAAACCTTTACCTCAGTTTTTCATCTCTGAACACGAATGAAAATTTATGAACCAAACTGAAACTGCCGAGACAAATACTATGTACATTACTGCACTACGTAATGTACGTAAATGTGTGTGTGTATATATATATATATATATATATATATATATATAATTTCCCTGCAGTGGTAGTTTGTTATTCCTTGGCCTCTCTCTCATTAATGTGGTTCTAAACATGAGGTGCAGTGAAAAAACTGTTAACAAGACCAGCTTAGTCTCTCACTTGTTACCTTGTGTCAAGGTGTCCTTTTTATACCGACTTAGCCTCCAACGGGTTCATAGAGCCGCTTCTGGTTATAATAGGTTTACAGGATTCCTATTCTTAACAACTTTGAATGAGGAAAAAAAATTCTATCTCCTTGGAATAAGAACATCTGATTTAGCATGAACTGTGTCTCTGAAGTTATTCCAAGGGCATCGGCCCATTTCTGAAAGGGGGGGAATAAAAGAAAATAAAGTTTCAAAAAAGACTTTCCAACAGTCATCCACTGTCTCCTGTGTGGTGTGGAGATATTTCATGCATTGTTTGGTCCATTTAAAAGACAGAATAAAAGGAAAAACCTATGATACTTCACTTTTTCTTATACATACATGTAGTTTATTTGAAGGAAAATGACTTCTTTTGACATTAAACTAGTGTAAAATGAATTAAAGGTTAAAAAATAAATGAAACTAGTCTTTGTTAAGGATTAATTCAGCAAACAGCTATTTGTCAAAAAGGCACGGGTACATCTGTAGGTATTAGAGGTGCAAAGATTTAACAGCAGTGATTGGATTCAATTTCCGTTCTCTCAGCCGAGATGCACTACATCATAAAATCTGACATTCTGCCCATGATTCAATTTGATTCAGTTCAATTTGATGTGATTTATTTTTCTCAAAGTATAGCAGCTCTAAAATGTAAAAGCAACAAATGCCTGAGGGGGAAAAGCAGGTTTGTGATGGAAATTGATTTGAAGGGCTTCGAACAACAAAACAGATACAAGGGTTTCACTAATGATATTTTTGGAGGTGCAAATGTTCAGGCTTAATAATATCACAACTTCATCTCATAAGTTAAATTCAAATACAACCACAAACAGGTCTGTTTAAGGAATATGAAAGGATCGTAGTCTGTTTTTTTTTTTTTTTTGTCTTATCTCCTGGTTCATTTCATATTGTGCAGAATCTTTCACGCTAATTCTCAGAATTTTTTTTTATTCAACATTTGTACATGATGCAGATGTGGCAGTGTATAAAACTATGGTGTCTGACAAGGACCAAACACACTGCAATCAGGGCTGCTGCCAGGGATTTTGGGCTTTTTTTGGAGGGAGGGTTGCACATTAACTATATAATTTCCCACATTGTGGTGAATCTTTATACACTAATTTGTGCATTTTCTGCATTAATTTATAGTGGAAATGTATATGAAAGAGACTGATACTATCTATAAGAGATGTACTGAAGGGCATCTTTTACAATCTTAATATATTTTTAATGAGATTATCAAAGGAAACCTCTACAATAAGTACTTAAAATAAATGTTTTAACTTAACTTCAATATACTACAGTATACATTAACCACAATTAAAATTTAACATAATCTATAGCATGATTTAACAAATGAAATGAACAATAGACTTTTTTTTTTTACTATTTAGCCTACATACTGTATAAAGTTGTAGTGATCCAATATATCCATGTATTTAACAGCTATCACTGCTCAGCCTTACTCACCACAGAGCTTTCTTTAGCAAAATCACTAATCAAGTCTCGTTTCTGTTACAACAGGAAAGGGCAGAGACACCTGTTTTAGCATTAAGAGTGTTAGGAAAATGAGTTTGTTTAGTTGAACAAAGCAAACGGCTACAGTATTTCACTATGTAGTGGGCGAAGATAACGGGATAATTTCCAACACTACGCTGACACTAGACACCCACCTTCTTTTATGAAGTAGTTTGTAAGATGTCAGCCTTTTCTATCCCTCTCCTGATTCTTTCTTTTTTTTGGAAAATGTATGTTTTTCTTGCTGAGAAGAAGGGTCTAAGGACAGGAGACTCTTGGGACCTTTTATCTATTTCTGTAGTTGTTTTTGTAAAGACCTGTGAGATGACTTTATTGTGATTTGGGGCTTTATAAATACAATTGAGTTGAATCTCTGAGTCACTGTAGTAAATGTGCGTTATGTTCTGCTGTTTTCAGTCTGATTCAAGGAAGGGTGGACCAAACTACAAGGAGGGGGGGGGGGGGGGGGTCAATACATATGCTCTCTGGGTGTTTACTTTTTGCCAAAAACGAGACAAAAAAAAGAAACTCTTTGTTTGTTATTAAAAATGATCATGAGTAATAATAAAATGAAGCCATCCCTTCATGGTGCCCTGTCAGTGCTCAGGCCCATAGAATCCTTCCCACCTTACCCTGCGTGGTGACGCCCCTGTCACAACACGACACGGTCTAAATGAGGTGCAAAAAGAGAACGTGATGGGTTTGAGCATATTTCTCGAAAGACGTGTAACTGTATAATTTAAAGGGGATAGAGAATCAAAATCATAGTTTTCATTTATTTGGTTTTAGTTCAGTCTCCCTGCTGTCGGGATACACACAAAGTACCAGGCAGTGTCATCATCTCCGTGTCAAATATTTCTCTGTTTTTGAATTGCCACCAGGAAATTGACCAATGTGTCTTTGACTGAAATGTGATGTCACATTACAATCGGTAAAAAGTAAAAATTAAGCACAATTTTAATACTTTTCTGCTTCTGTTACCAACCATAAGGCACATGTAGAAATAATACGTTCAAGCAGAATATTCATATTTTTCATTAAAAAAAAATCAGTTTTTCACATCTTTTATTTATTTTGATAGTTTCTAAAAGTAAATATATAAACAAAGATGACATTATTTATAGATTATTGTTGTTATACTGGTCTGGGCCCAATGGAGATTAAATGTGTTTGAATGTGGCTCCTGAAAGAAAATGAGTTTGAGACCCTTGCCTTAATTCAACATGTTCTAATACTTAAGTCCATATACTGTGTCAAACTATAAATATTGCTTAGGTTTAAAAAAAAACAAAAACAAAAACCGACTCCCAGATATATAGAAAACCACTAACTGTTTTCCTATCTTCCCATCCTGCTGTAAACCTGGCCCAGGCCGCTGAGCTCCTGGCCACACAAGGGTCCAGTAAATCCCCAAAACTATTATAAAATATTAGCTAATCTTTTTACAATTCAGAATGACATGGATGGGGATTTTTTTTTTTTTTTTTTTTTTTTTTTTTTTATAACGGGTGCATTACTGCTGAAGTGCCTTGGGGGCAGAGATTAGCTACTGTGGCAATGCACGACTGCAGGACTGAATGAATAATACCACCAGTATTAATATGAGTCGCTTCTATGAAGACGGATGCTGCTGCTGCTGCAATCTAAATGTCAATATTTAAGCTTATACTGTATACCACCCAAACCCCACCCTTCCCCGAAAGTGCCATTTGTATGCCCCACAGTTATTTTGCAAACTGAAAAAATGTCAGAATCTGTAGTAATTTGTAAACTCATCTATTATTTATCACAGACTTGTCAGAGTGATAAAGCTTCTAGTCTGTATCTGAACAACTCAATATATTAACTGCACAGTTTCTATGCTAATACTCATATTAACTCTTTACCATTTTGGGGTGATTTTACTTAAAACACCTGGAAAAATACCTATTCAAATGATAGCTGTCATCCAACCATTTGCAGTACAGATAAAAGAATGGGCACTTTGTAAATATAACATCATGTAGTTTGGATTAAAATACTCAGTTTTACGATTTATTTGACCTGTAGACTTAAACACGAACTACAGTGTATGCAGCTGCATTTGGTAGATATGGACTGAAACACACCATAACAATAGACTATCTTGCCACTTTACACTTCAAAGTTGTGAACTTGTAAAAAATATCAGTTTTAGAGCATTTTTTTTCTATAAATTAGTTTGTTTTACAGAAAAGACATTTGGGGAATTATAATTTTTTCCAAACTGGCTACATTTGGAAATGTGTGGAAAAATTGAATAACTGTTGAATACAAAAATGGATGAAAATAAATATAACATAAATATTTGAGGTGATTATGTCTCACTTGGTAGAGTGGGTCTTCCAATAAGCAAATGGTTGTTGGTTTGATTCCTAGTCAGTCTGTTGTGTCCTTGTGTTTATCTTGTGTTTTCTGTTTTTTTGTTTTTTTTTATTGTCTATGCTTTTATTTTGTCATGTTGGTTCATGTTCACATAGCAGCCACAAACACAGCCGAACAACTGATCAAAGTAGTTTGCTAAGTCGCACAGCTGTTAGCAGTGATCGCTATTGAGAGAAAGTAGCTCCAAGCAGTTACAAGATGTGAGTTTTTGTTCAGTAACGGTTTTGTTATGCAAATAAATCACTCTTTCGAACACGTACTGTTTTGAGGAAAAAAGACACATTTTATTTTGTTGACCCTAGGAAACCTGCCGGGACTACTTTCGCTTCGACAAGAACTCAACTCACAGGACACTGTGGGTGCACCAGAGTAAAGACACTGACTCTATACAAATTCATGTGAAAAATAATGAACTATCCTTTTAAATCTATGACTTGTGGTTAAATTCTGTGCCTTTACATATTGTTTAATGACTGAGACGTTGGAGGAGTTACTGTAATGTCACCTACTCAGCATCCAGAATTAAGTGCAGAAATCACGCTGCTAAAAGTTAACAAGACCTGCTGTTCCCACTACTTGTCAGCATGTGTCAAGATGCCCTTTGGCAAACAGTTTAACTTTTTTGTGTATTCAGATGAGATGCATGAGGTCAAACTGAAGGGTGGTGGTGGTGGGGGGGGTAGACTGTAACCATCTCTCTATATTGATTCACACCAACTTAAAAGGGTTGATATATGAGTGTGAAAAAGTGTACGTATGGTGCAGCACAAGTAAAGAAATCTAACCCTTCTCTGCCTTATTAATGTGCAGGGTTAAAAAGGTTCTACAGAGGATGACTCATTACAAAATGACATGCTCTTAAACATAGTTAGTCATGCATTCTGTTTGATTTATTCAAGTCGAGTAACTTATTTTAACCCTGTAAAAACCTGATCCGTTAAAAACTAGCTACAAAATTCAGATCTTTGTACTGTGGCCAAAGGGAAGGCAAGGGGTGTTTAATTTTTGTTAATGCTGTGTTTCTTTTTGCACTCTAGCTGTTATTATCTCAAATGACATTTTGTTTTGTTGTTGTTTCAACCCTAACCCCCACCCCCATGGCTTACTTTATAATTATCATGTGTACTAGATGCATGTAAAAAAAAAAACACAGCAGAGGCAGGGTTTGTTTTATTCATTCTGGGCTCTTTATTTAAGGACATATTCACTCTGATCCAGACAACATAGTCGGTGATGCTAATGGAACAGCATGTACGACTCAGTGTGAAACCGAGAAAAATAAATCCTAATAAGTCTACAGTGAGTTACAAACATGGTTACATGACTTCCCTCTGCTGCATATTTTTCAATACCATATAGTTATTGGAATTTTTAAAAATTAGCTATAGTAACCCCAGTCCCAAAACACCCAATCCAACCCTAAGCACAGATGCAGTGTTTAATTAAACTCTAAAGAGTAATGATTAGTGCCAGTCTGCTGCATTGCATTGTGGGTACTAAACATTTTACTCATTGTGTTTAAGTTATTAGGTTTGTTTCAATGTTTATTGGCCATTTTACTTAGATTTTTTTTCATTATTATTTTGTATTAATGTGACACTATTAGTCGACCCTACAGGAGAATAATACTGTTGTTGCTTTGAAGCTATAATTGATTTCATCATAGGTGTGCTTTGGTTTTTAAAGAGCAGTTCTTTCTAATGTGATTGATACCCATCAGTGATGCGCGGGCTGACCCGAAGTCAGTAGGTGTCTGCGGTCACCCACAGTTGCGGGTCATTTGAAATGAACATTAAAATAACTTGGTAAATATGCTTTATTGACTAAATTTCCATGAAGGTGTTAGAAGTAGTCTACGTTATGGAAGGAGCAAGAGAAGGATGACCAGATTCCCCTAGTCTGAAACTGAGACACCTTTTGCGTGCGGCCGTGCTTGTGCATGCACACCTTATTTATTTTTTTTCATAAACGTGACACTGAGGTGCTCTTATTATCTGAAATGACATTTTGTTTGTTTGAAATAACATGCTATTCCTTTTAAATGTGAATTTTATCCACCATAAAACATGCCACACCGTAACACCTGTTTCCACCGAGTTTTCAAATGCATATTACTTATTGCTGATGCAGTGATTGCGTGAAAAAAACACAGTAGGTACTACGTAACCTAAAAACTAAACAAAACGAGTAAAAGGGAAAACCAGCAGCACCAGTGGTCAAGCCTTGTTCCTTAATTCATAATCAATTATACCCTGCTTATTTGGAACTGCCCATTTTATTTGTCTAAACCATCCTACAATATTTGTGAGGGGAGGGGTTTGTTGTGCCTGGCACCATTTGTTCATGATGAACACACGTGGAATCCACAGTTTCTGGATATATGGAAACTATGTACAGAATAACAAGGTTACATTTGTTCTGCAGCCAGCAGTACATTCATAGCCCTCGACACAACACACCACAACAGCAAGTACAAATACAATAAATAGCACCACATTAAAAGATATAATTGACCAGGTGGATGTCAGATGGAATTAAAGAGTTTTTAAATCTGTTAGTTCTGCACATCGGTTGGCTACAGTAAAACCCAAACCGTTAAATAACTGACAGAAAAGTCATTTCTTTGAAACCAGAGCCTTTATTGGTCATTCTGAACAACCCCCAAAAAAGGAGTTATTTCAAATCTAAATCTCAATGTGTTATTTTCAATTTCGTATCATATTTGATCCATCAGGTCTCAATGTCCAAATACTATTATATTTGAACAAACAAAACATAATAAAACACCAACATGTCTATCAAATTGGTAATTCCATTTCCAAACTGCCTCCTTCTTATTATTCTTATTATTATTGACAGTCTTGTAGTGTCACTGGAAAGACTTTTGAAGAATGAATTCCTTTCCCTGGTGGACTACCTATGTATTGGATGTATCTAACGGGTTTAAAATAGGAGAGATTTGCTTTGTGACAACAGCAGCATTCACATACGGAGTATAAACAAACAGAAGTGCAAACTAAAGTAAGGTGCAATGGCATATTACAGTGTAAATATGCAAAACTGTATAGTGTAAAATAATGTAATTACAGTGTTCTTCAAACAGTGCATAGTGTAAACACAATTAAAATGAGTGACTATCATATGTTGAACACTGATGCTTGGGGGAGGAAGGATTTCCTTAATCTGTCTGTCCGATATTCGAGCTGTAACAGTCGGAGAAAGTGCTCCACTGTCTGTCCAGTGTGCGGTGGAGAGGGTACTCGGCATTGCCCATGATTGTCTTTAGTTTCTAGAGCATCATCCTCTCCACCACAGTCTGAAATTTGTCCAGCCTCAGACTGTTCACAGAGCCAGCGTTCTTGAGGATTTTATCAGGTCTGTTGGTGTCACTTCAAGAGAAATATTACACAGATTATGTAAAGGGCTTCACATTCATGCATTAAAACATATGTTTGGCGTTGGTGCCCCTTAGTCTTAAAAGACTAAGGGGCCATTCACATGAGGACAATTGCGGCTAAATACAACTTCATATTTTATCAAAAGTGCCTTTTTGTTTTCACGAAGTCAACGCGTCAGGGTGTAAATACGCACAAATCTGAAGACTCCTTCCAGAGTGGGACGTATTGAAGACGCGCTTGGTCTGGTCTCCGTCTAAATGGCAAGAAACGCACATGGTCATGTGTCTTTACGTCATAAATGTTCACGTCTCATACATTACATTCATATGCTGAGCAGGTAAAGCAACAAACATGTGGGACAACCTGGATCCCACAGATCTTCCAGCTGCATTAGCACTAGCATTAGCAGCTCTAGTAAATGTACAGGAGTCGTTTTAGCTATTGTATAGACATTACATGCATAGACAGGTGTACAATTAACATATTTCAAAAATAGAAAAGGACAAGTTGACTGTCTATCACAGTCACATAGCTGGCCTGCCATGACTATCAAATGGTATTTCACCTTCTACATTTTTTTAATTAGAAGTGCAAATATTCTACTTCAGTGCATAATAAGGGATCATGAAGAGGTTTTTAAGCAATATGGTAAAAAATGTTCCAAAAAATATCTCCCACCCTACCTTTAATTCCTCTTTAAGATGACCATGTAAACGCCTAATTCTAGTTGAAAATGATCATTTTGAATTCCACTTAATTCCAAACCTATTTCCAATTAAAGTGGCTGTGGCTCAATTGGTAGAGCAGGTCATTCAATGTCTAAAGGGTTGTCGGTTCGCGTCCTGCCTCTGGCTGTCCAGAAGTGTTGAAGTGTCTCTGGGCAAGACATTTAACCCTGACTTAGTCTCCCAGTAGGACTGACAGAACCTTAGAAACCTACTGGTGTATGTGTGTGTATATGTGTGAGGCTAATATGAAGCGCTTTGAGCAACATGAAGGTGGAAAAGTGCTATGTAAGTGCAGTCAATTTACTGTTGCATCTTCGTATAAACAAGGATTTCCTCCTGAATACGCTCATCTAACAGTGGATGAAAAACTGAAGACGAGACGCCACTTTTGCATCTTCTGTTTTAATAACCTACGTATAAATGTAGCCTAAACAGTCTATGTAAATGCTGTTACTTGTGCTGCTTTGTGTTTGCCTACATACACATAATCCACCCCTATCTATTAGATTAATGCCCTTTAATTGCCATTGAGCACGTAGCTGTGTACTTTAGCTATGATGCACAGTCGCTCTCACAAACATCCTCTAGCAAAACACATTTTCCATTTACATGTGTAATGGATCTGCGAGGCAAACACTTCTAGTAGAAGGACCTTGACGAGCAGTTCTTAACAGCTCCACCCAATGACTGCTGCAATATGGAACAGCTGTCTACTAGCAATACCAGCACAAATCGCTCATTAATCACCTGTTTGTCTTAAATACTGCAGCAAGGAGGTGGCCAAAAAGGTGCCAGCAATTTTATGCTTTCATTAGCACCTCACAGTTATGATTACCTGGAGGGCATTTGAAGGTGATTTCCATGTTCTCCACCGTTGAGATTATTAATTCTCCAACCTGTGTGGAAAATCTGAGCAGCACTACCAGCAGTAGGAGTATTTTTGTAAAACGGCGATACAGAGATAAGGAGCCTCTGCTGTGACACAGATGAGATCACAAAAGAGCTGAGATGTTGACATCGTCCCTGTTGTCCTTATATAACGCCTTCCTGTCGCAGGTCTTAGACTTACCACTTTTGTTCATGTCCCCAGAGGTGGCTGCTTTCCCACCAACTCAAGGTAGAGGACATTGTCGGGACACAGCAGCTTATACATGTTAATGTTCCCTTTTTCCTATTCTACTCCTGTTAGATTGATGGCTCAGCAGTGGTTCTCATTGATCAATCAGACACAATCTGCGTCTCAAATGAACCCAGGCCAGGGGGATTGTGCATTCTTCCAGGGGAACCACATTCCTAAGGGTATGACAGTGCGGTGCAGTGGATCGATTGTTTTCAACTTATTTGTGTAAATACTTTGTAACCTTGCCGATTTATCATCTGCGTTTCTTTGCCACTGAGTGAGAAAACTACAATAGATATGAGTCAGTCTGCTGACACAAGCCTGCCTGTAATTTTCATCTTTGCGGTCAAGTCTGGAGAAGGATTACAGGAATGATGAGAATTAATTATGCATTTCATCAGCATGATGGATACCGCACGTTCAACTCCAAACTATATTTCCCCTGAGAACTGAGTAAAGTCAGCTTCTGCCTCCGGTGAATCCTTTGAGAAATGCTGTCAGCTCTCACTCTCTGAAGATGAAACTCTGGTGACATTAAATAGAAGAACTTTTCATGGCAAACACAGGTGAGCAAAACACAGTTGATTCAAGTACCTGAGAGATGTACTGATATTTCAAACAAGAGCACTCACATGAGTACTGCAGGTCAGGATCAACTGCTGTAAAATGACTGGAATAATCTGGACCATTTTAACATGATGTGGTGCTCCTTTATAATAAGACTTAGTGTTGTTTATGAGTTTGAACACAAAGAAAGATAACACTGGGGAGCACATTGTAGTTGAGATAGAATCAAGAAGCTTTATTTATCATTTTAGGTGTGACAGCTGTGAAATCCAAAACTGGTCAGTTATTCTCTATCATATCACCTTTTTGAGCTATAGGTCCCCTGTTTTCTTAAAACAAATGAAAAATACTGTACTTAACAATTGTGTGTGTTTTATCATCCTTGTCAGATACTGACATACAACCCGTTCTTGAACTAGAGCCAATAATGTGATTTTGACATTTCTGCTGAATACCACCTTGACCTTTGACCTTTACTCAAATGGATCATTGTATCTGATGTACTCTATGTATTTGTCCATGTAATTTCATGGTGAAGTATTCACTGAGTTATAGCATGACACATCTCTGTGGACACACACACACACACACTGATTACAATAATCTTTAATTATACAAAAATTAATAACATAAATGAGGCTCATGTCACCAAATGAACACGTTTTGTTTTTTTTCTGGTGGTGCAGTTCATGTGGCCTTCTTCCTGTTGGTTGGGGGGGGTTAACTGGGTCTATATACGTGGTGTTCATTCGCACATGAACGGACAGTTTTTCAGTTCTCTCAGAGTGCATGAGACCCGTCCCCAGACAGGCCACATTCGGAGGGGGGTACTGGGGGTCAAGTTGGTGGGAGTCAGGTTGGGGCGGTTTACAGCGCTTCTCGCACCAGTGAAAATGGCTTATATGGTGTCACAGGGCAATGAATTTGTCATTCACAAGATATAAGTTTAATAGTTGCCAGATTCAGCCCAAAAGTCACAAAGCCACGAGATTGTTATATATTTTTTTTAGTTGCCAAAGATGTGTCGCAAATGTTGCTGAATCTAGCGACAAAGTTACTAGATTAGCAACACTGTTATTTTGTTGTTCTGCACTTCAGGGTCACATTCAGTTCATACTCAAAACTAATAGAAGTTGCATTTAATGTGTAACATGAACAAACGCACAAAAAATCAGAATTCACCCAAAAATCTGAGTTGTCCATAAAGACCTGCTGTCTGAACATAGCATATATAACACTGTTATTATTGCTACTACTATTAGAGTGATCCACCACATCTTTATCTCTTCATTTACTTGGTGCTTTGATTCATAGTGGAGGCATCAACAAGTTACTGTTTTGGGTGAAAATGAAGGTGGATGGTGTGATAGCATGCATATTTGCTGAAATAGTAAACCTCAATGGCTGAGGGAAAAAAAATAGAAAAGCTGCTGTGATGTGTTACAGCGCATAGCATGTGAGATGGAGATATATAATTTTTATTTTTTTTTTCAACAATTATCTGCACGTGCTGAACTTTGATATCACAGCCTGAGAATAATGTCAGAAAATTCAAGAAAAAAACCAGAAAGAAATCCCAGGTTTTATCCTGCACTCCTGAGCCACATAAAACACCAATGTGGGTGGTTAATTTTTAAATCAACATGGGTCAACGGGTTATGCTGGTTCTGTCAATAGAGTTCAAAAATACTCATGCAGCAGAAGCATGTTTTTCAATAAACAGAATAGTAATGGTAGTAAACATTAGTGGTCCCTTTGTGCTAAACGGTTAAGGTTTCACTAGTGGGTCAAAGCACAGTATTAAAGACCAACAATTGTGATGAAACATCCAAAATATATGGAAAAATACAAATATATATATATATGCAATTAATGTGTTTATTCAAGGAAGAAACTATAACATTTTGAGCTATAAAGGTCAAGATCACAGTGAAGTTTTTTTTGTTTTTTTTTCATTCATTTCGTCTTACCTTCAGACATCAGATGAGATAACACAGATAGGCTCGATGTCACATTTTGACGTCATACATCAAGTGAACGGTATATTTGCAAAATGTATGACGTTTACCTTGAAGCAGGGTTATTGACATATTTTGTTAAATCCAACACTATCTTGTGCTTCATATTTAACATTAGATCTAATATGGGAAACTTAGTTGTTGCGCAACATCTCATAACAGAGTGACGTCATACGTGGTCAAATATTGAAATGGCCATATCTCCAAAACGTGACCAAGGATTTAAAAAATGTATATTTTAGACCCTCTAAGGGATTGCTAATGAATGATAAAATAAATTGTTAGCGAACATGGAACACTAGATTACAAATAAGTTATGAACATCCAAATCCAAATGTTGATAGACTGGTGTTGCTTCGAGGAGCTCTGAGTGATTTAGTTACATATTATTTTATGGTTCTAGATAAAACTGTTATCTCTAAATCAGCAAATAACCAGAGTTGCTGATGTGAAACTGAGAGATTTCCCTGGCTGCCCACAAGAGCAGAAATTTTGCTGGGTTGTGGCAGATTCATGGATGATCTGGAGGACCTGAGATGCCCCCTGAAATGATCTGCCAGCAGCTGGTGGGCAATTGGACGCCAGCCACCAGAAGGCTGTTTCTGCTCTTGGTTCAAAGACTACTACATACATAACAAATTCATGTGTAAACTATGATAAGATGCTTCCTGTAGTTAAGTGTCACTAGTTTTGCAGTAGCTGGTGCATTTCTTTCCTTATCAGATGGAGAAATTATCTGGTCTATTTTTTTTCTTAAGTGTGTGTGTGCGCACGTGCGCAACAATCTCAAAAAAGACCCACCAAATCTTGGAGGGAGTGATCATAATTAAGGCCCCAATTGCACAAAAATGGCATCGTCCTTTAATACGTTAACATGTCAACATCTTCACCTTGCCTGAATGGTTAGCGGTCTTGCCGCACAACAAAGAGACCCGGATTCAGTTCTCAGACCATGGGGCCTTTCTGTGTATCACAGACAAACTTAGAAAGCAGACCCAAGAAGCAGGAACCAGATGGATTTGAGTAAAAGAATAACAGTTTATTTCTACAATAAAATACTGTAAAGCAAATACAGTGTTCGTGGCAAATGGGGAAATCCGATCTCAGAGTCACAGCCAGGCCAGGGGTCAAAAACCAGGAATAACAGACTGCAACGGTAACGGGGATTAGACAGGCTGTAAGTGAACAGACAAAAAGTTCAGTACACGGATGGGCAGAGGTACAAAAAGGTTCAGGCAAAAATTGGTACGGTGTTTCAGAAAGAGGTCCAGGTAAGCCGTCCGTTCCAGGTAGCAGATCAGAGGGGGTTTTGTCAGAATCAGAGTCCAGGCACAAGCAATGGGTCATAGGCAACAGGCGATCAAGATCATAGGTCATAAGGCAAAAACAGGTCTGTACACAAGACAACAATATGAAACGCTGGTAAATCAGTGAACTACTCAGGGTAAGGACAAAGACAAACTGGGAAAGATCCTTGCCAGCCACAGGGTTTGAATACACACAAGGGGAGGGGAGACACTTATGATTTAACAAGACACAGGTGGGAAAGTTTTCATGATTCGACACAAAAGGAAGTAAATACAACAGACATGAACACAGGAGGAGGGTTATCGAAATAAAATCGGAAACAGACAAGACAAACATGAACATGAAAATAATCCTTGTCACAAAACATGACGCTGTGTAGAGTTTGTATGTTTCTCTCCCCGTGTCTGGATGAGTTTCCTCTGGGTGCTCCGGTTTCCCCAGCACCCAAAAGCATGTTTGTGAGGCTCAAATCCTCCAACAAGGTGATTCTGACAATTGGCCTTGACTCTACAGTAGGAGATGGGTCCCCAAGCACCGTACACCGCTGCCCACTGGTCCTTACAAGGTTGCCCCAACGGCATCAAAGAAAGAATGGGTTGAATGCAGAGGACATATTTTGTTGTACAGTGTATAATGACAAATAAAGTACTTTACCTTTACCTTACAATTGTTCCATTTGATTGGATTAAAATTTGTAGTCTCATTAAACATGATGGATTAAACTGTGTTAATGCATTAATTTTGACAGCCCTAATATATATATATATATATATATATATATATATATATATATATATATATATATATTTTTTTTTTTTAATTTATTTTTTTTTACATAATACAGCTTTTCTATCATGACCCAATTTATTTTCCTCTCCATCAGCCCAGGCAGTTGACAAATGTGTTGTCTCATGTGGAGGAAGCAGAAAGTGGGAAAAGACGCTGATGTTTCCTGTCGAATAGAGAGAGATCCACCTCAGGCAGCGTCAGCTCCGTCCTTATTTGTCATAAGCGTCCGCTATTTCCCATGGCTAAAGACAAAGGCCAAAGAACGTATGAGGAACATGCATTTTTAATGTGACATCCTCATCAAATTCACCACAGTGGACTGAGCAGAATGCCAATGACGCTTTCTACTTCTTCCAATTACAGCGAGACGATACAACAATATGAATGTAAGCCATGAAGGGCACATCTGCCTGCAACATGACAAAGCCTGGACTACTCTGGATTTTGTCTCTAGAGAGCCTGAACTTGTGAACTTTCTATTAGCATTGGTGTTTAAAAAGAAAATATCAGGAAGATGCATTAACCTCTCACTATTCCAGGGTGATTTTGCTCAAAACACCAGAAAAATATCTCTCCAAATTAAAATAAAATGACAGCGATTCTTCAACCGTTTGGAGTACAGATAAAAGAATGAGTACTTTGTAAAGGTAACACACTGTAGTTTGGACTAAAACACTCACTTATACTGTTTCTTTAGCAAGTAAAAAGCTGTAGACTTATAGAAACACTAAGATATTTACATTTTTGACTCCATTGCCTACATTGTTTGGTGAAAACTAGTGCTGCTGGATGTAAGAAGCAGTAGTTTACAGATGCGTTATCTTGCGTTTGTCCCTACTATGACAACAATGACGTCTATGCTGATGGTGAATAATAACGCATATAAGTAGGCAGTATATCACCATTACAGCCCACATTATTTATACAACATGACACAACGATGAATGCCGGACTTGACCGGACTCACCTTTATCTTGTAGTGAATATGCTGACCATAATTCTGCAGCCATTAATTGACGGTCCCTGAAATGTCACCAGAGACTGAAAGATAGTGGGATTCATTTCGAAGTCGAGCAGAGACAGTTAGTGTAAATAATTTGTGCTGGCACTAAACCGTAGCTTTCATCTGCGATGTTCTTTTGCAGTGGTCGGTCCACACTCCATCATTATAATGAGGGAGGCTCAATTAGACAAGGTCTACAATGGGGGTTTTAAATGTCACAGTGCAGGTCCTGACATTTCTCTGTTTGATATGGAATCAGAATGGGAGCCATGGAGTTCACAGGGAGAACTAATCTCAACTTGGAAAATAACAAATTCTACTCTGTCACAGATTCTAAAGGAAGGTTGGTCTGGGTACTTTAGAGACATGTATACCCAGCAATGCTAGTGTTGTCTGTGTATATGGATGGTTGAATATATTAGCATTGTTTCGGAGCATAATTAGCCCTTGGGGGTTACCGTGTCAAAATTCTGTTTATGACACGTAAATCAGTACACTGTAAAACATGACTGTAGAATTAACACCAAAACTGCAATGTAAAAATAATAAGAGTGAAAATACAATGCAAAATTATTCATTTGTGAAGATTTTTGTTTGAATGATTAAATTAAATATAGCTGTAGTGTTTACAGGAAGAGTATGTAAACAAAAGCTGAAATGATGGATTTCTATTGTTTTGAGAAAACGTGTTTCAAATGTTGAAGTTATATGTTTAAAATGTTACATCGTTAAATCTATGTTTAAAATATTAAATCTAAATGTTTACAATGGTAACTCTACATGTTTAACCCTTACATACTGTTCGTGTCCAATTTGGCAGCAATAAAAATACCCTAAATGTCTTCTTTTTTTTTTTTTTGCCTGAAATTAAGTGACTTTTCCTAAAATGATCCAAAATACACAAAACTGAAAATATTTTAACTCCTATAATTTTGCACGGGTGCTACAATTTTTTGTACACTCATACTGTTCCAGGTCAAATTTGACCCATATTCATTTCAATGTATTTTAAACTTCCCAGAATGTGTTAAATCAAGGTAAAGGGTGGGAATGGAGGGAAACTTGAAACTGTACATGTCATGTTCCTGTATATCATATTGTGACAGTGTTCAATGGGGGGGCTTGAAACTGTCTCGAGAACTTTCCATGTTCCCACCTTATTTTCTCACAGAAAATATAGTTTCTGTAGGAACATGAACCTGTCAGTTTTTGAAGTCATGGGGAATCTTGAAACAGTGAAATAATAATAATAATAAAAAAAAAAGCTGTTTATAAACAGTGATCATATATAGTGAACCTAAGGAAAAGAGGTCACATGAGGCCACAGGGTGCCTCGAAACAGGCGTGAGATCTGCACCTGCACCAGAAATGTAACAAAATAAAAATAAACAAAACATCAATGTATTTGAGCAAGACACATAAAAAGAGGAGTTGAGTGTTTATCAGGTCATACAGCACTGATATTTCCAGAGAATATTGCAAAGACACATACTGGACAAGAAGTGATTGATCTAATCTTCCAAGATGAAGACCGTGACTTGGACGAGGTTGTGTCGGAGCAAGAAGACAAATTAGAGGAAAACTCTGATTGCAGTCACTCTGATGATGATGATGATGATGCCAATGATGAAGAAGAGGAGCAGGCAGCAGTGGAGACAGTCATGTCAAAAAACAATGCCATCAGTTGGTCTTCACTTCCACGTACAGCAGCTTCTGCCACACTGGTAAGGCCAATGCAGTCACCTCAGCCTGGCCCTGATGAAGTCCCACAAGACGACAACAGAAGGGGACAGAAAAGAAAGAGGTGCAACTTCTGCCCACCAAAAAAAGGACTGCAAAACCGGGACAACCTGCTGCAAATGTAGGAAACACATATGCAAGGCCCACACACACAAGGTGTCATACTACTGCTTTGAATGCACACGATAATTTTGTTGATGTTGAATTCGTATGGAATGTACCTGTATATAATTAATGAATGCATTTTTACATTAGTAATTGTGGAGAGTTCTTTGGTGTTATGACAATAGGGACAGTGTTTTAACGTTTCAATGGTTGTACCAGGTAATATACACTAAATCCTATCAGTTCTTAAATGTTTTTGCAAATTGTACTTTCAATAAAATATATTAACATCGTTATGACTATTATGTTTTCATGTCTTAGTTAAAACAGGATGAGAGAAAGGTGTTTTTATCCAAAATCGAGTAGTGTAAAGTCTCTGCTTTCTGTAACTTTAAGGATTATTCAACCATTTATTAATGTCAGATTGGTTGTTTATATGTTTTAAAAAGATATGTAGTTCAGCCCATACCATACCATGAAGGCAGAGAATATGAACAGTATTTAAGAGTTAAAACGTTAAATTGTTAAATCCATGTTTAAAATGTCGGGTCATAATATCTACATGTTAGTGTGTGTGTGTTGTTAAATGTTTGTTTCAAATATTAAATCTAAATGTTTAAAATGTTAAAGATTTAAATCTACATGCTTAAATTCTTTAATCCATATGCTTAAAATATTAGATCTACATGTTTAAATTGTTAAACTGTTAAATCCGTTTCAAATATGAGATCGAAATATTTAACATTTGAGACATTTAGATTTAAATATTTAAGCTTTAAATCTTAAATCTATATGTAACTCTGTAAATATGTTTAGTTTGATGTTTTTTACATCACTCCTCTGCCATCCACAGCTGTCAGTTTCCTTGTTGTTCTTTTTCTCCTTAAAAACAACAGGATTTTTTTTTTTTTTAACCATTTAATGAATGCTGTTTGGTTGTTTAATCCAAAAGGTTATGTGGCCATCCTATCAAAGCTGCCTCTAAAGTGGGTAACTTGTAATAATTGTAATGACCATAATAGCCAGTGCATGTAAACAACTAGAAGAGTGTGGACGATAAACTATCTGGAGTTATTTTGCAAGTCGGTGTCACTAGAGGTCGAATATTTGACCGATTTTTGACCAATATCAGGAAGGAAGCATGTCGGAACAGCATGCCTCCTCAACTTGAATGTCAAAAAACAGACTGTTTCCTTCGTATCAGTAGCACACACACACAAAAAATGTCCGTACAGTAGATGAATTACCATGAGTCCATGCTCCAGCTTCTCTCCAATAAAGCGTTGGATTGTTCAGCAAAATTCAGAGGAGAAACAAGACATAGAAATCCATTTGTATGTCCAGGCTGTGACTATTTGCATGGCGATGAAGGCCCTAAGTGTTCTGCAGTGTTCAGATGTGAATCCCAGACAATAGAGCCAGTGTTTGTTCTTCCCCGGGAAGTTTAAGAAGGACAGAAAAAGGGAGTGAAGACGAAGAAAAAGGGGAGGTCGTCAAGAGCAGAAGGGATTACGCATTGTGAGAACCACACGCATTTGCTCCTACTATTGTAGTGGCTGAATTACTTTCCAGTACCAGGGTATTTAGTTAAGCAGATTGTGTTTTATTGCATGCCGTGATGATCTCTGTTGACAGCGCTGGGTGACAAGTGGCTGGGGCGACGGCTGAAGTACACACAAAACAGGTGGGTGTGGTGGCGCATCCCATAGTAAATTGTCTTTTGTCAGGAGATAATAAGATGCACTTTTAAGCTAGGATAAGACAGGAAGTATGTAAAGAGAAACACAAAGAGCGAGTAGGTTTTCAACGTTAAAAAGGATTCAGTCGACCAGCAGAGAAGATGAAAGTCATTATAGTTGAGTACAATCAATTTAAAAAAAAAAAAACAAAAAAAAAAAATCCCGGGTTCTTTGTGTTTGTCACAGGGAGAAATCAGTAAATTTCCTGCATCATTTAAGATTGCTGCTGGCATTTTTAGTGCTGTTGTGCTTTTCAAAAAATAAATGCAGTTTTGAAAAGGAAAAAAAAAAACGCTGAAGGAAGGACACTTACGGAGTGTTAATAAAGTATCGAGAAAAATCAACAGAAAAAAACACACATTCAGATGTTTGACTATTTGATATTTGTGGCTTGTTGACATACATTTTGTAATAAATGTCCAAAAAAAAGTCAGTAATTTTGAACCCTTTCATGCACATTACTCACTGCAGTGGACAGTTATTTTACTGCTGCTCCATTTGTTCATGGGTTTTATTGTTTTAGTTGCATTTCAGCCAAAACACTGGGTGCTCATGTATGATCCTAAACACCAACTTTATCTGCACCAACAGGTTGGATTGGGAATCGGTTACTTGTAATTGTTTTTAGACTGTAATCATTGTTAATTTAGTCATTTTTCATTAGTCTTAGTCTTTTGTCAAAGTCGATCAAAATAATCTACTGCTCTAAAATGGTTCATAACTCCTGAACTACTAACCTTAAGCCCTTAACACCTGCTTTTGTAAATATGCAACATGCCAAAAAAAAATCTATCTATTGTATATTCTATAGTCAAATTATCTCCACTTTACCATTGATAATTTTGTTACCCATTTTTCATTTTAGTCTTAGTCTTTTGTCAGAGTTCATCTTAGTCACACATAATTTTTGTTAGTCATATTTTAGTCACCTAAAAGTCTCAACATTTTAGTCTACTTAATGCAAAGTGTTTTAGTCCAGTTTAAGTCCAAACATGTCAGTCTTTTTCTATTTCTTTCAGGAATATTCTTGTGTATTAATTCCAGTTATGTTCTACAACTAAAAGTATAAAAGGCTAAAGTTTGACATATAATTTCCTTTATAATTTGCATGAGAAATATGTAGCCACAGATGACATAATGAATAAAAATGACAAACTTCATAATAAAAATGTTCAGATGCCAAATGTTAACACGTCATCATGACTTAACCTACAAAGAAGAACCACTACTACTTATGTGGTGGTTCAAAAATATTTTTTTCCTCTTTATGTTTA
Organism: Siphamia tubifer; assembly: GCA_020466265.1. NCBI lineage: Eukaryota > Metazoa > Chordata > Actinopteri > Kurtiformes > Apogonidae > Siphamia > Siphamia tubifer. Next base: position 24,796,940 of record CM035802.1, on the reverse strand, counting down.
ACCTTTAAGCCATAAAGAACCAATGAGACACCGACGACCAAAACAATCTACTGCTTTAAAATGGTTCATAACTCCTGAACTACTAACATTAATCCCTTAACGCCTGCTTTTGTAAATATGCTACATGCATGGTGGTGGTGGTGGGGGGTTAGGGTTAGCTTTTAGTGGCTAGTTTTACTTTTATTCCCTACATTTTTGTATAAATATCTGTAGATTATACTCGTTACAAAACAGACTCATTACTTTTTCAAACTAAACAGATGTGACAGTATAAAAAATAGTCAGAGAGAAAATCAGTGGAGGAGAAAAACTGGAAATATAGAGCTTTCCAAAATGGCTACATTTGGAATTTTTTTTTTTTTTTTTTTAATTCCGTGACGGTTTTGCAAATAAATCAATCATTTGAACACATATAGTTTTCAGAAGAAACGCATTATATTTTGTTGAACCCAGGAAACCTGCCGGGACTACTTTCACTTTGACCAAAACTGGACTCGCAGGACACTGCAGGTGCACCAGAGTAAAGACACTAATTCTATACAAATTCATATGAAAAATAATGAACTATCCCTTTAACTAAACTGCATTGCTTTTAACATCTGTGGGGTTTGAACCACATAGTCGTCCATTGAAAACTAACATGAATACGATTATGTATTATTTACGATTTTAGAATCATTCTGAAATAATGGAAAGTGTTTTCCAGTCAAATATATTCATGGATAATGAAGCCATTGTTCTTTTATTAGTTGTTTTTTTACATTAACAATTCATGAAAATCTTTCGGACAAAGTCATTTAAAAATTATGGCACCTCCAAAATAAAGGTCAAAGGGAAGTTTTGTAAAGTGAGCATAGAAAATTATAGAAATAGAACATTTAGGCCTTAATACACTTAAACTCAAAGGTCATTAATTTGTTTAGTGAGCTTCCTTAATAAGCCCCATAGAGGTTTAAACGGTACCACACTGTTTTTCAATTTACAGTTGTATTTTCTCCAAACCATAGAAATCCATTATTTCTTTATACAAACCAGTTTTTGTTCACATCATCTTACTATAAAAACTACAGCTACATTTCATTTAATCATTAGCGCAAAAATCTATTTTTTTCAATTAAACAACATTATATTGCATTTTCACTTCCTTTTTTTATTAAGATTTTTGGTGTTAATTCAACACTTATTTTTTACAGTGTGATTCCATCTATATATGTTTATTCACTGTAAAGGCCTTTTATAATAAAAGTATAAATATTTTTTACACTTTTATAAATATATTTAGAAATAAAAGTTACCAAATGTAATGAGAACTTTGCCTACATATATATATATATATATATATATATATATATATATATATATATATATATATATATATAAAGTTATTATAATAATGATTGCCTGTATTCTTTTGGACCTCATCTGTAAACATGATTTCTGCCTGAGTCACAGTGGACGCACTCTCACATTGGTGAAAACAACGACTCCCATTATCCCGAGCGACTTCGCTACGTCATCAAACGACATCTTTTCTTATTGTTTTGACTGAGAATCTCCAGCAGCAGAAATGACCCACAGTACAGTTGGCATTTATGAGCTTTATTGTCCAGACATAAGAGACTGTATTGTTTTTCATACACAAGTGTACACACATTCGTGGAAAAAAATTATGAGACCACCCCTTGTTTTCTTGAATTTTTTTGGTTCATTTTATTGCCTGGTACAATTAAACATAAACGTGTTTGGAAAAAATATGACCATAAAAAAAAAAAAAAAATGGAAGAGTCATCCTTCACCAGAAAGGCTCCTGTTGAGCTGTTAATTTTACATTATATTATTTGGTTTGTATTACAAATGAATGCATGTCAGAGGATTTTAACCCCTTAATGCCTACTGTCACAAATATGCAACATACCCAAAAATCTATCTATGGTATTTTCTATGGCCAAATTAATTATCTCCACTTAATTGCCTCCATGAAGGTTATGGTCTAATAATTCAGCTCAATTTGATTTCAAACAGGCCAAAATATTAAAATAATAGCATAATAACCTAGAAGTGACAACTCTAAGGTTTTTTTTCTTTGTCTTAGTAAAAAACAACTTAAATTATGAAAAATATGTACATTTCCAAACTATTTTCTTCACAAGGAGATGTAAATAATAAAAAAACAACACAAAAACACCTGAAATTCCTTTTAAAAATTATATATATATATATATATATATATATATATATATATATATATATATATATATATATATATATATATATATATATATATTCCATGTTTTATTTACTGTTGGTTTTAGACAGATGATTATTTGTCTACTTTATTCTGCGCTTGTAGAATAAAGTTTTGTTGTGTTATTTTTCATATATTTCTACTACTATCTGTAAGTAAAAATAGCTAATACATAAATAAGCATGAAAAAATAAATTGCTGTCATGTGTATAGATTTAAAAAATGAATGAGTTTTTGCACATGAAGTTATTTCCTCTTAACTGCCACTATATTATCTGATATGGTCTAATATTTGACATATTACTCCACTGCTCCTCAAAGAGTTTTTTTTTTTTTTTCATCCTGGCAATTAGATCTATTCTATTTTCCATTCTGTGCTTCTAGCTTTAACTGCAAATTAAATTGTCTCCCATGATGAAAAGGCAGGAGACAACCTATAAGACATAGTGTATTGCTGATGAATGTAAGTGGGAATCTGTATCACTTCACTCAGCCGTAATGATTTCCACTAGTGTGAATAATAAAATCAAACAAATTACCTACTAACAAGTACATGATGGCTTGACATTCCCCTGTAGTTTCAGCTCAGTCCCCAGACTCATTTGGGGTCCTGATTTTGGTAACACTAACTACATGTCAGGGTTATTGTTTTACGGCGCTGAACGACAAACAACAAGTCTCGTGACAGAATCCCGAAGGACCAATTAAGGATAGAGTGATCTTAAAGAAGTGATGTTTAACTGATCGCTTTTATCTGAAGACTGTAATGTAAATGGAAACCAGAGGTGGAAAGTAACTAAGTAAAAGTCGGGGGTGGCCATGGCTTAATTGGTCCTGTCAGTCCGTTGTGTCCTTGGGCAAGACACTACCCTCTCCTGCCTCCAGTGTCACTCACACTGGTGTATGAATGCGTATGAACGTTTGGTGGTGGTCAGAGGGGCCGTAGGTGCGAAATGGCAGCAACACTTCTGTCAGTCTGCCCCAGGGCAAATGTGACTACATATGTAGTTTACCACCACCAGAGGGAGCATGTGAGAGTGAATGAATCAATTGAATCAATCAATAATGTAAAGCACTTTGAGTGCCTTGAAAGCTAGAAATCTAATCATCATTATTATTATTATTATTATTATTAAAGTACTTTGTTAAATATTTGTACTTTATACTCTTTACATTTGTATAAATATCTGTACTTTATACTCTTTATAGTCTCAGAGTAGACTCAGTACTTTTTTCCAAACTAAACAGAAGTGACCAGTCACCAGAGGAAAAATCAGTGGAAGAAAGAACCTGTGACTTTATTGATTTTTATATGACTATTATTTGACAATTTTAACAATTTTAACATTGTATCTCACAACTTTAACTTTTTCTCTTAAAATTATGCATTTTTAAAATCTCATTTGTATTTTTTTTTAAATCTCATGATGACTTTTTATCTCAGTTGTGGCTTTTTTCCCTGTTTTTCCTAAATTTCCTGCCCACACCCACAAAACTGAGTACAGTGAACATATCAAACACATCATCTACACAGTAACTCATTTTTAAGGGGTTTATTTTAGATACTTTTGAAACTTTTCAGTTTTTTCCTCCTTATATAAGTATTATTGTGTTCATGGCAAAAAAAATGCACTTTTACTTTTGTACTTTATTACAATTGTGAAATTGTACTTTTTGTAAGTTTCACTTCAGTTGGATCAAGTACTTCTTCTTTTACCAGAGTATTTTTTCACACCAGTAGCTGTACTTTGACCACCTCTGGGTTTGACTCTATCTATATATAGTACTGCTTAAAATTACAGATTTTCATTCAATCATTTCATTCACGATTCAATTACTGCCTTAAACACCACGTTAGAAGATTAATGGATGAAACACAACATAATTAATGACTGTATTAAGTTAGCTTGGCTATGTAGCAGCGTGTATCGATATCGATGTGTCATCCGCAATGTCAAGTAGAAGCCTTTTTTTTTCTTTATTGCTGCCTTTCAGCATTTGCACTGGCACATTAGACACATTTTTTAATAGCATCCCCAAACCATTTCTACAACAGAGCGACATTTTATTAGCTAGAACACATCACCATATAGGGAAAATAATGTGACGGTCTCAGCGCATCTAGTGCTTAACATTGTGAGACTGGAGCTCATTCTCATTCTGTCATGCGCTAGAGTAGCGTACTGTACATGGGCTACAGGAGGTCTGCAGGAAATGGGAGGAAGGCCTATTAGAGGTAATGAATGGCTGTCAACCACAGGGCACTCTGCATGTACTGGATGTCATGTAGAAATGAGAATTTCTTTTGAAAGGAGAAAATTGACCACATACTTTAATGGCGTTCTTCTTTCTCTTCATTTTCCTCAGAACATATACACATCTGACTGCTACCTGACGGAATCCATTCGAAAAGCTTCATGCATGTGATCAATCGTTATTCTTTTACGGCGTCACATTATTAAGCACTATCAATATCCCTGTCACACACAGACACATGTTTTACTTGCTCCTTAATACCTTTGCTATTTACAGTCTCAGAGCTGGGAGTTTTGGGCACAGCCATTATTTCCCCAGAATTTCATCACTTATTTCTAGAAAGATCTTATTAAATTGGCTCATAAACATCTGTTGACCTGTGACCTATTGCAACCACATCAGAAAAGTGTGATACCCCTACAGGAAGATTTTAAGTAGACTTCTTGGCATGTTGGCAGCCCAAGCAGTTTCTCAGAGTAGCATCATTGAGGGCTGTTGTCTCGATTTGGCTCAAGGCGTTCAGTTTGGGCACGTGCTCGGCAGCCCTATGAAGGACCATAACAGCTCACGATTCACTGGCCACTAATTGGAATGTCACTCCACAATGCTTGGAGATATGAATACGGTGTGTAAAGACATACATAAGCACAAACACATACACTCATTCGCGTTTCTATCGAAATTGAATTTCAGAAATGAAAGTCCGCATCAGTAATTGATTTTACCAGCTCATTACAAATGGGCCTCGACAGCTAATTTACTTTTACAAGATTAAACATGACCATTATGAGTGGGTAAAGCATTAATACTGCAGCCGCTCTAACTGCTGAAACAACTTCCTACAGTATATTACATTTTAAATCTTCACTGGGACCACCCATGCTAAAAATGCATGCACATGGGTTTCTGCAAAAGCTTGGGATTAAAGTGTCCACATTGGGACTCTATATGTTATGAGCTGATATTACATTGTCAGAAAACCCCATTAAAATGGTTCAAATTATGGCTGCGAGTACTACTAACCCTTAATAATATCCCATCCCGTGACTGGAGAGGACTATAGTCTAGTTCAGCCTTTCATGTCTAGACAAATAATTTGTATGCTTATCACAGGAAAATACTTTTTGATACAAAAGCATAAAGTGATGGCAAAGCTTCAGAACACCCACAGTATGAAGCCAAACACCTACACTGCAGAGACTCCAGAGACAACGGTAAACATATCCTCATTTCACAGGAAAACTGTGGGTTTGCTTAGTGTAAAAGAAGAGGTTGCCAGTTTTTGACCCAGTTAATACAATGGAAAAAAGCTGCAAAGTATATAACATAAATATATATAAAGTATATATATATATATATATATATATATATATATATATATATATATATATATATATATATATATATATATATATATATATATATATACACGCATATATATGACATTGGTGTGGACATAATTTGACGACTTCCTCACATGAGAAATCAACAATAAATAAGAACCCCGTTAAAATAATTAAAATAACATTTTAGTTTTTGTTATTTTGTTTTGACATTTTAGGAATGAGTTTTATTTCTTAAGCCAAATTTTGTCTGGTCATCTATAACTGCATTATAAATGTAATTATAGTTATCATTACAAGACCCACATTTACGTCTAGTTTCTTCTCGTTTTTATCACATGATAAAATTTCACACTGTCAATGAATGGTTTATTTTTTTAGTTTCTTCATATATAAAGCGCACTGGATTTTAAGTCAATATCATTAGATAAAAAGTGAAAATTATGAGAAAAAAAGTCAAAATCATGAGGAAAATAGTCACAACCACAAAAAAAGTCAAAATTATGACATAAAGTGAAAATGATGAGATATAAAAGTCAAAATTATGAGATAGTCAAAATTATGGGAGGAAAAGTAAAAATTCCCAGTCACTAAGCACAACCACAATTAATCCATATATAAGGTGCACTGTCCTTATAATCAGGAAAATACAGTAACCTTTTGTTTCTCAAATGTCATGTAATTTAGTATTCAAAAATTGCATTTTAGAAACATCCAAATATTGGTATGGACACATCCATAGCGTCCAATTTTACACCCATGAAGTATAGTACATACTAACTAATTTGCTGTCTTGCTTGACTTTGGTCGTCCTTACTCTTTTGACCCTGATCTCAGTGCACGTTATAATTGGTGCATTGATTGTACTCATAGTTTGTCAGAGCCATGTGTCTCTGTTTTCCATGTCTGGGGAGACATTGATCTAATTAGAAGTCTTCATTAGTCAGCTGCAGAGTGCAGTGTCATGCTTTAGGAATGATGTTCAGGCCCTGCTCTCCCTCCATGAAACACAATACAGGTCCTTGTCTGAATCTTAAATAGTAGCCTGTTTTCAGTTACCCATGCAGAGCAGGATGCAAAAAAGAAAAAGCAGAGGACTTTGACAAAGGATGTGTCTTTTCTTGTGAAATGTCGTAACATTACAAATGGATCCATTTTTTTTGTTTTTACTCATATATGTACTGCATACACTGTCTAATGAATGAATGCATAATAAAGACTATGTATCTTTTTAATCCAAAGCATGTAAAATATTCAACTTTTTCAACATTAATTCAATTCTCTTTAATTGGACAGCCTAAGTTATCCATTTTTTTTAAGCAGTGCTACCTCTATACATTAATTAGACACTCCAGACATGCATTTCTTTGCATAATTAAACACTTACATTTTGGATCTTATACTTCCCCGCTACACATTTATATATTCCCTATCTCCCACTGCTGAAAAATTGTCATCGCTGCCATTAATTAAATTGTTACTCTTTATTTCAGATACATGAGCATGCATATAAACCGCAGCGTAGCGAGATGGGAAACCACACTGCGAGGGTCATGAATAATTGTGCAGTTGAATGAAGAATTGTTAGCGGTGGACCTGTGACACTTCTAACTTTTGTCCACGAACCATGAGAAGTGCAGAGGAAATCCAAAGATGGACAGTTAAAATGAGCACTCCCAGTGTTCTGGCCATAGTGACGGTGTTTTCCATGATTCCTGGCGGGGTGCTCAGTGATATGAGGGGTACTCCGGGTCTGGAAGCCCAACAATTAGCCCAGGGGTCCACTCATCTGCATCGTCGCCTGAAGAGAGGCTGGATCTGGAAACAGCTGTTTGTCCCCGAGGAAGATCCCACTCCTCGAGTTATTGGCCAGGTATCCTTTCAAATTGGATGTCCTCCATGTCCTTGATACAACACTTCCTTTTTCAAAATGCATGTTTTCTACTTTGCTTTGAAGAATATGTTTTATCACATAGTGGTTTTATGCATCCTCTTGGGTTTTTGTTTTTTTTTTGTTTGTTTTTTTCTTGTGCAGCTCAAATCAGACTATGACCGAGGCGACTTCTCTATCAAGTACATATTGTCAGGGGAAGGCGCTGGAGATGCGTTCAAGATTGATGAGTATTCTGGGGAGATCCGGACGCTGAAGAAGCTCGACCGTGAGGAAAAGGCCTTCTATGTCCTTCAAGCACAAGCCATTAACAGGAGGTCCAACGAACCGGTGGAGCCCCAGTCTGAGTTCATCATTAAAGTGCAGGACATCAACGATAACATCCCTCAGTTCCAGAATGAACCATATGTGTCCAGTATCCCCGAAATGTGTCCCACAGGTAGGTTTGAGAAGATCTTTATAATAATAATAATAATAATACAAGGGTGTCAGGCACAACAAACCCCGCCCCCTCACAAATATTCTACCTGATTTGCTATATCTCTTATCATTGAGAGCATTCAGAGCATCTCTTGTGACCATTTCCCTTATGTACTAAGTCAGTCCTTTGTGCAATAATAATGGAAGACAAATGTAAAGCAATGCATTTAAGCCTATAAAACAATTTTTATCATATTTGCACCGATCAGCATTTTTTGGCCTGATCACCAAAAAACATGATCTGCCAATTGCTGGTCACAGAAGGAATTTTAAATGTCCATACCTTTCATCTAAGGATGGATAGTTGCCGCCCAAGATGCAACTATTTGATAGTAGCATGTAGGGCTGAAACTATTAAATATTTTTGTAACTGAGTATTCTGTCGATTTTTTTTCATCGATTAATCGAGTAATCGGATGAATTAAATTTTTGAAAAGCCCTTTAACTTCTGATGCATCATTGGTGAGTGTTCTATATGTATGAGTTATTCTGAATATACATAATTCTGAACATACATTGGAGCAAAACAAAGTAGTGAGTAATGCTAAAAAATAAACGGTTTGAGATTTGTTTGTTTTTACTATGGTTTACAGTTTTGTTGGGATTTTCCTCCTCTACAAATTCACAGCAGCACATTTACCTGAAATGATGGATGGATGGATGGATGGATGGATGGATGACAATACAAAAGATTTAACCTGAGAAAAATCTTAGATTCATTCTGATAATGGTTTTAATTTATTGGACACCTTCGTTTTAAACACACACAGTACATATTTTTAATTCTTTATCCAGATCTTTCTATAATTTAACTCCACTTACATATATACATTTGGCTTTTGTGTCCGTTGTTGTACGAAAAGGATCATATATTCAGTTTAATTTACTCTCTAAATAAGATCTGTATGTGGGGTACTGCCACCCATTGAGACACACTAACAGTCTAACTGCTTGCATTTTGACATAGTAATGTCTGTGACAACAATATAATAATTAGCACATCTTTGAATATAGTCTGCACTGTTTTATTTTTGGCCTTGCCTTTCAAAAATGAACCGTGCAAATCACAGGTACATGGTTCACTGCTATTACACTGCACACATTAAAGTTAACTGTGAGTTTGCTCGTCTTGCTTTTGCTATACTCTGTACTCTTTGACATGATGCTTCCAATGGTTAGCTGTACTCCTGTTGACTCTTCAAACACTTCCTTTACAGATATTTGTAACGCTGTCAGTGTGACAAGTGTCAAATATTCAACGTGATATCAGGAATTGCGTACAGAGCCAATTAAATGTGACGTCTTAAGTGAATGCCATTCATGAGGATTATAAACTTTCTACATGTATGTTCATGTCATGTAAAATACCATGTGGTTAGGGTTAGAGGTTATGGATGTGTAAACTGGACATCTTGGTGTACTTTAACACACGTTCAGTGTTGTGGGTTACATATTACAAAATAACACGTTAGAGTACAACTCATTCAGTAATCAGTAATGCCATTCACAATTTGAACTTTTTATCTCATGAGTTATTTTTTTTCTCCTTTTTTTGTTAAACAATACATAGAACAGTGATTGTCCTGAGATCACAACCCCCCCAAAAAAATACAAAGAAAAAAAAAGTTAATAAATAAATAAATATTAATGCATCAACACTGTGGTTGCATTAATATTACGACAGTACTACTACTACTACTACTACTACTACTAATACTACAGTACTACTAATGCTAATACTAATGCTAATACTACTAATACTAACTAAAATTTCCAGGCTTAAATGTCCATTGTAATAAAACTGCAGACTGGTCCCCATTTTCTGTCAAAGGTGGCAGTCCTCAGCTGTAGCTGTGCAGTTAATTGTTCCATTTAACACACTGTGTTTTGTTTTTTTGTATCCATTGTTTGATTGTTGGTGATGTTGGTTTCAGCCAGAAAATTGTAATAATTTTTCTTGCAGTCATCAAAAGAAGAAGAAGAATATGGAGAATGAATTCCTGGTCATCAGGAAATATGTTCAGTAAAAATAGTAATGGGTCCAAAGGGAGGTTCAAGTTTAAATAAGTCATCCAGTATATATATATATATATATATATATATATATATATATATATATATATATATATATATATATATATATATATATATATATATATATATATGTATATATATATATATATATATATATATATATATATATATATATATATATATATATATATATATATATATATATATATGTATATATATATATATATATATATATATGTATATATATATATATATATATATGTATATATATATATATATATATGTATATATATATATATATATATGTATATATATATATATATATATGTATATATATATATATATATATGTATATATATATATATATGTATATATATATATATATATGTATATATATATATATATATGTATATATATATATATATATATATATATATATATATGTATATATATATATATATATATATATATGTATATATGTATATATATATGTATATATATATATGTATATATATATATATGTATATATATATATGTATATATATATATGTATATATATATATATATATATATATATATATATATATATATATATATATGTATGTATATATATATATATATATATGTATATATGTGTGTGTGTGTGTAATTATTCTACATATTCTACTTTCTTTATGTTATATTATATCCATTTGATTATGCTCCTTTCAGTGTTGTAGTTTTAAGTTAGAGTTTTTATCCAATCAGAATTCATCTAGCTTGTGTCGCCAGGCGGTATGAAATCTGCCCAAGGCCTTCAGAATCAACAGTGCACTGTAAGTAAACGGGCAGATATAGTTGATAGATAGCTGTGATAGCCAATCAGATCACGAGTTGGCACAGTAAGGCCAGCTAGAAAGCCTCACGTTGAACGTGTCATATACGCGTCCTGTGATTGGATACTCACTTGACCTAAGCGGAGGCAGCGCTATGTAGATCAACCAAGCTACAGCAGATCAGACTGGGAAACTTGAGCAGAAAAAACAAGTATATCTACTCGCCTTTTTAATCCACAATGGCTGAAGGAGAGGACAACGTAGGTTTGGTAGTAGATATACTTGCAAGGCCATTTTTAAGACGGACCTTTCAGGAGAAGCTCGACCTCGTGAGAGGAGGCCGTCCGAACCCCGAGCTAGCTAACCTGTGTCCACTGTTGAGGTCATTCTCAGCCTTAAAGCGAATTAAAACATACGCCAGGAACACGACTGGACAGACGCGGCTTTCATTATTGGCCTCCAAGGATTTATTGTTGGAACTGAAACGCACAGACAAACTGCACAAAGAAAGAAGAATGGATTTTGTATTTAAATAAGTGTTTTGGAGGACAGCCATTTTGGTGAGTGCAAACATATTTATTTACTTATTTTTTCACTTTTAAAATGTTTAGATTTTATTTCATTCATATAAATCAATGGTAAATAAATGAAATGACAAATATACACGAAATAGCCTGAATTGTAGAAGATTAAGTTGATGCCACGCCCAGTAGTGCGTGCGTGTTCTTTTGTAAATGATATCTCCAGCCGTTGTGTCATAAATTATGTTATTATGAGGGGTATTTGTTCAAGTCGGACTAAGTAGGACACCACTGAAGGCCTAGGTGTGAAATGCACGGACTGCCATTGTTCAGTTCAATGGGGCATTCTGAAGGTATCTGGCTCGTTTTTGCACTGTCTGACAGTGTATTTACAATGACTGGAATGTGTTTGGAGTAATAATGATGTTTATGATGATGTGACTTCAGGTTCAATTGACAAATTAGCAGGAGGGCACTCACTGATTGCATTAGGAAGCAACCACTTATTCATAAAAAAAAAGTTTCTCACAACCAAAGATATCTGCGACAATGAATAACTCACCCGTTGAATTGACAGTGTTGTCACAAAGTGTGTGACACAGACCAGCAAAGTATTAGAAACTAATGTGATAATAAATGAGCACTTTGGATAGCTTGTATGAATCAACACTTTTTACCGATATGTGCCTGGATTGGTCAATAAATCAATTATATTTATATTTATATAGCACCTTACAACACTAAAAAGGTGCACAAGGTGTTTCCCAAAATGAGATAAAAACAAGTTACAAATATAAAACCAAAAATAAAACAAGTTATAAAATCATAACAACATAAAAGAGACATGGACAGTTGGCTACATGTCACACTTGCCTAAATAAATATGTTTTTACTGAGATTTAAAAAAAAAAAAAAACAGCTGTAGCTCAGTTGTTGCTACAAAAGACTGATCACCATATTTCTTATATCTCAGTTTGGGGACAACCAAAGAGATGTCAAATATTATATAACAGTTTTATTATAATATAACGGTCCAATATTGAATACCCATATCAGATTGATACATCCCTAATATCTGGAAGCACAGTTTTATAATTAAACCTCTTAACAAAAGTGTTTATTTCCAAACTATGTCCCTGTTTGTCGTTATTCTCTCCAAGTAGGCCAACTTACAACGGTTTTAGTTATTTGTCTCACCATGTTCTTTTCGTATGTTGAGTGTCTTTTAATTGGTTTGTGTGGATGCAGCTCAGGTAAAAACCCAAGAGGATACAGTGACAGTCAATCCTGAACCAGATAGAAATGATTAGAAGAATGGCTGAATTACCAAGAGTGGGTGGGAAACTGTGTTAAGATTTCATACAGTTTAATATTTCATGCAAATAACAGGTGTCTTTCATTTTCCAATGAGACTAGCTCATTATTTTTTATTGGATGTAAATGCAGGAGACATCAATGGGTGCACATAACTCCACATAACCTTGATGAACTTCCCTTATACCACAATCAAGTTTTCTTGAATGATGTGGCAGTTTTTATTTCTTTGTATGCATTTATTAATTAAGATGGTGAATATGAGAAACATGTTTAAAATATTTGCAGAAAAAGGACAGTGGAAAAAAAAAAGAATCTAGTATGTCAATACACTTCTGCGAGTATTGATACTAGCTTTTAACCCAGTGTTTTCAACCTCTGTTTTGGGGCTTACATGTAGTTTCCTATTTGTCAACTATACTGCCCTACAAAGCAAAAAAAGCAGTAAATGCATTTTTGGCGAAAATTTGTTATTGTGTTTTTTGCAACATTCAAATCATTCTTTGTGATGTAATGAAATATCTCATCTCAAATGTCTGTCGTTTTGGAGAAAATGGGTGGGTGTATGTACAGTAACTGCAAAAAGTACTAGTAAAACAAAACAAAAAGGCAGTAAAGACCATTACTGTGTTCTTACCAATGTCCATTTAGGACCCTGCCCCAATAGTTTACAGTCAAGCACTGTATTAGACTGAAACAGATTATGGAATTACTGTATTTTCTTCACTATAAAGTGTACTGGACTATAAGGCGCACTGTCAATGAATGGTTTTTATCAAGGTTTTTCATATATAAGAAGCATTAAGTGAAGTCAAAATCATAAGATAAAAAGTCAAATTTTATGAGATAAAAAGCCGAAATTATGAGATAAAAAGCCGAAATTATGAGATAAAAAGCCGAAATTATGAGATAAAAAGCCGAAATTATGAGATAAAAAGCCGAAATTATGAGATAAAAAGCCGAAATTATGAGATAAAAAAACGAATTTATGAGATAAAAAGCCAAAATTATGAGATAAAAGCCAAAATTATCTGATAAAAAGTCAAAATTCTGAGATAAAAAGTCAACATTCCCAGTCACTAAGCACTACCAGAATTAATCCATATATATTTTTTGTAGAACTTGGTAATATGCAGTAACAATACTGCCTCATGTCTAATAATCTACCTACAACTACTGGGGCTGAACAACAAGAGAACTTTATAAGGTGATTTTTTTCTGTTTGGTGTCTGAGCAGTTACTGCCTTTTTACTTTGTAGGATCAGTCTAGTAACTGAGTATTTATCACCACTCTTTTTAGAGTTGTGACCATTTGAAATCATGTGACCTGATTTTTACCTTTCAAATTGAACGGTCACATGAGGGTCGGACCGTTGTTGATGTATACCATTATACCCCTATTTTTAACTGCATTTCAGTCAATGTCACTGTTCTGTGTTTTATCCCCATTCCACATTGGGCAAAGCTTGAACTGAGTAGGCCTACGCTATGGAGAGAACAAGCTCTATACCAGGGGTGTCCAAATTCAGTCCTCGAGGTCCAGTGTCCTACATGTTTTAGATATTTCCCTCTTCCACATGATTCAGTTTCACCCTTTAACTCCTGAAACTTTAGTAGTTGCACACTAAAAATAATTAAAATAAGCAACAAAATGAACAAAAACAGCTAAAGTCATCAATAAAACAAACAAAAATTAATAATAAACTGACCAAATAATTAGTAACATGAAGAAAGTAAGACACAAATGGAGAAATATTCAAGAAAAATAATAAAATAAAATGTAAAATTTAGGAAAATAAACAATGAGCAACAAAATGTTAATGTTACTAATTATTTTGTCAGTTTATTATTCATTTTATTGATGACTTTGGCCATTTTTGTTCATGTTGTTGCTTATTTTAATTCTTTTTACTGTGGAACTGCTAAAGTTTCAGGAGTTAAAGGGTTAAACTGAATCATGGGGAAGAGGGAAATACCTAAAACATGTAGGACACCGGCCCTCGAGGACTGGATTTGGACACCCCTGCTCTACAACTGTCCACAACTGGACATTTTAAATACTGAGCAAATGGTTGATTTTTTTTTCTTTTTCTTCTGAATATTTAACCAAAACCATCTATTCAGAATCTGTCAGGGTTGAAGTGTTGACCTTTTGGATAATAAGGTCCAACCTAGTAGAGTTTAGGAAGATTTGTGTTTGAGTGTGCTAATCTGAAATGCTGTTGGAGTTTACATTGTGCTGGAAGCCAGACATCTGCTGACATTAGCTGATGCCATTTCTAAGCAAACAAAATCCAGTGTTACATGCTGGAAGGGAAGAGCAGCAACATTGAAGAGTTTGAAGAAAATCCAAACAACTATCATGGATTTCAGCAAAAGATGTGTTGCAGGAGTTATCTACAGTAATGTCAAACAAACAACTGTTTCTCACACAGACTTTACCAAAACATAAATTTATGCCAGTCTTAATATAAATATATTCAGTGTTTATAGTGTATATTTATGTTTAGTTTTGAGTTTATGGAATCTCTAATTAAATATTACATTTAAGTGGACCTTTTCAGTAAAGAACATTACTAAATGTTACTTATAATAGAGAAACTAGATTGTTATGCGTATTTATACTTTAATTTGAATAATACACAAATACACTTGAAATAATCCTGGACTCTCTTGAGATATATACTCTGTCTCTACATACTTAGGATACTATATTATATTAATATAATAATATGGAAATAACCATAGATATCATGGATATATGTATATGCATTAGCCTAGCCGCGCTATCCCTATTCATTACATGTATACGTCTGGGAATGCTTCATAGTCAGGGGAGGCGGGGCTAAATGGTTGTCTTTCAAATCCTTTGTATGCAATAAGACTACAACCAATCAGCGTAATCTTTAGGATGACGTAGTTAGACGCCGGAAAGTTCACGGAGGAGTCTGAAGAAAGTTAGGAATGACTAAACAAAATGGTGGATTATGGAGCTTAACGACTGTAAAAGCTGATGTTTTCTCACATTCTTCACTTGTCTTTGATAAAAGGAAATCACCACCCGTCATTGTCCTTCTTCTATGGTTGCTTCCGGTTGTTTGGTTCAGAGTCTGAATCGTTGCAGCGTCACTTTGTTATGCTCGCTCTCTGACTCTATACTTCACTGTGATTCGTCGGTGAGTTTCAGGCAAATCTAGCCAAAAGTTGAATCAAGCGTGCTGCTGCTAGGAGTCTAGCTTGGCTAGGCTAAGGCCTGTGTGTTCCAATGCAGAACTAGCATGTGTTTATGACAAGCTAAATTTGCAGTGTTACGCGTAAGGGCCTGTGTTTACAGACTGATTTATTGATTGAATTTCACATGTTTTCATATTGTCTTTCTACTGTAGACCTCTATTTTTCTGTTGAATCAGGTCTATTGGGGTTATTTAGTTTAGAATATATTATACTGAATGCCCAGTATATGTTTTCACCCTAGTTTCCTACTGTAGACCTCCATCTGATACCAGATATTTATTTTGAATTGGTCTACTAGTTTTTGTGATGTATTATTATTCAGAATGTTTTGTCTGTTAAATTTTTATTTCATTTCAATGTGTTTGCTTGGTTATAATGGTAGATGTAGAGTTGTAATGTTTTTATTTGCTGCTATATTTCTAATAAATTGAAGAAGCACTGAGGATTTATTCATTCAAGTCAATTCAATCAGACTTGTAATCAATATGTTAGTTGTAGAACATAACTCAACTGGAATTAATACACAAGAATATTCCTGAAATAAAAATAAAAAGACTGACATGTTTGGACTAAAACTCGACTCAAATTCCTTGTATTTACATCTGACTAAAAGTAGACTAAATTGTTGAGCCTTTTAGTCGACTAAAATATGACTAACACAAATGATTTGTGACTAAGAATGAACTTTGACAAAAGACTAAGATTAAAATGAAAAATCGGTAGCAAAATTACCAATGGCAAAATGGAGATAATTAATTTGACTATAGAATATACAATATATATTTTTGACATGTTGCATATTTGCAAAAGCAGGCGTTAAGGGATTAATGTTAGTAGTTCAGGGGTTATGAACCATTTTGAAGCAGTAGATTGTTTTGGTCGTCAGTGTCTCATTGGTTTTTTATGGCTTAAAGGTTAAACAGAGGAAACCACCACATAAGTAGTAGTGGTTCTTCTTTGGGTTAAATCATGATGATGTAACATTTGGCATCTGAACATTTTTATTATGAAGTTTGTCATTTTTATTCATTATGTCGTCTGTGGCTACATATTTCTTATGCAAATTATAAAGGAAATTATATGTCAAACTTTAGCCTTTTATACTTTTTCTTCCCACATATAAATATTATTTATTGTCTCCAAGTCTTCAAATATTAATCCTGACTGAAAACACTGAACAAAAAGGTTATATGGATGTCTGTCATCTGGCCCTATTCAGGAAGTTAAAAGAATTGAATTCACCATGATAGCTTGGGTGCCTTTATGGATACATTTCTTAAATAATGTTATTATAACCACTGCCCTTTCATACTACAAACATTACCATTTCAATTTATATGTAATCTGCTTTTGCACTATAATATCTCGCCTGTAATAAATCATAATGCATTTGACTGAGGACGAGAAAGTGAGAGGGGAAGGTTGAAGTGCGGACGACGTAGAATAAGAAATGCTGCAGTAAATCCCTGTCTGTAAGGGAGGAAAAAAGAGACTTTTCTGGGGGGGGAGAAAAAAGAAATGAGATATAGACACAAGGAGAGTGTGGGAGAGAAAGATAGAAGGCAAGGTGAGGAGAAGTGGTCAGCCAAGAAAAGGGTACACTGTAAAAAATAACTGTAGAATTAACAGCAAAAAGTCGTAAAATTGCAACATGAACAAAAAAGAAAAGAAAAAATCTAGGGCTGTGAAAATTAAAACAGTTTAATCCAGCATTGTGATTAATCTGATTCAAATTTTTAATGTAATTAAATGGAACGGTTGTTTTGTTTCAAGTTGTTGTATTGAAACGATTGAAGGTGTTAATAAATATGTTAAATGCATCATATTTTTGTTCATGTTTTTGGATATTCCGCAAACTTATTGTTTTTTTTTCTGCATCATCTTCTTTGTGTTACCTTTTATAATCACTTCTTTATGGTGTGTTAGTTAGTTAGTTTATTTATTGTGGATTTTAGCATGTCTAACTGTTAATAGGAATGCATTCATTAATGATGAGAACCACCTCCCAGGTTTTCTTCATCTTTCCGTAAAAACAACTGGATTTTTTATTTGTATTTTATTTTATTTTTTACAGTGTAGTATGTATGAAAGATAGAGAGGTGAAAGCGAATGGGAGAGCAGGAGGGGGTGTGTGGATGTCGCTATAGGGCTGGAGAGGCTGTCACGCACACCTGCACAGACACACTGAGCTGAGAAAGGCCACCTCCCCCCCTCCCCCAACCCCCGACTCTCACCCCTTTGTCAACATCCCTCCCTCTAACCCTACCTCAGCTTCACCCCCCCGCCCGAGTCAGACAGACAGACCCTGCGGGACTGTGGCATAATCACTTTATTTCCCCGTCGACTGGAACTGCTGCCTGAGCTAACACTGGCTGTGTGATCCTCCCCCCACCCCCCCACCCCCCACAGGGACCACAGTGGCCCAGGTGACAGCCACAGATGCTGATGATCCCATGTTTGGAAACAACGCCAAGCTCATCTACTCCATCCTGCAGGGGGAGCCCTACTTTTCTGTGGAGCCGAAAACAGGTACACTGTAGAAATAAAGTTATATAATCTGCTAAAGTGAGGTGACAGTTTACACTCAGTAGCTGTGTTGCCATGATTTTCTTGAAATTCAGAATGATTTAATCTGAATAAAATAATTCCAAAAAAATTGAAT
This sequence comes from Siphamia tubifer, assembly GCA_020466265.1. Taxonomy (NCBI): domain Eukaryota; kingdom Metazoa; phylum Chordata; class Actinopteri; order Kurtiformes; family Apogonidae; genus Siphamia; species Siphamia tubifer. The sequence goes on along the minus strand of CM035802.1, from coordinate 24,778,145 downwards.
AATAATTTTGCCGACCCTCTGGTAAAACACGTCCAAATTGTGGACGGACCAATCAGGATCACTGGGCATGATTTTAACAGTTATGATGGAAGGAAGACTCTCGACACAGTAGCTTTGAAAAAACATGGCGTCTAGCATGGAGGAGACTGACCTCAGCTTTGATTCTGCAATTTCAATTGTGTTGTGGAAACTACAGCATATTGATGAACAGAGAACACTTTTGAAAGAATTTATTGGTGGCAAGGATGTTATGGCTTTTCTCCCAACCAGGTATGGTAAGAGCTTTATCGACATTACATGCTGCTTTCAATGTGATTAGTACATCATTCAAAATGACAAGCATCTGGTTTCTCCTATCAGAGCGAATGATTTTGACTGACAATCCCGCCTTAACAAAGAAGCTAATGGTGCTTTCCCAGATGTAAGATGCCAGAAACCATGAGAAGCATCCATACATCTGGTGTGAGTCAGGTTAATTTCCTTTGCGTTTACATGGAAACGTTAATGCCGAACTAGAAAAGCACTCTGAGAGGCAGAGTGGCCTTGGCGGAGGTTTGCGCCAAGGCCACATTAGTAGCTACTGCTAGCGGCTAGCAGTAGCTACTAATGTTAACAAACATGCAACACATCTTGATATGTCGAGTTAAACCATATTACAACAGTGTAACTGAATATTTAACCACAACCTAATGATATATAGCACATCCACAAAAAAGTTAGCTTTGAAAAATACCTCTGAAGTGGTCACTGCAGACATGGGTATTAGCATTAGCAGACTCTACTCCCTCTTCCTCTTTACATTTCTCACCTTTGTGAATGACAATCTTTGGTATTAAATCGCTTTTCCTTCTCTCAGAATGATTGCTGCAGCTGTCAACTACATAAAACAGATATTTTCATCAAGCTACTTCACTTCCTGTTCTCCATCTGAAAACCAGGCACTGACTATGTAGCAATGTGACGTCATGTGAAATCAACCTATTGGCAATAGATCTCAGTATGTCTATATTAATGGTTGTAATTTGCACAGGATATGTATACATTGTGGAGTCCCTCAGGAGTCCATATTGTCTATTATATTGATATTTTTCAGATGAATCCACTTTCCTTATGTCTCATTCTAATTTGAACGTAGTTATGGATCAAGTCAATGTAGGATTATCTGAATATGACAAGTGGTTTAAAAGTAACAAGCTTACTTTGAATATAAAAAAACTAACTTTATGATTTTTGGTGGTAAAAACAATTTCCAACTACTACAAAACTCAGCAGTTGAAATAGCTACACCAGGTTCCTGGGTGTTATTGTGGATGAGAACCTAAATTGGAAAGAACATGTTGACTGGGTGACTAGAAAAATAAAGAAATCACTTGGCATGATAACAAAAACACCACTACAGAAGGTCATGAAACACAGGACACCATAACTATGTTATATATAAAGAATAACACTTCGTATCATCTCAGAACACTGTAAAACACATCAAAACTGTCCCAACTAGTTTGTCCCAATTGATGCTGGGAAACTTCCCCAGCTGGTCCTCCAACATGTCACAATATTATAGGGTAGATTTTATTATTCATAGAAATCACAGGGTCATTGGATGTGATTAGGTTAATTTTGATTAATTATGATTAAAACACTTTACATCTGTGGACTGTTTTGTGTCTGGGGTTTTTTTCTACTCAAATTCACACACAAAACACAAAAATGCTGAGAAAAAAAAATACAAAGCTGAAAAAACAACTAACAAAAAAGTGATGAAAATTGCAAAAACAATTTAAAACTCTTTTGAAATAAAGAAAAAAATGCCAAAAAAATTGAATAAAAATTTAAAATATATGGAAAAATATGATTGTATGTGCAATTGATATCTTTATTTGACAGTTTCAACAAAACGACTGTAAACAATTGTTCCATTTACTTGTGTTAAACATTTTTATGAGATTAATCACAGGGTTGATTTGGAGAGAAAAAGTTTTAAGTTTTATGAGAGAAAAAGTCAAAATTATGAGAGGAAGAAGTCAAAATTATGTGAGGAAAAAGTAAAAATTATGAGATAAACAGTAAAAATCATGAGATAAACAGTAAAAATCATGTGATAAAAAATCCAAATTATGAGAGGAAAAAGTCAAAATTATGAGAGAAAAAGTCAAAATTGAAGGCAAAATCATGACCTAAAAAGTCCAAATTATAAGATAAAGTCAAAATTGTGAGATAAATCATCTAAACTATGAAAAAAAAGTCCAAATAATGAAATACAATGTCAAAATTATGAGATACAAACTCAAAATCACAAGATAAAAATTAGGAGATTAAAAAATACAAGCATTTTGCACTACAATCCACCATAGTACTGGAAAGTCACCTTCCAAATCTCGGATCATTTGGTGGAGTTGTGCAGGTGTTAGGTGTTCCACAGGCAAACAGGACACACTACAGACAGAGTTTTGTTGAATTATAGATAGATGGAACTGACTTCCATAGTTTGTATTTACCAACCCCCAAAATATGTTTTTACACTGTGCTACATGTGAAGGGGGCTTTCAGACGTTCATAATCAGCGGCGTCCTGGCAATCGTAGTGTGCATCATAATGGCGGCGCACTAGAGATTTGATTGCGCACAGATGATTTTGCGTTTATAACAAGTGGTGTTCAGATAAACAGGTTGAAAATTCACGTTGTTCAGGCAGGAAACAAAGCTGTCCTTGGTCCTCGTCCTTGTGGTTCTAGTCATTCTCGATCACGGGGGCTATGTCTCACTGTCGTCACTGTTTAGATTCTCCTGACAGTTTAAATCAGCCGTCGAGATACATTGGATGGCTGATGAAAAAGACAGAAGTTGAGATTGATTATTTGTTGACTTGATTGATGAGTTCTGAAGAAAAATTAGCACAGATACACCTGTGCATGTTGTGGAATTCTCTACGTTAGTGTGGGCAGTGGCAGAAATGTTTGGGTTACTGAGGCTACGTCAGAGAAGTAAGGTGGTACAGTGGTCCCTCGTTTATCGCTGGGGTTACCATCTAACTTTTTCAAACTAAACACATGCAACAGGATGTAGCAAAAGTGGCTTCAGAGGGAAAATCAGTGTAGAGAAGTTATGACTTTCTCTGTCACAACTTTGACTTTTTATTTTTTGTTTTATCTTAATTGTGCACTTTTTAAAAAAGTGTCATATTATATATATATATATACAGTATACTGTATGTCTTTTTTCCACATAATGATGACTTTTTATCCTCAATTATGACATTTTAAAAAACCTTTTTCGAAAAATTTCCTGCCTGTATTCACAAAACTGAGTACCGTGACCTGATCAAACCCATCATCTGTAACCCACTTTTTAACGGCTTTATTTTTGGATACGTCTGAAACCTGTCAGATTTGTCCTTTTCATTCATGGCAAAAAAGGGGGGAAAATTATTGCAATTAAGAAGTTGTACTTTTTTTAGTAAAGTAAAGCACTTGAATCAGTACTTCTACAAAAATATTTTTTTTACACAAGTAGCTGTACTTCTAAGTACAGAATGTGACTTTTACCACCTTTACATTTAAGCCATTTAATCACTGCTGAGAACTACAGTAACTATAAAATAAATAAGAATGGATGTCAACGGTGAGAGACAACACTTTTGGTCCTGTTTAGAATGTCAAAGTCACAGTTTGTGGTAAAGTGACACACACACATACAGGTTTCCATGTCTCATGAGGACCATGTTTGTTTGTTTTTGTGTGTGTGTGTGTGTGTGTGAGAGAGAGAGAGAGATCTTGTCTCATCATCTGAACTGGTTTTATCCTCACTAGGGTCACTGGCTCTGTATGAGCCTCCAGTTCATCTCAGGGCTGAACACATATAGACAAACAATCACTGTCACATTCACACACATCTTCAAACCTTTGAAAAATACATGTTTTGCTTTGCACCTGTTTCCCCCATGCTTTATGAGGACTTCTGGAAAAAAAACTATTTCATATATTTATAGGGCTGCATCATTTTTATTTTACTAGTGGGGACCTTTATTTATATTTAACCCTCTTGGGGACCTGGATTTTGGTCCCCATAATGTCGGTGGTCCCCATGGTGTGACTGTGTAAACATATCAATGTCCCCATAAAGATAGGAACACACACGCAACTTCTTTCAAAAACACAGTGAAATGTCTTCAGAGACAAAAATAACCTCATGTCTGGTAAATGGTCTGCACTTATACAACGCTTTTCCAACTCCACGGTGCCCAAAGCACTTTACAAAGCCTCACATTCACCTATTCACACACACACACACACACACACACACACACACACACACACACACACACACACACACACACACACACACACACACACACACACACACACACACACACACACACACACAGCCTGCCAGACCTACTGGGAGCAATTTAAGGTTCAGTGTCTTGCCCAAGGACAGTCGGACATGTGGACAGTCAGAGCCAGGATTCAAACTGTTGACCCTTCAGTCATTGGACGACCCACACTACTAACTGAACCACAGCCGTCCAAACAAGTCCGCTCATGTCGAAGGTCATGCGATATTTTACACAACACTGAAGTGAATTGTGGAGAAAAATTGACTTCCATATTTTAATTTTCAGCAGCTGTCTCTTACATCGTATGACTTTCTTTACCTGTAAAATAATTTAACAGTTACAGTGATTCTCAGTCTCAGAGGACACAAAAATATCCAGGCCCCACTGAACAACCACACAACATCAAATCAGTGATGTAATTTGTATATATAGTGTTCATATATATATATATATATATATATATATAATCAGCTGCGTGGATAGATATTTAGGCTGAATCTCATTTCACCCCTTCACCATTTACTCTACGTTTACGTAAATAGCGATGTTTTTCGTGTGCGTTTTATTGAGATAATGACTATTACACATTATGACAATGTCTAACTTCATACAATACAACAGTTATCACAACTTAAAACCAAAATTACTACAGTTGTGTACTTAATTTGTAGATGCCGCCATTTCTTAAAAAAATATTCATATTGTATTCTGGGAAATTTCTCTGGTCTGCCTCTGGAAAATATCAATTTGAAGGGGTATAAAGCCCTTCCCCTTCCCCCTCTGCCTTAACGTGAGTTGAGACACCCCTACTCCTACATGTGGATGCACAAAACAGAGGGGAAGGGGTCAGAGGTGAAATGAGATTGAGTCTTGTTTTTCTACACCCTGTTTTGGCAATGTTGTGCATTTAAAGTAAAATGGCCATTAGCCAACAGACTGATTTTCATACAGAGATGCATTAGGGATGAACTGAAGTGAACCAAGCAACAAATAAAATAAAAATGTTAACAGAAAATTGAACTTAAAATAATACATAAGCACAATACATAAATAAATGTACTGAGTTCACTGTCGTCCATAAGATCCATCAAGTCATCTGAACCCCCTCTTGATATTTCTTGGCGTATTGATGGAATTTTCAGACATTAATTTTATATTTACTGTACTTTTACTGCACAGACAGAACACTTCGGGCAATGTTTGTTTATTTGTATTTGGCAAAGAACGAAGAAAAACACCCACAGATTCACTTGACACCGTCTTAATGAACATGACTGGTCTTGTCTTTTCCACCTTTTGGTCTTTTTTTTTTTCTCCCATCTGCAGGCATTATTCTCACATCGTGGCCAAACATGGACCGTGAAGTTCGAGAGCAGTACCTGGTGGTAGTGCAGGTGAAGGATATGCTGGGGCTCAGCGGCGGTTACTCTTCCACCACCACCGTTACTGTCAGCCTGACTGATGTAAATGACAACGGCCCCATATTCCAGCACCGTGAGTCACTTACATGAGCCATAGTGATGCAAACACCAGGTCATATATGCAAACACACAATCAGTGGGTGAGTACAAAGCACTGCTGACTGCCAGGACATGTTTAACACCTTACCATTACCAAGTGATTATGCTTAAAACACCTGAAAAATACCTCTTCAAATTAAAATGAGTACATTTGGAGTACAGATAAAACAATAACGGGTTCTTTGTAAAGGTAACACCCTGTATTTTGGATGGAAACACTCACTTTTGCTGTTTATTTAACACTGTAAAAATCTGTAGACTTAGAAACACTTATACGTTAAATTTTTTTTTACCCTCAGTTTCATTGTCTGGGTGAAAACCAGGGTGTGTGCAGCTGCATTTGGTAGATATAGACTGATACACACCATTTACCTAAAGATCAGTGTCTTGACAGTGTACAGTTCAAATTTGAGAACTTTATTTGTAAAAACATCAGTTTTAGAGCATTTTTTTCCATTGTTATGTTTATGCGTTTTACAGAAGGGAAATTCGATGAATTATATATTTTTCCAAAGTGGCTCCAATTGGAAATTTTGGGAAAAAAACAAATAACTGTTGCTTCAAATACATGAATATTTGTTTGTCAGCAAGATAACTGAGAAGGTTATGGATGGATTTTGAGAGATTATTATTTAAAAGATTATTGCATCAAGGAGGAAACCATTACATTTTCAGCTATAAAGGTCAAAGTTCAAGGTCACAGTGAAGGTCAACAACTAAAACACATAAGTGGTGATATCTCAGAATCCAGATAAGATACTATCAGGTGGTTTTTTTTTTTCATTCACTTCGTCTTATCTTCAGACATCAGATGAGATAACATCGATAGGCTCCATGACATCATGTTATGACATCAAGTGAATGGTATATTTGCAAAATGTATGACCTTTACCTTAAAGCATGGTTATTGACATATATTGTTAAATGTGACAATATCTTGTGCTTCATATTTGGTCGTTGTGCGACGTCTCATAACGTCAATCACGTCATACGTGGTCGAATATTGAAATGGCTATATCTCAAAAACGGGATTGAGGATTTCTTTGAATTTCTTTAACCCCCTAAGGGATTGCTAATGACCGATAAAATAAATGGTTAGTGAACACAGAACACTAGTTTACAAATAAGTTACGAACATCCAGATCCAAACCTTGGCAGACTGGTGCTGCTTCATGGAGGTGTGCGCTCTTGGAGTGCTCTAATTATAAATGTGACCTGAGGTTTTGGAACATCAATAGATAATTGATCGGATGACTTCAGAATGGTTTATATATTCAGAAAGATGAGTTTGCTCACTTTTATTTGATGTGCGACAGGTGAAGGTGCATTAATGTGGGACCTGTATATACAAGTGTTATTAAAATAATGTCCTCTACGTGTCGAGACCGGGACATGAGGCTGGTAAGAGGTTAATATTACACCTAAGAGCTATTTATTTGATCACACGTCTCCAGTTGTTGGTGGGTGGTTTGCGCTGCCTGCAGTCGCTGAACACATCTTGTTATTCACCCGGCAGCCAAAATTAAAAAGAGACAGTTGAAGAATGAAAGAGGGAGTGAGAGACAGAAAGAGGGGAGGAGACGGTGTATGGTGTTGCATTTGCCCTGTTCATCTGTGTGCGTACGTGTACATGCGTCGCCCACTGGATGAATTTAATCATTCACACATGAAAGGACATTTGTCATGACCTTTGGAAACAAACCCGGCCTTCTCAGCGATAAACCTCACTAAATGAATGCCCTGCAAGAAATCAATTCTGAAGAAATGAGATGGCAAGGATGCTACTCCTAACTATGTCACATTCACATTCATTGCAAGTACCACCATATAACATGGGCTCCATAGTCAAAAGGCTTTATAAATATTGTATGACCACACTTCACTTTGAACTGTGCCCTCTGTGTTGTCACATAATTAGAAATTATTATCTGCAGGATTTTTTTTCCTGCTGCATCTGGCTGCCTGTTGAGTTTCTCCTCATTGTGGCAGCCATCCAAATAGAGCCGCTCAAAGACACAATCACATTTTCTCATCTTCTTATTAGAGTTAGGGTAGGATTATGTTGAGTTGCCACAACTTATCTACAACTCACACAAATTGACCCTCCACCACAGTGTTCTCCTTTCTTATCACTTTACACTCTGGCAGACTCTCTTGACTATTAACAATTTACTATTAAGTTCTTTGGGCCATGTTTTAATGAACAAAACTTTCATTAGTTGTTGTTTTGTTTTGTTTTTTGTTTTAAACTATTGTCATTCCATCACTGCAAAACAGCAGCTCAGAACACTCCAGAATTTGTTCAAAATGTTGGTGTCAGTTCTCGGGCATTGGACTTATTCGTCGAAGTCAAGTCGATGAATCATGGAACAAGGAACAAGACGGACACACGTCTGTCCAGCAATGAGCAACTGGTATTAAAATTCAGTGCAACATAACAATGTCCACTGACAAGACACAAGCATCAGCATTTTAACCCCAATAAATCAAGGGCTAACATTAACAAAGCGTTTTCTGTTAAATTTAACTGCACAACATCGGTAGGGTGAACATATGTCCGCATTTTGACTGGACCCACGGCTCTGAAACCAGACTGTCCAGACATATGTCACGCATCCTCACTTTTTATATTAAGTGCAAAAAGTTTAAGGCAGCGGCCGCCTAGACACACACCACACTGTCCACATCAAATTTGGGAAAAAACCTAACATGATTTTTACATTCGTCACCGTGTTTATGGAATGAACGCTAGCAATAATAAATAAACAAATCATTGATTTAATGTTACATAATGACATTATGCACTTCAGCTTTTCCAACACTAAAGTTTGGTGCACATGTCCAGTGGAAATGTCACCAGGGTTACTCTTTGCATTTCATCAGACCTCTACACCTTTGCTGTCCTGGAAAACGCAGAATTGGGCACCACCGTGGGCAGAATTATGGCTGAAGATGGAGACATTGGCATTAACGCCAAAATGACATACAGTCTCGAGGATGACTTGGAGGAAAGCTCCACCTTCACCATCAAAACTGACCCGGTTACACAGGAAGGAGTCATTCTATTGGCCAAGGTAGGTTAACATGCATTTGTACTGAATCTCTGCAGCTTTATTTTTTATTATCCTAAATGGTATGATGTGTTTAAATTATATAAAAGTTCAGAACTGCAGCATTTAACCATAAACATCGAAGTCAAATTTTTCCAGTAATGTTTAAATTCATTTATCCTGACATAATGTGACCCTTTTACTCGTTAGCTGACTGTTAAGATCACATGTGGCTGTTTGATTAGAAAGAAAACACATAAACATGTATTACCATATGAATAATAATGTGAATGAAACTTGTATACTTTGCAGTCCCATTAAAAGTGTTGGTGTTAAGACCACCATCCATCACAACACCTGAATATAATAGAGTAAAATAGAGTAGAGTAGCCTTTATTCTCAGTGTTGTACTCTTGTCAATGCAACAACATTGACAAAACACCAGTACTACATAGAAAATAAGAATAGAATGAAGATAAAATGATAAAAACTGAAATGTGGAAGTACATCTGTGCCATCATATATTAAAAAGGTCTATTGTATAAATCGAAAATGTTATTCAATTGAATTATTGTTGAACTTCCACCCAATGATTCATCATGTCACATGACGCTCAGGTAGCGTCATGTGATTGACCCTGCTACTTGACTGTTACATGATCTTCGACGTGATGCATAATTAGCTGAAAGTCACATCAACCAGTTTGTTGGTCCATTTGTTTTCCCTGGTCAACATTGAGTAGGTTGGTTTTCATGTCATGTCACATTGCGATATAGTCGGTGTGCGATTTTCAGATGGAGGGCAGGAAATGAAGCAGAGTGAGTTTTCCGTCGGGAAAATGTCTATGTTTTGTGTAGTTTAGGACTGAGACAATTGTTTTGAGAGAAGGAAAAGCATTTTTTAATAACATTCACAAAGGTCTTGTCATCTGAACCCACTTTATCCTCACTAGGGTCATGGGGTCACTGATGTGACTTTTGTAGGCTTTCATCTGCTGCTGGTGTAGTAGGACGTTTGCAGGACCAGGAAGTTAGTTCTGTCAAAAAACTAATTAATTTTCATCAGATACGGGTCATGTCCAATACATTTTTAACTAACTGTATGTATTTATGTTTCCACACTGGCTCTAAATCCATACAATAAGCACAATCTCGTCATTGTTTTTTTTCCATAGCGACATTCTCCATGGTTACTTCCTACCATCCAGCTGAAGTTGTGGCATCATCTTAGTCACACGACTGACACTTACCTATTTGTATTAAATTAATTTAAAAAAACAACTTTTTTTTCATAACTGAATTCAAATTATGAAATAAAAAAAGTTAGCTTAGAGTTATTTAAAAAAATCAACAATGAAATTGATGTATATAATACCTAATGGCACAGATGTACTTCATTTTAAAAGTAGGTTGAAGAACTAGAATAGAATTTTTACAATTTTACAAAGGAAAATAATAGAGCTAAGTAGCATAAAATAATGTACAGAATATGAATACATTTAGAATACATCAAAATACAGTATTAACAGTATGCAACAGTATGTATTTATATGAAACATATTAACAATAACTGTATTTTTATTATTTATTAAATCGGTATGTATGAACCAAGTTTATATTTAACAGTGCATTTTTATTGCAGAACAGAGGATTATTACGTGACGTATTGCATATAATTTCTCTTTTGTAGGGTTATTGCACATTATAGGATGTGATCTGAGGATAGATTGATGGAGGTGGTTGGACAGGAGGAAAACACCAGTTATTACTTTTTATTACTTGTGGGAAGAAACTCTGAAACTTTCTGTGTCTGAATCTTTCATTGATGTTTTGGTTCAGAGACATTTAGTAGCACAGAATACAGATTTTATTTTTTATTTTTTTCGATTCATCTGCATGTATTAATAAAAAAATGAACATTATTGACTCATTACTGAATTGGTTTGGGAACACAGTAATGGTTTGTTATTATGAGACACAGCATTATTTATCTGTGTGAGGTGTTTAAAGCAAAATTAAAGACCCACTTGTTTCGTGCCAGATATGAAAATGAATATGTTTTATTTTGTCTTCAATTATTTATATGTTTTCAGTTGTTTGGTCATTATGTAAATTATCTTCTGTTTTAATTATCTGTAGAGCACGTTGACTGAACACTCTTTATAAAAAACATTATGATTATTATTATTACTATTATTATTATTATTACCTCCACCAAGAAGGTATTAAAGCAGGATTACGTAAAAAGTTTTTTACGGATTTAACGGATTTTGATAAAAATTTTCAGGATGTGTTGGGAGTGTCACAAGGAACCAATTATGACATTTTGGTGGTGATCTGGAAGAGGTCCTGGATTTTGGATTACTTTGAAATTGTACATTGCAGTAAATGAAGAATAAATTTCAAAGTGATCCAGAACCCAGGATCACTACCAAACTACAATCATGTGTTCCTTGGGACACTCCCAACACATCCTGAAAATGTTATCAAAATCCACCCATAACTTTTTGTGTAATCCTGCTGACAGACTCGAATTGAATACCTCCTTAGCAGACCTCTAATAATAATAATAATAATAATAATAATTACCAGTATTATTAGTAGTTGTATCTTAGTGGTAATAACTTTTCTAACCTACGCAGTCTGGTCTGATAATAGAGGGGCTAGAACTAATGATTAAAAAAACCAAACATTAATATTTAATTAAACAAACTATGAATGATAGTCCCTGAGTATTGTGTATAATCTGCATTCAAGTAGAATTAAAAAAATGTTTTTGGTTGTTTTCTGTATAGGGTGCAAAAATATGTGCCTGAGGCTTTCTGTTGAACAAAATACACTTGATAAAAATGGTTTATGCGCAATAGACCCATTCCAACACACAGGTTAGGAGAACTGTCTGAGCACAAAAATGTGCATCTAAGCACCACCTCTTCACATCTTCACAATCTGAAAAGAATCAAGATGTTCCTCAGAAATGAAATCTGCTTATAGGTTCATAAGGCAAGGCACATTTTGTGTACAGGATGATTCAAGTTGCTTTACATAAAACATACAAGAAAATTAAAATGATTAAAATGCAATTATACAATGGTGATAAATCACTTGGGAAAGGTTAATTAGAGGGGAAAAAATAATCTGGTATACCAAATGAATTTTGAGTAAGTTGTAACTGCCACAAATGGCTTTATGGCTTCATGCAGAATTCAGATTTTTTTGGTGAATTCCAATTTTGTGTGCTCATTCATATTCCACATTAAATGCAACTTCTGTCAGTTTAGAGTATGAATTAAATGTGACCCTGAAGTGACCCACATATGCAAAAGGGCTCCATGACCACACACACAGACACTCTGTTTATGGGAGGTGGAATATTTTTGCTGCTGCTTTTTCTCCTGGGATGCAGAACTGTGAAGCTAAGGGACATAAAGGGTAAAATACTGTAAAATACTCTAATTTTAGAAAGCACAGCTGTCTCTGCACAAAGCATCAATTTACCAGCATTTAACAGTTTGTGTTTCACTCCCAAGCTTAAAGGGATAGTTCACTATTTTTCACATGAATCTGTATGTGATCACAATGACGTACGGATGACTTATAATTTCATCTCCAAGCACTTCCACTAGGAGGATTCAACTGTAGGGTATGATGATGGTGGTGCAAATAAACTGTAAGTGGTAGTCTATGCAGTATGTTTTAATGATTATAAGGTGTATTTATGTGAAGGAATTTATCATTTATACTTGACGTAGTTAGGACCCGTGGATTTGGTTCAATGGAGACGTCGGATTCATGACTCATGAGTGATTTAAAGGATCCAGGTTGATTAACCCGGGTGAGTCATGAACCGCTCAGTACTACACATATGAAAGTTGCCTGGGATGGATTTGAAAAAAAAAATCTGATTTGTGCCATTCAAACTGCCTTTAACAGATCAGATACAGGTCACATATGGGTAAAAAAAAAATTGGATTAGGACTATATTTGTCTGTAGTCTGAATGTAGCCATAGTCTCATATGTTGTCACAAGAATATAGTTAGAATAGTGTGTAGGACAAGATTTCTATTTTTACAATTTACTATATATATTTTTTTAGCTCTTTTGCTGATTTCCTTTCTTTTTTTTTGCCATCCATTCCTACTATTCCTCCCTGTCTAAATGCAGTGTCCATACTATCAGTGGAAAGTACACTAATAAAACAATACTAATAGAAACATGTGCTTGTTTGAATGATAGCAACATCATTTTCACAGGTTCTATTGGTAGATGTTTTTGGGAAGATTGTTTTGATTAATTCCAGCAACAAGTCTACCAATGGAACATGTAAAAATTATGTTGGTAAGAAATCAATCAACATTTTATGTCTCATTCCAAAGTTAGTTTTCAGGCGGTTCTGTCTTATTTTAAGTGTGAGTAGATATATAGGCTAGAAAATGAGAAAAATACACTTGGTAAGATTTACATTTTTGCAGTGCACTGATCCAAACGCCAAGAACATTTGAAACTTTTCCCCAGTGCAGGGTGAATAAGATGTTTTCTGCTTTACAATTCATATTTGAAGAATCGATAAACAAACTCTCTCCTCCACAGCCTTTGGACTACGAAGGTAAAAGACGGTTTGTTATGGCAGCCGAGGCCATCAATGACCACGTGGACACTCGTTTTCTACCGCCGGACGAATTCAGGGACAGGACGACGCTCAAGATCGTCGTGAAAGACGTGGACGAGCCTCCGTTGTTTCCCGAGCCAGTGTACGAGTGGAAAATCCCTGAAAATGCCGCCGTGGGAACCGTGGTTGGCAGCATCAGTGCAAGAGACACTGACGCAGTCAACAATCCCATCAGGTAATGCCAACCTCCCAAGCAGACATGAGGAAGAATGGCATCTGCCAGCAGACGGCCACTATGGTAATGATGAGGTAGATACCCAGGCGAGTGGGGGTGGGGGTGGGGGTGGAACATCCCTAGACAGCTCCCTCCACAGGGTGAAAAATCATTCCATTTCAAATAGTATTACTGGCTCGGTGCATCCATTTTTACCCTTGATCTCTGGATACCCTGTACATGGTCATATTTATCTCATATTACTTTAGTCGGAAATGAGCCCTGCTGAATAAATCATGGCACTTTTTTTTCTCTTTATACCTCACAGGCTTTTCTATCTATTGCTGTGGTATTATCACAAAGCAACGTAGCTAGGACGTGGGAATGTAATAAAGCACCATACGAGGTGGCATATGGAATTGCGATTTGCAGTCATTTGCAAGTGAGGCACGTTGCAGAGGAGGCAGGAGCTCTACTGGTGCCTGTAGTCCATCTCAGCTGAGCTTAAGAGTGGCAGGTGCTGCATATCATCCTCAGCCTAGTGTCTATTACAGCCCCTTTGGTGACAGAGTCACTGACAGCTGATTAATGAATTCAGTCACGCATTTTTGGGGGTTTCCACACTTCTTGAAAATATTAAGTTTTCTACGGTCAGATTGGCTCATTTTCTTTGTTTTTAACAAATACTGTGTGCTCAGTGTTTTGCCCTTCTTCAAAAAAGGACAGTACTCTCAGTAAGTAATAATGACAAGGGCTGTCTAATGATTAACATGTTTAATCAGATTAATCACAGGGTTTGTTGAGCCACATTTTCTAAAAACACCAAAATGTATTAACTTTATTACCTTTGCCAAGGAGGTATTAAATTAGAGTCCATTTGTCTGTTTGTTTGTCTGTCAGCAGTATTACGCAAAAAGTTCTGAACAGATTTTGATAACATTTTCAGGATGCGTTGGGAGTGGATTCTGGATCACTTTGAACTGTATTCTCCATTTAGCGCAATGTAAAATTTCAAAGTGATCCAGAATCCAGGATCTCTTCCGGATCACCACCAAAATGTAATCATTTGTTCCTTGTAACACTCCCAACACATCCTGAAAATGTAATCAAAATCCATTCAGAACTTTTTGCGTAATCCTGCTGAAAGGCGCAGACAGACACACTCGAATTTAATATCTCCTTAGCGGACCTCTCTTCATTCGAAGGGGGGAGGTCTGCCTTGGCGGAGGTTTACGCTCTCAGTGCTTTTCTAGTTTAATTTTGTAGTGAACCTGCATTCTGTGATAAACTGCTGAATTTTATAATTACAAAAAATATCTAAATGTATTGAAACTTTTCATCAAGCAAAACAAAACACATATCTGGAATATCCAGTATATTACCAGTTACCAGTACAACTTTTGAATAGTGTACTGATAATAGTTTATAAGTACTGCTATGAGGCTAATACAGTGATACTAATAATAGGCCTAGCTTTTTACAAAAACTAAACTAAAATACAATTAATACAATTTTGACACCTCTAGTAATGACTAATGAATATTCAGGTTTTCATGAAGTGCTGCAAACTCCAACTAAATGCTGCCCTCTTATAAAACAAAGACAAAAAAAAGTGAGGGATGCCTGTGTCATTTTGTGTCTTTGCTCAAATTAGGACCCCCCCCCCCCCCAAGTTTTCCTCCGGCAGTGAACTTCAGCTGCCTCCCTCTGACATTCCTGCAGCTAAATTCTTGAAAAGGTTGGAGTTGCTATATTTGTGCTCATTCCAAGAACGCGCTCTTATTCAAGTCCATCATGATAAAGCCTTGGATGGATATTCATGCATCATTCTTTATTCATCCACTTCAACCCCAGAATTTCAAAATGAATGTTTTTCATTGAACAGAGACGGTCATAAAAAGACAAACTGAAATCCAAGCTGAAACCACAGAAAAGTCTGTCGGTTTTTTGGGGGAAATGATTCTGCGCAAAGATGAAATTAGTTAAATGTAGAATACTTGGATCACATGACTCAGGGTTGAAATCCTTGAAGTGAAGTTGGAGTGCTTGCATTCATATCTGATGTGATTTATACATCGACAGCAATTGATAAACATTTTCGCACACTGTGAAGATGTTATGTACTGTAGTTTCCATTATTATCATGAAATATTTCCAGAAAAAAAATATTTTTGTGTTTCGAATGATGTCTGCATCAGACAAACGGATAGAAATGACTTTCTTGTTGTAAGATAAAAAAATAACAAATCTAAGGGACCATTTACATGAGGACGATTGCGGCTAAATACGACCGTATATTTTATCAGAATTACCTTTCATTTACACGAAGCCGACGCCATCAGGGTGAGAATACGCATAAGTCTGAAGAAGGTATAGTGAAAACGTGCTGGGTCACATCGTCTTTACGTCACATAACGGCAAGAAATGCACATGTTCACATTGCATGCGTTATTTGACTGCATGCACATAATGTAGTGTTACTTTTAAATTCCTTACTTGACCTATAATTTTCCAGAATTCAGTTTTTTCATTCAATAGTTTTTAATTTTTTCTACATCGTTTTTTTTTTTTATTTATCAGTAAGAGCAGCTTGGTGAGAATGCTAAGACACCCACGTTAAGAAACACACTTGTTGTGCTGTAGCCTGGCCTAAGAAACTGTGAAGATGGCCAAGTTAAAAGACTACACTACTAGGTACATGTTTTATTTCAAGAAATGAAACTCCACGTATACTACAGTAACATAAGTAAAAAGACTTCAAATAGAGACAAAAGGGTCTGTGTGCTCTCTATTAAAATACTTGATTTTGGTTATTTAGGGCATCACTGTGGTGCAGTGGTCAGCACTCGTACCTCACACACAGGTATTCAAAGTAGTAAAGATACCACCAAAAATATTTAGTGGTATGCTTGGGTAAGTTAACCTGGAGGTTGTGGTAAGCTAGCACCACTTCCCCTGGTTTAACTCACCCAGGTTAATTACTTAACCACCTACTTGGATATCTCCCATATGTTTATTTTTATTTTCAATATGTACATGCTGCAGCTGTTTTATTCAAGGTCCACATTGTGGTTAGAATGAGAAGGACAGAGAAGCGGGCATTCCTGATCGTGCTCTCATCCCAGTCCACACTTGATCACTTGTAACCATAGACATCATCGAATGTATTTATTTATTTATTTTTTTTTTTTGAATGGGTGAGATCCAGATGAAATTCTATACAGTTTAACCCTGTCCTTGTAACGATTCTAACTGACAACACAACAACTAGACATTTCTAGTTATGCTTTAGGTATGTCATCTGTATAAACAGCGTTTCCATGCAGTTTTTTGAGTCCGGTCTGTGCGCACAACTTCCTCCAACATTTGAATGACATTGACTGTGAATGGGTCTATAGTCTACTTTTATACAGAAGTACTGTTAAAACATAAAAACACAAGACAGAAAGCATAACAAAATGCCTATGCCTCGAGGAAGATCAACATGAGGACTAATTAAAACCATGGTGTTGGAATGAACACTAACATTACCTGTACTAGGTCTATATAAAAGCCCCAACTACAGGTCATGTTATTGGCTCTAATTCAAGAACATGTCATATAAATTTGAGATAGGGGTGAGATTAGGCTTTTTTTTTTTTTTTTAGGTTATTATGCTATTTGGTGGATTGCATTTGGCTGCATGTTTGAGACCCCTGTTCTAGAAAAATTGATTTAGACCAAAAGTGTCCTTCTTTATGGGAACACACAAAGCAGAGTAGTGTGTTCTGTCAGTGTTGCTGCTTCGTTTATACAAGTGCAAAAAGATCGAATTGTCTCCATTTATTTATTTTTTTATTTTTTCAAGATTTTTCCATCCCGCTGTTTTAAATTATATATGTTTTACTTCAGAAGAGAAAAAGTGGAAAATGATTCTGGCCAAATTAAAGTAAAAGTCGATTAAAAAGAAATTAAAAGAAAACGCCCGTAACTGTGTGTTTTGTCATCTGTGCGAGGTGTTGTGTACACACTGTTGTCACGTCTGTGTCATACTACTGTGTGTGTGTTTGTGTGTACGCTCTCTTTGTTGGATATCTGTCAGCATATAAAAAAAAAAAAAAAAAAAAAATGGAGCAGTTTGCTTAATTAATCTCCCTGTGGTATCACAGTGTTTCGCTTGCCAAGAAAACAACCTTACTTGCTAAATATGTGTCTTGGTGATTTTTCTTGCAGATATTCAATTGACAAAAGGAGTGACACCACAAAAGCATTCAAAATAGACCCAAACAATGGAACTATAACTGTCGCTAAGGCTTTGGACCGGGAGACGGCAAACTGGCACAATGTGACGGTTGCAGCCACAGAAACAAGTAAGGAGGATGTCACATTCACATAACAGCATCCAGTTGTGCCAATTTACGACACATTTATCATTCAGAAAATATATATATACAGTATATAGAAAACATGTTTATAAAAGGTTCACAGTCATGCTTTAAGAAGTATTCTATATCTGGAGCAATGGTTCTCAACTGGTGGGTTGTGATCTAAAAGTGGGTTTGAAATGCAGGTTACTGGCCTTTGTCTGGGAAAAAATTATGTTAACGAATTCTTCTTATTTTTCTTATTCCTTATTCTTTTTCTTTTTTATTGTTATTTCTTATTCTTATTCCTTATTCTTATTTCTTATTCTTCCTTATTTCTTATTCCTTATTATTCTTATTCCTATTCCTATTCTTATTCTTATTCTTATTTTTATTCTTATTCCTATTATTATTCCTATTATTCTTACCCTTGTCCTTATCCCTTATTTCTTTTTCTTATCCCTCATTACCTCCGCCAAGGAGGTATTAAATTAGTACTTTTGTCTGTCTGTCTTTCAGCAGGATTACTCAAAACATTCTGAACAGATTTTGATAACATTTTCAGGATGTGTTGGGAGTATCACAAAGAACAAATGATTCAATGTTAGTGGTGATCCAGAAAAGATCCTGGATCACTTTGAAATTTGTTCTCTATTTACTGCACTCACAAAAATAAAACACTTACAGGACACAGAGTACTGAAGTCATAACATAAACTGTTAAATCTACATGTTTAAATTGTTAAATTAATTGGGTCATGGGTTGTTACTGAGGGGTGATAGTGGGTCCTGACGCCAGACCAGTTGAGAATCATTGATCTAGAGTGATTAGTCTGCTGCTCTTGTTTTGTTCAGAATTGTCTTGGTTTTGTAATTACAGTGAGTTATGAATGCTTATTGTTTTGTGCTACAATCATCATTTGAGAATAAAAAAAGTACCATTTATCAGCGCTAAGTGTAATTTTGACAGAGCTTTTACAAAGCGTTTGTGATGCATGCACCCAGTGGACTCCAGCAAATGTCTATCTTCACTACTGCAGCACAGAATCATTTATCCTCCTCTGTGGTGGTGTTCATCAAAGTGCTGGACATAAACGACAATGTGCCAAGGCTTGCAAGAGATTACCAGCCATATATCTGTGAGGGGACACAGGCGGGAGAAGTATGTATATTATGATGCACTGATGTTTTTGATTTACATCATAGCGCTGTGGCAATGACAATTTCCACAGAAAGCAGACAGTTAAAGTTTCCTTCCTCTTACTCTGTCATATTGTGTCACACCAGAACTTGCTTTTATTTCATTCATCCTTTCAAACATTAATAATGAATCACAAGAAACTATTTGTACAGTGTATAAACGTAACATTCACAATGCTATCAGTCACTGAATGGGATTTGAGTATCGTATTTCTGACAAAGCAGAAATGAGCACTCCTTATCTTTATGTAGGCGTTCTCTGGAGATTTGTTTATTGTCATGTGAGTTAGGAATGGGCAGTATGCAACGTATCACACCTTATGAGGTTTTTTTTTTTTTGTCCGCGGTACAGATTTTTGCCATACCATCCAGTATTGCAAAGTTTCAAACGTTCGCTGGCTGTCTCGAAGAAGCAGCTAGCACCACAGTCTTCTTAGATGTTCTGTTAGCAGAAGCATTTAGTATGAATAAGTTACAAATATAAAATATATAGTTTATGTAATGTACTATTGCTTATAATGGTATGTGATGACAACATATTTCGATTCAGGGCTCTACAATTTAATTTACAGGGTGTCTGAAAAGCGAGCTAACAAGCTAACAGCCAAAGTCATGACATCCATAGAGTTTATGATGACAACAAAATGTGCTAAATGTTAACACTGCCTTAAATTTAACACATTGCTCCATCCTTAATAACTGTATATTACTATATCCAGTTGAGTTACTATTAGTCATGACATCTGGTTGATGTTAGCAACTAAAATGTACAAACAATTTTGTTCGTAATTTTGCTAACGGTAGCATGCTAAGCGCTGCTACAGTGATTGCTATTATTGAGATGTGTTGTGCTAGCTACTCTCAATCATAGCCTCACATGAAAGACTGTTTTTCTTCAAATTGAAACATTAACAACTTAAACCATTAGGCTTGTTATAATCACATATGTAAGTACACATTTAAATCATCCTCGACAACTGCAGAAAGTAGCACTGAGCGATTTATTGGATACAATCCATGTTCCTCATTACTTTGGCAGTTCTCCCTCTTCCTGTATTCTTTGGGTCATGACTGATCATGCTCTTGAATATGAAGAAAGTCTGCACTAATATGAAAGACTGCACTTGGAGTTATATGACCACTAACAAACTGTTCTGGTGTCAGTTATATTATTATTATTTATGTATAGTAGCCTACAAAAGTACTATACTGTGGTATATGCTGTATACCACCAGTGGCTCAAATTATACTGGGATATACATTTTTGGTCATACCGCCCATTCCTAATGTGAGTCCTGGTACGAAGCTGCATTTGCGTATTTATGACACCTTTTGTTTCCTCCTAGCTCATTCAACTCCTCAGTGCTGTGGATCTGGATGAGCCGGTGGAAGGACATCACTTTTATTTCTCCATGGTCCCTGAGAAACACATCAACCCAAACTTCACCATCAGAGATAATCAAGGTTACATCCAGATAAATAATACACCCACATAATGTCACCTTTCAAGTGTATCCGTGACAGCACACACTGAACCGGGTTTAATTTACCTCATTAGAGGGTCGACACAAAGGCTTTACTTTCACTTCTGTGTTTAAGGTTCATTTATGTTTAATGTTAAACATGCATTTGAATGCAGATGGAGCGAATGCAAATCCAAATGGAGACTTCAGAACAGTACCAGTAAGAAAAACATAGTGGGCAGTGTTGAAATTTGAAGAGAATAATTACCAGAAATGTTGGAACTTTTAACAGAATGACTGCATTGGTTAGTGAAAAACTACCGAAATATCTGTGACAACTACATTCTTAATATCCTCATTAGTATCTACATTATCTCCTCTATTATCACTTCGCCTCAAAAAAAAAAATATATATGATTATTATTTTGATCTAGTAGCCTTTAAATGTACTTTTTCTACATTATAAGTATATTACATATAAGAAAATACCAGATGTTCACTGCAAAATGCAGAGGATTATATTGTAATAAATTGTGACAAATTACTTGGAAAATACCAAGAAATAAGTTAGACGTTCTGATAGAATCAGTTGTGGGTCTTTCAGGGTTGAATAAGTCACACTAGTTCCTTGGTGGCATTTACAACAGGATGCAGTAGGAGGGCCTTTACAAAAGAGAACACACATGAAGTATTAAAATGACTGTATTCCTATGAAAGAAAACACCACATAAAAAAAAGTCTGTCTGTCAAAACCTGACATTTTCAGGGTGTCCGTGCAGTCCAGAGGTCACTGTACTTTATGTTTTCTGAAGGGGACTTAAAAAACATGAACATGCAGGTAGCTGAAGGAAGATTTCTACTCCTGCCAATGCGAAGCAGCAGACAAATGCATTATATTTAGTGAAGGAGAACAAATTTCACTGAATTTATTCTTATAACCGACGACATCAATGCCTCTTTACTGCTTCTGTACAGCTGTTATTTAACACAAGTGACTTTTCCATCAAACTAATGACATTTACTAAAAGTGTTATAATTATTTATTATGGTGACGACATGATATAAGACATAGCAACAAACAGACTCTTACATTAAACTTATTATACTGAACCTTTAATTAACCTATAATCAGCCCCTTGTATTTAAAGCAGTTTAATGTGTAGATTGACACTTTAGTTTGTACAGTCAATATTAAGTTCCCATATTTATCAAAAGCATCACTATATAATATAATTGTTACCAAAAATGTGCTTGATTTGAACACCTATGGAAATACAATATAATATACAATATAATTACCATATTTGTTTCTATGCTTTGGTTTAGGCACTAGATTAAGCTCAGGAAATGGTATTAGTGATATGAAGTGATTAAAATAAAGACAATGGATACTGTATGTTACTAACACTTTAAAAAGTTAGAAGCTCAATTAGTTGCTTAGTTACTCGTTTCTCCAATTTGCTTCCATTTAACATAATGAGTTCTGACATTGCAACTTATGTTCATGATTTATTGACGTTGTAAGTCAAGGTTGTAAAGTCAGTTCCTTGAAATGTAAATTTAAATGTGTCAATAACACTTAACAGTGTGATTGTGTAAAATGGTAACTGAAGCAACAAGTGATTAGTTGTTCAATCAAATGTCCCAGCTTTAAAAAGACATTTAGGACAGTTAGAACATTGTAGTGAAGTTAAACTTATGAACTTGATTATCTGAGTTTAAACAATGTTTTTCTTCACTTTAAGTTTCAAGGCAGCAGATGAACTTTCCTTTATAAATTAAACCACCTTAACCTTTTTTGTTTTAGTGTATGCTGTTGTCTAGAAAGTTGGAATAAAATCTATTTTTTATCTCTTCTCATGAAATGATAGTGACATTGTGATTTGTTTTTGATAAAGTGTAGCTGGGACTCGGTATGTAAAAGGTCAAAGGTGAATATACTACTGATCTTAGGAATGTGTCTGAAAACAAAGAAAAAAAAAACTTAATACAACTTTATGGGCATGAGGTTAGTAAACAAATATCTGCACTACTTGTCAAAAGTTTTAGAACACCCCGATTTTTTTTTCCCAGAATTTCATTGAAAATTCAGTGAAAATGATGCAGTTCTTTAGCCTAGTCACACTAGAGGGGCGGCTGTGGTTCAGGTGGTACAGCAGGTCGTCCAATGATCAAGCGGTTGGGAGTTTGCATCCCGCCTCTGACTGTCCACATGTCAAAGTGTCCTTGGGCAAGACACTGAACTTGAAAACCCTCTAAACACCCTTAAAATGCCTTCAAAAACCTTTTTCTCTTCACTTGTATATATGCCTTTCAGTGTGTTTTTGAGTTTCAGGTGTTTTCCTGTGAGAAAAAGTGCTGGATCCTTGGCTGATAATTGTTATTGAGATTATATGAATGTGTGTGTTGAATTACCACCAGAGGCTTATCATAGTGTAAAGACTATAAACAGGAGACACTGCTCCCCTGGGTTTTTATAATGATAAAACAAAAATCCATCTATTTGAGAAAATATGGTATGGGGAATAGTGTCGTAACAATAAGGCTCCGACTGCTCCTTAACTGACTGCTCCCAAACAAATCATGTGGTTCATCTGAACACTAATAAGTCACATAAAAGGGGAAAAACTTTTTTTTCCACTTTTTTTAATTGCAATAAAACAACAACAATGGCTATGTTTACATTGTTGTTGTTGTTTTTATTCGGAATAAAATACAATGGTACCTCAACTTACAAAATTAATTTGTTCCTGAAGTGGTTGTGTACCATGAATTTTTCGTAAATAGTCATGTTTTACATGTAAAAGGCCATAAATACTACCCCCTAAACCCATTAAAAATGATAAAAATCCCAGTCCTTTTCTTAAATTTCTCAAACCACCCACGCGATTCTTTAAAGACCTGGGCTAAATGGCAATGGACTGCACTTATATCGCACTTTTCCACCTTCATGGTACTCAAAGCTCTTTACATTAGCCTCACATTCACCCATTCACACACACATTCACACACCAGTAGGTTTCTAAGGTTCTGTCAGTCCTTCTGTGAGACTAAGAGCTGGGACGCGAACCGCTAACCCTTCAGTCATTGGATAACCCGCTCTACCAACTGAGCAACATCCACCCCAAGGGGTGCCTGCTGTTCCGAAGAACCCTCACCGCCACCCTCCATCATAAAATCACTGAATATTCTGAGTATTCAAAGAATGCCTAGTCTCACCCCTATCTCAAATTTCTATGACACCCCGCTCTTGAATTACAGCCAATAATGTGATTTTGACCTTTCTTCTAAACGTGACCTTGACCTTTTGGAATATTGATTATTTCGTCATATGTATATATGCGCCTGTACATGTAATATTATGATAATATATCCAGTATTGATTAAGTTGTAGCATGATAGGTCTATGCTTGACACACACAAACAGTGTTACACAACTTAATTTTGCGACCTGTCACTATTGACCTCCAGAGATCTCAAAAACTATTGGTTGTAGGTGATAACACCAGTTATGAGAATTGTAGACATCTTAATTCCGCATCGTTTGGTAACTGTAACTGATGATGTGATTTTGACTTTTGACCTTTACTCAAATGGATATTGCATCTGATGCGCATTAAGTATATGTATATGCCCATGTAATTTCATTGTGTTATTTCAAGTAAACTCTCCCAACCAATGTTGAGCGAGATTAAAAAAAGATTCCTTCTCGGACTAATTCTGTTCCAGATTTGAATTGAGTGATGCACATGCTTATTGTCACAAAAAAAAAATCAAATACATTAATGTCATTCAATATAATTATAAATGATGAAAAAGGAGAAAAACTGCACTAAACCAACTGGTGACTTACTACATCAGCAGCGAGTGCTTTGACTTAAACTATATCAGTAGTTTTAAACTTGTATCGACTTGCAAATTGATATTATGCTCCCAGCTCCAGCAATTAAAGTACTGCAGAAAATAGAGTATTACATGAACATGAGTAAAAGATCAATATAGTGAAACAAAACTGGCTAACAAGATATTTTCACATTTACAAGAAAGTAAATGAAAATTTCATTTGTCGACTCCTACGCAACCGGTATTATTTATGCCTTTAAACGAAGTCATATGAAATAATATTTGCCTTCAAGCTGCCTTTTGTTTAAACAAAGCAAATAATGGAAATGGGCAGTAAAAATCGATTAAACTATTGTTAAGTGTGCAGTAGAGAGACGGTTGAATGTGTCCAATATTTTAGAATGGCATTTAAACAGGTGGTGTCCAGTCGGTAAGGAAGAGTAAGAATGAACCAACGGGGAATAGAATAAAAAATATACACTCCAGCTTCCTACAGCCTGGGTTATAGTTATTATTAACCTTCCTGTTCTGGAAGTGTTCCTGGTCCCATTTGATGAGTCTGATTTAACAGCTGTCCTGGCCTTAAAAGAAAAAAAAAAGGATCATAATCACATTTTATTTTTCACATTTTAATGCTGTAAAGAAAAGATAAAAGATGTACAACTAGTTTTTTTTTTTACCATGAATATCTGAAATAAACATGCAACCAATCAACATTAGAAAATATCATCATGTGTTGAATAATAATGGGATGTGTGTGTGTGTAGTTTTTTGTGTAGTCATGTTTTTTTGTGTGTTTGTATTTTATTTTGTGTAGTTGTGTGTGTGTTTGTGTAGTTGTGTGTGTAGTTGTTTTTTTGTTGAGTTGTGTTGTGTGTGTGTATGTGTGTGGGTGTAGTTGTTTTTGTGTAGTTGTTTTTCGTTGAGTTGTATAGTTGTGTAGTTTTGTGTGTGTGTCATTGTGTTTGTGTAGTTGTGTGTTTGTCGTTGTGTTGTT
The DNA here is from genome assembly GCA_020466265.1 of Siphamia tubifer. Taxonomy (NCBI): domain Eukaryota; kingdom Metazoa; phylum Chordata; class Actinopteri; order Kurtiformes; family Apogonidae; genus Siphamia; species Siphamia tubifer. The sequence continues at coordinate 24,752,572 of CM035802.1, read as the reverse complement.
TTGTGTGTTTATGTCAGTGAGTGTGTGTGATTGCATGTGTGTAGTTGTGTGTGTGTGTGTGTAATTGTGTTTGTCTAGCTGTTTGTGTAGTTGTGTGTACGTGTTGTTTTTGTGTAGTTTTTTGTTGAGTTGTATATAGTTGTGGTGTGTGTGTGTGCACGAGTGTACTTGTGTTTGTGTAGCGGTTTGTGTGTTGTTTTTGTGTAGTTGTGTTGTTGTGTGTGTAGTGTGTTTCTGTAGTGGTGTTGTTTTTAGTAGAATTGTGTAGTTGTGTGTGTGTGTGTATTTGTTGGTCACTGTTGAACAGGGACACCACGGCTGTGAATAAATCAGTGAAACTTAACTGAAACATTTTATATGTTCAACTACCAAGTCTAGAGGAGATCATGAAGCCTCAAAGTAATCAGAAGAATAATAGATCATTTTTATTGCATTATGAAGTTATAAAACAGTTTGACCTGAACATCATAGGAAGGTTAAATAAATGTACTTTTGTATAAAGTAAGAATTCAATCTGAGTAAATCACACCACGTTCTTTTGTGATTCCCTCGACTTACCAGAACCTACTCTCTTTGTCTTTAAAGGTTGAGTTTTTACCCCTCCCCCCAAAAGCAAAAACTATTGGACCACTTTTTTATGAAATTTTCAGGAAAGGTAGGAGGTGGTGGATTTCTTTGGTCACATAAATGTGTTTTAATTAAGAGAATCGATTAGACAAATCGGGTAGCTTCCTTATTTATTCCTATATACTCAGTTTTACATACAGCTTCTCACTGTTGATGTGCATTAACATCAAAACCTAACCTGACTGTCACCAGATAGTACCTCAATACCATCTGGGACCCTTCCATTTTCAAAGGAGGGGCCTTATCTGAAAACCTTGCATGTGATTAGATGAAGAATCTGTCCGTCATCTTGACTGACACCCTGCTTCAGCCATTTTTGTTGAACTCAAGCCATGACTCAAAGCGACAACAGGAAGAAGAGCCATACTGGCTGCACCTAAACGTACCCCTGCATTGTCTGTAAATTACTATTGTCATATGTGCTCATTTTCGTCATCTGAACCCCCTTTATCCTCACTTGGGTTGCGGGGGTCTATGGGGGCCTAATCCAGCTACAATGAGCGAAGGCAGTCTCTAGTTCATCTCAGGGCTAAACATATATAGACAATCACTCTCAATTTAGATTACCTAATTAACCTATCAGTGCATGTCTTTGGATGGTGGGAGGAAACTGGAGTACCTGGAGAAAACCCACGCAGACACGAGGAGAACACGCAAACTCCACACAGAAAGATCTGGTGTGGGATTTGAACCAGGGTCCACAAGTGCTAACCACTGCACCACTGTGCCACTCATCATTGTTGTATGTGCAGGATAAACAACATCGGCAACAACCAGTGGATATTCCTTGTACTTCCCAATGGAAAATGGGTAAATCAGCAGCTTGGAGAACTTGGTCTGTGTCAGATGTTCCAGAAAACTCCTCTGGCATATGTCTGAAATGCCTTTGCTCATGGGGAGACACCAGAGTACTCTGGACACTATAAGGGAATGACAAAAAGAGTCAACTATATAGATGCTGTGTAGCGCTCATGACAATTCTGGAATATGTATTGTGTGATTCATTAGTTTGGGGGGGGTGTCTGAAGAAAGGTGTTTGGATTTCTGAATTGTGTATTTTCAAACTATAGCTTCTTTGAACAGTTTTTTCAATATCTCGTACTGACATTTTAATTCAGAAAGACCCAGTGCTACTTTTGTGGAAGTTCTCAATGTAAGGTTTCTTTTTTCAAACATGTCATATTGTATTTATTTCAATATTATGCATTACAACATTTTCCATTTTTAATAAAAAAATCAGGTACTTTCCTATGTTGTATTCTCTAATCATGTAGTTGTTCATAAAAGCTCAGGTTATGTTAAAAACCAAGAAAGCTGAAAAAAAACTGACTTTTTTTTTTAACCTAATTTATAATTAAATAAACAGTGTGTCTGTCTACTGTCATTGATGCAACTCCATGGGTTATATTGGTGAATCAATGTTGTAGAAGATCAGTGTTTCCATGGAAACTAGTCCCTCTGAATGTCCAAATGGGTCATATCTGATAACCATGAAAAGATGATAAACTGTATATAACACCAATATTAATATATGTACTGATATAATTAACAGGTTAAAGAATTTAGATCAGTAGATGCCTTTGCTTACAGCTTTCAGAATACTCAAACACATGTCTGTGTCTGCTGACATTATTTTTAGACAACACAGCTGGCGTCGTAGCGCGTAGGAGTACTTTCACCCGTAAGGACCGAACCCAGTACCTGCTGCCTGTGGTGGTGACGGACAGTGGTTCACCTGCGCTCTCCAGCACCAGCACTTTGACCATCGGCGTCTGCAGCTGCCAACCTGCTGGACACTGTCCCACAGGGGGGGTGGAGGCCCTCGCCCTGTCCATGGGGGTCAGCATGCAGACCTTGTTGGGGTTACTAATCAGTCTTGTCACACTCACAGGTACGCTGCTATTACAACTACTATATGAATACATGATGAATTAGAAGGAATATACATATTTGGAGTATGACCCTCTATACCTGAATGTTTTCTAAAAAAAAATGACATGTCTGTCAAATCCTAGATACTTAGAAATACAGGAGTGCCTTCTATGTACAGTGGTACTTCTACTTATGAAATTAATTTGTTGTTTTTTTCTGATTCCTCCCAATACTACCCCTAAACCCTTTAAAAAAAATTTTTTTTTAATTACCTATTTGTATGACATATGTGTTAAAAGTAAAAAGTAAAAGTAAAATGTAGATTCAGATTTTAGATTTAATTTATTGGTCTCAGTGGGTAAATGTGTCATCACTGACTGAACATTAAACATTAAACCATTAAAATAAACCAGACATGCAGGTAATTTCCATAACATTGTGGTTGTTTTAATGGTCACTTTTATCTTCAACAATGTTTGTTGACCACCCATGGGATGCTTTAAAGTCTGGGGGTGCTTGCTGTTCCAAAGAGCCCTCACCCCCACCCTTCATCATCAGATCAGTGAATATGTCAGAGGCTTTTTCTGGAACAATAACCTTAGTCACTGTATCTCCTGCAATTTCTTTCTCCTTTATCCAAATGAGTAACAGTCTCTCCATCTGGTCATTCAGTGATGACCTCTGACCTCTTTTTCCATATCACAGAGATGCTTTTCGAAGGGGTCGCTGCTTTTAAGGCATCCTTCTGCTTCAATATTGTACTGATGGCGGATGGGTTTCAGCCATATTCCTTTGTGATGTCACTCAACCTTTCTTTGGGCTCATGATGAATAATGAATATGTACTGTAATAAAGCTTCAATGAGCACAATAGGAAAAACTCACCGAACAGCAGTAACTCTGTGGTGAATGAGGGTCAAAGGGTCACGAAAAGCATCATGGGTAGCTCCCTCATAGCCAATGGGATGCTACATACAGTAATGTACATATTTATTTTGGTTTCATTTCGTAAATTGAAATTTCTTTCGTATTCAGAGATGAAAAATGAAGGTAAAGGTTTTTCGTTACTTGGGTTCTTTATTAGGTGGGACTTTCGTAAGTAGAGGTACCACTGTATTTTGTAATTTTACAAAGCCAACTCTGTTCTCCAGACACCTGAGATCTCACTGACCTTCAGACAAATTCCAAGTATAAGAGGCAGAGAAACTGTAGCTGTTGATATAGTTCAAGCCAATAGGGATATATATTACAAAGTAATATATAAAGTTAAGCCAATAAAAAGGCTATAGGGAATACCAGAGGTCTTGTTCTGCCTGTTTTTGGCAGATCTCTTCCTCCAAGGCACATTGTTAAAACATGACATATTGTACATATGCCTGTGTAAGAAGTCATGGTGCAAAGACACTTTGATTGTTTTCACAAAAACAATGAAGTTTTACACATATTTGCATCAATACATGGAAATGAAAGTTCAAGGATGGAGGAAGAATGCACAGGGGATCACATTTGCTTTATTTTTAATATTTATTGATATAACCCATACTATGAAAAAGGCAAATATGCTGTGTAAAATGTTAATGAAGATAGAAAGCAATGATGCAAAATATCATACATCATATTTTATTTACAATAGAGCACAGAAAACACATGGAATCATAAAGAAAATAGTACAATAGGGAAGTAATGCACAACAAGGTGAAAAAATCTGATTTTTCAAACCACAAGAAAAATATCAAAGAAATCCATCCATCCAGGTGTTTTCACAACTGGATGGATTGGAGTCTTTGGCTGAATTCAATTCTCCACATGTGAAAGCAGGAATCACACTCCAGGTACAAAACAACTGAGCTCAGATGTTTGAAGGAGTTGGTTTGTATCACTGTGTCCCCTGTATGTTAGCTGTGTGATCAGATCACATTTACTGCAACTAAAATACATGAGAAACAGATTGGGGGGAAAAAAACCTGTTAATACCATTTGAGTTGAGGAAATGAAGAAACCAAGCAAATAAACAACAAGTTGTATTTAGTCAGAATATTAGTTTCAATCAAAAGAATCCTTGGGGACAATTACATTTAGGCTGTGTCCGAAATCACTCACTCACTTCCTACCCACTACTCCCTACGTAGGGAAATAAATGTAGTGCTCTACATAGTGAACTCAATTGAAACCTTTTCGGACGCTATTACGGCGCTCTTTAATCGCGTCATCACTGTTGAACAATGAAAACATAACCGTGTCGTCTCTCACAGAATTAAAAGGCTTTTTATGAATTTTTTTTTACTGTCTGTGCCATATTTTTTTCTATCAACTTGGTCATGACTGTTTTACTGTTATTTACTGTTAAACAACTTTTGTCTGACGTTTACGAAAAATTCACAATACAAAACCACTTCTGGAACGAATTAGTTTCGTAAGTATCAAATCAAATCAAATCATTTTATTTTTGTAAAGCCCAATATCGCAGCCACTGCTGCCCCAAAGTAGAGGTACCACTGCATTATGACACCCCCCCCATAGCTTGGGAAACACTGATGTAATAACATTTATTCTGGGTCACTAGTAATCTACAGTATAAACCTAATTTGGTATGAATTCAACCAATAGTTTTGCTGCTACAAGACATTTGACATTTCCGCCATTACAAGTAAATGGGGGGGGGGTTAATTAAAGTAATACCAAGAAAACAACAGTCGCCCTAGTCTCTCCTTCGAGGGAGGAGAGAGAATTATGAAATCGATGACAGCCCCACATCTCCAAAAAGTTGGAACAGGTCCATGTTGACCACCTCTCCATCTATGTTGCCATGTCATTGTTGTAGCAACAGAGCTTCTTTTTCTTCCGTGTGTAGCGAATAGTTTCCGTTAATGTTCAGGGAGTGACCTGGAAATCATAAAAAGGCCGATGCCTCCTTTGGGCTCCACCCTCAAACTGTCACTCAAGCAGAATTCCGCTTCTGGAACAACAGATTCCCTCATGCACTGTTGTTGTTTTGTGCGCATGCAGCAGACTTTTACATATGTGGGTGTTCTTTGTTTTCTGTGTGTTTTGTTTCAGCTCCCAGTTGTTGATTTTGCACACCGCAATTAATATCTGTCTGCATGAACGCATATTAAATCAGATCTCATGCCAAAGAATCATGTCTGATTTTAATGCAGTGCCTCCGGAGGACCTAAACGGCATTCGCATCCAGTATTGACTTTTCGACCCTGTATTCAAATCTGTAGAAGATATAGTGTACTGTAGTTGATGATATATTCAAACTCTTCATAATTTACATTGAAAGGAGCATTATTCAGCATCACAGATTGGCTAAACTCTGCTTGTCTTTTACCTGTTAAATAATCTCTTTTTTATATATATACAATGGTACCTCTACTTATGAAAGAGCCAGCTAACAAATAATCCAAGTTACGAAAAACCTTTACCTGAATTTTTTGCCTCTGAATACGAAAGAAAATTAAATTTACGAAACGAAAATGAAACCCTCCGAGACATAAATATGTACATTACTGTACGTAATGTACATAAAGATGTCACATACATACTGTATGTAGCATCCCATTGGCTATGAGGGAGCTACCCATGATGCGCTTTGTGACCCTTTGATCCTCCTTCATCACAGAGTTACTGTTTGGTGAGTTTTTCCCAGTGTGCTCATTGAAGTTTTATTACAGTACGTATTCGTTATTCATCCTGAGTCCAAAAAAAGTAATTCCCGGTGCAAATGAAAAGAAGAAGTGGGCTGCGTTATCAATAGAAATGAAACAGGAGATGATAAAAAAAAATATATAAATGGCCGTGGCACATGGTTGAGTGATATCGCAAGGGAATATGGCCGAAACCCGTCTACCATCGGTACAATATAAAGCAGAAGGATGTATTAAAAGCAGCAACCCCTTCCAAAGGCATCTGTGTGATATGGAAAAATAGACCAGATGGACAGACTGTTATTTGATAATTGCAGGAGATACAGTGACTGAGGCGATTGTTTCAGAAAAAGCATCCACCATATTCACTGATCTGATGATGGAGGGTGGCAGTGAGGGTTCTGAGGAACAGCAAGCACCCCTGGATGGTCAACAAAAATTGTTGAAGGTGAAAGTGACAATTAAAACAACCACAATGGTATTGAACTGACCCACATGTCTGGTTTATTTTAATGGTTTAATGTTCAGTCAGTGAAGACACATTTACCCATTGAGGCCAATAAATTACATCTACAAAATTAAAATTTACAATTTTCTTTAGCTTTTAACACATATTTCATACAAAATCTGCAATTTTTTTAAATACATTTTAAAGGGTTGTATTTGGGGCCTTGGAATGAATCGGACCTTTTACATGTAAAATATACAGTACGAAACCACTGCTGGAATGAATTTATTTCGTAAGTAGAGGTACCACTATATATCCAATCTTGTTCCATCTCCAATAACAGTCAAGAAAATTTGTCAAAAAAGCTCCAGCTATTTATTTATATTGACACTTAGTTTTACAGCCTAGTATTGACCCATTTCCAACCTTTTGGAGATGTGTTGCTGCCATCAAATACAAAAATACCCTATTTTTCCTCCAAATGGTAAATTTTCTAAAATTATTGTATGGGTGCTTCTATTAAAGTGGGTTTATTTTGGTATATATCACTTTTTCAACTTTGTACACCCAATGATAAGAGAAATTTAGACATGTTTCCCTTGATATACCCAAAGATGACCAGAGATAAATGCAAATAAATAAATACTGTTGTTCTGAGCCATCCAATAAATAATGCATTTTTAATGTAACATTGGGGTGAAAAATAGGACCAAATTTTGAACAGTTAAAGTCACCTACGTACCGTCACATCTCAGCATGATCTGAAATCGTGACTGTTAAATGGTCTTACACAGCACTATAATTAGATGCTGTTTAACTTGGCATTCCTTGCAGTTTTTATGATCATGTGGGTTTTTCATGAATTTCAGTCTCCTTCCAGGTTTCACATGTAACCTGTTGTGTCCACTCATGTTACATGCAGAACTTGTCCATTAAACACAAATAAATCACAAGTGATTTTGCAACAGGGGCCATTTTTTTCTGAAACACTGCTGTGCATGATTATCAACTCTCAAAATATAGCTGTGAGAGAATAAAAGGGTATAAAAGGAAATAGTAATGTGCAATTTTGTTGCCTGTTTTTACTGTGTTACATCTAGATTGTTGTAAAAAAGATAATATTGAAAAAATATGTTTTATCTGAAAAATACTTTCTCTTTTATCTAAATATTCATTTTTAAAATAGACCCAAAATGCTTCCTAAGTTTTCTTCCCAACATTAGTCTACATTTAAATTTTTTTAGCCTCACATCCAGTTTTTAGGACCAGTTTCATAGAAGCGTCCATATATATATATATATATATATATATATATATATTATACACCATTCTAAATTTTCGATAATTTTTTTCATTTATTCATCTCGATCATACAAACAATATCTTTTTTTTTTTTAAATGAGTATATAAAATAACTAAATATATCTCATATACAGTGGTACCTCTACTTACGAAATTCATTTGTTCCAGAAGTGTTTTCGTACCTTGAATTTTTCATAGTCGCATTTTACATGTTAAAGGCCTAATTCATTCCAAGGCTCCAAATACTGCCCCCTAAACCCTTTAAAAATTATTTAAAAAAAATACCAATTTTGTATGAAATATGTGTTAAAAGTGAAAGAAAATGTAGATTTTAGATGTCATTTATTGGCCTGAGTGAGTAAATGTGTCTTCAGTGACTGAACATTAAACATTAAACCATTAAAATGAACCAGACATGTGGGTCATTTTTATACCATTGTGGTTGTTTTGTCACTTTCACTTTCAGCGGTGTTTGTGCCAAAACATTTAGCATCTGAGCAGTAAAGTTAGTTCTTACTAATGCAAAGCAGTATATACATTTCTTGATTATACAGCTATCTTTCACATAACCCTTCATACATGTACACATGTACGTTAGATACACAAACCCATCCACAACAGCAACTATGTACAAACATTCAATAACAAACCTTTATTGACACAGTAAAGTTAACTAACATTTAAGATTCATTATTTGTTTGTATTGATCTATTAACAGATCTATAAATAGAGTTTAACATCCAGACTGTTCCACAAGCTGAGATCAGTTGTATGGACTGAAATCTTTCTAAAATTTAGTACCCCATTCAAATTATACCCACCTTGTCATGTCATGATGCTCTTTGGTAGCGCTGTGATTTTAGCTCGATATACAAACTCTGCAGTTTTAAACTGAACTAAATCCATAAATTTTAATTCTTTCAGTGTAATGAAAAGTACATTTGTATGATCTAAATAACCTGCATGATTTATTATCCGTATTACTCTCTTCTGGGTCCAGAACATAGAAATATCAGATTGGTATTAGACATAATTTTCCTTTGTTACTATTTAGAAATCTGCCTAATAATTTGTACAGTGTAGTTTTCATGTGTGTCTGGTTTCCAACTCTGACCCAAGTTTTAGTGCCAAGTGTCATACAAGTATCAACAAAGCTTTAAGCTGCTTCAGAGGCCGACGTGTGTTATAAAAGTGTCACTGGATACAGAATAAGAAGGGCCAGTTTAAAGCGAGGTCCAGGTCTGGTTTTGTTTGATGTTTTGCCAAAGGTTTTTTTTTTTTTTTTTGTAGTTGATGTCACTCCAGAAAACTTATGCATGTTCTGTTTGTGAAAGGGTTCAGGTTTTCAGAAAAGTTAAAAAGAAATAGATAAAAAATGGAGACACTTTTTGAGTTTCACTGCAAGGGGAATGAATATGTGAACGGAGGAAGAAAAAAAAAAAAGACACTTTTTGGATTATTTTATGAGCTGTATTGTATTCTCTTTTGTCATTGTATTGAATCAAACTGTGGTTGATGGTACCGCATCCAAATAACAATGAGTCCTATTGTATCGCTATAGAAGTTGATTCAAGTCAGAAAGTAGGTTTAATTACTTAAATTCATAATGGATATAGTCCAGTCTTGTGGTTTGTGCATGCTGGCTCAGTGGCATGGCTTTACTGGACCCTTGGCTTCAACAGCTCCTTTAAATATATTGGTAGTAGCAGGGCTGGTTCTGGTCAATGTGGTGCCCTAGGTGAACACCCCTCTTTCATTTTTGTAGAATTAGAAATGAGCATCTGTCCTATTACACGATAAAAAGCCAAAAATATGCAATAAAAAGCTAAAATGATGAGACACAAAGAAAAAATAATGTGATAAAAAGGCGAAATTATGAGATAAAAAGTCAATATATATATATATATATATATATATATATATATATATATATATATATATATATATATATATATATATATATATATATATATATATATATATAATGCAACTTTTCTGTTGACATCACCACATGCACAGACCTGATGACATTAGTTGGATCCATGCCAAAGTGGACAACTGCAAGCGGTGGGGTTTGTTGTGTCTGGCACCACTTGTTCTTTCCTTTAATGTCAAGCCAACATTTCTCGAGGAACACCAGTGGAACATACTCCAAGTTTGTATATTCCTTCAAACAATATTGGTCATTTGAGTGCTACATGAAATAACAGTCTCAGTGATACAGTATGTTGTTGTAAAAACAAATGTTCTTTTTCAGCCAATCTGTTGAGCTAGAGCTGTTCCACTTCACAGCATTCTGGCAAGTATGTAAACGTGTGTTAAACAGCAGGATTCTCCCATTAACAAGTTTCCACTTTCATTTGAACTCCCCCTTTTTTAAAACTCACCAGCGTGCCTTTAACACACAGTTTTAAAATGCTGAAAGCTTGCAGGAGCAATGATGTCAGGTAATGAGCGTATTGGTTGCAATACATCAGTAGCAATGCTGTCCTGGGACATTGATGGGTTTGCATAGTGAAGAGCTTTATTATGACCTCGGCTGCTTTGTGTCCTCCCCTTGCCCATCACATGAAAGATTAATGACAATACCTGCTATGCTAACATTCTGACAGATGAGTATAATACCCGCTGAAAACATGGCAGGAAGAATAAATACTCTGTTGCATCATATTTTAAATTTTTGGTCTCACAAGGAGCTAATAAAAAAATTCTGCTTTAACATCTTACCAGCCTTACATCCTGGTCCTGGCACGTAGATGACATTATTTTAATAATGCCTATATATACAGCTCCCACATTAATGCACCTCCACATGTCAAACATGAAATAAAAGTGAAGAACGGGTCGTTTGCTGGAAAAAATAGGTCTATTTTCATGTAAAAAAAAAAAAAAAAAGAAGGTTTGTTGGAAGAGATTAAAACTTTGGACCACATCAATTTTGCCCCAAAATCCAATATGGCTACCATTTTCCAAAATGGCAGATTTTCAAGCATTTTTCACCATATCTATAAGGTCATAATCATTAAAGATGGGCTGTTTTCAGCAAATGTATGTCCTATTCCTTTAAAGAAATATTTGAAATAGTTGACTGAACAAAAATAATGAAAATGTATATTTGTACACTCAAAATATACTAAGAAAAATGTAAAAAAAAAAAAACAAAAAAAGCTTACATTTCACATACAGTCATCTGCTTTGAAAAAAATTAGGCCTATTTTCCTGTCAAATGTGTCTGTAGATAACTGATTAAAACTTTGGACCACATCAATTTTGCCCCAAAAGCCAATATGGCTGCCATCTTCCAAAATGGCAGATTTTTCAAGTATTTTTCACCATATCTACAAGTCTATTAATTAATTAATTAATTAATTCAGGCTTTAATATTTTTATGTGGATGTTAAGCATTCAACAGTTATTAATCACCCCCACCCCCCAAAAAAAAAAGTTTCCGAATGTAAAACTTTTTTTTTTTTTTTTTTTTTTTTTTTTTTTACCAGTAAGGTTCTGATCAGTGTAATCGTAACACTCCAGTGAACATATTCCAGTAAAGTATTTGGGTCCAAAGTGCACATAAGAATGGTATTTTAGCACTAGAATACTACTTTGGACTTTATTATACAATATACAATAAATGTTGTATCGGAAATGTTTGTCAATTTCTCTAAAAATAGGTGTTTTTGAAGCATTCAATAGTTATTAATTAAAAAAAATAATAATCCCAATGTAGCCACTTTGGAAAATGTGATAATTTCCCAAAGTTCCCTTCTGTAAAATCCATAAATGCTCTAAAATAAAATTTTACAAATAAACTTCTCAACTTTGAACTGTAAAGTGCCAAGACATTGTTCTGTTGGTAAATGGTGTTTCAGTCCATATCTACAAATGCAGACAAAAACACCCTGATTTTCACCAAAAATTAATGTGAGGACGAAACAAAATCTAAATTCATTAGTATTTCTAAGCCTTACACCTTTTTACCTGCTAAATAAACAATAAAAGTGAGTATTTTAGTCCAAACTACAGAATGTTACATTTATAAAGAACCCATTTTGTTTATCTGTACTCCAGATGGTGAAAGAACAGCTGGAGTTTTTAATTTAGAGAGGTATTTTTCAGGCGTTTTTAAGCAAAATCACCCCAGAAGGGTAAAGGGTTAATGTGTAGGTTGAAATAAAAAAAATCTAATTTCTAGTCTGAATTAAAGAAGCCAAACTGCTGGTTGTTATTTTCATTGCACTTGTACATTCAAAGTACATGCTCCATCCGGCACCATAGATGTGCTTTTCTTATTTTTTTTTTTTTTTTTCACTCAGCTGCTGCCCTGGTGTTTAACTGTAATGATCTCCAACTGTGTTGTGCCTGCAGTGCTGTCAATTCTAATGCTGATGGTGAGGAGACACAGGCAGAAACAGCAGGAGGGACTGGAGGTGGAGGTGAAAGAGCTGGAGCTGCCGGAGACGGTGTCGCAGAAGGTGCTGTATTACCGGGATCCGGGGGGTGGTGGAGCAGAGCTCAACTTCTGCCAGCCCGTGGTCCCGCTGCGCCCCCACCCCAGGAGGAGGGAGAGGAGGCTCAGGAGGGAGGATGTGAGGGCCAGCATACGCATGTCCCTACGACAGTCCCACCTGATCGGACCAGAGGACGAGGTCTTTAGACAGTTTATTCTGGACAGATTGGCCGAGGCCGACGAGGATCCTTACGCCCCCCCGTTTGACTGCCTGAGAACATATGCGTACGAGGGGACGGGGTCTCCGACAGGGTCTCTAAGCTCCTTAGACTCGTCTACTTTTGAGGTGGAACCTGAACAACCAGTCTACAATCCCAGACCCTACACGGTGAGACTCACCCCCTGGTTTGGGGCGGCAGAGGAGGACACTTTCTTCTGAGACCCTGTTGAGACACATTTTGTGGTAATAGTGTATTTTCTAACAGGGTTTGTGCTTTTTGAAAAAACCTGGAAAAGTTTTGGAATTTGAAAAATGCAAATTACAGGCCTGGAAAGGTTTTGGAAAAGTAAAAAGACCCAGAAATTTTTGGAAAAGCCATGGATTTTTTTTTTACACAGCATAATAATGTGTGATTAATAATAAAACAAATAGTTTGAATGAGTGAATAAAACATTTATTTCATATCATCTTAACCTTAACGTTCTATTCGGTGAACAGGAAATGAACTTGAATGAACCCAAATTTAATAAAATGCCAGGAAAGTGTGGATTTAACAATGTGTGGCTTCACTGGGACGTGTACATAAATGTTAATTTAATCTGAAACCACACATTGTCAGTAATTTTATTGTTGAACCTCTGAGGGTAAACATTAACACAACACTTTAACTTTTTATTCTAATTTTTTTAAAGTCCATTTGCATTTGTAGGAGTACGTAGTCATGGAAATTTGCTGAAAAGTCATGGAAAAGTATTGGTTAAAGTCTGTATGTTCTAATCAGACCCTCCAGGATTTTGCGATGTTGCGATTTGCAACTTCAACACAAATTCAACAAATCCCTGTGAATTCAGCGCGATGTTGCAGTTTTAAACAATCACCGCGACTTTCCCGCAAAATGTGACCAATAATCTGCGACATCTTGAGCTGCTCCTTCCTCCTTTTCCTGTTTACCTTACAGAACGAACCAACATGTGCATGGCGTTGGGACAGTTTATCACAAAATTAAATAAAGTTACTTCTTTTTGGACAATTATTACAAGATGCACCGATATTACAAAATGGCGTTCAAGACATAATTGAATCTAAAATGAATGATTTACTAATCTTTATAAAAAAAAAATACATCAAACCACTGGTTTTCCTGTAAGCATTCACCTAATATTGACATAAAAGTATAAACAGTTTATATAATTTGGTTTGGTATAGATATATATTTTTATTCTGCAGATAAGCATTCAAATTTCATTCTTTTTTTTCTCTCATTTCTTTATTTCAAGCAATACATGCAAGTTTAAAAAGTAAATAAATTCTAGATTCATTAATTTACACACGAAAAGGAGTGGGAAGAAGTATAACATATCTATTCCCACCACTATTCTCATCAAATTATCAAATCATCAATCATCTTCATCAAATCATTTAACATATTAACATTTTAAATACCTACTCCTGTCCTTGAACTTCAAGCCAGAACAATGAACAAAATAGTTCTAAACTCAATAAGAAAATGATTCAACATTATTTACCTTATGCAACCAAAATGTGTGTAAAAAAGAGATGGTGGCGTTACCATGGTAACAGATAAACATTAACTTACACTTATAGTAATTACATACCAGTGATGGTAAGGACAAAATCGGGACGTAATGCACAAGACATCTCAAGTAGTTGAAGAATAAGAAGCACAAATTAACATTATAGGAGAGAATATTAATGTAACAAGTATTAAGTTGGTTTTTTGGGGGGTTTTTTATGATGAGCAATGATCTTAATGCATTTATCAAGACAAAGTGAGTTGCACATTTGCGTTACTGACAACTCACCTTTTTGACTCTTTGGACTTTTCTTTGGCTTTGCTTCAATGAGGAAGTCTCCCATGAATATTAATGGCATTTTCACAGACATATTCTACCTTAAACTCACTCAGAGTAAATGAGGACACTTCAGTCTGATCCACTTCAAGGCAGTAAGATGAAGTGTTGCTGCACATCATACAGGTCCTCTATTCTCCATTTTAAAATGATGTATTAAGGTTTTACACAGTATTAAGTGTAATTATACCAATAATGGTTAGACTAAAACTACAGGTAACATCTAAGAGTGAGACAAACTGTATGTCCCATAAGTCTCCATACATAAGAGACAGAAAACATTCCATTTATATGTGGTTCTAACATGCATTTCTTTATATTTCAGATAACTCAAAGAATGTATTTGAATAAAGGCAAACTAATTGAAATCATCCTAACAAAATGTCAGTCATATAGAGCATATTATATAAGTAAAAATGATTTTTCCTATGTATGTACTTATGGGAGACACCCTGTATATTTAATACAATACTGTTTAGTTTTTACTCTGCCTCGTGAAGGGTAAGCAAGAGTTCAGGTAGGTTTCAGTGATTGACTTCAGCTGTAGGGCAGGAAGTAACCATATACTATATCGTTATGGAGGGATTGAAGAGGTTGTGTTTATTGTATGGATTTAGATCCAGTGTGGAAACACAGATACATACAGTTAGTTGTAAATGTATTGGACGTGACTCATATTTTATGAAAATTAATGAGTTTTCGACAGAACCCAAAAATTAGCCAACAATCTCTGTTATTAGGACCAGGTAGTTATTACTAACTACCTGGTCCTGCAGACATCCCACTACACCAGCAACAATTGAAACCATATTCTTAGAACTGTTTTGTCAGCAGGTGGGTCCACAACCTCGGTACCAAAAGACTCAGTGATTATTTGGTCTTCGCCAGGGTGAGTGAGGTTTTTTTGTGTCAAGATAAATTTGCATATTTGTATTGCATGTGTCGTCGCTCACTCTGTTCTGTTCCCGCGTCAAAGGGACTCAAAGACACAAAAGAATCAATAAAGCTTAACCATTAATTATAAAAAAAAAATATAGACAAGTCGGTTAGCCAATCAATTGATCAATCAAATCAATTACACACCTTCCATGTCCCTAGAGATGACCGGTAATCGAGACGTTATCTCTTCAGAGTGACCGACAGACACCTAGACGAGAGAAGCCCCTCGCCCCTGGTCA
This sequence comes from Siphamia tubifer, assembly GCA_020466265.1. Lineage (NCBI taxonomy): Eukaryota > Metazoa > Chordata > Actinopteri > Kurtiformes > Apogonidae > Siphamia > Siphamia tubifer. Next base: position 24,736,958 of record CM035802.1, on the reverse strand, counting down.
CTCAGTGTTTCATAGTTCGGGGGAACATCCCATTTCTGTATTTCCATATGTGGACTTCTCCACATATGCGGAAGTTCTCTAAGGTTTTTGGTGTGACCACTGATCAGGCTTTGCAAAACAAGTTCTATAAGTCCCCAAAGGGCTGGACTTACCCTGCAGCTGGACAATTGACAGAAGCACATGGTTCTGCACGTACGAAAACACATTTCACCAGCCCTGAGGCCTGCTCGTAGCCACCACACAACTAATGTCAACAAACATGGAACGCATCTTAATGTGTGGAGGCAAAACATATTACAAAAGTGTAAATCAACTTTTAACCACAACCTACTGATATATAGCACATCCACAAAAGAAATTAGGTTTGGAACATACCTCTGACGAAGTGGTGGCTGCAGACACGGGCATTAGCATTAGCATTAGCATTAGCAGACTCTGCTCTTCCCGACTGCAAATGCAAATTTAAAATACACTTTTTACTATGTTTTTCTGTGAACTTTTTCCATTTCCCACCTTTGTGAATGACATCTTTGGTACTCTAAAAAAAAAAAAAGTTTCTTCTCTCAGTTGGAACGATTGGTACAGCCGTAAACTACATAAAACATTTTCCCGACAGAAAACTCACTCGGCTTCACTTCCTGCCCTCTATCTGAAAGTCACACACTGACTATATAACAATGTGACATCATGTGAAAACAACCTATTGTGTTCAGTTTGATTTATTTGTCAACAAATTTACACAAAAACTATGTATCAAAAACTACTATCAATTTGCACAAATTTTTCAAGAAAGGTCCAAAATAGATACCATTACAGTTAGGTGAATGTACGTCAAAAGTCAAGGTCACAAAAAATATGTTTTCATAATCAGAGATGGAGCATATCAGTTTAAAACATTTACAAGAGGTGGAGGTTGTTGACTCTGGCACCGTTAGGTTTTTTTTAGTGAAGCTTATACACATGATGTGACAGCGGGAATAAATCATCACTCAATAATACACAAATAACGTTTGGCTTTAACTATTTTTTTATAATCTTAATTTTATCACTGGGTTAAAACTGACCCTAACACCACAAAGGTTATAATTTCAACCAGAGCATTTCATAATTTAGAATGGTTATTATTATTATTGGTAGTACACTGTAGATTTTGCAGTGTTAATTTGGAGACAATGGGACCAAATACACTCTAGAAGAAGTTAAATAAACTCTCTAAGTGTTGATTTAACACTGCAAAATTTACTGTGTAGTAGTATTTATTATTATTATTGTTATTGTTATTATTATTATTATTATTATTATTATTATGTTGAAAGAGCGGTTACTAACAAAGTCAAAAATCCTTGATGCAATGCACAAATTTTATACAGTTCATTTCTGCATTGAAAAACTATAATTAGTGGTGATCAAGGGGTGAAATTCTTCACAGCTAACATCTGTATATATATCTTAATGACAAAATATACACACGTTTTTGCGCAAAATCAACAGTTTTCTATGTGAATAAGCCTTGTTGCCAAAACTGCCAGGCGTAAATTGCCACACACATTTCATTTGATGCAATTACCATCTGCAGAACATTATAAAATATCAGAAAACCTAAACGTGTGCAGAAGAGTTGGGGAGAGTTGTGTGTCTGCAAATTAACAATAAAATCTGAAGGTTTTAGTTTCCAATATGGACCAATCTGTGAGCTGAAATGTGGAAAAAATGCTGAAACATCACAAACTCTCATGCAAAACAAGTGCAAACTGCACTCAGGTGCAAATCTTTGTGGGTGTAATTCTGCCAGCAATGTTCTTTAAAACGTTGCCTATTATGAAGCTATTACTGTGCACAATCTAGTCTTTGTGGATTTCACCCAAAAGTCTAGTAATATAGTGTTATGTATTTTGTGTATAATTCCCATAGTTTATAGAAGGGATAATAGTACGACTAAGGGATTTAAATACCTTCAGGCTTGGTCTGTTCCAGAATGACAATCAGAATTACATTATTATCATTGTTTAGTACAAACAATGAAATTGAAAGTGCAGTCTTTAAAGTGCATTTTTAAGCATAAATAATATAAAACAACACATACCATCGAAGACCAACACATATCAGAACACTCCTGGTGCTGAAATCAACTGCATAACCCAATAAACATCAACAAACCTAATTCTTGGGCATATGTCCATGTCCATGGTCCGCTGGTGTTTTAATAAATTGTAAAGATCACTGTCAGACCATCTTACTCTTTTCTATATTGAACTGTCCTAAAAGAAGAGACATTTTTCAGTTAAAACAAACAAAAAACATTATTGTATTGTCAAATATTTCTCATGGTAACAACAAAACTTCTGAACATCCAAACCATGATGATAAATTGTATTTAACATCAATTATTTACATGTATTAAGTGGATCGACAGGGATTAAAGAGTTAATATCACTAGTTACATTTGGGTAAATGGTAAATGTTTGGATCTTTATGGGTTAAAAATATAAGCTTATTTAATTCATACAAGGATAATTTTAAGAATGATCAATGTGATTCATGCTTTTATTTATTCATTGACTCAATACAATACTCATAATACTGGAACATCTAAATCAATAATTATCATATTACTGCAGTCTTTTGTTAATGATTATATGTAATATACGCATATTTATTTTTTGCATGGTGAAACAATGTATAATAAATACATATACACACACACACACACATGTATATATATATATATATATATATATATGTGTGTGTGTGTGTGTGTGTGTGTGTGTGTGTGTCGACTAGCCGACTCCCGTAGCACAATTCAACTTAAATTTGGACAAGTTGACGAGGTAACATGTTATTCTTTCTCCCCCTCGGCACATAAACACAGACCAGTCAGACCTAAACCAGAGGAGACAAGGCTGCTGCAGGTAAAAAAGGGGGTGGTGGGTCTGACAAAACTAAACACATCGCATTTGTGGAAATACTTCACCTTAGATGAAAAAAAAACCCAGCACGGTCATCTGAAGAGGCATCCGCTAGCTAACCTGAGTGACATGAGCAGCACCACAGACAGCGCGCATTACGACAACACACTCTTTTTTTCCAAACATAATGTGGACAGTGTTGTGTGCGTCTTGGCAGCTGCTGACTTAAACTTTTTGTACTTTATGTAAAAAGTAAGGAGGCGTGACAGACGTCTGGACAGTCTGGTTTTACAGCGGGTCGGTCCAGACAAAATCCAAACATACGTTCACCCTACTGATGTGCAGTTACATTTAACAGAAAACTCAAGGTGTTTATACTTTGTTTTGTTGGGGTTCAAATGCTGATGTTTGTGTCTTGTCAATGGACATTATGTTGCAGTGAACTTTAATACAAGTTGCTCTTTGCTGGACAGACATGTGTCCGTGTTGTTCCTCTGCTCGACTTTATTGATGGATAAGTCGACTTAAAAAACTGAAGTTGTTAATTCCCTAATATATGTATGTGTGTGTATATATATTTATATGTGTGTGTGTATATATATATATATATATATATATATATATATATATATATACATATATATATATACACACACACACACATACATACATACAGTACATATCTCTAAGAATATATGTATGTATATTTTTCTAAAGAGATTTTGTTTCCTGTTCTATTTAATTCTCAGGATTCATTTACACAAGACTCTTGCCTTATGTATTGAGTGATTATTATTCTGCCATTTGACTTCAGTATTTCACTAGTTGTGTCCTTTAATCAGCAGAGGAAAGTGGGGGGTGGGGTTCATAAGGTGATTAACGCCGGAACTGCAGCAAAACTCTGGCAAAGAAGAGAAAAAAGTTAGCGATGGCTTGATTTGTAATGTATAAAGGCAAAGAAACTCTTGAGAAAAACATTTGGAGCACTGCGGGGGAAAAAAAAAAAATCTAATATAATATACACGGTGTTAGTCTTTTCTGCCTTTGTGGTTGCTTGCTGTATTATTGGCGAACACTACATCCTTGCAGTTAGTTGTGTGGGCGGTTGCTTGCGGGGTGACTTGAGGTAATTGCATGGTGATAAGGTCCAGCCCCCTCACCTTCTCATCCACTAATTGGGCTGTTTTCTGTCTGAGAAGGTCAGTGTTTGGACCAGAGAGAATGGAGTTCTCACTGAAGGAAATATCTGCAGAATTTTATGTACATATCTGTTTTGGAAAGCAGCCGCAAACGTGCAAGGTAACCGCGACAGTGCAGAGAAAATGACTAATTGCTTGAATTTATTGAGTTTCTTCTTTCCTGCGGCGTTTACTTGAAGATGAAGAAGGAGCAGGTACACAACTCAGCGGGACAATTTCCCAGACATCGCTACGATTTAAAGTGAGCTTCAAATAGCTTCCACTGTTGGAAACAATCTATCTGACCAGCGTCTTTTAGACTAAATGATCGTCTCACAATGACTTCTAAAGACACAGGTGTTCACAAAAATATACCTTTTCAAACTTGTCTGTGCAGTCCAATGTGTAGGGTATTGGATTTGCCCATAAAGGCTCTGTTATAATTCTCTTTTCAATAGTACCTTAATGTCAAAAGTCATTCAGCTCCTGGTGTCATTTAACCTTCTGAATTCCTGTCATTACCCATGGTGAATATCACGGGTAATTTAACCTAACAGCCCTTTTCTTTGTGTAATTATACCCATTACAGCAATGTGAAGGATTTCATTCCGTCAACTGTCTCTGTCCTCTGCTCTCCTACACAGGTTATAGATTCAGCTCTTCTTTTCAAACCCAGTGCCAAACCCATCATGATGCTCACTAGAGGGTCTTTGAGAGGGGCTCTCATTTAGCAGACAGTGGCTTGATTGAAAAGATGCCTGAAAGGATTCTGAGAGCCATTTAAAGGAAAAAAATCATTAGTAACACACATGCCTTAAGGTTTGGTCGAGGGATGATAAAATCATTCATTTGCAGTTTGGTAATGTGAACATAATTAGACAGTTTGACAATTATGATTTGGATATGTTTCCCAGCTTCATAATAGTCTTTGTGACTAATAGTTGTCATCCAAATGTTCAAAATGCCCCCAGAACTTAATGTTGGAAGCTGAATGAATGTTAGTACAATGTCAATGTAAAGGTGTAGGATTAAAAAAAGATATATATATGTATATGTATGTGTGTGTGTATATATATATATATATATATATATATATATATATATATATATATATATATATATATATATATATATATATATATATATATACGTACATACAGTGGTACCTCAATTTACAAAATTAATTTGTTCAGTAAGTGTTTTCGTATCATGAATTTTTCATAGTCACATTTTACATGTAAAAGGCCTGATTTGTTCCAAGGCCCCAAATACTATCCCTCAAACCTTAGAAAAATTTACCAATTTTGTTTGAAATATGTGTTAAAAGAAAATTTAGATTTAGATTTTAGATGTAATTTATTGGTCTCAGTGTGTAAATGTGTTTTCACTGACTGGACATTAAACATTAAACCATTCAAATGAACCAGACATGTAAAATCATTTCCATACCATTGTGGTTGTTTTAATTGTCACTTTCATCTTCTGTAGTGTTTGTTGATGGACATTTGGTGAAATATCGATCCAAAGAATCACTTTCTTTGGGTGTCATGATGAATAATGAATATGTACTGTAATAAATGTTCAATGAGCACACTGGGAAAAACTCACCAAACAACAATAACTCTGTGATGGATGAGGGTCAAAGGCTTATGAAAAGCATCATGGGTAGCTTCGTCATAGCCAATGGAATGCTATGTACAGTACTGTATGTCTCGGGGGGTTTGGGTTTCGTTTTGTAAATTGAATTTTCTTTCGTATTCATAGATGGAAAATTGACATAAAGGTTTTTTATAATTTGGATTATTCATTAACTGGGGGGGTCTTTTGTAAGTTGAGGTATCACTGTATTTACATTCATCGCCATATTTAAGGAATGACTCCTTGTGTGATCTCAAGATAATAAACAAATCAAAAATATTTGCAATTTAATGAAGAAAAAAAATGCAAACCCACAGTTTGGGAAACACTGTCCTAACTGAACATGTTCCAGGTTTGACATGAATGTTAGGCGTCTTGCGTGAATGCCCTTTTGCTAGTTGACCTGACAAGCTACCTGTTACTATTGTGAAATTAATGCCTTTTATCATAATGCGTTGTTTGTGCATCATCTCCCATTAACACATACTGTACATGGCTCTGAAATCAAACCCGTGACCTTTATATTAAGAGACGACAATGTTTACGTCTCGACATGGCACCCACACATATTGTTGTACACATGAAGGTGAAAACATAAACAGTATGTCTACATGTATGCTCAAACTATATATGGAACAGAAGTGGGAACAACGTCACATGTTCATACCTTTGTTAAACCATTTAATGTACTTAATATAACATAATATCCTCATGTAGAATGTCTGCATGTTCTCATAATGTATCCATTATAGATAACTCATGTAAATCACGATGTATTCAGATCATTACAGATCACTAATAAGGTGGTAAATCTATGGTAATTTTGATGTAATTCAATGGTAATAATGCCTTATTCATTTCCATACAGTTTCCAGGTAACAGTGATGCAAACAGTTTTCATTTCAATTATATTAAAATAGTAATTATTTGAAATTAATCTGTAGTTACTAAAAATGATGAGTCCAGTATTTAGTTGTTTTGCTTTAATAACCTGAAAAACAAGGAGGTAATTTCCAGGAAAATACACATCATCAGGGCCTTTAAAATGCATTATCACTTGTTTCCATCCAATTACTTAGTTATTACCAAGAAAGAGATTAAATCAAGACAGTACAGTATTAATTAGTAAGTAGTAGTGCAGTGGTAAAAAAAAAGATAGTATGTGCCTGTAACTACAATGGAACAAGTTTAGTAATTTAATGGAAAATGACATGATATCAGAGCTATAAAATGCACTATTACCTCTTTCTACTTAATTACCTAGCTGTGTTAATTATTACCAAGAAATTATATGAAAATGACCATAGAAATTACCATCTTATTGACGATCTGTAATGTAAAGTGTTACAAAAAAAAAAAAAAAAACAATACAGGAAACAATACAATGATACAATAAAACTATGAACAATGAACTATTCAATGAATATTCACAAAAACTGTTCAGACTTACCTTTCTTCCTCCTCCATGTGAACTTTACTTGAAAAACCATAAATACAGCTTTGTTTGTTTGCATATCTTAATTCATTTTCTGACTTCAGTGAATAAGAAGTCTTTGTCTTGTGAAATCTTAATCAGTCTTTTTTTTTTTTTTTTGCTGCTGTAAAGGTAAAATACCTATTATATGCTGGACACCTGCATGTGTATTGCAGTATAAATAAAGGAACAGTGCGGGTGAAACTCCCAAAGGCTAAATCAGGATATTATAACCTCAGCTGGAGTCAAGTCTGATCATGAACGTGTTAAAAGATTATGCAAACTATATTATTTTAGGATTTACAGAATGCATTTCCTGCTGGTTATTTTATATAAGCCTCTGTTATTCTGATCCATTAATGAGCTTGCCCTCATTGGAATGGGACTTGGGAATTGTCACTCTTTGAAATAAATTAATAAGTAATAATGCAGTGAAAAATGCTGGGAACTTGTTTTGCTCGTCAGAGGGTAATTTTTGGCAGTTAAAGGACTAATACGCAGCCCCGTTTACAAAAGGGCTTTCAGTTTGATCTGGAAACTGGGCTGTTCACGGCCAAGAAGATACAGCACAATACTAGGAAAAAAAAAAAAAAAAGTCGACATCCAGTTATTTTTCATGTGACTATGAAGAGAATTGATTTGAAGAAAGAAGTGATTTTTCTTTATTCCATGTTTTGATCATGTTTAAACACATCCCAACACAGCGTGAATCTAATGTTTCAGCCTTGTAACACTAATGATTGCCAAGACTTCTTCCCTGAAATGAACCCAGAGCAAACTGGATTTTAATTAGACTTATTTAGCCATTTTCCAATCGTTTTGACCACTTGCTGTCCACTGTCGCCCCGGGGTCCGTCCCTCCATTCGGAAACACTGTACTCACAATAACTTTTCACAGCTTTGACAGATCATCAAATTCACACCATGAAGGCCTTGTTCAAGTTCTAATGATGACTAGTGTTTTTTGACATGCTGATTTGTTGTGTCTGGCGCCACTTGTTGTATGTTGTAAGTGTGTGTTATGTTTTATGCTGCCTCTTGGCCAGGACCTCCTTGGAAAAGCCATTCCTAATCTTAATGGGACATTTTTTCCTGGTTAAAACACTAAAACTGTGTTAGTATCTTTAAAGCAAGTCAAGAATGTCACAGAAAATGTCAAAAGAGCTTTATCACTACACCAAGGCCTTTGGAGAGGTGCCGCTGGGTAGACTATACTGTTCTAGCTTCATCCAAAGACGTTCGTGTAAACAATTCTGAGATGAGGCCATAAAAATGATGGAGAACAATGACACATTGCTTTTCAGACAACAGCAGGATGTCTGAGCGTCTGTTCGTCTTGTCTGTTGAATGGAGTTCTTCAAAGAATCGATCTGTTCTTGTTGTCTTTGTGAAACACCAAGGATGACAAAACACACATAAAAACATAGTCAACCATTTTGTTTATCAAGTGGCGTCTCTACTCAACCCTAGCTGCTTTTCCATTACAGTTTTTTGCAAAACAATAATGATATTCCTAAAAACTATATTTGCGCTTTGCACGTGTTTCCATTGACGGTTGTCCTAGGTAGGAGCATCGTAACTACTGAAATATCATCCCGCGACATTTCACTGTTGGAAGATGGACCTTTCCGTGTCTTGATATCACGCTGCATTTTTCTGCTATTTGCTGTCTCTAAAAACACAGTTATGTTTTTGTTGGGAATTATTTTGAGAATAGTCTGTCTCCTCCTCTGTCCATGTGTATCAATGCCATTTTCACTCTGAGAGAAGTGATCATGTGACCATGCACATCACATCCTATAACATGTAATTGCGGAAAAAGTGTTTCCATTGGACTTTTGCGATGTATTACAATATCAAAATGTCTGAAAAACCACCTTATCAAAGTGTAAAAACTCATTTTTCAAAATTCAGGTTTTTCCATTACCAGGTTTTTATAAATAGAAATTTCCAAGAGTAATGGAAACGCAGGTTCTGTCCATGCTGGTCACACCATTGAAATACAGACATAGCTTTAAACTAGCGATGTGACTTTTGGTCCAAAACGCTATTCGAAATTTGCTGGAAACTATTCGAATATTATCCGAAAATCTAATGTGTTTCCACGACCCTCAAACACACACGCTGTGACAGGGTAAAAGAGTTAACCAAACATTTACTGAATAAACACAAATATTACAAATCACACAACAACAACTTCCCTGAGTGATTCATCTCATCTTCTGCATTAAACAATTAAGGCTTTTAATTTTGCAATCGCAATAACCGCAGCCAACTATTAACAATAGTGACATGAATTTATGTCAGGTTTTCATTGAAAAAAAATAACATCCACATTGTCGGGGTGGAGGCGTGTGCGCGTATTCACAGTTAATCTGGCTGCCGAGAACATGCACTCTGACGGCACAGACGTTGCGGGCACACCGAGGTACGTACGCGCTTTGCTTGGTTTCTGTTCTTGCAACATTTTGGTCTTGCATTTGTTTTATGTTTTTGTTTATTTAGGGTGTCCACATTTCTTGTGTTTGCAGCGTTTTGTCGATGCGGGGAATTTGCCCCTGTCAGCCGCCATACAATGCAAGTCAATACGACATTCTTTCCAAGTGAAACGCAACACAAGTAATTCAGCATTCAAAATTAGTATTCTATATTCTAGCACGTCACGAATATTTGAAAATCATGTCCGATCCCTACTTTAAACCATCACAACCAGAGTGTTCTTACTGATGCATGGCTTGTCTTTTACTTAATGAGATGTACTCCGGTGCAAAATGCTAATAAATAACTTGTCCAAGCAGGGCCAGTTACACTACAAAGTCATTATTGATGTTGATGAGGCGATGGAATTAATCGGAGTTGTCAGAGCCACCGCCAACCTGAATGTTGATTAATTAAAATCACTGAAAACTTATTTTGTCTTGTCAGTTTCACAGGCAATAATTGGTGAGAATTGGCAAGGCTTGTTTATCAGATCTCCTTATTTAGACTTCACCTGGGCTCCCAAAGCTCGTCCATCTAGTCGAGGCTTTAGAATCTGGACGTTGTCTTTGACTCAGCAATGTCACTTAAGCCTGACATAAAAAAAAAAAAAAAAAAAAAAAAAAAAAAAAAAAAAAAACACTAACGGGGAAGTATTTCTTCCAGCTGAGGAACATTTCCAAGATGAGAGCATTGGTGTCAAAAGCAGAACTTGGAAAGATCGTTCATGCGTTTATTTTGTCCCTTGTTGAGCCTTTATATTTGTCTAAAACAGAAGGAAATCTATCGTCTTCAGTCTGTTCCAAACTCTGCTGCAAGGCTTTTAACTCACACCAGTAAAAGAACACGTATCACACCAATTTTAGCAGAACCACATTGGCTCCATTTCTTTTTAGGATGCACAGTCACTGCCAGCTGCCCCACCCCCCCCTCCCCCACACACACTCAAAAATAACTGAAAACCATCTTGTTTAGACCAGGCTTTTAGTTGGGGGTGGGGTATCAGTTTTTTGCTTTGAAGATTATTACCTCCACCAAGGAGGATATGTTTTTGCCAGAGTTTGTTTGTCTGTTAGTTAGCAAGATAACTCAAAAACTTATAGACAGATTTTGATGATATATTTAGGGTGGGTTGGTAATGGGGAGATCTGGAAATGATTAGATTTTGGTGGTGATCTGGGGGTCTACCTTGGCGGAGGTCTACACGCTAGTTATGCTAGTGATCAGAGGTGGAAGTGCTTGTACTTAATTATTTACACCTCTGTTCACTAGCATAACTAGAATTAAGTAGAGGCACTTCCTGTACTGTACTTAAGTAAAAACATTTTTGGTGTCTGTACTTTATTTATAGAGTATTTATTTTTCTGGCAATCTTTTACTTTTACTCCTTACATTTTTGTATAAATATCTGTTTATACTCTTTGCATTCTTAGAATAGACTCATTACTTTTTCAAACTAGACAAATGTGAAAGTGTGAAAAATGAATTTTGGTCACCATAGTGTCAGAGGTCCCCATCGGGTGACTGTCAATCTCCCCATAAAATTAGGAATACAAGCAGACACACACACACACACACACACACACCCACACACTTCCATGTCTCATGAGGACCAAGTTTGTAATTCAGTAGACATTGGCTAGTGAGTCTTCTTCTCTTTTTTTTTAAGGAAAATAAAAAACTATGAGAAATGAGAAAATGTTATTAAAAAATAAATGAAGATGAATGAATAAATAATAGTAATTAAAAAATATAATAAGAAAATGAAATACATAAAATAAAAAAATATATTTTTTAAAAGTAAACACGTTTGAAACAAACCTTTGAAAAATTCATATTTTGCTTTGCACTTGTTTCCTACGGAAAAAAACAAATACATTTATTTATAGGGCCACATAATTTCTATTTTACTAGAGGGGACCTTTGTTTATATTTAACCCTCGTGGGGACCTGAATTTTTGTCCCCATAGTGTCAGACGTCCCCATGGTGTGAGTGTGTAAAGACACCAATGTCCCCATAAAGATAGGAATACAAGTACACACACACAAACACACACACGCCGATAAATAAAACTCTAGACTTGATTTGCAAATCAAAATATTGACGCTTTTGCTACATTTGAAGTCATGTATGTCAGGAACAGAGTTAACGATAACTAAAGTATTAGGATCATGTCAGATAGTATGTGATCTTCTGCCTGGATAAGTGTGTACTGTGCCACACTACTCAGTCAGTCAACTCTGACTCATTCCATCTGGGGAAAAGAATAGCAGAGTGGAAAATGAGTCGTGCAGAGCTATTTTACACAACAGCCAAAAAGATGATTGTTAATATGCATGTTTTTTCACTTTCATAATAGCTCGTAGAATTAAAAAATAATTACTCATGTCTTGTTTTGTTTTTTTCATGCACTTATGATTTACCCATCAAGATTTTTTGGAATATTACATACTCCTAAATACTACCCAAAATTGCATTTCAAATGATGGACAATAATGTGTAATGGCAGAGTCTTTACAACCATCTCCACCACCATGACAGACAAAAAAAAAAAGTCTATCCTCTATGTCCACTTTCTGCAGTCAGAGTATGATGTGGAGATTTTATTAAAGTAGAAAAGCATTGGGGTGTGTTCTTCATTCAGCCTGCTCCTGTGCTTCTCAGTGATCATTAGCTGCGTTTCCATTGCTCTTGGAAATACGCAAATTATTATAAATACTATAAAATGGTAATGGAAACACCTGAATAAAAAAAAAAAAAAACGCTCAAATATCAATACATTTTCATGCTTTCATGAGGTGATTTTTCAGACGAGCGCAGTGGAAACACTTTTTCCATAATTACATGTCACAGGACTTTACGTAGATGGTCACATGATCACTTCTCTCAGTCACTGTAACCATAACAACCATTGGCTGCTGGGACGTGAGAACTACAGCTGCTATCTTGGAGTGGTGATCAGGGTGATTCCTACACTAGACAGAGTGAAGGTTTCATTTTATTTGTTAGTTTTTGAATATTTAAGTTTATTTTATTTATTTATTTTTTTACAGATAAATATATTCTCTCTTCTGTAAAGTATCAAGTGCAAGCACTGTGTAAAAAGCACTACCTAAATATAATTTGTTGTTAAGTGCTGAGTATATTTATACTTAATATTTAAACGTGACAATGTGGGGACCACATGTACAGACCCTTCTAATGTGAGCCAGCTCGTTTGTTTGACATGTCAGTGCCTTTAAAGAGTTCACCAGGGACGTTTACTGATGAGAGAATTAGCCGATTCATTCATGCTAATGCTATCAAGGCGATGGCAAAACTGAAGCTCCGAAGATGACAGCAGTGAAATCTCGCAGCATGATATTTCACAAGAGTTATGATGCTCCTGCCGAGGAAAACCGTCATGTTCAGATATACTTTGTCGAAATTTTAGGAATATCGCGTCACACGCAGCGTCAACGCAGCTATTGACGCTGTGTTGAAAGGCAGCAGCAGATAAAGGACTTCTTATTGGAGAGATTTTAGATGTGATATTAGAAATAAGTCTAATATCAATTTGGGATTGGGATACCCCTAGTTAAAACTGAACAAACATGGAGCACAATGAGCTGTTAGAGAATGTTTGCTGATAGAAACCTAGTGCAGCTGAAAACTGCTCCATCAGAGCAGTGGGAATAGAGTCAGCTGCACACAGCTGAGGGAAACTGTACATTTACACAACTCTCTGTGGGTTTGTCACAATGAGTTACCATTTTCACTCCATACAGGGATTTTATGGATTGTAACTGAAACAAGTTGTACATACGAAGGTTCCTATTGATTCTTACAAGTTAAAGTTAAGGCTTTTTTAAAAGACAGAATTTAATGCCCATTTAACAACTACGCTGGCAAATATATGAATTGTGGAAAATGTATTGAGTACAGTGCCAAAATTAGTCATAAGTGGTTCCAAATTTTAATTGTTGGGTTTGAGGGAGTGGAAGTGAGTCACCTTTTTTGTCATACAGTTACTGAGACATAGAGGAAAGAAAGAAAAAGCAAAGAAACAAAAGACAAATCAAGCAAATAAACCAAAAAATGACAACAATAGTTGCTTTTCCACTGACACTCAAATAGGTTGGTTTCACATGACGTCACATTGGTATATAGTCGGCAGCGACCACTTCATCAGAGGTATGTTCCAAAGCTAACTTTTTTGTAGATGTGCTATATATCATTAGATTGTGGGTAAATGTTAATTTATACTGTTTTAATATGGTTTACCAAGACACATCAAGATGTGTTGCATGTTTATTTACATTAGTAGCTACTGCTAGCGACTAGCAGCGCAGCTAATGTAAACAAACATGCAATACATGTTGATGCCGCATCTTTACAAATAAAACACTCACCCTGGCGAAGACCAGACGATAATTATCACTGAGCCTTTTTGTAACATGGTTGTGGACCCACCTGCTGACAAAAAAGTTCAATACCTCCAAAATTTTATACACTTTCATCTGCTTGGTACCACAATGGAAACAAGCAATTTATGCTTTTTTGTGCTATATCCTGGTTTTAAATGCTGTCATTATTCATGTGTATTTCATTTTCAGCTAAATAAATCAAATCAAATCAAAATGCTGCTGGTGTACTAGGATGTCTGCAGGACCAGGTAGTTACTAATATCCACAGCAGAGATTGTTGGCAAATCTTTGGGTTTTGTCAAACTCATTAATTTTCATAAGATACGGGTGACGTCCAGTAAATTTTTAACTAACTGTATGTATCTCTGTTTCCACACTGGATCTAAATCTGTACAATAAGCACAATCTCTTCAATGGTTTCCTCCATAGACATTCTCCATGGTTACTTCCTGCCCTCCAGCTGAAATGGGAACGTCATCATATTAACGTGACCTATTGTCACCTATTGTGTGAATATAACTTCTGCTGAAAAATTTACCTAATGGAAAAGATAATTTCAGCCAAACTCTCACTTTTCAATTAAAAGTTTTTGCACTGGCAGGACGTGGTTTTTGGGGCGTAGCGGTGTGATTATTATATCATACAAAACTGCAATGGAACGACCTTTTTCTGCAACGAGACACATGAATAAAAAATTTTTAAAAAGCACTCAGACCACAGACTCCACCAAGGGAGATCACCCCCCCCCACACTGATTACCCCCCAATTTTTATCACTTGTTCCTTCTGTCACTATCAACATTTCCTGAAAATTTGAGCCAAATCCATTCATAACTTTTTGAGTTATCTGGTTAGGAGTCATCCACATGTGCCCCCACCCCCCCTAAATACCTCCACTGATCATCCCTTTTATTACTATGAAGGTTTTCTGAACATTTCAGCCAAATTTGTTAACACATTTTTGAGTTATGTTGCACAGTTAGACAGACAGACAAATGGCAGCAAAAGCATAACCTTGAACGAGTAATAATAAGAAGAAGAAGAAGAAGAATGATGATGAATATGTCTGTAAATCAACATATTTATGCTCATTCCCATGTATATAGACTGACTTCTTGTGTCATCTTTCAGTAACAAACAAATCATTGCATTTGTAATTTAATGACAATACATCATTACACGGTTCTGTTATTTTGACATTTAGTAAATATCAATAACGTTTTGCACACATGTCCAATAGAAAAACAACTAATGACATCATTTTACAACAAAAAAGATAATAAACATAAAGAGCAACTAAAATTTATAGAGTGATTGGTTCCGATAGCGAAGAGGGAAGGGGGGAGAGTGCAGGGCGTAAGACAACGTAAGACCTTCCATATCAAATGTAATACTTTTTAGGTATTAAATGCAGATTCAAGACTTTTTAAGACCCTGCAAGAACTGCAGATGAGGAGGCAGAGAATATCAAGTAACCTTTGGCCAAAACATGACCGTGACCTTTAACAAAGCAAACCTTTACCAATTACTAACCATAGTTTTTAATAAAACGACAAGGTCTCTGTTGGATGATCTGACTTGATGAACTTTGACCTGAGGTCAGATCGTGCCATCGCAGATTTTCAGCTGTGACTCAAAAGAGCAAAGAACATAGATTACCAGGAACTGAAGTTCAATATAGTGTTTAATTGCAATGGGGTTACCCAGCAACAGGGCTATTATTCATCCATTATCGACTGGAACAGTTCTTAAAAAGGACCAGTTTTGTCATTTTCTTAAAGTCACGGTCTATTTACATTGATAAAAAGTGAAACTTAATCATTGTTTATTGATTATATCAGAGTGTATCAGCAAAACAGCAGCTTTACATAGCAGCCAAACACCTGAGATCTGCTCGTATATGTTTGACCCCATATACTGTCCACCATGACCCTGAACAACAGGTCAATACTGTTCATGTCACTGCTGATTCTTTATTTCACTGTAGCTGCTACTGCACCACCACCACAACTGCTACTGTGTATTACGCAAGATTAGTTAAAACAAGACACAATCTCCTAAAAAGTAACATTTCAGTGAGATATAAGAACTTATTTTTAAACAATAGATCTGGAAAATCTCATTGAAAAATTACTATTTGGGTGATTATGTCTTATTTTAAGTGTGAAAAAATAGAAAAATACCCTGAATAACATTTTTATTTTTGCAGTGTGAACACTCAAAATAAGAAATTAACTTGTAAAATAACATACATTAAGTCATAAAGACCTAGTGTTACTTTAGTGTCCGTATTCTGTGGAAGTACCAGTGATGTATAAATGACCCGTAACTAACCGCTTTTTTAACTAGCCTGCCCGCAACAAATACATTTGAAAAGGACGGACTTTCTCGACCCGCATTTTTAAAAAGTAGTCACTGGTCTCTTTATGAACATCACATGACCTTACTCACATACCTGCATTTATTTCTGTGTTAAAATCCAATATCATTTGTCCTGCTTCATCATTCAAAAGTTATTAACGCGCAGCATCTAAACCAGGGGTCAACAACCTGTAACACTCTAAGAGACATTTGAACCCGGTTTCCACAGAAAAGAAAACAGTGGGAGCCGCTCGTCATCTTTAAAAATGTCAGCCAGTGTGTCCCAAACCTTACTTTTTTTGGTTTGTTTCTGGAGCTTCCACTCTCCCAACGTGACTTTCTCTCTTTCTCCCTCCGTACTGTAGGATACTGACAACGCTGTACGTCACCTTCATGGAAATTCAGTTAATAAAGTCTATTTACCAGGTTATTTTAATGTTTATCTCAAACGACCACAAACTGAATATTATTAAAAATAGTTTTCAATAACCTGCGACTGTGGGTGACTGCGGGCACCTGCTCACTTTGGGTCAGCTCGTGCATCACTGGTGAGTACGTGACAACTTATCAATAGATGTTAAAAATGGTACTTAAAGAAATCTTACCGAGATTATTTTCAGTTGTTCCATTGGAAGATGTGTTTTTCTTAATTCAGGCAAAAATGTCTTGTGTTAATTTTTTTCAAACTTGTCTTTAGTCTGTCCAGCCTGTAAAGTCCACAGTGAGTGTACAGCCTATATTAGGTACCATGAAATAATGGTATTAATGTTAGGAATCATTTTAAAGGGTTAACGTGGATGTGGACAGGGGTCTGGATTAGCCCTTGATCTGGTTTAATGTGTCTCAACCTTTTTTGAGCCAAGTCCAAGTAATGACATCATCTCTCCCATGTCTAAAAAAAATGTGGGACGAGGGTAGTGGTAATTACTTTTACAGGTAATGTCTCTCGTCATCAAATGCATGATTTGTCTACTATTTGCCAAGCTATTAATGTCACTTTAGCTCATATAAGGAAGTAACATTGGACCTGAAAAAAGTAAGACAAAAAAAAAGAGGTGACTGAGAATAAGTCATTTATACTGTAGATGTAAACATATTTAAAAGATTTTTATCTCACTTTTTGTCTCTCCCATAATGGTATTCATCTCTTTTATGTTATTAATTTCAATGATATGCACATTTCCAATTATGCAAATGAAGTGATGATATCATTTAGCAACTTCTGGTGACTTTTAGGACAGACAATGGATACTTTCTTTACTGAAGCATCACTGGTTCAGGAATGACCTTTAGTAGCTTGAACAACAGTAACACAGGCACAAGTCATGCAGAAATGGAAATGTAATATTAGCTGCATTGAAACATGGTTAACCCTTTTTTGACCATTGTGTCCCTGGTGCCACATTCAAATGACCTGACGCTGTTGACAAAATCCAAATGTCATCTGAAAGCTGAGATCTGGAGCTTTATATTGTTGTATAAAACATTAGGCTAGAGGTGTGCACTGCCTTAGAGGGAGGGGTGGATATGGGCGGGGCCATATTTTGTCAAGTTTTGCTTTTCTTTTTCACTTTTCAATTAGTTTTTTTTCCTGGTTTGTAGGCTATAGTTCATTAAAAAATTTTATTTATCCATAAATATTACATAAATGGATGTTATGACCCTCATTCCCAATTTGAATCCTATTACTAAGTGGAGGAAAAGGAACTAACTACGATTCCCTCAGTAGCGGCAAGCAAAGAGGGAAGAGCCTAGCACCAAATCCCAGCCCCATGGGCGGGCGTGGCAAATGTGGCGTACGGAAGACCGCTTGACAACAAGTACCTGAAGGGAAAGTTGGCTTGTGTTCCCACCAGGTGCATTTCCTCTGTGGTGGTGCGCCGCAACCGGGTCTAGGAAAAGTCTGGGGGCGAAGGTAGCTCATGGCTCTGGTGGCGAGCTTTACAGTTCCACACGCTCCGCCTTCTCACCCCCGGACACAAAGGCCTCAGGAAGGTTGGGACCCCTTTTCCCTCGGCGCGCCAACCGCATCGCATCACTAGGTCGGCAGTGAGGTGGGATCCCAGCTCAATGGGACACGGGCACATGCGAGCAGCAAAATCAGTGGAACCTAATGGACCCAAATGGTGATGTTCAACACCAGAGGGGGGGGGGGGGGGGATAATCCCTCCATCCCCCCTGGCAAATTGCACCCTGTATGTATGTATGTAGGGCGACTGTGGCTCATTTGGTAGAGCGGGTCGTGTCCCGGTTCTGGCTGTTCACATGCCGAAGTGTCCTTGGGAAAGACACACTGAACCCCAATTTAGTCTCCCAGTAGAACTGACAGAACTTTAGAAAGCTACTGGTGTATGAGTGTGTATGTGAATGGGTGAATGTGAGGCTAAAAAGAACTATTTAACTGCAGTCCATTTACCATATGTAACATGGACACAACCAATTATATAATGATGTTTAAATCTACAATGTTTACTTAAAAAGCTGAATACTTAAACCATTTTGAAATGTCTTATGGAAAACAAATGTAAATTTAACAATATTCTGCTTTTGTTTTATCAGTTTATCATGTATATAATTTGCACAATTATTTTGCTGTTGTAACTACAAAATTTGATTGATTAAAGTATCATTCTATTCTATTGTATTCTATTCTATTCTATTGTATTCTATTCTATTCTACCAGACATTAAATACATAAAAATCAACTCAAGAATCAATATTTTTTGGTATGGCTTATCCAGCAGAAGAACAAAAACTGACTGCAAAGGCTCATTAAAATATCCACTAAAGTTACAGGTGTGAGTTTAAAGCACCTTAATGAACGGTTTAACATCAGGACCTTGAAGAAAACCCATGCTGTGCTTGGGGATCAGAGTCACCCACTCTTCAAGGAGTTCCCGCTGCTTCCCTCTGGCAGGAGGTATGTGGAACCAAGGTACACGACCAACAGGTTCAAACATTAATTTATCCCTGTTGTGGAATGTGAGGAAGTGGAATTATTGAGGAAGTGATAGTTGCACCTGCTTACACTTTTTTTTTCCTATTGTCTTTCTTGTTCTTATTGTATTCTGGTCTGTTGGGTTGTTATTGTTTTGTTTTTATTTGTTTGTTTGCATGTTTGCACTGTCACTGTTTGCATTGTCAATTCTTAATGGATTGTTCTGAAGTTTAGCATGGACACGGAGATGGATGACAGGATGAATTCAGACAAGATAGAATCTGGTGGGGGTTCTTTTTTTTTCATTTACATGGTCTCACTTTCATACATCAGATGGGTCAACACCTATGGCTTGATCATGTTGCATTGACGGAGGTCTGCTGTCTCTGACTGCCTTGTTTTACTTAATTTTTTCTTTTTTTTTTTTTTTTTTTTTTTTACTTATTTACTTATTCATCAATGAACTGTATAAGTCGGGAAAATGCAGATAAACAGTAAAAGTCTGCAAAACTTGACAAAAATGAAATAAAACAGTTACACTGTTACTATTACAGATATTTCCAAAAATATCAGCATAGAAACAGTTTAAACCAAAACACTGATAGACTTCTACTGCTTTAAGCTCCACCCACTTCCACCCTCCCCCTCAGCATATATATATATATATATATATATATATATATATATATATATATATATATATATATATATATATATATATATATATATATATATATATATATATATATATATATATATATTTATTTTATTTTTTTATTTATTTATTTATTTTTTTTTCAGAAGGACCAATAACTACTGGAATTTTCTGTCATGACTTAATGGTTGAGGTTTTATAGGGTTAAATATGACCAGAGATGCTTTTTTCGAAAATGTTATAAAAGTCACAGATTTTCCTTCCATAATCCTGCAGACACCCTAGAGCAGAAGAAAGTGACTGCACCATACTGTTAATGTGTACAAATAGGTTAATTCTCCTGTCAGTGCTTTTCACTAAGGTACTGATGGAAAATCCTACAGTGATAATCCTAATCATTAATGCTAATGCTAAGTACTGTGTGTATGTGTGTGTGTGTGTGTGTGTGTGTGTGTGTGTGTGTGTGTGTGTGAGTATGGGTAACATGCATAAACTGAATTTTCCTACAAGGATAATAAAGTGACTCAAGCTTTAACATTGAACCTTAACATTTTGCATTACAAATATATAAGACTGTCAAATTTGGATGTTTTAACATCCAAGTGTGTTTTTCATTTTAGATGACATTTCAGTTAGGAGACGTTCTGACATGTTACACATTTGGATTTCAATGTCTTTTAACTGTCAGTGTTGGTACATCCATATTTAACACACTGACATGGTTATATTTGTAGCATTTTTCAATCAAATGTTTTCTTTTCTGTGATAACCACCAGCTACTGCAGACTTTGACATGTGTAAATAAAACTCTGGCATCAGACATCATTTAGAGTAAAAAATATAATAAAAAAAAAAACAGTAAAAGAAGATTTTAAAATAGATTAGAATTCTGTCTCTAATGTCCATGTCATACAAACAGGCAGAAGTAGAGTTCTGTATAGTTGAGTTTATGACCCCCAAAATAAGGAAGGTTTACTGACTACAGCATAATCCATACCAACAAAGATGTGTATAAAGTATTGATATATTTTAGAATAAAGCAAAAACAGCCTGTGGTCAAATTGCCTGAACACAACATGAATTTATAATGTGAACATTGAAAACACATCACTATGTTCAGTCTGTGTTTATGCAGTTATTGCCATTAAATTAAAAGAGGAAACCGACATAAATATTAAGCAAAATTGATGCAGTTTAGATTCATACAGGTTTTAATTGGCTGCAAATAATAACTTTTAAAAACTATCTCATGTTTTATAGAATGAACATTGGCTGCCTTGGAGTGATGTGCGGGCTGATCCGAAGTGAGCGGGTGCCCCAGAAGTGGGTCGGGTCCATCCTTTTCAAATGTATTTCTTGTGGTCCGAGTTGTGGGCAGGCTAGTTAAAAAAGCGGCCAGTCACTGGTGTAAACAAACACCTGTAGTGTTACAAAAACATAACGTCAAGAGATGAAATATTTGACAGCAGATGTTTCGTCTACTTAAAGGTGGCGTGCAAGATGGATTTCCTGAAGCAATTTTATTACTATATTGCTTAAAATCCCCACCACACTCTGATTACAACCAATTAATTGAATACTCTAACACAAAAACAACAAAAAAACAAACAAACAAAAAAAAAATATATATATATATATTCGTTCCAAGGACCAAAATACTACCCCTCAACCCCTTTAAAAATTGTAAAAAAAATTTATGTATGTAATTTTGTATGAAATATATGTTAAAATAAAATAAAATGTAGATTTTAGATGTAATTTATTGGTCTCAGTGGGTAAATGTGTCTTCACTGACTGAACATTAAACATTAAACCATTAAAATGAACCAGTCATGTGGGTCATTTTCATACCATTGTGGTTGTTTTAATTGTCACTTTCACCTTATGTTTGTTGACAGACATTTAGTGGGGTGTAGATCCAGAGACGATGGCCTTTGAAGACTTTTCGTGATCTCAGGGCATATACATGGTCGTGGACATGATTTCATGGTGGGTTTTTTTCCATGAATTCAGAGGGGTCGTGGGATTTGTCCGGCATGTTTTTTGTTTGTCCTGGTGGAGTGATGACTGCCTCCGTTTTTTATCATCTCCTATTTCACTTCTGTTGATAACGCAGCCCGCTTCTTCTTTTCATTTGCACCGGGAATCATTTTCTTTGGGCTCATGATGAATAACGAAAATGTGCTGTGGTGGGGTTTTGGTAGACGCACTCCAAGGGACTCATGAGGCAGCTGTGGCTCTGTCCTTTATGTGTGGCTTCTGATGCTGGGCCAGCGCAGGTACGGATTAATGAATGACTGTCAAAGGCTCACCAAAAGCATCATGGGTAGCTCCCTCATAGCCAATGGGATGCTACGTACAGTATGTACATTACATATTTATGTACATTAAGTACATTACTTACAGTAATGTTCTTACCACTGTGTGTGTGTGTGTGTGTATATGTGTGTATGTTTATATATATATATATACATTCGCACCCTTCCACCGTCTCGCCATCCATGCGCAGCAGGACACCCAGCATGCGATGACCCCCGGCCATTGTGTGCATTTATTCTTTGCTAGAACCCCATTTGAAACATTTTAGAATGTTAAACTCATCGTGTCTGTGTTCAGTGCTTTCCTAAATTGCAAAAAAAAAACACTTGCATGAGTGTGAATGTTTTCTTTTTGCATTTTCTGTTTTTCATTCTGACTTTCAAACTATAATTGTGTGTTGCGTGAACAGCAGACTGTCAGCACCTCTTCTCATATTTTCCTTATGAAACAGTATGCTCTCTGAAATCTAACCTAATCAAACATTAAAAAAGCTTTAAGGCATTAGTGCTGTTGTCAGTATTTAATGTGACCTATCTACAGGCTACCAGTCCCAGAAGACTAAAGTTTATCTGTAACTTACTCTGTATGATTTTATTTTCACAGCGACGTTGCTTTGAACAGATGTATAAAGTTAAAGTTGAAGTTTACTACTTTGAGTGGTAAACCAAACACTACATGAATCCAATCCATTATTATCCTACTAGCAGCCGCTGCTCCATCAGTCTGGTCTGGCCAGTGACATGTGGGCTGTACTTACTGTATGTACTTTTAATCAAGGAACACAGCAGTGAAAATGGAAAATTACCAGGATATTAATATTAGTATTTGTGCAGTACAATGGCCAATCATGTTGCTCTGCTCAGAATCACAGAATCATCATTGAAGTGGGTTACCTAGCAACAGATAAACAATAGGGCCATGTTGCCATGGTGTCACATTTAATGTGCAGGGACAGAGGTTATTCAACTGAAAACGCCTGTAGAATTTACTAAAGTAAAGGAATGAAGTGGATCAGAGGGTCTAGAAACAGCGGTTGTCTGATGGGTCAACATACTAGTTATTAGTAGTAGTAGTCATAATACTAGTAGTAGTAGTTATCACTTTATCATAACTTATCTTATTAAACTCTCTCTCTCTGTTGAGAGAGAATGTCCTGTCCATACCCACTAAGCTGAGTACCACGACCCAATAAAACACATCATCTACACAGTAGCTCACTTTTAAAGGCTTTATTTTTGGATATTTTTTACATTGTTTCTGTTTTTCTGTCTTAAATAAGTATTATTTCATCCATAGCAAAAAAAAACTTTATTACAATTCAGAAGTTGTACTTTTTTACTTTTACTTCAGTAATGGAGTTGAATCAGTACTTCTACTTTTACCTGAGTATTTTTTTCACACCAGTAGCTGTACTTCTACTTAAGTAAAGGATATGAATACTTTTACCACCTCTGATAAAATATACTAAATGAACATTATATGAAGAATGCACGAAAGGGTGTGTAGCGTGGTCTAGTGCCTGGGAGTCTAACATACTTCACTCATTAATTTAAACCTCTCTGGTGCATGTAAATTCAGATTTCTGGGAAAAATCAATGAAATCCTTAATTTCTAAGTGCATGTAAATGTACTGATTGATTCACCAGTAAATCCTATAAAGTTAATGAACGGCAGTGGATGGAAACACTTGGTTTATATTCAGTTTATCATATATTTTATTTTACTGAGACTTTTTTTCTTCAGTTTTGTCAATTTTAATATAATAACCTTTGAAAGTTCTCTGAATTTTCATGAACATTTAAATTATGGAAAATAGACATAGGAAAACACATTATTTACTGTGAAAAAACACAAAATAAAGAGTATAATATAATAATAGATGGATAGATAGAAAAAAAGGGTTAAAGAAAATGAAAACGTAATTTTTTTACCTGATATAAAAGCAGCATTAAGTCATTATGGGTTAAACATGAATCATCTTATAAATGTCCAAATGGAAGCTCATACATTTTAAATAGACGAGTCTGTACATCTGTATTATTGTTTGAATGTGTGGAATATGAAGAGTATGTGAGGGCAAAGAGAACACTTTGACCCAGCAGACTGAAACTGTAGCTGTTCGTCTCAGGCAGAAAGACAGGAACTCCTGAAACTGACATGACAGGGAAGTAGTGAGAGGAGGCTGATAAAGAGGTTTACAGAGCTCCCTGCAGGGTGCATCCACTTCCTAGATCACTCATGACTTTTTTTTTTTTTTTTCGAAAGCTCATGCGTGCTTAATATAGACTCTGAAAGGAACTGTGGAAGCAAAAGTAATAGAAACAGTTAAATTAACACCGACTAAAACTACTGATATCAACTGTTTAATACACATTGATCCACTAATTATATCAATACATGCAAATAATTGATGTTATGTTTTCATGGTCTTCAGATATGGGGAGGTTAAGTCTCTGGCCCTTACAGGAGGCTTTACAATGAATGGTATTCAATGGGAAATAAAATGCAAAAATCATATCTGGTTCGTCATGTGCCCTGAATCACACACGTTGTACCTCATAGTAAATGATAATTATTAATGTGCATTTCAACTGCTTCTATTAGCCAATATTTGCCAGTAAAACCCAGCACTACTTTGGACTACACACTTGGCGCGCATGTGATGTTTTTTTAACTTTAAAATCTAACTGCCTTGCCTTATGGTAAAAAAAAATTCAATTTGGAAGCACTTTTATTTAATAGCCTCTCAGCAAAGGAAGGCTGAAGTGTTTAAGCTAAATATGTAACTTTGTCTTAATAGGATAAGGATATTATTATTTTAAGTTGGTAATGGATCCGTTAATTAGAAATAGAGGGGGAAAATCATATTTTGTTAAACCCACTTTTATTAGTCTTTGGTTCATTTATTTATGTGTTTGGATCCTAAATGTTAATACAGTTTAAATTTGAACCCTCCAGGACATTGGGTTTATGTTGAGTAAATGTAGTGATATTTTGGTTGTTAAAATATAATTATGCATTTTAAAACATTTTCTTGTTGTTCTCTGCTTGAGTGTGAATTCTTCATTAATTCAACTCCACAGATCCATCTTCAGCCCTATTTCTGAGACACCAGAAAAGTGGTCATGAGCACTGACCCTTTTAAATGTAAATGAACCACGCCCCCTTCAGACCACGCCCCCTCCAGGTTTTTGACTGCTGTTCTGTTCCCTTCAGCCACTGCTGTTAGTTAATACAACCGACAACTGAACATTTTGTCATGACCTCCGCTCCGGTGACCTTTCCCCCAGTCATTTCCACACTCACCTGGTCCCACACTGCGCAGCTGCAAGCCGTTCCTCATCTGTGGGACCATTCAGTAATGTCACCTCCATAACCCGGACAACTTTTACCATCTCCTCAATCACCATAACCTGGACATTCATCATCACCACGGACTCTGGCCGTTTGTTCCCAGGTTTTGTCTGTCTTGTCTTTATGTTTCTTAGTTTTGTTATTAAATTATTTTTCCCTTCAGTACTGTGCAATGGAGTCCTCCTTCACCTCACCCCGATCCTGACACACTTAAGGTAATTGGCTCAAAGTTTGGACATATTTTCAGTATGAAATGCTGATGAACAATTATAATAGAATAGAATATTATAGAATAGAGATACTTTATTAATCCTACAATTGGGGAAATTACTTTGTAATAGCAGCAGCATCACATACTAAGAATAACAGAGTGATGTGCAAAACAAAGAAAGGTGCAATGACATAGTAGTGTTAATACAGATAACTGTAGAGTGGAAAGTAAGTAAATAGTGTTATTTACTGAAAGTGTATAGTGTAAACAGAAAATCATATTAGGTATTATGACTTATTATACAATACGATTGCTGTTGTGAGGAAGGATTTCCAGAGCTGTAACGGTCTACTTGAGAAAGTGCTCCGCTGTCTCTCCAGTCAAGAGGATGCTTGACGTTGTCCATGATTGACCTCAGTTTAAGTATCCTCTTTACCACAGTCTGAAAGTTTATGTCCTACTTGGAGAAATGTGCATGGAAAAGCTTGCAGAATTAACAATGTTCTGCTTCTGTTCTGACAAGTTTGTCTTTGTAGATCTGATCTATAATGCACATGTAAAAATGAAAAGGCAAAGCATAATAATGTTAAAATTCCAAAGATTTTCTAAAGATTTTTTTTTTTTTTTTTTTTACCCACTTCCAGTCTGCATGATTCTCACCTGTGAGCAGTGCTGTGGCTCATTACAGTAGGTGGATTTATTCACTGGTGTGCTCTGTGTCTGCTGCCAGATTGTTTGTCGTCCCCATGCAAGACTATCCAGCGTTCACTACTGTCGGCCTCCCTGTTCTGACCTAGAATATTCCTGATCCATATCTCCTTTTCTTGGCTGTGGAGTTCCACCTTTCAAGAACATCCAGCAAAAATGTCAATAAAACATAATTTAAAATCATAGATAATTAAAAAAAAAAGAGAGAGATTTCTGGTCTGTTGTGACTCAACCGGCCAAGGTTTTTACTGTAAGCCATGGAAGTTTTTGGCCAAAGGAAACCTATCGTCTATGTTTTGTTTTATTTAGTTGATTTTTTTGTTTGTTTGTTTTGTTTAGATAACATCTTACATATTTTTTTTTTTTTTTATCTTCTATGTGAAACGAAGAAATAGTTTCCACTTATCATTCATAACACATCCACTTGATCTGATTTCATATTGTTCTTTCCTTAGGTCTGTAGTATGAAACTACTATTATGGAATACCAAAGGCTCCGAGTCCAAAGTGAAAAGTCCCATTAATAAAGAAGAGATTACTTTCACTTGCTGTCAAGGCCCCATGCTGCTAAAGGATTGATGCTCTCACATTAAATCAGCCCCTTGAAAGGTCCTTCCAAAACTGTATGAGTGCCAACAGTACAGGTATTTTTTTGTGTGTATTATGTTTCACTTTCAGGGCATGTTCAAGGCATTGATATTAGGATTTTAATTTGTTTGTTTTTGGGTCGGGTCATTTTTAAAAAAACCTGCATATTTGTCACTTGGTATTTAGACTTTGTATGTTCTTTTCATATATTTTTTTTTTCTTCCACTCCACCCACTTCCCTGTCGTATCTATCGTTCTCTTTCCTTTCCCAATCTCTTTTTCTTTCCTTCTTTTTCCATTTCTCTCCTCAGAGCCACAGGGTTTGTTGTTCACTTTTTGTTGTCTGAGCCATCATTCAAAATGCAGGGCTTTCTTCTGACAGGCACTGAAGCAAGGAAATGAGAAATGACTTACACAGTTTAGCTCCTCTTCATTTTCACTTGCCTTATTATTATCAAACACACGCACACTTGCATGCGCGCGTACACACATGTGCGTACGTATACTGCATGCTGCATATACTTTCACAGATGATTAGTGAAGTCTCCTCAGTGAAAAGACACCTAAATCTGTAAAGCGGTGAAAGGTTTTTTGTCAACGTCCATACTCCATGACATACAGTGCATTTAGTTGACTTTGACACTGCAGAGAGCGATGGCCCCTGCACACCACTAATTAGCTGTCATTCATAATTGATTAAAGTCCAAATGTAAATAATAAATGGAAATTGAATTTTATTTGGGGTGTCTTGTCTATTGCGTTTACCTTGAGCTCTGCACAGACTGGATGTAAACACGGCTGCATAATTATGAAATAATTTACCAATCACATTGTGTTAATCAGGAAGGCTGGAAAATGTCACACATATTTGGAGCAGGGTTTTTTTTTTTTTTAATATATTCACATTGAGGCTGTTTACATGAGCGGAAAAGTTCAATAACTGGAAACAATGGGATAATGGGAATAATTTTAAATTCCAGGTTTAAAATGTAGTTATTCAAACTGGCTTTAAACATTGCATTTTTTATTTAAATGTATGTATATAATGTTTATTTAAATATATGTATAATGTTTTTGTTTTTTTTTTACTTTATTTTCATTCTTGTACTTTTATTATTTTGTGTGTGATCATAATCTATTTTTATTTATCTATTTTAAAGTTGTAATTTAATTGTCAATCACTGTGAAACACGTTATTACTATCAGTAACGTTATGACACATTACTTGTATTTGCTTTTATTGTATTTTACCCCCCCTCCAAAAAAAAGGAGCGTGGGGGTATAGTGTTTGAGTAGTTGTGTTTGTTTGTAAGCAGGTTTAGGCAAGAACTACTGGACAAATTTACATGAAGTTTTCAGGAAAGGTGCAAAGTCGTCCAGAATAGACTCCATTCAATTTTGGTGAATGTAGGTCAAAGGTCAAGGTCACAGTCACCAAAAATGTGTTCGTATGCAAACCATGAATTTTCATGACCACTGTCTGTGTAAGCAAGCCACAGCTCATAGTTGAATAAACTAATGGGTGTGCACAGAGATGACATCACTTGTGTGTCTTGTCTTAATCCAATATTTAATCTCATCCAACATTATTGTAATCACTGTGTGTGTGTGTGTGTGTGTGTGTGTGTGTGTGTGTGTGTGTGTCTGCAGAGACATATCATGCTATAACTCAAAGACTACTTGAGATATCACCATGAAATTACATGGGCATATACATATAGCCAATGAGCATCTGATGCAATGATCCATTTCAGTAAAGGTTAAAGGTCAAGGTCACAATTACCTAAAAGATCAAGATCACATTATCAATTATAACTTTTGAATGGAGGGTCATAGAACTTTCAGATTGGTACCAAAGGATACAGAATGAAGATTTCTAAAATTCTCATAATTGGTGTTATCATCTATGACCAATAGTTTTTGAGATCTCTGGAGGTCAAAGGTGACATGTTGCAAAATTAACTTTTGTAACACTGTGTGTCAAGCATAGGCATATGCTATAACTTAATCAATATTGGACACATTACATTACACGCACTGGCACATATATACCTATAACAAAATGATCAATATTGCAAAAGGTCATAGGTCAAGGTCGCATTTAGCAGAAAGGTCAAAATCACATTGGCTCTAATTCAAGAACACGTCATAGAAACTTAAAATTGGCACAAAATAGGGGCGAGATTAGGCATTCTTTGAATATGTTTGAATTGAGATTTTAGTGCAGAAAGATCTGGTATCGGAGGTATCGATATTTTAGGATCGATCCGCACATCACTATAAAGGAGTCTGTACTGACACAAATCAACACGACTCACCTGAGCCTCATTTGAAATCCAATATAGTGTGAAATAAGCAAACACAAAGTAACACTGGCAGAACGAATCACTACTCCCTCTATTGGTGACATAAATCCAAAACTCCTGCAGGTACCTGTGGGTATATTCAGTTAAAAACCTCTACAATGTTTGGCACAATGTCAGATATCTTTATTCTCAGCTCTGTGATGACATTTTCACACACAGCTCCTTTACTGGGATCAGCTGATATTGAAGCGGTCCAAGCACCAATACACCAAATAACATTCCCCTGCTGATGCTTGGTCAGGATGTCAGTTTTCACTTCATATGATCCCCTTAAGGCATAACACTGTCGTGCAGGGTGGCCTGAAGGATGCAGTTAGGTTTAGAGTTTGGAAAAAATGCCTAGAGAGAGGTTAAAAAAGGAAACAAAACATAAAGCTTTGGTCATCCATCATCCCACCCTGCTCCCTTCTTGGTGTTTTATTTGTTGCCTATTTAACCTCATTGTTTTTTTTTCCATTTCTTACATCTATCTGTTCTGTTGTACATATTGAAACACAACACCATGGGAGTATCCAATGTATTAAATACTGATGCCAAGGGGTTGTGACCTGGAGTAAAAACAGTCTGCATAAACATGACTTATGTTGTTCTCTGTTGACAAATTGTTGTTGTTAGAGTGTGGTTGGAGGCGCAATGAGCCTGCACTGCAAAAATCTAAACCTTACCAAGTGTATTTTTTATCATTTCTAGTCCAAATATCTCATCACACTTAAAACTAGAAAAGCACTAGCCCCCCACCACACACACACACACACACACACACACACACACACACACACACACTACCAAATGAATTGAGGTTTGCTAAAAAGGTTATGTTCGTGCCGTGGTTGGTGTAAAACATAACTCAACAAGTAATGGATTGATTTTGATTAATATGAAAAGAATGAAACAGTTCCAAATAATCAGGATCTAATTGATAATGAATCAAGGAAGAAAGGTTGACCACTGGCGCTGCATGTTTTCCTTCTTAGCTTTAGTTTAGTTTCTAGGCTACATAGTATCTACTGTGTTTTTTTTTCACTCAATCACCACATCAGTGGAGCAAAAAGTAACACTAAAAAAACTACCGGAAAATATGCATTTGAAAACTCAGGGGAAGCAGGTGTTACACCATGGTTTATGGTGGATAAAATGCACATTTAAAAGGAATAGCATGTTGTTATTTCAACTTTTTGCACTTAATATAAAAAGTGAGGATGCATGACAGACATGTGGAGAGAGAGAGAGAGAGTGGTTTTAGAGCCGTCGGTCTAGACAAAATGTGGACATATATTCACCTTCAGTTAAATTTAACAGAAAACTCTTTGCTAACATTAGCCTTTGTTTTGTTGGGGTTAAAATACTGATGTTTGTGTCTTGTCAGTGGACATTGTTACGTTGCAGTGAACTGTAATACAAGTTGCTCATTGCTGGACAGACGTGTGTCCATGTTGTTCCTCCGCTGACAATGTGATGACATCATCATGATTCGTCGACTCAACTTCGACTTTATTGACGGATAAGTCGAATAGAAAAAAACTGAAGTCATTCATGCCCTAGGTGTAACTGTATTGTTTGATGTAAAGAAACTATACTCTTCTAACATCATATGGTGTCAGTATAATGTCCTCGTAAGTGGACACAAGGCCCTCGTAGAACAAAGTGTAGTATTGTGGTCGAGACAACACGTATGTGGACGCCAGATCCGAGCAGATGAATGTCTTATGGGTCAAAAACAGTGGTTATAATGGAAGTAATAGTGTGTTTTTGTCACACTCAGGAGGCAGATGATAGTCTGGAAATATGCTTTAGGTGTTAGAATTTTAAAGATCATGTAAAAATGAACAACTTTTGAATTCTCACCTTATTAAGTAGATTTTTTTTTTAACTCAAAGTGCAAATTGTGTGTTAAAATCCCACAGATACCAGAGGTTTTACCCTATCTCTTGTTTTTGGAAAAACACATTTTTGGTCACTGTGATTTTGACCTTTGACCTACATTCGGGATCACCTCACACCTTTCCTGAAAATGTTATGTAAATTGGTCTGGTGGTTTTTGCATAAAGTTACTGACAAATACCGTAGACATACAAACAGACAAAAAAAAAAAAACTACCAAAAATTAGCACTTATTTCCTTCATGTTCTAGCCTAAATGCAACAATCAGGTAGAATTTGTTCTGCATTAATCAATCATTTTGTGTCTAAATTGCCTGCATGTGCAGTGGACGTGGTGCATGAGGGAGGTATTGTCATCTGTGGGCAATATTTTCAAATCTGAGTCTTATCCTGTAATTCTTGTGAAAAACCTCCCGTTGAAGAAAGCCGAAAATAAACAAACTCTATGGGATATTTTCTAATTTCCCTTTTTCTTTGAATGCTTGGCTATAACTGAGCGCATTCTTTGTGAACACATTTAGGAAATAAATGTATATAAGTGACCAAATCAGCCAACCAAATATACAAGATATATAACTATCTCTTTAGCAGGTGCTATGACAAGATAAGCAATGTTTGTATTTGACTTTATGGGGTGTTTTTCTCAGTTTCTGAAGACACTAAAAACTGTTCCTAATGAATGGGTTTTATTTTGAAGGGGATGTCATTACTTTCAGTGGTAGTTTGTTCTACAGTTGTCTCACAAGGACAGAGTTTCTTGCATCTGTGTGTGTGTGTTTTTTTTTTTTTTTGGAGTCTGTATATCGTAGGACTCTATTCAAGCAATTTTGGTAATCACTATCAGCCTGCCAACAGTTTATTCTTGCATTGTGGATGTCTGCGTGTCTCCATTGTGTATGCACATATTGTGAGGAGTGTGCTGTTCGAGTCAGAAAAAAAAAAAAAAAAAAAAAAAAAAAAAGCCATCGATGCAGTCCTCAGAAGTAGCACATCATTAATAACGGAGGGACCTTTGAAGATCCTGCATAAATGTCTAATTAGGTTTGGTAACCTTTAGGAAACTCAAGTGGGTGAATACTAAACAGGTCTGGAGATCTTGTACTGCATGGCAAACTAAGCACTCAACATGTGGGAGAACGCTCTGACATTGAGGAGGTTTGTTCCCCTGCCTGAAAGGGCATGCAATTTAAGTCATATTACAAGCGCGTCTGAACTCATTGGTCAATTTCTGGCCAATTTATCGCAGTTAACCATCCTGTATATACAAGTCATCATGGAGGTGGAACAAAAATATGCAGCTTTTTTCTTTTCTTTTCTTTTCTTTTCTTTTTTTTTTCTTTTTTTGTCCTGCCCTTCAAGCTGTGGGGATCACTATACTGCATAAGTGTGACAGGACCGCATGGTATTTAGAAAGCTCTGATATCTGAGTATTCAAGCCACCAGCCATATTCTAACCCATACAGTGTAAGAATCATCTGACCTAGAAAATATTAAGGAGAAAAAGCTCCAGAGCTGGTTCACTCTGAAATAGTTTGACCACAGACTAGTAATGTACTTGGATTTGGTGAAAAATAAAAAAAAACCCCAAAAAACAAACCAAAAACCAATGTATTTCATACAGGTACCACAATCATGATCATGTATTATATAAATATAGATGGAGTAAATGCTTATACCGTATTTTCCAGACTATAAGGGGCACTTAAAAGCTTTTAATTTTCTCCAAAAATGACAGTGTGCCTAATAATCCACAGCACCTTATATATGGATTCATTCTGGGTCCACTTAGATACTTCGAAGCGTTTTTGTGTCGTTCACGGCCGGCGTTAGGCATAGGCAGAGTAGGCAGTCGCCTGGGGCACCAGATGTCTTGGGGGCGTCAAGTCCCACACAATTAGAATATTAAGCAACTGTATTTTCTGGACTATAAGGTGCACTTAAAAGACTTTAATTTTCTCACAGTGCACTTAATATATGGATTAATTCTGGTTGTACTTAGTGAGTGGGAATTTTCATTTCTTATCTGATAATTTAAGGGTTAGGGTTAGGCTAGAGTTACTTTTTATCTGATAATTTGACCTTTTTATCTCATAATTTAGTCTTTTTATCACATAATTTTGGCTTTTTATCTGATAATTTGGCCTTTTTATCACATAATTTTGGCTTTTTATCTGATAATTTGGCCTTTTTATTACATAATTTGGCTTTTTATCTCATAATTTTGCCTTTATTACATGATATTGACTTTTTAACTCAGAATTCTGACTTTTTAGCTCATAATTTGTACTTTGGATCACATAATTTAGACTTTTTTCACATAATTTTGACTTTTTATCACATAACTTTGACAGATGCTAATTTCCAATTCCACAAAAAGGAAAGTGGGGTGCTCGCCTAGGGCACCAAATTGACCAGAACTGGCCCTGGGAGCCTCTACCAATTGTCAGCCCCATGAAAGGGACACGTTATGGACCCACGCATAATACGATTTATCATGTCAATCTGTCAAACCATTTTATTTTATTAAAATACCCCAATAGTGCTAAATGTTGAAGTGGGAAATTTGGTCCACATAGTTGCTACATAGGGGAAAAAAAGTCATTTTGAGAAAATGGCATTTAAAGATTTCTATCGAATAATTTACTGCATTTCTGTAGGAAAAAAATGCGGAAAAAATGCTCAGACCCTTTAGTAGTAATAATAATAATAATACAGAATATTTCAAGCTCATTCAAATGGATTATTTAATAACCTGGCAGACACCAAAATCTCAAAATTCATAGTTTTTTCCCCTGTTGTGTCTCACCTTAAAAAAAGCAAAATATAACTCCTTTAAGACATTTCAACTTTTTCATGCTATTCACATTTTAAAGAAACATTGTAGATGTGAACATTTTCATGATGTAACTTTTACTTGCATTGTACTTTTCCACTTTTATTATTCCACTAGTCTGGCCCACTTGAGAACATATTGGCTAAAATGAGTCCGACACCACTGCTCTACATGCTGAAGTAATGCTCCCTCTCCAGGATGAGAAAACTAGATATTACAGCTGAGTGGAGAGCTTTAATGCACCCACACTTCTAAGAAAAACTGGGTTTTACCTGTCATCATGTGGTGTCGCTCTGTGACTCACTCAATCACTTTTTCTCTCTCATGCTGGAAACTTAAATATAGATGTCTAGAAGTTTAATGACGTTTCAGATGACTGTTATGTCACCATGATGGCAAGAAAATTAAGGGGTCTGGTCACATCGTCATCAGTTGGTGACCATAATGCTGTTGATGGGTGCCTTCCTGGTCCTCCTTTGACATAGTCTCAAAGACGTCTGGGTCTTGTCTTAACCTTTAAAGACTCAAATCTAAATTTAGTTGAAAAAGTCACATTTTGTATGTTATAAATGTAACCGAATACAAGGTTCATTATTTCACTGTTTGTGGAAATGTGATGAGATTAAAACATTTTGGAAATCTGTGTTAAAATCCGTGTCAGATGACATCAGATGACACCCTTGTGTCCTAAATTATGTATATTAGGTATTTATACCAATAGTTGTTTGGGTAACACTTTATACCTACACATAATTGACTATGTATTAATCATTTATTAGCCATTTATAAATGGGTTGTTGATTATGTAGTAACCATTTGTTACCTATTTGTTAATGTCTTCATACTAGTGTCTTCCAAAGATAATTTTTAACCAACAGGTGCAGCGTTTGTATATGTGCTTTACAGGTAAACAAAGAAACAGTTGTAAACACTGCACCTGTTGGTTAAAAATAATAACATTTTACACTTATGCTAGTATGAACCTTTACAAGACATTAACAAATAGATAACAAATGGTTAATACATAATGAACAACCCATTTATAAATGGCTAATAAATGGTTAATACATAGTCAATTGTGTGTAGATATTATAAAGTGTTACCGTTGTTTGTTGTTAGAGAAAGAAAAATGGTTGAGTTTTGTTTATTACAAGCTAAACAGTGTACTGCTTTATGTTGGAAATCTGTTGTGTCCCCATCTCTTCATTTTTGGTTAATGTTATGACCCGGAGGTTTCAACATATTTTAGAGAGCACAGGAGACAAAAGGGTTCAAATTTGCCAAAAAAAAATTCTTTATTTAAGCAAATTAACTTTCTCTAAATTAACCCCTTTACCCATACCCAGAACAATAAGGAATCCCAAAAATTCAAAGAAGAGTTGAATTTACATACAGTACCGCTTCCTCTACCCTGTTAAAACAACCTGCAACTAAACCCTGTAAAAAGAAATTAACAGGACGTCCAGACTCACTGGGTCAAACAAGAAAGAAACAAAAAAAAAAGCAAAAAAAAAAGGCAAGCGCATAATAATAATAATAATAATAATAATAATAATAATAATAATAATAATAATAATAATAATAATAATAATAATAATAATTATTATTATTATTATTATTATTATTATTATTATTATTATTATTATTATTATTATTATTGTTGTTGTTGTTGCATTCTGCGCATGTTCATAATAAATCATTCAAATCAAATCTTGCAGCCGAAATTCTCCCATCACCAGCGTCCCAGCTGGAGGCTAAAAGGTCTCTCTTCAGAACCGTATGTCTGTTCAATTTATACTGGATATTGCACAAAAATATAACAGCAAAAAACATCCATAAATATAACAATAATTATCTAAAGAAATAAATAAGGTAACTAATTTAACTTCTACTTTGGTTCTTGAGAAATTGTCTTTCACAGTTAGAAAGTTTCTGAACTCTATAACATTTGGAAGTTATTTCTGAAATTAATTATGAATGGTGTTACAATAATGATAATTAATGATAATTTATGTAGTTTGCACATGTACGTGCACAGTTTAATTTCAGCTTTATAACTTTATTCACAATGTGCAGTCTGATATTTTTCACGTTAATTTTTTCTGTTTGTTTTTATTTAGTTTATTTTGAATTGATACATTTTCTTTACGCTTTGAACCTATTGACATGAATTAAATACCATAACATTTCCCCACAGATCCACAAAGTAAGACAGGTAGGGCTGATGATGGAACAGAATAAACGAAGTCTATTATATTCTATTTTAACCCTGTAAAGCCTGAACCATTAAATCACTGACAGAAAAACTTTATTGGTCTTTCTAAACAACCAAAAAAAAAGTTGTATGATATGATTCTACTCGACTAATTTCCATGAATCAGATTCTGATGATAATGATGACTCTAGGTCAAAGGTCAAGGTCAAGCACACAATCAAGGTCATAGGTGTGAATGTGAGAGTGATTGTTTGTCTATATATGTTCAACCCTGAGATGAACTGGAGTGGGGTGGGGTACAGGGTGTACCCCACCCCACCTTCACCCATTGTAGCTGGATTAGACCCCCAGTGACCCCCGTGACCCTAGTGAGGCTAAAGTGGGTTCAGATGACGAGAGACCAGGTTCTGTGCAAAGCGGTCTTCAGTAACTGTGGCTTCTATCTGTTCATTACACAAACGGCAGGATGGAGATTTGCCAAAATCACTACTTTACCTGGAGGTTTTACAAAC
This sequence comes from Siphamia tubifer, assembly GCA_020466265.1. Taxonomy (NCBI): domain Eukaryota; kingdom Metazoa; phylum Chordata; class Actinopteri; order Kurtiformes; family Apogonidae; genus Siphamia; species Siphamia tubifer. The sequence continues at coordinate 24,699,939 of CM035802.1, read as the reverse complement.
ATGTTTTTTTTTGAGTGTGCACAAACACAGAGAAAAATGTCTGCTTTCCAGAAAAGCCCAGTTACATGTAAATTCCGTCACTCATTATATTTGAGAGTCTGTTTTTAAAACCTGTTATTTGCTAATAAAATAAATACATAAATACATAAATAAAAAGTGTTATTGATTCAAATCCCATAACCTTTACTGGAATCTGTTTCCATCCATTCATTGTTCGTATCTGTGAAATGAACACAGATCATTTACTTCAAAGTCTGTATGAATTAAATAATTTAGTAGCTTCTGGTGAAAACTTCAAATCATACACATGTATGGGGTTATTAATTAAGAAATGAATAATTAATTACTTTATAATTTTGATAATAAAAAAATTGCATTTTACTGGTAATTTGAGACATGAAGATGTATTTTTTACATCTTAAATGTGTCATTGTCGCATCACCATTGTTTATTTAAGTCAGAAAATCCCTGAATATGAATAAGAATGATTAATATTAATAAAAATAATGCAAAGATTGCTACAATAATGATTTGAGCTCTTTGTACTAGTGTACAGTGACATATATTCAGACTTAAACAGTCAAACACTTTTCAACTTCTTATGCAAATTAAGAGGAATTTATTTACAATGACAAATACAAAGTAAATAAAGAACAGATAAATATAAAACAGACAAATGGTTTAATGGTTGAACTTTGGTCTAATGGCAAAGAGAAAGGAATATATAGGTTCAGGAGTAGATTTTACTCATGGACTCATGAACAATGGACACGTGGTTGTGTGTTGTGCTGGACAAAGAGGCATCTCTTGTTGTCTTGGTAACAGGGCGCACACTGGATGAGCTCGAGCGAAGCCGAAGTCTGTGTTCACGCACTGAGAGAGAGAGAGAATAACATGCAACAAATTTAAGTTGACTTGTGCCACGGGAGTCGACGTGTCGACAGGTCGACATTTTACTTCATGTCCTACCAATGGATTAAATAAAGTTTAATAAATAAAGACCCAGTGTGGCTGTTATGACAGTAGCAAAATTATTATATTTTTTTCTCTGTATTTAACTTTTCTTATGTGATTTATCACAGTTTATTGTAATACTCTACTGTATTATAAAATTTTGCACCTTATTTTGGGCTGTCAGTGGTCTGTGTATTTGGTTTCAGGGCCTTTTAATTTAACTGTGTAACTTGACACACTTGGTTTAGCTGTTTTTCCACAGGATTCACACCCTGCTTGGATATTGACTCTGCTGACAGGACTAGTGACACTGAGACATGAACCTGCTGTTGGATTTAGGTCAGACCTCTGTGACAGCCATGTCAAATCAATCAATCAATCAATCAATCAATCAATCAATCAATCAATCAATCAATCAATCAATCAATCAATCAATCAACTTTATTTGTATAACACATGTAAAAGTGTTGTACATAACAATACAGAGTTGATTGGTCAAACTGTGAACTCTTGGTTGGAACAAAACCCTGCAGCCACACCGGCCTTTTGTGGAATAGTTTGGACATGCCTGATTTAAAATCATGTGACCTGTTAAAGTCACTCAAGGTCAAATGACCCCCGACCTCTTGGGTCAACAGTAGGATGAAATCTATACACACAAAATGCAAAATTGAAAGACATATATTTTGACGCTCATTGAAAATCTCTTAGATGAACATAGTTCAAAGGTCTCGTCTCATCATCTGAACCCACACTAAGGTACGGGGGTCACTGGGGGCCTAATGTGTGAAGGCGGGGTACACCCTGTATGAGTCTCCAGTTCATCTCAGGGCTGAACATATATAGACAAACAATCACTCTCACATTCACACCTATGGACAATTTAATTAACCAATGAACCTATCAGTGCATGTGTTTGGATGGTTGGAGGAAACTGGAGAAAACCTGAGACATGAGGAGAACATGTAAACTCCACACAGAAAGGTCTGGTGTTGGTAATCAAACCAGGGTCCTTCTGTTTGTGAGGCACCAGTGCTAACCACTGCACTAGTTCAAAGCTTAAATCCAAAATTTGATTTTGACCCTTATCGTGTGCTTGACCTTGACCTTTGACCTAGAGTCATCATCAGAATCTGATTCATGGAAATTAGTCGAATAGTTTTTGTGTAAAATTGCTGACTAACAGACCAAAAAAAATCAAACCAAAAACAATACCCCTTGCCTCCTCTTCAGGGGGGCGGGGTAATAAATTCAAATGTTGCTGCACATTGTTGCCTCACTGTCGTCATGGTAACTATTGCTGTCACTGTGTTGTAAATATATGTGAAAATCACCAAAAACAGTCACTTGCCCGATAAAGGGTTAAGAATACCTGCTCAAACACTCCATTTGCATTCCTGGCTGACGTTTGGAAATATTCACGAAGGTCATCGTAGTTTTCTCTTTTTTTTTTTTTTTTTTTTTTTTTTAACGAAAGCAGTCACTCCTAACAACACGACGCTGCCACAATGTTGACGACCATTCTTCATCCACCCACCTCATCCATAAAACTCATCTTTATGAACAAAGAATCCAGTTGTGTGTTACTTTCTCATCTTTCTCATCTCATCATATTGGCTCCTTCCACTCACATCTGTGTCACGGTGCTCATTTGCAAACTTATTCGTGCTGTTTTTCAGTGTAGAAACAGTGGCTTTCTCCTCAGGGAACAAACTTTCAGGTTATGAAGATACAGCTTTTGTCTTTAATGTGAATGGAGATATTTTTGGACCAGTTACTTTGTGCATCTTTACCAGTTCAAAGTCTGTTGTCCTGGGATTGTGTTGAACCTGTCACAGTAAAATACTTTCATCTCTAGCAGTCGATACATTTCTCATTCTCTATATTCCCCTGAACTTCACGGCTGTTTGATCCCATGATGTTCGATTGTTTCTACAGATGACCTCGAATACCTGAGGACGAGACTTCAAAAACGCTTTAAGCTGACCCTATTACAACTATTAATAGAACTTTTAACCCTTTCATGTATGAATTATGACAGATTTGGTCAATATTTGCTTTCATGAGTGTTTTTATTCCTCTTTAGGCATGAGAAAAATATGTGATCGAACTTTTTTTTTGTTTTACCCTGCCTGCCTTAAGGAGAGAAAGGGGATTTTATTAAAATTTTTTTTTGGGGGGGGGTGTTCTTTTGTCCATCTGTTTGTTTGTCAGTAACTTTACACAAAAACTACTGGACCAATGTCCATTACATTTTCCAGTCCCACAGAATTAGAATATTAAGCTACTGGGATGGCCATGGCTCAGTTGGGAGAGCGGGTCGTCCATTGACCAAAGGGTTGGCAGTTCGATTCCCACTGTCCCACTGTCTGTCCTCGTCAGTCCGTTGTGTCCTTGGGCAAGACACTTTACCCTCCTTGCCTCCAGTGTCACTCACACTGTCAGTCTGTGGGTACATATGTGACCCGCCACCACGAAACCAGGCATAAGTCGCGCTGAGCCGTTCAGAGCTACAGCCAAATTTAGGCTGGAAGGTGATTTGTTATTTGTGTTTACACCATATCAAAAAACGGTACCGTAACACCTCTATGTTCAGTTCCTGTGGTCATTACATTGAAATCCAATCAATAAAGGTGTTTATTGGGTCAATTATTTAAGCGGTGACAAAAGTTTAAGGATTGCTGAGCAAAGACAAAGACGACTTCCACCTCTTTTCGCCGAACAAAACGATCTCCGTTCCGTGAGTAAACACCCAAGTGTTCGGTACGAGGTAAAAGCTTATATTGAATGCTCTTGTCCAATGGCGTAAGCCAAATGATTATAATATGTTGCAATTCTGTCCTATTATTATAATATATAGAACTTCTGTGACATGTCCATCAGAGTGTCCTTTAACATCTGTGAATATTTTTTGTCAATCGGATACGAATTATTATGCGTTGCTAAAGACTTCCTACCCCAAAACAGTCCAAAACTTTAACGGACAATATCTAAAAATATGCAAATTGCATAATAGGTCCAACTGTGGATATTAAAATGACCATAACTTTGGTTCTACTTATGATAGAAACATAATTTTTTCACCATCTTAAACCTTAGTTTCCACTCTACCAATCTACACAGATAACTCAGTTTTGATTTCCAGACACTTATGCCTGGTTTCGTGGTGGCAGGTCACATATGTAGTTTACCACCACCAGAGGGAGCATGTGAGAGTGAATGAATAATGGATCAATGTTGTAAAGCGCTTTGGGTGCCTTGAAAAGAGCTATAGAAATGTAATCCATTATTATTACTGTATTTTCCGGACTATAAGGCACACTTAAAAAACTAAAGATAAATCCTTTTTTTTCCCTACATTTATCTGAGGTTATCATTATGTCCATCCTGGGAGGAAAGATGTCTCCATTTGTCTTTTATTTTTGGGTCTAAAAAAGTTGGAAAACTGCTCGATACCAAAATGTTTGATAGATGTAAACAGAAATGTATATCCATGCTTGGAAAAACATACACGCATAATTTTCACCACATCTCAAACATCAAAAATAAACATAATAAAAGGTCGTCCTGATCACGAAGCTTTACATCAAACTCCTTGTTAAAGTTACATCAACGTACACATAGTGAGAAACACATCACAGGCACATGCACTCAAACATATTTATTCTATGTGTCCTGAAACACACATGCTAGCTGACACACACACACACACAGAGTTGTCAGAGCACAGTGTAAAATCAGAGGGGCTGTTAATGGAGGCGGACAGCTTGGCTGCTGTTTCATCAAAGTGCAGAGGAAATGCAGATCTGTGTCCTGCAGGATGCTGGGAATTGGATCAGCTTCCTTCTGTCTGCTGAATTTGAAACACATACCAGCAGGGAATTAGACAGCCTTTACCACTGTACAGTGACTTTCTAATGGCCATCCACAGGAAATATTTACTCACTGTCTCACATGTGCTGATATAACCGTCAGGAGGCACAACTTGTCCCCTGGCCAGATAGCTTTATTTATGGACACCTCAAGCATACTATCCTTATTGACATGATGGAGGCGGCCCGGCGGAGATTTAGTTCTGCGTTTTGATTGTGTTAGGTTTGGATCTCACTTTGTTAGCAGAAAAATGATGAAATAACAATAGATCAGAGTGTACGCTGTATGAGGTTTGTTCATTTAAATAGTAACTGTGTTTACACTGGCACACACATCACATTAATAATTGAAGATGTAAATATTTGTGGAAATGGTTTTACATTTTTAATTCAAACATGTAAATGATTTTACATTTTTAATTATTTTTTTTAATTTACATTTATATACATTTTATATACATACCACATTTCTTATTTTTGTCTTGATATTAGATTAAACACTCATTTGTGTTTTTTCTGTGTCTTCTTCTCTGCAGTTGCTTCTTGTTGTGGCTGTTAAATGGGAAATTTCACCACAGGTAGGATAAATGAAGTATCTCATGTCTCTCATCTCATCCGATCTCATATCATCTTATGTAATCTCTCATCTCATTTCATCTTATTTCATCTGTCTCATCTCATCTTAACTCATTTTATCTCATCTCTCTCATCTCATCTCATCTTATCTCATCTCTCTCATCTCATTCTATCTCATCTCATCTTATCTTATTTCATCTTATTTCATCTCTCTCATCTCATTTTAACTCATTTTATCTCATCTCTCTCATCTCATCCTATCTCATATCATCTTATCTAATCTCTCATCTTATTTCATCTCTCTCATCTCATCTTATCTCATCTCTCTCATCCTATCTCATTAGATATCACCTTATCTAATCTCTCATCTTATCTCATTTTATCTCATCTTATCTCATCTGTCTCATCTCATCCTATCTCATCTCATCTCATCTTATCTAATCTCTCATCGTATCTCATCTCTCTCATCTCATCTCGATCTGTGATTTAAATGAACTGACAGTTTTTCTCAGACCTCAGGTATTCAGGTAGTTTGTTCCACATGTGAGGAACAGAACAACTGAATGATGCTTCACTTTGTTGTTGTTGGTTCTGATTTTGGGAACAGACAGTAAACCTGTCCCTGATGACCTATGACCTCAGGGCCCTGGATGCTTCATATGGAACCAGCAGGTCTGTTTGGGTCCAAGGGCGTTTAGTTCTTTATAGACCAGGAGTAAGATTTTGAATTCTAACCTTTGACCCACAGGAAGATAATGTAAGGAGTTGAGGACCGGTGTGATGTGGTCCAGTTTCCTGGTACTGGTCAGGACTCTGGCAGCAGCGTTTTGGATCAGTTGTAGCTGATGGTTTTCAAACATCTTCAAACGTTTGAAAAACACAAAACAAAAACAAACAAAAAACAAGCTTTGCACCTGTTTCCCTCATGCTTTATGGGGACTTCTGGGAAAAAAAAAATTAACGTATTTATAGGGCCACATCATTTCTATTTTTACTAGTGGGGACCTTTATTTATATTTAACCCTCGTGGGGACCTGAATTTTGGTCCCCATAGTGTCAGAGGTCCCCATGCTGTGGCTCTGTAAACATATCACTGTCCCCATAAAGATGGAATATACACAAATACACACACTTACATGCATACTTAATAATTTCAATTAATAAATTAATGAAATACTGGACTATGTTTTTTAAAAAAGAAACCAACATAATTTTCACTTGTTCCATTAATAGATTTTTTTTTGCTTAATATAAGCCAAATTATCTTTTATTTATTTATTTATTTATTTTTTCCAATGACTGCCACATTTGCTTGTAGTCTGAATGTAGACTCAAAAGGAAAATATTACTCTAAAGATTTATACAAATAAAGATACAACTGATGATAGACACTGAAACTACTTACCTGAGCTGAATAAAACACCAGTTAATGCTGTTAAATACACTTGTGCATTAATGTAGAAAAGAGTATAATAAAGGAGCAGTAACTAAACCACATCGACCTTGAATGCAGACCTCGTCTACATTAACCTATAAAGACCTAGTGTTACTTTTGTGTCTATTTTTCAATAGATTCCATCTTTAAGTGATTTATAATCATGTATTATTGCATTTCTTTCAATGAAAACCATATATTTAAGTCATTGATGTCATTGATGTAGATGTTCTTTACAGGTCAGACAGAGAAAATTCAAAGGTTATTTTACTCACTATTTCTTACATTTTTCAGAAAAACTGAAGAAAAAATGACTTTTTCACATAAAATCCTGAACATAAACCCAGTGTTTCCATCCACTGTCTACATCCACAACAGGGATGTTAAACTGAATTTGCTTTAATTTGCCAAATTTGTCTTTCCAGTGGGCAGGACCACGAAAATAATGACACAACAACAAGGCTTCTCTTAGTTTTAGTACCCCCCCCCAAAAAAAAAAAAATACAAAATTAAATTAAATTAAATCAAAATTAAATCAAAATTAAATTAAAATAAAATAAAAATTTAATTAAAATAATAAATAAATAAAATAAAATAAAATAAAATAAAATAACCCCCCAAAAAACCTTTTGGATAATTACATAAAAGAAACTTAAACTTAATTTGAAAATTTTCTCCAATTCTTACAATCTTCTGCCTTGACTCATTATACATTCATGTTACACACCTCAAGAGTAATGTTCCAGTGATATATAATAACTTATTATTAGACAATAGTCCTGGAAAATATCATTTCAAGAAATCTTAGCAAGATAATCTTCACTTGTTCCACTGTCAGGTTGATCTATGTATTATTATTAAAAGGCCCCAAATACTACCCCTCAAACCCTTTAAAAAGTATAAAATTATAGACATATTGTATGAAATATGTGAAAATTTAGATTTAAGATTTAATTTATTGGTCTCAGTGAGTAAATATATGTTCATTGACTGAACATTAAATAAATCATGCAAATAATTTTCATACTATTGTAGTTGTTTTAATTGTCACTTTCACCTTCAACAATGTTTATTGAAGGGCGTTTGGTGAAATATCAATTGTCTTTAACAACTTTTTACAATCTGTGTAAAAAAAAAAAAAGTGGGTGATAGCTCGACTCGTGAACTTTTTGGGGGGGAAGTTTTTTTAATCTACACAGTAACAAATTTTTATTACATTTGAAACTTCATATTTTTCCTGGTCAAATAATTATTAATGCGTTCATGGCAAAAAAAAAAAAAAAAGAGTAGTTTTACTTTTTACTTTTGTACTTTATTACAATCTAGAAGTTGTACTTTTTTACTTTTACTTCAGTAAATCACTACTGAACTACTACTATTTTTTTTTTCCACATAAATAGCTGTACTTCTACTTAAGTACAGAATGTGAGTACTTTTAACACCTCTGATTTCTGATTTGGTACCGTTGGAAAGAACGGGATTCCGTCTAGACAACCCTTGAATAGAAATCTAGGTAATTATATATTTGAACCAATGGGAGGCCTCAGAACAAAGCCTTCTTAAGTAAAAAAAAAAATCACTTGTTGCTATGGAGATGTTGAAAAACGGCCTCTGATTGGTTGAATTAGTGTCACACAAGCATTATCAATAATCTTTCAGATAAATATAAAATCTTAATTTTTGAAATTTGACCCAAGTGGCTGGTTTTGTGGTGGAGGGTCACATGTGTATTTGTATTTATTTTATCGTGTAATTATCCTGGAGGAGAACAGCTCCACGTTTGCATCATCTACCTGTTTAGTTTGCCAGACACCAACAAAAACAAGTTAGACTTTAAGTCATTAAAGGTGTCAAAACAAGGTATTTACCGAGACTAAATGCCGGAGCTATGGCAATTCTATCACGGCGCAGGAACGATCTAGCAGATGTTTTGTCATTACGTATCAAGGCAGCGCGGTTCATCTCAACCATTCAACAAGGACAGAGTTTTACAATAGCATTTAACCAATCACTTTAAGGCTGATGTTATTTTAGGAGAATCCATGTTGGCCCACGGGAACGATATATGCAATTTTATCACGTTCCTCAATCTGTCAGCAGCATCTTTTTACTTCAAGGTGAAGGTCGAGAAGAAAAACACACACATTTACACACACACACACACACACACACACACACACACACACACTTACAGTATATTCAATGTGAACCCTCAATTATAACATCCTCATTGCAAGAAGTGTTTTTTTTTCTAATTTCTTGTCCAAATATCTCATCACACTTAAAATATTCAATTTTTTTAAGTGCAAAAAAACCCCCTAAAACATTAAATCATGAAAATACTTACTTTTATAAACTATCAAAAAAAATATTTTTTTTTAAAAAGGGAATGATCTGAAAAACTGAAATTACTTAAGAAAAATAAATGCAATTTTAACGTTATAATTCAGCTTATTATTTGTACATGTACATTGTGTATCGGATCTACAAAGACATTAAACACAAAGATATTAAAAGCAAAAGAAGCAGAAAATTGTTCAAATTGGATATAGGATAGTTTGTACATGTAAAAATTTCCGTAAGTTAATGTTACTAAACCTAACACAAAAAAACAAAGACAAAAGTGCGACACTGTCATTATTTCTAGGAATAATGTCACAGTGTAGTTTTCATATCAAATTGAGAATAAAAGATACTGACTGATTATTTTTATAGTTTAATATACAAAATCTGACAAGTGTATTTTTCTCATTTCTAGTCTAAATTTCTCATCACACTTGAAATAAGACATAATCACGTAAAGAGTAACTTTTCAGTGAGATATAACAACTTACTTTTAGACAATACATCTGGAAACCCTTATTTCAAGAAATCTTAACCTAATTTTCTTTTTTCAATTGTTCCATTGGCAGATTTTTATTTTTATTTTTGCTTAATTATATATACATATATATATATATATATATATATATATAATAAAGATATTTTATATATATATATATATATATATATATATATATATATACATACATATATATATTTCAACTTCAGGAGGAAAATGGGCCATTTTTAAAATATATTTTTTTGTGAAATTCAACTTTTAATATTTCATAATTCATATAGTGTTGATTGTTATATTCCATACAGGTTGTGTTATTTTTAGTTTGTAATTTGAGGCACAAAAAGAGCTTTCAAACAACGTCCAAACCATTTCTGTAACCTACATTGACTGTCAGGATGAATGCATGGTGTACCACCCACCTAATTAAAACGTTTCTCCCTTAATATTGGTCTCAGAGTTGTGCAAATGCTGGTTACTAAAAAGGAATACATTTCATTAAAAGCTCTGATGGTCAGGCCCTAAAGTGTCTGATTTGAAAAGGAATGACCCATTTGCTGGTACTGTGTGGCCCAGTACTTGAGGCCATGGTATGTAGCTTTGAATGGTAGTTACATGTGTGTGTTGTGAAGCCAGTCCAGTTAGGTCAAAGAAACAATCAGTTGAACATATGTGACAGTAGTGTGGCTGGCTATTGCTCTGTGTTGTTTAATCTTACACGTGAATGGTTCAGGTTCTTTTTCGGCCGCACCAATTAAAAGACTGGATGAAGGTGGCCACCCCAGAAATTGTTTTCCTGGCTACGCCCCTGGCTCTGTCACTCTCCCATTTCACTTTCTTCTGCTCTTGTGTCTTTCTTGTTGCAGTGTCCATCATTACAACAAAGTAAATTAAAAAAAAATAACTCAGTGTCAGAGCTCCATTCATTCACTACAGTGCTCTGCCTGTGGCCATAGCGTCTTACAGAAACAAGTCCAGTGTAAAGCAGTCCAGTGGTGTTGTCATAGTGACACACATCTGCACAGCTGCTGTAAATCAGTCCAGTTTTGTCCTACTCGTAGCTAGAAATACCATTTGGAAATAACCTATTTTTGAGCTGATAATCTCATTATAAATTGCAGACTATGATCAGTGGGGATGTTTTTTTTTTCCTCCTTTTTTTTTCTTTTTTCTTTCTTTAATTTCCTTCACAGTAGTGTGCTGCGACCTGCCCTGGGTCGGCCAGTAAGGGGTATATATATATATATATATATATATATATATATATATATATATATATATATATATATACTGCTAAGTGAATGCCTCAGGCAACAAAAGCCCAGTAAGGTCGAGGAACCAGAGGGGCTATCGTGGAAGGACAAACCCTTGCATGGCGTGTACCATCGGAAAATTGAGGAAGTGGCTGATATGGAAAAGACATACCAGTGGCTGGAAAAGGCTGGACTAAAGGACAGCACAGAGGCACTACTCATGGCTGCACAAGAACAAGCCCTGAACACCAGAGCAATAGAGGCCGGGGTCTACCACATCAGACAGGACCCCAGGTGTAGGCTGTGTAGAGAAGCCCCTGAAACAGTCCAGCACATCACATTAGGGTGTAAGATGCTGGCAGGCAAGGCATACATGGAGAGGCATAACCAGGTAGCGGGCATACTGTACAGGAACATCTGTAAAGAGTATGGACTGGAGGTCCCAGGGTCAAGATGGGAGAACCCCCCAAAGGTGACAGAGAACAAACAGGCCAAGATCCTGTGGGACTTCCAGATCCAGACTGACAAGATGGTGATGGCCAATCAGCCTGACATAGTGGTGGTGGATAAACATGAGAAGACAGTGGTAGTGATAGATGTAGCAGTCCCCAGTGATAGCAACATCAGAAAGAAAGAACATGAGAAGCTTGAGAAATACCAAGGGCTGAAAGAGGAGTTAGAGAAAATGTGGAGTGTGAAGGCAACAGTGGTACCAGTAGTGATCGGAGCATTAGGGGCAGTGACCCCCAAGCTGGGAGAATGGCTCCAGCAGATACCAGGAACAACATCAGAGATCTCTGTACAAAAGAGCGCATTGCTAGGAACAGCTAAGATCCTGCGCAGAACCCTCAGGCTCCCAGGCCTCTGGTAGAGGACCCGAGTCTGAAGGAGACACCGCCCACGTGGGGCGAGAGGAACATTTTTATATATATATGGCAGTCAGGACCTTTAAGGTAAAATCGAGAGAGAGAATTTGATAGTTGTGTACAAGTTTGATAGTGTGCAGAGAGAGTAGCAGATATTTTTGGCCTCTCATAGAAATATGTGCCTTATCGTTACAAGACCAGGAACATGCACAGAATGACAGGAATAATGTTAAAGTGGAATTAACAGTTTATATGGCAGAGGAATCATCATATTCAGAATTAAGATCGGAATAAACCAGTTATTTGGAATTAAGTTTAATTTGGAATCATAATTTTCAACTGGAATTTGGTGTTTACATGGTCATCTTAAAGCAGAATTCACTTTTATTCGGAATTAAACAGGAATAAAAACTCCCAGGTAAACAGGACAGTTGTTTTTTTCATTAGACAAACTTATGTGTCAGTAACATTTGGACAGTTTTAGGGTGAACAGAAAAGTTACTCTTTAGGTAACTACACTATGTCTTCTTTTTAAGTGTGATTTTGATTACAGATGAGAAAAATACACTTGTTAAGATTTGGATTTTTGCAGTGCTGAGTTTACTCACAAATACAAAGTCTAACAAATTAATATAATCAACAACCACCACCTGAGAATCCCTTCTTACTCCCACGCCTATCTTCATTCTCCTTCTCCCTCCTGACGACTCCAAAGAAAAAGTGTCAACTGCTTTTGCCATATTGATGGAGCCCGGAGGTCTATGGAGACCTCTAATTTTCTGAGTGAACGGTCCCAGAAAGAACTAATGATATGTTAATGCTGAATGGCAGACATTAGGGAGGCTAAATGACGGCAATCCCAATTACCTCTGAGGGACGCGCCTTGTGTGGTTTTGTCACGCAAACAAACTCTGTAAATACAAATAATGCTCTGAACATTGGCTGAAAGGACTCTGGGGTGTCTGACAAAATGTCATAGATCTAAGTGTAAAATCCAGGAACTGAAGACCATGAAACTTATTCCTGAACAATAATTACACCCACACAGGCTTTGTTTTGCGACAAAAAAAAATTTAAAAAAAAATAAATAAATAAACACATAAATAAATGAGAGGGAAGAAAAAAAAAAACCCTGTACTTCACAGTGGGAGATTTACATCTTCTGTTTCCTGTGAGAACAAGAACACCGGCGCCGATACTTACCTTTCCAAAAAATGTCACGAAACTTGGACGGCTCGTTGAAAATATTGTCGGAAACTTTTGATTATTTGCTTTTAACACAGACTCGGGTTTGGCAGGAATATCATCCGCCGCCTGTTTACTATAGAGGTGGAAGCAGTGGGTGGAGGTTAGTCTTTGAATGGCATGAGATTGAAAAGTGGCGGCGGATTCTGAATTCCCCAGCCTCCCTACGTGTTACCCCCACCCACCCACCCCCAACACCAACCCACCCACCCTCTGTTAGTAGGTTTTACCTGTGAATGTATCTGTTAGTATGTATGTGCTCCTGTTTGGCTTGGCTTAGCTGCAGATTGCTCCCCCCACCCCCACCCCTTTTCCCATCCTGCTGGTAGTGTGTGCAGCATATGGCCATTGTGATGGAGGGTAAAAGGAAATGACAGGCCATTTGAAGATGCTCTAGTCCCTACATCATGAATAATGCAGCGGGTGCAGCGAGTAGGTTCTCAGCACAAGCTTCAAAGTTTATCGGCCTCCCCTGTCTCCCCGGGAGAGAGACTACAGTGCTGCGGGGAGATTAGACCGACACTGAGCAGGGACCTGGTCAAACTCAATTAAATACAACCAGGATAATTCCATCCTCTCATTGTGCCATTCTGTTTTATTAGAAAAATAAACCCAGCATGCTCACACCTTGAAATGACAATGGATATGGAAAACAGACAGTGAATTATTAAGCAGGGTATCATGTGTGCTCAGTCGCTTCATGTAAAAATATGCAAATGGGAGTAAAGCTGAAGACATTATTGATGAATATTTCCATTAATTATGTCAGACAAACACCGTAGGATCGACGGAGAAAGAATAAGAGAGACGGAGAGAGAGCGAGAGAGAGAGAGAGAGAGAGAGAAAATCGGTTTCACTTCGGGATATGTGCACGACTCCCACTTTTGTTTGGCACCAGACCGAAAGAATTCAATACAATGGTGGATGGAAAATGCACAGAAGTGGTGTTAAGTCTTTTGTTGATGGGTTTTAATAGTCCCATTGACACATGATTTATTAGTCATTCTCATCTTAATGTATAATTCAGCTGAAAAACCCCAAAATACCTATAGTAAATTCTTGCTGTTTGTTTAAATATGCATGTTTCTTTCCACAGTTTCCTGAGTCTTTGGAGATCTAATTAGTCCTGGAGCCCCTCCCGACGGCAGATGTAGGCCTGCAGAAACACCCCCCTCGACGGAGGCTGTTATAGCATGTAACTATTTTCCATGTCTACATGAAAACAAACACTTATGCCACCCACACATTCAGTTCTATATCAAGCCAGGCTTGGCTAATGATGATAAACCTACGTAAAAGTACAAAGTGCTGCTAATTAGGTCTATGTCGATTATAGCTCATTAATGCTGATGTTGTCCTGACATGTTTTTGCCAATCATTGCTGGAGAGGACTTGGGTGCATCATTTTCTAATTACTTTAATTCATCATTGTACTGATGCTCTGGGCACGGTGGTATCGGCCTCGCTGTTCTGTTTTTGAGTAGGAATCTCAGGGAAAAAAAATAATTGATCGTTTGGTCTTTGTAGAGAAAGTATCATCCATCTGTCCAGGAATATTTGAAGTATTTGCTTTGAATTGTTGAAAGCAATGAAGGAAAGTGTGTTTTATGCTTTTCAAGATTCAACATTCTTTTATTGTCATTCAACACGTAGAACCAAATTCCAACAGTGTAAGAACCAGATGTCATATTTTATCAGTTTAAAGTCACTATAGGTTTTCACAACCTTATGTAAGTCTAATAACTGAGGTATAGGATCAATAACGTATCCTAGGAAATTTCCCTACGGTGGAATTAATAAAATCTTATCTTTAAGTAATGCTTTAGAGTGACACATTATTATAACAGAACGGTCTTCAGAAAGGTCTGATTTTGTACAGATAATAATTCAGTCCAAACATATGCTAAATTTACAGAATAATTTGGAGCCACAACATCTACATGCTTAATTTGTGGGACTTTAAATCTTCAGATTCAACTGGACAATGATCAGTCACTTTGCATTTGATTGGATATTTCACAAACCAATGCACTGTATTCCTTTGTGATGTCCTTTAAATCAGTAGTAGTGAGTTTCATTTCTGTCAATAAGTTCAACGAAGATTTTTAAAAGTGCAGGCAAAAAATTGTCAATCAAAAATACCAAATTAAACCCAAAAATTATTCAAATGAAAAATATCAGAATGTAATAGAAAAAAAAAAAAAAAAAAAAAAAGTGCAGATTGTGTAAAATATTTGCCTTCTTCCTTTATTACGACTTCAGCCTTTTCGTTTTCGCTCCCTGACATTTTGATTGTGGTTTTGACACAAACGCGACTTCCATTGGTGGATTACTATTGGTTGATTTATGTACGGGCGTATGAAGCGGCTCTGGCCACAGCAGCTACTCTGCTTCTGATTGGGTACACTAGTGATCACTATTGAGAGAAAGTAGTTCCAAGCAATTACGAGGTGTGTGTATTTGTCCCGTGACAGTTTTGTTATGCTAATAAATCACTCATTCAAACGCATATTGTTTTGAAAAGAAACATCTTTTATTTTCGTGACCCCAGGAAACCTGCCGGGACTACTTTCGCTTTGTCCAAAACTGGACCACAACTGTACTCATGGGACACTGTCGGAGGTAAGACACTGTGGGTGCACCAGAGTAAAGACACTGATGACATACACATTCATATAAAGAATAGTGAACTATCCCTTTAAGTTTGTCTTTTTTTTCTTTTACATAGAATTTTTTTACATAACAATGAACATCAAATAGTTCACAAAAAAAAAAAAAAACACAGCTCATTCATTTCCTCATTCATTAATCATTCATTTTGGGTCCAGTCACACATTCCAAACACTCCTAAATGTTACATTGGTGACAGAACAGCCTCCGCTCAGTCAGGGAAATCACTTCTCATTCTCAGATTCTTTTTACACACAGACACAGAAGTGTCTTTTCCAAAAATAGCCGGCACACTGCACCTCTTCTGTCAGACTTTGAGCTCATATTCTCAATGAACCAACTTTGTTAATTGTAAATATCACAATTCTGACAATTTATGTCTGTAATTATTAATTACTTAATGTCTGAATTTAAATAGAAATATATTAAAAAAGTAGGTCTGTCAATATTAACGCATTAATGCAGATTCATTCATCATCATGATTAAAAACTGTTAACACAATTGTGTACAGTTGTTTGAAGGTGTAGAATAAACATGTTAATTGCAAATATATTCATATTTTTGCATATGTTCTGGATATTTTATCAAATATTTTGGTGTTTTTTTCTATATTTTAGAAAAGTTTTGGAATTTTCATCCCTTTTTTGTGTTACTTTAGTTGTATTATTATTTTTTTTAAAGGTTTTTATGGATTTTACCATGTGTTTTTCCTCTGCATTTTTTGTTTCTTCATGTATTTTAGTGTATTTTGTGTACTTAAAATCTTTACTTCAGAAGGTAGCTTTAAAATGTCTAATTATCTCAACTTTTTTACACTGTGTTCTTCTGGAAATGTGACCTGTTTGGCAGCATCTCCAACAAGCATCAACATATTTTTTTTTTTATATTGCAGTAACTTCCATTTCATCCTTGGCCACTCAGATTAGTGATGTTCGAAACCTTTCCTTTCTGATCCGATATTGAGTAAAATTCAGGCTGGTATCGGCGATACCAATATTTTTTGCAACTACACCTAATATATCATATATATGAGCCAACTTTGTTAACTGTACATATCAAAATTCTGATAATATATGTCTGTAATTAACTACTTAATGCCTGAATTTAAATATAAATATATAAAAAACTAGGTCTGTCAAAATGAATGCATTAATGTAGATTAATTCATCATCATGACTGTTAATTAAAGTCTCTTCTTAAACCAAAACTACATGACAAATGTTTTATTTCATAGTGTTCTGATATTGTGTTTTAAATACATGTTTCTTTGCTACAAAGCTTAAACACATGTTTTCCAGCTGAGTGGACATTTTTGTAACTCCATAAAAATATGGTCATTAAAAACATTTCAATCACATTGCTTTTTTCAGCCTAAAGAGGAATAAAAACACTTGACTAAGGTTCTTATAATTCATGCATCAAAGGGTTAATCATATTCATAACTTTTAATCATAACTTATTCTGAGCCATTTCCATTCTGTATCTATTCATTTATTTATGTGCTGATGTAGTATGATTGTGTTTTTTAATCTCTCCCAACCAATGTTGGGAGAGATTACTGTAATCACTGTGTGTGTGTGTGTGTGTGTGTGTGTGTGTGTGTGTGTGTGTGTGTGTGTCCGCAGAGACATATTGTGTTATAATTCTTTGAATACTTGAGATATCACAGTGGGAATAAACATATAGCTAATGTATATCAGATGCAATGATCTGTTTGAGTGAAGGTCAAAGGTCAATATATATATATATATATATATATATATATATATAAACTGAAAATGTAAGAGAATTTTCTCTCAACAAACACAATGTAAAATGCACCACTCTCTGAACTAGCTCCTCAGTTAAACTGAAAAATACACAAATATATTTGTAACTTGCTTAAAAACACTGCCTCCAACATTGATGAATGTGAAATGAAAGCTGCATTATCCTCCCCATTGTTCTGATGTTTATGACCTTTCTGAGATCAGATCAGTCTGTGGAAGCTCAGCTAATCACATTTATCCACTCAGCTTCCAACTCAGCTTGGCCAGTTTGGTGGAAGAAATTAAATGAAAACTTGTTCCGTGGAGAGTGTACCATCTATTTATAATTTATCTTTCTAATAGATTTTGTAAAACATACCTTTCTCATTTTACTCTTCACATCAGTATGATTCATATCCACAGAGTAATAACATCGCTTCCTTTTCTTTTAAGGTGAGAAAACAAATATCATTTAAAAAGTTTGGGTAAACTTTGTTCCACCTGATGTCTCTAATAACATGTACACAAAGAATGAAATATGTATTTATTACACAGGTGTCAAACATGTGGCCTGGGGACCAAAACTGGGCCGCCTAAATGTCCAATTCGGTCCTGGGATGAGTTCATATTTGCTTGGTTTTTTTATTCACATAGAAACAAAGAAAAATAATAAAATAAACATGAACAAAAGAAGATAACAACAAAAAAGACAAATAATCATAATAAAAATCAGTCAAATACTAATATGATAAATAACAGATAATTATTGAATAAAACTAATTAAAATTGGTATGGTAAAACTGGGAGCATCACGTTTTGGGGATATACTTTTAGTAGTAGGAGGAGACTCCATAGGCCTAGTTTTCTTTAGAATTTATAGGATGAAATAACTTTAATGTCGATAATGAAGATTTTAACTACTTTTCATGTGTTTTCATACAGTGTCCATAATATGGCTTCATTTTCATTTATTTATTATTGTGTAAACACCTCTGCAGGAGTGCTTTTCACTGGGAATATAGTGTCATGTTGTAAAGGGTTGTATAGTATCAGAAAACTCAGGAATTTGTTAAAATTTTACAGGTAGCGTGAACATTTAATTTATTATTTTTTCCCTTTTGTATTTTTTAATGTCTTTGCTTGGTTTTTGGAAAACTGGAAAATTGTACATATTTAAACCTGCAGTGTTTTGAGTGCCTAGAAAAGCACTATATAAATCAAATATATTAATATTATTATTACAGTGGGATCTGACGTTGCTTGGTTCTAGTCTCTACCCACATTTTATTTTAATGTAGTGTGTTCTGACCGAGCCTCGGGTTGGGTAGGTTTGGTACCGAAAGGGCTTCATTCGATAACGATACCAAATCGCTACTATAAAAATGGTATCAGATCCTGAATGGTATTTGAATTGGTCATCTCCCAACCAATGTTGGGCAAGATTAATTTGATACATTTCCACCTTTACATGCAAATGTCTTTAGACGTGTGTTGCATATGGAAGACTCTGGATCTTCTTGTGAACTGTAACAACACGTTCCACCTTTTTGCCTTTGACGTGTTGATGTCGTCTGCACAGATGCCTGCATGCGCTTCCGTTAAAAGTGGACAGAGGGCGTAATTAAACAACAGCTGCATATATGTGTGGTACCGAAACTCATATTAGATTTGGGTCTAGGTTCCATACCTACACCAACGTTTGGTACCCAACCCTAACTGACCCCCCGCTGTTGTTTTCCCTTTAGGTCGGAACAGACAGATCCATTTGATATTACTATCCTAAATTTCTCTTCTTTTACACCCTATTACACTAATCTTGCCATTTTGACCTACTTTTACACGTTATTGTTCCCCAGGCGAGCAGACTGTTGCCCCCCCCCCCCTTCCCCTCCCTACGTGTCTACATCTCTATTTGTATGGTCCAGGCCTGAGACCAGATTAATTCAGGTGAAACTATAGAGTACACAAACCTGGGGTCTGACATTTTTCTTGGTGAAGGCAGGAGAACTGTGAGCGCTGCTGAGAGAGACAGAGAATAAAACATGGTGCTGCTCTGGCCTTTGATCTGCCGTTGCTTCCTTTTCTGTTTTTCAAAGGGCCAGTGAGGAGTCGTCCAGTTCCAGCTGCAGCATCAGGCACCCCAGGACGGTGAGCCACAACATTATTTATTTTCACTCCACACTTTTTTTTTTTCCTGTGTGAGAGGAAAGAAACTGAAACATACTTTCTTTCTGGAGTTTTGTTTCATGCTGGGTAATCGCAGAAATAAATATTCACCCGCATACATAAATATGCAAGGACTTAGTCCCCAGTTGGCTTAGAATTAAGCTTATATTTCAACTGATTTCTCAGCCCGTATGCTCGAGAGCAGAGCATCTTCTGCTTGAGGTAAATGCTTGAAACCTTGGCGGCAGAATGCTAAAATCTGCAATGAATTTACCAAAAATAAACATAATGATGACTTACAATTACTTTTACTTCCATCAATCATCAATCAATCTTTATTTATATACCAATTTTCACACAATGAAATGTAGCAAGAAGTTATTCACGTATAAAGTCAGTACGGCACACACACAAACACAGATAGGAACTAGGCTAATGCTATCAGAAGTGATAGCTAGGTATACATTCCTGAACACCCCAAATCCTAAACCAGATATGATGTCATGACCTTTCATTTACAGCTGTTTTTAAGTCGACCAGACAAATATTTCCAGAAGTATGAACAAAACAGTGTTTAGTGATTTTAAACTTTTGAGAGCCCCCTTGTGGACAATCTGGAAATGGTAAATCATCCAGAGTTGAATAAGTTCTAAATAAAATATCTCTCAAGGTATGGTGCTTACGGAATAATAACTGACTATGGGGGGGGACATTGTTGAGTAATTTCTGCCAAATCACGTTCCAAAACCCGCCCACTTCAGGAAAAAACAGCTCAACAATGTTTTTCAAACAAAAACATTTAATAGAAAACCTAAAAAAAGTTTGCTTAAGGAGCGCTACCTGGACTCAAAATAAGTAATAATAATTAGAGGTGCTCTATTGGATAGGAACATAGCAAAAAGAAAGAAAAATTCCAAGGCACTCTCTTATAAGTGAAGATAAAAAAGCCTTTATTAAACTGGCTTGGTTACAAAAACCTATAAAATCATATAAAAACCCCAACACGTTTCGGCATCATGGCCTTCATCAGGGAGTCAGTTTTTATCTTCACTTATAAGAGAGTGCCTTGGAATTTTTCTTTCTAAAAACATTTAATAATTGAATAAACATGCATTTACAGTTTGCTATTAAATGTATAAGCCCAAATGGAAAATAGCATTTTATCACAGGCAGTAAACCTGACGCCTTTAGAACCCTTTTTTTTTTTGCCTCTCTCTAGGCCCCCGTCTGTGTGGCCTATAGGCAGAGTCTAGTCCAGTCTAGTCAGGATTGAAAGGAACCCTGGAACTGCTGTGAAAGCTGCAGCACACTGAGCGGATAAACTGCTACGAAAAATGTGTAAAATGACCTAATTAGGATTTTACCTAAAAGTACCAAAACATATATTTTCAAAAGTACTTCATTGTTGACATGGAAAACCTATTTAGCATAGATTTCTTTCAAGTGCATTGTTGTAAAAAAAATTTATGCTAAAGTTGGGCTAAATTTGTGAAACAAGAAACAAACAAAAAAAACAACAACAAACCAAACAAAACTACAGCTGAACGAATATTTGACTAAACACAATTACATCAGAACTGCTCTAAGAATAAGAGCTGACTACATGTGGGGAGAGGGAGGGTAGACCGTAACTATGGCGGATACGCCAGGAGGGGTCACCTGTTTGGGAATCCCCTATAGTTATGCACCAACATTTCTGGCTCTTTTAGAATTTGTATGCTAACTTTTTATTTTTGATCTCAGTTTAATTGTTCGTTGTAAGTACACTTTGAGCCATAGGGATTTAACCTGTAAGCCTCCCATTAAATAATACTTATTAGGATGGTGTACGTGCTTAGGATTGAAGGACATTCATAAGCAAAGTGGGATAGAGACACGGTGATGCTCAGGAGGTTGTCTAAAGCTTTGCTACAAATATGAAGTTGAAATTAACATAAATTACTTGTGGATACACACCAATAAATATACCATACATGTAATGTATAAGATTATCATTATTATTTAGTGTATTGTCCCGAGGTTACAGTAGCCTATTACAGAACAGACTAATACAATATTACACCATAACATGTCATTGTATAGGCCTAACTGACCACTTGTACAGTAGACTAATAAGCTTAGAAAATAATTCTGGAGATAGACACCCACTCTGCAGACAACTGTCCAACAGGTCCAGCTGGTCTGGGATATTTGTTTCAGTTTATTTTTGGGATGTTGAAGAAGCAGTGGCGTATCCAGGGCATTTTTTCCTGGGGTGGCCAAGATGATACACAAAGTTAGACTGGGGTGGCATATATATATATATATATATATATATATATATATATATATATATATATATATATATATATATATAAATAAACGTGAATTTAAATCCATTTAGAGTTGGCTATTAAATGTATAGCCCAAATGGAAAATAGTATTTTATCAGACAGTGTCATTTTTCTACCCTCCAAAAACAGCTTGAAACAAAACAATTCGTACATTTTTTAAAATAGAACCAACACACAATGCATTCAATAACAATGGAGAACACAACAATATTAATGAAATAACCATGGAATGACACCTTTAAAGGAGCATTTGTTAAAAGCCAAATTAAAATGGTGGATCTTAGTTAAAGAGTTTGTATTTAACCCTTTTAACACTGGCATTAGAACAAGTCTCAAGTCCCAATTTGGCTAACCTGTGAGAGCTAAAGGCCTTTTAAATACAGGAGTGGTGATGCTTGATGGAGTCACCCGTGTTGCTTGGAGCCAATGTGAACAGGCAGCTGAGGGGTCAACCTCCATTAGTGATGTTCCAGCAGATAATCTGAGGAAAGATGTGCTCCTCATCTCGCCAAGAGCCTCTGAAAATGGGCACCTCCTTGTCGGGGCAATTTGCTGATGATGCATGGTTATGATAAGATTTGAGTGAAGTGTGTGAAGCGCCCAGAGCCTCTGTAGCCAAAGCATCAGGGCCAACAAGAGTAATCAACCAAGGTCCAGATTGAGCTCCTGATAGAAGAGGGTCCATGATTACTCCTAAGTACCCCCCGGCACAAAGCTTTTAAGACACTTTCCTGCTGATTTTGATTGACAGGCTGTCTATCAAAATCAACATCTGCTTGCAGCTGTTATCAGTGCTGGAGTTTACATCAGACGTCTGTGTTTGAGCTGGAATTTGTCCTTAAAAAAAGGGGATATCCCAGCTCTGTATGAAATCCACACAAATCCTGTTCCGTGGCTCTGTAATGATGTGTGCCGGATTCACTGCTCTGACTTTATCCAAAGTAAACAAAGTTCTGAAGCAAATACATTTCATTTTATACATCTGAAGTAAAGGCATATAGGGCCTGTTTACATGAGAGTTTTTATTCCTGTTCATTTCAGTATAAAGTTTAATTGCTCTTTAAGACGACCATGTAAACACCTAATTAAAGTTAAAAATGATAATTCCTGAATTAAACTAATTATATGAAATTAATAATAAAATCACTGGTTAAAATAAAGTCACTGGTTAATTCTAGTCTTAATTCAGAATATGATAATTCCTCTAACATGTAAATGGTTAATTCCACTTGAACATTATTTCTGTTATTCTGCGCATGCTCTTGGTCTTGTCACGATGACTCACATATTTTGCATTGACGCACATATTCTGTGCTGCCAGCCGGACATTAGTACTGATTCGGTCAAGCTGCTGCTGTCACCACCTCTCCTCCAGTGACCTTTCCCCCAGTGCTCTCAGATCCACCTGGTCCTGCACCGTGCAGCTGCAAGTCGTTGCTGATCTGCAATATTTAAACAGTGAAGCTTGCTGTTGCTGGTGTGGGACCATTCAATATTGTCTCCTCCATAAGACGGACACTTTGCCATCTTCTCTGTCACCATAACCTGGACATTTTTCACACCATGGACTCTGTTTTTTTTTGGTTTTGTTTTAGTTTTGTCTTGATTTTGCTTAGTTTGTTATTAAATTATTTTTTCCCTTCAGCACTGTGCATTGGAGTCCTCTTTTCACCTCACCCATCATGACAGCTGGTTCATGATTATCACAATAATAAATACAAAAATCATATGTAGTATCTGGCCTTTCATTTTGCTTGTTGAAACTAAAGCAAAAGAAGGGACTGGATGCGATCATTTTCTTCTAGTTCACATCCAGATGTTAAGTGGTCATTCTGTCCAATCAGAACCCTCTGTACCTCCAGCTCTTAAAGCTGAAT
The DNA here is from genome assembly GCA_020466265.1 of Siphamia tubifer. Classification (NCBI taxonomy): domain Eukaryota; kingdom Metazoa; phylum Chordata; class Actinopteri; order Kurtiformes; family Apogonidae; genus Siphamia; species Siphamia tubifer. Next base: position 24,676,104 of record CM035802.1, on the reverse strand, counting down.
TAACTAGAGCAGAATACACCCGTTTCCCATGGATACCTTTTATTTGGCATTAACATTTCCATGTTTATTATTATTTTATTTATTACATAGGTCTAGTGTTCTGTCTGTCTGTCTGTCTGTCTACTTGTTAGACTGTAGTTAATACAGGATTTTGTTATTTTTCTTCTTTACCCATTTAATGCTGTGAGAAAAGAAAGAAGGTACAAAGTGCTTTACTTTGGTACTGTTTTTATTTCAAGAGGATTAGTTACAAAGCACACACACACAGAGCTGTACATTCACATTTTATACTTTTATTTTCATTTCTTTTGTAGCAGTTTTTATTCTTCAATTGCTGCTGTCAGATACAGAAAGTCAAGGCAAAATTTAGTCTTTATCCCTGTTTTTTTTTTTTTTTTTGCACAGTTTTCGCGTGTACCTTTACTTAGAACTTACATCCAGAGCAAATGTTAATAAAAAGCCTTTCATTCACAGATACTCCAGGTTTTGTCTGCTGTAGGTAGCAGTATTATGAGGGTTAGGTATTATGATGTAGTAAAAAAGTAAGAAAAGATGCAGCACTCTGACTCAATACATTAGAAAGTACATGTAAGGACATGCTTTTTGTTCTCCAGACTACAGAAAATACGATGTTCTAATTTCAGGTTCCAGTTCAGATTGATTTTTTTTTTTTTTTTTTTTCCCCTGCTGATTTCTTGAAATTCTCTATTATTTACAGAGTCTACCATTCACAAGTGATTGTGGTAGTTTGGAATGGACATAACAAGTACTTATCACGTAAGACAGAACAGTTTATGCTTCCTTCTGTCGCTTTGCATGGGACTGCATCACAATGAGAGCACGCAGTGACCTCAGCTACTCCTAACTCCGGCTTACAAACCATCCATGTTTTGTTTTTGCCAGGTTCAAAGCCATGGAAACTATGTCAATACCTGTAAGGAGATGGCATATTTACCAAGCAAAGATGCATAACAAGTTGATTGCAATCTCTTGCATCACTGTGAATTATACTGTCAATTGTATTCATGAACTGCAACTGTTGTCGAGATGCGGCGACAGCGAGGGAAATGCTCGTGGAGCGTCTTTTAACGCAAAAATCTACCAATGTGTGGGTCATCGACTGAGATTTACACAGTCGACAAAAGCTTTAAAAAAATGACTGAATGGAGTGTGGTTTTGTTGGAAGCAGTTGTTTTGCAGCTGAAAGTCATGAATAAATAATAATGTGATATAAACTAGCATTGCTGAACAACAACCGAACAACAGTATATATTAAAAAAAAAAAAAGGCCAACTTTTAAATTAATATAAGGCTGTCACAGTTAGGTCAAAGCAAAACAAATATGGACAAAACAAATCAAGTATTCAGACAATGCCTAATCTCGCCCCTATTTTGAGTTAGAGCCAATAATATGATTTTGACCTTTCTGCAACATTGACCTTTGACCTTTTAAAAATGTATAATTTCGTTACATGTATATATAATATTATGATAATATATCCAGTATTTTTTAAGTTACAGCGTGATATGTCTATGCTTGACACACACAAACAGCATTACAGAAGTAAATTTTGCGACAGGTCACCTTTGACCTCCAAAGATCTCAAAAACTATTGCTTGTAGGTGATAATACCAATTATGAGAATTTCGCATGGTTTGGCACCAATCTGATAGTTCTGTGACCCTCCATTCTTGACTTATAACTGACAATGTGATTTTGACCTTTTAGTTAATTGTGACCTTGACCTTTGACCTTTACTCAAATGGATCATTGCATCTGATGTGCATTAGTTATACGTATATATCCATGTAATTACATGGTGATATCTAAAGTATTCATTGAGTTATAGCTTGATATGTCTCTGCGGACACACACACACACACACACACACACAGACAGACAGATAGACAGACACACACACTGATTACAATAATCTCTCCCAACCAATGTTGTGCAAGATTAAAAAACCCAAGCAAAAACGAGGCCGAAAACACCCACTGACAAGTAGACAACACATTTTTTCTGCCAGTTTCCTTGTGTTGTGACCTTATTTGGGAGGCCCAATTCCCTGTGCTTAACAGTGTTGACTATAACTCTCACTGGTATAACACACCAGCGACTTAGCTATTTGTGGATACATTCCTCTACTGGGAGTTAAAGCCCAGTTAATACTCAGAGTCGCAGAAAAAAACTGATTAGACCACCACTTGTGTTCTTTTATTTCTTGGTCATTTTAATGCCTGGTACAAATAAAAGTACCTTTGTTTGGACAAATAACAAAATTAGCTCAATGTGGATTAATTTCGGAGCTGGTATGTATTCATTTTCCACATTTTCTTGACAACCAAATTTCAAACTTCAGTTCTTACATCAGTTTTTATGCCATTGTACTGACAAAAGCAGCTTTTTTAGGCATTCCCTGTTTTCTGTTTTAGTCACATGATACACATAGGAGTTCTAATAATAATAATAATAATAATAATAATAATAATATTAATAATAAATTAGATTTTTATAGCGCTTTTCTATGACTGCATACTCAAAGCCTGTACAGTAGATGCATTATTCATCCACTCTCACATTCTCACTCTGGTGGTGGTAAGCTACATGTCTCCACAACTGCCCTGGGGCACTGACAGATGTGTGGTGGCCATTTTGTGCCTGTGGCCCCTCCCCCTCCAAACATCACCAACTATTACTATAGACACATTCCCACTGCTGGAACCATTTGTAGTTCCTAGAACCTTTTTAGTTCCTCCTGGCAGGCAGGGTCTTTTTTTAGTTCTCCAGGAACTATATGTCGTAGGTGTTTGGTGATTGGCAGAGCCCAGACCACGCCTATTTCTGCATTTCCTCATCTTGCAGTACTGCTATCTTTAAAACCATCTGTGTAGCGTCAGCTGTGTGTTAGAAAAAAATACGGAGAAAGTAATAAATAAATGGACCGATGATACGGTTTTGTTTTTGGGTTAAGGCTATGACATTAACATATGTCGTAGTATCAACTGCTGCTGGATTCTTTGTCTCCTAACTCTCTCTGTAAACTCCTCCATTCTTGACATTAGTCGCTGTATTTGACCATAATTAACATTCCTGTGATACAAAACATAAACACTGTGTCCTCCTCATTCTCTATTCTAGTTTATAGTAGCGCTGTCTTCTACTTCCTTGTGTGAATACATCACTGTAGTGGACGTTAGTGTCATATTAACCCCTCCCATGGTTCCTACTGCCCTGTCGGAATGCTAACCCAAAGGTTCACTAGGAACTAAATAGTTCTTAGAACGACACTGTGGGAAAGCACCTTATGTAAAAAACAATAAAAGAGTACTGTAGTTTACCTAAAACTCTATAGTATTTACCCACTATTATGAAGTTAGTAAGATGTCAGATGGAAATAAAATATAGAAATGAATAAGAGATAAAGGAAATGTAAACAATAGAGAAATAAATGCAGGGATAGAAATGAAAGAAACCAAATATAAAAAAAGGATAAAATCGATAAATAAATGGCAATGTAAATAAATGTATTGTGCCATTTTTATTATGGCAGACAAATGATTAAACATTTTTAATTAGATTCATTATGATGATGGATTACTCCAGGTTAATGCGTTCATTTTGAGAGCCCAAATTTATTTCAGACTGAAAAATAAGCAGGTATAGTCCACATGACGCTAGTGTTCAGACCTGCACATGTTTCCATACAGTCAGAATTGCTGCCATTATAGTGGTGTTATAGTCTGACATTTGAGCTTAGATTATCACCCTCATGTTTCCATTGAATTTATCGAGCGGGTCAAGTGACTCACACACGTACGTTATATGGGTTTCATGTAAATGTATCACCTTTTGAAGCCACTCAGAGGCAGCCTCTTTCAGTTGTATGAAATGGACTCAGAATCACCTGCAAATGTCTTCTCAGATGGCCGACGGTGATCCTCGCAGTCATCAAACATGCCTCGGTAGAGCGATGACGCTTTGTCTCCATCAGGCCTTTCAAGTACAAAGGACTGATCAAAAAGAAACATGAAAAAAAAAAAAATAATTTCTCTTTTCTGCCTCTTATACCTCAGAGTTCCTCAAATACACACAGGGTTAGACACAGTTTTGATTGTTTTTGTTTGATGTTGATTAGAATTTATTGTCACAAATGTCTAACATAGAAAGAAAATGTTGCCATAGTAAACCACAGTGATAAAATAAGCGCAATAAGGAAAAAGAAAAACACTAATAATTCACTGACACAACTTTAACTTTAACCCTGTAAAGCCTGAAGCAGTTAATCTGTCAGGACGGACAAACACAGGTGCAGGGCGTACAATTAATTAACTTTATTCACAGGTTATCAAGAACCGCAAACAAGCTATAAAAGCAGGACAATATCCTCATTTTCACTCTAGAAAAGGAGGAAAACAATAACTAATCTGAACTTTAAATGAATGATAGAAAAAACAGATAACGGCCATTTCCTGTTTTATCCAATTTTGACCTGAAGCAAGTTGAGTAAACAGGAAATGAATCTTTACAACTAAAAAAAAAAAACATGTCCACCGGGCTTTAAGATCATTATGACAACAATTTTCTCTGTGGTCATATCTTCAGGTCTTCGGGTGACCCTCTCAGTTTACCCAAATAGGTGTAGGTTTCCATTTTTGTCATTGCGGGTCAAAGGTCATTTCTGGTTCATTACCTCTGCCAAGGAGGTTACGTTTTTACAAGAGTTTGTCTGTCTGTTAGTTGGCAAGATAACTCAAAAGGTTATGGAGGGATCATGACAAAAATTTAATAATGTGTTGGGGGTGTCACAAGGAACAAATGATTAGATTTTGGTGGTGATCCAGAAGAGATCCTGCATTATGGATCACTTTGAAATGTATTCTCCATTTACCGGAATGTAAAAATTTCAAAGTGATCCAGAATCCAGGATCTCTCCCAGGTCACCACCAAAATTTAATCATTTATTCCTTGTGACACCCCCAATATGTTATGAAATTTTCATAAAGATCCCTCCATAACGTTTTGAGTTATCTCTAACAGATAAACAGGTAAAAACATAACCTCCTTGGTGGACCTCTCTTTATTTGGAGGGGGGAGGTCTGCCGTGGTGGAGGTTTGTGCTTTTCTACTTTAGGTCAAAATTGGATGAAATGGAAAATGGCCATTATCCATTTTTTTTTTCCATTATTCATTTAAAAACAAAAAAGAAAACTGAAAAACCGCATTGTCATTTGTTTTTTCATTTTGGTTTTTGAATCAAATAATGAACAAATGACTTGTTGTTTTGTTGTCTTTTTTTTTGTTTTATTTTAAAAAACAAATGAACGAATGATACACGGATTACCTTGAAATAACGAGATAATTGTCTTGAAACAATGAGATATCTTAAAAAAAAAAGAAAAAAATGACAAAAAATTTTTTTCAACGTGTAGCTCAGACCTCCCTCTGCCAGTTTGTATGTTTGTCTGTCCGTTAGTTAGCGAAATAACTCAAAAAGTTATGGATGGATCTTAATGAACTTTACAGGATAGGTTGGTAATGTGGAGATCTGGAAATTGTTACATTTCGGTGGTGATCCGGAAGAGATCCTGGATTCTGGATCACTTTGAAATTTTACATTGCGGTAAATGGAGAATACATTTCAAAGTGATCCAGAATCCAGGATCTTGTCTGGATCACCACCAAAATATAATAATTTGTTCCTTGTGACACTCCCAACACATCCTAAAAATGTCATCAAAATCCATCCATAACTTTTTGAGTTATCTTGATAAATAACACACAAACAGACACTGGCAAAAACATAACCTCCTTGGCAGAGGTAAAAAAAAAAAAAAAAAAAAGCCCCCCAGAATCTTCTACTGTAGGCATGATGGGTAATGAGTTCATCCACCTCTTTTCTCATCCTGATGAACCCATCGCTCAGGGACAAGGTCAATCTGGACTCATCAGACCACATGACCTTTATCCATTGGTCCACAATAGACTGCTATTAGTGCCTGTACTCCTCCATGCCTTTTTTTTCTGATTACATTCACTGATGGGTACTTTTCTTATGGCCACACAGCTCTTAAGTTCCAATCTCTTCAGTCCTCTTCACCAGCAATACTTAAAGAGTTCATCATTAAAGATAATGGTTCACTGTGATCCTCTGAGTTGGACTGTTTTTGCCCGCTTTTAGCCCACTATTTTCTTCAATCTCCTTATTGTTTGGTGTTTTCATAAGTAATGTGGCCCTTTTGACTCAGACTACCACCTTTTCTACATCCACCGGAAAAAAAAAAATCTAGTCAAAATATCTAATCACACTTGAAATAAAACATAATTTTCAGCGAGATATACTATAAGAACGTATTTTTAGACAATAAATCTTGAAAATCTTCTTTCAAAGAATCTTACCAAGATCATTTTCACTTGTTCCATTCCATTGTATTATAAAATAGAAATATTTAACCAGCTAAATACAGAGCCTTTTTTTAGATTAAATCAGGAATAGATAACTAAACTGGTCCGACTGCAGTCTAAGGTATTCTTATAATAATTTAAATGATGGGTATTTTGATGTCAGTGTTTTTTTATGCTAAATGTTTTATTGTCTCCTGCTAGTGCAGTAACACAGTTAGTAACAGAATTACATTTTTGGGGAAGTAACTAGTAATTGTAATTAATGACTTTTTCAAAGTAACATACCCAGCACTGATAGTAACAGGAAGTCATATATCCAGCTGTAGGGGACACAAGTTTCACAGTTTTAATCTCGTCCAAACAATGTTGTGGAAGATTAAAACCACAGGACACACAGACACAACCTGAAAACTTCACTAATTCAACTTACTGGTTATTGATTGAATGTGTTGGTGACATACAGATAATTTAGTCCGATTTTTGTGTTAAAAAAGTTTGTTCTTCTCTTTCTCTCACACCTGTTTTTGTAATTTTTATAAGTTATCTTTCATACCAAGTCTGTTCATGGGTAGTCACCTGGTGCCCCCCCCCCCCCCCTGGGGTCAGTGGTGGCTCTCCTGACAGTGTCTGCGTGGGAGCCATGGACGACAGGATCTGCAATGTCTCGCCTGTGACGACCTGTGACCCCGGGCCCCCGCCCTTGCCTGTCTGGTATCTGGACCAGCCCCCCCCCCCCCTTCATTTATAAATGGACGTTCATCTATAGCCTGTCTGTCCATGGGAGTGGATCTCTTCTTCAATGTGGTTCTCCTCAAGATTTCTTCTTTTTCCCACTGGGTTTTGAAGTTTTTTCTTGCCGAGAAGGAGGGTCTAAGGACAGGGGATGCTTGGGACTGTTCATATATCTCTGTAGTTGATTGTGTTTTTGTAAAGCCCTGTGAGACGACTTTGTTGTGATTTGGGGGTTTCTAAATAAAATTGAATTGAATTGAATTAAAGTGCTTTGAAAGATTTTGAAAAGAGATTTTGTTGAAAAATGCAGTGTGATAGTTTTAAAAAAAAATCTATATTAAACCTTCTTCCACTGAGTAAATGGAGTACGTTTATTCCTTTATGGTAGAAAGTATTTTTTTTTTACAAGACGCCTTATTTGTGTACAACACTCACACAGTCATGTATTGGTGGATGAGCCACGAGGAGAAACTTGGGGGTTTTGGCGCCTTGCCCAAGGACACTTCAACATATTGACAGGATGAGTTGGGGATGGAATAACCAAATTTCTGGTTTTTCAGATGATCCACAGAACGTCCTGAGCCAAAACTGTCCAGTACAAGTCCTTGGACTGTCAGAGTGAAAGTGAATTATTCTGAAACAGTCGAATATGAACGTTATTTTTCAGAAACCGAAACTGTCACAAGCACTTAAACTATTATAATGTTGATTGACACATGTATATATATATATATATATATATATATATATATATATATATATATATATATATATATATATTGACATGAGACACTTTGGGTTAAAATATATTTTCGTGGTGGCTAGTTTAGCGATAAACAATTAACCCTCTGTCTTCACAGACAGTGTCTCCATGTTGTTTGTAGTTTCCATGGTTACCCCTCGTGTTTGGCCAGATCCGAATCAGAATCATAGATCTCAATATGTCATGTTATTTATTGTTCAAACTATTTGTTCCACAATATTTATTTTTCATGCTATTTACACTACTTTTTTTTTCCAACAAATATCATAGATTACAATACATTTTATTTTTTTTACTTATAATGACCCAGTGTGACTTTTGTGGCAGTTCCCAAATAATTTTTTTTCTCTTTACTTCACATCTGAGGTAAATATAAAACAATGTCGACACGCCTCCTCTTGAGTTTACAACCTTTTGTGTTTATCCACCCAAGCCTTGTTACCTTCACCAAGGAGGTATTAAATTTGAGTCCGTTTGTCTGTCTGTCAGCAGGATTATGCAAAAATTTCGGAATGGATTTTGATGAAACTTTCAGGAATGATAGATAATGGGTCAAGGAAGAACCCATTAGATTTTGAGCAATGAAGGTCAAAGGTCAAGGTCACACTAAAGGTCAACAGCTAAACGACATCAGTGGTAATATCTCAGGATTCAGACAAGATAGAATCTGACGTTTCTTTGCATTCACATCATCTCACCTTCAGACATCAGATAGGTCAACATGTATGGCCTGATCATGATCATGTCCCGTTTTTCTTAATAATATTGAGTTTCACCAAAAATTACTGAAAAATCAAGCCTTGGTGGAGGTCTGCCATCTCTGACTTTTCTTTTAAAATTGCAGCCACATGATAAAGGCTAATAACCATCCCAAATGTAACCCACATGGACATAATGGTTGGATTATTTCTGTATTTATATCACAGTTAAAATAGAAAGAAAATCCCTTTAGTCTTTTAAGGAACTGAATGTCAATTTATTTACTTTCAGCAAAAGGATAAAAACATCATTTGCACAATTCTGCTTCATCAAAATAAATAGTAATACCTATCGTTTGCACATGTCGACACCCAATTGTAACAGAATCTGTTTAAGCGGAAAAGGAAAAAAAAAAACATATCGGCACAATATGATTATCATACAGAGTGTCCGTAACCATCAATAAACAAACCATGAACATTATTCACTTCATTTCTGAATGACACTATATGCTGCACTCTGCGAAACTACAGAAGCAAAATTCATTTACTTACAAACTGCAACTTCAGTCTAGGTGGCATAAATCTCGCAATCAAGAACAAGCGTTGACCATTGAGCAAACATTCCCCTGACCTCCAATTCCCCCTCCCCCACACCCCACCCTTCGTACAAAAGCAGTACAAGTGAATTCTGACATTTTATAGCTCAGAAATTATACATCGGACTCAGCATTAAAAAGGCTGAAGAGAAAACAGACTCAGACAAACACTACATTGCGACATCTGCAAAATGTATTGTTAGGAGAAGAATAAAAGTGATATGCCTTCCTGTTTCAATCAGTGGAAAGATCAAACCGACAGGAGTGCCATTCTTTTACAGTTTGCACAACGTGTGTCTTCACAGCACATCTTTAGCACATCAACTACTTGTTTATACTGGATGTATAGTTGCACTTTTCATTTCATATGGTGTTGAGAGGTACGGTTGAGTCCGTGAATAATGCGGCACGGTGTTTTTACCACGAACTCCCAACACCCCCCCACCCCACCCACACAAACTTCCAAGCCCATTATCATCCTGCAACTGCAACCAAAAACAAAGTGAAACAAGAAGAGGGGAACAAAAGACATAGAAACTGTTGTTAAATTTCATATGAACAGTCAAGTGACTACTGATTAGCCGCCAGAGACACAGTATTTCATGAGAAACTTTTTTATGTTTTCAGCACAAAGATAGCAAAGGAATGCATCAAAGCAAGATGCTGGGCCTATGCCCATCGCTGGAATGAAAGGACAGGTGCCTCCCGAAAAAAATTGCTCCAACACATATGCATACAGCAGTCAATGGTTGGACCGGAGCCTAAATCTGAAACCTTTAATGTCTTTTGCACACAAGGTTTCCTCCTCAGTCAAGCCACTTTTGAAGTCTGTGTCAAAACTCACCATGGCACGCTTTTGAAAATCCATACAAGGAGGTAAACAAACCAAAACCTTTGAAGTCAAAGTCTTTTTCTTTCAATATCTCCTGTGTTGTCTTTGAATCTTTTCCCTCCAATGCACAAAGGCAGACAAAATCATTCTCTCTGTTGACAATAAATTACTCTTATTTTTTTCCACAGAGTCCAAGAAATGTTAAGAAAGACAATTTAGGGGCTATGAGAACACACTGGTGCCGTCGCTGTTGCCGTACAGGTCGGCCAGCTTTTTGAAGCGTGGCCCCCAGTTGCTGAGGTAGTCATAGTTCTGATCTGAGTCTGTACTTAGTGACTCCAGTGAGCTTAGCGACTCCGCTACCGAGCCGCTGCCTTCAAACGCGTATGTCTGCAGAGAGTCATACGGGGGAGCTGACGGGTCCACATCAGCATCCTTAAGACGCTCCCAAATAAACTCTCGAAACACTACGTTGTCTGGGAGGGATTTATAGGATGGGCGGGCGGTTGATGGGTAATGAAAGAAGGTGGGAGTATCAGGGGTGACGTCGCGCCGCACGTTGGGGTCTCTGATGACATTGAGGTTACGGAGGGTGACCATGTCGAAGGCTTCCGTGTCCTCCTCTCCCCCGCCTTCGTCGTCATAGCGGACGATGTTCTCTCTGATGTCCCTCTCCTCCTCCAGAATGAGGGGCTCCTTCCTCCTCCGACGCATGGTCACGATTAGCAGAACCATCACTGCGGGGAAAGAAGAGACGTCAGCACCACTGTCATTTAACAGCAGAGGTGGTAAAAGTACTTACATTCTGTACTTAAAGGGATAGTTCACTGTTTTTCACATGAATCTGTATGGGACCACTGTCTTTACTCTGGTGCACCCACAGTGACTTATCCCCGACAGTGTCCTGAGAGCCGAGATCTGGTCCGGTTTTGGTCAAAGCCAAAGAAGTCTTGGCACCTGCACGTAGCAGCTGCAAACACTGCCCAATAACTGATTAAAGTAGTTTGCTAAGGCACACAGCTGTTAGCAGTGACAACGTGCATTTATCGCTATTGAGAGAAAGTAGCTCCACGCAATTATGAGGTCTGAGTATTTGTTCATTGGCGGTTTTGTTATGCAAATAAATCACTCACTTAAACACATATTGTTTAGAGAAGTAACACTTTTTATTTTGTTGACCCCAGGAAACTTGCCGGGACTACTTTTACTTTGACCAAAACCGGACCACAACTTGACTCACAGGACACTGTCGGGGGTAAGTCACTGTGGGTGCACCAGAGTAAAGACACTGATTCTATACAAATTCATGTGAAAAATAGTGAACTATCCCTTTAAGTAGAAGTACAGCTACTCTTGTAAAAGTAGCGCTGTCAAAATGAATGCATTAATGCAGATTAATCCATCATCATGATTAAGATGATTAAAAATGTTAATGTTTAATTTATTATCTGCAGCAGAATGACTCTGAACATCACTGCCAACACAGTTCAGGCAGTTTGTCCAAGTAGTTAGTGTTTTACCTATGCAACTGTGCAGATGAAAGATGAAAGACGCAAAACAGCATGAAATTTGAGTACAAAAAACACAACAAAAAACAAGAACACCCCCCCTAATGACCACCAAAATTTAATCAGTTGGTTGTTGTGTCGGTATCAAAATTTCCTGAAAATTTCAGCCAAATCCATCCATGAAATTTTGAGTTACCTTGCAAACAAACAGACAGACAAACAGACAGACAGATAAATCCTGGTGGAAACATCAACCTGTTGTTCCTTGGTGGAGTAATAAATAAGATCTCTTAAATGAGAAACAAAAAAACAAACAGAAGAGAACATCTCAAACGACTTTTGCATTAATCTTCTGCATCAGAGTAAAACCTCTGAGGAACCATCAAAATGTAGGGAGTAAAAGTAAAACGTTGACAGAAAAACAAATACTTCAGTAAAGTACAAATTAACTACAGTAAAAAAAAAAAAAAAAAAAGTATATTTATAACTCTTTACTTCTCACCTCTGCTTGACAGATCGTGCACTACAAAGAAATGGGACTTGTAGAGAACTGGATGTACTATGAATCACAAATTCTATCAGTTTATGAAACCAAATTTACTATGTAATATCTTGTACTCCTGTGTGACTTCCTTCTACCACCTACATTCTGCTTCAAGACCTGTACACAAGTCCAACCAAACTGGAATCCGCTGCCCTCTGAGAACCTACCAGGAACCCTCTCGCAGCCCCTGTTCCCTCTCCCATACATTATTGCTGAAAATAACTCTACGCCCAAGCAAACTGGCAAATGTCTAATGATCCTCTATCCATCAATGTCAAGCCGGTGCCAGTGAAATATCGTTCTGTGGGCCCATATTTCTTTTCTTTTGCAGCGTTGAGATATACTGCAGGCAGCACAGAACGAGGCCCAGGAACCGAATTCAAACACCGCTTCACACCCTCTAATAAGGGAGCAAATGGAAGAGATAGAAGGGAAGAAAATGTCACATGGAGAGGCAGTGGGAGATGAATGGCTACTCACTGACTGCTGCTACGCTACAACACAAGCAACTTTTTTTGTGTGTGTATCTGTGTAATACTCCAAATAGTCCCTTAAGTCTACAAGCAACTACAAATATCCCTGACAGTGTGTGTGTGTGTGTGTGTGCATGTGTACCTTATGTGAAAATGACTATTTCAACAAAACTCAAAAGTTTTTAGTAACAAGTTTTTTTTCTGTTGGCAAGAGGTGGTTTGTCGGGCGTACCGCAAGTGATTTATTGCACAAAACTGCAATGGAAAAAAACATTTTTGATGAGTGAATTATGACAATTTTAATCAAGACTTTATTTAACTTTTTTAAATATGTCATCACAGTTGTAATTTGGCTTTACATATTTCTGTGTTTTTTGACATTTAGCAAATATCGGTAAAGATTTACACATATATTCAATGGAAATGTGTGTGTGCGCGTGTATTCACATCTTCATGGGGACCTCTAACACTATGGGGACCAAAATTCAGGTCCCCACCATGGTTAAATATAAATAAAGATCTCCACTAGTAAAATAAAAATGATGTGGCCCTATAAATACATTCATTTGTTTTTTCTTAAAGTCCTCATAAAGCATGAAGGAAACAGGTGCAAAGTAAAGCATGTATTTTTCAAACATTTGAACATTTTATTTATTATATATTCTATATTTTTAATTTTAAATTATTATTTTTATTCATTCATTTTTATAATTAAAATTTTTTTTAATTTAAAAATCCTTATTTTTTCATTTTGTATATTGACTCGTCATCTGAACCCACTTTATCCTCACTAGGGTCATGGGGGTCACTGGGGGCCTAATCCAGCTTCAATGGGTGAAGGCGGGGTACACCCTGTATGAGTCTCCAGTTCATCTCAGGGCTGAACATATATAGACAAACAATCACTCTCACATACACGTCACATCATGAGACATGGAAATGAGTGCGTGTGTGTGTGTGTGCCAAAACATTTTTTTTTTTTTGTTTCCTCTGATTTTTTTTCTTCTCTTTTTTACTTCAGGAACTTGAGTCACTTTAAATTCTGTTCAATTCAGGGGGGTTTCTCCAAAGTGAATTACAAAGTGGCACATTGAAATAGAATATTCTCAGTGCTTTCCAGCAAAGCTCTTTAGGGTTTAATGTCTCGAAGGCAGCAGCGATGCGTCACCAAATGGAAACGGGCCAACATCCAATCACTTCCTGCGAGGATGAGCACGGACGGGCATACAAATTCGGGAGGGAGGGGGGGGGGGGCTCCTGTAAAAAATGATTTAAAGCACAGGTTGTTTAGCGGGCGCATAATACAACAAGAGTCCCACACTTCATAACACAATTACTGATGATGTGGACTAAATGGAAAACAGGAGAAAGGCAAATCAATTAACTGTTACGCCAGCTTTGGTTGTAATTGAATTGTTTAAATAATCTGCTCTGAACAATCGATAGTGAACAAGGTGAATTTTCTGTGCTGCCCTTTTCTTACCAACATGCATTATTGAATGCAATTCCTCAATACAGCTCTTTTTCTTTTCCTTTTTTTTTTTAAACTTCTGTATGATTGTGGTGAGCCCCAAACTGATTATTCACTCATTTTATCGCCCACACATCCCCTATGTCTTTGCATGCAGTGCAATTTAAAAGGGAAATATTAATCAGAAGCTGCGGCGCTGTCTGAAACCAAAGGAAAGTCTCATGTTCTCAACATTTTATTTCTTGTTGAGTGTAAAATTTTGCACATTCTTTCTGTTTTTTTTTTAAAGAATTCAGTAGGTGTGTGTGTTGTACTTCCGATCATCCTTTTGTTACATACAATACAATGATCAAATGTTATCGGCCCTGAGCAAATGGTGTAAAACTCCACCACTGCACTGATTTTCATTACATTTCATGGAAGAATAGGTCATGAGGGAAAGTCTCTCAAAGAAAAAGAAAAAGAAAAACCACATTAAAATTATAAAACAGATCCATAGGAAGACATTTCATCATCTCTTTTCATCATTAAATTCTATAACTGTGAGGCTTTGGTGGAGGCATGCACGCCAAGAGTTTCTTTGTTACTTTATTTATTTTTTACCTCAGTTAAGAAACAGCACAGATTACATTTTCATCAGGGTTTGTTTGACGGTTTGTAAAAGTTATGGGTGGATTTGGAGGAAATTTTCAGAAAATGCTGGTTTCTCTGACTGCCCAGTCACCATGTCCATGTGGGCCCCACAGGGGTTATATTTGCCCTGCAAATAAGGTTCCCAAGTGGGTTTGTCTGCTGTTTCCATGGTGACCCCATGTGTTTGTCCATATCACAATCAAAACTAGAAGGTCCACCAACGACGTTATGTCTGTCTGTCTGTCTGCAACATTACTCAATAAGTTATGGATGGATTTTGATCAAATTTTACTTTTTTTTTTTTTTTTTTATTAAATTTGACATTGCAGTAAATGGAGAATACATTTCAAAGTGATCAAGGATCTCTTCTGGATCACCAGCAAAATGTAATCATTTGTGCCGTGTGACCCTCCCAACAGATCCTGAAAATGTTGCTGACAGACAGACAGACAAACTCCAGTGAAAACATCACCTTCTTGGTGGAGGTAATCAGAATGTCTTTATTGTCATTGAATAAACTGACATTAACTTAAGTTCTCAGGTTCAGTACAAACACTTACAGAAAGACAATAGATATCAGTAAAACTATAACAGTAATCAGTAAAAGGCACAGTCATTTACATTAATTTTTTAAGTATTGTAAAGTTAGTATAGTTTTAAAGTATTTATTGAACTGTTTTTTATTTTATGATTGATTATGATGCCTGATAGCGAGCTTCTGCATCGAAATTTCACTGAATGAGCACGACGGTGGATATTTGTGACAATAAAGTGGTTATTCTAAGTAAGACATTTGTAAAACATAGAGTTTAGTGAGTGCAAATGACATGAAAGATAAATATTGTTGGATAAATAGTGTGGAAAAAGAAATACATACATGACATATTAATATTTCTGATTCTGATTTTGATATAATCAAACAAATATAGGGTTACCATGGAAACCTTTGTTACTAACATTTGGCTTTAATAATGTGACGTTGGTTTAAAAGCTACTCTGGACTTCACTCCGAAAATTCCTCTTTTTTTTTAAACCCATCCCTACACATTTTTGCAGATGTAGTTCAGTACTCTTCACTGTGGAAATAGAAAATGGAAAAAAAAATGCAGTTTTACTTTTCAATTCAACTTTACAATTCAAAAGTTGCCCACGGTCGCCCACAGTTGAAAAATATTTTTAATGATATTCAGGTTGCGAACTGTCGGGTCATTTAAGTTTCACTGAGTTTCTGTGAAGGTGATGTACAACGTTGTCAGTATTTTATGGTATGGAGGGAACAAGAGACAAAGTCAAGTTAGAAGAGTGGAAGCTACTGGAAACATATAAACCAAAAAAGTACAGTTTGGGACACATTCACTGAGATTTTTAAAGATAATGAACAGCTCCCAGTGTTTTCCTTTCTGTGGAAACTTGGTCCAAATGTCTCTTTGGGTGTTACAGGTTGTCAACCCGTGGTTTAGATGTTGACCTAGTGGACTTTAAAAAGCTCCACATATGCAGACTGTGTTCAGGTCCATTCACCATTGACTTACAGTCCTTATTATTGACAGTCATTATTGAGGTTTGTCCAACAGACTGTTTCTAATGCATTGTTCAGAAAATTATAATTATACATTTTATTTCTATCTTCTGTAAATAATACTGGAATTACATCCTTTACTTACTTTACTTTGCACGATACAGTCATCTGTATTTACACTTTAATATAACATTGCACCTTACTTTGTTGGTTTTTACTTAGTATGTGAAAGACATTTCCCAATTGTGGGATCAATACAGTACTTCTATTCTATTCTATTCTATTCTATTCTATTCTATTCTATTCTATTCTATTCTATTTGTCTGGGATGGAGTCACCCAAGAAGATAATTGTCAATCGGATCTAGAATTCAGGACTCTTCAGAATCCACTTTTCTGCAGCAGCTGTCTGACATGTTGTATTTTACATTTGCCCAGGATAAATTATTGAACTGAGACCAAGTGTATCCCGAACTAGTCTTCCGAGCTTCCAATCAACAAATAGGAAAATGCTAGCAATAGAAATGTAAGACAGTGACAGGCATCAGTCATGCATGTGTGAGTGGACCCTGCAAAATGAGTAATCCTCATGCAGTTTTATTCAAATTAGGGGATCCTTTCATGGAAGACAGTGTCCCAGGACACACTAATGGGATTATATCTATGGGCTGGTCTGGGAATGCCTTAGGATTTCCCCAGAGCTGGTGGTTGTGGACTGTCAGAGGACTGTCTAGGCTTCTCTGCAACCTGGACATGGATTGGAGGAAGACGGTATGGTATAGATATGTGAGGGTCAGATTTAGATTCAGACGACTTTATTATGAGCAGCATAACAATAAGTGGAGAAAAAAAAAACAAGGCACTCTTACACATCTAAAGTAATAAAATAATAATATAATAAATAAAGTGGAAGTATTATTTTTATACACAGTATAAAAGAAGGGAAGTGTTGTATGAGAAAAGAATGAGGTAAGTGATGAGAATAAAGTGCAAACAATGGAAATGTAAACTGAGAGGTGTTGGCAAAAATAAATAGAAAAAATAAATAGAAGAGCAGCAGCACAGTGACAATAAACAGTGCAAGTTGTATGTGTGTGAATGGGAGAAAAAGGGGGGGTGAGGGGGTGTGTGAATGTGTTGAGGGTGTGAGTGTTCATATTTTTAAGGGTAAACTGAAAACCTACTTTTTTAACTCAGCGTTTAGTTCAATTTTACTCTTAACATTATTTTACTTTGCTATTTTATGTATTTTTTTTATTTTATTATTATTATTCATTCATTTATTTATTTGTTCTATTCTTTTCAATTCGGTA
Source organism: Siphamia tubifer (assembly GCA_020466265.1). Lineage (NCBI taxonomy): Eukaryota > Metazoa > Chordata > Actinopteri > Kurtiformes > Apogonidae > Siphamia > Siphamia tubifer. Next base: position 24,658,614 of record CM035802.1, on the reverse strand, counting down.
AATATTTTAACTTGTTCCTACAATTGCAGGATAATGGGGGGGGGTCTAATGTAAAGTACTCTATGCTACATGCACCATGTATGAAAAGATAAAGTTTGATTGATTGATTGAATGATTGAAGGTGGGAGGGATGCAGGAGATGGAGATCAGAGGTTGGAGTTAAGGAGAAGGATGTGCTTTGGGGACATGAATGATCCCCATGCAGTTATGTGGCAATCGAGGGATCAGTGCAGGCGCAATTAACTTTTATTCTGATTAGCTCATCCGGACGAAGTTGAAATGAGTTATTGCCATTGCGGTTTGTCCGTCATCCGTCGTCGTCGTCATCCACAATTCACTAAAATTGCTTCTCCTCCCTTCATGACGCTTCAGGACTTTTCAGCCAGCTACAGTACTTCCGGTGCGTTTTTTTTTTTTTTTTTACGCAATTGCTACAAGACGTGCCAAGGATAATGGTTAGCGACGTACACAAAATCATCCAGGCTCATATTTTACATTTTTTCTTAATCTCATGATGACTTTTCATCTTATCTGGTTTTTTTTCTCCATTTTTCCTAAATTTCCCATCCATACTGTGATCTGATCAAACACATTTTTTTACACACTAATTCACTTTTAAAGGCTTTATTTTAGATACTTTTGAAACATTTCGGATTTTTCCTGGTTGAATAAGTATTATTTCATTCATAGCAAAAAAAACAAAACATTTTTACTTTTGTAGTTTATTTCAATTGAGAAGTTGTACTTTTTATTATTATTTTTTCTTTACTTCAGTTGAATCAGTACTTCTACGTTTTACTTTTTTTCACATAACTAGCTGTATTTCTACTTAAGTACAGAATGTGAGTACTTTGACCACCTCTGTATAGAACAGAAATAGAGGCAGAATTTTCATATAATTAAATTGACAAATTGTATGATGAACTTTTCCTGTTTACAAAACCACTGGTTAAAGAGCCCTTTATAAAGTGAGGACTGCTTCTGAAGTTTCCTATTACAAAAGTATCTTGGAAATGAATGATCAATTCTTTTATATGCAATAATGTGTAATAAATTGAATTGAATCTAAATCTGAATCTATACCTGTTGATCCACTAATCCTATCAATACATCTTAATAATTGATATAAAATACAGTTTGTTATCTTTTGATGGCCATCACAAATAATCCATTTGGATTTTCAGTGGCTTTGTAGTTGCCATGGAAAAACTGATTCACCAATAAAACCCATGGAGTTGGATCGATGAAAGTGGATTAAGACACTAGGTTTATGTTAGATTTTGGTGGAAGAGTGACTTTTTCTTCATTTTCCTTATTTTTGATATAACCTTTTACTTTAAGTTGAGCTTTTATGAACATCTACTGTATATAACCAGTGAATTAAATATAGGAAAATACCTTTTTGTTGTTGTTTTTTTTGGGGTTTTTTTAACCAAAAAAAAGCAAAATACAGAGGATACTAGTAGAATAAATGGTGATAAATCACTTAAAAAGGTTCAAAAAGAAAGAAAAAAAAGATATATGAACAGAAACAAAAGTACCACAAGGTCTTTATGAGTAAAATCTAACCACGAAAAGACAACTGTCTATTCCAGCAGCATTTGGGTCTGCATGAAAAACAAACGGGCTCCCACAGAAGGTATAGAAACTAATATACAGATAGAACTATAGAAGTGCATGGACTGAATATTAAATATGTTTGAACAGAGACAGTGTGAATCATATAAAGTTATCAAGCATAGGTCTATACCTTTACTATATCCTGTTGATTCTCATTTTAAATCATATGGAATGTAATAGAATTCAAGTCTATAACTGAGGCCCATCTTATTAAAGTCAACTCTTTGCTTTGCTTCCAAAAGTGATCACATTAATGAGGTTCAACTGGATTCAGTTTTTATCAGTATATGATAATTTTAAAAAAATACACTTTTAGATAATGTATGAAAGTATTTATAATGTCAATTTTCCTTTGCTTCACCCCTTTGAACCTCCAACCCCCCCTCTCTATTCATTTCTAGATCCACCACTGAATTAAAATAGACATATAATATACATGTAATATAGAATATATACAAGGAAAGGTAAAAAAGAGAGAGAAGGTGCATGGGTTATGACTATTACAGTGGGCTTAGGGTAAATATTAACCTAACTTGCATCATCTGGCTGCATTACGCTACGCTCACACAACCATCTGAGTATCATAAGGATCAAATTTACTTCAAAATGAAGGAGCCAATCAGTGTCGCAGAGTGGGACTACCTGGCGACGTTGTGGCTGGTGTGACGTAAAGCAGAAGCGACGGCAGTGTAGTGTTTTCAGATACACAACAATAGCAGCGTGTGTTAGGTATCCCAGGGTCCATATAGACTGTCTACTGCATGTTCATTCCTTAAAATATGAACAGATGACGGCTTTGGAAGAGTTTGTTAATGGAAATGATGTTTTCGCTCTTCTTCCGACCGGGTTTGGCAAGAGTTTGATCTATCAGATGGATCCACTGGTGGATAAAGAAATAGTACCAGTGCAGAACCCCATGGTTATTGTGGTACACAACACATGTTAGCAGCTAGTGTTCAGTAGCCTCGAGTCATGGCTGAAGGATAAATGTAGAACCATGCTTTCCTACGACGTTTACCAGAAGAACTTGTTGGACATCGTAGTATACGAGGTTATAAATAAACATATAAATGGTAAGTTTAAACCCCTTCTGTTGATGCTGATGAAAACTATTTTCGCTGATTAAGCGGCTTGACTTCAACGTGAGTGGATGAAGCAGCACGTCGGTTTAGATGACGGACAGATCTTTCATCTAATCACATGGAAGGATTTTAGATAAGGCCCCTCCTTTGAAAACGGATCAGTTGGGGAAGGGTCCCAGATGGTATTGTGAAATACCAACTGACCTGACCAACAGTCAGGTGATGTAAATATTGCACTATACTATACTTCAGTCAGTAATATGTTTTCCATTGACCGTAAAATTGCACAAATATAACTTTTGAATTTGAATTTACCTAGTGGGAAAATAACAATTTCAACAAAACTCAAATTTTTGGGTTTAAGGTTTTTTGAGAAGCACAGTAGAGACATTAAAACCATAAAGCCTCACACATATCCAATGGAAATGTGGGTGTGTATTCCTGTCTTCATGGGGACATTGATATGTTTACACAGTCACACCACGGGGACCTCTGACACCATAGGAACCAAAATTCAGGTCCCCACGAGGGTTAAACATAAATACAGGTCCCCACTAGTAAAATATGAATGATGAGGCCTTATAAATACATGAATTTTTTATTTTTTTTTGGAAGTCCCCATAAAGCATGAGGGGAAACAGGTGCAAAGCCAAACATGTATTTTTCAAAGGTATGTGTTTATGTTTTAAAAAAGTATTTTATTATTTTTTTTTAAACATTATTAACTTTATTTATTTATTATTTTATTGATTTTGCCTTTACGTTCACTGCGCAATGGCTACTTGATTACAGACTCTGTCCTCATGAGACATGGAAACAAATGTGTGTGTGTGTGTGTGTGTGTGTGTGTGTGTGTGTGTACTGTAAATGAACAAAGTTGTGCACAGGAGCTGATTAAACAATGCATTGTCTCTGTTTTTGTCTCGTTTCAAGCATGTTCTATTTACTGCTCACCACTTGGCCCAGCTTACATTCTTAATAATTTTAATAAACGTAGAAAAGCAGCAGAGTGTGGAAGAAAATGAAGGTGTCTAGACAAGTAAAGAGGTCTCATGCCTCCTCAGTAACGTGAAAGATGCCATTCTCCTCCAGCAATGACATTGTCTACTGCAACAAATACATTCTGCACTGCAGGTTCATCACTTTCTACTGTTTGTACCGTGCATAACTCAAATAGTTTGTCTATTGGTGCTGATGTTATCTGTCACACTGTTAAACCCATAATGCCAAATGTATCATATTTGATACATATGTTTTGAAGCCCACTATATGATTTTTTTTTTTTTATTCCAAATGATTTATTTGGAATAGAATAAGGGTCCACATATATAGGCTGGAAGTAGTCACTCAAAAATGTTAAGTAAACCCAAATGTCACATGACCTAATGTAATTTGATAATGGAGATTGAGATTCTCACACATTAGAAGATACAGTTTCAGATAAAATAATGAGAGCAGGTACAATCACTCATTTGTTCAAAATATCAATGACAAACAGCTGATCTGAACATATATGTCCCATAACTATCCACACTGTGAACCTGAATGTTGAGAATAATTAAAAATATTCAGTTGTGAATACTCACAGTTTCAGAAATAGTACTACTAACTTATATATATTAAGTTGCTGCAACATGTTCTTCTTTTTAAGTACTTCCAACTTATATTTTTTTTATTAAGGGGAACTATTGTGGATATAAGTGAACATAACTTAACAACATATGAGGTACAACTGAGTGGAATTAAGTCATTAAATGCTGAGAATGACTGCAAATAACCAGCAATATCTATCACACCAAAAAAATTACAATAACAAAACACAGTAATTTTATTTAGGGGCGGCTGTGGTTCAGTTGGTAGAGCAGGTCGTCCAATGACTGAAGGGTTTACGTCCAGGCTCTGTCTGTCCACATGTCCAAATGTCCTAAGACAAAGACACTGAACGCTGACTTAGTCTCCCAGTAGGACTGACAAAACCTTAGAATACTAAGTTATTAAGTAATGTTTTAATTTAAGTATACTTTAATAACCATCTACATTTTAAGTTCTGGAAACTTGTATTTTTTTTTTTACTTTCATAAACTAAAAATAATTGAGGCAATCGATTGGCTTAATTTTTTTGAGTTCTTCTAACTTATTTGGGTTTACAGTGTGCACAGAGGAACCGTATTCCAACAAACGCAGTCATAGTCCAAACAAACATCCAAAATAAACCAAAAAAATTCTCCAAATGTGTCCAAAACACATCAAAACCTCAATAAATATCCACAGATGGCATCACTATAACATCATTTAACATGACCCGCCTCCAATATCCCAGTTTTTATCTTTATATTGTCATTTATAATTTAATCAAACACCAATTGCATGTTATCAAAATGGTTCAAGAACAGCATTCAATTTACTTTATTAAGAAATGTAGGCTCCAGTTTCAAAGAACTTGAATTTTCTGCCAGTGAATTAACAGGTTAATCTATAAAGGGTTACATGTCTAAATATTTACCTTATACTGTATGTCTTTTCTTTATTTTTTTTAACTCCACGAGTGCTTCCCTGCTTCCCACTTCTTCTACTTACATTACTATAGAAGACATCTTTTCTTAAGCATTGTTAGGCTGTCAATTTATAAAAGAAATTCTTAATTGATTCACTCAGTTTAAAAAAAAAAAAAAAAAAGGGCCTGTTCTTTCATTCCGTCTGTTTTATTTTTAGCATGCCAACCAGTGTTGTAACAATGGCAACTGATTGCACACTTAAATACACAAATACAGTGTTGTTTGCGAGTTACAATGTGCACAGTGAAGCTTAAATATTAGATAAGTAAAAGCAGAGATGGTTGTGTGCTGTTTGAATGCAGCGACACTCCAATAGAAACAGACATGGGACTAAAACAGGAGCCAGACAGTGAAATTAGAGACAGATGAATGGACATGATGATTTATAGAATGAGTCTGATAAGCAAGACTTGGACAGAAATAACTATCTGGAGATTTAGAGTGAAGTACGATGTCCTAATTGGCCCTCTAGAGAACCAAGAAATACCTGACCGCTACTGCATCTTAATAAGAAAATGATTCTCACAGTAACATCAAGCATCTGAATATATGGAATCAAGCAAAAAGGTGAACACAACAATAAAAAGGCTTTAAAGTCACATCTACAGAAAACACAGGGTTTCTCAAGATTTTTACTGCAAGAACGAGAGGACAAGCTCTGTAATTAAATCTAAAAATATCAACGGTGTGATTAATGACCATTTACTTCATGAGTAGCCAAAGCTAATGTGCGTACAGCCACAGAAGTGAGCTGTGAACATGGTCTGGTGAGATTCATTTTGTAATAATGTTATAAACCTCTGAAATGTACAAACTTTTTCATTTTGTGATAAAGCTGTATTTTTTTTTTTTCTTTTTAAATAAACTGTCCCGATGCATTTTGGAATAAATATTTCTACATTATGTAATAAATAGGGCTGTCAAATGATTAGAATTTTTAATCAGATTAATCACGGATTCATTTTGATTAATTGTGATTAAAACACTTTATGTTAGTTGACTGTTTTGTGTCTGTTGGGTTTTTTTGGGATTCAAACTTCCCACAAAATACACAAATATACACTAAGACACACAACAAAATGTGACCCTCCAGCACAAAACCAGTGGTTCAGTCTCACAGCAGTTTTTCTAACTTTAGCCTCAAATACGTTATATGGGTCAAAATTATCGAATTTGAAGTTTATGCATAAAATCAAAGTGAAATGTCTCCTGAACACTTCTAACTGTGAGTTTTTGTTAAATTCCTACCGTAAGTGCTTCAAATCATGTCTTTTAGGAAGAACAACACCTGACTCTGACAGTAATTAAGTCTAAAACAATGAAAAATCGGCTCAAAACACGGCTTTCCTTTGTGTTCATGTTAGGTATTTCCCCGTCATGTTTGGTACCGTTAGAAAGATCGGGATTCCCTCTAGACAACCCTTGAATAGAAATCTACATCATTATATATTACAACCAATGGGAGGCCTCAGAACAAAGCCTTCTCGAATAAACAAAATCCCTTGTTGCTAGGGCGATGTTGAAAAACGGCCTCTGATTGGTTGAATTAGTGACACACGCACATTTTTAATGAGCTTTCAGATAAATATAAAATCTTAATTTCTGAAATTTGACCCAAGTGACTGGTTTTGTGCTGTACGGTCACAAATGTGGAGAAAAAAACATATATAAAGCATGTTAAAATCCACTAAATTCCCCCTCGAAAATAAACTAACACATAAAAGCGATGAAAAATCCAAAACATATTAAAATACTCTTTTAAAATAAAGAGAAACAAAACACCCAACACTTGATAGAAAATCTAAAATATATGCAAAAATAGGAATATCTATGTAATTAACAGCTTTATTCAAAGCACAGTTTTTACAAAACAACAGTAATGTTCCATGTAGTTGTGTTAAAATTTTGAATCAGATTAATCATGATGATGGATCAATCCATGTTAATGCATTAATTTTGACAACCCTGGTAATAGGGTACATTTAGAGAAGATTATTACATAATGTACTTTTCATGAAAATGTAGTAAAATGGTTCATTATGTAATAACAATTTGTTGGTTAATTGTAGAAAGCTCGGCCTATTATTAGTATCACTGTATTAGCCTAGTAGCAGTAACTAAATTACTATCAGGACACGATTCAATGGTTGGATTAACAGAAAATATACTGGAAATTCCAGATTTTTTTGTTTTGTTTGATGTAAATTTTCAATATGTTGGTGTAGTTTATTATGAAACACAGCTTTATTACAAATTAAATAACAAAGTAATTACAATTTAGACATTTATTACAAAATGCACCACTATTACAAAACATGGCTCGACATGGCATCGACAGTTCTGGAGTTCCACGACTGGTGAATACTAAGACAAAGAGTATGAGAGGAATACTCTGAAGAGCTCTTCACACCTGACAAGCATTGTAGTTATTAGACTTGACGATAGATGACTAGAATCAGCAGAGCTGGTAAAAGTGTATGTTCCTCTCAGTCATGAGAATGAGACAGATTGATTGAAGAAGAGGAGGAAGGAAAAGGGGGAAAAAAAGAAAATTTAAATCCAGAGGTCGGCAGCACCTGAACATGACAGCGCTGAGACGAGGATCAGGTCTTATTCAACCTCGTGTCTCATCCAAAACAATACAATCACATGCAATCACAGCCTCAATTGCTACCTACAGATTGAAAGAGGTCTTGATGGTCTTCCATCAAGAAGGGTAGAATAAAGGATTGGATAGAGCTGTGGCACATGGGCTGTTAATACAAGGGAAGATGGAGGGGGCTCTTGTAGGGGGGGGGGTGTCTACAAAGAGGTAACAGAAAAGAAGGAAAGACTTTGGCCCAATTGAGCAAAGCTGACCAATGGGGACAACTGAGGACAAACACTCAAACAAAGAGACAAAGCAACTTGGACGTATATTAAACTGGAGGTCATTAGTTCTAAAGGCCTCTGCATGCTCTTGCACCAAAGTGTCGCAGTGTTAATTCATCACAGATATTTGTAATTTATGCCAGTGTGGAGGGTACATGGCATGTGCTATTCATAACACGGAAGTGTGTGACATCTGTGTAACTTAGCAACAACACGCATTCTCAGAAAGCACCCGGGAGAGAAGGTTTTTAGCTCTCATGGCTCTAAAAACAAATGTAGGATATTTCGGCCTAGGATGTTTCAGACTGCACTTTTTGCAGAGAAGGACTTTTCAGACAAATCACATTTTCTTACAACCCGAACAGTATGAGTGTATAGTATACATTTGTAATGTGTGATCATGTATAAAATTCTTATGGACTCTTTCAAATAATGTGAGGTTATATACTTGCAATATAATTTGTGTATATTGTATACATTTTTAATATGTGTTGGAGAGAATAACACAATTATACACAAATAAACATACATTTATGGTGTTTGTTTTTGAAAATATGATTTGTCCGAAAAGTCCTACAGTCCAAAACATCCTAATCTGGAATGTCCTAGGCCGAAATGTCCATCCACCACTAAAAACACATCCTGTGGACACAGGCCTTTACATGTAACAATGGAGCATTCTCACAAACTCACTAGGATTTCCCACCTGGATCCCCACTCCCCACATCAGGCCCTTTTGTTGTCAAACAGACTCATGCACTCGGCCGAATCCATATTCACAAGAGTCGTCTTCAACAATCATGTTGACAAAACAAGGCAGAAGGGAAGTGGAAGTGCATGTAGTGTGGATGTAGAATGGACCAATCAGAGGCCTCTTTTCTGGTGTTCTCTGCCACACTGTCTGGCGTGGGTTAAATTTTCTGGGAGATGTGCGCAACTCTCTGTGATGGGAGCTAAAGAGTCTGCGATGTACCTGCAACACATCGCAGATGACTTGGCTTTGGAGTATAAATAGGCCTTAAGGCTGTAGCCCCAGGCCGTGCCGAGCAGACTAGAGCCAGCTTTCATTAGCAATGTTAGGTTCAGGGTTATGCAGCCACGTAGTAGTTCCCCCTGTTGCTCTTTTGAAGTTTTCATCTATCATGAAATATATTCTCTGTCGCAATAAAACAAGGCAAACTTCAAGGGGAGTGGTGTAAAAAGCAAAGTTTGACCTCATCAAAGAGCTCGTTTCAGTTATTGTATATGCTGTTTAGATCCTCTCAGCTTTGACTGAAGATCACCTGAGCATTAAACTACGACTCTGCCCTGATAGGGTAATGCTTTGTCTGTGGGTTTTATGAGCAATAATGCAGCTTGTAGGTGACAGCTCAGTGCTGCATCATCTTTAAGGGCATATTAATGAGTTCTCATTTACACATGTCTTTTACTAACATCTTAACATATGGTGTAACAATAAAAAGTATCCTTGAAATACACAGTGCATTCACTTTCCTGCGACCTCCATGAAAGATTATCATTATGTCAGTAAAATACACTGCAACGTATCTGAAGGAAGCCATCATAAGAGCTCCCATAGAAGGGAAAATGATGGAAAAGCTAAAAAACTCATCACAGTTTCAGGGCGCCTCCAGGCACTCCTTACTTTCAATCAGGATACACATCCCTACACTTTATTTTTCACTTCAGTGTGTTTAAATGTAAGAAGGGCTTGATGTCACGTAAATAACATTAAATCATAACTCACAGTTTGAGGTATTAATGCTGCTGGAATGTTTAACATTTAATGAAATCCTTCAAATTCACTCACACACTCAAATATACAGTATGTAATCATATCAAAGATTTATTCCGAACATCGCAGACATTTGGACAAATATGTCGAAATAAAATCACAGTCTGAGCAAATAATCACATTTATTCAGACTGATTTAAACAAGAACAAACTCAAGCTCTAATGTGTTGGTGAAACTTATTTTAAATAACACCAAACTATAAACGGTATTGTTTAAAAAGCACATTTTAGGGGATATGATCTTTAGTTTGTGAGCAACTTTACGAAGAAACTACTGGACTAAATTCCATGACCTTTTCAGGGAAAGTGTGAGGTGGTGTAGAAGAAGTCTTTTTCCATTTTGGGGAATATAGGTCAAAGGTCAAGGTCATCAACAATGTATTTTCACAATTTCCTTTTAATTCCTTTGCATATAGTTTATTTTTGTTGTCACTGTTATTATACAGAACCTTGAAGGATAAATTCTCTAGGTCAAAGGTCAAGGTCACAATAAAAGTCCAAATCCAATTTTGGGTATAACTTTTGAACTATGAACACCAACATTCTCATCTTGAAATCCTGCATCATTTGTATATAAATCATGACCTATTGTTGACCCAAGAGGTTGGGAGTCAATCTCTAAAAAGGTAAACCTTAACAGAAAAAAAACAAATTGAGACAGTGATCACAGGTCTTTGTTGATAAACTTTATATTTGATTGTTGTGTTGAAGCCTTAATAAATTAATTTCTATGTCTTTTATTGAAAGGATAAACCCCTTGAGATGTCACATGTCATTTTAACAGAACAGTACAAACAAACTTTAACAGAACAGTACAAACAGTACATACAATACAATACATGTAATTTTTGGGCATTTCTGACTCTTTTTGAATTATGTCGGGGACCCTTTTTGAACAAGCAGTACTATAATTGACCGATAGGAAATCTTGCATGTGATCCAAAAATGTCATCATGACCTTTGACCTTGAGTGACCTTGAAAGGTCAAACCCATAGTCTCATATTTCAAGAGGTCCATGTCCATTAAGAGCTAAAACGTTTGTGAAGGGTGGGTTTTATTGTGCCTGGCACCACTTGTTTTCGACTCCATCTGTTGGTTCTGGAGTGTTCTTTGTCTTTTTAGGTGAACGAGCTGCTGTAAATCCCCTGTTTACCCCCTTTTAAATCCTGTGCCCAAAGTAACAAATCAAAAGACCAGATTGGAACGGCTAAATAAACTAAAAGACAGGACAGGCCAACCCAATACAGAGCTATTGAAGCTGTCATTGCACCACTACCCTATCAAAGAAACAAGCCACAAAATAAGTACTAATGAAAGGAAAGTAAAAACAGGATACAGTGGTACCTCTACTTACGAAAGAGCCACCTAATGAAAAATCCAAGTAACGAAAAACCTTTACCTCAATTTTTCATCTCTGAATACGAAAGAAAATTATATTTATGAAAGGAAACTGAACTGACATAAATACTATGTACATGACTGTACGTCACTACGTCATGTATGTACTGTACGTAGCATCCCATTGGCCAATGAGGGAGCTACCCATGATGCTTTTAGTGAGCCTTTGACCATCATTCATCACAGAGTTCTAACCATACACGCGTAAAGGACAGAGCTACCACTGTACCGCGAGTCCCCCCTGAACGTACCCACCACGCCACCAAAGGAAGTGAAACAGGAGACGACAAAGAAAAAGGAGGAGGCAGCCATCGCTCCACCAGCACGAAACAAAAGACATATGCCAGTGAAACCCAATTAACCCCCAGAACCTGAAGAAGAAAAACACCCCGTAAAAAATGTCCACAAGCCGTGCCATCGACCACAAGTACAAGTACAAGTACCCGACCATACTTGACCTGTACTGTACTGCATAATGGAAACATGGCTTATAGGTCCCATGTGGGTGTTGTCTGCAGTTTCCATGGTGACCCCACATGTGTTTGTCTATATCAGAATCAAAATCAGAATCTCTTCCTTGTCAACAAAACTAAGGTACAGCTCTCAGGTTCAGTGCAAGAATTTACATATGACTAATATCAGTAAAAAAAAAAAAATCTATATCAGTAAAAGGCACTTATTTATAGTAAAAAAATAAAAAGTATTACAAACTAATTAATTTGTAAAACACAGAATGTAAGTCGTACATATAACATTAGAAGTAAAACAAATGATATGAAAAATAAATAGCAAAGCATAAATAGAGTGAACAATTATAATAAATATGATAATAAATATGTGCATAAACAACAAAAACTGTGGACAAACCCACATAAGACCCTTCTATGCAGGATGTGATAATGTCCATACAAAAGAATACAAATAAAAAAAGCCAAATTTAAATCCTCCACAATCACCCAAACCCAGAATGGCCTCTAACAGATCCTGTTGGCAGGAACTAAACTGGTGTTTTAGTTGTAAACATCGAGTCTGTGATTCAAACATGGCTGACCTGGGTCACATGTATTTACCCAAGAAGAAATACGAGGGAAGGAAATGTCCCCCCAGGTTTGACCTGCGTGAGACCTCAACATGCAACTCTGTTTTCACACACACACACACACACACACACACACACACACACACACACACACACACACACACACACGTCCATGTCTCATGAGGACAAGGTTTGTAATCAAGTAGCCATTGGGTAGTGAGTGTAAACACTTTTGTTAAATAAAATATAATAAAGAGATAATGATAAACATTTTTTAAATTGTATTAAATTAAACAATAAAAAATTAAATAAACAGTAACTAAATAAATAATACTAATTTAAAAAATAAAAATAACTACTTTTTTTTTTTAAAGTAAACACATCTTCAAAAAAACCTTTGAAAATACACGTTTCATTTTGCACCTATATCCCTCATGCTTTATGATGACTTCTGTGAGAAAAAAAAAATTATAGGGCCCCATCATTTCTATTTTACTAGTGGGGACATTTATTTACATTTAACTCTCATGGGGACCTGAATTTTGGTCTCCATAGTGTCAGAGGTCTCCATGATGTGACTGTGTAAACATATCAATGTCCCCATAAAGGTAGGAATACAAGCACACACACACACACACACACACACAGAATAGTGTACAGTGTACAGGTTATGCAGCAGGACTGTCTGTCCACTACAGACTGGACAGAAAGATGAACGCCAGAGGTGAAAAAACTGAACTCGGGAAACTCTGCAATGCAATTAAATATATATATATTACCATCTGTACAGTATATCTGTTTTTCTACTTGTATTTTATCATGTATGTGTGTTCTTGTGTTCTATTCTGTCTATCTGTCTATAATCCATACACTAACATTCCTAATTTCCGTAACTGTAAAATCCTACTATGAATCATCTGCTTCCATGTCCAGTGTAAGTCCATATATTCTATATTTCCATGCAGTTGTTCAGATGGTCCACTGACTGAACTCAACCTCTTGTTTTTGTTTCTTCAGACACTCTTTCAGGATTCGCTCACACCTATGAACCTATTATAATGTAATTTTTTTTTTTTTTTTTTTTTTTTGTCTGCATTTTTTCTCATTGTTTAACACCACAGAGAGGGTGTCAACCTTGTTTGAGATCAATGCATTTTTTAGTCTTGCAGCCAAATATTTTAATATTTAGTGCATGTGTGTGACCATCACCGGTCCTCCCTGAAAGGAGGACCTATTATAATGTAATAACTTATTACATTACTACATAATGCATAAAGACGTTAGTTACTTATGATTTTATTACATTATGAACTTTTATTACATTTAAGTTATTATATTATGAGCTGCTACATAATATATTAAAAATGAATATGTATTTATGATTAATTGAAATTAATCCACAGCAACACTAACATTAATCTGTTTAAAAAATTGTAATCCTTTCACAGCCCTAAATTAAACACACATTTATAATGAACTACCTGGTGTTTAACTTTTATAATAATAGTGTAGCAAGAGTGAGTAGTCACAATGCATAGATTCACAGTATTTAATTAACACTTTTTAAAAAAAATTATTTTACTTCTTATATTCAGATACAAATATATATTATTTCAACTGCTCACACTCTTATATAAAACAGACACAAGTAATTTAGTTCCAATGTATCTAAAGAGAATCATCAATTATTTCTTGCAGCAGCCTTCCCAAAATCTCAACTGAGTTCAGTCTCAAGTAACAGGACGTTAATATGTATGGTGTGTGGTTTATCCACTGGTGCATTTTACACAGAATACATTTAACAATATGAAAACAACACACAAGACAAAACAAATAGTAAAGAAAAAGTGGAGCACAGAGAAAATAGAACATAATATATTTAGTGTTCTGTTACTGTTGCTGAAAACTGACAGAACCTGATAGAAATATTAAGATTCATTTATTTTCTATATCTATTTCCAGTTACACTTTAGTTGACGGGTGAGTTGATAACACATTCATAGCTGCTGTCATAAACTGCACATAAAGCATTCATGACTGTTTCATGAGACATGACTCAACATACATACCAAAACTTTCATGAACGTGGATGACAGATATTTTGAGAATAGTCATAAGTTAAAAGCCCCCCCCATGGCAGTGTGCCCATGTGCACCGCATATACTGACTGCCTACTCCCTTTTTGCGCCACTGCTTGACATGAAACATATCTAATTGGATTTCTTTAGCACAATACTCAGCTATCCGTTGTAGTATATTTCATGCATCAGTAGTTTAACATGTAATGGTATTCATTTTTTTTTAATGCATATACACAATCATACAGCTCTTCCTACTTACAATATATATGACAAGTTAAAGGAAACATATCATTTCAGTGTAAAATGTAAGTGTCCACTGTGGTGAATGTCATGAATCAGTGATTATATTCTCTAAAACTAGTCACTGAAACAAAATGGAAAGAACTATAAGGATTCAACTGTGGACAAACTATTCCCTAAACTGTAGAATATTAGAGGGTTTCTTTATAATCATGTATTTTGGACTCATTAAACAAAGAATAAGATCAGACTTTATGTATAACATGGTGATAGAAATGAACAAAAATGAATAATAATCCAACAAAAATAATAAATAACATGAACAAAGTAAGACACAAAATAATAATAAAAAAAAAAGCAACAAAATGAAGAAAAACGAATACATTTTCACAATATAATAAATAACATGAAACATTTAGAAAAAATAACTAAAATGAAGGAAAAAAAGAAGTAAAGAAAGAAAGAAAGAAAGAAAGAAGTTCCAGTAGTTTTAGCTTTTCTTTTTTTACTACATCACTTTCTTTTTGACATCTGTATATCCCTTTGTTTTTGGTTCGACCACCACCAGCAGATATATTTCATGTTAATAAATTAAAAGATATTGGGTTTATTTTACACCAATGATTGACATGTATGGATAGTATTAGTGGATCAGCAGATACTAAATGGTTTAAATCAGCAAACGGTTGTGGACGTTTGAACCTTCATGGGTTAATAAGAACTTTATTATGACTTACTTATGCTAACTAAAGTGGTATGCTAACTAAAGTGATATGCTAACGAAAGTAATATGCTAACTAAAGTGATATGTTAACTAAAGTGATATGCTAACTAAAGTGATATGCTAACTAAAGTAATATGCTAACTAAAGTGATATGCTAACTAAAGTAATATGCTAACTAAAGTGATATGTTAACTAAAGTCATATGCTAACTAAAGTCATATGCTAACTAAAGTCATATGCTAACTAAAGTCATATCCTAACTAAAGTGATATGCTAACTTAATTAATATGCTAACTAAAGTGATATGCTAACTAAAGTAATATGCTAATTAAAGTGACATGCTAACTGAAGTGATATGCTAACTAAAGTGATATGTTAACTAAAGTGATATGCTAAATAAAGTGATATACTAACTAAAGTCATATGCTAACTAAAGTCATATCCTAACTAAAGTGATATGCTAACTTAATTAATATGCTAACTAAAGTGATATGCTAACTAAAGTGATATGCTAACTAAAGTGATATTCTAACTAAAGTGATATGCTAACTTAATTAATATGCTAACTAAAGTGATATGCTAACTAAAGTGATATCCTAACTAATGTGATATGCTAACTAATGTGATATGCTAACTAAAGCGATATGCTAACTAAAGCAATATGTTAATTAAAGTGATATCCTAACTAAAGTAATATGCTAACTAAAGTGATATTCTAACTAAAGTGACATGCTAACTAAAGTAATATTCTAACTAAAGTGATATGCTAACTAAAGTGATATTCTAACTAAAGTAATATGCTAACTAAAGTGATATTCTAACTAAAGTGATATGCTAACTAAAGTGATATTCTAACTAAAGTAATATGCTAACTAAAGTGATATTCTAACTAAAGTGATATGCTAACTAAAGTGATATTCTAACTAAAGTGACATGCTAACTAATGTGATATGCTAACTAAAGTGATATGCTAACTAAAGCAATATGTTAATTAAAGTGACATGCTAACTAAAGTGATATCAAACAGACAGTAATGATTACAAGAACTAGCTTGTGAAAAATGCCCCACTGTTTGTGACACTAAACTGTGACATTCTGTTGTTGACACATGGCTCTTACCTAGAAGTGTGATGATACATCCCAAAATAGCCAGCAGGGCACCGGTGCTGAGGCCGGTGGATGTGTAAGCCACGGCTCCACAAGATAAAGCTACGCCATCCGAGTCACAGTCGCACACGCGCACAGACAGCGTGTTGGTACTGCTGAGGGCGGGGGTTCCGCTGTCCACAATCAGAACTGGCAGACGATACACCGGCTGCTCCCGCCTCCGGAAACCGCCTCGCTTTGTCACTATGGATGCTGTGTTGTCTGTGGAATGACACAAAAACAGAGTTCAGTCTGGTAAATAAACAAATGTAGCCTTTACCATTATGGGCTGATTGTTGTTTAAAACACCTGAAAAAGATACCTCTCATATTAACATCACTTCATCTGTTTGGAGTACAGATAAAAGAAGGGGCTCTTTGTAAAGGTAACACCCTGTAACTTGGACCAAAACACTCACCTTTGCCATTTATTTGACAGGTAAAAAGTTGTAGAATTAGAAACACTAATACTTTTAGATTTATTTTTATTTTTTTTGCCTTTTTTGCTTTAGTTGTAAATGAAAACCAGGGTGTATGCAGCTGCATTTGGTAAATATAGACACAAACACACCGTGTCTTGGCACTTTGCAGTTCAAAGTCGACAACTTAATTTGTAACAATGTCAGTTTAGAGCATTTTTTCCTCTGGTTATATTTGTTTGTCAGCAAAATAACTCAAAAAGTTATGGACAGATTTTGATGAAATTTTTATAGATGATTGCTAGTGTGTCAATGAAGAAACCATTACATTTTGAGATATAAAGGTCAAAGGTCAAGGTGACAGTGAAGGTCAACAGCTAAAACACTTAAGTGGTGATATTTCAGAATAAAGACAAGATAGTATCAGGTGTTTTTTTTTTCATTCACTTCGTCTTACCTTCAGACATCAGATGAGATAACACCGATAGCCTCCATGACGTCATATTTCGATGTCATATGACGTCAAGCAAATGGTATATTTTTAAAATGTATGACCTTTACCTTAAAGCAGGGTTATTGACATATTTTGTTAAATCTGACAATATCTTGTGCTTCATATTTAACATTAGATCTAACATGTGAAATGTTAAGTGGTTGAATATTGAAATGGCCATAACTCAAAAATGGGGCCGAAGATTTCTTTGAATTTTTTTAAACCCTCTAAGGGATTGCTAATGACGATAAAATAAATCGTTAGCGAACACGGAACACTAGTTTACAAATTAGTTATAAACATCCAGATACAAACCTTGACAGACTTGTGGAGGTCTGCGCTCTCGGAGTGATCTAGTTATGTTTATGTATTTTACAGAGGGAAAATTTAGGGAATTATCTGATTTTTCAAAGTGGCTACATTTGGAAATTTTTAGAATAAGTGAATAACTGTTGAATGCTTCAAATGCACATATTTTAGCAAAAACCGATGAAAATAAATATTTCACATCCAAAATCACCATTGTCAACCATAAAATAACCCTGTCCAAATATCTCATTGTCATATATCATAGGGTTAAGCAGCTCATTGTAGTCACCTGTCACCACAAATTTATTGGAATATTAATAGATAATCAATGAGATGACAGCCTGCAAAAGCCAAATACAAAATTCTCATTGTCAATTGATAATTAATTCCAAACTAGTATTCTGGTTCAAAAATAACATTCTTATGTGTGTTTTGGACATAAACACTTTACTGGATTATGTTCTTGAGAGTGTTTCGAGGAAAACAACACTACATTTGACCGGTTCCATACTGTAGATAATTGATCAGATGACAACCTTCAACATACATTTTATTTCTATTTGAATTTTCAAGAAAACAACATTTTGTGTATGTGGTGTTGTTGTTGCAATAAAGAATGGTTTATATATTCAGAAAGATGAATTTGTTTCTATTAAAATAATGTCATGTATGCGCTGGCATTGGGATGCAAGGCTGGTAAAAGGTTAAAAAAACTCATGTTTGTTTTGTATATCAGTTTCATTGCCTTCAAATGAACAATGAGTTGCATATATGTGGCTAGCAGAAGGCATGACTTCTGCACTGTGATGATAGCTGCACTGTGCTTGTGCTGTTAGAAATGATTTTACAGTATTAAAAGCAACAATACCAGCAGATGGTGTCATTAACACAATTCATTATATGACACACTGTGGCGTCTCTCCCTGGTCTCGACCACCTGTTGGCTAATAACAACTCTGGTTTGATGGTAGACTCTGATATGAAATCTCAGAGAGAAGGAGGCAGCGACAGAACCATCATAAAAAGCCATTTTACGATGACTATATCAATACATTAAATCCACCTTCAAAATGAGCTGTCACAATTGGAATCTAGATTCCCTTTGAAGGCCAGATGTAGTGTTTTTTTTCAAGTAGTATTTAGATTCTTTATTGCTTTGCGCTCAAAGTAGTCTAAGAGGGAGGTAAATGTCAATGTAGAGATGGGTTATATGGTAAATGTGATGTTATAAAATCAGAAAAACATGTTCCCATCAGCGAGGACATAAATATACAGTTGTTTGGCAACAGCAGTTTAAAGGGTTTAACCCTGTGATGCATGAAACATGAGAACCTTAGTCAAGATTTTTACCTCCACCAAGGAGGTATTACATTCAAGTCTGTTTGTTTGTCAACAGGATTATACAAAAATGTCTGAACAGAATTGAATTAAACTTTTAGGATTGATAGATAACGGGTGAAGGAAGAACCCATTAGATTTTGAGCAATGAAGGTCAAAGGTCGAAGTCACACTAAAGGTCATGAACTATCTCAGGATTCAGACAAGATAGAATCTGGTGTTTTTTTACATTCACGTGGTCTCACCTTCAGACATCAGGTGGGTCAACACCTATGGCTCCATCACATCACGTTTTGATGTCATATGACGGTTTGGTGTCTCTGACTGACTTGTTGTCATTGCAACAAAATACAACAAAATTGTACCATCTTCCTTTGCATGAATAAGTTAAAAATTCCAGTATAAAATAAAGATTTAAGTATAAAAGATAAAAAAAATACACAAAAGACATAAAAACACTCAGATGAGTATTAAAAAGTGCTGTGTAGATACAGTAGGTGAAAGTGACATAAAGTGCAAAATGATGTGGAATGGTTACAGCGAGTCCAGGTTGAGTTCACAGTGCTGACAGGTCTGAGATAAAAACAGTTTTTGAATCTGTTGGTCCTGTGGCGTAGTGACCTGTAGCACCGGCCAGAGGGCAACAATAAAAAGGTTTTGTGTGTCTTCTATTCTGATCATCTCCATATAAACATAGCCTAAGAGTGGAATAAACCCGTTATTTTATTCCGAATTAATTTTAATTATTGTTATTTTTAACTGGAATGGTCACCTTAAAGAGGAATTAACCTTTATTCTGAATTACACAGGAATAAAACCCCTTATATATACAAGTCCAAACACATATATATGCCTGACAGGATGCTACAAAGCAATTCCAATACCTAGTAGCCTAATATATGTTACACGATTTCACAGCGTTTCATTCCAAAATCACTTCTTTAACAGACTCCACTTTTCTGGCCAGGATTCTAAGCTGATTCACAAAACTTGCTGCAGGAATTCACATCCTTTCAGCCACTAAAACACAAAGTGAAGTTGAACGCTGATGCTGAGCGATCAGGTTTGGCTGGAAGTCAACAGTCCAGTTTGTCTCAAGGGTGCTGCAAGGAGATGGAAGGAGAGCTCTGACAGATTAAAAAAAAAAAAAAGAAAAAAAAAAGTTCCTTGCATAACTCAACTTTTCCCGTCAATTCTTTTCATATAATATGTGCAAATATATGTTCAAGGGTAACAGTAGTGGTTGATAGACGTGTGCTTTGCAGTAATAATAACATTAATCATTTTTCTTCAGTCACCTCTGAACTAAAAGTACTCATTGTACTGGAAAATGTATGGTCTACTCTTATGTTACAAAACAAGAATGTGAATAGTGTCCAAATAACAGGAATGAGAGAAGAGGAGGCAAAAAAAAATATATACATGTGGGTTAATAAGTGTCAAATAACTCAGGACGGATGCATTCAGAGTAGATTTAGAGTAATTTGAATACTATATATATGTGTGTATATATATATATATATATATATATATATATATATATATATATATATATATATATATATATATATATATATATATATATATATATATATATATACCTACATACTTAGCATAATTAAAAATAGCTTGTTGATATGTTAAATCAATTGGTTTGGGGCCTTTTTTAACCATCCATTATATTATATATGTTTGGAAATGTTCTTTAAACAAAGACATGACTTTTACTGTAAAGTTTTTACAATATTGTTTCACTAAATTCTTTTTAAAAAAGTTTCTTGAAGATGATGAATCCATTCCAGTTTTAATCAACTGGACAGTTTTTCTTCCAATTTAGTCACTTCACTAATCTCCTTGTGTTCTTTGCTTGATAAAGGCTACTATTTTGACCTTTCTAATCATGTGTTACTTATTTCCCATGATCACAGGTTGTGTTTTCTGACATGGTTCTTTAAGAAATGAAAAGCTAATCCTTGCATTAGTTGGGCTTAATGGACTTGTAATTATCCAATGGAAGGTTGGTTAAACCCATACTGTGATTCTTTTATTTGGACCAGGCTGTGTATTGTATATTAGTTAGCTAAACAACTGCCACTCTTATGTCTGTTCCTATAACAATCATGTCTGATGAATAACAACACGTTAAGCTGCTATTGAGGCTTTGTTGTGTAACAGTGTGAGTGGTGACAGACCAGGAATTAAGCCTGGTTTATGCTGAGTTCAATGATGAAATTAACAAATGTTCAATGTTGCTTTAGTAGTTGCTCTACACTACATGAATCTTTAATCCTTTCATGCACAGTGGACAGCTATTCTCCAGTTGTTGTCTTGTACACAGGGTGTCCACAGGGTTTTAAAAAGTATTAATAAGTGTTAAATTAAGAATGAAGAATTGTATGCCTGTTAAAAGTATTACATTTGGTCACAAGGTATTATTATTATTTTTTTAAATTAGGTATATTTTTTCCCCTTTTGGACAATGAGGTATTCCATTTTGATTATCCTTCTAGGACCTGGCGTCCACATATGTGGACTTGACATTTTCTGTTGTCTAGACCACAATACCACATTTTGTGTCCACTTACGAGGACATTATCCTGACACCAGTTGGTGTTAGAAGAGTTGTACCAGCTATATATATATATATATATATATATTAGAGCATTAACAGGGATATGGACAAGTCGATACGTTGACTCTTGTAGCACAAGTCGACATCGATTTGGAGGAGTCGACAAGTCCCATGTTATTCTTTCTCACCCTCTCTCTCTTTCTGCACATAAACACAGTCAGACCTAAACAAGACATGGCTGCTGCAGGTAAGACAGTTGTGGTGGGCTGACAAAACAAAAGAGAGTGACAGACACACATCGCTTGTGTGGAAATACTTCACCTTAGATGAAAAAAAAATGTCACGGCCGTCTGAAGAGGCATCCGCTAGCTAATCTAAGTGTGAGTAGCAACACAGACAACACGCATTAAGACACGCACTGAATGAATCAATGAAATTATGAGAATAAAAAGAAGAAGTGGGCTGCGTTATCAATAGAAGTGAAACAGGAAATGAGAAAAAATATGAAAGTGGCATGTGGTTGAGTTATATCGCAAAGGAATATGGCTGAAATCCGTCTACCATAGGTACAGTGTTGAGGCAGAAGGATGTATTAAAAGCAGCGACCCCTTCCAAAGGCATCTGTGTGATATGGAAAAAGAGGTCATCACTGAACGACCAGAGGGAGAGACTGTTACTCATTTGGATAAAGGAGACAAAAATCGCAGGAAATACAGTGACTGAGGTGATTGTTTCAAAAAAAAGCATCTGCCATACTCACTGATCTGATGATGGAGGGTGGGGGTGAGGGTTTCTTTTACTCTTAACACATATTTCATAAAAAAAATTTATTTTATTTTTTATAATTTTTAAAGGGTTTGAGGGGTAGTATTTGGAGCCTTGAATGAATCAGAGCTTTTACATGTAAAATGCGACCCTATTTACGAAAAATTCACAGTACGAAAACACTCCTGGAACAAATTTCATAAGGAGAGGTACCACTGTACAGTGATAAATCACTTAAGAAAGGTTAAGTATAAAGAAAACTATGGGTTTATGGGTTAATGCATCAGGTTGTTGGACACACATACAGTCAATGCATCAGGAAAGGACATGCACATCCATGTTCTGCACTCATGAATAACTGAGGAACAATCTGGCAGCTGTTACATCCACACTGTAACATGGCAGGCTGTGCCACACTCCCACAAGTGTGAATAAATTACTCAGGGCATCACCTCTGAGTGTGTATCAGACCAGCATGGTATGTTTTGAAAGCAGCAGGGATTCATGTCAGAGTTCTGGAACTGATTACGAAAACTCTGGCACAGTCCACATGTGTCATTAAATGTATACATGTTTGTAAATCAACAATTTCAGATTTCCTATATATGAAAAGCTCATTTTCTTCATCCATTTACTGGAGTGTGTGTAGGTGGTGAACATATCATTATAGCACAAAGGCTGGTTTGTGTTGAGACTGAAGTTTCTGTGTGGCACGTGCCGAACAAAGCCAGAGTTTGTTTTACAATTTTTACATTATTATTATTATTATTATTATTATTGTTATTATAGTAGTAGTAGTAATTTTGACCTTTCTACTCATTTTGACTTTTTATGGTCACACAAAAAAGACTCTAGTTAAGTGAACCAAAATGAATTGCATAGGGTTAAGGTTATTTTAATTCCATTTTATTTGATTCACTCATCTAGATATTTTTATGTGTGACCCTTCCGCATATGCTAAATTAGTTTTTATAGATTTTAGTTCAGCTTTTAACTGTATCCAGCCACATATCCTCCTTATAAATCTCATTCAGATGAATGTGAATCCTTTTTTAACAAAGTGGTACTACTCATTTTTATTAAACAGGTCACAGCAGGTCAAATTTAACTGTGCTCTCTCACATACTGCATTAAGCATCACTGGTGTCCCGCAGGGCTGTGTCAGCTCACCGTTTTTATTCACACTGTACACCACTCTCAGCTGCACCAGTATGTGATCAAATTCTCATTTATACTCAGTTTGCTAAAAACAAATAGTGACCCACATAGTCACAGGTGTGGGGTGGACAGGTTCGTGAGCTGGTGTGATACAAACTCCAGACCAACACAGAACAGACAGTGGAGATGCTGGTGGATCCTAGATCTGTGGGAGACCACACCTCTGCGTCCATACATGGTCGGAATTTTGATCTGGTCCAGTCTTATAAATATTTAGGAGTCCGTATAGATTGTGACCTCAGCTGGCACACACATGTGACCAGTGTCTGTGCCCGGATCCACCAGCGCCTTCATTTTCTTTAACATCGGCTAAGGGTGTTTGGTGTCTGCAGTAAAATTATGCAGATTTTCTACAGAGCTACATTTGAGTCTGTACAGTTATATGGAGTAGTCAGCTTTTTTTTGGCAATTTAACAGTTAAATCAAAAGCTCAGATCTTAAATTTGATCAAAACCATTGGCACCAAATCACCCACCTCTCTTCAGGACGTGTTCTAACGAGCTCTTTTTAAATACGGAAAGAATATTTGAAAACACTTTAGTTGACGGGTGAGTTCATAACACATTCATAGCAGCTTTCATAAACTGCACATAAAGCATTCATGACTGTTTCATGAGACATTCATACCAAACCTTTCATGAATATGGAAGACAGAACGACAAAAAATTTTCAAAATAAAAGTACAACAATCGCAAAGCACTGCTTCTTTCAACAATTTTTTTTTTACAATGTTACGATCCTCTTTGAACTACCTCAGTGTCGAAATCACGTTGAACGTCCTGACCACTGCCCCCGTGTGTCCAGCTGTTCCAATCTAGCATCTACCATTCACCTACCACATATCTTCCCCAGATAAAAAAAAAAAATAAATTGGCACTTTTCCCTTTTTTTGGCGGGACTCCAGAGAACATGTCCCGCTCCCATGACCACACCTCTCCGTTCCCACCCGCTTCAGTAAGAGGCTGTCAAATAATGTCCTATGCCGCAGTGCATTGTGATTGTTGAACTTTTATTTTGAAAATATGTCGTCGTTCTGTCTTCCACATTCATGGAAGGTTTGTCATGAATGCTTTATGTGCAGTTTATGAAAGCTGCTTTGAATGTGTTATGAACTCACCCGAATATTTTAATAGATATATCACATGTTTTAAATACAGAATATATTTTATTGAATTCGGGAAGGGGGTATAGGGTCCCACTCTGCAAAACGAACAGATACAAGCACTCGTTCATCCCACAGTCAATCACACAAATTAATAAACAAACGGCACGGAATGGACCGGAACATTAGAGACGTGGTGGGGACTTGACAAATGTGTTATGTTTTATGTGGCTGTTGAATTGTTGTTATTGTTACCATTTATTTGTATTATATTATTATTATTATGTTTTTAGGCTTTTATTAATTGTATATGTTTTTATTAATATATTTATTGTGGGTATGAGTGAAAGGGTGAGTGGAATGACTCCTCTGTCCAAAACTAATTTCTCTCTAGGGAGACAAATAAAAATACTTTGACCTATTCAAGAAGAATTTTTAAGTTGATTAAATGTTTTACTTTTTTCAGGGGAAGTAGTATTTATGAACAATTGTATTAAAAAAACAGCATGGAGGGCAATGTCAGAGTACAATTATAGTTTGATTTGGTGAAGCTAGGTTTGCCAAGAGGTAGAGGTTACCCTTCACTTTTCCCCCTGAGGCAGATTTCAGAGTAAATTGTGCCAAGATACGGATCAGATGCAAAGAGTTAGAGTTGAACCATGGCCGAAATGTCAATTGCGGTGCTGCCAGATTCAATTCAGCGAAAGTAAGCAGCAAATACACAAGTATTCCTCAACCTTTTTTTTTTTTAAAGAAACTCTCCTTCATGTTATTATGACCCGAGCAGTGAGTGAGAGTGGGTCTGAGCTTATATAGAATAGAATAGTTCATTAACATATGCTCCAGTTAAAAACAAATTAACCCTTTGATGTATGAATCATGAGAATGTTAGTCAAGATTTATTTCCCAAGTGTTTTTATTCCTCTTTAGGCCTGAAAAAAGTAATGTGATTGAAATATTTTTAATAAAGTTTTTTTTTTTTTCAGATTTGAAGCAAAGAAACATGTATTTACAAGGCAATATCTGCACACACTAAAATAAAAATATTTTTAATGCAGTTTTTGTTTAAGAGGACTGTTAATTACAATCTAATAACAACAAGCAAGTGATTTCCAGGTAAACATGTTAGTGCAGATCAGATATTAAGAACAGACCAGTTACAGTAAAGGTATGAAATGACCGATATGTCACTTCTCATAATTCATGCATCAAACGGTTAATGCAATATATCACAAATGCATGGAGTGTCCAAAAACATTTTCCACCACTGTACTACAGTATACTGTACTTTTATAAAGTGGTGATTTTCTCAAGGGCCTTTTTAATAAGATGAATACAACAAGGTTATGTTGACACTTGGAGCTCAGAAAACGACCTACACATTTCATTTTCATGACATAAATTGTTACATTTCACCCGATAATATTATAGCAACTGGATGAAAAACCATAAAGCAACTTATACTAAGGCTCAATAGCCTGAAGGAAACATGTTTTATTCATGCTAAAAGGAAAACAGAGACATGTCGTACCTTTGTTATCCCGCAGTGTGAAGTTGAGATTCCCTGCAACAGGTGCAGCGAGAGCGAAATAAAAGCGATGACCGCTCAAAGGTTCATCCTTGTCCACGGCGCTGATGGTCTGGATCACCTGAGAAAAGTAAGAAAACAGAAACAAATCCAACATTTATTATAAGCCTGTTGATTTCCGTCTAATTGCTCGGAGTCAATTAGGTGTTAAGTGAAGCCGCAACACATTCATGTATGCAGCGACAATGGGTTATTTGTAGAAAGTATTGTTTCTCACATTTTTTCACATTCACATGCAAATATAAATCTCTCTTAAAAAGCTAAGTGACAGTAGAAAAAAATCAACTAGATAATGATTTATGGAAAAAGATTTGTTTGATAATGTTTGGCTGTGGTTTTTACACCATTTATCTCTTCAAGTACAGTAAGTGCTTATTTGGCAAGAGCTTGGCAGCCCTCTTAGGGATGAAGTGTTTTCTTTTGGAAAGTGCTTTCTCCAAAGCAAATCAGCGTTCACCCATTTCCTCAGAGCCACAAGAATACACCAGAACACATTTTTACAATATTTTTCAGTAATATCTAGTTCATTAAAAAATAACTACACAGTAGATATATCTGTATTGATGCGATTCATGTTCTTCAGGCGGTGCTACTTTATTATTACAAAAATGAAAATGATAATCATAAGAATTGTTCTTGCTTGGGGCAGCGCAAGACAAGGCTTCATATCACATGTAAATGCTATTTTTTTTTTTCCGGCACATTTTATTTTGCCTCCGAACGCAGCACTAAACACACAGGGTCCTTTTATTATATATCAGTGCTGACAAGTATAAATAATGCAGGAAATCAAATGATCAAATAAACCAATTTATGTACACCCACCAGTGTGAGCTGTAATGATTTTTTTTTTATTTATACGAACATAGTATCTGAGAATCAACTTGTCTTTTTTTTTCCACTGCGTGCTTTAATTTCAGCATCTCTATGCAGCAGGGAAGGATAAAAAAAAAAGAGAAATAATGCTCAGTACATGCTGTACAGGAGGAGCATATCACACACAAACATGCCATATGGGCAACGAATGATAGCCACCGCGACGGCCATCAAAGTGGGTGTTACAGCAGCAGTGTCCTTATAAATTTAGATCAAGCTTCCTGAATCCTTTGTAGGCAATCGAGAAAACTCAACCCAGTGACAAGTCACACCCGTGGAAGGGATCCAAGAAAATGTTTAAAAAGCAATTCACACTAAGTTATCACATCTCCCAGCCTTAAAACAGCTCTGTCTAACATCAAAACAAAAACAAAGTAGGAAAAAAAAAATTAAATAATAATAATTTTGTTAAAAAAAAAAAAAAAAAAAAAAAAGATGAGGAAGCAGAAAGAGTAGAAAATCAGTGTTCAGACATGGATTATCAGTTGTCAGCTGTGATTAAATGCTGCTGGTTACAAGCTGTCAGGTATTAGGGTTGGGTGTAGGTGGTAAACGACATCCTGCCAATTATTAAAACTGGTAGGCGGGGCAACAATTCATCAGTATTTTACCCTATCCTTGACATAATGCAAACATGTGTGCTTTCATCAGCAGTAAGGGGTCGCAAAAGTTATGGTTTATTTTTGTTTTTTCCGCCGTAGCTACAAAGGAAATTCATATAGGGAAGTGGAACTGGGTGCAAATCAGAAAGGTTATCTAGTGCAGTTGAAGAACATTTGGTATATCTGGTGTTTACACAGACACAACTGATGTTTGTGTCACAGGCAGATCAGTAACAGACACAACAATCCAGCACCTTAGCATGCAGGCTATGCATATCATAAAAGCTGCCACCGATTCTCAGATCATAATAACTCACATGCCTCTCACTCTGTTATGGAAATTTCACATCTGATAGAAACGATTCTTTGTGGTCTTACACCGTCGATGAATCCTATACACAATTTGAACCCTTTGATGTCCTTTGAATATTGCAGATGAATTTGGCGCTTATCTCCAGGAAGGTTTCCATTCCTCACTGCAGCGGAAAGGACTGTAAATCATCCTTAAATCAAACACTTTGTAATGTATAATGCCTTTCATTAGTGTGGCTCTGATGCAAGGCGTTCCAGAGAACCTTTGGTGGGGAATTCTCTAATGGGCTGAGTAGGAGACAGGGGGGAGAGGAGGCATGGATGTAGACATAAATTCTCAGTGAAAGACATTAACAGCAGCAGCAGACTGGTGCCTGTCGCAGGCACGACTGAGAAGGCTTATGAATCACAGAATTAAAGGGTTTCTGAGTTTACACATGGCTGCGCGTCAGATCAAAAAGGATATAAAAGGACAAAGGTGTCTCTATTTGCAGCTTCAGAGGAGGAGTAGAAGTATGTGCAATCAACAGAGGCAAGTATGCACTTCTGTATTGTATGTATAGAGTGTATACTGACTACACTGCATAAGGAACGCCTTCAGTAGGAGACAAGCACAACAAATATTCAATTAAAATCTGTAGGAATTTGCAGGTTCAGATCCCATAAAAGAAGAGCGTATATGTGTATATCGTTAACCTCACAGCACAATTGCCTAAGTCAATGATATTTAAAGCACCCAAGTGGGAGAGGATGTCATAAAAAAGTCAACTTTATATCACTCAGTACGTTTACATGCACTTAGAAAAATTCGACTTATTGCCTTAGTCTGGGTAATATCGAAGTTTTAAAAACCATACAGAATAGAATAGAATAGAATAGACTTTTTCATTGCACAACAAAATTGGGGCCACGCTGCACCCCAAATTGTATATAAAATAAATTATAACAAATAACAGTAACAATAGCAATGACAGTTTAAAACAGTGAGGATATATATATATATATATATATATATATATATATATATATATATATATATATATATATATATATATATATATATATATATATATATATATATATATATATATATATATATGTATATTGGACTGTAGTTGAACCAAACTGGAGTTTTTGGCTGAATCTCATTTCACCCCCCCTCATTTTGTGTGTCCAAGTGTAGGGTTAGGGGTGTCTAAATTCACATTAAGGCAGAGGGTAGGGGGAAGGGAAAGGGTTTTACACTCCTTCAGATTTTCCAGAGGCAGACTCCAAACGGAGGTGTACGAGAACTTTCCCAGAATACAATGCAAATATTTATATTAAAAATGGTGGCATTTACGAAAGAAGTACACAAATGTAGTATTTTCACTGTAATTAATAGTTTTTCAGTTGTCATAACTGTTGTAGTGTATAAAGTCTGACATTGTCATGATGTGTAATGGTCATTTTCTCCTTAAAAGGCACATGAAAAAAAAAACAAAACGCTATTTACGTAAACGTGAAGTAAGTGGTTGATGCAGATATTAGTAAAAATACAGCAGCAGACATGTTTGTTTACTTCTGGTTACAGCTGTGTTTTTTGGTTACGTAACAACTGGCAGAGCGAACTGATGACGTAGGTGAGTGTTGAAGGGGTGTCCCAATTCATAGGGGTTGATTTTCAGGCCCTACCCCTTGTAGCTCTGTTTGAAGGGGTAAGGGGTGAAATGATATTCACCCTTTGTAATTAAACTATTCATACCAGATAATGTGTTTGTGACTCAAGCTTTTCATGTACATGCAAACCACAGTCAGCTGAAATATTGACTGGTTGGACACTACGCCTTCTGGAAGTGATGGGACTCACAGCATGACAACAACAAAAGAAGAAGATGAGGAACAACAAAGAATTAGACATAGCAAACAGTGTTTGATCTGTGCACTTCTGGAGCGACGAAGAGAATTCATCCTACGTCTGCTTCAAATCTGCCACGTTTGTTTACTAACTGTTCTTTATCCATGACGCCAACTGTAAAAATACTCATGTGAAAGGATGTGTAGTGTCTCAGAGTTGAACGTACCTCACTCAGTAATTGTATTCTCATGCTGTACATATACACTTTGATTTGTGGGAAACTCTAGTTAACCATTAGAGGCCTATGATCACACCTGTGTTACCAGAACATGTGGCGTCTTTAAATGTAACAAAAAAACTATGTCCGTGAGTACGTGGTCGGTCTGACCCGGGTTGATCACTGCGACCATGGTGTCATGGCTCATCTGGCTGGTCCGAGTCTAAACGATCTGGACCCGAACACTCACTGGCGTTGTTAACGGACCAGAACCCGCAGGTACCAGGGCTGTAAAAATCAGTACTCCAATTTGATTCTTTCCAACTGATTTTATTTCATTGGCACCTTTGTCTCTTTTTCTCTGCCTCAACTTTTTGAGGTTCCATTTCTTCCTCCCTTTCTCTACTTGAATGTGGAAGATGAGATGAGATGAGATAGACTTTATTAATCCTGCAATGGGGAAATTAACATTTTACAGTAGCCAGCGATACAGAGTAATAGAGGGACAGCAAAGAGAAGAAACATATTGATAAATAATAATATATGTACACAAACACAGATATTGAAAAAAAGAAAAAAAGGACTAGATGCTATGTACACTATACAAAATATATAGGACTGAAAAATATATACAAAGGGGCGGAGTCAGCTCTGGCTCATTTGTATGAAAGCATGAGGCACTAAAACCAAGTGTTTTAAAAAGGGCAGTTTCTCCAGGTTGTAGAGGCTGCTGTATATCTGCATCCATGTGGTATTTTGACCAAAGCATGTCACAGACAGGTCACTGAGAATGATATGTCCCCTTTAAGGGGTTGTTGCGGGTATATACGACAGCATATTTTATCAGAAGTGCCTTGTGTTTACATGACACTGGCACCATCAGGGTGTGAATACCCACAAATCTGAAGACTCCTTCCAGAGTGAGGTGTATTGATGACGCACCTGGTCGCGTCTCCGTCTCCGTCTAAACACATATTTTCACGTCACATACACTTTCACATTACATTCATACACCGAGCAGGTAAAGCAACAAACATGTTGGACAACCTGGATCCCACAGATCTTCCAGCTTTGCTAGCATTAGCATTAGCATTAGCACTAGCATCTCTAGTAAATGTACAGGAGTCGTTTCATGTATTGTACAGACATTTCACACATAACATACGCAAAAAAACAGAAGAGGACATGTAAGCAGTCTACTACAGTACCATAGTGGTCTGACATGCATATCCAATCATATTTCGCCTTCTGTTGTGTCTTCTTATCAACATGGATTTCCTGCTGAAAACTGTCTTAAAAGTTTATGAAATATCCTTTGGCAACTTCTGTTTTCATCATCACTGTATAAACGTAGCCTAAGGTGACAAACTGATACACACTAGGCTATTTAAAACGTTATTTTTTTTAGGGTAAGAGTTGGAAACTGGCTGGCTGGCTCAGTGGTATCTGATGTATTTATTTTTTCTCTTTTCTTTTCATGGTAAAGTGGTTTTTGGTGTGAAACATTTTGATATCATGCACTATATTCTCCTGAGATGCAGCAATGCATTTTTTGTTCTCTGTAAGGGACAAGAGTTTCACAGCTTTATTGATAAAAGGGAAAAACTGCTGCACAGGGTAAAGGATATTCTATAAACTTTTTTACAAATGCATCTTAAAAAACATGCATCATACAATGAAGACAATTTAATGTAAAAAAAACAAACAAACCTTGTACCTTCCTGAGTGTCAAGAAGATATGGACAAAATTATACAGATAAGTAGAGTTCAGGTGTTTCTTTTCTAACATATCTGGGAAACAAAACAGTGACAAATGGCATTGATTATATTGGGATAAATATCATTGCATTGCTTTATACAGTATTTGCTTCTAAAATGCCTCAGAAATCATTTTTACGTAATTTCTCTCAACATGTATTTTAAGGTTTTTATCAATTAATAATAACTTCTTCACAATATTACAATATTTTCCCTGCTCTAAGTGTTAATCATACTTTACATCTCACTCATGAAGAAAAATCTCCCATTAAACTTCAAGAAAATCTTAATGTCCATAAACTATATGGAGAAAAATATTAGGACACATCATGTCTACAGTTGTAAGATGTCCTATTCATGTTTTATTTGACATATAAACATCAGTATTTATTTTATTTATCCCAATATAAATCTATATTATGGTATTTGTCATTATTTTGTATCCCAGACTCGTATTAGAAAACAAACATGTGAATTCAACGTGTCCATATACTACGCTATGAAACTAATAATATTATACTTTAAGTATCCAAACATTGTACACATCAATATGTTAATAACATACTCATGAAGGTGAGAATTTAAAGTGTTTTTCTCAACATTCAATAATGTTTAGTAATGTTGTGTGTTTGCATAATGATGTTTTTACAAGCGATTCTCAGCTATGGAGGTGAAAAAGACATAAATATTAATACAAAATATAACACTATATGAATATGAACAACATATGTATGAAAATAAATGTACAAACAGAATGAACGGCAGCAGAGGATCATACAGTACATCGCATTTTCCAAAAAGATTTTCCACACTAGTGTCATGAAATGAGCAGGTCACATGATGGTGATGATGATGATGATGATGATAAGGTGATGAAGTTGGTGCTGTTAACGTGTCACACTTGGCCTGTCGACACCTAATTTTCAACACTTTTCTTTAGCACCATCAACTTGTTTCTGATGTTTAACAGCTGTGTGTGTAGTAAATGATAAAACAACAAAAACTACTGTGGTGTCTCTACAGATGAGGGTGATGAGCGGATGATGAAGAAGGCTGCACTGACACCATCTTCATTTTATAACATAATTTATTAGTACAGGCACCATGGTCAGCCTGGTGAACATCTGCTAATTTGAAGCTCCCTCAACATGTATATTTTCATTTATATATGTTTGGTTGGTTACCATAAACATTTGATGTTCATCCAACACTCACAGAACCCTCAATATTGTTGACCCAGACCCCTCGAAGCCTATTAAGCCATTTAGGTGAGGACTTAAATGTACATTTTCACCATTTAATTCTTAATTTTCCCTCTAAAGCAGGGGTGTCAAACTCATTTTAGTTCGGGGGCCACATTAAACCAAATTTGATCTGAATATTATACTAAAATATAATATATAAATAACATCAACTCCAAAAAAGTTAAATTATGTGATGAAAATGTTCACATCTACCAACTATGTGAATAACATGAATAAACCAACACTTCTTCAGAACACTTAATACAATTTTAACAAGATCATGTCTCAGTTTATCATTTACACATGTCAATTACGATGTACAGATTATTAGAGAATACACAAAACATTTAATAAGAGGCTGAACATTATTAAACGTACACTTCGGACGTTTCAAAATGTTCATATCTGTTCAGATTATTCGTGGTTTTGTGAAGTGATATTTTGTTTCATTGTAAATACAGTAAAATGACATGGAAATATTTAAATTAACATTAAGTTATTAGTATGATAGTATTTTACTAATCTGACCCATTTTGTTCTGTAAGTGGAAGCTGAAATTAAATTATCAGTATATTCACTATCATTTTTGTGTTTCAAAAATGTATTCCAGGGGCCAGACTGAACCCTTTTTGCGGGCTGTATTTGGCCCCCGGGCCACGTGTTTGACACCCCTGCTCTAAAACATATAAAACAGGTCCTGATGTGAAGCATGAGCACGTAAGCACACACTGTGTTTACGGAAGTAAATGTGGTTTTTCCGTGGCTTCTCCTGGGATGCATTTCAATAAATGCAACCTGGCCATTCACACTTTAGTCACATTTAAAAAAAAAATATGTGTCAGAGTTAGGGTTCGGGTTAGTTACATATGATGCATAAACTAGTGCTAGCAGAATCCCAGACTAATGTATGCTGCATGTTAAGTGTAGCATTTTGACCTCGAAGTGCTTTGGTGAAAACAAAACTGTCTTGCAAGAGCGTGAAAAATACTTATGTTAGTCGATCAACAATTTCAAGAAAACAACTGTAAACAACGGTTCCATTTAATTGTGTTAAAAATTTAATCAGATGAATTATGATGTTGAATTAGTTCACATTAATGACTTCATTTTGACAGTTCTAGGTTTGTTTGTTTTTTAACTCAGTTTTTTTATTTAATTCTTTAAAGTTAATTAAATTTTAAAATTAAATATATTTTACATATATGAAAATATCTAATCAAACATTAACATATGGCATAAAAGGAGAAAACAAAGTCAAGTAAAAAAAAAAAACCTGCAGTACTGTAAGATGCTAATTACTATTAATCACAAATGAAACATGAATGATAAAAAAAAACACTTATATGACCACGTGCAGCTCTCCCTGAATTCTAAGAACAAAATAAATTTACTCCATGTGACAGATTCCCCTCACTTTCTCAATCCAAATGTTATATGGAGTAAAACACTTTCACAAAAACCTATAAATAATGAAAACTACACATTTTCTGTTTGTTTTAGTGCATTATTATAACTTAGTGTATTGTATTTTCTGTTTATTTTAGACTATCCTATTACAAAAAGTGGGAATAATCTGAACAAATATTAACCTGAAATATCTAAAGAGAATGAAGTGTAATTTTAACAATATTCCACCTGCTATTAAACATTTTTTCTGTATTTATGAATCCACTGTTATAATAGTTATAATGCATGTGTGAAAATGATAAACTGAAGCAGAATTTTTGTTAAAATTCCATTTGTTTTTTCATAATACATACTTTTTTCCCCCCTGTGGTTGTTCATGTTAAAGGGCTGCTCATAAATGTACATTTTCACCATGTAATTCTTCATTTCTCCCTCTAAAAATATATAAAACACGTCCTGATGTGATGCATGACCACAATTTTTCCGTCACTTCTCCTCCTGGGATGCATTTATTGCATTTCAATAAATGCATCCTGGCCATTCAGTCTTTAGTCACATTTTAAAAAAAATATCAATGTGTCAG
This sequence comes from Siphamia tubifer, assembly GCA_020466265.1. Taxonomy (NCBI): domain Eukaryota; kingdom Metazoa; phylum Chordata; class Actinopteri; order Kurtiformes; family Apogonidae; genus Siphamia; species Siphamia tubifer. Next base: position 24,623,423 of record CM035802.1, on the reverse strand, counting down.
ATTTAGGACTACATATGAACGTAGCCTAAGTCGCATTTGAAAAATTTGGATTTGTACTGTTTTTTTTAATGAACCTACTGAAGGAGTTGATGGAGTCCACTCAACTGGACATAGTGTATTTAATTTTTGAATCAAAAAGGATTGAAAACACAGTAACAAAATCTGAAAAACTATACAAAAAGTATGGAATAAAAACCTTTTCAATGGAGCTAATATGGCATTTTCTCACATTTGATTATACTATAATACTTATTAGTCATTGCATGGAGATATAATAATAACAAAAGTAAGTCTCTAATAAGGTGGTAATGCTATAGTTATTTTGATAGAATTTCATGGTAATAATGTCTTTATAACCGCTTATTACAAATAATTTCCATGCAGTTTCCAGGTAATAGTGATGCAAACAGCATTCTTAAATGTTGAAATGTATAATAAAGTTGGAGTGTACCACTTCCTTGATTTGTTTTCTATTAAGTAAATCATAATGAAGCCTCAATATGACAAATCTGTACTCCACTTATCACACTGTGTGGATTCTGTCATTGATATTAATTTATTACTAAACGCAAATAACACGTATTTCAGACTGTGCATTAGTGTAAATATTGTTTTGTATATTGTACAATAACACTTCTTTATTTATTTTTATACAAAAACATGGTGGGCAACCGGTAGGCTTCACTAGCAGACCTACCAGGCTTAGCAACGTTTCTGTTGGAAACATATACATATCGGCAAAAAAAAAAAAAAAGAACATAAAGCTTCTAATAATTTAAAATGTTTGGGAAGTTTTGTAACAAAGATGAATTTTTATGTCATTATTCAAGGTCGTAATGATACAATGAGTGTAATATTCTCATCCTGGCTGATATTTCTAAGTTAAAAAATGTTGTTGAAGTCTCAGTCGTATCAGACTGGCATTCATACTGAAAACTTCAATCAGAACCCAGACGGTGTTTTTGTTAAACAGCAGCTGAAGCTCAGACACCAGCCTCACCATTTAACAAATACTTTGATTGGATGGTGAAGTCCACTGATTCGTTCTTAACGTACCACCGGAACCTCCGTAGTGAGTACTTCCTCTTCTTTTGTTCCTATAGACGTCCCGCTCAAACAGCCAAGATCATTTACGCTGGCGGTATATAAGCTAAAGCTACAACCACCATAAATCAGTTCTCATGTGACGCTGAACATCTGGGCTCTTTTAAGACACGGTACGTCGATGCTGTTTCTGAGTGACTGCAGGGAGAGTCTGAAATGTTGCCACCATAATGACTAAAGTTATGTCAGCTAATTTTTCAGGGTTCCAGTCTGGGACAAAAAAATAAAAAAAAATAAAGCTTGATTAACCCATAAAGACCCAAACACTGGTAACCAAAGGCATCTACTGATCTACAATGTTTAACTTCTGTACCACCAACAGATGGTGAATGTGGAAACACTGTCATGTTCTACAATACTGATTCACCAGGAAAACCCATGGACATTTAGCCTAGCCTCGACACTCCTTGCGGCAGCAAATCTAATATGTTACTGTAGTAGACTAGTTACGTTCAATGTAACTTTTGGCTAGATTTCCCTAAAACTGGCCAACGAATCACAGTGAAGTATATACAGTAGTCAGAGGGCGGGCGTAACAAAGTGATGTTGTGACGATTCGGAGAGAAACAACCAGAAACAAATATTCACAGAATGCCTAATGTCGCCCTTATTTTGTGTCAATGGTGGTAAATAGACTTAAATAAATGACACTCACTGGAAGTGCTTGGTTTTACATTCACTTATTGATATCTTCACAGAAAAACTCACTTTTCATTCAGTTTTCTCTGTTTCTAATATAATAGTTTAATCTGAACATCTACATGACCAGTTAATTAAATAGAGGAAAATACATGATTTCTACTGAAAAACCGCAAAATAATATTCTAATCAATGGTGGTAAATACATATATATATATATATATATATATATATATATACACATGACACCCAGTAATGTACTTTTGTCTCCTGTTAGTGGTCACGACTTTCACAGCTTAATTGAAGAAATAAAAAAATAAAAAATGTTGTCCTCTGCAGAGGACATTCCATCAAAATTTTTTTAAATGATCTGAACAAACTGTTGCATTGTGCTGTTCCCTAAAAAGGCAATTATGCAAAGTAACACTGGGTCTTTATGGGTTAACAATTGTCCCTACTTGACACCAGTAAAACACAGACTGAACTGTGTTTTAAAGTGTAGCTCATTAGTTTTCTTGAATCTAAACTCTGATAATAGGTATTAGATTATGTTAAAGTGTAATTATCACATAATCAAGTGTTCTTTGTGATTGGACTGATTGGACATGTCCATCTGTGCAACTTAGTGTGTTTGATTTAAGGCACCTAAAGGCCCTGTTGGCAGATGACTCATACAATGAGATTAGACCCGCACTTGAAAGTTGAACTAAGAGTATAAATAAGCATTGCATCAAATAAGTGGCACTGGTTGCCATGGTGATATGACAGCTGTCACCAGGGGTTGTGTTGATGAAGGAAAGTGGTGGGCCTGTGGTTTTCACACCCCTCACTCTGCTGCTCCGTAGTGGCTTCCTATGACATCGACGCCTCACACATCACCCACATGTGACACCCATAACCCCCCCCCCCCCCCCCCCCCCCCCCCCTACACATCTCCCCCACCACCATCACATAAACAACAAAATCCAGTGTACATCTCTGGAACAAAAGCTAAAAATGTCTTGTTCACTTTGTGCATTTACAAGGATGTATAAATCTAGTGTAATAACAAAATATAGAAAATTATCTATTTATTAAACAGACTACATATAAGTAACTATTTATATTTTTTTATCAAGAGTAATGTATAAAAGTGGGGTTGTCTTTTAATCGGGGTTTAACCATTGACACATGCTAATTAGTGATATTTGATACCACTGATTTCCAGTAAAATTCAGGCTGGTATCGGCGATACCAATATTTTATACACCTAATATGTCTTAAATCTAAAAAAAAAAGTAGAGTATTTCAAATCATAGCTTCCTTAAGAATGCAAGGCCAAGTAATGTTTTTATTTATTTTTAACCGAAGCATATTGAGGTAGAAAATAGAAATAGACAACAGAAAAATCAGAGGACACAATCACACAAAAATATGTGAAAATAGTTTTTCAACCTCTGAAAAAAATAAATTGGGTACAATTATAAAAAACATTAAAATAAATTCTTCCTTAATTATTCAGAACTACTCTAAAGATGAAATCTTTGAACATGTTAACTAGAAAATACTGAAATAACAGCAATATAGAAACAAATATACAACACTGTTGTTCCCTCATTCAAAGGTTATTATTCAGGAACAAGATCATATTTACTGTTTTCTCCTTTAGTCTGTTTGTTTTTTCTGCACAGGACCTCCTGCCTTTGAAATTTGATGACCGTTTGACCGATAGTTGACCGCATCAACGTTGTCCGGTCATAATTTTCTGTCGTCGCTTAAAAAACAAACAAAACAAAAACCCGTCCTGCATCAGTTATTCCACTGGACAAACACTTCTGCATTGTAGTGTAGGTTATAAAGAGGAAGCTTTGTGATCTCTCCATAGCATATCTTTAACAATGGTGAATTTCAACATTAGCATTACAAGACTGAATTTATTAATAGCAAACGCAGAGGTCAATTAATCTATGTGGTACGACCGTTTCACACCAGTTTAGAACGTTTGCTCAAAACATGAACAAAACACAAAGCTGACGTGAGGTAACAGAACTTCTAGAGCTAGCAGCTAGAGACTGGGATGGCAAGTTGTCACCATGACAACCCAAAAGTACAGTGGATGAGTTGTGCTATCCATCTGACAGGCCTATTTAAAACGACATGACAGGTGGGCTACGGCAAAAGGAGTTTGTGCAGAACTGACGCAGACTGGTGGACATCACTAAGGTTTTTTTTACACTATATTTAGCGGTAGAATTTACTGGAACATCTAATGTTTTCTCTATGTGCGATGGTTTAAAATGAGCTTTTAACATAACACTGATGGACCTCGTAGTGAAGTGACTGAAGCGCCACAGAGTGTAAATGACTGTGTGTGTGTGTGTGAGCCGACAAAGCAAGTGTTTTCTTTTCTCAGTGACCGACTTCAAACAGTTAATGAGGCTCAGTGAACAGTCAAGATTTTGGATAAATTTCGCCATCCCTACTTTGGAAACTCTCTCTTTGCTATGCTGACACAAGATGTACTTACTTAGATGGAAGAAAAAATAGTCCTTTTTTGTGGTCATTTAGACCACATCTCAGTATTTTAGGTACTTTTTACTGTGTGCCTGTTAAGGACAGACCTTACCTCAAATGACTTAAGTATCAAAAGTATCGATATTTTGAATTGAAAATCGATTTTAGAGCAAAAAACCCCCCCCAGTATTGGGTGTATCAATATTTTAGGATAAATCCGCACAGCACTAATGCTAATAGTTAACTGTTGGGGTCCTTACGTGACCTCACTGTGGCTGGATTAATCAGAGAAGTAGTGACAGGAAATAAAAAATGGAGGCGTGGTGGTTGTCCAGAGCAAAGTGAACCCAAAGTGGGTCAAATTAATAGACAACTGTGGTGGAGCTAGGATAGCTAAGATAATGGTGGTCAATGCAGCAGAGACTGTCAGGCAGACAAGAAATATGGAGTGCTAACAGTCAAAGAAAAGCTTATCGTGGAGCTCAAAGCTGCAGCTATTTAAAAAGTGCTGCGTATCAAATGCATTGACGTTCTGTGGGAAGAGACGGAACAGCAGCATGACAGCAGACGACGCAAGTCCGCAAGTAAAAGCCTCACGCAGACTTGTGTTAACACATCTCATCAGCAAAGTTCTGACAGTGTAAATATTATTTCAGTCATTTTTTAAGAATGTCAATACAACTATTTTCTTCAAACAAAGTACATTTTGGTTCAGCAGAGTGTTTTTCTGAAGATAAGAGGGGGGCGTCATTTTATAATCTGGATGGATGGACCTCTTCTCCCCCCACCTGACTCCCTCTTGTAGCCCCGCCTCCTGCATCCTGACAGACTGGATCTATATCTGCAAATGGAAATTCATCAGAGTGGATCTCTCCTTTACTGTAGTTCTCCTCGGGTTTCTCCTTTTCCCACTAGGTGGTTGGAGTTTTTCTGCTGAGAAGGAGGGTCTGAGGGCAGGGGATGCCTGGGACATTATCACGTTCTTTCATCTACTGTGTATTTCATTGACTGTTTTTTCAAACCTACTCTGTAAAATCATATAAAATAACCTAGCTGTGATTTAGGGCTCTACAAATAAAACTGAACTGAATTAACCAGGGTCATTTGTAATACTGTATATGTAATACTGTATATGTAATACTGCATTTGTAATACTGTATATGTAATACTGTATACTGTATATGTAATACTGTATATGTAATACTGTATACTGTATATGTAATACTGTATATGTAATACTGTATATGTAATACTGTATATGTAATACTGTATATGTAATACTGTATACTGTATATGTAATACTGCATTTGTAATACTGTATATGTAATACTGTATATGTAATACTGTATATGTAATACTGTATATGTAATACTGCATTTGTAATACTGTATATGTAATATTGTATATGTAATACTGTATATGTAATACTGCATTTGTAATACTGTATATGTACTGTATATGTAATACTGTATATGTAATACTGCATTTGTAATACTGTATATGTAATACTGTATATGTAATACTGCATTTGTAATACTGCATTTGTAATACTGTATATGTAATACTGTATATGTAATACTGTATATGCAATACTGTATATGTAATACTGCATTTGTAATACTGTATATGTAATACTGCATTTGTAATACTGTATATGTAATACTGTATATGTAGTACTGCATATGTAATACTGCATTTGTAATACTGTAAATGTAATACTGCATTTGTAATACTGTATATGTAATACTGTATATGTAATACTGTATATGCAATACTGTATATGCAATACTGTATATGCAATACTGTATATGCAATACTGTATATGCAATACTGTATATGTAATACTGTATATGTAATACTGTATTTGTAATACTGTATATGTAATACTGCATTTGTAGTAAATATTTATATTTATATTTTTATATTTATATTAGAATTTATATGAAAAATAATGGTTTATGCACATCAGTTTGTAGAAGTTTGTATGGGTGCTTTGTGTTACTCGAACAATGACAGAAAAGACAGAATTGAATTGATGATTCTTTTTTTATATATAACATTCAAATTATATTCAAATGTCAAAATTCGAAGTCAAAGCCCTACCAAGGACACAATGGACAAAACAGGAGCTGCCAACCCTTCAGTTATTAAATGACCCGCTCTACCAACTGAGCCATGGCCACCCCCCAATTAGTTTGTAAAAAGTGGAACCGGGGGGTGGGGTTAAAATATATACTTATTCTCACTCTTTTGTAAGAAACAAAACACTTTGTAGACTTTGTTGTATGATACTTTATTCCTTAATGATTTTGTGTGTTCGAAATCAAACTGAACTAACACGTTCCAACGGCGATTGGGGGGAGAAAAAAAAAAAAAAAAGACGTCACCTCTCAATCTTTTCATTTCTGATAAGCCCGCTCTCTCATTTCATATTGATTATTGGAGTAACTGGACTGTTCCCGTCACAATCATGTTTGTTGACTTGAGCCTGACAAGCTGGAACATCAAACTAAAGCGATGTCCTGGTGAGACCTGAGATTAAATTTGCTCGCTGTTTAGTCTTTTTATAGAAATGGCCGTATGCTGCCTGCTGAAAATGTCTTCTGCATCCCTCGTGCTTTGACATATCCGTTTTCATCTCCCACCTTGATGCAACACCTATAATAAACTGATAATTTGGATGATGACAGAGGTGTGAGGATATATTTCTGTTGTTTGTGTGATTAATAAAAGTGGTGGATGTTTAAAAAGTGAAAAAAAAAAAAAAAAAAAACAAGACTTTACAATAAGGCTAAAATATAAATGGTCTGAAATAAGGTCATTAATTTGGTTGTTAAGGCTTTAAACACTTCTTTTAAGACTTTAAAATAGTTTTCATTCATTGGTTCAGGCTTGTTGTTTGGCAAGGCTGATGCTATTAAATGTTAGAATTGTCTTTTTATCAGTCAGCCTGTTCGCACTGTGATGACTTACTGCCGTCTATACAAATTAGTTTAGTTTATTTCGCACTTTAAAAGATGACAAATAAATAAGCACGAATGAATACAAATAAAATACAACAGTGCAAGGGAGCCCAAAAGCTTAATATACTTTATATAGAGGCCTCCTTTCATCAACTTAATTAACACTTTAAATAAACAAAAAAAAAGGAACTTAAATAATAAGTAAATAAAACCATACAATAAAAATACAAAAAATAATTCATCATTACTTAGAATAACACACTGACATGAATTAAATATATACTTCAAGGAGAAATAGTAAATCAAGAAAGTTAAAATTAAGGACAATGTGGAGTTATTTATAAAAGCAGCTTTAGTATGACTTTGGAAAGTAGCAAAGGAGGAACATAATTTTAATGATTTATTCAGGTTATTCCAAATGGACATGATTGTAAATTGGTTCAATTTTACATTAATTGACCTTACTGTAAGTAATGACTTTTGTCGTGCTACGTTTATATGATGTTTATTAATTGTGAATTATTTATTCGGAATAAAACAATTCTTGAATTCAATAATTTTAGTTTTTACATGGACATGTTAATTACTTTTTTACATTTACTTTTCTTATCTTAAAGGTAAATACACACACACACACACACACACATACATAACAATAATTCTCACAACTTTTACAACCTAAATAAAAGCCCACCCATTTCTAATGACTCTCCACTCTTACTGTAGAACAGTAAAGAATGAATAAAGACATTTTTTTTCTTCCTGTCTTTGTCTCTGCTCTTGCTCGTTGCTTCGTCGCAGCTGTTAACAGTGAAATTTCCCCACGACGCGATAAATAAAGTCATATCTTTAACGTATCTTATGATAACTTCTGTTCACTTATCTTTACAACCCAATTAAAAAAAACCCACCCATTTCTACGGCCACTCTTCCACTCTTACTATAGATAAAATAAAGAAGTCATTTTTGGTTATACAATAGTTTCAAACCTCTGGGGAACACTAAGCGCCTCTCTGGAGTTTCTGGAGGAGGACCGCGCAGATTGGGGGCAGAAGAATGCCAAGTCCACTCATGTATGTAATGGTTACATCAAAGTGATTATACAACGTGACCCCCCCACCCACCCTACCGCATACTCGCCTTCTCTCTCCGCTATCCCCACTGTCCCTGCCCCCTCCACCCTATCCTAATATCAATTAATATTATGGCAGAAGACAGACGCACTGATGATCCGTAACAAGTGGCATCTCTGGAGAGAGCCAGTGCCACGAGACGGCCTTAATTAGGCCTGAAAAATGGCAGGTTATTCCATCCCTGCACTCCCTGTTAATCTGTGCTCCAGAGCCGCAGAGTCAACCCTGGCCCCAACTGGCAAATGTTATTATTTCATCTTTGTCGCTGCTGTGAATAAGCCAATGGGCGTGACAGCCACTGGGAGGCCGTAGCTTTTTAACAAAGCTTACAGAGAAGAGGGAAGGAGACACTAGTGGAAGTGAGTGTTCACCACCATGGCTGCTGGACATACAGTCCACAACAGGAGCATTTTAATTAATAAGGAATCAGGAGTGGTGGGGGGGTGTGTATCTGACAGGTTACGAGTCCACCAGGCCTGTCTGCGAACAGACAGTCCACACCTCGTTGAAATTCAAAGAGTGTTTAGCATTCAAATGTCAACCTCTCTCCTTCCCTTTGCTCGGTATGTGTTTTTGGGTGTAAATTTCATCATGAATTTTCCATTTTGCCAGGTTTCATTATTCAGTGTGAAGGTGCAGTCCCACATGTGCACTTCAGTGTTGCCTAGAAAGAGAGCTGCCTTTGAACTGAATGAAATGTAAGAAGAATTAATGTAGATGTGAGGAAATATGACAAAACATAATGTGTCTGTTTGCAGGCAGTTAAAGAAAAGTTTTAAAAAAATTATATATATATATATATATTTATATATATATATATATATATATATATATATATATATATATATTTTTTTTTTTTTTTTTTTTTTTTTTTTAAAGGATGTTTTTATTTTTTTTTCAGCAGCATTAGGCAGAAGGACTTTTTTCTGAAGAATTAGATAGAGTAATAAGTAGGGTTAGAGTATGTTAAAATGTGGGAAAATATCAGGTTAGCAGTGTTAAAATATTTTTATTTAATAGTTTTCACACAGTATGTCAGTAAATATATCGATAGATAGATAGATAGATAGATAGATAGATAGATAGATAGATAGATAGATAGATAGATAGATAGATAGATAGATAGATAGATAGATAGATAGATAAAATATTAATTTTTGTTCATTTTACTGATCACTTTGCCAGTTTTTGATATTTTTGTTGCTTATTTTATCTTATTTAATTTTTTTTTTTTTACTGTGGAATTGCTTAAGTCTCAGGAGTGAAAGGGTTAATAAGTCCCACAGAGGGTTAAATATTCATAAAAAAGAACTGAATAATTTATAACATAACAAATATAATAACACATATTTTTGTAACTCCATGAAAAATAGGTTCTTAAAAAATACAAAAACACACAGCCTGGGGGCCAAATCCAGGTCCAATTTGGCCCTTTGGATAAATTTATGAAATACAAAAAAATCACACTAAGATATAAATCATTTAATTCACGGTCCACAGTCTCATAATAACCAATAAATATTCACAAGTAAAAAAAAAAAAAAAGGTCTTTGTAAATGTACTTTTTTTCATTTAGTGACACTTAAAGTATAATTTCACCCAAAAAAATCTCAATAATCTGAACAAATATGAAAAATTGGAAATACCTTAATAAGAGGAAGTACAATTTTAATATCACATTACATTAAATATTAATGCACATTAAACATGAAATATTTTGTGCATCATTAGATCCAGTGTGATCCTTAAATTAGAACTAAAGCCTAATATTGTTTGTTTGTTTTTCACTTTAAAATTTGGAGTTGACATTATTTATATATTATATTATGTTTTTTTTTTTTACCCAGTTCAGATCAAAATTAACTGAATGTGGCCCCTTGAACTAAAATAAATTAGCCACCCCCTGCCTCTGAGGGAATCCAAACACTGGGTAAAAGCCTCGATTAACGTTCATACATGAAAGGGTTAATCACAATAATGGATTAATCTGCGTTAATTTTAACAGCCTTCGTTTTATTGTCAGGTGTGTCAGGTGTGTGTCTTACTTTTTTTGTGACACTGACACTGAGGCACATGACGGATCAGTTGTCTGATAAAGGGATAAAAAAGCCTCAGAACCTGTTCAGTGTGTATCAGATGTACTTTACAGCTGGAGGTCATTCCATCATTAATACCAGACACAGACTGAGGATTTCATAGCAGGCGTCATACGTAGGTGTTATCATTCATTAGAAATGTTATTCTCATTTTATACTGTCAAAGCCTAGTAAATTAATGATAGTGCTTGACTCGGCTCATGTTCTTAATCCAGAACAATATCACAGTGTAATATGATATTTCACACAGCTATGAAGTGGGATTCAGCTGCAGTTTGACTTTTCCTTCTGAAGCCCCCTGTAATTACAGCATCACCACAGAGGGCAGAGGGGCAGACATAGATCACACCAGCACGTAAAGGGAAAAGGAGATTTTTTTTTAAGGGCTTAGAAATGTAGTATAGAAGGAAAATGCCCCCCCCCCCTCACCCCCACACCTCAGCCCTCACATTTAGCATTTGGCCTCATTGTTGCTAAATGACTTGTGCATCTGCGGCTACAATCCGTCTGTTCCTGGCATTTGGGAAAATACAATCAGAGGCGAAGGGTAAAGGAGGCGTGTAGACGTGAATATGTACAATTGATCAGAATGATGCATTGTATTGCAAATGGCTATTAGAGCCTTTTAAATATGTTATTTGCATTCATATTTTGGGAGCTGTTTTTCCACCGTGCTCAGGGGAGGGTGAACAAAAATAGCAAATGATTTCATTTGCCCCAAAAAAAACCCAGTGACTATATGTCATGCGTGCGTTTCTCTGTTCTTTGTGCATGATGCTTGACCGCCGTGTTTGTTTTTTTTTTCTTTCTTTTTTTAATTTATTTATTTCATTGTTCTCCTCTCAGTGAACTGACAGGGCCTTGAGGTAGTGTGTTCTGTTGTCTGGGTTTTTTTTTTATACTAGAAAATAAAAGCGGAAGGCAAAAAAAAAAAAAAAAAAAAAAAACTTGAGTAAACTGAAGGTATTTAGGACCATGGTTAGATTTAAATTGTATTCATCAGATTTTTTTGCCTCAGGGTAATAGAGTATTTGTTGGAATAAACATTTCCTCTATATTCGCTGCCGTCATTATTGGAAAAAAAAAAAAAAACTTCCCGCTGCAAGAGCTGTATGTTTATTTTTGGTTAATGATACTGCCACTTATCTTTAGATGATTGTCGATGCACAGTGCTATTAAATCGACACCAACAAAAGCAGTAATATATCACCCATCAATACAACCATGACAGATCTCAGCAGATAATTTACAAAATACATTTCTCCCCATGAGCGGCTGATAAATTACAGCGCAGAGACTATGACAATACTGAAACAAAGTAATTCTGCTACAATCAAACTGGCCCTCAGGACATAGCAACAGCCATGGTCCATGACAGCATCATCAGCAGGAAAAGGTACAGCAAATCTGTAATTACTCAGCCTGAAGCAGACAGATTGCTTACTCAATGCTGCTGATAGCTGAGCTGTGAGGTCCCCCCTCTAGGTGTAGCTAGGAGCTACTCTGCTGGAAAGTGAGGAGCTGTTGATGACAGAAGGATGGCTTGCACCCATCACCAAAAATTATAAAATAGAAATGAAAAGATGCATTGAGTTTCTATCAGGGTAATTGTAATGTGACTTAGTCTTAAACTAAGGCACCAGCTTTAATGAAATCCTTAACCTAAAATCTAAAATAGTCCACCTGGATAGTTTTTTTTTTTTTTACTCACTAAAATAACCTGGTGAAGCAGCACATTAAGGGGGGGAAAAAAAAAAGTGTATTTTTGTAATTTCTAGTCAAACTATCTCATCACACTTAAAATAAAACAGAATCACCTGAAGCAGAACTTTTCAGTTAGATATAAGAATGTATTTTTAGACAGTAGATCTTGAAAATTGTATTTCAAGAAGTCTTACCAAAATAATGTTCACTTCTTTGATCAGATAAAGATCAGTCCCTGCAGGGTTTCACCGTCCTTTTTTGAGATTGTTTCATCCTCAAATGTGTGGTGTTGCATGAGCTTTTCTGAAAAACTGCAATGAAAGTTGTGATGATTTTTAGGCTTTGGTTGTGGGAGGAAGTGAAAGTTGTGATGAATAAATGCGGTTTTTCCCTTTTTGTAATCAAAATTAAGTAATATGTCAAATATTTAGTTACTGGAAAATTAATTCATAGTCATTGTGATTTGGTCCTCAAAACTACCTTTTACTTAGATGGAAAATAAATGATTACTAGGATTAAAAAAAAATGCAACAAAATATATATTTTTTCCAAATGCACCTGTTGATTCAAAGGTTAAAGGGCATATGAGATGACCTCTCTCTCTCTCTCTCTCTCTCTCTCTCTCTCTCTCCTCTCTCTCTCTCTCTCTCTCTCTCTCTCTCTCTCTCTCTCTCTCTCTCTCGCTCTCTCTCTCTCTCTCTCTCTCTCTCTATATATATATATATATATATATATATATGTGAATATAAATGTCTCAGCCAGTCAAAAACAACATTATTACTAGTACTGCGTACTGTGTAGTGTGTAGTAGTAACTCCGTTTTATTTGCCTTTTAAAGACTAGTTATGATACAAGGATGAATGATACCTAATTTTGTAGAGAATAATGAGCACTTTTAGATGTGCGATTGAAAAAAAAAAAAAAATCTGTCTTAAAAATAGTCAAAACCCCTCAGTAATGAATGGTTAGAAAATCAACATGTGTTTTTGACTGCATTATAAAACCTGCCTTAATGTGCTGTTACAATTTCCATTAAAAGCGTAAAGATTTTTCTCCATTGGGATTTTCATTCCAAAGTACAGATGCACAGGGTGTGTCTGCGATGATGAGTCAGGGTTAAAGAGTTAACATGATCATAGTCAAGACTTCAATCCACAAAAAAAAAAACTGTGCAGATGCTTGTGGAAATGTTTATTTTTTAATTCAACTGAAGCTTGTGGAAATGTTTATTTTTTAATTCAACTGAAGTGAAATGGTGCAGTGACATCCTAGTAGAATTAAAAATAGGCTTTGTTTCCTCTTTTAGCCAAAGACTTCCACACAGGCAATTAGTTAGAAGGTCAGTCAGTTAATTGGGAAGTTACTTTTAGTCTTTTTCTGGGAAGTTGCCTTTGCTTCATCACACACAAACACAAACACAAGACAACTGGAGCGATACAACATGAGCAGACATATTAAATCATTCTAAAACATGGAGGCAGACTTTGTTCAATGAGCCATAAGGAGGCTGAACACTTGGTTCTGTTAGTTCCTGTATGTCTGTGGGCGTTTTCACACCTGAAAGTCTGGACCCAGGTCTAAATCAACACTCATCTTTTTTATTTTATACACTATAATATACACTGAACATAAATATGAACGCACTTTTGTTTAGATCTCATTTTATGACATTTATAATTATTGTTTTTTATTCTAAAACCACATTCACTGTGAAAATATGAATCTTAACCAAGTGTATTGTTGTCATTTCTAGTCAAATGTTTCATCACACTGAAAATAAGATGTAATCACCTGAAGAGGAACTTTTTAATGAGATTATAACAACTTCTTTTTAGACAATAAATCTCGAAAATCTTATTTCAAGAAATTATGAGATCATTTTCATTGTTCCAATGGCAGATTATTTTATAATTTTTTTGTTGTTTTGCTAAATTCAGGATTATTTTTTTTTGCTTGATTCAAGATTTTTTTACCTACTAAATTCAAGATAGTAAATTTTTTTTGCTTGATTTAAAAAAAAAATTTGGCTTAATTTAAGACGAATATTTATTGTATTTATTTATTTAGTGAAATCAATGTTTATTTTTTTTTGGTTTGCTTAATTCAAGATTTATTCATTTATTTTGCTTAAAAGACAGACTCTCCCCTCCACACACACACACACACACACACACACACACACACAGCACCCCAGTGTGCATGGACACATCCATAAATTTGGGGACTGTCGACAGTTCAGTTCAAGTGAACATCAATGCCAGTAATGTAGGACAGGAGTAAGAAAAACTGTCACAACCTGCCTGTTATTTCAATTGGTTGGTCGTCAATGTCAATTTATATTAAAGTAAGACACATGACAATAAAACCTCAGCTGAATGATTCTGAACAACACATGACACCAGTTTACAACAGCAACATGATATTGTTGAATTAAAAAAAAAAAAATAAAAAAAAATAAATATATATATATAACTTTGTAAATATGTCTAACTTTGACCTTTACTCAAATAGATCATCGCATCTTGCATTAGCTATATGTATATGTCCATGTAATTTCATGGTGATATATGAAGCATTCATTGAGTTATAGCATGACATGTTTCTGCGGACGGACGAACACACACACACACACACACACTGATTACAATAATCTCTCCCAACATTATTTTTACCTTATGATTTTGACTTCACTTAATATGCCGTACAGTATATATGATAAACCTTCATAAAAACCATTCATTGACAGTGTGTGAAAAATACAGTAATAACATAATCTGTTTCAGTCTAATACAGTGATTCATTGTAAACTATTGGCGCAGGGTCCTAAATGGACATTGGTAAGAACACAATAATGGTCTTTACTGCCTTTTTGTTTTACTTTATTAGTACTTTTTGCAGTTACTGTACAAACACTCACCAATTTTGTCCAAAACGACATACATTTCAGACGAGATATTTCATAACATGACAAATAATAATTTGAATGTTGCACAAAAAACACAATAACTACCTTATGCCAAAAATGCAGACCAGGAGTAAGATTACTTGAAGAATACTTTGAGTAATAGAATAATAGTGAGTAAATATTACTGATAAATTGTTGGATAAACTAGATAAGCCTGACATGTCATGTTTCTAAAACAGGGTATTTTTCTGGACTACTTAAAAAACAAAAATGCAAAAACTCAGAGTCTACCCACTTCTCCAGGGACCACTACACCAGTGATGAGGAGGTAGATGACACACTAAGGTATTTTAATGAGTGTCCTATAAAGGGTTAATGACTCTGACAGCCGGTGGACTCCCTTTGTAAGACAAACTTCAAGCACATGTGAGGCTAGAGGGGAAAAAAGCAAAGAAAAACGGACCAACTGCAGAGCTGTTTGTGGGCCTTACCTGTCCTGGCATGGTGTGTTCACAGAGGAGAGTTTCATAGTCTATGGCAAAGACTGGGGCATTATCATTTATGTCCTGCACCGTGATGACAGTGATGCCTTTCCCAATTTGGGTTGGATCCTCTGAAAGAACAAGAGAAGGAAAGAAGGAGAGAAGTCAGCTTCATTCAAGGCCAGTGTGTTTCAACCTTGGTGTAGAGACTCCATGTGGAGTCACTGGAAAATTAGGAGATTAAAAAAAGATTAAATATCAAAATTGCCATGACAACATATATTTAGTCAGAATCCCAGCCCTCATCCTAGAGTTTACAACCAATTTACACCAAACCAGAGGCAGAAAGTAACTAAGTAAAAGTACTTTATTACATTTTAGGAATCTGTATCTTGAGTACTTGTTTTTTCCCCAACTTTTTACTTTTACTCCATACATTTCAACATAAATATCTGTAATTTATACTCATTACATTCTCAGAATAGTATGAAACAGTATGAAAAATAAGTGGCTTCAGAGGGAAAATAAGTGGAGAGGAACTGTGACTTGATATATTACAGTTCTATGACTATTATCTCACAATTTTGACTTTTTAGATTATAATTATGCATTTTTTATATCATATACAGTATATATAAATACATACATATAGTGTAATATATATATATAAAATCTTATGACATTTTTATCTCACAATTAAAAAAAAAAGCATAATTTTAAGATAAAATTGTGCATTTTTTTTTAAATCTCATATTTGTTAACATTTTTGTAGATCTCAATCTTTTTATGTCAATTATGACTTTTTTCTTCAAATTTTTCCTAAATGTCCTGTCAATATCCACCAAACTGATTAACTGTGATCTGACCAAACACATTATCTTCACAGTAAAGGCTTTATTTTAGATACTTTTGAAACTTCCTGGTTAAATAATTATTATTATGTTCATGACTAAAAAATAAATAAATAAATAAAGTTTTACTCTTGTACTTTATTACAATTCAGAAGTTGTACTTTACTTCAGTAAAGGAGTTGAATCAGTACTTCTACTTTTACCAGAGTATTTTTTCACATAAGTAGCTGTACTTCTATTTAAGTACAGAATGTGAGTACTTTTCACACCTCTGACCAAACTGGGTGAAAATCACCTACACACATGTGGGATCAAAAGATGTAATATTTTTGATCAAATAAAGGGCGTGGCTGTGACGACTTTAAAACAAAGGCGTCATTTTCAGTGCATGCGTCTCACAGAATGTTGGATCCATGGTCAGGTTGTCTTGGTGGTCCTAAGCAGAGGCGAGGGCCTTTAATACCACTTGTGGATTTACCAGTTATGTTTAAATTTACTTAATAAAAATCAATAGTTTTTCATCAAAGTGGGTTCATATGAAATTTGTAGAAATTGATTATAAAAAAATTTGAAAAACAGCAAAAAAAACCCCAACATATTAATAAAAAATATATGGTGAATTGAGAAAGACAATCACAATCCCTCTGACAGTGCAAACCTCCACCAAGGAAGACCCCCCCCCCCCCCGAATGAAGAGAGGTCCACCAAGAAGGTTATGTTTTTACCAGAGTTTGTTTGTTGTCAAGATAACTCAAAAAGTTATGGGCAGATCTTGATGAAGATTTCATGACGTGTTGGGGGTGTCACAAGGAACACATGATTAGATTTTGGTGGTGATCCGGAAAAGATCCTGGATTCTGGATCACTTTGAAATTTTACATTGCGGTAAATGGAGAATAAATCCAGTATCTCTTCTGGATCATCACCAAAGTCTAATCATGTGTTCCTTCCGACACCCCCAACATGTCATGAAATTTTCATTCAGATCCATCCATAAGTTTAAATATCAGACAGACAAACTCTGGCAAAAATACAAAATAAAAATACCCCTTTCCCTTTTCGGGGGGTGTGGTAATAATTGACTGAAACATATAAACCAGGGTTTTTATTTATTGCATTTGTGAAGTGAATGTAAACGTGTCACATCTAACTACAGCAATTATCTGATTACTTCCAGTTGTGGTATTTTTATGGTCATGTAAATGGGCTCATTATTTCAATGACGCTGTGAATTTATGTTTGTTTCAGGTTCATAAAAGCTGCTGTGAATTTGTGCTAGTGTTCCTTTTCCTTCAATGGTTTTGTTTTACTGTGTGTTTTAGGGTCAAAATAGGTGGAATAACAGAAAATGACAAAGAGAGGAAATAACGTTTGAGAGGCTTTTACAGAATAAGGCGTTCACAGTGAACTGGAACACACTGAGCAAAAACAAGGATTTGACTTTGGGCTCAGCAGTTTTAGTTTTGGAGCTTTTCTTCTAAATCAGTACAGATGCTTTCCCCCACCTGAATTCCAAAAAGTAGTTACACCATCAAAACTCTGCAAAAATAACAGTAAGAAAAACAACAACAAGGAAAAACACTGCAAAAAGTTAAAACTGAAAATTACAAGGAAATTGGTAAAAAAAAAATAAACTGTTCCATTTTTATGAATATTTAACCCTCTATGGGACTTATGTCTAAATGTCTAAAACACAAAAGAATGACCTTTGATTTTAAATGTATTCAGGCCTTAAAAAAATGTCCTTTGCTCACTTTACAGAGTTGAACTTTATTTTGGGGTACCATCATTTATAAATGACTTTGTCCCACTAAGGTATATATTTTTTCATAAATTCTTTATGTAAAAAACAATTAATGAAGAACAATGGCTTCATTATCCATGAACACACTTAGAACATTTCATTTCCGAATGATTCTAAAATCATAAAAAAAATACATTAAAATATTCATGTTAGTTATGCCTTAGGTTGAATGGACGCCTACAAACAAGGCTGGTTCTGGTCAATGTGATGCCCTAGGTGAGCACCCCACTATTCTTTTTTGTGGAATTAGAAATTAGCATCTGTAAATATAGTGTACTACATCTGATAAAAATGTTATGTGATAAAAAGTCAAAATTATAAGATAAAAAGTCAAAATTGTGAAATAAAAAGTCAAACATGTGAGATAAAAAGTCAAAAGTATGAGATAAAAAGTCAAAATTACGAGATACAAAGTCAAAAGTATGAGATAAAAAGTCAAAATTATGAGATAAAAAGTCAAAATTACGAGATACAAAGTCAAAATTATGAGATAAAAAGTCAAAATTACCAGATACAAAGTCAAAATTATGAGATAAAAAAGGCGCACTGTAAGAAAATACAAGTGTACCTTATAGTCCAGAAAATACAGTAGCTTAATATTCCAATTTTGTGGGACTTCGCACCCCCAAGACATCTGTTGCCCTAGGCGACCGCCTAGTCTACCTATACCTAACGCCGGCCCTGACTACAAATTAAATGTGATTCAATAGGTAGGTTTAAGTCATGTGACTATGATGACATCACGACTTCAGCTGGAGGGCAGGAAGTAACCATGTACGATGTCACTATGGAAGAAACTATTGAAGAGTTTGTGCTTATTGTGTAATTTTGTCAGAGAAACTGCCTCTACTACACAGTACACAGTACTAGTAATGTGTTTTTTGACTGGCTGAGACATTTATTATGTTTTATAACTTCATGTGGTGTTATGAGGTCATATGAACTTTAACCTTTGAACCAACAGGTGCATTTGGAAAAATCTAGATATTTTGTTGCATTTTTGTAGGTAGGCAATTTTATCACAATGGCTTTGAATATTTGAAATATTACTTAATTTGAATTACAAAAAGGGTAAATCGCAACTATTTATCGCAACTTTCACTTCCTTGCTCAACAAAAGCAATTTTTCAGAAAAGCTCATGCTACATCAGACATTTTAGGACGAAACAATCTCAAAAAAAGGCCCGCGGAATCCTGGAGGTACTGTTTAACAACCATTAAAATGTCTCACGTGTGGGAAAATTAATTGGCCGTCCCTAGGTTAAAGGGTTAACGTCATACAACTTTCTTTTAAGCTCTTTCCTGCTTTTACTTTTGCGTTGATTAACTCGGCCAAATTATGGAATATTGATCTTCCTCGTGTGTTTTAATTAATCGCAAAGGAGGAGGAAGAGGGGAGGGAAGGGAAGTGCTGCTGTAATGAAATATGCAGTGTGCCTCCAACAGCTGCTGTCCTTACCCCGCTCTGCTGTGGTTCAGCCAAAGCCATCACACACGGCGAAGGCTTGTCGTCGAGGGGAACGCTGCGTGTGCGAACGAGCCATCTTGCACATTGGGCTTCACGCCTCTGTCCGCCTGACACACACTGATGGCTAAATGGCTATGTCTGAGTGCAAGATGATGATTTAGCCTGGCGTCGCTGCCACTCCGGCCACAGATGACGCACTGACATTCGGGCCGGCTTGATTTGATGGTGATAAAAAGGACGCGCGGTGCCCGAGGCCACAGACTTGTTGTCATTGGTTTGGTTTGGCCGGAGCGGATGCAACATGAGCGACTGCAGCTCAACAGCGCACAACATCCCTCCTCCAAAAAGAGTCTCTGCTCCATCTTCAGTTCCAAAGAAGCCATTTACTATAAATACTGTCACAGGGCATACAGGCCACTGAAATTGGTCGACAGTCCGAGAACACAAAGATGTTTTCAGCTGAAAACAGTCCCCGAGTGTCACTGCGTGTCAGGAGTCAGTACCTCATGCATGAGGGACTGTTGTGACATTTCATTTGGCTATTATTATACGCTGCCTTCTCTTTGTTGCTATATCAGGCGAGCGCTCACACTCGGGAATCAACCGAGTGGTGCGTCTGTGTGCTGTTAGATGTAAATAAAAACACATCTTTAAAGCCAAGTGTGATAAAACGCTTTTCTTTCACACAGTCGAGAAAAAATATGAAAGCTAAAAAACTGCCAGACTGACAAACTGTTTGTGTTTTTTAATTTATACTGATGTGGTGCAGCTGTCTGCGCTGGGTGGAGGATGGCATGGGCGTGATTGTCGTCCATCCCGTATTCAGAGGAAACAATAGGAATGAATACACACACACACACACAAACACACACACATACTCGTTTGAATGTCTCATGAGGACCACTCAGAATTAATAGCCACTGTGTAGTGTCAACGTTTAAAAAAAAAAAATAATAATTATGCTAAACATTTTAAAATGAAATAAAATGTATTTAAAATATTTGTATTAAAAAAAAATGTAAACCATCATCATAATAATAATAATAGTAAACAAAATTTGAAAACTAAATTGAATTTAAAAAAATGAATTAAAAAAGAATGAATGAATAAATTAAAAAAAATCATAATAATTTTTAAAAATAAATTAATACAAATTAATAATAATAATAACAATAATAATAATAATAATAATAATAATAATAATAATAACAATAATAATAATAATAATAATAATAATAATAATAATAATAATAATAATAATAATGTTTAAAAATAAGTCGATTAATAAAAAAAATACAAATATACACCTTTTCTTTAAATAAAATAAAAGCATCTTCAAATCTTTGAAAAATACATCTTTCATACCTGTTTCTCTCATGCTTTATGAGGACTTCTGGATTTTTTTAAAATATATTTATAGGGCCACAACATTTGTATTTTACTAGTGAGGACCTTTATTCATATTTAACCCTCGTGGAGACCTGATTTTTTGGTCCCCATAGTGTCACAGATCCCCATGGTGTGACTGTGTAAACATATCTATGTCCCCATAAATATATAAATACACACACACACACAAAGGCACACATGTCCTTGGAGTGATGGGGTAATGGGGAACACAACATGTAACACTCCACATCACATTAACATAGTTAACCCACAGGTGAGACCGCCCACCCTTAGTCAGCACCACGTACATGTGGCTCAGGGAGACGTGGAGGTCAAAAGCACCGTCCCCTGTGTGAATTAACATTCAACAACCCTGCAACTCCCCCACATGTCCTCACCGTCAACAGTATTGAAAGGTATGGGACAATATGAGGAGGAGGAAAAGGACAAGAGAGCATCACTGTCCAACACTGGAAAAAAAAAAAAAAAAAAAAAAAAAAATTCTCATTTCTCGTCCAAATATCTCTTCACACTTAAAATAAAACATAATCACCTAAAGAGGAACTTTTCAGTGAGATATTAATAATTTATTTTTAGTAAGGCCGTAATGGTATATGCATTTGTACCGCTTTAGTGGATTTTTCTTTGTGTATTTTTGTGTATTTTCGTGGGAAATTTGAGTACAAAAAAAATAAAAAAAAAAAACAGACAGAACTGCAGACTGACTTAAAGTGTTTTGAACATAATTAACCCTTTTACTCATGAGACTTAGCAGTTCCACAGTGAAAAAAAATAATAAAAAATAAGCAACAAAATGAACAAAAATGGCCAAAGTGATCAATAAAAATTAAGAAAAAATGGATAAAACAACAAATATAATACATAACATGAACAACAGAAGACACAAACAGGACAACATTGAAGAAAAATCCTTAAAATAAAAAAACAAATGTAGAAAAATAAACAAAATAAGCAACAAAATTAACAAAAAAATGAATAATAATTTACACAATAACAAGTAGTATGAAACAATTTGCAGAATAATTACATAAAAATTTAAAAGAAAGAACTTGTGTTGTAATTTGGTTCCAATAGTTTTAGTTTTTTTAGTTCTTTTTTTTTTTAATGTTTTTTCTAAATCAGTTGCTTTTTAACATCTGTTTATTTCCATAACTCAATTCCATGAGTAAAAATTTTATTTTTCCGAATATCTAAACTATCCATTCATGCATCAGCGCTGACCTGGGCAAAATAAGGCCCGCGGGCCACATGCTGCCCGATAGCTGGCCCTGAGTGGCCCACATGACGTCACTGGCAAATTAAAAGTCAATGCCAATATATAACATACAGCTTTTATTTTGAAGAATTGGGTAAATGAACTTTCTTTTCTCACACTCAGTTTCAGCACATCCATGTCAGCTAACAGTTAAAGAATGAAAGAAACATTGATTAATACAGAGATAAGAAACAAAATATGGACTTCAAAAACTACACTGAAAAAAGTTAAACACTGAATCAACTTAAAAAAAATCTTCTTCAATTTTGACTTTTTATGGTCACGTTAAAAAAATCTAGTTGAGTGAACCAGAATGGATTGCATAGGGTTAGGTTTATTTTAATTTCATTTAATTTGATTCACTCAACTAGATGTTTTTATGTATGACCTATTGAAGATTTTTTAAGTTAATTCAATGTTTAACTTTTTTCAGTGTCAGTATTTCTTTACTGAATCAGAAAATGAACAAACAAATCTGCAGTTAGTATTTTTATGGAAAGTTAATATGGAGCTGCTTTTATACATTTTTAAAAAAAGGTTTTTTAGTGAATATTTATTAAATAATTGTATTCTGAGCTCTACATTTTCATTGTATTGTTTCATTTACTGTTTTTTTAAGAGATACTGAACAGAACTTCGGGTGAATTGATGTGGATCTTAATAACTGTCAACATTTCTCATGTGGCCCCATAGGAAAATTAATTGCCCACCCCTGGGTTAAAGGGTAAATGGAAATAAATCTATATTTTAACCATTTGACAGCCTTAATAAATCACACAAATCAAACATCTTGGATTACCTGCAAAAGTCTTGCTCCAAACCCACAAAAGTAAATATTTGCGTCAATTAACATGTTATATCCTTGTGTCATTGTGTGTGGATAAGTCATCTTGTCCATATAACAATGGACTCTGGACAGATGTTCTGATGGAAACTATGGCTGAAGTTTGGATGGTAGTTATTGTAAATTGTAGGTTACACTTCAGTGTATGTGGAAGATTGACTGGAAGGGACTGGACATTTAGGCTCTTACTGTTTGGACTGTAATTTGTTGACAGACTGTGTCATTATGATACTGACAGAAAAAAGACAGCACTGCAAAACACAAAGAAAAACCCCCCCACAAAAAACTAAAGCAGAACTACAAACACAGAACAGTATCCTGAGGGAACAGTGCAGTCTTCCTACACCTGCTGACGTTCCTGACTGTTGGAACACAAATTCTCATCCGCATCATATTGAATATGTTCTTTTTGTGAGATAAACTCCAGATTCACCTGGGAGCAATGTACCAATCCAAATAAAAAAAAAAAAAGTCTAATGGAAGTGTATAGAAACATGATTGACAAACTTTACAGCCATTTTACATGTATTTGTGTGAATAATTAATGCTTACACTGCAAAAATGTTACTTACCAAGTGTGTTTTCTTTCTAATTTCTAGTCAAAATGTCTCATTACACTTAAAATAAGACAGACTCGCCTACAGAACAGCATTTCAGTAAGATATATTAACTTGTTTTTAGACAAAAAATCTGGAAAATCTTATTTCATGAAATCATATCAAGATATATTTCACTTGTTCATTAGCTTTTTTTGTTTAAAATAAGCAAAACAATCTTGAATGGGTTCATTTTCCTACATTTCATGGCTTTTCTCTCCACATTTTCCGACTTGGCAGATGTAGCAAATCCTGCCCGTACGACAAAAATACTCCATGACGGATCCGCAGCGGTTAGTCCACGTGCCCCAGATTGGAATCCAATTGCACACCGCGTATCATCTGCTGCAGAGGCGTCGTGCAAACCTGATTCCTTAACTCTGCAACAGATCCCGTTCGGACCCACTACTTACGATACGGACCCATTCCTTTTTTTTTTTGTCTGCATTTGTTCTCATTGTTTAACACGGACCCATTCCAAACCCACATACTGCATCTGTCATGGATCCAGAACCATTCTGGACTCAAGATGAATCAAAAACGTAAGCCATTGTTGGCTGCACTTTAATTGTATTTATTCATTTTTTTTTTTTTTTTTTTTTATCTTTGTTTTGTGTGTGCTCAATAAAAAAACAAACAAACAAACAAACAAAAAAAAACTTATGGATTTTGATCACTTTTTCAGGATGTTTTGGGAGTGTCACAAGGTACAAATGATTACATTTTGGTGGTGATCCAGAAGAGATCCTGGATTCTGGATCACTTTGAAATGTATTCTCCATTTACTGCAATGTAAAATTTCAAAGTGATCCAGAATTTCTTCCAGATCACCAACAATATTAAATCAATTTAATCAATCTCTATGACTAACCTACCTTGTAAATTTCATCAAGATCCGTCTATACATTTTTGAGTTATCTTTCTAACTAACAGACAGACAGAAGGACAAACTGGTGAAAACATAACCTCATTCAGGTAATAAAACATTTACACAGGTTATTCCCACTTTTATTAGATCCTCACAGATGCTGATTCACTATGCTTTCCTAACTTATTATTCAATGATTGTTACTCAAGAAGGGGAAACTGTCAATTTGAAATGGTACAACAGTGATGAAAAACTACCCAAAAAAAACCACACACACACACACACAC
The DNA here is from genome assembly GCA_020466265.1 of Siphamia tubifer. NCBI lineage: Eukaryota > Metazoa > Chordata > Actinopteri > Kurtiformes > Apogonidae > Siphamia > Siphamia tubifer. Next base: position 24,598,521 of record CM035802.1, on the reverse strand, counting down.
ACACAAAAAAAAAACAGCTTACGGTGCTCGATGGCGAAGATGGTGAGGTTATGGACCGAGTTAGCTTCACGGTCCAGAGGCTTGGCAGTGCTGATGATCCCGCTGTGAGCATCCACATTAAAGAAGCGCTCCAAATCTGTGTTCCTGTCTATGGAGTACCTAGACGACACAAATACACAACCTTTAACACTAACAACATGCTTTACACAAACACTTTTAGACACTGATTTGACATGTTTTTCTCATTAAACTGCAACATAACCACATCAATTTTAGTTTTACACATTTATTTGGTAACTCTTTATAATACCTACACACAATTGACTATGTATTAACCATTTATAAATGGGTTGTTCATTATGTATTAACCATTTGTTACTTATTTGTTAATGTCTTGTAAAGGTTCATACTAGTGTAAATGTAAAATTAGATTATTTTTAACCAACAGGTGCAGTGTTTACAACTGTTTCTTTGTTTACCTGTAAAGCAGATATACAAACACTGCACCTGTTAGTTAAAAATAATCAAATTTTACATTCATATTTGGAAGACACTAGTATGAACCTTTACAAGACATTAACAAATAGGTAACAAATGGTTAATACATAATGAACCACCATTTATAAATGGGTAATAAATGGTTAATACATAGTCAATTGTGTGTAGGTATTATAAGTATATTTCTTTAATTATCATATTGGTGATATATTGTCTATTACACATATGTCAAACATTCAGTCTGAGGGTCCAATCCAGCCTAATGGATGAACTTCTCAAATGCAAATATTACACTGGAAAGTGTTAATTAGTTCATACTAATTGTTCATACTCCACTAACAGACTATTATTATTTAAATGAATCAAACCACTGCAATACTATCATGATAACCTATAAATAATGACAACTCATGAAACATTTTTCTCACTTGTTTTATTATAAAAAAAACACCGTTAAAATATTGATAATTACAAATATATATATATATATATATATATATATATATATATATATATATATATATATATATATATATATATACACAAACACATATATGAACAAATAAAAACAACCTGATATTTACTAAAAGAAATACGTGTAGATTTGACAATATTCTGCTTATTACTAAATGTTTTGTGTATTTGTGAGGGTTGAGATTCTTAGTTGTGAAGCCCATATGATAAATATCTCAATACAGCATTTCCAATGTGGTTTATTAAAGATTCATGTGTGGCACCTCACAATGTGATACGATATGATTCGCACCCAAATCACAATACAGAGAGATTACGTACGTTCTGATTCAACACATTCCAGCTCCAAGCAATTACGAGGTGTGAGTTTTTGTTCCGTGACGGTTTTCTTATGCAAATAAATCACTCATTCAAACACATATTGTTTTGAGAAGACACACGTTTTAATTTCGGGACCCCAGGAAACCTGCCGGGACTACTTTCACTTTGACCAGAACTGGACTCACAGGACACTGTCAGGAGGGGGTAAGTCACTGTGGGTGCACCAGTGTAAAGACGCTAATTCTATACAGATTCATGCGAAACATAGTGAACTGTTCCTTTAAGGATATAAACACTTTTATAATGTATCATGGAATGTTTAAATGCACTGTTTTAGTCACTATAATACCATAGATACTGACATAAGAGTTTGGTTATTATCAAGAAAGCATGGATAATGGAAAATCATCTGAAATTAAACTAATACGAGTTATTTCTATTATATTTCTACAAACACATGTACTTTAATTGTGGCATTAAAATGAACAAGAAATTGAAGAAAATAAGGATGGGTCTAATATATGTTTTTCTGTGACTGTACATGTTTGTCCATTTAAAGTTTTATACACATACTATTTACATATATGTTTTTCTTTTTCTGTTGAATTGAGAATGTTTTTCCTGCTGCTCTTTATTCTCCTTGAATGGAACTACTGTATCACCCAATAATTTCTCTCCCTAAAGTATTCAGATTCTATCAAAGAATACTTCCCCTTGATCAAGTGAGTTTAACATTTAGCGTGTCACCAAATGGCAAAGTTGTCGACACACTTTCCCACCGGTCCCCAAAAAGCTCCCATTAATTAACAAACAACACTACATTCATAAATCTCTGAACTTTGGAGCATGAGAGAAACAAAAGCCCATTAAAATATGATATAACTGAAAGCAGTGCTGTCCCTCAGCACACAACACTGATCAAACCCTCTCAATACAAACCCACTTGTATTTCTGGAGAAAATTACAAGTTCAATTAGCCTACATCCAAAGGGTATTATTGCAATGTAATTTGACTCTTGTGGCTGCATTAGTTCCACAATAATTTTAATTTCAACAGATGTAGTGAAATATATTGCAGACGCTGATAACAGTCACAGGAGCAAAAAGAAGCAATTTACAGCTACAATAGTGCAATAATTTGATTTTCTGATTAAGATTACTAACAATCCTAACAGTCTACGTATGAATACCATACAATATTCATTCAATTAATGCAGAATGTGTTTGGATCTCAAGAGTGACACTGCACAGATTGCCAATGTGAGTGCTTGTTTTGAGTCATAAATGCCACGGCACAAGTGTCGAGCCTTGACCCATCCTGCAGGAATGCCCTTCTCTTGTTCAAGATGGCATTTCACTTTTGCAAATGTTGCACTCCTTGGCCCTGCCACCATCTGGCACTGTCGTAGTGACGGCCAAACACTGACTTTAGTCAACGGTCTGCAGATACTGTGTTTAAACTGCATCGTATGTAGATGAACTCAGTCGTAAACAACATCAACTTTACTTTTGGGAATTGGCTTTGTGCCCCCCCACCCCCCTCCCCCTCCCTTTTACTTCACAGCTATTGAAATCTACCACATTTCTTTAAATTAAAAAAATGGAATGTAATTAAAAGCGGAGTGGGAAAAAGGTAAATGAACTGTCCATCTGTCATAAAATAAGCTTGCCAGTTAAGCATAATTCATCCTTCTACTGCTTAAACGAGGTGTTGTTATATCTCATACACAGTCATATGCAGGCATTTTATATTTTAATAAAGTGTTCGAATAAAAGTTTCAACATCTTTCAATTAATCTTTTAGAAAACAAAAAGGAAAATGAAATAATTTGCCTTACATTCATTGTTCAGACAGTTAGAACTAAAGATTAAAATGACCATTTATGTGTTTTATCAAAAATCTGAGACTCTTAGACCTGAACTATATTTGGAAGCTGTTAATAAAGAGGTTCCCAGCATTTATTGTTTCATGACCTCGTTTTAACATTACAAATTTCCCAGACTTTCAAAATGGAGACATTTTTTTTCTTTGCCGAAATTGATGTTTTTATTTTTAACGATTTTAACGAGACATTAACAAGTTGGTCGAGGAGCACAGAGAAGAACTCTCAATGGAGGAGCTGAAGGGGCCTTGGAACGAATCAGGCCTTTTATATGTAAAATTTAGGAAAAATTCACGGCACGAAAACACTTCTGGAACAAATTAATTTTGTAAGTAGAGTTACCACTGTACTAGAAATGTCAGGTGACCCCACAGTTAGTTGAAAAACAATGGAATAGATTAAAGTGGTCAGGCTACACGGGCACTATTAACACTAGACATCAACATCGTACATCCCGTGGACCACATGCGGTCATGTGCAAGTATACATCATGGTAATAAATGTAACCAATAGAATTTTATTGTGAATGATTTACTAAATTAATGTTATTTCACACATATTTTGTGTACTTAGCATAAGGCTCATGCACCGATTGGTTTGTTGGTCAGTTTTAGCCCATGAAGGTGTCAGTTAACACCAAAAATGAAAGGATGCAGTTTTTAACAAGACATGGACATGGAGAGAGAGAGAGAGAGAGAGAGAGAGAGAGAGAGAGAGAGAGAGAGAGAGAGAGAGAGACAGAGAGAGAGAGAGAGAGAGACAGAAACAAACAAAGCTGGATCCATTTATTATTTTTCATATGAAGTTAATTAATGTGGATCTGGTTTTTCATATTTTCAATAATGTTTCTGTGAATATTCAGTAAATACTTGTATTATGTACCTTTTCATTGCATCACTATACTGTTTCATTTAGCGTTTTAATAGGTATATATTGAGCAGAGCTTTAGATGTATTGGTCCAGTCCTTAATAACTGTCAAAATTCCTCATGTGGCCTCTGAAGAAAATACATTTCCCATCCTTGTTTTATACTATCTTTATACCAGAAGTATACTCTGAACTGATTCTTTTATGATTTACTATAGTTATTGACAATACAAACTATTAGAATAAAAAAAAAAAAAACATATCTGCAAATGTCCTTGTGTAAAATAAAGAAGTTGCCTTCTTACAGCCTTCACATTCCTGGTTGAATGTTAGGGCTATGTGAGGACAGACTCTGCTTGTGTCCAAGTGGCTGAAAGAACAAATAGAGTTAGAGCCTGTAGCGTCGTGTAAAAGCAGGAGAGAAAATCATTAGTACCTGATGGCGCTGTTGGTGGTGTCTGGGTCATGGGCGGAGACTTTTCCGATGGAGGTGCCCACTTTGGCATCCTCTGAAATGACCATCTTGCTGAGTGGGGTGGAAAACACCGGCGCCTCGTTTACGTCTTCCACCGTCACCTTGACTGATGTTGTGTCGCTAAATGGACCCAGGCTCAAAAAATTGGAGTCAATATTCCTGTTTGTGGCTTCGATTCTCAGAGAAAAGCTGCTCTTTGTCTCGAAGTCTAGAGGCTGGAGGGCAGAGAGAGGAAGAAAAGTCAACATACAGCGTGTGATGTGCAGTTTTTTGTCTCAGCTTTTTTTTTTTTTTTTTTTTTTTTTTACAAGTTTCATTTTTTATTAACCCTTTCATGCATACTGGTCACTACAGTAGACAGCTATTCCACAGCTGTTCTCTTGTATAGTCATGGGTTTTGTGGGGTATGTATCATTCAATACACTGCAATTCATACTATTACTGTAACTTTGCTGCTCTTGATCAGCAAAATAATACATGTTTTTTTTTCTTTGTATATTATCTCCATGAAGGAAAACTAAAGTAACCAGAAAAAAAGCACTTTGAGAGCGCAGACCTCCACCAAGGTAGTCAATAGTCTTTATGAACATCACATGACCTCACTCACATAGCTGCATTTATTTCCGTGTTAAAATCCCATGTCATTTTTTTTTTTTTGTAGTTTATTCTGCAGGGACAATGCAGTGCACATTATTACAAACTTGTAGATGTGAATACATAGAAGGTTTATAGCCAGATGGCTAATTTGCAGTCCCTGATCAGGCTACCTATTCTCATAAAAATATTACATAAAACATACAAATGCATTTGATCTAAAAAAGATGCTTCCTATAGCTTAAAACCTTTATGTAAAAAGAAAAACAATACAACATATGTATGTGGGCAATATACTGTATGTTGTATCATATGTTGTGTTGACAACCTTTAACATTGGAACCCGATTTCCATAGAAATGAAAACACTGGGAGCCACTCATCATCTTTAAAATTCTCAGTGAATGTGTCCCAAACTTTTCTTTATTTGTTTGTATGTTTCCAGAGCTTCCACTATCCTAACTTGACTCTCTCTCTTGCCCCCTCCATACCGTAGGATACTTCCACCTTCGCAGAAATTCAGTTAATAAAGTCTATTTACCAGGTTATTTTAATGTTTATCTCAAATGACCTGACTGACCGCAACCAGATCATTAAAAATATCATTAAAAATATTTTTCAATGACCCGTAACTGGAGTTGACCGCAGGCACCCCCGCTCACTTTGGGTCAGCCCACTGACATCACTGATACATACTCCACAAACACCCATACAGAACTGATAATATACACATATGTAATTAAAGGGTATGTGATCATTGTTCTTTCAATGTCAATTCTTTTAGTTATTGATTTTATAGTTCAGGTATTTGTTCCACTTCAACTGATATTTTTTCAGTCTTATCCTCCATCTTATATGATATTCTTTCATTTGCTGCTACTACAGGAAGAATACTAGGCATACAGTGTGTGATGTGCCCTTTTTTCGTCTGGAAAATAAATAAGTCGAGCTTTTAGGCGAGACAAAAACTAATTTCATCTGAGATTTATAACATTCTCCACTGTCTATAGCATATATTCAGTCATGGAGGAACAGTTTAGTATGTTAACCTGTAAATCACTCAAACAATACACAGATATTGATCCCAATTAAGAATGTGGATTCTAAAGACCCATTACACATTAACACCAAGCCTTAAACCGAGTCTTTACTGATGGATTATGGGAACTTTGTGCTGTGAAAGCAATAATATTGATTTTAACAAAAGCCCAGAACATGATGAGAGGAATTCTGCAGCCAATGCCTTTGAACCATTTTGTCATTCTGTCTGGATTATTGAACTGTCCATTGCAATATATAATATACTGTGGGAGAGCATTGATTTGACACTTTCATTGTCACTGGCTTTCTCCGATGCTGTAATTGTCTGAGTTTGGTGCAAAACAAACAAAAGATCAAAATGGACCATCTGACAGAAATGGCTAGTGGTCAACAATTTCTCTCTCTCTCTCTCTCTCTGGTACAAAAGAGCTTCAGAAACGAACTGTCACATCCATGTGGCCTAAGGAAACCATTTCAAGTCCTCTGAAACCATGAAATGTAAAGCTCAAAAGCTAGTGCAACCAAAACTCAGGAAAGAATATATGTTTTTCTTTCACTCTGTAAATAAATAAGTGGCTTGTTAAACATTCTTTGGGAGGTGGTTTTTATTTATGTAGGTGGATTTTAATGACATTATTTATAGAAATATGGCTCCCGTGGCGAATCTTTAAATGCCTCTCTTCCCTCCATCCTTCTTTTCAATAATTACTATACTGTCTCCAGAGATTGTTAGTCTTGAGCTGTGGTGCTTGTTCAGCTCGGAGTGACAGTCAGATGAATACCTCAATTAAAGTGCTGTTTTGTAATTAGTAATTATCGCCTAATTCAGAGGTTCAGACAAAAGGGAAACCAGCTGAGCCTGCTATCCAAGTATCTGCTCCATGCTTACGGATCTTTGTGGATTGAAAAACTGCTGTGACATGGCAACATGAAACAGTTGGTTTCAACACCGGAACCAGAAACTAATCATTTTACCCTCTTTATACAAATATATTCACAAAGTTGAACAACACTTCAGTTTGTCTCTCTTTACTTTCTAATTTCTGGTGATCACAAGCCGGCACGTCTACAACAAAAACTGCAACTTAACCCTTTATCAGGCAAGTGACTGTTTTTAGTCGTTTCAACACACATTTACATGACAGGACAGTGACAGTCACAGTGCCAGTGAGTCTCAGGTCCTATGTGGTCTATACACAGGGCTGGTTCTGGTCAATGTGGTGCCCTAGACGAACACCGCTCTTTCCTTTTTGTGGAGTTAGAAATTAGCATCTGTAAATATAGTGTCCTACATCTGATCGAGTACGTACTGAGTGTCCATGAATAATCACTGTCAATGTGAAGTGTAATGCTTTATTTACCATATTTTCCACACTATAACGTACATTGGATTCTGAGGTGCATTAAATGAAACTAAACAGTCACAATGACTCTCAACCTTGTTGAGTTGTAACACAGGACAAAACACAATCTTATTCTGCAAAACAGTCCAAATTTTCTCCATTGGATGCTTTCGCTTCAGATGTAAACAGATTGATCGTACCGCTACCGTCAACAACAACAGTCTGACGACACAGCTTACAACCAGGCAGTAGCTGGGCTTCATCAGACCCTAAAAACCCAAACCGATTCCACACAACTGAACCTTTAGAACCCTTTTTAGGAGTCAGCGCGGGTGTGTGTGTGTGTGTGTTGGGGGGGTGAATCGGATTGCACGATTTTCCTAAAATATGAATCGATTTTGCCATAAAACTCGATTTTAAATCTAAATCGATTTTTTGCCCAGCTCTATATGCTATGGTACAAATTTTGAATTTTAGAGCATTTCTGTGCCCTATGATGGGTTGAATCAGATGCATTCACTGACTTTGTGCCACAATCTGTTCATGCTGTTCTCTGAAGTAGGAGCAACCCACAACTAGGAAGAGATATTTTTATTTAGTTCCCTTTCATTTATTTAATTACGGATTGTGTCCTTCAGCCCCAGAGTCTGAATGAGTTCATCCTTGACACTAAATTAATGTTGGTCTCGATATAGAACAAGTTTCCTTATGGCAATTTCAAGGAGATACTGTGTTCAATGGAACGGAGCAGCATGAGGCTACAGCGACCATGACCTTTGGCCACCAGAATGTTTTCAGCTTGCTCTTGAGTCCAAGTAACCATTTGTGCCAAATCTTTATAGCAATTTAGTCGAGCTGGTCACAAGAAATTGCAAACGTAATTGGACCTGACAGATAGACAGATGTCCTTATAGAGATGTGCAGTGAACACATGTGAAAAGAGATCCACATTTGGATTTCACCCCTAAAGACCCAAACATCCACTATTGACCGAAAACATCTGCTGATCAAACCTGTTGAACTAATTATATTGAAACATGTACATAATACCCCACCTCTGAAGGGGAGAGGGGTAGTTACCTCCACCAAGGAGGTTATGTTTTTGCTGGCGTTCATTGGTTGGTTGGTTTGGATGTTTGTTTGTTTGTGTACAAGTTAACTCCAAAACTTATGGACGGATTTTGATGAAATTTTCAGAGTAGGTTGTTAATGGGGAGACCTGGAAATGATTCGATTTTGGTGGTGATTAGTGCTCTTTTCTAGTTTTATTTTCTAATTATTTTGAGATTGAAATAATAATAATAATTAGTGCTGTGAAAAGCAATAATTATGCTTTTATTTTAGTTGTCCACCTCACTGGAGATCTTCTACATTTTCTAGTTTTTTCTTCAAATTGTTAGTTTGGTTGTTGTCAAAAACTTTACGTGAAAACTACTGGACCAATTTCCAAGAGATTTTCAGGAAACGGACGATGTGGTCTAGAATACATCCCATTGTTGATCCCATTGTTGTGCCGGGCACCACTTATTTGTTCAGGTTAATATGCTGGTTTGTGTTTTGGCTGTTCATAATGACATGTATATGTGAACGATTAGAAAGTAATTTATTTTGTTATGTATGGCATAACCTTGCACTCATGTCTCTCCAGCCTCTTGCTTTACATTTGTATTTACCCAAGGGTAATATATAAAAACAGCGAAAACAGAAGAAAAACATTACTTTTTCAGCAAATCTATAATTAGTTGAACATAAACCAAATGTCTCCATCCACTCTCATTGATGTGAACTCCATGGGTTTTACTGGTGAATCAATGTTGCAGAAGATGACAGTGTTTCCATGGTAACGATGGAGTCTCCGAACATGGGTCATATCTGCTAACAGTATGGCTAGCTTCGGCTTGGCTTTACAGATATATTCACTTCTTTCTTGAATGTGTTTGTTCATGCAAAATGAAACACAATATGAATATTTAATCATGATTAATCAAAGTTAATCCAAAGCAACCCAGCAATTAATCTCATTTAAAAAAAAAATCATTTGACAGCCCTAGTTAAAAGTAAACACGTGTCTTAATCTGCTCTGTTTTAACTACGTACCGTTGAGAGAATGATGACTCCATCCTGTGTATCTTCATCTGTTGTAATATTGAACACGCCGAGTCCGTCTCCGTCCATGATCCTGTAGTCCATCTCTGCATTGGAGCCAATGTCGGCATCAGCGGCCTTTATTCTGGCCACAACAGACTGAACAGGCAGTGACTCCGGAACCGTGTACTGATAGTTCTCTGGAAAAAGAGCACAGACAGAGGAGAATGGTAGTGATAAATACTTAATCTGGTGATGATTTATCTTTCAGCTGCTCTGTCTTTGTTCTATTGTAGTTTTGATTCAGTTGTCTGGGTTCTAACCAGTGTTGGGAGTATCACATTTCAAATCAATTTTCAGTAATATTTGACTCTTGTTCAATTGCGCTTGTATTGCAACATTCTTTTCACCCACAATTTAATTGGTTGAATGAAAATATTAATAAATAAAAGAATAAAAAAAACTAGAGTATGAGACCTCAAATAACCCAAAACGCAGCAGGAAAGTTCTATTTCCTGTTGGTGTTGAGCCAATGGGTGAAGATTGCAGAAGACAGTCCATTGGACATAAGGACATACGCTCATTGCTAACCCTAACCGTACTTTAAGAAGTTACACTGAAAAAAATTTAATCTTACCAAGTGTACTTTTCTAATTGCTAATCCAAATATCTTATTACACTTAAAATACAACATAATCACCTGAAAAGTAATTTTTCAGGAATATATTTACTTCTTTCAAGGGGGTTATGTTTTTGCCAGTGTTTATCTTTCTGTCTGTCTGTCTGTCTGTGTACAACATAACTTAAAGGGTTATGGACATATTTCAATGAAACTTTCAGGATAGCTTGGGACTGACTCGAAGACCAAGAATCGCTTGGTCTTTAAGTCAGTCCCAAGCATTTTAGTGAAGATCTGGAAGAGATCCTGAATGACTTTGAAATTTATTCTCCATTTACCGCAATGTAAAATTACGAAATCCTCTGTATGCAATAGGATGGTACTACAACCAATCAGTGTAATCTTTAGGGAAAGTTCACGGAGTCCGGAGAAAGTTAGGAATGACTAAACAAAATGGTGGATTATGGAGCTGAACGACTGTTGTCGCTTCTGTAAAAATAATTTAAAGTTTGCTGACATTTTCTCATCTTTGATAAAAAGTAAATCACCGTCCATTGTTGTTCTTTTTCTATGGTTGTTTGTCTCCGAATCGTCACAGCGTCACTGTCTTACACTCTCCTTCTGACTATACTTCACTGTGATTCGTCGGCCAGTTTCAGGGAAATCTAGCCAACAGTTACATTGAGCGTAACTAGACTACTACTACTAAGAGTCTAGCGCAGCTAGGCTACATGATGGCACAGCTTTAATTTTACTTGCTCCAGGATACTGTGCAATCATTTAATATTTTAAATATATATATATATACATATATATATATATATATATATATATGTTTATTTACGCATTTTTCTTACTTATTTATTATTATTTATTTCAGTAATTATTGTATTCATGTTGTCCTGACTATGCTCAAATATCATTGTACATTATTGTATGATGACAATTAAAGTCTCTGTCTGTTTGTCTGTGTGTCTGTCTGCCTATCTATCTCTGTAATGCCCTTGATCACAGCCTAACGTAACTCAAAACTAACACATGAGTCATGGAATTCATTCATTGTGAGATCAGGTACAGTAAGATTTGGAAATAACGTACAAAAAACTGACCCTAAATAAATCCATCTGGCATAATATAGGCCGCAGCAGCAGCGACACACACCAAATAAAGCACTTCCACTGCAGCGTAGGCAGCAGAGAATGCAATGAAGAAGGAAATATGCAATTAAAAAAGCAAAGACCAATTTCAGTTTCTGAAAGTTTCACTGGTTGAATATTCAACAAAACAAAACTCGCAGTACTACTTGAATATTATCTACACGTAACGGCTTATGGCTTCAACCACAAAAAAAAAAAAAAAAGGAAAGAGGAGCAAGAGGAGCGGGGCAGTCACACTCAAATCCCTTTGCTACCTTTCAAGGGATGAAATGTCCACTCAAATATTCTATTAGTCCAAAAGTCTCCATTGTGTTCCTTGAGCTTTTGTCTGACCCTTCAGATTTAAAGTACTCTTAAAAGAATAAAGAAGGGGAATCATATTCATAATCATAATCTCCCCAATCACCATGGCGGAGCTCATTACCAGACCTTTCTGTGTTCCTCACAGTGTCTCCCTCAGCCACCGTCTAAATGCTAATCTGCCTGACATTGTTTGCCGCCATGTAATCTTTATAATGGCTTTTTAATTTGCCGTGGAATAGCGGCTCTTTAGAAGACAAAAAAAAATTGCTTTCCTCCCTCCCTCCATTTTACCCCTTGCCCCCCCCCCCCCTACCCCCTCTTTTTCCATACTTGCCTTCCTGCAGCCTGTCCTCCAATGTACCTAACCTTGGCTTCTTTCCCTCATTTCTCCCAAGGACTAGCTATTGCTCCCGGAGTCTATCAGCTCCAATGCTCCATAATGGTCTATCGATTCTGACCCATGACCCTGCGAGTACGACGGCAGGAGCAAAAACCTAGAACTCCTCCAAAGTCTCTTTCTTCACAGCGTGACAGCACTGGGTTAAAACGGCATTGATGACTTGTTGTGCAAACTTGAACCTTTCTTTCCCTCCAGGGACCAGCAAATTGACTCAGCTTCATGGCAGCACAGTGGTGAGTGCAACAGCCAGACAGTGGTTGGGCTATCAGTGGTAAAGTGATTGCCGGTTCTTCGGATTATCATGAGAAGCGCTGCATGTCTTTGAATCCTAAAGCTCGGTCTAGAACCCATTAGCAGCCCGTGAAATAGGCTGACAACAACAAAAAATAAAAAAAAAAAACCCAGCTTGATTGATCCCAGAGTCTAACGCTGAAGCAGCCACCAGCTCTGATGAAGAGTAAAGCTAGGAGATGCACACCTTGCAGGAAGTGTGTGTGGTTTTTTCTTTCATTTAATTTAGTGGTAATAGTCAGACTGTTTCTTGTAAATATGAATGCAAGAAAAGGTAAAAAAAAAAAAATAAAGAAAAAAAATAAAGAAATATGAATTAGTATTATTATGGTTAACTTCTTATCAACCTTACATCCCGATCCCAGTACTGTACGTAGATGACATTATTTTAATAACATATAAATATACAGCTACCACATGCATGCACTTCCACTTATCATACATCAAATGAAAGCAAACAAATTCATCTTTCTAAATATATAAACAATTCTGAAGTGCAACAGCGACACCACATTCATAAAAGCTTGTGTTCCAGAAAAGACAGGGGAAAGTTGGGTTATTTGATTTTGAAGGTTGTCATCTGATCAATCATCTATCAATACAGACAAATAATCTGTATAAAAGTATTTAGATCCAAAACACACATAAGAATGGTATTTTTAGACCAGAATACTAGAATACGTTATTTTATGATTAATAATGGTAATTTTTGTACGTGAAATAATTATTTTCACACATTCTTGGCTAAAATGCGTATATTTGAACTATTAAACAGCTACTAATTTTTTCCCAAAACATTTTTGTAAACTTTGTAAAAATTGTAATTCCCTAAATGTCCCCCTATAAACACATAAACATAACCATTGGGAAAATGCTGTGGAACTGATATTTTTGCTTTTGAAGGCTGCCATCTAATTTATCATCTATGGATTCAGATAAATGTGGGGTTATTTTCTTCAAAACACTTCAGTGAACATAATACAGTGAAGTATTTGGATCCAAAACACACGTAACAATAGTATTTTTGGACCAGAATACTAGTTGGATTTTATTTTATTGTTATTAATGGTCATTTTTGTTTGTGAATTGTTTATTTTTGCAAATTATTGGTTAAAATAGGTGTATTTGAGGCATTCAACAGTTCTAAAAAAATTTTTCCCAAAAATTTCCAAATGTAGCCGTTTTGTAAAAATGACAATTCCCTCACATAACCATTGGAAAAATGCTGTAAAACTGACTTTTTTTTTTTGCTTTTGAAGGCTGCCATCTGATCAATCATCTATGGATTCACACAAATGCGGTGTCATTTTCCTCATAACACTTCAGTGAACGTAATCCAGAAAGGTATTTGTAGATTGACAAAGATATTTGTCCAACCTGACATCTAGAGTATGTTGGGGATTTCTGTTGGGATTTTCTACAAAATCTTTATTACCTCCACCAAGGAGGTTATGTTTTTGCCGGCGTTTATCTGTTTGACTGTGTTCAAGATAACTCAAAAACGTATAGATGGATTTTGATGAAATGTTCAGGATATGTTGGAAATGTGAACAGGAAGAACTGATTTCATTTTGGGGGTGATCGGGGTGGGGGGGGTCTACCTTGGCGGAGGTCTGCGCTCTCAGAGTGCTTTTCTAGTTTTCATTAGTTTGAACTAAAATATGTGTATTTGAAGTATTCAACACGTATTAATTTTTCCCCAAAGATTTCCAAATGTAGCCACTTTGGGAAAACTGATGATTCCCCAAATTTCCCTTCTGTAAAACACATAAACATAACCAGAATAAAACTGCTCTAAAACTGACATGTTTACAAATAAACTTCTCAACTTTGAACTGGAAAATGCCAAGACATTAGGCTGTTGGTAAATGGTGTGTTTCAGTCCATACCTTCCTAGTTTTATCTGCCCTGTTTTTCACAAAATATTTAATGAATTCATTAGTGTTTCTAAGTCTACAGCTTTTTATCTCTGAAAAAAAAAAAACACACTACAGGGTGTTACCTTTACATAGAGCCCATTCTTTTATCTGTACTCCAAACGGTTGAAGAAAAGCTGTCATTTTAATTTGAAGAGGTATATATTTGCAGCCGTTTACCCTGGAATGGTAAAGCGTTCATGTAACCTTCGAACACAGGGATGAAGTTTAATGATGAGGATTTAATGAGCGTGTTTTGCTGAATACGTTCTGTCTCAATTTTTCTCGACGCAAAATTACATGAAAAGTCATTCTCTAGTGTTGTTACAGATAATATAGGGGATTTAACACTTTCCAATGATTTCTATTCAAGGATGAAATGAGAGCCCAGACTTCTCCTCTTCTACACGATTCATTATACACTTTAAAAAGTAGACTTTAAAAGCACAATATAAAGGGAAGAAAAATGCTGCAAATGAGGCAGGGAGAGGTGCTCTTACAGATATTAATCCATATGGACTGCACTTGAACTGTAAATACATTTTGTATAAGTATAATTCCTGGTAACTAATTGTAACAGACAAACCATATGTCATTGAACCACATGAGATGATTTAAAGCACAAAAATGCTGAGATGATTTACAGAAAAAGCATTCAAGTTTGAATGGATAGATTTAAGCCATGAAAACACAAATACCACTGGTTTAGTTTAAAGGTGTGAAAGATTTAAATAGAGATAATAGAATGGAATACAATAGAATAAAAAATAGAACAGAATATAATAGAAAATATGGAACAGAAAAATAGAATTGAATAAAAATAGAATCGAATAAGATAAGCTCCAACAAAAAATAGAATAGAATAGAATAGAATAGTCATTGTGCATATTAGCTGAATATTGTGAATATTGCACAATGAAATGAATCAGGGAGTCTGAGGTTCTTTCCACATCCACTCTAATTGCATATTGCGCTACCATTTTCTACAATAGTTCCAAATTGATTTTTTTTTCCTTTTTTTCTTTTCTTTTTAGTCCAGATTTAAGGAGCATGTCTGCCACCTATTCAGGTTCAGCATGAAGCAGATTGAACATCTGTATAATCATAAACGAAGATCACACAACCATTAAATGCAGCATTTCTGTGGATTTGATCAGCTTTCATAAGAGAAGGTAAGGTAAAGACTATTACAATGCTGCTGCTAGGCTAATACAGTGATAGTAAATAATAATTTACAAATACTCATATTTGTCATCTGAACTTGCTTTATCCTCACTATGGTCGTGGGGGTCACTGGGGGCCTAATTCAGCTACAATGGGCGAAGGCGGGGTACACCCTGTATGAGTCTCCAGTTCATCTCAGGGCTGAACATATATAGACAAACAATCACTCTCACATTCACATCTATGGACAATTTAGATTAACCAATTAACCTGTGTTTGGATGGTGGGAGGAGCCAGAGTACCTGGAGAAAACCCACGCAGACACGAGGAGAACATGCATCTCCACTGGTGTGGGATTCGAACCGGGGACCTTCTCGCTGTGAGGCACAAGTGCTAACCACTGCACCACCTTTTTACAAATACTTGAAAGTAAAATAAAATATAACTAACAAACAAATAAACGATGCTTTATAATTGTTATTACATTATGCACCATGTTACTAGCCTAGCCGCGCTAGACTAGTAGTCTAGTTACGCTCGATTCAACTTTTGGCTAGATTTCCCAAAAACTGGCCAACCAATCACAGTGAAGTATAGAGTCAATGGGCGGGCGTAAGAAAGCGACACTGCAACCGGAAACAACCGTAGAACAACAGTTGGTACCATCCTCTTGAATACAGAGGATTTGAAAGACAACCTTTTAGCCCCGCCTCCCCTGACTATGAAGCATTCCTAGACCTATACATGTAATGAATAGGGATAGCGCTGCTAGGGTAGGTGTTACTTCATTTTAAAGAAAAAAAAAAGTTGCAAGTGCATTTTGTGATAATCTTCTCAAAATGTAGTCGCAAATTTTATTGAAATAATATGTCTTTATTGTAAATGTTATAATGTAATATCTTACTGAGGCCCCAACAGTACATTTGCATCTGTAGGGACAAACAGTTTCACAGTTTTACTTAAAAATACTGTAACATGCAAAGGGCAATCCCTTAAAAAATAAATGCAAATAATTTCAAAATGCATCTTTAAAAAAAACCCTGCTGCATTATGCTTTTTCTAATCAGGATCATTTTAATGTGAAAAAAGCAAAAACTTTAACTTTCCTCGATCTCAGGAGGACAATAAATTTGATTACAAAATGCATTGGGACAGTTTATGACAAAATTAAATGAAATAAGTTATTACATTTTAGACATTTATTATAAAATGGGCTGTTATTAAAATGTGGCTCAACACATCCTTTGGGGAAAAACCAAATGTGTTACAGAAATGATGCCTCCTCGATATAAAATCAAGGCACAGGTGATGTTTGTAGGAAAACATAATTGGATTGGCAATTTCCCTGCATATGAATGTAATTCCAGTGAAATGGGTTTGATTGTGGTCGTGACTGTGTTACTGTAAGTGCCAATTAGGATCAGATTCTTACTGTGAGTGAAGCGAGGCGGGTTGTCGTTGACATCGGTCAGTGTGACAGTGACGGACGTGGTGCCCGAAAGCCCGCCCATCTGACCCACCATGTCTTTGGCCTGGATGATGAGGACGTATTGGTCCCTGGTCTCCCGGTCCATGTTGGGCAGAGCTGTTCTGATGACACCTGAAAAAGAGCAGAACAGATGCTGCAGGTGACAGGCACAATATATGTTTCATAAATGTTATATCCCTGCTGTTTTCAACCTGGGTTCTATTTTTAGTGCTTTTTCTTCTGTCAAAATGAATGATTGAGTTCAGAACTTTGTTTCACAACTCGTTTACAGGGCTATAAATGGCTCCGTTTCACTGCAGCTTTTTTGTTGTTGTTTGTAAAAAAGCATCAAAGAGGCTTAAATATTATAAAACAAAGAATAATTAACACACACAGAGGTCGAAATACTTGGTTTTTTTTCTGCAATATTGCAAGTTGTCAAAATTTTCTTTGGCAATATAGAAATACTTTCTGCAAATACCCAAACCTCTAGCCTATATCCTTCTCAACATAATAATACCTACTGTATTTTCCACACTATAGGGCACACTGGATTATAAGGCACACTGTCTATGAATGGTTTACTTTAAATGTTTTCATATACAGTATAAGGTACACTGGACTATAAGGCATATTAAGTGAAACAAAACAGCCACATAAGTCAGTCAATCAAACTTTATGAAACACATCCACAATAACTGTCACCTTTGTTCAATCTAGGGATGGTGAAATTTCTAAAACATCTTGGCCGATCACTGAGCCTCATTAACCGGTTGAAGTCGGTCACCGAGAAAAGAAAACACTTGCTTTGTCGGCTCACACACTTTTAAACACCAGTCACACACTGAAACTGGTGTCACACAGAAGCAGTGAGTGACGGAAACTCCGCAGCAAAAACCGTTAATTAATCGGCTACATGTTGGTCGATGCTGATTAATCGGTGATATGGTACAATCGAATGGCCGATTAATCAGTCGGGCTCTACATTATAAAGTGATTGGGAGAGATTTTCTAGATATTTTGCAGCCGTGAATAGTGAACATGAGTGATTTTTGTCAGTTTATGACCTTATAATTGTCATAATCTATCTATCTATCTATCTAGACCTGCCTGTCTGTCTGTCTGTCTGTCTGCCTGCCTGCCTGTCTGTCAATGGATGCTCTATAAAGGGTTAAGTTATTAAAAGCAGATTTTTTCATTCAAGACTTTAAAACCTTTTTCAGGCTCCATGGGAATCTTGTGAAAATCTCTCTTCATGTCACAACCGAAGGCATAAATGTAAATATAAATATAAAACCTTCTGGAAACACTGCCCTATGCGGGTGTCTCACACTGCTGGCTTGTTGACACAACACTAACACCTTATGACTCTTCCTCGTCCTCAGACGTGCTGTCACTCCCAATATTTCATTGGTCTGACATGTGATGAGGTTAATGTTAAGACGCTGTCAGAAAATCGAGCCCATGCAAAAGGACATTTAAACTGTCAGGGAAGGCATTATCTGCCTGTCCCTTTGTCATAATTGATCTGGATCAGAAAGACATGAGAGATTTGACAACAGTGACATCAAATGACTGGCATTTGTCTGTGGGAGTATGTGTTTGCACCTGAACAACTGAGTGGAATATCTGCTCTTAAGCCAAGTTGTGTGACATGCACACACACAAAAAGAGCCTTTAGCAGAAATCTTTCCTTTAATGACATTTTGTAATCTCAACTTTATCTTTTGACGACTAAGATGATAATACCAGTAAAATTAATACCACATATTTAAATGCAAAGAAAGGTGCCCTAATCCTTCAAAAGCAATCATTGTTGCTTTTCTAAGTTAATGACTTACCTCACAATGTGTTTAATTCATTAAATTGCACTTATTAAAGATTCCTACAGAACATGCACGATTTACTCATTAAGAACCTCACAAAGCCAAAGCACAATTTCTGAATAAATGAATCATTTTTTAGTTGCTTTATCACATCCGTAGCGTGATGAAGCAGATCAAAGAGAGGCTTCTGCATGGAGTTGGCTTCCAAAGAAATCCTTATAATTCTTTCAATTACAGAAATTTTACATGTAATTGAGGTCCACTCTCTTGAGGTATAAAAATGCTCTTGCATGATTTTTTTCTTCAGAACTGGCAAAGGTTGTGTTTTTGTGGATGCAGGGTTATTAAAATAATGCAGATTTCATTGGTTCCTTTACAAGTTGTTTGAATATCCATATATTTAGTTCCGCGTTAATTGCATAGCAATGCCAGTATCTAACTCAACTAATATTTATGTCTACTGGCTTGGAAGGCTTGTTTTATTAATTACTTTGCAACTAATGGGTTTTACCTCTTAACCTTCACACCCATTAGTTCTATGGACAACTCTCTTAAGGTTAGGGTTACTGTGAGGTTATTTAGCTTGTGTTTCCGCCATATGTTAAACACAGAAACTAGAAGATGTTCCATTAAAATGAAGCCTAATCCAAGCCTCATCCTAATCTTACTACAGGCTTCACCTTAAACAAGCTAGGGATCGTAAAACAGAGGAATTAAAAAATTAAAGGCATGCAGTATTTCTACTTTTAATTATTAAAAAAAAAAAAGATTATAATGGATAAATAAAAAACTCTGAAGATATACCAAAGATGCCAATGTACTAGAATGTCAGAAGACAAACTGCATATATTTACTACAGGCTTGAGGATTTATGTGACCACTAGAGGCAGTATTGAGTCAGTCTTTTGGTCTAAGGGCGAAGACACACTAACCCAACTGCAGATTGTTGCCAAAAAAGGTATGACTGATTAGCTCTCACCTCCCTGACATGGTCGAAAAAGTGTGGAGAAAAGGTGGAAAGGACGGAACATTCATCTGTTGTCAAAAGAGAGTTCTGAGTAGTCAAGAAGGGCTGCTGTTGTATTCTTTGAATGGATGGTTAGCAATAAGATTCTTGAGGAAGAAGAAAGCTGCTGCAGATGAAAACAACAGACATGCTAACAATGCTAACTGTGCTCACTTTATACTCATCGACATGCAATATGAGCAGTTCATGGCCAGTTATATAAGACCTTTAATAATGTGAAGTACCTTCGCATAGCTGGATTCACTGATTGGCATCCTGGGCTATTACTCCACCAATCAGATTGGTCGAAAAAAACAACTGGTAGTGGCCGATTACACATGTTAAATCAGCTGAAAAGACTGGCAACAGCATTAACAAACACACCAAGCAGATACATCTTACTGAAGTCGCCAGATTGCACAATGGCATCCGACTGCTGAAAATCAGGTTGGTGTGTCATCAACTTAAGAGCTAAGAAACAACTTATCACTCATTTTCTGAACCCACTTTATCCTCACAAGGGTCACAGGGGTTGGTGGGGACCTATCCTAGCTACAATGGACAATGGATACATCTTGAATGAGACGCCAGTTCATCACAGGGCTAATATACTGTATAGAGACAAACAATCACTCTCACGTCCACACCTGTGGGCAATATAGATTAATCAATTAACCTATCAATTCATGTCATTGGATGGTGGAAGGAAGCCAGGGAATCTGGAGAGAACTCACACAGACATGGGGAGACCATACAAACTCCACACAGAAAGGTCCCACCAACTGATGCTTACATCAGACCCAGGACCTTGTTGCTGTGAGGCACAAGTGCTAACCACTGCACCACCATGTCGCCCCAAAGAAACATCTTCTAGAATCAAATTAAAGCTAGAAGCAGAAAGAATCATTTTCACCACTGGACAGATGTGGAAATTACAATAAAATGATCACAGTGTTTCTTTCGACATGGGTGAGTTTGATGAGTTTGATTCTTGTGAGGGTACAATGTTACTAAGAAGAAGAATCCATATTTTCTCAGTTTATAAAGCATACACAGACAGGCACCAAACACTGAAACTGACTTTCTGCATTTAACTGAACATGCAGAAACACAACGCACACTGCAGACGGAGAGCTGTAGTTTTCCCATATTGAGTACCTTGGGAGCAAATGGGGAGTTAAGTATCGTGCTGAAGGGCACATCAACCAACAACTCCAGCCAACAACCAGTCTGGGGAATCAATCTGATAACCTTTCAGTCATAAGGTGACTCCAGCCTTCTGTGATGTTCCTATCTTTGTGAAGTTGCCATTTGTTGATACGCGGTTCGGAATAAACTGCACTGAATCATATGTATAAACTATATATATATATATATATATATGACCCTCCAGCACAAAACCAGTCGGAAGTCACACAGCATTATTTCTAGCTATAACCTCAAATACATTATATGGTTCAAAATTATTGAATTTGAAGTTCATGCATAGTAAAGTATGCAAGTAAAATGTCTCCTGAACATTTATAATTATGAGTTGCTGTGAAATTCCTACCGTAACTGCTTTAAATCATTCCTTTTAGGAAGGACAACAACTGACTTTGACAGTAATAAGTCTAAAACAGTCATGCAGTCATGTTTGGTACCGTTGGAAAGATCAGGATTCCCTCTAGACAACCCTTAAATACAAATTTACGTACTTCTATATTTGAACCAATGGGAGACCTCAGAACAAAGCCTTCTCCAGTAAACTAAATCTTTTGTTGCTAGGCCGATGTTGAAAAACGGCCTCCGATTGGTTGAATTAGCGTCATGCACGCATTTCTAATAAGCTTTCAGATAAATACAAAATCTGAATTTCTGAAATTCAATCCAAGTGACTGGTTTTGTGCTGGAGGGTCACATATAATATAGCTAGTATTATACTCTTCTGACATCATGTGGTGGCAGTACAATGTCCTCATAAGTGGACACTAGGCCCTTGTAGAACAAAATGTGGTATTGTGGTCTAGACAGAAGCAGAAAATGTGAAGTCCACATATGTGGACGCCAGGTCCTAGGAGGTTAAGGAAAATGCACAACTCATAAACATACAGCTGACTTGAAGCTATTTCTTGCTTCAGCATCAGCTAGAATTCCCTTTACATGCAAAGTCTGAAGGACAGAAGCACTGGCACACACTCTGTCTCAGACAAACAGAATTTGTAATTAAACTGCAGAAAATGCAGAAACAAAGGACAGAACTTAAGCAAATCAAGAAAAGTGGCTCAAGACGTGAGGTGAAAAATGAAGATGCCTTTTGACCATCAATACTGACTATACTTGAAAATAAACAATTTCATTAAGTGTTTAATTTTCTTTCTCTGCCATCCTTTATTAATGTCATTACAGTCCCTCTGGCTGAAAACTGTTATTGGCTGCTCTAACTAAATGGCTCGGTTAGCTAAATTATAGTGAGCTGTCCACGTCTTGTACCAAAGTCCCTGCCAGTGGGTTTACAATGGGATGATAGTGGTCAATAAAGCAATAATCCTTTGCTGCTGCTGTCCAAGACATGCCATTTCAGTGCTGCATCAAATAATGAACAGTGTGTTGTTGTTGTCATACAGCTCTGGGAGAAAATAGGACGGCCTCACCCTCCTTTGGTTCAGCTTCAGTGACAAAGTCAAAACATGTCATCTATTGCTTTTTGTTAAGCCTAATGCTTTTATGTTGAGAATTTAAGCATTATGTCCTTGCTGTGGATATGCACCCATCTGCTTCCACTTATCCCTTACATCTTTTCTCCATCCATCCATTCATCAGTTCCCTGTTGCCTGTGCAACAGTACAACTTTGTAGCCAATTAAAGAGCACTACCACTGCTCTGGTGCCTGCTGCACTGACACCTGTGAACCCTGTTTACTGAGTTGCATCAGAAAGGTTACTTCACGCCTTCAATCCAGCAAGGCTCCCTTTAATACTAGCCAGACAAAAACAGAACAAAACTTTTCAGTTCTCCATTCCATGTGGCATCACTGTAGGGACGAAACATGCATGTCTAGACTTGAAAGAGGTGCCGTTAAACATTCAACAAAAGTAAAAACAAGAAGGAAGCTGGATAATGGTTGGATTATAATAACGGCGGCAACAAATGCCTCCTAAAAGGTGAAATAAACTAGAAAAATATGTTAAGTTTGTGCAGCCAGCAGTGAGACAAATGAATGGTCTCGGTAAATCATAGATAGACTTCACACATAATTGATATACTTATTTAATATCAGCTTTGTGTGTTGGTGCCTGAGAGATATTGGCTGTGGTTAATGATGCCATGAATCCTGATTCCAGTGTACTACGAAAAAAAAAAACCCCAACAACAACAACAAAAAAAAAAAACAGGGACATGTTTCTCCTCCCGCCTGGCCAGAAGCGTACATACTTCTCACTGAGCGACACTGCTAATCCACACGGCAATGTTGCGAGGCTGTTGTTTGTCTGCTGGGTGCCAGCCCTCCCTCTCCTTCTCTATCTCTGTTACCCCGTGCAGCGCTGGTGTCATTCCTGGGGAGAGGCGATGATTAAAATCCTTCTGTTGCTATCACGGCGCAGCCTCGCATTGCACCGTGACTCCTTGCCTCCGGTGCGAGCCAGACGCATCGTAGCTGCGCATTTATCTAGCTGTCTCCACGCTACTGGCGGCAGACGGGTGGGCCACGCTCCCCGCTAAAGCCCAGATACTTGACATTTGTCTTGGGAAGAGGAAATAAAAGTGTAGGCTTTGGCGGAACCCTCTGGCTCGACGTGTGAACCATGAGAGGTACTGATGGAGGTGATGAACACTTAAACATGAAGGGTGCAGTATGTGATTTTCACTGGCCTTAGGCAGTCCACTTGTAGGGAATAGATCCCGTAACACAAAAACAGGCCATACAAACAGGGAATAAACTCACCAACCCACATATTTATTAGTGGTGACATTTAACCTCTTAGCAGCCTCAAATCCCTGCCCCGGCATGTAGGTGACATTATTTTAATAACACCTACTGTATGGAAGAGCCAGTTAAAGGTTAATTCGAGTTGTAATAATAATTTGGTTTAAAATGTTAAAATATGGTGAAGATAATTTCATAAGAATTAATAATGTGTATAAAAAGGTATGATTTAATAAGTAATGTTAAGAGTCATTGCACGAGAAAACCAGGCAGATGTCGGAAGGTGGGGGTCGGCCAAATCGGCTTATACTTTGTATGTATAATAGGTATGTGCAACTACAGTATGAACAGCCATATGATTAAAACCCTCTGGATATTTTTCATTACAGAGTTCTGGGACTCCCGCCTCTGAGACCCTCAAAAATCAAACAACTTAGATCTAAAAATGACTTAAATTGTGATGGCTACCCTGATACTTATGTTAAAGCTATGGACATACATTTTATATTTCTATATAGAATAGATTTCATAGTTTCACAGACAGTTGAAGATTAGATATTAAAAGTAAGAGGGCGGAATTTTTATCCCTCAAAATTTTTGTCACTTTTAGTAGGCATTATCTCCAATGCTTTGGTGAATGGCATTAGTGTTGCTGGAGAGAGAAACATCTACGTATTCAAAAACATGTGTCATGTAATTGGGCCATACATTACACACGCTTTGAATGGGGGTCTTTATGGGGATTTTTCAGTTTTTGAAAAATAGTCCAAAATATGAAAAATCCCCATAAAGACCCCCATTCATGGCTTGCATTATGTATGGCCCAATTATACAACGATAAAAATGATGATAATAAAAATTATTTGAACTGCAAAGTGCCAAGACATTGGTCTGTTGGAAAATGGTGTGTTTCAGTCTATACTTTCCAAATTCAGCTGGATACACTCTTGTTTTCACCAAAAATTAGGGAACGGAAAAAAAAAAAAATCTTCATTTATGTTTCTAAATCTACAGCTTTTTACCTGTCAAATAAACAGTGACAGTGAGTGTTTTAGTCCAAACTACGTCACTTGTTTTATAGGGACTCCAAACGGTTGAAGAACAGCTGAAATATGAATTTTGGAGAGCTATTTTTCAGGTGTTTTAAGAAAAACTCATCCAGGATGGTAACGGCTTAAGCATCATGTTCTAAGGATGGGACACTAAAGGTTTCCAGGGATCCAAGACTGGAAAAGGACCCCATGATGCTACGGGACAAAGGACCCATGTGTTGCAAACATAATCTCATTCCATTGAACATGTTGTAGAGGACGGGATCTATTAATATTAGCTGAAAGGAAGTGTGTGTTTTCATGTGGTACACATGCTAGTGTCTATGTGCTGTTTGTGATTAGAATTAAAAGAAAAATGCCCTGGCTTCTTCTCTATAGTACCTGCCCAAACAGCAGGAGGCAGCCAGATTTATACCTCGCCTTCAGCTGTAATGTTCTCTATTTAGTGTAGTCACCACAACAACAATCTTACAGAGGAAGAACAACACACTCTCGGAAAGTAGAGCGGAAAGAAAAGCATGAAGACTTGTAAAATGGTCTGTCTCTTTATCACAGGATGATCTTCGTCACTGAAATTTCACATGATGATCCTGTGTGATATAAGCAAGGATGAACCCCGGCCTATTACTTTATTTCACTTTAATTAGATTCTCAATCCAACTAGATCAGAGGAAGCGTGGGAGGCGAATCCGCGGCGGTCCGGCCTTTCGATGATCACCTCAACACCTCGTGTACGTGTGTCATTTCGCGAGGCAAGCGGTGTCACCTCTTAAATATCCCTTCCAGAATGCAATTAATCCTCTAATTCAGGCACCTGGCAATTTATACCAACTGAATTCTTCTCTGCTGTTGCTCCACACTTCCAGGTTTTGTGTATGCATATATGCACACTTAGCGGTGTTAACACGCGTGGATAATTGTCTCAAAAAGGACTCGCCGTATTGCCAAGGTGTGCGGAGCTCCAGGCAGCTGTTCAAACCTCCTTGAGCCTGCCATCAATTAGCAGCATTACCATTTCAGCTTCACCTTCAAACGAAACTACATGCTATCAATCAATATACGTATTACAGATTGCTGTCTTAACTCAGCACCTTTAGGAACGGCAACTTATGTATTTTGACCATATTATGCATTGCTTGGAAGTTATTGGAGCTATTCAGGATTAAGTACTTTTCCCAAGGGCACCTTGTAGATTCAATTTGGGATTAAGAACCAGAGTAAAGAGACTTGTTATACGAAGGAGAGCCAGGATGCTACTCACCTAACACTGGGTCACATGAATTCCCCCCCCCCCTGACTATTAGCCCTCTGCCACTTAATCGCTAGCGCAGTATTGCTGTGTGGAGCTTAGAGTGTATTTCAGCATCGGCACTTTGTCAAAGTCACCCGCTGGTATGGCCCAGGCGTGTGCTGCAAATGGGACTAATTAGTAACGTACAAAGACAGAACCACAGTGATCATCCTACAACATTCAATCCCGGGCTGCTGTCGAAAAGCAAGTTATTCTCACCACCACCACCACCCCCAAACCCCCCCCCCCTCCCCAAGTGTATTCTGTAAAATGTGTTGTATTGATAAAATGCTAAAAACTAATCATTAGAAGTTTGTCCCGTTTCAGAACAGAATTTACAAACCTCTAGGACGTAAAACCATGTCCATTTTAATGTCTAATTTTTTTTGTGTTACTTTAGTGGCAGTTCCCAAGTGGATTTGTCTCTCTTTTTAACCTTTCTTAAGTGATTTATCAATACAATTCTCCACATATTGCATTTTTACTGTAAAACCATATACTTTTCTCTATTTCTCTTGTGAGTTATACACTGGAGGGAAAAAATATCGAATCTTACCAAGTGTATTTTTTTCCTCATTTGTAGTTAAAATATCTCATGGCATAATCAACTAAATATTAACTTATTTTTAGACAATAGATCTGGAAAATTTTACCACAATAAATTTGACTTGCTCCATTGGAAGATTTTTTTGTTTGTTTGATTTAATATTCATTCATTTATTTATTTATGTATTGCTTAATTCAAGCAACAACACAAAGGGAAAAAAATATCTGCTAATAGAACCAGTGAAATTGTCTTGAATCTACACACATGTAGGATGTAAAGTCTTGTCCATTTTAACATTCTTTTTTTTTTTATCCCCACAACTATTTTTTTTTAACTCAGTGTTACTTTTTGTGGCAGTTACCAGATGATTTTTTTTTGTCTCTTTTTAACCTTTCTTAAGTGAGTTATCACCATTCTATTACAATAACATCTCCTCTATTTTGCATTTTTCACAGTAAATTATGTGATTTTCTATATTCCTGTTGCGAGTTATACACAGGAAAAGAAAAAAAAAATAAAAATTTTACCAAGTGTATTTTTAGCTCATCCTGACAATGTCCTTTGAGTCGAGTTCTGGTCTGGTTTTGGTCAAAGCAAAAGTAGTCCCGGCAGGTTTCCTGGGGTCACGAAATTAAAACATGTTTCTCCTCAAAACAATATGTGTTTGAATGAGTGATTTATTTGCATAACAAAACTGTCACAGAAAAAAAAACTCACACCTGGTAATTGCTTGGAGCTACTTTCTCTCAATAGCGATCAATGCGCGTTATCACTGCTAACAGCTGTGCACCTTAGCAAACTACTTTCATCAGTTGTTCGGCAGTGTTTGCAGCTGCATGTACACATAGAATATGTAGAATTACTGATTTTCACTTTGAAAACACTCAGTTCATAACCTTCTCTGTGTTAATTCACTCACCTTGTTAACTATTTATGTACTTATTTATTATTTATTCACCTATTTATGCATTTATCTCTAAATTAATCTTTACTTTGACTCTTACTTTATTAGATCCTTTTTTCTCTCCTTTAAATCCTGACAGATAATGAGAAATACAGATGTTGCCGTTAGCTAATGCAAATTGGAATAAATTACTTCTATAATGTCTCTTACATGGTGATGCCTCCTCCCCTCCTCCCCTCCTCCCCTCCTCCCCTCCTCCCCTCCTCCCCTCCTCCCCTCCTCCAATATTCCACAGAGGTGCTGAAGTCCAGTGCCTATTAATCTTGTTCCTTCATTTTTATCTTTTCCTCTTTATGAAAATGTTATTAGATTTATGGGGGGGGGGGGGGAACTGTGACTATAGACATCTTTAAAAGTGTTCCAGTGTCAGTACATTACATCAGTGGTTTGTCAGCTGGTCTGGCTTCAGAACCCTCTGTCACCCCTCAAAGACATGTCTATACCCAAAAACTGATGAAAGTGAAACTACTAAAATGTATTTAATAAAAAAGATGGTGTATTTTCAACCTGAGATAATACACAATATAACAATATGCCAAGAAAGAAAAGACATTTAATGAAAAACCAAAGTGACCAGCAGGTGGTGAAGCTAAAGGTGGAAATATTTGATTTAACACTGGATTAGGCATGTTTTAACCAAATTTAAAAGTGCATTTAGTCATTTGTTCAAGCATTAAACACACTGAAGTTTTTGTTGCATATATCTAATGTAGTAATTTCAGTAGAAACTTGTGAGTCTTCTTTTATACTGCAAAATGTCCCGTATTAATTAACATTATAGTGCATTACTGCCCCTATAGGGTTAGTCATTATTACGCAAGGGGTCTTGTTTTTGCCTCTGGGGTTTTTTTTGTCCATTTTTTTTGTCCATTTGTCAACAACTTGACACAAAAACTACTGGACCAACTTCCATTATTTTTGTCTGTAAATCATGGATTTTCCTATTTTTCATTCATTTTTCATGTAGATGTTCATAAAAAATGTGAGTAAAGTTGAGTGTTACTATATCAAAAAGAGTAAAAACTGAAGAAAAAGTGACTTTTTCATCTAAAAAAAATATTCACTG
Organism: Siphamia tubifer; assembly: GCA_020466265.1. Taxonomy (NCBI): domain Eukaryota; kingdom Metazoa; phylum Chordata; class Actinopteri; order Kurtiformes; family Apogonidae; genus Siphamia; species Siphamia tubifer. The sequence continues at coordinate 24,569,964 of CM035802.1, read as the reverse complement.
AACATAATCCAAGTGTGTCCATCCACTCTGATTAATCCAATTTACTGGTTTTACTGGTAAATCAATGTTGTAAAAGATGATAGTGTTTCCATGGTAACAATGGAGCCTCTGAATATCCAAATGGGTCATGGAAAGATGACGGACTGTATTTTACACCAATTGTTGGTAGAATTAATGGATCAACAGGTATTGAAGATTTAAAATCAGTAGATGGTTTGGGGTCTTTATGATTTAATTACCACTCATTTATGTCCGAAATAGCATACAAATAATAATAATAATAATAATAATAATAATAATAATAATAATAATAATAATAATAATAATAATAATAATAATAATAATAATAATAATAATAAATTACATTTATCACACTTTTCATTGAGTGGAAAAGTGCTACACAGAGGAAATTAAAATAAAAGAAAAACTAATAAGATAAAATAGTAAGTCAGGAATAAAAGACTAAACTAAAAAGGTAAAATATAATAAATAAAATATTAAGCAGCTTTATTTCATAATATTCTTATGATATTTGCGAATATTTGAGTTGATCAACTTCATTTTGTGTAAATATTGACCTGGATGAAAACCTGTATATGAAAGGAATATTATTTCCACGTCATCACTGTTTGAGGTGTGATGTCATGTTGTTGCACTCTGTTTCTTCTTCTGTGGTTGAACGACATCTAAGTGGAAAATTACCAACTGTCTATCTCAAGGTCGTCGGCCACATTTCACACGAGCATCTGTTGACATTAACATCATGGATTGAGTTCCAAAACCCCAACACCACTGAGGAAACATTTTGGTTTTAGGCCAAATTAAAAAGTTTGTTTACAAAGTCTGAGTGGGAAATGGAAAAGTCATTTTCATTTGCATGTTCTAAAGTTCAAAACAAATAAGTGTTTTTCTCTTTTTCCTGCTGATGAAGTGTACGATTAAAGGCAGGTATTAGTCAGTGTTCATTCATTAAGCCACAGCAAAGGCTATTGTTTTTAGTTTGTTTTGTTTGTTAACGCATTAGCAGCAAAACATTTAGTTGAATTCATATCATATTGGGTTTATAATCTCGATATGGGGATACATCATCGCAGGTATTGTGTATTATCTTGACATAAATGGGTCACTACCTGTAATTACAAATTCAAAATATACTCTCACTTCTCCCTAACATATTTGGCTAGTGACATGTAAGTAGACAATTTACTCCATTTGTTCCATTTCGAGTTTGTTTGGTTTTGTTGGTAGGGTGGGACTAATGGATTGTGTAGGATGATATTGTCATTTAAAAACTACAACTGTACATGATTCACTTGTTCTGGTGTTGTATAATAAAACCTTGGAGAAGAATAATGTGAACTTGTCTATTGTAACCTGTTAATTAAGTCTCCAATAAAAACCTTATTGAAAAAAAAAAAATTGATGTTATTGTATTCTGAGAAAAACAGGTCAAAGTTTGTACTTTTTTCAAATACTTTTTTTTTTTATAATTTTACTTATAATGGGAGAAATTTGACATGCCGACAAAAAACAAAAAAAAACAAACATCATTTTTGTTTGAATTTTCTTCAAACTTGAAACATATGTAGAGGTAATTGGTAAACATCAGCACATGCATAGGCATGATGACATCAGCTGGATCTACATGTGGTGCCAGGCACAACAAACCCCACTCCTCACACAAACATTTAACCTGGTTGAAGCTCTATCACTTATCATTGCAAACAAATGGATGGAAAATGATCCAGTAGTTTTTGCATAAACGGATAATCAAAAAAATAAATAAAACTAACTAAAAACAATACCCTCACCTCCTGTTTGGGATAAATAATAAATAATACATAATAAATGCAACAGGCAGGGTTTGTTGTCCTTAAATCACATCTTTTCATCTGGAATAAAATCATGTCTGAGCAGAGTTTTGGGATTGATCTACTGAAGGAAGAAAGTTCCTCTTCTTATCAAAAGTCTACATTTAACCCTTTATAGAACACTCACATGCTGCCTTTCACCAACATGGAACTGGCTACTAGACTTGATTCAGGTACCAGATACTTTGGTAACACTTTATAATACCTTCACACAATTCACTATGTATTAACCATTTATTACCCATTTATAAATGGGTTGTTCATTATGTAGTATTTACAACTGTTTCTTTGTTTACCTGTAAAGCAGATATACAAACATTGCACCTGTTGGTTCAAAATAATCTAATTTCACATTTACACTAGTATGAACCTTTACAAGACATTAACAAATAGGTAACAAATGGTTAATACATAATGAACAACCCATTTATAAATGGTTAATACATAGTGAATTGTGTGTAGGTATTATAAAGAGTTACCGATACTTTTCCTGGAGACCGGTTGTGTTACAGGATGCTACTGACGTTAGACGACCTGGACGTCACATTTAAAGTTTGAATGATGATGATGATGATGATGATGATGATGATGATGATGATGATAAATGATGATTCAAGTCCTGATCTCAGACTATATTTACTGTTGTAAAGCAAATAGTGCAGAAAGAATCAAAGTGGAATTGTAGGAGGCAGTTGGAAACATCTAGTGACCCCCACCCCCCAAAAAAATTTTAAAATTAAATTAAAATTATGACTCATAATTCCTAACCCTTTGAATGGAACAGAACATCAAATGTTACAACTTCTGTGGGAGAAATACTTACTAAACTAATTCACTGCAGAGTAATTATGTCATATAATATGACTGTTGGGGATCTTTAAGCTATTATTACACTATAACAGAATAGAATAGAAGCATAAAATGAGCTCAAATAAAAAAAAACGAAAGACAATTAAACCTCTAACCAGCCTTTAATCAACCTTTAAAGCAGCTACAGATGGTTTTCTTTAGGCAACCTTTTGGATGATGGATGTATCATTACACACTGCGACAACGTCAAACTTTATACAATACAACAGTTATTACAACTTGAAAACTGTTAATTAAAAATACTACATTTGTGTACTTATTTTATAGATGCCGCCATTTTTAAAAGGATTCACATTGTATTCTGGGGAATTTCTCATACCCCTCCCTTTGGAGTCTGCCTCTGTAAAATGTCCGTTTGAAGGGGTATGGGGGTATGAAGACGTTCCTCCACCCCCATGTGGACGCGCGAAACAAAGGGGAAGAGGTAAGGGGTGAAATTTTAAGGGGTTTTTTTCCAAGGGAGTCCTGGCCAAGAGGAGGCATAAAATACTACACACTATTAAAACACACAAGACCAGTTGAACTACACTGTAAAATCCAATTAGTTGTTGTTACTTAGAAAAAGCATGTAAACTGAAAAAGTGAAGAGTACTAAATATTTTAAGTTGTATTAACGACTGCTTCCTTCATTGAAAACACTTTTAAATGGCAAACTGTGACTTTATATATTATAGTTATATGACTATTATCTCACAATTTTGACTTTTTAGCTCATAATTTAGACTTTTTATTCCACAATTTTAATATTTTGCCTCACAATTTTGACCTTTTCTCTTAAAATTATGCATTTTTAAATCTCATTTGTACTTTTTTTAAAATGTCATCATGACCTTTTATCTCAATTGTGACTTTTTTTTCTCCCTGTGTTTCTTAAATTTCCTGCCCATGCCCACATTAACTACACGGTAACTCACTTTTAAATGCTTTATTTTAGATACGTTTGAAACATTTCGGATTTTCCTGGTTAAATAAGTATTATTGCATTCAGGGGAGGGGAAATGCAGTTTTACTTTTTAATTCTGTACTTTATTACAATTGTGAAATTGTAGTTTTTTACTTTTATTTAAGTAAAGGAGTTGAATCAGTACTTCTACTTTTAACAGAATATTTTTTCACACCAGTAGCTGTACTTCTACTTAAGTACAGAATGTGAATACTTTGACCACCTCTGACCATGAGTGCACCCCAGAATTTTTTTTACGTACTTCACAAATATAATCAGTCATTCCTTCACACTTGTGGATAATTCTGGGAAAAAAAAAACAAGTTTGTGTTACTTCAGTAAAAACTGGTTCCATTATGCTAGAATAATCACACATACAATTAAGCATAATAAATAAAGGTTGAATTAGTTCAATTACATAATTTTTTTTCTTTTTCTTTTTAAAAATTGCCTTTAACGACATTCACAAAGAGGCTGTGCAAATACTGTAATATTAACAAGTGCGAGATTTAACAGCACTTTACAACACAACCGCTTTATAAATACATTTTACTTTCTTTTTTAATCACAGTGTGCATGGCAATTAATAATCAGGTAAAGTTTCATGTTTTGACAGCCCTATATCAGAGGTTAAATCCACAAGAGAATGTATAAAAGTAAATGCACGCTTTCTACTTCCTACTCTACAGGTTGAGCGTCACAGAAAAATGACACTTCTATAAACGTTAGGATGTCGTACATCTGTGCAGCTCATGCAAGTGGCTGTCACTCATACTTATCATCCATACATGTGTCAGAGAATACACCTTTAATGCATCGACAGCTGAATGAAAAACGATAGAGGTAGAGTGGCACCATTATGGTCATTCTGATAACGGCTGTTTCTCAGTAGGCGAGGGTGTAACATGCAATGCAACAGAAAATTAACTCAGATTGTCAGAACAATCTAGGCAGGCCACTTCCAGTAAGCAATCATAACCCATTAGAGCTTTTCAAATATCAACCTTGGGATTTAAAGAACCCACTTAGCTTAATGAAAAACACGTCATCAGCTGAGGCTTAGGAAAGTATGAGCTCTAGTCATTGAGCTCAATGGGTCTAAAAAAACATGATATGAGTGTAATGGGGGCTTTATGGTGCAGGCATGCAGTTTGAACATCACTTAAGTAAATGTCTGCTCTTGATCTAATTGGTATTGGTGTCATGAAGTCTCACTCGAGACTCATCGATGGGTTCAAGTACTCTCGAAAACTTTGTTAAAGATCATTGAACAGCCAGAGGCAAGTGGTCAAATTTCCATCAGAGTCCTTTAGTTGTGTTATTGCAACGTGGCGCAGGGTGATAAATGTTCCGTTTTAACACCCAACTCTTAACCCTTTAAATTGCCAAGGGTCCACATGTACAGTAGGCTGGAAGTAGTCGCTCAAAAATGTTAAGAAAACCACCGAAAACCTGTCCAAAATGTCACATGACCTAGTGTAGTTTGACAACAGAATTCTCACACATCAGAAGATACAGTGAAAAAAGTAAAATATTGAATCAACTTAAAAATTCTTCAATAGGTCACACATAAAAACATCTAGTTGAGTGAATCAAATTCAATTCAATTAAAATAACCCTAACACTATGCAATTCAATTTGGGTCACTCAGAAAACAATACCTGAAAAATCGGTGGAAAATTATTAGGCCTAAGAGTCCATTAATAATAATAATAATAGTAGTAATAGTTATTATTACTAAATTATTATTCAAATATTTGTAATTAACCGCTATCATATGTGAATTTCAGAATACTTGTCAAACAGAATCAGAATGTAGCTTGACCCATTCACTCCCATTCAAGCACCAATGGACCGGAAGTAGAAAGGCATGACTTAGGCATGGGCATGACTCCATACAAGACACAAAAGATCATAAATTGTGGCCTTTTTTTCTGGGCAATTTTCTTTGGATGGACAGGACAAAGACAGCCCCCCCAGTAGCCACACTCCTGCAAGAAAGGGAATACAAAGGTTTACACCCTCAGCTGTCACTTTTCCACTAAGCATGCTGATTACACCAACAATCTGTCAATGCAAGAAGAATGGACGGCTACCGCTCATAGCTTGGTACCTAGCTTAGAGGCTCAGCACAACACCTTTATTCATTTACCTTACATTTCTCCCTCTTTTTAAACCAGCAGTTTAATATTATTTTTTAGTTCAATAAATGTTTAAATAAAGGATTTTTTTTGTTATTATCTTTTTTAATGTGTCATATCTTCTCCTGACCCAACTCTGTCAAATTTTAAAAGCTAATGTAGCCCCTGAGCCAAAATATTCGCCCACATCTGCCCTTAGCCTAACCCTAATGGACAGAACCTGGCTAAGTCCAGTCACAACTTTAACTGCTGTAGTGCTAAACCACAATCAAAACTCATTAGCTGCCATTGCTAAAGAAAAATAAAGTGAGATCAGAGAGCAGGACAACAGTAGAGAGAAACTGTGACCATTAAATGTGTAACCACATCTCCACTCACAAATATAACTTGTTAAATATTACTTTAATATGCATCTCCATTGAGTTGGTTCAGAAGTTGATGATAGCATCAGTTGATTATAATCGAACACTTATAGCTCGCACCAGTGTATTTTCCTCTTCAAATTTATAGTACTGGTTTGTAGATAAATCTATCAAAGAAAGTAAACATACCTTTTATTTATGTTTGCATACATTTTTTTGTCAGATGGGGGGTACAGCTCCAGCCACAAGCATCACTTTTTTGGCAAAGCCTGCAGTGAACTGACATATGTTTGTGTTTGGCATGAATATACAAAAAAAAAAAATATATATATATATTCTGAGTCGCTCTGGGGTGGTGGTGATTTGGGGGGAGGGGGGCAACAATGTCTGCTCATGGTCCGAGGGGGTCCAACAACAAACTTAACAGACCATTTATCTTTATTTATTAATTTATGTAGCTACTAAATCATTCCCCTAGATCAACAATGCAATTTTTGGAGTGAAAAAAGTATAATAGTTGGGCTTTAAATCAAAGATAATGTACTTTTCATGGAACATTTTACACATAAACTGAAGCTGAAAGGAAATCGCTTTATTAAAAACTGGGGAAAATGGCTGACGTTCAGGAACAGATGTATCTATTAACCCTTTATTGGGCAAATTAGTATTTTTGGTCATTTCTTCACTCATTAAATATGGTGCTAATCCTGTTCCTCAGTCAGTACATTTACATGCACTTAAAGAAATTGGAATTATTGCTTCACTCCGAATAAAATTGAAGTTTTCAAAGCCGTGTAAACACCTAAATCAGAGTATAATCGAATCCAACTGGAGTTTTAGAAGTCAGAGTAACCAAGTCAGATAATGCAATTATAATTTTATTTCTCTGTGCATGTAAACACCACGCAAACTTAGCTCGATTAAAATTGGCCTGGACACACCCCCTTCAGGAAGTGACCAAAGACACATACATGTAATAAATCAGAGTTTAACATTACATACAAAATATACTGAGCTGCTGCATCATTGTTGGCCCTATCAACTTCTATTAAAGGGATAGTTCACTATTTTTCACATGAATCTGTATAGAATCACTCTGGTGCACCAACAGTGACTTACCCCCGACAGTGTCCTGTAAGTTGAGTTTTGGTCCGGTTTCAATGAGTGATTTATTTGCATCACAAAACCATCACAGAACAAAAATTCACACTTTGTAATTGCTTAAAGCTACTTTCTTTCAATAGCCATCAATGCGCGTTGTCACTGCTAACAGCTGTGCACCTGCACATAGCAGCTGCTAACACTGCCGAACAACTGATGATAGTAGTTTGCTAAGGTGCTAGCTTTCCAGTGCCCTCCACCCGGACTTTCCCACTCCCGCTGCGCCTTCTCTCCCCCGGACGCGAGAGGGACCGACGCCCCAACCACCTCGCATCGCGGGTGGTGGCACTGCGTGGAACAGTCCACATCTAACAAGCGCCAGAGAAGCTTTTTTCTTAGCTGGGATGTCGGCACCCCACCCAACCCATCTTGAAACACAGGAATCTAATGCACAGGCAAAGACAGAGGGTCCCATGGAAACTTAACAGCGCAATGAAAGTGTTGGCTGGAGCTAACCAGCTGAGGTGGGATCACGGGGCGCGGCTGCATGCGGGCAGCAAAATCAGTGGATCTTAATGTTGATGTCAAAAACCAGAGGGAAGGATGATCCCTCCCGATCCCCCCCAGCATGTAATGAATAGGGATAGCACGGCTAAGCTATAACACATTCTGACAGTAACACAGGCTGTTCTTTTCATTTGTTTATTTTACTGTCTTTTTCTGCTGGTCAACCTGAGGAGATTGGATTGTCCAAAAAAAACAAACAAAGACAAAAAACCCACCTATAATGATCTGTGTTGAGAATAAATACCGCTGGATTTCAATTGTATTAGGTTGTAGGGATCTGAACTGAATAAATCAACACTAATGAGAGTAGTGAGTCACTCTGTTAGACTAAACTGTGACACTTCTGACCTTGTTTGGACGATTCCAAACAGCTCTTTAGTGCAGTTATTGACAACACAAACTGCACAGAAAACAGAAGTGATTTAAAGTTTAACTCTGGATGTTTATTGTGTAAGAACAAAGTTAAAGTAACAGATGGACCACCCTCTTCTTTTTGAATCCTAACCTTTGAACTAGAAGAGTTTAAGACAAATATTACACATAATTGTAAAGGTGTAAATGACATCCTAAACATACTTAAAGTACAACATTTCATTTGAAATAATATTTAATGAAAAATATCACAAGCTACTGCATCACAGGTCGACATAAAATGTATGTCTATTTTTTTTTTTTGCAAGAATTATGACGTTCTCCAAAGTGATGTTCCTTTGACATTTTCATCCCCAATTGTATTCAGTATATATTTTAAACCCTCTATTTTACAACCTAATAATTAAAGGGGAAAAATATTATCAAACATAAATAGCAAGAGTTTAGAAAAATGACAGCATCACGGATGGACAATAACCGTAAATAAATTTTTTTACATTTTTTATTTCAATTGTCAATATATTTTTTTTACAATGTTTGCAACATAAAAATCATTATATTGACATGTATTTTGCATAGATATATGCATTTATTCATTTTAAACACTGTGTTTCTAATATAAAGAGGCCGTTACTAAACATCATGTGCCTTTGTATATCCACTGCACTCTTTATAAATGTTAAATTGAAGCAAAATATTGTTAAAATTGCAAGATATTTCAGGGTTTTCACATTTATTGCAGAAAAGTTGTAAATGAAAACTTTCATAATTTAATTTTGTTATTTTTTGCTGTAAAACAAAGACAAAGTTAATATTTTTCTGGTTTGTAGCAAAAATGACACGATTATTTTGAATGATTGTAAAAAAACACAATTGTATGTAAATGATTTGCATGTCTTGTTCATTTAAATGGTTTAATAAATAATTTTCTTTTACTTTTAACATATATTTCATACAAAATGTGTATACTTTTAGCTGCAGGTTTTTGTTCCAACCAACCAAGAGTCCACAGTTTAGACCAATTGACTCTGAAGACTGAGATTACAAAAAAATCCCATTATGAAACCACTTCTGGAATGAATTAATTTCGTAAATTGAGGTACCACTGAACTATATAAAACACATTTGGTGCATGGTTGATACTTGAAGACATATTTAACCATGAAAGAGTGTCGTCTTTTTTCACAGTGCAAATACAAACAGTAAAAGGCAAAATTGCTAAAAGTCGTTGACACAACAAAATCTTGACTTCTACTGAATCCAGCAGAACATTTTTAGTCATAAAGTCATTTTTTTTATTTCCCCGTGGAAGTGCTTCTTGAAAGGTAACTAAATCACAATGACAATAGAGGTAACCAAGTGAACACTTTCTAATATTTCTCTCAATTACTTTGACTTATCTTTTTCAGGAAAGCAATATAAGGCAAGAAATGTATGAAGTAACTTTTCAGAATATAGATCACCAGGTGGTGGTGACGCTCCTGTAAAAGCCCAGCACACGGGTTACTGCTCTTATAAGTTGCAGCTCAGCCCGGGGGTTGTCACGGTTACATCTGTCAAACAAGACAATGTGTCTTCATGCTTCTCCGCATCAACTCACACACAAAGTCACACCGATCTGACGGTCGCCCGCGCTGTTCGGTTTTGACACTAATGTTGTGTCTCCTAACCATGAGATCCAATCACCTCCTGTGTGGATGGAAGGAGAGCCAAGCATAATCTGTCGTGGTCAGGCAGAGATGGGCAGCACAGAGATGAAAAGCTGGCAGAGGCCCAAGGCTGTGTGTGTGTGTGTGTGTGTGTGTGTGTGTGTGGTTGTTTGACAGGTTAATAAACCAGCCATTGTCCTACAGAAAGAGTACCAATGTGGGATTTATCTCTGTACTTAAACTTTTATGCTTAAAGCCATACTAAGCAACTTTCTGAAGTTAAAACAGGAGAGCAGACATTACATTCTGAGCGCGTTTCACTCTGATCACATTAACTAATGACTGGAGCTGAATTCTAATATTTATTTTTTACATTTATATTCAATCTAACACCTTGTATCAGATGCCAGTTTTCTACCTTCTTTCAAAGAGCCTAAGGAAACAATGTTAATGTGTGCAAATAGAGCCAATGTTTTCTTTTAATGATGGAAAATTAAATGTTCAAGCAATTTAATATAACATTGTTTTAACCCTTTAACCCCTCGAGTCATTATCCCAGGTAAAAGTGTTTCTGTGAATTTGTGTGTGGTTCAGATTCATAAAAACTGCTGTGAGTCTGTTTCTATGTTCGTTTTCTTCACACACACCTGCAGCTCAGCCTTCACCGTGTCCACTTCTATGCGCTGCATCGGCTGCGTGCGAATATTTACATTGCATAGCCTACGACATGCTATCTGCCTGTAAACATCGCAGAGTAGCAAGTGTAAATAACAGGTGGGGATTTATGACAATTAATGCAATGGTGGCGGATGATTGTTTGAAAGGAGGACAAAATGTGAAAAAGCCGGACACTTGACAGACGGCCGGACAGATAGCTCTAAAACCGGACTGTCCGGACAACATCCGGATGAATGGTCACCCTAGTGGCGGAGCTGGCAGCAGCGGTTACAATTACAATTATAGAAAATGTGCTAATATCTATAATTTGATTAAAAAATGACGTTGGACATTTGGCTTCATTGCACATCTCTGCTTACTCAAGTACTTTCTGACTATATGCACATGCAAATTCACTATATTCACTGCAGTTAATGTGTTTGCATGAAGCAGATATCCAGACCCAGACTGGAGACAGACAAATGTATTTGTGAAATATTAAGCCATAGGACATGGACACCCGTTAATGCCATGACTAATGGAAAAAAAGAACTGAGAAAATACCCAAATGTGACTGTACAGCTCTAGGAAGAAGATAATCATAGCTCTTCTACATATTAATTACCCCTAAAAATCTGGCTTTTAAGAAAGAAAAAATAAATCTCTAAATCAAAGACATGGCGATCCCTGTGGGAATGTTAGAAGAGCTTAAAGTATATCCATGAGCAACTTTTCTCATTCAGAGCGTATAAAACATGTAAGTGCTCGCCCCAAAACATGAAAACATGGAAATATTCGCTAATGAAAGCTTCAGCGGGAGCCTTCATTAGTCGAAGGTCTCCGGAAAGTGAAAAACAACATAGAAATTCTGTGATACTGAGGCTCCGAAGCTTAATGTGCTGAAATTCTAATACTCACAAACACACTTTCCTCCACATCAATAATGGGAAAAAGTACGAGTCACTTTCCTTTTTATGGTATACATTCGTTTTTCCAGAGTGCTTCATTTTCTTCCGGTGGTTAGGTTTATTGAATGTTTACAGTCAACCTTACAGGTCGCCGGAGTTTTTGTTGTTGTCGAGCATCCCTCCCATTTCTCTGTCTGCCTGAGTGTGAAAAATAAACGACATAAATCCCTGCATTGCAGTGGCTCTCACCAGTTCATGAATTAGAAGTGCATTCATAAAATCCCAGCATGTGTGTATGTGTTGCTCCTGAAGTGGAGGATGACACCTAATATTATGGGCCAATTCTGTTTTCTTCCGAGAGTGCTTTGCATGAAGTAGTAGAGCCTCGGCAGGGCAGTGGCTAATGAGCCAACTATGAAGATGTAGCGAGGACCGCCGCTGCACTTCTCAGGATGAAACGCCCCACAAGTCAACAAACTGCCTCACATCTTCTCTGCTGCTTATTTTATCACCGTTTCTTAGGCCTTTATCTGATTGTTGCTATCTTTATTGCACAAAGTGACAATTCTTGATTTTACTCGGCACATGCATTTGTTTCAATTCACTGCATACGATTGTGGACGGATGAAAAAAAAAAGGCATTTTTCACTGCCAACTTTAAGGAACTCTGTTTTTTTTTTTTTTTTTTTCCTTTTTTAAAGCTCAAGGTCTCTAAAAAAATCTGCTTTAAATCTTTAGTATTAATCTATAACACTGGATATTGATTAAGAAAAAAAATGAGACAAGATGTTTTTTTTATGCAGGGTTTTAAACTCAAAAAGTAAAATACAGTGGTACCTTAACTTACAAAATTAATTCGTTCCAGAAGTGGTTTCGTATTTTTTGAATTATTATTATTATTATTATTTGAATTTTTCGTAAATAGAGTTGCATTTTACATGTAAAACTTTAGCTTGATTCATTCTGAGGCCCCCAATACTACCCCTCAAACCCTTGAAAAATTATACAAGTATACACATTTTGTGTGAAATATGTGTTAAAAGTAAAAGAAAATTTTGATTTAAGATGTAATTTATTAGTCTCAGTGGGTAAATGTGTCTTCACTGACTGAACATTAAACCATTAAAATGAACCAGACATGTAAATAATTTCCATACGATTGTGGTTGTTTTACTTGTCACTTTCACCTTCAACAATGTTTGTTGACAGATGTTTGGTGAAATATCAATCCAAAGACTATTTCATAATCTTCCAATAATGCGCAAGGCATACGTCATCATGTTGGGCAATTTTTCTGGATGTTTTTTTTTCCCCACAAATTCGACCCAGCATGTCTTTACTTGGTGCTGATGGAATGATGGCTGCCTCCTCCTTTTTTTATCATCTCCTGTTTCACTTCTATTATTAACGCAACCCACTTCTTCTTTTCATTTGCACAAGGAATCACTTTCTTTGGGCTCGTGATGAATAATGAATACGTACTGTAATAAAGTTTCAATGAGCACACTGGGAAAAACTCACCAAACAACAATAACCCTGTGATGAATTAGGGTCAAAAAATAGGACTGATATGGTGGAACACGGTGATTATCACCTAAACACTCGCCATTCTGTATTCAATAATTGGCTCTCAATACTGCACATCAATAATTATCATTTATTATGAGGTACAACATGAGTGTCACTCAGGGCACATGACAAACCAGATATGATTTTAACATTTTATTTCTCATTGAATACCATTCATTAATTTTCCAATCTCAGGCCCCATTAGCTTCCCGGAAGAGGCAGAGGTTTAACCTCTGAAGTGTTTAATGTAAAAAAGCTAAAATTTTCACTTTTCCTGGGTCTCAGATAAATAAGTTAAATAGCTCTACACATAAAGCTATGAGAAAGTGAAGTGACGTCCCCTTACCTCATCACTGAATACCTAACCCCCCACCCCCATTAGAACAAATTTACCACAGGGTGGAGGCAATGTGGCCTCTTAAGGAGCTCAATTGGGACCTCAATATATGTTTCTATAAGTATCATTGTAGACCTGTATATGGAGAACATTGTCAAGGGACAACTTGAGTCTCAGAAGGTGAGTCGTGCGTGCGTAAACATCGTTCGCAGACTCAAATTGTCCCTTGACAGCAGTCCTGTGGGGATTCACCGCTCTTAAACAGAACCATGAGCAACCCAGACCCCATGAGACCTGGTTCTGCATGTTTGTATCCAGACTGACAGAGAGGAACAGTCTGATGAGGCTGAACCGGCTTTGCTCCACCGGCCGTACCCCACCCCCGGTTAGGCCGATTTAAACTTTGTACTTTACTTTAGAGCCAAGCCGTGCCATGCTAACCCTGTGCCAAGGGGTGATTTGAGTCTCTGGATGATGTCTATGCATGTGTGACTGACATTGTCAAAACACTCAAATCATCCCTTGACGGACATGTTGATAAAGCTGTGAGAAAGTGAAAGTGAGTTTTCTTCCCCTCATCACTGACTATCTGCAGGATGTGCAACGGTATAACAGTAGTTAAAAAAAAAAAAAAAAAAACAGTAGTGTGAACAATTGTAGTCGCTAAGACATTGGCACGACAGTTATACGGTTATATGATGTTTTTTAATCCAGAATTGTTTATTCTGAATAAAATAATAATAATAATAATAATAATAATAATAATAATAATAATAATAATAATAATAATAATAATAATAATAATAATAATGGATTACATTTATATGGTGCTTTTCAAGGCACCCAAAGCGCTTTTACATTAGTGATCCATTATTCATTCACTCTCACATGCTCGCTCTGATAGTGGTAAACTACATTTGTAGCCACAGTTGCCCTGGGGCAGACTGACAGAGGCGTAGCTGCCATTTTACACCTACAGCCCCTCTGACCACCACTGAACATTCATACACCAGTGTGAGTGACACTGAAGGTGAAGTGTCTTGCCCAAGGACACAATGGAGTGACTAGGACAGAGCAGGAATCGAACTGCCAACACTTCGGTTAATGGATGATCCGCCATGGCCGCCCCATGGCTCACATATTTTTCATGTATTTGCCTGCCTAGGGACTTCTGATGAAAATGAGCTTTGTAGCTAAAATCTGGGATATTTACATTTGTGTCATACTTATGTTCATTAATGTGTACTGTCCCTATCAAATACATGAATAAATAAAAACATGGCCCCCTGCAATAATTCTGAATTAAAGCTTTTTCCTTCAGGTTTACATGTAAATGTTAATGTCTCTAGTTAATTAAGCTTTAAGAGCTGGAGGCACAGAAGGTTCTTCAGTGTGGTTCTCTCCAAGAAGACGTCACAGATGACTTTGCTTCGGAGCATAAATCCAGTCCAAAATCAGAGGAAGGGATGACCCCCCACCCCACCCACCCCGGCAAATCGCACCCAATACATATATAAATATATAGTTCAGATCATTTACAATAACAAGTATTGATCGCCCTGGGCTTTCAGGGAAATCTGTTGAACCTCACTTTGAGAACTTATCTCATCTTTGTTTGGTTTTTTTCTCAAATGTCCTGAAAATTTAACAAAATAAATTTTTTTTGCAGCATGCACAGGTGAGGTGGGGGCCCCTGGGAATTCTTGCTTGGAGCCCCAACAGACCCGGAGCAACACCATTGTGTATTACGATGTGTGCCTTTGGACGGGTGGAGGGGAGAGCTCCCACAGCGGTCGATGCTGAAAACATTTTCTATGAGGCTGTGAGGTAATAGTGCTAACCTCTACCCTGCCGTGCTGCCCCACAACTGAACCTTTCAACGTAGACTCATGTAGGACTGCACCATGGAGGTCTATTACCGCCAAAACTAACAGATAAAAACTGCACACTTGTGTCAAGGTGGTGATCACTCACCCCAGTAGTCTATCTTTTAAGGACTATCTTTACTGTCAATAAGAAAACAGACAGTTCATTGTACAGATTTGGAGAAAAAAACATATTAGACCATCCTTCTTTTCTTCAATTTCTTGTTTATTTTAATGCCTGGTACAACTAAAGGTACGTTTCTTTGGAAAAATATAATAATAATAACTAAAATATATCATAGTACTTTAATTTCAGATCTGATATCAATCCTTTTTCTTAATCAAAACCAAAATCACTTCAGTTCTTGTGTCAATATCTATGGCATTGTACTGACAAAAACAGTGCTTTTGTTTATTCACGGTTTTCTTTTTTGTCTGTTTTAGTCACATGATACACAGAGGAGTTAGGCCTGGATTGCAAACCACTGTTGTTGTTGACTTTTGATGGTCTAATCATCTGTATGACTGTATATGTTTGAACTGGAGTCATTTCTGAACCAGTGGCATCAAATCACGCTCCTTAATAATAACAATAATAGTAGCAAATTAGACCATTATAATTATTATATATTTCTGTCATTGTTGTTATCATCACGACTACAATTATCACTTCCCCCTTCACTCTCCTCTCTGGCTCCTAATCAATTCCACATTGTTTGGTTGCTCTTTGCATTTCTTATATTTTCATTGATGTTGTCATCACTGTTTGAATACAAACCGTGAAAGTGGGGCCTCATAATTCTTCTGACTCTTTGGGTTTCTGTTGTTTTGTCAGATTTTTTTTGCCATTTCTTTGTCCACAATGTCTAACAACTGTATGACAAAAAAATAATAATAGTAAAAAATTAATTCACATATTGTTTGGTTACTCTTTAAATGTAGTATTTTTTCATGGTAACATTACTGTACTGTTGTTTGAATACATATTGTGAAAGTGGGGCCTCACAATCCTTCTGACCATGGGCGTCAAATTGCGTATGGACGCTATGGACGTGTCCATACCAATATTTGGATGTTTCTAAAATGTCCATACCAATTTTAAATAAGAAATTACATGACATTAGGGAAACAAAAGGTTACTGTATTTTCTGGACAATAAGGTGCACTTAAAAGACTTTAATTTCCTCCAAAAACCACTGGGAATTTTGACTTTTTATCTGATAATTTTGACTTTTTTGTCATAACTTTACCTTTTTTTTTTTTTACTTTTATCTAATAATTTAGACTTTTTATCTAATAATTTTTACTTTTATCTGATAATTTTGCCTTTTTAGATCATCATTTTGAGTTTTTATCAAATAATTTTGAGTTTTTATCTAATACTTTTGACTTTTTATCTAATAATTTTGACTTTTTTCTCATAATTTAGATTTTTGCACTTTATAATCCAGTGCGCCTTATATATGAAAAACCTAAAAAAAAAATAAACCATTCATTGACAGTGCACCTTATAGTAACTAAATACTGTCATTAACAAACCTTTATCACATGACAAAAACGAGACAACACTAGACATAAATGTCGGTCATGTGACGATAACTATAAATAAATATATAATACAGTTATAGATGACCAATAAAAAACAGACAAAATGTGACAAATGTCTCTTAGTTTTTGTTGACAAGAACAAAATTAAACATTATTTTGATTATTTTCTTATTTATTTATTTAATGTTGCCGTCTCTCACAAGGAAGTCGTCAAATTATGCCCCCACCAATATGAACATGATTGCTCCCATGCTTCTGACTCTGGGTTTCTGTTATTTTTTTTGCTGTTTCTCTGTCTCTCTCTAACTATGACTAATTGGAATACATAAATAAATGAATAAAACTCATGTCCTTTACCTGTCTTTGGCTCCACTGAAAAGTACGGCTGCCCGTGGACAATGCTGTAGACCACCCTGGCACTGTTCCCATATGTTGGGTCATCTGCATCTGTGGCTGCCACTTGCACTACCATGGTTCCTGGGGGAAGACAACCCTTCATTAGTTTCCAAGACAACATCCTGAAGCCAAGTCAAACAGAAGCTAAATGTGGAAATAGTCATCATTTCATCAGACGTGTGACCAATTCCACATTACTGAAGAAAAGGAGAACGCTGGGGAAAAAAAAAAAAAAAAAAAAAAGTCACTCCTGTGGTGGTAAATAATCTCATTAGCCGTTCGTCATTACACCCTCTTTTCTTTGTCTCAACTGCTGTTTACATCAATAGCCTTTATCACAGTAAAAGCCAAAGCTTGGTGTGTTGTCCTGTGTTCACCCCTGGCCTTAAATGAAACAAAACAAATAGCTCGTTCATTTGCAGGATTCTGGAACAGGATTAACTCCTAGCCTTCAGAGATCATTTTGTTGCCACTCTTCCCATTTTTCCTCCTCCACATCACTTAGCAGCATCTTTTTTTTTTCCTGGTAACGTCAATCTGTTGATTCTAATTCAGCAGGGAAATGGTTTCTGCAGCCCATCTGTGCATACTAAACCACCGATCCACCCCTCACCAGAAAAGAGACAAAGCTAAATTATTATGTACAGTATGTCATATCGTGCTGATACAAAAGCTGCATTTTTTTTTTTAAAGAGTCAAATTTGTCCCCTAGCTATGTCATAGAAGGACATTGTATTTTTTTTGTGAAGCGCTAATTAGTAGTCAATAAAACAAATTTTCTGACAGAAGTTTTAGAGAAAAGGACACATTTATCCTTGTTTTTTTTTTTTGTTGCAACTTTATTTTTAATTTTGCTTTTACAATCCATGTTAACAAGCACAGATGGTAACCCATTCCTTTGCTGATTTAGGGTCTGCAGACTGCTTCTGGAAAACATGCTGTTAACTAATCTGCAGAGGGGAAATTGTAACTATGAGAACAAAATTATATCTGAGAGCAAAAAGCAGTACTGCAAACATGTTGCATAAAATGTCTTGAGTGTTTTTCCTTTGCACTTTTTTATCCCCACATTTTGGTGCCGGTACACAGCGCAGGGCAGACATTCTGTGTTTAATGAAGTAGGCGCAAATAACTTTGTAAATGAAAACTCATATTATTGATGATTCTGCAAGCTGCTAAATATATTTCAGGGGAAAAAAGCACATTTTATTAAACTACATTTATGTCAGTTAGAAGAAGTTTGTACATTTAAAAACCTTAATATGTGAGAGTTGGTAAAATGTCACAATTATTCATAAAACAAACAAATATTTTGTCTTTTTCTAAATGCTTCTATGAAATTGGTCCTAAAACCAGAACATGGGGCTAAAAATACGAAGCAGATTCAAACTTATGAAGTAAGTTTGGAAGCACTTTGGGTCTATTTCAAAATTATTTACTGAGATAAAACAAAGATAAAACACATTTTATATTATTTAACATTGTATTTAATACAAAAATCTGTATGTATGTATAATGTTCCTCTCGCCCCACGTGGGCGGTGTCTCCTTCAGACTCGGGTCCTCTGCCAGAGACCTGGGAGCCTGAGGGTTCTGCGCAGGATCTTAGCTGTTCCTAGCAATGCGCTCTTTTGTACAGAGATCTCTGATGTTGTTCCTGGTATCTGCTGGAGCCATTCTCCCAGTTTGGGGGTCACTGCCCCTAATGCTCCGATCACTACTGGTACCACCGTTGCCTTCACACTCCACATTTTCTCTAACTCCTCTTTCAGCCCTTGGTATTTCTCAAGCTTCTCATGTTCTTTCTTTCTGATGTTGCTATCACTGGGGACTGCTACATCTATCACCACCACTGTCTTCTCATGTTTATCCACCACCACTATGTCAGGCTGATTGGCCATCACATCTTGTCAGTCTGGATCTGGAAGTCCCACAGGATCTTGGCCTGTTTGTTCTCTGTCACCTTTGGGGGGTTCTCCCATCTTGACCCTGGGACCTCCAGTCCATACTCTTTACAGATGTTCCTGTACAGTATGCCCGCTACCTGGTTATGCCTCTCCATGTATGCCTTGCCTGCCAGCATCTTACACCCTGCTGTGATGTGCTGGACTGTTTCAGGGGCTTCTCTACACAGCCTACACCTGGGGTCCTGTCTGATGTGGTGGACCCCGGCCTCTATTGCTCTGGTGTTCAGGGCTTGTTCTTGTGCAGCCATGAGTAGCGCCTCTGTGCTGTCCTTTAGTCCAGCCACTGGTATGTCTTTTCCATATCAGCCACTTCCTCAATTTGCCGATGGTACACGCCGTGGAAGGGTTTGTCCTTCCACGATAGCCCCTCTGGTTCCTCGACCTTACTGGGCTTTTGTTGCCTGAGACATTCACTTAGCAGTTGGTCATTGGGGGCCATTTTCTTGATGTATTCCTGGAGGTTTGCCATTTCCTCCTGGACAGTAGTTCTGACACTTACTAGTCCTCGGCCCCCTTCCTTTCGCTTAGTGTACAGCCTCAGGACACTGGACTTGGGGTGGAACCCTCCATGCATGGTAAGGAGTTTCCTTGTCTTGATATCAGTGGCTTGTATCTCTTCCAGTGGCCAGGATATTATCCCAGCTGGGTATCTGATTACTGGCAGGGCATAGGTGTTAATGGCCTGGATCTTATTTTTGCCGTTCAACTGACTTTTCAGGACCTGTCTTACCCTCTGTAGGTATTTGGCTGTGGCTGACTTCCAAGCTGCCTCCTCATGATTACCATTTGTCTGTGGGATCCCTAGGTATTTGTAACTTTCCTGCACATCTGTGATGTTCCCTTCAGGTAGGTCAACCCCTTCAGTTGCGATCACCTTTCCTCTTCTAGATATCATCCGCCCACATTTATCTAGTCCGAATGACATCCCAATGTCTTTGCTGTAGATCCGGGTGAGGTGAATTAGGGAATCAATGTCACGCTCATTCTTGGCATACAGCTTGATGTCATCCATGTAGAGGAGGTGGTTGATGGATGTTCCACTTTGGAACTGGTATCTGAAGCCACTCTTTGAGATGATCTGGCTGAGGGGGTTTAGGCCTATGCAGAACAGCAGGGGGGGCAGAGCATCTCCTTGGTAAATGCCACATCTGATGCTCACTTGTGCAATTGGCTTTGAGTTGGCCTCCAGAGTTGTCTTCCACAGCCTCATTGAGTTCTGGATGAACTCTCTTAGTGTCCTGTTGATGTTATACAGTTTTAAGCATTCCAGTATCCATGTATGTGGCATTGAGTCATAGGCTTTCTTGTAGTCAATCCAGGCAGTGCACAGGTTGGTGTTCCTCATCTTGCAATCTCGGGCAATTGCCCTGTCAACCAGTAGCTGGTGTTTGGCTCCCCTGGTGTTGTTGCCTATTCCTTTCTGTGCTCTGCTCATGTATTGCTCCATGTGCCTACTCATCTTAGTCGCTATGATGCCTGATAGTAGCTTCCATGTGGTCCTGAGGCAGGTTATAGGCCGGTAGTTATAGGCCGGTAGTTAGTTATATATACATATACATATATATATATTTTTTTGTTTTGTTTTGTTTTGTTTTTTTTAATTTAATTTTTTTGTTTTTTTGTATGTTCTATAATAAAATAATGATGACAGACTCTTTCACAGAAATGGCCACTGTTGCAAAATCTTTTGCGATCCATATGCATGTAACTGGACAGGTTTTACCTGTAACACAAGTGGACATGATGGGTGACACAAAAATCCTGGAATGAGGCTGAGATTCATGAAAAACCCACATGTCTGGATCATAAAAGCCACTAGGATCATTAAATTTAATACAGTGTCTTTATTTATAGTGACATATAAGACCATTAAATGCCATGTTTTCAGATCAAATGCACTAACACCCAGGAAGATTTTCATGTCCCAGTTTTGATCTGATATACATATTTTTTAATGGCTCACAGAAAGAGTATATATATATATATATATATATATATATATATATATATATATATATATATATATATATATATATATTCACATTCTGTACCTAAGTAGAAGTGCAGCTACTTGTGTGAAAAAATACTTTGGTAGAAGTAGAAGTACTGAAGTAAAAGTAAAAAAGTACAACTTCTCAATTGTAATAAAGTAAAACTGCATTTTTTCTTGCAATGGATGAAATATTAATAATAATTTATTTATTTAAGCAGGAAAAATCAGAAAAATGTCAAAAATATCTAAAAGTAAAGCCTTTAAAAGTGAGTGTGAGTGTGTTTTATTGGTTCCTGGTACTCAGTGTAGTGGGTATGGACAGGATATTTAGGAAAGATTCAAAAGTCATAAATAGGAGATAACAAAAAAAGCATAAGTATGAGATTTTAAAAAAGTCTAAACTGTGAGTTCAAACTTATGAGCTAAAATGTCAAAATCATCATCATAAGTCACAATTTCTGATTTACTAACTTATGAATTATTTTTCATACTGTCACATTTGTCTAGTTTGAAAAAAGTAATGAGTCTATTCTGAGAATGTAAAGAGTATACAGTACAGATATTTATATACTAAAAAAAATTATAGTAAAAGGTTGCCAGAAAAATAAATATTCAAGTAAAGTACAGATACCTAGAAAATCAACTTAAGTACAGTAAGGGAAGTACTTCTACTTACTTCCTTCCACCTCTGGTAAGTTTACAGTATCTGATTCATTAATTCATCACTATAATGTGGAAGGCAAATCCCCAAACTAGCCTTAGGATTGTATTGTAGCCATGCTTACATTGTGTTTTGGCCATGTGTTAAATACACCATGTGTCTAGTAATTCCATTAGTAAATGTACTTACCATGCACTGTAGATACACATATGATATGCCTTATATTAAAGCAGACATTCTGCACTTACTGAAGATTGTACATAATGTTTTTCTTTACTCATTTTTCATGGCTTATGATTGGAGCTTTGCCACCAGCTCAAATACCTGCCAACATCTACACATTAAACTTAACTTTCTATTTATTATCTGCTGCCTTATTCACTAACTTGTATCAACACCATCACAAGCACAGCTTACCCAAGTACTATTTCTGAGTTTTTCTTCCACTACATAGCCAAGATGACGGTCACTGAGCTTAAGCCATAAAAACCCACTGCTACTTATGTACTTTTTTTCCCTCTCTCTTTTCTGTTTTTGATCTTTCTCAAGTGATATATCACCATTTACTCCAATATTCTTCTCTGCATTTTGCATTTTTAAGTGAAAATTAGGTATTTCCTACATTTATCCACTGATCATTTAGATGTTGATAAAAGTTCAAATTAAAGTTGAGTGTTATTATAGATCAAAAACAGAGAATAGTCAAGAAAAAGACACATTTTGGTAGAAAATTTGTCATTACATGAACATGAAATAAACATCTTCAATCACTGTCATTGATAGCCAAGCCGCGCTAGACTCCTAGCAGCAGCACATTATATGTGTTGATCACATATTTTGGTCACAGCAGGGGCATGTGCAATACAGTTTTGGATTTTATTTTATGTTATTTTCATTATAATTTGCATTCATAATAATAGGATAATTGTATGATTGTGTGTGTGTGTGAACTGTTGAACTTTTTCTCACTAAAAGGTTAGTGTGAGTTGACTGTTTTATTTGATCAATATTACAGTATGTTGGGAAACTGAAAAACAGAACAGTATATGACCACATAATAATAAATGATGAATAAATAATTCACTTTAACATTGGATATTAGTGTTTATTAGCTATACTAAGATGACATCTAAAACGTTTGTTGACATAATAATACAAACCTGTTCTTAATAACACATTTCATGTAAGTAACCTTAGACTAAAGTAAATATGCATTAGTGCATTAGTTTAAGTGTGCAGCCGGTGGAATAGTATTGCTTTAATTGCTATAAGGAAATTACAAAAGCCACGCCCACCCGCAAAAAAGGGTGGTTTTTGGAGGAAAAAAAAAACAATTTTTGCCACCATGGTGTTGGAATTGGCCTGGATGCTGTGGAATATTCCCGGCCTAAAATCTTGATCCTGATCCAGTCCTTGTCAATGACACATGACTGGTTTATGTTCAGTGAATGAAAAAGTCACTTTGTCTTTAGTTTTCTTTGTTTCTGATTCAATAACCCTCAAATTTTATCTTACACATATAGGAAAACAGATTATTTTCAGTGAAAAACCACAAAATAAAGATACAATATAGTGACAAACCAATTTGAAACTGCCACAAAAATAACACAGTGGATCTTTATGGGTTAAATCTTGTTCACTTGGGAGTTTGACAGCCGTCTTTTAACAGTGCTTTATAACCGTTCTAAATAGCATCTGCGCCACAGTGAAGTGTAAACATGATATTTTATGTTAAACTATAACGCAGTATGACACCGTCATTGTGGAACCACCTTCGTGTAAGAGCAGAACTGACAAGACGCAGCAGCAGTATACTGTGGATAAAGCTGTAAAAGCACACATATAAATACCCAGAAGTATCCCAGAATCCCATAACTTCTTCCTAGTTCTCAAGAAGGAAATGTACTTTCAAACTCAACTGTGAGCTGTGGTGACAACTGACAACTGTTGTTTCTGCCTGATGTAAAGTATTGTCCTCCCCCACGCTCCCTTCGAGGCAGAACATAAGACATAAGATATCAAACCTGACTTTTTTTTTTTTTTTTGCAATTTCATTTAAACATATACAGCCTTGATGTGACTTAAGCTGACAACCATGACTTAGAATGTAAAGCAGAAAAGTGTTTGAAGATTTCAGGGAGAAAAACATTATCAGTCACAATCAGTAGCAATCAATTTCAATAGGTCATTCATTATAGTGTAAATGAGCCCCCCCCCCCCCCCCCTTGCTTACTCGGCTCCTTCAGTCCTTGTTCCAGGAAAAGTAATTTAGGGTGAAATAATTGATATCCAAGTGATAACAGAAGAGGAAAAAAAAAAAGCATTTAATAATAAAATGTATAATTGTAACAAACAGCTGTGATATTTCAGGCTGTTAGACTAGACGTCAGTGTTGGTCTGAAAGCTGACGCCTACGGATGCCGCAGTCTTGGTGAAATCATCAACAATAGACATTGTTGCAATAACCTTGAAATAAAAACTCAAATAATAATAAAAGAAAAACACTCTTGAGTAAGTGCCTTTCCAGGTGATTACACGAATAGCTGCTTTATCCCAGAATATTTCATTTTAATGGCCGTGTGCATGTATCAAGATAAACACCAGCCTATATTGTGGCGTATGACAGAAAGTGCTACCTTACAAGTTGGCAATATTTTACTTTGAAGCAAACATCCTAATAAAAATCTCACTTTCTAACATGAGATGCATTTTACAGGCTTTTACAGAATGAAGTGATCATGGAAATTGAAGATTAGAGTCTTCCATTCTGGCCGTAAAGCAGAATTAACAGGCTCTGGCCCTAGATGTGAACAATATAATGGAAGAAAAAAAAAAAAAAAAAAAAAACCTGGTGAAGCTGGAGAAGTTATCACCAGGCCAGTAGTAGAAGGACACCCAGATTATATCATTACCTCTTAGTCATGACAGGTTATATTATAGGTAGTTTAAAACGCCAAGGTCAAAGGATGACTGTATGAAAGAGAACTCATACAACGTCTAAATCTCTATTACGGTTTGATAGTTAAAATTGCTTCATGCTAGGCTTGGTAGACAAAACCATAAATTAACATTTAATATGGGCTTAGATAGCAGAGGTTTTATGTTTAAAGTCTGATTTTTTTTCATCTACAGGTTGTTTTCTGTTTGCTGTGTGACTTCCTGATTGTAACAATATTATCGGAGTGACGTCAAATACCACCCGTGTCTGTTAGATGCACCCAAAAATAAAAAAAAATAAAAGCAAGAAAGGAAAGAAAAACCCTGAAATTTAAATAGGTTCTTTCCGCTCCACAAGGCTGTCAGCTGCTTCTCAATTTGCCTCGTGTATGGCCCTTCAATATTTGTCCATCTTCATTGACGTGATGGATCAGATCCTCACTGATTTTTTTGGGGGGGTATATTTATTTATTCCCTGCAGCTGTGTACAAAACAGGTTTCTTAATCAATTCCATATCTTGGGTGAGAAACTGTCAACAGCTAGTAATGAAAATAAATGTGGCATGCTTAATCTGAATCTGAGACAGGTATTCTTCAGCCGCTAGCGTACACAAGCAGCGTCCGACTGTCAAGTAAAATATGCATTTCTGTGTGCGCACTCACAATGTAAATTTGTATGAGGACTAGGAGCATGAATCTGGTTTATGGACTAATACAAAGTGCATGTATTTTCTCTTATAGTCGTGAGATTTAGTTGTGATACATCGAGGCCAATAGAAAATCAATATTGCAACAGTTGCAACAGTTTGTCCGTTGCCTTCGTGGGTATTCAAAGCTCTCTCTGATGATCAAGTTGATTTTATTCATGCACATTTACACCTGATATGAGGCGTTTTCCCACTGTAGGAGCCTTTTGTAGTTCCTATAACCTTTTTTACAGTAGTTCCTCCTGGCAGGCAGGGTCTTTTTTAGTTCTCCAGGAACTATATGATGTAGGTGTTTGGTGATTGGCAGAGCCCAGACCACGCCTATTTCTGCATTTCCTCATCTTGCGGTACTGCCATCTTTAAAACCATCTGTGGAGCATCAGCTGTGTGCTGGAGAAGTAATAAATAAATGGACCGATGACATGGTTTTGTTTTTGGGTTAATGCTATGACATTAACATACGTCGTAGTATCACCTGCTGCTGGATTCTTTGTCTCCTAACTCTGTAAACTCCTCCATTCTTGACATTAGTCGCTGTATTTGACCATAATTAACATTCCTGTGATACAAAACATAAACACTGTGTCCTCCTCATTCTCTATTCTAGTTTATAGTAGCGCTGTCTTCTACTTCCTTGTGTGATTGTTGAATTTAGTGCTTAAGTAATACATCACTGTGGTGGACGTTGGTGTCATATTAACCCCTCGCATGGTTCCTACTGCCCTGTCGGAATGCAAACCCAAAGGTTCCCTCGGGACTATATAGTTCTAAGAACTATTTAGTTCATAGAACTAAGTTCTTAGAACTACTGTAATGGAAATGTATTGTGCCTTAACATTTGTATTATTTCTTTATTCTTTGTATAATTACTTTGTCTTTGTAATTCACCTCAGAGTGTTAACTGTTGACTGTGTTTAACCCAGAACTGGTTTAAACTAGTCAGGAACAGTTTTTATAAGAGTCAGCATTAGTCGAAGGCTGTTACCGGGTTATCATCCCTACCAGACTTCCTGTGTCTCCCTTTTATTGCCAGTTGTATCTGTATAAGATGCTGTGTTTCTCCTGCTCTGGCAGAGATCTCTCCTGTGTGTGTGTGTGTGTGTGTGTGTGTGTGTGTGTGTGTGTGTGTGTGTGTGTGTGTGTGTGTGTATGTGTGTGTATGTGTGTATCTGTGTGTGTGGGTGTGTGTGTGTGTGTGTGTGTACTTGTTATAATGATTATTGTAAAGATCATTCTGATTCCAACTTTGTTCTTAATTAAACTGAAATAATTCTGTAACAGGACTCTGTGGGAAAGCACCTATAAATACATTTACAATTTATCATTGTTATCACTGTTTGCTACATATGTGACGCTTTTCTGTCTGACACAGATGTTGCACCGTTGCTGTATATGTACAACAGGATGGACTGGAAGGTTTGCGTCACTTGAGTTGACTAAGGACAATTCTAGGTGGAGCTACTGATATGCGGATCGATACTAAAATATCGATACCTCTGTTAGCGGATCCTTCATGTCTAAAATCATTTCTCAATTTAAAATATCAATACTTTTCATACTTAAGTCATCAGAGGTAAGGTCTATGGAAAGTAACTAAACTACTGAGATGTCGTCTAAATGACAGGCAGTTGGTGGGACTATTTTTTCTTCCACCTGGGTAAGTGCGTCACGCATCAGTGCAGCAAAGACTGTTTTCAAAGGCAGGAGGTTCTGAGCAAAAACCCAAACAGACTAAAAACAGTAAATATGATCTTGTTCCTGAACAGAAACCTGTGAATGAGGAACAACAGTGTCAATGTTGGATGATGTATTTAAATGTTCAGTATTTTCAAATGAACCTGTTCATGTAACAATAATGAAGATGCAAGTTTTCATCTTTGTTCTTTGTTAATCTTTTTTTCACATATTCCCACTCCTTTTTGAATGTGCAAATGAAGCAATGTGGACTTGTTTTTTTGTTTTTGTTTTTTTTTATGTATATGTTGTTTTTTTTTATATATTTTTGGATTGTGGTTGTTTTTATTTGTTGCATATTTGAAATAAAACGAATTTAAATTTTTTTTTATTGAACTAAACAGGCCCAGGTTTCACACAGAATAAGTCCAGCGAGTGTACATTTGCATTATAAATCAATAAATTTACTCTTTTGTGACATTTTTGTTTGGTGGTGTCCCTTGTTGATTTTTCTAATGTAAAATATGCACCGTAGCTCAAAAAGGTTGGAAAACACTGGTCTACAATGTCTGTTGTTTGGTGTTTTCTGTTCTGAAAACACCTGGCAGTGAATGAGTTAAAGATCCTCTCTCCGTGTAGTCGTCCCCTAGTAGTGAGATTTAGTTGTGATATATCGAGGCGAATAGAAAATCAATATTGCAACAGTTTGCTGGTTGCCTTCATGAGTATTCAAAGCTCTCTCAGATGATTAAGTTGATTTTATTCATGCACATTCACACCTGCTCCCCACTGCTTCAGATAAACAGGGATTATTGCTTTGAGTTCAATTCACATTTATTTGCAATTCCCAACTGATAATGAATTACAATAGTGGTTTAAAGAAGAGGATCTGCCTCATATCTCCCAACATTTCGTCTCATTCATTTCAGTAGCAAAGTGAAATCACCGTAAAACCAAAGCTTAACTTCCTTTTTACCAGAAAAAAAAAAACTCATTTGTATCATTTTCTGCTAAGTAGTGCATCTTTTTAGCTTGAAACTGAATATCTATTCAACTTCCAGAATAAAGCGACGCTCCCATCCTTGATCCCCGATCTCATGAATTAGACGAGAACAATGACAGCTGGGTATATAGGACTGGTGTGCCGTAAATTCGAGAGCTGTGGCCTTGGGTTGACATTACATTTTCTATGCTTGTAATGAGCCCTCAAACTGCTCTTTTGGCCCGTCGCTGTGCAGCCGACGAAAGCCAAGGCTTAAGATCGTCACACCTCCAACTGTCCTCAAGCTCTCTTGTCTTTTATTTGACATCGCTGCCTTGATTAAGACAAAAGCCTTCGGAGATCCTCGGGCCATAAGGTCTCCGCGTGTATGGACGAGCACTGCCTCTAATTACTTTAATTAATTAAATTCATGATTTCTTCTAAATTGAAGCCATTCATCAGCAGTGCAGAGTGGTGACCATTAATGATTTAAAGGCGTCTATAAAGGAATTATTGAGGACAAGAGGTGCTTGGCCCTTCCCTGTTCTTTACTTCCATGCTAATTCCTTTAAGCAGATATTTACAAAGGAAAGGCATTATTTTGTTCCCCGCAACTTAGCACAGAGACATTTGTGGGATCTAACCGAGTAAATAAAGTGGTGAGGATGACCCTGCTTCTGGTGCGAACATGTCCTCCTCTGTGGTTGATGTACCGAGTTGGCGTCTTATCTGGGTTTGGACACGAGACTTTCAAGCTCTTGTACTCTAATCCTCTGGTTCCTTAAGCCTGAGCTGTGTACCCCCCGTCGACAGTCGGCTGTGTAATCCTTCAGAGATCTCGTGCCTGTGTGTTGTAAGCAAAGAGCTGCTTCCTTTGGAACAGCTCCCACTGTCACTGCCTGCAGAAAATTTTAATTTTGACTTTGAAGGTACAAAAAGCATCGGCGACGCATTTGTTCCCGCTAATTTCCATCTGTAAGCTAACTGGGATATTGGAGGTGCTGAGGTGATTGTGAAACACTGAATGAGATTTTCATTTCTTAGACTTTATGTGAATGTTGAAGTGTGATTCATTTGCCGAGCTGAGAAAATATAAGGAAATATACTGAGAAATTGGAAGCACCTGCTGAGATATGGAGTGGAGTGTTATTTGGTTTTGCACATACAGGTTTCCAGGGAGTCGAGGGGGCGGGGCTTATTATTGTTAATGAATAGGCCTGTGACAATTAAAGCATTAATGCAGATTAATCCATCCAGTGTTGCCAATTTGGTGACTTTGTTGCTAGATTTAGCAACATATGGCCATCTCTGGTGACTAAAAATATTCATATAGTGACTTTTATTTTGAGTCTGGTTGAATCTGGTGACTATGAAACTTATCCTGTGAGTGACACATTCATTGCCCTGTGGCACCGTATAAACCGTTTTTGATGGTGAGAGAAGTGCTGCATATGAGCTCTGATCTGTACACAGTACGTTTCAGCATTAGCTTCAGTTTTCCCCAATTCAGACAAGGTTTCTGGAGATCAGTGTAGCATGTGTCAGGACACTTTGACGTCATGATGCAAAGCAACCGAGTGACTTCCTGTTTTTTTACATAGGAAAAAGTAATGCCACACAAATTCAAATCCACTGGACGGTGTTGTTAGATCAAACCAAACCAACCGAAACAGCGCCATCTGATGGTGACATATAGTGAAGCAGTTAAAAAAAAACAATTACGCCTGACCACATGATTACATCAAATGCTATATGGGCGTGGTTACGTCGTGTATGATGTCACAACACAGTCTAGCATCTTCTAGCAACTTTTCAGACAGCCAATAGTGACTTCTTGTGATTTTTTTTTGGGGGGGGGGCAAGACTGAATCCATCATTATGATTAATTTTAACAGTATTAAATGGAACAGTTGTTTACAGTTGTTTTGTTGAAACTGTTGAAGGTCTTATATAAACATATTAATTGCATATATATTTAAATGTTTGCATATGTTTTGGATAATTCATCATATTTTTTCTGTACTTTAGGAGACATTTTACATGTTTGGGATTTGTATTTTTTGTGTTTTTTGTGTTTTAGCATATTTTGTCTATTTTTTTTCTCTCCATATTTGTTGTGTTTCTTAGAGTATTTTGTGAGAAATTAGTACAAATTTACAACAGAACAATAGAAGAAGTAGTACGCATGCACTCACATCCTTTTTCTACCGGATACAAACGACAACAATAACACGAAGAGCAAGATGGCAGCAGCAAGAACTACATGAGGAAAGGTCTGTCTGTGACCAGAGTGACTGTTATGGGTGTAAGGCTGCTGCTTATTCCAGTCATGTGGTCACACATGTTTTACTCGCCAAGACTCATCAAGATGGCTGCAGAAATAACACCTTTATTTGAACATTTAAAAAATGGAAAAGAAAAAGAAAACATACAATAAAAAAACAACACAAGCATATTCAAAAGGAGTGGGTGGAAGTTAACACTTATAAAATCCCACCCCTTCTAAAAAAAAGTACACTATATTTGTTAACTATTTGCTTGAATTAAGCAAAAATAAATAAATAAATAAATACAATTTTGAATAAAGTAAAAATTAAAACTGCCAATGGAACGAGTGAGAAAATGATCTTGGTAAGATGAATTGAAATGTCATTTTCAAGACCCATCGTGTAAATCTTACTATTTATTTTATATTTTATGAGATATTTTGAGTAGAAATAAGAAAAATACACTTGGTAAGATTTAGATTTTTTCATGTAAAAATTAAATTCTTTCCAAGATGATTTGCACTTGTTGCATTGACAGATTTATGTATTTATTTTTGGTTAATTCAAGGTGAAGCATCTTGTTGTAGTTTTTTTTTTTTTTTTTTTTTTTTTTTTACTTGTTTATAGAAGGGTATTTTGTCTAGCACACCTGTAGCTCAGGAAAAAAACAGACTAAAAAAATGAGTTTAGAAAATGGCCTTATTGTAATAATGTAATATGGATAAAATCCACTTTATGCATTTACTCCCCACAAGCAAGGACAGTCAGGATTACAATTAGGTTTTGTCTAGTACTTCAGGCTGCAGCCCTCGACCCTCTAGAGCAGAGGTTCTCATCTGCAGGGCCTTTGTCTGCCCAAAAAAATAATATAAAGAAAGAAATACAGTGGTACCTCTACTTACGAAAGAATGAATAATCCAATTGACGAAAAACTTTCACCTCAATTTTTCATCTCTGAATACGACAGAAAATGTTATTTACGAAAGAAAACTGAAATCCTGGAGACATAAATAGAGTACTGTACGTAATGTATGTAAATATGCACTGTACAAAGCATCCCATTGGCTATGAGGGAGTTACCCATGATGCTTTTCGTGACTCTTTGACCCTCATTCATCACAGAGTTACTGTTGTTTGGTGAGTTTTTCCCAGTGTGATCATTGAAACTTTATTACAGTACGTATTCATTATTCATCATGAGCCCAAAAAAGTGATTCCGGTGCGAATGAAAAGAAGAAGCGGGCTGCATTAACAATAGAAGTGAAACAGGAGATGATTTTAAAAAATGTGAAAGCGGCACGCGGTTGAGTGATATCCCAAAGGAATATGGCCGAAACCCATCTACTATTGGTACAATATTGAAGTAAAAAGATGTCTTAAAAGCAGTGACCCCTTCCAGAGGCATCTCTGTGATATGGAAAAAGAGGTCAGAGGTCATCACTGAACGACCAGATGTAGAGACTGTTACTCATTTAGATAAAGGAGAAAGAAACTGCAGGAGATACAGTGACTGAGGCGATTGTTTCAGAAAAAGCATCCGCCATATTCACTGATCTGATGATGGAGGGTGGGGGTGAGGGTTCTGAGGAACAGCAAGTACCGTTGGACTTTAAAGCCTATTTCTGAATTTCCTCATCTTTCAGTATGGTTATGGAATGATGGTTGGTTTATATCTTCCCTGGAAAAAAAACAATATTGTATCATTTTGTTATTTAGATGTGTGCTAATGAGAAACACTAAAACATTAAAGTTTGGTTAAATAAAAATAAACAGTGTAATTAAAAAATGCTCTTTTTAATTCCAAAGTGCAGAAGTTGTTTACAGAGGACACACACACACATTTACTTTACCCTAAAGTGAACATTAACGTAAACACTAGAGTGTTTGTGTAGCTGCTACCCTTTGTAACACAAGTACAGTATTAGACAACTGCAGACATAACGCACGACAACCAATCGTTTGATTTTTTATATATATATATATATATATATATATATGTATCTCACGAAACTAGTAACACCAGATGTACGGAAAGTGTCCAAAAACGCATTTGAGTATAAAAAATTAATCAGACATCAAATTCTAAAGTTCATAAAGTGTTTTGATCATGATTTATCGAAATTAATCCAAAGCAATCCTGTGATTACAGGTAATCTAGTTTAAAACTGTAATAATAATTATCTGTTGTCATTTATTACATTATTATTATTATTATTATTATTATTATTATTATTATTATTATTATTATTATTATTATTATTATTATTATTATTAATATTATCACTTTTATCATTATTTGTCCAAAAAAAAACTTTGTTGTCAGGGGACAAGCTATTATGGCTTTTTATTTTCCCTCTGCATATTTTTTTTCTGCGTTTATGTTAATTTTTTTACTTTTTCTTTAATGATATGCAAATAAACAAACAAACAGCGAGTGAGACTCCCCTGTGGACCACTGACACCCGTGGCTTTGACAGTTGTTGCTGAGATGAACTAAACAGATCTCTGTCACATTGGGGAAATGTTTTAGACAATAATTTAATGTGTCAACAACAACAAATGAAGGGTTGGCTCTTTCCTGACGTGATCAATCTCTTTTTTCAATAGCTCAATCTCTCTTCAAATTACAACTTCAGACAAGAGTTGCATATAAATTACAGCACCATGAATATTAGATGACTGGGACCTAATACCTAAGCTTCCAACTGTTCCTGGAATGAAATTGGATTCTGTCGAACCATTAGAGGCGATTTCTGTTATAATGTTATAAGTCCTGATAGGAAAGTGGAGCCAGATTATTTATTTTTTTCATTGAATTTTATTTATTTATTTTATGAGCAGAAGGCTAAAGGACAAAAAGCAGGTTTCCTCTGTGAAAGCCAAAGAACTGCCACTGTGATGAGCACTACGACGGAGGCCATCAATAATACACAGAAAGATCCAGGTCCTGCATTGTACTCAAAGTTAGTCTCGGCAGTGAGTGTTATAAAAACCTGTAATTGAATACAGGTTATTTTGCTTGGTGTTGTGTATTTAACCAAAGTCTGGTTGAATAAGTAATGTCATGTAAATACAGTAATCGTCTTCCTCTTTTCAATACTACATGAACATTCACCCATTTTTAGTCCAATGTATTTACACTGGGGAACAATTAAAAATTTTTTTTATAAAAAAATACATTGAGTTGTATGCTGATTAAAACTAAAATTGGCATCCTAATTACAAAATTGCAGTCAGGTATTCTTTTTCTCCACAGTTTACCCTCCAGCAAAATTCCACTGATTAGCTGTAGTCAGATTTTCCAGCTAATTATGACTGGACTCATCTACAGCTACGTGGAAACGTGTTTGTGCAGTTACCATGGAGACAGTGCAGTGAGAGGTGTCCGCTAGGGCTTTGACTTAATTTTGACATTTGAATACAATTCAAATGTTATATACATACAAAAAAAAAAAAAGATGTTCGAACGAATATTCGGCAGCTCTTAATATTCAAACCCATATATGGTATTATTAGGCCTATTTATTTTACATTTGTGAATGTGTTTGTCAATGTTTTCAGTTCAGGTTGTGATTTTTTTTTTTTTTCATGTCTTGGAAAATATGTGAATCGCAAACGCGAAGGTCATTATCTGGGCACCTGTAGACGTTAGCATCCAGCTGGCACGTAACCAACGGCAGAGTGGTCATTGGTCAGCTCCACGGATTCATGAACAATAGCCGGGGTAGATGGCATGTCAGAGATTCACACTCCGAAAAATGTCTAAATGTCGTAAGTTAACAAAGTGAGCACGTAAAACTAACCTGTGACTGTTTTTACATATCGTGTCCATTTTTGTACCTGCTCATTTTATAAACGTTCCCTTTTGATTGTCAATGAGGCTAACGGTTTAGCTAACAGTTTTAGAGGCTTTTATCAGTACAGGCAACCAGGAAAACTAAGGAACAGCGTTTCACACACAACAAGGCAACGGACAAAAGATGATGTTTGTGGATTATGTAACGATAAAAGTGTCAGCCGGTAATAATGCTCATTATTCTGACACTGCATGTTTCATCAGTAATGGTTATAAACACGCTAGAATATCTGACATATTTTACTGAATACTGCCCCGGGGTGGACTGAATATAATATTTAATTCTAGTAATATAATTGAGAAATATTTGAATATTATTCTAATATCTAAATTAATTTCCAAATTAAATTTGATTATGATTTTTGGGCAAAGGTCAAAGCTCTAGTGTCCACAGCTTCCAATAGGTCAGTTTTATCAATATCTGCAAACAGAAAGCTAGCATACTATGAATTAATAGGATTTGTGTTGGCTTTTCACTTGACTTTGTAACCATGGGCATACCATTGTAAGTTCTACTTTATTATATGCTGGGGGAGGTTTTTAGTTGTCAAAGCTTCTAATTATTCAGGGCTTAATTTGTAAAGAAGTGGGAGATCCTGGAACAGAGAGGATGGGTGGATCCAGTGACTCCTAAAAAAATGGGGGGGGTGGCCTTACTAACAGCACTGTGCACACACCAAAATTACAGGAAATTAATTGTCTTCCCTCATAAAGAACTGAGATCAGTTTTAGATTCCACACCCAAAAAAATTTATTAAAACACCTGTCAGACCTCACTCAACAAAAATTGTGTTCCTCAGTGTTATTGGTATCAGTCTTTGTCCATTTTTCAAGTATCTTGTTCTCAGAAACTGTTTGATATTGGTTGTGGAACATCCAAGATCTACCCAGTTTGGTCACAGAATTGGGAAGGTTGAAGCTTACGTTATTTATACCTGTGGGTAGATTTGTTTTGCAGACAGAGTAATTGCATTGGCATTGTGACAAAACACACATTGAACTTGTTCAGCAGGTACTTGATCAAGTGTCAAGATGAAAAGTGCTCAGTGTTCCATCATTCATCAATAGCTGCATGGATAAGTAAAAGGATAACATAAATAACATAGTAAAAATAAAACAATCATAATAAAAAGGCTTTTATCTGGTGCCATGACCTCTGACCTTGTGTAACCCAGAAAGGTCAAATGAATGTCAATTTATTTCTTTAAATATGCTGTTGGAATACAGGACTTTTGATCCTAATTTTTATGATAACATCTGCGTTAACATAAAATCGAAAATTCTTTATTTCAGAAATTTATTTTCATGTTTCCAAATTGAATGGAAAATTATTTATAGATTAGAAGAGATAAGATATTGAGAGTAAGGTTCCAAAAGCATAAACACAGAAGGATACACACAAGACAGACAGACAGATAGATAGTTCAAGGAACAAGTGGTAATATGAACGATTAAATATATATACAGCGGTACCTCTACTTACGAAAGACCCAGCTAACGAATGATCTAAGAAACAAAAAAACATGACCTCATTTTTTTGTCTCTGAATATGAAAAAAAATTCTATTTACTAAAGGAAACTGAAACCTCCGAGACATAAATACAGTATGTTACTATACGTAACTATGTAAAGTACAAGGCATCCCATTGGCTATGAGGGAGCTACCCATGATGCTTTTCGTTACCCTTTGACCCTCATTCATCACAGAGTTATTGTTGTTTCCTGAATTTTTCCCAGTGTGCTCATTGAAACTTTATTACTATACGTATTCCAAAATTACAGTAAACAGGGCGATGGTGGCGCCCTGTTTGGCTGCAGCTGCTGTGGCTCCCCGTAACACAGCCACTTTAACTGTAATTTCTCCAACTACACCAGTGCTCTTAGTATCAAAAGTTCAGCAGAATGGTGCAAGAAGAGTATATGACCGGCAGAAAAAAATGTTAGAAACTCCGCAAGCCCAGAGAGGTGGACAATTGTACAGAACCTGGGTCTGCTACGCCGGTCAGATCCAGCGTCCTACAGAGGCTCTGCCTCCGGAGACATCGGAAGCGGCGTGAGAGGAAGCAGAAGCACAGCTGTCACGGTGGATTTACAACTAAGATAAGAGCTAACCCAGTCCCACCACCACTTCCATCAGTCCTGCTCGCTAACGTACACTAACTGGAAAACAAACTGGACTACCTGAAGCTGGATTTAAACACCAAACATAATACACCAGACTGCTGCATCCTCATTGTCACCCAGATGTGGCTCAACTCTTTTGTCCCGGACACGGACATTAGCCTGGACGGGCTAAAATCTTCATCTACATTTTCTTTTAACACATATTTCATACAAAATCGGTACATTTTTTAAATCATTTTTAAAGGGTTTGAGGGATAGTATTGGGGGGCCTTGGTATTTTACATGTAAAATGTGACTACGAAAAATTCACAGTACGAAAACAATTCTGGAATGAATTAATTTCATAAGTAGAGGTACCACTGTGTGGATATATATATATATATATATATATATATATATATATATATATATATATATATATATATATATATATATATATAAATGCAGAATACTGGTACTAGTAGAGACATCTATAAAATGTTGTTTGTTTTTTAAGCACATGAACCCTCCATATTGCCTTTCCCTGATTATCAACACCCTTTTTCCAGTCCCAGTCCCAGCAGTAACAGCTCACTTGTGATTAGACCACAGCTCCCAGCATGCCTGGCAGCACCTTGGGATCCCCTAGAAGCAGCTGAAGGGAGTTAAAGATGCTCTGCTCTGCTTACTGTGTAACTCATTGGCATTTCTCAGCCTAAAGGAATGTGCTGGCCTATGTGAGGTGATAAATATGGAAATTGAAGCAAATCACTGTTCAGATTATAATAAAATGCTTAAAAATACCATTAAACAGAATATTGACAACAGTTTTGCTCTGCATTATTATTTTTTGTGCTGAATAGAGTGAGTAGCAGCATTGATATCCTGGAAAATCCATCTATGTGGAACACAAGCTTCCAAAAAACAAAGTAATCGAGTTTGTTAAGAGACATCTTAAATGTGCAGGCCTTGGTTTATCTGTATGGAGGTCACTCTGCCTCGCTCAAGCTGCATTCTTATACACCTGCTTGGTTTAACAGCCGCAAGATGTTGTTGTCGCTCATTTGCATTTACTTGCATGTCGAGGCTGAGCGCGACCCAATAAAACCCTCGGAGCCAGTCTTGACCACTGCAGCTGCTGATGCGCACTTTTTAATATGATCTGTTTAACCCTTTACCGTTGAAAAATACCACTCCAAATGAAAATAATAGCTGTTCTACAATCGTTTAGAGTACAGATGAAGAGAAGAAATGAGCTCTCTGTTCAGGTAACACCCTTTTGGACTAAAACACTCACTTTTGTTTGTGTGTTTATTTGACAGGTAAAAAGCTGTTGACTTAGAAACACAAAGACATTTAGATTTTTTTGGGATCCTTGCTCCATAAATTTTTTTGGTGAAAACCAAGGTGTATCCAGCTGTATTTGGTAGGTATGGACTGAAACACACCATTTACCAATACTCATGTCTTGGCACTTTGCAGTTCAATGTTCAGTTTTAAAGCCTTGTTTCTATGGTTATGATTATGTGTTTTACAAAGTGAAAACTTGGGAATCCATCAACTTTTCCACAGAAGCTGCAGTAGGAAATTTTGGGGGGAAAAATAACTGTTGAATACTTCAAATACACATATTTTAGCCCAAACAATGTGAAAAGTTAGCCTAGCCACGCTAGACTCCTAGTGGCAGCACGTGTAATGTGCTACAGTAGTAGTCTAGTTACGCTCGATTCAACTTTTGGCTAGATTTGCCTGAAACTGGCGTAACAAAGTGATGCTGCAATGATTCGGACTCTGAACCAAACAACCGGAAACAACCATAGAGGAAGAACAACCAGTGGTGATTTAGTGAAGAATATGAGAAAACATCAGCAATCCTTAAATTTTTTTTACAGAAGCGACAACAGTCTTTAAGCTCCATAATCCACCATTTTGTTTAGTCATTCTTAACTTTCTCTGGACTCCTCCGTCATCTGCTCAGTGTCTAACTACGTCATCCTAAAGATTACGCTGATTGGTTGTAGTACCGTCCTATTGCATACAGAGGATTTGAAAGACAACCATTTAGCCCTGCCTCTCCTGACTATGAAGCGTTCCTAGACCTATACATGTAATGGATATGGATAGCGTGGGCTAGGCTAACATTAAGACATTATTTTGGGAAAAAATCTATCACAGTTGAATGCTTCAAATACACATATTTTAGCCCCCAAAAAATTTTAAAATGAATATTCAATTGAATTCAATTCAATTCAACTTTATTGTCATTGAGCCTTCATACATGGTACTTGAGCACAACGAAATTGGGATTGACTCCCCACACTGTGCAAAAAAGATAAAAAGAGAAATAAAAAAATAGAAATATCACATTCACAGTCAGGATAAAATATAAAAATATAAATATCTATATATAAAAATAAAATAAATACAAATAACTAAAAGCAGGGAGCACTGATGACAGTGGTATTGCACCTCTATAAACCGCATGTAAAGTGATTATTGCCCAAGATTATTGTACAGATCAACTGTTGGTTAATGAACTGATGAACTGGAATTAAGCAGCATTATGGCCTGGTTATAAAAACTGTCTTTGAGTCTATTTGTGCATGCCCTTAGCAACCTGTAGCGTCTTCCAGAAGGAAGCAGCTGAAAAACCTGGTGTCCTGGGTGGGAACAGTCCTTCAGGATACAGCGTGCCCTCCTTAGACAGTGTGTGTTGTACAGTTCTTGAAGTGATGGGAGAGGGTGGCTGATGATCTTTTGGGCGGTGTTTATGACTCTTTGAAGTGCCTTCCTGTTAGCCACCGTGCAGCTGGAAAACCATACTGAGATGCAGTAGGACAGCACACTTTCAATAGAGCAGCGGTAGAAGACTGTCAGCAGCTGCCTCTTTAAGTTGGTCTTCCTGAGGATCCTCAGAAAGTGGAGCCGCTGTTGGACCTTCTTAACCGTTGCAGTGGTGTTGGAGCTCCACTGGAGGCCTTCATCAAGGTGCACACCCAAGAACTTGATGCTTTGCACCCTCTCCACACTCTCCCCGTTTATATGGATGGGCTGCAGTTCGAACTTCCTTTTCCTAAAGTCCACAATCAACTCCTTTGTTTTTGAGGTGTTGAGGACCAACTTGTTGTCAGCGCACCAACCCACCAGTCTCTGGACCTCCTCCCTGTAGGCCGTCTCATCGCCTCCCGTGATGAGTCCCACTACAGTGGTGTCATCTGCAAATTTGATGATGGTGTTGTGTGGGTGGGTGCTGACACAGTCATATGTGTACAGAGTGTATAGCAGAGGACTCAGTACACAGCCCTGCGGAGAGCCGATGTTAGTGCTGAGGGCTGTGGAGAGATGGGGGCCAACTCTGACCCTCTGTACACGGCTGGAGAGGAAGTTTCTGACCCAGTGACAGGTGGATGCTGGGAGTCCAATGTCCAACAGTTTTTTCATCAGTCTGTCTGGGAGTATAGTGTTAAAGGCGGAGCTGAAGTCGACAAAGAGAAGCCTGGCATAGCGTCCCTGCAGTTCCAGGTGTGAAATGGTGCTGTGGAGCGCTGTGCAGATGGCGTCCTCTGTTGATCTGTTTGCCCTATATGCAAACTGAAGTGGGTCGAATGTGGATGGAAGGAAGGATGTGATGTGACGTCGGACCAGCTTCTCAAAACATTTCATGACCACAGGTGTCAGAGCAACTGGTCTGTAGTCGTTGGGGCTGCTGATGGTGGCCTTCTTGGGCAGCGGGATGATGGTGGCTGATTTCAGGCACTGTGGGATGAAGGACCGGGACAATGACACATTGAAGATTTTTGTGAAGACCCCAGCCAGCTGGTCTGCGCACTCCCTGAGGACCCTCCCCGTCCCCAAACAAAATGACCATTGTCAATCTT
The DNA here is from genome assembly GCA_020466265.1 of Siphamia tubifer. Taxonomy (NCBI): domain Eukaryota; kingdom Metazoa; phylum Chordata; class Actinopteri; order Kurtiformes; family Apogonidae; genus Siphamia; species Siphamia tubifer. The sequence continues at coordinate 24,529,784 of CM035802.1, read as the reverse complement.
AAAATAAAGTCCAAGCTAGTATTCTGGCCCAAAAATACCATTCTTACATAAGTTTTGGACATAAATACTTGACTGGATTATGTTCACTGAAGTGTCACAAGGTAAACAACACCACATTTGTCTGTCTCGACAGATAATTGATTAAATAACAGCCTTCAAACACCACATTTCTCACGTTTGTCTTTTCTGGAAAACGTCCTTTTGTTTATGTGGTGTTGTTGTTGCACTTCAGAATTGTTTATATATAGAAAGATGAGTTTGTTCACTTTCATTTGATGTGTGACAAGAGGACATTAATGTGGGACCTGTGTATATACAGTAGGTGTTAACAAAATACTGTCGTGTTTGTGTCGGGATTTGGGATGTGAGGCTAGTAAGAGGTTAAGAAATACAGGCTTCAGTGATCAATAGAATCTAAAGAGCTCTGAGAAATTGGAATGGCTTTGAATGGAACTGTGTAAATGTCAGATGACTGTAACAAGATATTAAAGCTTCTTGAACTCACTTTTAATGAAAACTATCTTCATAGATGAACAAAGGGTGGAGGTCTCAAATCATTTTCGATTTCTTACCTGTTTGTTTTACCTCAAAGTCATCTTGAGTCTATATCAAATGGAATTGGAAAGGATTCTTAAACTCGCAATGCCACACCTATTCGAAACATATTTCCAGATGATTTGACTATGTTCAGCATCCATTCATATTTGCCACTGTTTTTGGATGATTAAATACCCTCCATTCTCTTCCTTTCAACCTTTAGACGCTTTCTTTTCCCCTTTTCATCCTCTTTTTTTTTATTGTCAGTGTCTTCAGTGAATCACTTTGAATCACTAAATGAGCTACATGAATACATTTCCCATGCCTTGTTCCAAGGGCATCTTGGCAGTTCAATCTTTGTACATCATCACGCTTTCAAAACCTGAATCAAAGGTATTTAAAAGCATGAAAACCTCAAAAGAAGAAAAGCTTGTGTCCTCTCTATCACCATGTTGAAAAGGACAAAGAAGCCAAGGTTTTACCTCATGCTTTGGCTGAGGGACGCCCAAAATTCAAGTAGCTAAACCTGAACTTTTAGTGATGACAGGAACACTTATTACAACCTAACCAAGTTAAATTTGGCTTATTGCAAGTTTGTCCTGTAATGGAAGTTACCACCGCCTCTTACCTTCATGCACTGGCTCAGAGATATTCTGTATTTTGAATGACAGTTCATGCCTCTGCTGATAACTTCTCAGACATCTGGAATCCTGTGTTTTAGAGATGTTCCAATCGGGCTTTTTTGCCACAGAGTCTGAGTCATGGGCGTAAAATTAGGTATGGACACTATGGATGTGTCCATACCAATATTTGGATGTGTCTAAAATGTCCGTACCAATTTTTGAAAAAGAAATTACATGACATTTGGGAAACAAAAGGTTACTGTATTTTCCAGACTATAAGGATTCCAAAAGCCACTGGGCACCTTATATATGGATTAATTTTGGTAGTGCTTAGTGACTGGGAATTTTGACTTTTTATCTCATAATCTTGACTTTTTTTCTCATGATTTTGAGGAAGGTTTTCTACCGTGCAAAAACAGCTGGAAACAAAGCAATCCGGACGTTTTTTTTTTAAATAGAACCAACACACAATTAATTCAATAGCAATGGCAAACACAGTAATATTAATGAAATAACCATGGAATGACACCTTTAACACTTGTTATTCTACAGACCTCCAGAATGTTGCGACAGCTCCCATTCACTTTTAATGGACGTTCCCAGCATTCAGCAGGCGGATTTTCGATAACCGCCCGCTGTGCCATTAATGCCTGCTGCCAATGGCAACAAGTTATTTTTATTCAATTCATTTTTATTTCTATATTTTTAAGTTAAATGTTTAATGTTAAATGTAAAATTTTTATCATTATTATTTTTTATTTTATTAAAAAAAGATGGTTACACTCACTACTCAACTTGATTACAAACTTGGTCCTCATGAGACATGGAAATGAGTATGCATTTGTGTGTGTGTGTGAGTGAGAGTGAGAGTGAGAGTGAGAGAGAGAGACTGTGTACCTGTTCCGTGTTTGTCTCATGTACACAGGAAAAAATACAACTAAAAAACTGTGCAACAATTAATTTTCAATTGTTTTGCCATCATACAGTGTTATTAATTCCCAATTTCTTTAATACTTGAAATAAACAAAGTTGTACAAACACAAACTAATTTGACATATTGTGGTTACATCATGTTGATGCTTACACTACAAACACACTGGTTTCATTAAAAAATAAAAAAAGAAAAAGAAAAAAAAAAACGAAACTTCCCAATTTACCTCTATGACCTGAAGACTGAGAGATGAAGACAAGTGCAGCCAAGTGGAAAATTATCAAATGCAGATGTTAGTGAGAGTAGGTAAAGGAGAAAGAGAGGGTAAAGGAAAACTGAAAGGAGGGTCAAAGCACATGAAGATGGAGACAAATGTAAAACGATCACAGATAGGTTAAGGCCTTAAATGAGGAGGCTTACCTAACGGTGACATCTCTGGTACCCCTGCCAAGTACGGTCCGTCAAGGAACTTGGGCTCATTATCGTTGATGTCCTGGACCTTGACCACAAACTCAGATCGAGGCTCCACTGGCAAATTGGTGAGTCGATCCACCGCCTGAGCTTGAAGGGTATAGTAGGCCTGGGCCTCCCGATCCAGGCGCTTCGTGGCGTGGATGTCCCCTGTGTTCTCATCAATGGTAAAGATGGAGGTGGCGCCTTCCCCAGATAATACATATTTGACTTTACCATCTCCTTTGTCCACATCCGAATGAAGCTGTTAAGACAAAAAAGACCTGAGTGAAGCCACCACACTGACCAAGACACAAGAGAAAATCATTATGATTATTATTATTATGATTATTATATATTTATATTGTTGTTATCAACATTATGACTATAATTATCATTTCCCTCCTCTATCTTTCTCCCATACTCCCCTTTTCCTATCACCCCTAATCCAGGGCTGGCGTTAGGTATAGGCAGACTAGGCAGTTGCCTAGGGCACCAAATCCTACAGTATTAAGTTGCCGTATTTTCTGGACTAGTTGCACTTAAAAGACTTTAATTTTCTCCAAAACCACAGTGCACTTTATATATGGATTCATTCTGGTTGTTTTTAGTGACTGGGAATTTTGACTTTTTAGCTCATAATTTTGACCTTTTTCTGCATAATTTTGACTTTTTATCTCAGAATTTGGACTTTTGGTCACATAATTGTGTCTCTTTATCCCATAATTTAGACTTTTTATCTCTTTTTGGACTCTTAAAGTTTGAATTATCAGAAGACAAGTGTTTTGTTCCATGTTACAACTCAACAAAGGAGAGTTATAGTGATTTTTTAGCTTCACTTAATGCTCTTTATAATCCAGTGGACCTTATAGTGTGGTAAATAAATCATTAAACTTAACATTGACAGTTATTATTCATGGACACTCAGTACGTACTCGATCAGATGTAGGACACTGTTTACAGATGCTCATTTCTAACTCCACAAAAAGGAAAGAGGGGTGTTCGCTTAGGGCACCACATTGACCAGCAACCCTGCCCTAATGAATCCATATTCCTTAGTTGCCCTTTACATTTAGTATATTTTCCATTCTAACATGTTGTCAGTATTGAATAATTTCTTGTTTGTCACATAATAACCTTCAACTTTAATCTGAGTTTTTATAAACATCTACATGATCAGTGAATTAAATATTAGAAAATGCATAATTTACACTGAAAAATGCTAAAAACATAGGATAACATAATAATGAACGGCGATAAATAATTTCAGAAAGGTGAAATGTAGAGGGGAAAAACATCATGTGGCAACTACCACAAAATTAACACTGGGTCTTTATAGGTTAATAAGAATAACTAAGCAAATAAATAAATAAATACAGCAAAAGATCAAACAAGCCACATTTTATGCATGAATAAACTGTATTACAAAACACCAGCATGTTTTGCATTTCTCTACAAATAATGGAATAAAATGAAATGGTGCCACTTAATGCTACCGCTACTTTCTAACTAATGCAGGTGTCATTAGAAATGATTAAATTGAACCAATTTCCATTTACTGTTACACTACAAATAATTAGCATACTGCAATTTGAGGTCTTTGAGGACTGCAAAAACACCTAGAAAAGCAGAATGTTAACATATTTCCTTGAATTAACCCATAACGACACAAACATCCACTGGTGACAGATCCACTAATCCTATCAATATAATTAACTGGTGTAAAATGCAGTTTGTCATCTTTTCATGGTCATCAAATATGACCCATGTGGATGTTCTACAACACTGATTCACCAGTAAAACCTATAGAGTTTGATCAATGACATTAGATGGACGTGTTTTTATGTACAATTAATGACATTTTTTGCAGGGAAAAAAAGTCATTTTTCTTAATTTTTTTCTCTCTTTTTTGATGCAATTAAACTCAAGTTAATGTGAATTTTTATAAACATTGACATGATCAGCGAGTTAAATTTAGGAAAGTACATGATTTTCACTCAAAAGGCACAAAATACAGAGGTGATAAATCATTTAAGACCGGTGAAATTCACTGTCAACAGAAATAAAATATATCTCAAAGTTTAAGATATTCATGACCAGAACCCAAACCTGTGGTAAAAGTACTCACATTCTCCACCTAAGTAGATGTACAGCTTTGTGTATAAAAAAATACTTATGTAAAAGCAGATGTAATGATTCTCCTTTAGGACAATAAGGTGGGCCCATCCATGTGGACAATTTCAATCTTTAATCACTTCTTAACTTAACTCCAGCTGTTTGTCTTTCTACGTAAATGTTTGGTTTTTTTAGTTCGTCTTAATCACTTTTGCTTTTTGGTATTTCTGATATGCCATTGTATGTTACAAATATATTGTTTTAAACCCATCCTTGGAACTTGGACTTTTTAATAGTGACTGCTCATTTTCCCCGTCACACCCGTATATTGGATGGCTGTATTATTATTAGTGTATGTTGGGTTAGTGAAGATGGGTCGTTTTGACCCAGAGGCACTAGCGGAGGAAACAGGGGGCGGGGGTGGGGGGTTGCCCCAGGCCTAAGCCACAACTGATTTATTTTTTATTAAGTTATATTTATTATTATACTTATTTCCTGATTGCATGGGGAAAATAAAACAACAGTAAATGTACCCCGGTTTGTTGGGTGTGTTGAGTTCACAAAGTTCATCACACATGCTTTAGTCTTGCTACAAAGTAACCGTCACCCCCCCCCCCCCCCCCCATATGCCAGCTACCTAAAATTCCCAAGGTTCGTGAATGCACCTTGCCCCACACACCCCCTAACTGACACACAGCATGTTTATCGACAAACAGAATGGTGCTAGGATGCGCGTGCAGTCAGGACTAAAACAATGTCGCTGTCTGTAGACCAGTGTTATGAGCTGTCAGACTATGATAAACCTGTCTTTTCAAGATCAAGAATATTACATAAATAAAATAGCATTTAAAAGTGAGCATCACCTACCAGATCCTTACTTGATAAAAGAGTGGACTGACAATGTCGGTAAGTTTCCTAGTATACAATAGCCTGAAATATATGTACTTAATTGACAAACCTTCTATGTACACTCATGAAAAACTTCGCACCTACAAATGTTTAGACACATACAACTCTTATGTGTGTGCATTTGTAAAACATGTTTTACACCCACATAGACGTAAACTTCTTAAACATTTCACCAAGTCAGCGTCAGCTCCAGAAGGTTCCTATGTACGAAGCCTGAGTGCTTCATAATAGACTGGATGGTTCTATTTAGACAGATAACTGCACATGTATGGCAGGTAAACATCCTACTGGACTGAAGAAAGTGTCGTTGTTTGTCCTTGCTGCAGATTATGGTTAGAATGTGAAGGAAAGACAAACAGACATTCTTGATCGTGCTCTCATCCCAGTCCATACGCTTGATTGCTTGTAACCATCGATTTTTTTTTTCTTTGAATGGGTGAGATCCAGATTAAATTCTATACAGTTTAACCCTGTCCTTGTAACGATTCTTAGAGCTGACAACACAACAACTAGACATTTCTAGTTCTGCTTTAGGTCTGTCATCTATATAAACAACAGTGTTTCCATGCAGTTTTTTTGAGTCCGGTCTGTGCGCGCAACTTCCTCTAACATTTGAATGACGTTGACTGTGAAGGGGTCTATAGTCTACTTTTATACAGAAACAATCTTAAAACATAAACACACAAGACATAAAAGACATTAAAAAAAATGCCTATGCTTCGAGGAACATCAACATGAGGACTAATTAAAACCAATGGTGTTGGAATGAACACTAATATTACTTATGCTAGACCTAGTATATAACACCCCCCCCACCGTATTACAGTGAACCTAACACTCCGGCCCTGCCCAGAGGACATGGGGCATATACAGAATATGAGGACAACAGGATGCTTAAGGACATGACACAGACTTACATCAATATGTTGTTTAACACTCTTGCATATTCAGGCTACGTTCTTTCAATGACTCTGATGTTAGGTGTGGACACATCTTTGTTCATATGCAGTGAAGGATTCAATATTGAAAGTCCCTTTTAAACAGCAGTGGGATGAATAAAAGCTGGACCTGATGTTCTATGTCATGCTTCTTTTCACTCATGTTTTACCCTTCAGAGTAAAAAGGGGCCCAGATGGTTTGGCAGACATGAATATACTTTGTGTAATTTCTCCATGACTTCGTGAGCTTTAATATCTATGACATCTGGATATTAAAGCACAAATATTTTCATCATTTTCCTCTGAAAACCATTAAGAGCAGCCGATGTTCAATGTGTAGTTTGAAGTGTATCTACTATTCACATCACGAGCGTCTTACATGCTTTTGAGGATCAATAGGAAGACTTGGGGCCATGTACCAAGGGCCACACTGTCAGATCAGTCATTTTTAATGGTTATATAACCAAGTATGTCTTCACTCTACTGCCACAGTCACTTACGTTGAAGTCTTCTTTGTAACTGTAAATATCTCTAAGGACTTGGCCTTTCCCTATAAAAAACTATTCCAAGTGTTCATTGTCAGATTGGTGAAATTAAATCAAGCTAAATATATATTTTTTTTCTTCTTTTCTTTAACCTATCATGCCTAGCATCCTTAACAGCACAATGTTAGGGGCTGAGAATTGACTTATTACCAGTTGAAAATACAAAAATCTGAAGATGTATTCAAGAGTGGAAATCTTGAAAACTATCCACTGTTGCATTTCCATGTCACAGTCGAAAATGTAAAAATGTTGCTGTTACACATGCGCGTTGACAAGGTAGCATTCTATCACAGCACCATGTAGCTTCATGGCATGGCATGCATATCCAATCAAATTCCATACACCTGTATGCACGGAGATTTCTTAATGACAAAGCTCATGTAAATTCAGATAAAAAGGATAAGATGAGACACTAGTTTCGCGTTTTCCAATCGTCTTCGTATAAACGTGGCCGAGGTGTGTGGGTGGAGGGAGGGAGGGATAGTAAGGTTAAACAAAAAGGAAAAAAATAAAAAAAGAATAATAAATATAAATCCTATGTACAAATAAACAAGAAAACAAGTAGACAGAGGTAGTAACTAAAACAGGTAAGAACAGAAGGAAGGACATGGCATCAACATTACATACGATACTAACCATAATAATAATGGTTAGATTTCTACAGCACTTTTCAAGGCATCCAAAGCGTTTCACATTATTGAGCCATTATTCATTCACTCTCACATGCTCCCTCTGGTGGTGGTAAACTACATTTGTAGCCACAGTTGCTCTAGAGCAGACTGACAGAAGCCTGGTTACCAGTTCACGCCTACAGTCCCTCAGACCACCGCTGAGTCATACATATTCACACCAGGGTGAACTGTTTTGCCCAAGGACACAATGGACTGACTAGAACAAAGCAGGATTTGAACCACCAACCCTTTGGTTAATTTACAACCCGTTCTACCAACTGGGTCATGGTCACCCCAACAACAACAACCAGAACAAGACCTGGGAAAAAAAAAATTGTTAATTATAACAACAATAAAAAAGGAGAAAATAAATCAGACCTATTAGAATAGAAAGACAAAATAAAAAATATAATGACTGTACTAAAGTCAGATGTTACAGAAAAATCCTCTGGCATATGTCTTGGTAGGGAGACACCAGTACTCTGGACACTATAAGGGAATGACAAAAAGCTGAAGAGGAACCCAGTGCTGAACAGACGACAGCCACAACGTCGCCCAGTCATGGGAAGTCCCACCCAGCGACACTGATTGGCTCCTTCGTTTTTCAGAAAGCCTGAACTACATGATACCCAGATGGTTGCGTGAGCCTAGCGTGTAGTTTGGCGAAACGCAGCCAGATGACATTACTCAGGTTAGTCATTCCAAATCATCAACATAAATATCAGAATATTTGGAAATATTCCTCAAGTCAAATATATTAAATTAATTAAATTAAACTTCGGTAGTGAGTCCCATTAAACCAAAGTTTTTTGAACACATGTACTTTCTTTTCTATCTTTTCTTTCTTTTGCACTTTAAAAATAGAACAAATACATAAACAAGTGTAAAGATAAATGAATGCAATATAACAGTGCAAGGGAGGCTAACAGCTTAACATGCTTATATATATATGATCTTAATTAACACTTCAAATAAATCACTTGAACAAAAATAACTTAATTAATAGGTAAATGAAATAATATAATAAAAACACAATACAATAATGAATTTAGCATTACTTAGAGTGGATATGATTTAAATATGGAATTTAAAAAGAAATAGTAAACAAGTAAACTTTAACGTTAGGGAAATGTGAGGTTATTTATAAAAGCAGCTTTTGTATGACTTTGAAAATCATAAAGCAGGGACATGGTTTTAATGTTTTATTAATTTTTTATTCACAATTCATTTGTTTTTTTTTACATTAAAAAAAAAAAACAACAGCAACAAAAATATATGCCTTTTAACAAAATTATAATTATTTATAACCAAAAAAGGGTTGGGTTTATTACGCCTGCCCTGTACATCACATCAAACAACTCAGGGAACTTTAATATGTTGGTTTTTTTTCCCCCATTACACTCACATTCCTTCTTAACTGTATTAAATTAAATCATTTAGTCAATTAAACAAATTCCTCAGTTGTTAATGAGACAAATAAATAAATCAATTAGTCACACAATTGGTAAGTATTAATAATTTTACATTTTAAAGATTTTTTAATACCGATATTTAACTGTAATTAAATAACATGAACTAATCACTAAGATCATGCCATATTTTTACCTCGACAAACAAAACACATCTTTGTTTAACATTGGTTCTTATTTAATTTAATAAATTAATGTATTTTTGTTTTATCTTTATTTTGAACATGCTCCGCCCCGCCTCCCCTGACTATGAAGCGTTCCTAGACCTATACATGTAATGAATAGGGATAGCACAGCTAGGCTACTTCAACCTCTTAACTTAGGACAAAATACTTTATATTACAAAGGCTTTATTACAAATTAAATTACTATTATTTTTTTTTCAACATTTTGTACATGTCTTATAAAATGTGGTTCAACGGGGCTTCAAAACTCATGTATTAAATATAATACACTTGGTATTATAGGCTTAAAGAGCAAATCAAACAAAATACGTAATCACAAAGCTTTCAAGTCACCATAAAAATCGAGTGTGTCATGAGTATTAGAGATGGAGTAATGGGAAAGAGTCCCTGAGCATCTCTAAACAAAAATAATTTCAAGCTTTTATGAACATTAAAATTACCAAGTCAAGTAAGAAACCTTGAGTCGTCCTGACATTATGTCTTACAAGGACAACATCAGTATTTAAAAATTAATTATTTTATACATGAATGTGGATCATTTTGTCTTTAGAGTAAATATTAGTGCCTTCACCACCTTGAACTGAAAAAGACTCCTCAATTAGAAATGCAACGAGCTAGCTATTGGAAAGGTTTGCATATATATATATATATATGGAATACAATAATATAATTCGTTTTTAAAGTAAAGCTGTGAAACTTGTCCATTACAGAGGACAAAAATGCATTGCTGGTTCTCAGGAGGATATAGAATAAAATTAATATTTAATCCTGATTAAACAAAATTAATGGAAACAAAACCGTCTGATAAAATAATAATTAATAATCATCATCATCATCATCATCATCATCATCATCATCATCATCATCATCATCATCATCATTCTATAGCCCTTGTTACAATGAAATAAATAAATATATAAATGTAAGGAGCAACTAGACCAGGGGTGTCAAACTCATTTTAGTTCAGTTCCACATTCAGATCAATATGATATGAAAAGGGCCAGATCAATAAAATAATAACAATTAAAAGTGTAAAATTACATTATGATCATGTTTATATCTATAAGATTTCCTTAAAAATATGAATAACAGTAACAACTTGACATATCTTAAGAAAACATTTTCCGCCTTAGTCTATCAGTTTGTCATTTGCAGAACAACTAACATTTCAATTACAAATACAGATAAAAAAAAAAAGATTTAGTAACAGGCAGAATATTTGTAAAATTAAACTTTTCTTCCGATATTTCAGGTGGTTTATATTTGTTCAAGTATTTAGTCAGGTTTTTGTAAAAGGATGGTTTGTTAATATAACAATTTTCATGTCATTTGACTTTTTTACATTTACTTCAAATTTCATTATTTACAGGTAATAATGATAATATTTTATTACTCTGACCCAATTGAGATAGAACTATTCTGTATGTAGAATCTGAATTAAAATAATTTTTACACAGTTAATTGTTAATATTTTCATTGTTATTCATCCAACGGTCCAGATTGGACCCTTCGACGGGCCGGTTTTGGCCCCTGGGCCTTATGTTTGACACCTGTGAACTAGACAATATGGATTGATAAGAAGCAAAAGGGAAAGGGGGAAGAGGGGAGAAAGATAGAAGGGGGAATGAGGAGGGGGGGGGTAATTGTAGTCATAATGATAGCAACAATAACAGAAATATATAACAATAATAGTCTAATTTGTCAGTATTATTGTTATTGTGGTGGGTTTTTTTGCTAATGTTTTTGCCGTCTGACAAGTTTCTGTAAAATCTGAAGCAAAAAGTATCAAAAACTAAAGAAAAATTCATCCTGTGAACTGGCTTTGATGAAAAGGAATAATCATTAGTACACGCCTGGCCTTCTGGGATGATACTACACCATCATGCGTGATTGTTCCGACCCTAATCCCTGTCATTTATAATTTGGCTGCTTGCCACTTCTAGGCTGAATGTCTCATAACGGCGTCCGCAAAGAGACCAGAGGGAGTCCCAGGGTATTCAATCTGGACATCCTACACTCCATTATTTAGCTGTGCCGTGACAGATTCGGTACCTCAAAACAAAAATGGTAATATTTCACACAATGCTCACTGAGAATGTTTACTAGGAAATGCCTCTGCAGCTCCAGCATTGGTTCAGATGGCTCAATCATCCTATTCTCCTGTTGCAAACCTTCTAGACTCTAAAAATAATCCATCCCCAAGCTCACATAGCAAATAAAAAAGGAGAAAAAAAAAAAGCAAAAAAATCCAACTGGCTCCGTACTTTCTGTGTGTTGATCAGTTATTTTTGGACCACATTGTTCCTTTTATTTCTTCTGCCTTGGTCTGCGTCAGGCCGGTCCTCTGGTTTGTGGTGTTGCCACAGAGACCAGGGTTAGTCCTCCTGACCTCCCACTGACCCTGAAGAGCAGTGTTACCAGGGACAGAAGGACAACAGACACATCCTCACCCCAAACACTGTGACTGTCACTAACTACCTTCTCCTGTAACATCTGAGGTGGTCAAAGTACACACATCCTGTACTTAAGTAGAAGTACAGCTACTTGTGTGGAAAAAGTAGAAGTATTGATTCAACTCCTTTACTGAAGTAAAAGTAAAACAGTACAATTTTTCATTTGTAATAAAGTAAAACTGCATTTTTAATTTTTTTTTTTTATTCTTTTTTGCCATGGATAAAATAATACTTATTTAACCAGGAAAAGTTTCAAAAAAATATCCAAAAATAAAGCTTGTAAAAGTGTGTAGATAATGTGTTTGAGGAAATTTAGGAAAAATGAAAAAAAAGGCACAATTGAGATAAAAAGTCATCATTATTTTGTCTCGTCAATGGGTGAAGGCATCATAATCATTTTGCTGCTAACGTCCTGTAATAGATTATTGATCTATCTACAGGTATTTGAAAAGAAAAAGGGGGGGTTAAAATTCCTAAAACATTTGAACTTTGACCTCCTTTTCCTAAAATGTAATGATATCGATTTTGCAAATTGGTCAACACCTTAGCCGAAGTGCAGCTTAAGTCCCCGACTAAAGAAGTTTTGGGGGTTTTGCTCATTAATGGGCCGTTTTTCACTGATTTCATCTGCCAGTGTGTGAGGGCGTGGTACGGCAGTGCACCCAGGACCAGGGTTCAGTTCTCTCTAAGCGCAAAAACTGTGCGCATGAGACCCATCCCCAGACGGGCCATGTTCGGAGGGGGGTACCGGGGGTTGAGCCGGTGGGAATCATGTTGGGACAGTTCGTCAAAAAGACCACAGGACCCAACTGTGATGTCCAAAACCCCAATAAAATGGCACCCAGATTACATCCTTAGTTCAGAAATGTAGTCAAGTAAAAGAAAGAAAAGTCTTGAAAACTTCTCCTCTAACTTCACTGAGCACATGTCAACCTTTAACATGGCCCCCACCTCTCAAACACTAACTATGCACTTTCCACACACTCACTATCCACACTGATGGAAAACTATTATATTCACACTATTATGTTTGGCAGCAGCGAGAAAAAGAAAAATATCCACAACAATGTGTTTTTTCAAGGCCGAGTGGATGCAGGCCTATTGAAAAATGCAAAAAGGAAGACAAATGTAAGAAAGCAGCAAGCGTTTTCATTGACACTAACTAAAGCACATGGTGTAACACTGTCCTCCTTATTATGAAGAGAATGTAAGTGAAAGCACAGACACAGACACGAGTGGAGACAGCTGCAGGTGTAGGTGAGGAAAGAGAGCAGTGCAAATATAAGCTAAATGTAAATTATCATTCTTTGAAAGCTTGTCGCATTCCCAGAGAAAAAGGAATCTGTGTCACTGGACGCTACTTATATTTAAATGATAGCGTTGACTGTGCACATGTGTAGTTACAGTTAGTTACACTGTTAGCCCAGATTTCATATGTAATTACAAAATAAATTACGATTTACTCACATGTTTTAAGTTTGATTGTATTGCTTTAAAATGTGATCGTTGCTTATTCTAAAATATCACTTTATAATATTTAAGTTTGACAGTAATGCATGTGTCAACAATTTGACATTGTATGAGCTTTAACTCTTTGATGCATGAATTATGAGAACCTCAGTCAAGATTTTTTGGGGTGTTTTTTTTATTATATTATATTATATATATATATTGTATTATTCATGGAGTTACAATAATGTTCACTCAGCTGAACAACATGTGTTTAAAGTGTCACTGAAATGATTTTTACAACGAGACATATTTTGAAAGCTCATCATGTCTAAAGTCAATTCACACGTACGTCACTAACGACAAATGTAATGATATTTAATCCACAAAGTGATTCAAATTGGCCGCCTACAAATTTGACCTACTTATTTCTGGGTCACCTGAACTTTGACCTGTGACATCAGCTGAAGAAGACTGCTCTGCTTGTGTGCAAACATGGACGACATAAACAACAACAGCAGCGATAATAGCGACAATTTAAGTATTTTTAAGTAGAAATAGGAGAAGCGACAGATGATTGAGTTGAAGAGGAAAATATTCTTCATCCAAAATAATTTAATCCATATGAGACAGACGAGAAGTGTTGAAGTGGAGGAAGAACAGCTAAACTATGACTGGGATCAGACGGTAGACATACTGGTAGTCTATAAACTTATAATTATTTACTTATGAGTCTTATTCCTACACGTTCAGTATAGTCTGGATTTTCCATTATCCATTTATTAAGCTTTTTTACAGCATCTTTTCTGAACTAAAGACAGCTGATTGAGCCCTAGTCTGCAGATTACAGACTGTCACTTTGGACCACTACTACTGAAATACTGAATATTTAATACTAATACTCTAATACTTCAATACTTCACCCCCCATTTCACGTCAAAATCACAACAGTGATACTTTAAGCTTTCAAGCAAAGAAACATGTATTCAAAATGCATTATCAGAACTAGAGCCTGACTATTGACCACGAGCCGATATTGGATTTTTTTTTTTTTTTACCAATATTGGAGCATAAAAAAAGCGGATATCTTATATGTCAGCTGATTTCTGATATTGGTCGGTAACTAATATATTGGGCGATATATGTAATGAGAACATTTATTGACACAGGATATTATAATCTTATATTAGGTAATTGTGGACATGTAGATTAACAGTTGTATTAATCTTTATCTCACAAAGATAACTGACACAACTTTCAAACTCTGTATAATATTGTGATATTAGACTAATATTTAATCCATGTGGAACCACAGGTTGTAGATGTAATAGTTTTTATGCTGGTTTGAGGAGAATAATGAAAAAGATGTGTCTATATTTTATAAGATATAAAAACGTTTGGTAAATAATGCAAAGTAATTGAGAGTGTTAATTACAGTCTAATAACAAGTAATTGATTTAGAGTTTTGGAGTGACCAGGATGCATCAAAGGGTTAATAAATATACGAATTAATTAATGCTTAATTCCGAATAAATTATGCTTTACAGACCGACATGTAAAAATAATCTTAGGTAAATCACAAAAGTGTATGGATGTGGTATTAATGTAAAGAATGATGTTAAAATGGGTCATGTGGATATGAACAGGGGTCTGGATCAACACTTACTGTGTTCTAAAGGACATGTTTATTTCACCGTATGCATTTTTCTCACAGATTTCATATATAGTTCTTGGCTTTTTTGTTAGCTATCATGAAGAAAAAAAAAATCACAAAAGTATTAAAGTTCTTCCATTAACACAGAAATGTAGAGTATTTCTATGGATGTCCAATAAAGGGTTAAAGGTCGTCGTTTCTCAAATTGATGGAAAACATGCGATGGTGTAAAAATACAGGGAATTTGTGAGAATCTATCTGCTTTTTTCTGCAAACTAATTACCTAGCTTTGTTAGGTACCATGAAGTAAAGGTACTAATGTATGGAATGATGTTCAAAGGGATGATGTGGAAGCGAGCAGAGGTCTGGATCAACACTGATGTTTGTCTTTTGTTCAAATACAGGTGTTTTTCTTCTTGTATTTTTAATATATTTTTCTTTCTTTTTTTTTTTTATTTATGGGTAAAGAACCAAATATGGTAACTTTATTAACCTTCATTTTCTACATAATTAAAATGTGTTTTAAAAAATGTTTACAAAACCAATGAAGTGTTTGTCTGTCCTTCAATGACCCAGTACGATTGAAATTTTGCGTTTCATGAGTGAAGTCAAGATTAATTTGCATGTAAATGACATAGAAACGTGACACCATAAAAGTTTCAAATCAGTTCAGGTGAAAGCATAGTGTTTCGACAGATCTAAAATGTACATGTGTGGTTTCAGATCATGCAGTCAATACTTTTATTACCTTCAAACTGAGGATATAAGACAGTGACAGTAACAGTTCCAGTGAGGACAATCTCAGTAGTTAACCTTCATTTTACACTGCAAATGTATTATTTTATATCTGTTAATGATTTTTTCCATTGACAAAATGATATAATATTCATGACGGATCCTACTGTATTAACCCTTTATCAGGCAAGTGACTATTTTTGGTCATTTCCACATGCATTACAAGACAATGACAGCAACAATCTCAAGTATAATGTGGTCTACAGGGTCTGCTAGGTCCACCTCTGCATGGACAGTGAATGTACCTGCTTTGTTAGGTACCAGGAAGTAATAACAGTGTTCCCGCAGAACCTTGAAAAGTCTTTCAAGTTGTAAAAAATAAGGCTTTAATTGTCATTAAAATGTCTTAAATTGAATTTTCTAAAGTCTTGAAAATTTTGACATACAAGTAAGATTTATGTTAGTCTGAAATGAAAAATTATTTGGTAACATTTAGGCTGTCTATATTATAAAAAATTATTTAAGGTGAGTAGAAAATGAGTGCACATCATTCTGTGGGTGTAGTATTCATTTAGCTTTACTTAGTTTTTTGCAAGTGTGTGTTTATATGGTGTGTGTTATATATTCAAAACTTCAAAGTTATGCTTCTTGATGCAAATGGTTCATGAATGTAGCAGCAACTGGACCAAAAAGTCATGTTCTACTTCACATAAACGGTTGGTAAAACTGTCCCCACGTAATTCATGTAGTATTTTTTTCCCCTTTTCTATTTTGGTTTATTGATGGCATGGCCTTAAATTAAACAGTATTTAAAAAGTCTTAAAAAATCTTGAATTTAACTTGCTCTGAGCTATAGGAACCCTTTACAAGATGAGACGAGACGAGACGAGACGAGACGAGACGAGACGAGATAAGATAAGATAAGATAAGATAAGATAAGATAAGATAAGATAAGATAAGATAAGATAAGATAAGATAAGATAAGATAAGATAAGATAAGATACCAGACAAAATAAGATAAAGTAAGATAATATAATATGAGATAAGACAATATACGATGAGATAATAGTTTATTTATCCCACCATTGGGGCATTTCAGTTAAAGCAGCAAATACAAATACTGTACACCAGTTTCTAGTAGAAATAAAAAGAAAACAACCACAAGAGTAAACATATAAACATATATCTACAATAATTTAAATTTTAAAACACTATTTGCATATTTACATTATTTACATAGTTTGCATTATTTACATGCATCATTACACTGTGGTTTTTACATGTACATGGTGTGATGTGTGTGTGTGTGTGTGTGTGTGGGGGGGGGTACTCTGAAGTATTATATGGTCTAATTGCTGTGGGGAGGATCATGGTAGTAATGTAAGGAATGATGTTCAAAAGGAAGATGTGGATGTAGACTGCACTTATGTTGGTCTGATGTTCTGAAAGGGATGAGTTTTTTTCATACACCCCCCCCCCCCCCCCCCCAAAAAAAAAGTAACATCCTTACATGAAACACGGGGGCTATGTTTTCATCTGGCTTTGTTTGTTTGTTGTTAAATGTAAAACGACCATAGAAATTACTACCTTAATTAAAGCTGCATCACTATTACCTAGAAACTGCAAAGTAATTTGCACTGAAAACTGCATAGAAACTGATTATAATAAGTGGTTACAAAGACATTACTACCATGAAATTACATCAAAATTACCATAGAAATACCACCTTATTAGTGATTCCTAATGTAAAGTGTTACAAGTTATGACGGAAAAGCCCCGTCAGGTATTGGAGGGAAACTTCCGCGGTAATCCTAAATGCACGCGCGCGCACACACACACACACACACACACACACACACACACACATTGATTACCTTTCTCATTTACACGTTTCCCTTCCGTTCGTTCCGTTTCTCTTCTTACAGTCAGACATATTCATCACAGTAGTCTTGGGTGCACACTAGACAACTGTTAAATCATCATTCTTGCCACAGTTCCGTCAATTTACAAACTTAAAGCCACTATACACCTCACATCCACGAGACTCTGCTGTCAAACCGGGTGCCGCGCTCACTTCCGCATTATATTGCGCGCGGGACGCTGTCAGGCTGACGTCACCACAAGGTGCCGGTTTTTACACCAAATTAATTTTATAAATTTTTCTGGCCAGTGTTGAAATTTATTGTGAATGGTATCATGTCCATTATATTTGGATGTTATTTATTTATTGTAAAATGTTATGTTGTATGGGAGATGTGGCCACATTGGTGGTTCGTTGCCTGAGGGGGAGGAGCCTCAGGATTTAAAAAGAGGGCATCTCTCCATCAGTAGGGAGTCACATGGAACACAGAGAGTAAAATATCGTTAATGGAAGATTTTTTTTTTTTTTACTGTTGTAAATATTTAGGCTGCTATGTATTACTGTTTGCTATGGAGCAACTTTGAAAGAATACCACAATAAATCAATTAAAAATAATTTTTGACTACACCATATCATATTTTTTTTGTTAAGTTGAAGAACCCTGTCACATCAATATTTTATGGATGCCCATGAAAAGGTAAAAGGTGGCTGTTTCTTGACTTGATCCATGATCCAAAAATGAGATGGTGTAAAAATACAGGGAATTTGTGAGAATTAATCTGTTTTTTTTCTCCAAACTAACCCCCTCTGAGACACCCTAACCAATTATGCATCTTTCCAATTTTGCAACTTTCAGGGCAAAAGGCCTAGCGCTCTCATCTTGAGCTGTCTAAAGATTTGCCAGAACCTTTTTGACATTACATGGTTATTAATATCCTTACTACACCTGCTCCAGAGCTCATGAGAAGAGCTGCTGTATTCTAAACACTTTATTGGGAAAGTGACTATTTTTGGTAATCTCAACATATATTACAAGACATTAATAATGTCCACGTCCAATGTGGTCTACAGGATCTGTAAGGTCCAGCTCTGGATCTTTTTTGTTAGGTACCAGGAAGTAATGGTACTAATGCATGGAATGATATGGCTCTGCACCGATAAATGTTGTTTTTACCTTACATGTGTTTTTCTTCTACTTTGTATATATATATATATATATATATATATATATATATATATATATATATATATATATATATGTCTTGGATTTTTGTATTTTTGTTTAAAACATTTTTTAGGGCTGTCAACATGATTAATCTGATTACAAATTTTAATGCAATTAAATGGAACAGTTGTTTACAGTTGTTTTGTTGAAACTGTTGGTGTTGAATAAACATGTTAATTGCATGTTTCTATTGTGTGGAGGGTGCTGTAAAGCTGGAGCTGCGAGCCACCTTCGCTCACAGACCCCTTTATGGCCGACCCAGAGGTGGTCACAGCGCAGCGCTGAGGAGGAAATTTTAAAAAGGAAAAAAAAAAAGAGGGACCCCCCCCTCTCTTTTTTTTTTAATAAACCACACCCTGTATGTATGTATGTATATATATATATATATATATATATATATATATATATATATATATATATATATATATATATATATATGTATGTGTGTGTGTGTGTGTGTGTGTTTTGGATATTTTATAAAATCTTTAGTGGGTTTTTTTCTGTTTTAGAAGAGTTTTTATTTTTCATAGTTTTTTTGTGTATTTTATTTTTAGTGGATTTCAGCATGTTTTGTATATTTTTTCTCCATATGTTTTGTGTTTCTCAGTGTATTTTTGTGTATTTTTAACCTCCCCCAAAACAGAACAGTCAACTGACATGAAGTGTTTTGATGGAGTTTGATGGAGCATAAAATACTACATTAATGTGAAGACTATATCAGTAGTGGAATCTGCTAATGCGTCAGTCAGCTTAGACAAACATTTTAAGAGCAGATATTCTCTTCTTTCTTGAGTCTGTTTGTGCATGAAAAATTAAATGCAATTAATATAGATTAAAAATAAATATTTGATTATGATTAATCCAAATTAATACAAAGCAACCCTGTGATTAATCTGATTAAATATTTTAATCATTTGGCAGCCCTAGTTTTTTGCCATACATCCCTTGCTATAACTTGGTTCATCTTTCGTAGCCTCACTGTGTCACAGATATTTTTTTATTTAATTTTTTTTTTTACAGCGTATGAATATGCATTGTGTTTTGCATCCTGATTGGCTAAGACAGTGTTTCCCAACCACTATACTGTGGCACATTAGTGAGCAGTGAGAAGCCATCAGCTGTGGAAGATTATCCACTGTCACCTGACTGGTTCTATAAGAGAGTCATGTGATATAGATATGTATGACTGCATCAACCAATGATCCACTTAACAACAATAGTGTGCTATTTCTCTTTGCAAAAGAGAAATGGCGCGCACACACAAACACACACACACACATAAATATGGGAGTGTTAAATATTCAGTGTCAGTGTTAAATAGAGTGTTGGTATTGCATTGACACCACATTATTTTAAAACAACACTGTGCCTGATGCTTTTGTTAAATTAATGTTGTTAAATCAGAGTATTGTTAATATTAGTGTTAAACAAATCCAGATTGGTGTCAATCAAATCACATCCTTATGTAAGAGTTGTAGAATGTTTGACGGATTGAAGAAAAATTTCCAAGCCAACCATCGCCATCTTGTTTTTCACAAGAGCCGGTGCAGTTGCTCATTGTTCCGGAGACCCTTAGGGGACATTGGGAGTAGGGAAAAAAATGGAGTCAAGTATTGTGAGATCTCACAACACTTTTGCAAAAATAGATGGTTACGTCATGACTCTGTGTAGCTGCCATGTTTACAGCTGCCATGTGGCTTACCATTATTTACCATTACTATATCACCATGGTAACCCATTGACTGTTAAGTGGTTTCTATTTTTAACAACAAATAGTGTTAAACCACCGAAAACTGAGTGAATTTTTTAGTAACACTGGCTTATTTATTGTGTAGTGATGCATGGATTAACAGTTTACCCACAAACCCCAGGTATGGGGTCGGGGCAGGAGAGATACATATGCCTCCCATGGACCTTATTCACCCGGAACTTTCAAAAGACATTGAGGGGTACGTACAATGCACCCTCACTACTACATCCCGAAATGTCCATCCTCAAAGAGGGAAAAATCATACTGTGGACAGAACTTCCATCGTTTCCCTACAGATAAGGCCCTTCGACATGAGTGGATCAAAAACATACAGACGGACCCTGGTCCATATTTCACAGTAAGATAAGGATAATTATGTACACTGAAATGCATTAGCTAACACATTAAGCTTAGCTTACCAGACTAGCATCAATGATAAATCGCGCTAACAGCCATCTAATCAACCTAATGTCACCATGAAATAAGAAAATATGAATGTGTAATTACATAGCACTACATTTTATATGCGATTTCAACATTGTTCTTTCCATTTTATGGTTACCGTGTGGATAGCTGTCAGTACTGATGATATGCTAGCGGTGCCATTAGCCTACTTAAACTTTATGTAGCCTTCAACCTAGTTACTGTAGCCTTTCAGTAGGACATCCCGGGGAATACTGCAGTCCTTAAACACCCATTTTTTAACAATATCGATCTTTAACTCCTGCATGATGGAGAGATTGGTGGTCCAAACTGCTGGCATGTTGCCAACCCAAACGTCCACTGAAGCTAGTGATTGACAACGTATGGAACTGTGTAATTCTGTTTAACTTCTGTACCCCTCAAGTGTAAAAATGGCCGCCAGGTGAATAAGTTTTTCAAAGTGTGCCTCCCCTAAAACAACTAAAAAAGAACCTCCTCAGGCTTATTCACATGTTATTGTTACGGGATAGATTGTAAATTTAAATATTTTTCACCAAAACAAAGACAAAAATTGGACATTGTCATTATTTACATTACAGTAAACTGAAAAAAAAAAAACATTTGACTGTAGGTCATATCCATCTTTATGTGGAACCTGAACTAAACTAAACTAAACTTTTACCAAATGTGTCCCATGAGCCACATTGGAACCTTTGGGCCACATTTGGTCCCTGCAAATAGTATTGGGCTCTCATAGAAATCTTCTCAAACATGCACCATGTTTGAGAAGATTTCTATGAGAGCCCAATAAAGGGTTAAAGGTGACTGTTTCTCAACTTGATCCAAAACATCAGATAGTGTAAAAATACAGGGAATTTGTGAGAATGTATCTACTTTTTTCTCCAAACTAACCCCTCTCTGAGACACCCTAACCAATTATGTATCTTTCCAATTTTGCAACTTTCAGGGCAAAAGGCCTCACGCTCTCATCTTGAGCTGTCTAAAGGTTTGCCAGAACCTCTTTGACGTTACATGATTATTAATATCCTTACTACACCTGCCCCAGAGCTCATGAGAAGAGCTGCTGTATTCTTAATGGTGCACAGAGGAAAAGGAAAAAAAAAACAAAACCATATTGAGCAATTTCTTTTTTTTTTTATCGTTATAATTGCTCTTTATTCTGTGAACAGAAAAGAAATAAATGAGCTGAGCACAATATGTACAGTGATTTTCAATTAGGCTTTGACCTCTTTTGTATTATTTGTTATGTGTATGAGTTTGAAAAAAAAAAAAAAAAAGCATTCTGTACACTATTTCATTTTAAATAATAATGTGCTTACAGAGAATTGTTGTCGAAACTCCTCTTTCAATGTATCTGTAAATGTCAGCATCTCATTATGGGATAAATAACAATGGTATTTCACTTTCCGAGCTGGTGCTGCAGGGGTGGTGAATGATTAGGTCAATATTATATTGGTGGTGCTGAAGGAGTACATGCTGAACAGAGGACACAACACTAAAGGTCTTTTATTAATGGAATCCATCAGCGGGTTGATGGATGCCATGTTAGGGGCGTGATGATTGCATTGGCTGTGTCCCCAAGCCTCGACATAAGCATATGTTGCTCCTCTTTGTCGTGTTTATTCACATCTCTAGCTGTCAGGAGCAAACTTGAGGTAATTGTCAGTCATGAAGAGAGTCAACATTTAATCTTGAAGAAGCCATCCGTGGCAGTTTGTTTCCAGTAAATGCCACAAACCGGGAGGACAAAGCTGTTAGGTCAAAAGCATGCGAGTTAGGGTCAGGGGTCAAGCACACTATGTGGTCTTTGTAGTGAACTGTTGGGCGAGGTTCATTTCCCACTCTCACACAACAAAGGTGCACCCTTCACGTCTTCTACCTTTGAATCTCATCAACACCAAAGGCTCCATGAAATATGTATAGCTTAGCAGAGCTTAACCCTTTCATGGATGCTACCAGGTCAAAGTACTCACATTGTGTACTTAAGTAGAAGTACAGATACTTATGTGGAAAACTACTCTGGTAAAAGTAGAAGTACTGATTCAACTGCTCTACTTAAGTAAAAAAAAAATACACGTCCTTAATTGTAATAAAGTACAAAAGTATAAAGTAAAATTGTATTTTTTGTCATGAATGCAATAATAAATTTGATAAGTTTCCAAAGTATCAAAATTAAACCTTTTAATAGTGAGTTACTGTGTTTGATCAGGTCACAGTTACTCAGTTTTGTGGGTATGGACAGGAAATTTAGGGGAAAAAAAGGCACAATTGTGAGAAAAATTCATCATGAGATTTAGTTATAAGTTCTAAATATAAATATGAGATTGCAAATTTTTAAGATAAAATGTCAAATTAGTGAAATTAAAAGTCAAAGTTATGAGATAAAAAGTCTAAATGATGAGATAATAGTCATATAACGATAATATATAACGTCACACGTTCTCTCCTTCACTGTTTTTTTCCTCTGAAATTAGTTATTTTTCATACTGTCACATCTGTTCAGTTTGAAAAAATAATGAGTTTATTCTGAAAAGTACAGATATTTATACAAAAATGTAGTAAGTAAAAGTAAAAAGTTGCCAGAAAAATAAATACTCAAGTAAAGTACAGATACCTAAAAAATCTACTTATCTCACAATTTTTACTTTTTATCATAGTTATGCATTTTTATCTCTTATTTATGACTTTTTAAATTTCATAATGATGACTTTTTTTTTTATCTCAATTGTGACCCCCCCCCCACTTTTTCCTAAATGTTCTGTCATTACCCATAAAACAGAGTACTGTGACCAAACACATTTTCTACACAGTAATTTACTTTTAAGGGCTTCAGTTTGAAATACTTTTGAAACTTTTCTGATCTTTCCTGGTTAAATAAGTACTTAATTTACTTTTTACTTTATTACAATTGAGAAGTTGTACTTTTTTACTTTTACTTCAGTAAAGGAGTTCAATCAGTACTTCTTTTACCAGAGTATTTTTTTCCACACAAGTAGGTGTACTTCTACTTGAGTAGACAGTGGGAGTACTTTTACCACCTCTGTCAGTGATGCAGTAACTACATCTATTTTCACTGCTTTTATCAGTTCATCATATTTATTGGACTTTAGAAGAGAACTAATGAGACATTTGACATTTGGCGCTAGCTAAGTCGTATCTAATTTCAGCTAAAGTCAATGACAATAGCTGCATTTTCATTATCCTTGGAAATACATAAACCTGATCTGCAGTGACAAGTTTGAGAATAGATCGGTTTTTAATTGTTATTAGACCATAAATAATAGGTGTTTTTTTTCCATAGAAAAAGACTGTTGTCTTGGACTAATGTTTGGACTAAAACTGGACTAAAATATCTTGTATTAATGTCTGATTAAAAGTAGACTAAAATGTTGAGACTTTTAATCGACTAAAATATGACTAACAAAAATGATTTGTGAAGGACTAAAAGTGACTAAGAATAAGAAGGAACTAAAATTTAAAAAAAAAAAAAAAAGGGGGAACAAAATTACCAATGGAACTGTTACTGTGACTATTTTATAATGCATATGGAAATGAGTAAAAATAGTCCCTGGGCCAATCACGGGTTAAAAACGTCCTCCTTCCTCTCATTAATGTAACCCATTTAAAAACAGTCACTGCTCATTTTCAGGTGCTTTTTCAAGTTTGAAGTTGTATTACTTTTCACAGGAGCATAGTTGCTTCACTTGCAAAAATGTAAATACTCCTCTGTAATTCTTTTCGTTGCTTCCCTGGAGGTGAGTGTAACGCAGCATGCGGCTCAGCGGCGTAGCTCAAAGGCGCTCCCAGGGATTGCGAAGGAGGGGTGGGATCTGAACACGAACCCTTCTGAAATCAGTGCTGACACTTATCATCACTTTGT
Organism: Siphamia tubifer; assembly: GCA_020466265.1. Lineage (NCBI taxonomy): Eukaryota > Metazoa > Chordata > Actinopteri > Kurtiformes > Apogonidae > Siphamia > Siphamia tubifer. The sequence continues at coordinate 24,504,960 of CM035802.1, read as the reverse complement.
ATGCTGGCAGTTCTCCAGGGAACAGCCTGTTAGCTTTTGTTTTTCGCTTGTTTACCTTGTAGCGAGGGAGGGAGAAGGGTAAAAAAGCATAAAAGAAGCCATGAAAACACACAGATACATGCTTGTCCTTTTCTCTAGAACTACTGCGCAATGTTCTGGATTTGAATTTTCATTTTCCCATTTTGTGAACCACTGAAAATCATGTTTGAAAAGTGTGTAATTCTGTTTTGTTCCTCTTTACACCCATCTGAAAAAGCACACCAGGCCTCCAATAAAACACAAAAAACAACTATATATATATATATATATATATATATATATATATATATATATATATATATATATATATATTCTGTCCCACAAAGTAAAAAGGCAGTAACTGCACAGACACCAAACTGAGAAAAATGACCTTAAAGTTCTGTTGTTGTTCAGCCTCAGTAGTTGTAGGTAGATTATTGGACATGAGGCAGTTATTGTTACTGTATATTAACTAGTTCTACAGAACCACAGAGTGCCTTATATGTGGATTCGTTCTGGTAGAGCTTAGTGACTGGGAATTTAGACTTTTTATCTCATCATTTTTTTTTTTTAATCTCATAATTGAGTTGTTTTATCTCATAATTTAGAATTTTTATCTCATAATTTTGACTTTTTATCTCATTTTTCTTTTTTTAATCTCATAATTGAGTTGTTTTATCTCATAATTTAGAATTTTTATCTCATAATTTTGACTTTTTATCTCATTTTTCTTTTTTTAATCTCATAATTGAGTTGTTTTATCTCATAATTTAGAATTTTTATCTCATAATTTTGACTTTTTATCTCATTTTTCTTTTTTTAATCTCATAATTGAGTTGTTTTATCTCATAATTTAGAATTTCTATCTCATGATTTTGACTTCGCTTAATGCGACTGAAAAACCTTCATAAAAAACCTTCATTGACAGTACACCTTATAGTGTGTAAAACATGGTAATTCCATAATGTGTTTCAGTCTAGTACAGGGATTGAATATAAACTAATGGGGCAGGGTCCTAAATGGACATTGGTAAGAACACAGTAATAGTCTTTACTGCCTTTTTGTTTAGTTTTACTAGTACTTTTTGCTAACACTCACCAATTTTTTTCTAAGACGTCAGACATTTCAGATGATTTATTACATGACGAAGAATGATTTTAATATTGCACAAAAAACAATAACTAATTTTTACCAAAAAATTTTGTTACACTGCCTTTTTACTTTGTATGGCAGTATATATATATATATATATATATATATATATATATATATATATATATATATATATATATATATATATATATATATATATATATGAACTAGTGTAAAACCCCAAGACACACGTTGCAAACAGTGTGTTTGCGTCTCTCTTGAGGAGAACACAATTTCGTCCATTCAATGGACTGTGCACAATTCAAACTGGCAACAAAAGTCCATACCTACAGGCAACCTTTGAGCAATACTGCATCCAGCACCACAAAAACAGCCTCTGCTGCTGCTCAAGCACCTTTAATCAACAATCGCCCTCGAGACATTTCACAGAGCAGCCGGAACATGTGGGTTTAACAGGGTCTCTACATGGTAGATACACAACGTATAAAAGCCAAAATGAAATGTGGAACAATACACATTTGAGAAATAGCTGCGAAAAAAGATATAAAAATACCCCAGGAATAAATAATATGCAGCATTTACTGCAATGAAACAAAAGGGTTTTTCAGTAAATACATGCTATTACTGCACTAATGAGGCGCCGTATTTACATTCAGGAGGGAGTTGATGCTCGTTAAATAAAACGTATATAAAACTCAAGTAAAGGGCAACTGAAAAGGAAGGTTAGGGTTACAAAAAGAGAAGAAAAAAAACACTAAAAATGCCGAATGAGGTTGGGTGGTGCGGTGGGTTGGGTTGGGGGGCGGGGAGGGGAGGGGAGGGGGGGGGGGTCTTTGGTGCAGCTGTCACTGACATCAGCTCTCGACATGCTTGGCTTTTCATCTATTCACTCAGGCATGTTCTGGTGAGTAGCCATAGCGCTGTGCTGAGACACAGAAAGGCTCGGCGGCTCTCTCTCATTTGGAGATTTGAAGAAAGGAAGCGGGGGTGGGGTGGGCGGGGGGGTATTAGTGATCACCATGGAGAACGTGTTACCCCTTACATGTAATGTACAGATGTATGGGATCTGTACACACTGGCTTCATTTGACTACTGTTTGTTTTGTTACTTCATTTTTTTGTTATTTTCATTTGACTGCATCTGCTTTGATTATTTCATTATCCTGGTCCCTTCTTCCACATCTGTTATGCTCTTTATGTTTTGTTTTTTTGCTTTTTTTTTTTTTTTTTGCTTTGTCCTTTTTGTTTGTTGCATGAATTTTTATGCTTTCGACTCTATCTGTCCTCCTTGTTCTTTCTCAGTTGTTGTTTTTTTTATGTAAAATCTGGTCATTCAAATATGTATGTGCATGTAGAAGGATGGATGTGTGCGACCGATGCATTTCTAGAGTTGAGAAAAGAGCTGAGATTGGTTTTTTTTGTTTGTTTGTTTGTTTTAGCTGAATGTGATTTGGTTAAAAATCATATTCAGAATCAAACTGCTGAAAATCAAGCATAATTTATGGCCATAGAAACAACCTCACTGTTTATTATATATTTTTATTTATCAATTTTTTTCCTCAGTGTTTTTAACTCTTTAAACCTCCTAGGGTCCACATTATAGGCCAGAAGTAGTCACTCAAAAATATCAAATGTCAAATATCAAACCACCCAAACCTATCCCAAATGTCACATGATCAAATTTAGTTTGACAACAGATATTCTCACACATTGGAAGATATAAACCACTATCAGATAAAATATCCACAGCATGTACAATCACTGATTTGTTCAAAAATAAAAAATGTCAAACAGCTGATCTGAACCTTTATCTTTCATAATAATCCACAGAGGAACCATATTCCAACAAAAACATCCAAATTAAACAAAATAAATGTCCATATATAGTCCAAAACACATCAAAACATCAATAAATATCCACAAATGTTTTATCTATTGCATCATTTAACAGGACCTGCCTCCAATATCCTAGTTTTCATCTTAATAGTTTCATTTATAATATAATCAAACACCAATTGCATACTATTAAAATGGATCAAGAACAGCATTCAATTGCCTTTATTAAGAAATTTAGGCAAAATTGAGTGGAAGTTTAAAGGGTTAATGTGATTGCATGTTTTAAATTAACCTAGTGTTCCACTGAGTTAGAAAAAAATCCATTTATTTGGAATTTTATTTTTTAAAATGCAATATCAGAAAGTGACATACTGTATGAAAACTATGAAATAAAAATATGTTTGTTGTTTTCTCACATTTTATCATACTCTTAAACTAGTTATTACTTGCTTCATGGAGATAATATACTTTTATGTTTAAGAAAATTAATTATACTCAAACAATCATGTGACATCTGAACCGATTTATACAGAACAGCAAAGTTTCAGTGATGGTGTGAATGACAGTGTATGGGATGATGCATAATGTTCACTGGTATTTCCATATTTTAATTATTCTGTAGAGGTTTGGGTTAATTCCTACAAAATGATGATACAATGGTTATCATTGCACCACTGCAAAAAAAAAAAAAAAAAGTTCAGAAGACTCATGCAGGATATCTGTGGTGTTTAATTTGTGTCAATGCATTCACAGAATATTTTTAAAAGTGGAGGCATAAAAATATCAATTCAAAATACAGAATTAAAAAAAATATTCAAATGAAAAATCTATAATAATAGAGTGTAATGTTTCATGGACAGTTAAGTAAGCATATGAAGCTGCTCTGGCCACAGCAGCTACTCTGCTTCTGATTGGCTACGCTTACTTAGCTGTCCGTCAAACAGAAATAAACCAATAGTAATCCACCAAAGGAAGTCCCGCCCCCACCAACCACCAAAAAGTCAGGGAGCACAAACGAAAAGGCTGAAGTCTTAATAAAGGGAAAAGGCAACAAGCAAAACTGAGAAAGATGCGAAGGCAAATATTTAACACAAATTAAACACCATTAAAACTTGGAACACACTAAAAAAACTCTTCTTAATATCCTTAAAGTTCAAGGATCTGGTAGATTTCAAGACTGGACAAATCATCTATAGGGCAAATAATAAAATGCTTCCAGGCAATATATATAAAAACTATTCACAGAAAGATAAAGTGATTATTATTTAAGAGGAGAATTGAAATTTAAACATAATGCTCATACTAAATGTAAAAACATATGCATCTGTGGAGTGGTTTTGTGGAATGGACTATATTTTTCAATTTAAGAAACTGTATATATATATATATATATATATATATATATATATATATATATATATATATATATATATATATATATATATATATATATATATATATATATATATATTTATTTATTTATTTTATTTTATTTTTTTCTAAATACACTAGGGAGAAATGAAAAGAAACACTGGTTGATAGTAATGTTTGTCAGGGAATTATTTAATCATGTACAGTATATCTGGGATAGGACTGGGTAAGCATTGCTTCTATGTGGAACATAAGTTATTTTGTAAATTAATATATTTCTGACTTTATTAGCATTATTTATGGACAGTCAAAACAATGATATCTTACGTGTTCTGTTTAATGTCTATCATGGTTTGTTTTTGACATGATTACCAAAATAGTTTTTGCTCTATTGTTTATTTTATTTAGTTTAAATGTGCAAATAAATTAATAAGTGTTTACTATGTTGGGTGATATCCATGAATATAGAAGAGAACAATTGCTGTCCACTGTAGCGACCACTGTGCATGAAAGGGTTAAAATAATGACAAGGTCTGCGTGGTTCAAAATGAGGTGAAAAAAAAGAAGCAATTTAACCGACTGGAAAATCTATATAAATTCATCTGTTTGATGGTTTGACAGAAGGTACAAAGCAAGTGCAGATATCTCCTTTTCGAGGATTAATAGGGAATATGTGAGGAGGCAGTTTCCCGCAGGGATAAGGCAGGGTTCGCTGCTCTCCCTCTGACGTAGACACTGTTCGCATAAAAGAACTGGCTTTCAATCAAAGTCAGGAACGATTTGGAGAAATTCAGGCTGTCATTTATACACTTTGTCTCCATCAGACAACAGAGGCTCATATCTGCACCTGCTGCCTGAGTCACCACACCTACGAAACAACAGCTGTTGCTATGTGAAGGGAATTAATTCTGGTGTTGTATCGTCTACTGTAAGTCGTAAACATATAAATATACACTGTTCGCACTCTTACGGGTTTGTCTACACTGTTACATTTGCACATTTTTAGATTTCCTTTTTCAACTACATTTAAAATTAGGTTGAAAACGTTCCATGTTTGAGAGGTTATTTAAAAGCAGACTGAAGTCACAGTTCAGTCTAAGCTGTAATGAGGAGCTGTAATGCTAGAATGTCCTAAAAAAATCTGAATAACATGAAATAATTGAAATGTTTTAAGAAAAACAAGCACAATTTTAAAAATATTTTGTCTCGATTGCAGTGAACATTCTAATTACAAATACACAAAACATTTGGTTACAGGCAGAATATTAGTAAAAGTACACAGACTTCTAATAAGATGTTTCAGGTTGTTCATATTTTTTCAGGTTATTCACATTTTTTGTAAAAAAAAATTGTTTGTTAATATACAGATTTTCCTTTTTTACACTAAAACAAAGATAACATCTGCAGTTTTCATTATTCATTGATTGTTAAGATATTTAGTGTCATTCATCCAACGGGCCAGATTGGACCCTTTGTCGAGCGGGATTTGGCCCCCGGGTCTTATGTTTGACACCTGTGATCTATAGCCTGTCCGTCCATGGGAGTAGATCTCTCTTTCAGTGTGGTTCTCCTCAAGATTTCTTCTTTTTTCCCACTGGGTTTTGTTTTTTTTTTTCTTGCCAAGAAGGATGGTCTAAGAACAGGCGATGCTTAGGACTTCATTGATTTCTGTGGTTGATTGTTCTCTCCTGTAAAGCCCTGTGAGACGACGTTGTTGTGATTTGGGGCTCTATAAATAAAATTGAATTGAATTGAATGGAATTAACTTCTTCATGTATACTGGTCACTACAGTGGATAGCTACTCTACAGCTGTTCTCTTATATATCCATAGTTTTTTTTTTTAGTTTTAGTTGCATATCACAGTCATAACACATCATCCCATACAATGTCATTTATACCATAACTGAACTAACTGTTTGCTGTTCTTAATAAACCTCATCTGATGTCACATGTTTGAGTGTAAATCAATTGCTATTTTTTACTTATGTTTTTTTGTTTTTTTTGTTGTTGTTTTTTTGGCCAGCATTTATCTTTTCATTTAGTTGTCTGTCCGTTTGTTAGCAAGATAACTCAAAATATTATGGACGGAGTTGGCTGAGATTTTGAGGAAAAGTGGTTGTGTGTGTGTGTGTGGGGGGGGCTATTGCTCATTTAGGTCCTTTAGGTAGGGGTGGAGGCTGACCTGCCTGTTCTAGTTATTACACTATAATTCACTTTAAATAATACAACATAAAACTGGACAAAATATGAATAGTTATAATTTACAGTATTAACAGTATGTATCATGATTAACAGTACAGACAGATAGACAGGTAGGTAGGCAGGTAGACAGACAGACAGGTAGACAGACAGACAGACAGGTAGGTAGATTCTGTTATATATTCTTATTCTATTTTATTTATATTTCATTCTCTTATTCTATTCTATTGTATCTTATTCTGTTATATATTATTCTATTGCATTTTTGTTTACCTTATTTGAATATATTCTGTTCTTTTATCTTATTCTATTCTATTCTATTCTGTTCTACTGTATGTACTCAGCCAAGACTCATCTTCTTTTTGTCAAGCGAAACAAGGTGATAATGTAGATGATTCTTTATCCGCAAAGTTGCATTAAATAAAAATCGAACGTGGGTGTCGGTAACACGTATCCATTCCTTGGGGCTGTGCTTAATATAACCCTCTAACATAACACACTCATAGCCTGTTGAGCTCAGGAGGCTTTGACAAACGGAAACAATTAGATCTGACAGAATGCAATAGAGCAGCTTGTGTTTTGTGTCGGTGAAAGTTCCAAAGCCAAAAGCCTCACTGTTTGAGTCAAGACCCCATCTCTCTAAAAAAAAAATAAATAAATAAAAAAAAATGACTGACTGCTATTTGAATAAATGATAGTGTGATCTGAGGTTCATTCTTCTAGTGGCAAAAAAAAAAAAGAACTGTGAAACCAAAAGAGGGCATTTAAAGTATTCAGTGTGGCTTTAGAAAGTGACAGATTCTTTTATTCATCTGTGCTTTACAGAAATACTGCACATGCTGTTGTGTACACGGTAGTACTACTGCACCTGCTGAAATATCATACACGCAGTCAGTGATCAATCATTTATCCACAGCAGAATTAAATCAACTATTTTATTGTATTTCATTTATTTTATGATATTAATATTTATTTACATTTGGAAATATATTAAGGATGTGACCTCGTTTAGACGACAAAAGCATTTGAAACATACAACGCACATATCACAAATACCAAAAAGCAAAAGCTACGACTTAAAAACAGGAACAACTGAGGATAAAAGAAGTTAGAAGCATTGATTTAAAACAATATATTTGAAACATACAATGCCATTTCAGAATTACCAAACAGTAAAAGTGATAAAGATGAACTACAAAACAGACATGTACTTAGAAACAAGAGCAACTGGAGGTAAAGTAAGAGGTAGGTAGGTAGGTAGACAGACAGACAGACAGACAGACAGACAGACAGACAGACAGACAGACAGACAGACAGATAGATAGATAGATAGATAGATAGATAGATAGATAGATAGATAGATAGATAGATAGATAGATAGACAGACAGACAGACAGACAGACAGACAGACAGACAGACAGCTAGACAGACAGCTAGACAGACAGCTAGACAGACAGACAGACAGACAGACAGACAGACAGACAGACAGACAGATAGATAGATAGATAGATAGATAGATAGATAGATAGATAGATAGATAGATAGATAGATAGATAGATAGATAGATAGATAGATAGATAGATAGACAGACAGACAGACAGACAGACAGACAGACAGCTAGACAGACAGCTAGACAGACAGACAGACAGACAGACAGACAGACAGACAGATAGATAGATAGATAGATAGATAGATAGATAGATAGATAGATAGATAGATAGATAGATAGATAGATAGATAGATAGATAGATAGATAGATAGATAGATAGATAGATAGATAGATAGATAGATAGATAGATAGATAGATAGATAGATAGATAGATAGATAGATAGAAATTAATGTAATACGGTAAATGACCAGTGAGGGCTTTAAAAACAAGTACAATTCAATGTTAATTATGTTAAATCCAATTGTAATGATCACGTAACAAGTTTGGGTAAAAAGAGAAAAAGAAAACTAAACTGCCTTATTATTATAAGTTCTTATTTTACTTTATTTTTCCATCAAACTGAGCCTTTCGAGGACATCATGTTTGGCTCTTATTAGTATTCTTCATCATTTTATAATATTTTACAATGAAAACTATTAGTTGCAGTAGTAAATACCAGGGTCTCTTTGAGGCTCTCAGAATATCTTCCATCTCTACTCGGCCTTGTCTACATTCACAATTGAGACTTTTTTGTTCCTAAAATCTATTTGTTCTTGATCATGTAATAGTTTGCTATTCTATAGTGCATATTAACATTAATTTTATACAATATTTAGTCTATATCAGGGAGGTCAAACTAATTTATTTCAGGGGCCACATTCAGTCTGATTTGATCGCCAGTAAAATGAAAATGTAATAACCTATAAATAATGACAACTCCACATTTTTGTCATTGTTGTAGTGCCCCGTTAAATTCTGAAAATATCTAAATGCAAAAAAAACGCTCAATTTCATAAGGAGAATAACGGCAATTTTAACAATATTCTGCCTCAATTTATCATTATTCTATGTGTTTTATTATGAATCAGTTCTACAAAAATACTAAACCCTTAATAACAGAAGCAGAAAATAGTTCAAATTGTGTCTAATTTTCTTTAGACAGTCGAGGTTATTCATATTTGTTCAGGTTCTTCACATTCTATTGTTAAATATTTTCATAATTCAATATTATTTTTTGCCGTCAATGACAGAAATTTGAAGTTGTCGTCATTTATTGGTAAAAAAAAAAAAAAAAAAACGGAAGAAAATATGTAGTCATTTAATAGGTTATTATGGTTTTCATCCCACAGGCCACATTTAAACTATTGGTGGGCCACATTTGGCCCCCGGGCCTTATGTTTGACATCTGTGGTCTATATAATGTATATTATTATAGACAAGGGCAGAAACACCAGGTGCAAATTAGAATAGATCTGGTACCAATATTCCTTTGGAGTAAAACATATTCTCTTGTTAATTATAAGAAGTTCACATTTTTACCCTTGAGTTTTTTTTGTTGTTTTGTTTTGTTTTTATCAGTAATGCAAACGTGGTAAAATTTCATTAGTTTTTTTAGTTTCACGCAACAAACTGCACATTATAACACGCATTTTGTAATTAACTGCCCCGACGCATTTTGTAATAAATTTCGCCGCATTATGTAATAATGTAATAATATTACATTTTGAGAAGATTATTACAAAATATCCTCTAGAAAATGTAATAACATGGTGCATTACATAATAACAATTCTAAAGCGTAGTTTCTTTGTTAATTGTATTTTACTTTATTTTGGGCATCCATTTTAGGCTGAATTTGCCAGAAAGTGTTTTCTGCTTGTTTATAGAGCTGCTGTGACCAGATCATTTATCCAATAACATTCATTTTAAAATGAAATTGCCTCAAAAGGCTAAACAAGCAACAAAAATTCCTACTTCCAAAATATATCCGTAATTTCAAATTATCCTAATGTCTAATAAGTCTAATTACCAGCCAAGACTTGACTTAATATCACACCACCAAAGCACCTGCTGCTGCAAAATGGAATAAATTATTACATAATGTGGCACAATTTATTACAAAATGAAATGAAAACGTTATTACATTTTGGATGTTTACTGAATTAAAAAAATTTATGTTATTCCAAAATACGGCAAAAAAAAAACACAAAAAGTAAAGTGTGTCGCACCCAAACTTTCTCAAACCCCTTTTATCTGATGCCTAATGTGAACTTTTAAACTTTCAAACATTTCACATATCATCCCTACTTTTTTTTTTTTTTTCTCTCCACATTTACTTCAGTCAAAAGAAGAATAGTGTGTTTAGAGTAAACTTTGACACAGACAAGTTAATTAAAGACATGTTGGAGTGCTTCCCAGGCCTTTCAATCTGGTGCCCCCGCTGCCTTTTCTGGGTTGCCAGCATCGCCACCATGCCGATTTGTCATCCACATCAATGAAAGTAATCAAGCTAGCAATCAGAGCGAGCTTTTACTTTATTTTGTATTTCACATATGTGTGTTTGTGAGTGTGTGTGTGTGTGTGTGTGTGTGTGTGTGTGTGTGTGTGTGTGTTTGTGGCACTGAGCTGCCCTCATCACAGAGATGCACATAAATGGGAGACAGGAATAGTCGTCGCTTTCAAAGTATTATGGAGAAGGGAATCAAAGTTCTTTTTGGCGTAAAAAGCCTTCTTAGATGTGAACGCCGTGACGACTTTTTTTTCATGTCCGAGTAAATCGGGATGGAAGTGACAGCCTGCTGATGGAAAAATCTAAACAGAAACAAAAACAATGAGAAGAAAAGTCTATTTACATATGTATCATCCCTAAATGATGTACAGTTGTCATGTGTCGTGTTTGGTGGTAAACAAGACACAAACACTGCAAGCGAAAAAAAATAAAGAAAAAATTCCAAGTAAATACGATTCCATGAGAGTTAAACTGACAAATGTATGAATGTGAATATAGCACAGAGGAGGTCAAAGTACTTCACTAGAAGTAAAAATACTGTGGTATAAGTAGAAGTACTGATTCAACTCCTTCAATGAAGTAAAAGTACAACAGTACAAGTTCTGAATTGTAATAAAGTAAAAAGTAAAAGTGCTTATTTTTTTGGTATGAATGAAATAAAACTTATTTAACCAAGAAAACATCAGAAAAGATTCAAAAGTAAGTCACAATATCTGTTTTACTAATTTATGAGTTATTTATTATATTGTCAAATTTGTCTCGTTTGAAAAAGTAATGAGTCTATTGTGAAAATGTAAAGACATTAAAGTACAGATATTTATATAAATGTAAAGAGTATAAAGTACATATATTTGTATAAATGTAAAGAGTATAAAGTACATATATTTATATAAATGTAAAGAGTATAAAGTACATATATTTGTATAAATGTAAAGAGTATAAAGTACATATATTTATATAAATGTAAAGAGTATAAAGTACATATATTTATATAAATGTAAAGAGTATAAAGTACATATATTTGTATAAATGTAAAGAGTATAAAGTACATATATTTATATAAATGTAAAGAGTATAAAGTACATATATTTGTATAAATGTAAAGAGTATAAAGTACATATATTTATATAAATGTAAAGAGTATAAAGTACATATATTTGTATAAATGTAAAGAGTATAAAGTACATATATTTATATAAATGTAAAGAGTATAAAGTACATATATTTATATAAATGTAAAGAGTATAAAGTACATATATTTGTATAAATGTAAAGAGTATAAAGTACATATATTTATATAAATGTAAAGAGTATAAAGTACAGATATTTATACAAAAATGTAGGGAGTAAAAGTAAAAAGTTGCCAGAAAAATAAATACACAAGTAAAGTACAGATACCTAAAAACTGTACTTAAGTACGGTAAAGGAAGTACTTCTACTTAGTTACTTCTACCTCATATAGCACCTGCATAAACTTCTAAAAATATGCGATATGCAGACTTAATGTTAGACTTTTTTTGCACAGCAGGTGCCAATAAAAACAAAAAATTGCTGAGGTGACATTCCTGGAGGCACACGAACACACAATGACAAAACCACATATAAACCTGTAAAAATACAAACAGACCTGGTTTTCAGCGCAGGGTTCACAGTACAGTACAAGAGGCTACACTGGACTATAAATATCCTTTGACATATTGTTCTGAACCTGACGTCCCAGGCACATTTTCAGGCTCCAACTGTGACTCATCCAGAGTTACGACCCTCTGACTCCACTAAAAATATTATTGTTTGGTTCAAAAATAATGTTAATGTCGACACTTCAAACTAAAATAGCTCTGACGTTCATTTATGTGAATTATTGATTTATTTATTTATTTTATAAAAAGGCACACGGTGTTCACCACAGTTTCTATTTATTGTATTTGAAAAGCACTTTGTCCATTTGATTTGAACCATAATAATACATTTGTGAAGTTGAACTGAGATTGAAATCTTAACCCTTTGATACATTCTGGTCACTACAGTGGACCAGATAAGGCTGAACCTCATTGTGCACATCCACACATAAGGGTAGGGGGGGTCTCAATTCACATTAAGGCAGAGGGGTAGGGGGAAGGGGAAGGGCTTTATACCCCTTCAAATGGAGATTTTCCAGAGGCAGACTCCAAACGGAGGGGTATGACAAATTTCCCAGAATACAATGCGAATATTTTTTTTTAAATGGCAGGATCTACAAAGGATGTGGAGTAATGGATAGATGCAGATACAGTGGTACCACTACTTACGGAAGACCCAGCTAATGAATAACCCAAGTAACAAAAAAACCTTTGCCTCAATTTTTCGTCTCTGATTACGAAAGAAAATTCTATTTACGAAAAGAAAAAAAAAAAAAACGAAATCCGTGAGATATAAATACTATATACATTACTGTATGTAACTACGTAATCTACATAAACATGTACGTAGCATCCCATTAGCTGTAAGAGAGCTACCCATGGTGCTTTTCTTGAGCCTTTTTGACTCCATCAAACACATTATTTACACAGTAACTCACTTTTAAAGGCTGTATTTTAGATACTTTTGAAACTTTTCTGATTTTTTTTTTTCTGGTTAAATAAGTATCATTGCATTCATGGCAAAAAATAATACAGTTTTACTTTTTACTTTATTACAAGTGTGAAATTTTTACTTTTACTTCAGTAAAGGAGTTGAATCAATACTTTGACTTTTTTTCAGTAGCTGTACTTGTACTTAAGTACATAGTGTGAGTACTTTGGCTACCTCTGCTGAAATGAACCGCTCTAGAGTTCACTTGATATTGACCCGACACCACCTTTACAGACGGACCAGAGTTCGGTTATTTATATATCACTTTTTAGTTTATCGACTTTTTATCATATTTGATTCGATTTTTTGTTTGAATGCTTTATTTTGAACATGTGCAGAATACAACAATAATCAATACAACAACAATAATACTAATAATAATAATAATAATAATAATAATAATAATAATAATAATAATAATAATAATAATAATAATAATAATAATACACAATATTTAAATTCTAATTTGAATAATAACTTATTTAATTTGAATTTATTTTGAATAGTTTTTATTGTTTTATCTTAGAGCTATTTGCATCCAGTATTTATTTATTTATTTATGTATTTAAGTCTATTTATCGTATCGTATCGTATCGTATCGTATCGTATCGTATCGTATCGTATCGTATCGTATCGTATCGTATCGTATCGTATCGTATTTGGTCTGCACCCAAGTTCGAGGTCAGCATTCACACAGACCCAAAAGAACCGCTCCAGGGATCGGTTTAACTGGATTAAACAAGGATGGGGTGAACCCGACCTAAGAGACGTAACAATTAGACTTTGCTGCGGTAATTATTGTCAGAGAAAGAATTTAAGTTTCACAAGCTTGTATCTTCTGCAGATTCAGACCTCGTGTTTATCTTTGTCACAACATCCTTTAGTCAAACCAAGCTCCAACTTTTCTACAGAACTTAAACTTTTCAGTTCATGTAATTTTCTACAGACGAAGGGCTGATATTGAATGACTTAGAATTTATACAATCACAGTACATTAAGCTGAAAAAGGCAGAAAAACAATCAGTGCAGAGACAGTTTTAAGAAAGAAAAACACACTTCTGAGCCCTATCACTTTCAAAAAAAGGTCACAATAATTTCATTTTTAGTCTTTTTTTCTCTTCTCCTGGTAGCTTAAATTAAGTAAGTAGACTTTTGTCACACTAGGACCGTGACAGTGGAATGTTAACTCAATTTTCTTTTGAGCTCTCTGCAGTTTTCATCAGATTTTTTGGCAGATATATAGTATATTTTTGGGAGGGGTCAGCTACTATACAGCAAAGCTCCATGCACCTGCAAAAACAAGCTCATTTAGTGAAATGTTCAAAACGTTGTCAGTGTGATTTGTCAGCCCATGAGTCCAATCTGTGTGTGGACTCTTCTAAAAAAGTTAAAATGTTCTAAAGTTTATGAAGTGCTCCATTCTGCCAACAAAGACGACAGGCTTTTCCAAAGTGGCTGCCTTCCATCTGTCTTGCAGCCGCTCCCCATTGGCTTTCATATCAAAAACTACTAAAAAAAAAAAAAAAAAAATGCCAGTTTGTTAAAATGTTAAAATCCTTCAAACCAGTTTTTTCTGAGGCTAAAGTAAAGACATTTATTTAAACTGTATAATAAATGGGTCAGTCTGTCATACAGTGACTTCTCTGTCCTTATGATTTACTGACTCATATTAACACATTCAGCCACATTTATTACAAATGGTGTAAATTATGTATTTAGGTCTACACCACTTATTACTGATGAATGTAATGCAATGTTATCATGTCCTTGGTGTCCTTGGTGAATGTTAAAACCATGAAATCATAAAAGAAATAATAAAAAATCATCAAATATTCTGTAGTTATCTTACAGACAAAGCTAAACGGCCTCTAATCGTGCACTTAAATCAGGTCAAACTACTGGGTTTTTTTTGTTTTTTTTAATCGTCCTTGAAGTCATGTTCCACTGTGTTAATATGTTCTTTATCACCTTCCAAAAATAGACGACAAATTCCTTTGGGATTATTTTTGAAGAAGTGACATAAACCTTTTTTTTTGTTTTTTCTGCTGGTATTCAGCTGCAAACTGAAGTAACTGAAGTAACCTTCAACTTTTACTTTTTTTTTTTTTTCTTTTTTCTTTTTTTTACCCACTATCCTGCATCTCACACCTTATAAGACTACATGCTCCTCATGATTGTCAAGGTGTTGCGATTAGATAAAAATGGTTCCACTAGGGCTTGATATCAACAAAAGGGAGTCATTCAATAGATCATAAAATCTGAATTAAAATCAGATGGGAATTGAGCGAGGGAGGAGAAGTGATTTTAGTGAATTGTGGACGATGGACGCAGACACCGGACGGACGACGGACAAAGCACGATGGCAGTAACTTATCGCGACTTTGTCCAGATGAGCTAAAAACTGACATTACAATTTTTTTTTTAACCCTGCGATATATATATATATATATATATATATATATATATATATATATATATATATATATATATATATAAAACAGCTGTGTGGTGCGACACAAACAGTCAAATAGATGAGTGGTCGACTTCTTGTTGCTTCTTGTTACCAAAATAAGTAAATAAAATTAATAATAAAAAAAAGTAAAATAACAAAAAAAATACACAAATAAACTAAGAAATACAAATAAAGGAATACAAAAAAATTATAGAATAAAAATACAAATAAAATAATAAAAACATATTAAAAAAATAAAAATAAATTCACATAACCGATGTTGCTTTTCCTTCTGGCACTGAGCCTTGGTTTTGGGTGATTTTCTCTTGTTGGTTGTTAATTATTAAACTCGCCCAAGATTGATTGGGAGACATTATTGTAATCAGTGTGCATGTATGTGTGTGTCTGTCTGTCTGCAGAGACATATCACACTATAACTAAATGAATACTTGAGATATCACCATTAAGTTACATGGGCATATATATATATATATATATATATATATATATATATATATATATATATATATATATATATATATATAGAGAGAGAGAGAGAGAGAGAGAGCTAATGTGCATCAGATGGCTTTGGCCATTTATGTTCATTTTGACACTTTTTCTACATTTAGTTTTTTTACTTTATAATTTTTTTCTTTAATTTTGTTCCATTTGTGTCTTACTTTGTTCATGTTACTAATTATATTGTTTTTTAAAAATTATTATTATTACTTTTTGTTCATTTTTTTGCTTCTTTTAATTCTTTATTTTTTTTTACTGTCGTACTGCTAAAGTCTCAGGAGTTAAAGGGTTAAACTGAATCATGTGGAAGAGGGAAATATCTAAAACATGCAGGACACCAACCCTGAAGGTCCAGAGTTTGTCTAAAGTATGTGTGAGGTTTTAAGAACTGTACTGAAAGAAGACACGTTCGCAGACATTAAAGCTCTGCAGGTGGATCCAGGTCGTTAGGATCGCGCTAAGATCGCACGACACTCATGAGACTCATAAGAGTAGCGTTAATTAAACGGTGAAGTGGTGTGCAACTGCCTAGAAAAGGATTTCGGGACAACACTTCAAATAGCTTATAGTCACTTCTATTTTTTTTTTTTTTTTTTTTTTTTAGACAGAGCAGCTAACTCAATTAGATATTCAGTCAGTCATTCATGCATGCGTTCATGTTTCTTCTTATTTTTATTTTATCTGCCTCATTGTGGCAACGGTGTCAATCAGTGTTTCCAGGTTCCCTCTGGGAGTCAGTACAGCAGCTTTATCCCTTTGTTTCAATAAGAAGCATTTAGTGTTCACAAATTCAGAAATTAGAATTTTAAAAACAGCTTTGGAACCTGACGTGTCATCACTGACAGCCTGTGCATATGCAATTTGGATGGATGTAACTCTTACACTATTTGTGCAATTGTAAAAAAATTCCAATTGTTTATGAAACCTGAGACGTTGCACTTTATAGAAAAAGATGGGTGACACTGGGAATTTTGGTATCGATC
This sequence comes from Siphamia tubifer, assembly GCA_020466265.1. Classification (NCBI taxonomy): domain Eukaryota; kingdom Metazoa; phylum Chordata; class Actinopteri; order Kurtiformes; family Apogonidae; genus Siphamia; species Siphamia tubifer. The sequence goes on along the minus strand of CM035802.1, from coordinate 24,487,921 downwards.
TGATCCCAAGTAAATGCAGGGATAGTATCGGTGATACCGATACTGATATTATCTACTGGAAATGTCACACTTATTGAATAGTTTTTAGATTTTGCCTTTAGTCAATTGAAAAGACAAATATTTTAGGCAAATGAACGTGTTTTTTTTTTTTATGAATGTACTACAAGTACAATAGAAAAATATTTAATAGTATAAAAACAATAAACACCCCTCCTTTTTTTCCTTCTACTACACAAAATTATTCAACTGTTGTTTCCTAGTATGGAATAGTGAGCCTCCACTAAACCAACCAAAAAAGTTTATGTCTACAAACTGTGTCTTTTACATTTGTGTTTTTCCCCATGACAATGACACATGACAAAAATATAACATCGTCTCCGGCCGCTCCGTCCTTGAGCCAGACCTGGGAAATTATGAACAATATTAACCCTTAGTAACCACAGAAATACTATCAAATGTAATTAAGTTCTCATTCTTACTCCCCACTGTGGAAATAATAAAGGATTATCTTTATAATAAATATAACAATATAAAATAAACAACAGGATGGTGCAGTGGTTAGCACTTGTGCCTCACAGACAGAAGGTCCCTGGTTCGATTCCCACACCAGACCTTTCTGTGTGGAGTTTGCATGGTCTGCGTGGGTTTTCTCCAGGTACTCCAGTTTCCTCCCACCATCCAAACACATGCACTGATAGGTTAATTAGTTAATCTAAATTGTCCATAGGTGTGAATGTGAGAGTGATTGTTTGTCTATTTATGTTCAGCCCTGAGATGAACTGGAGACTCATACAGGGTGTACCCCGCCTTCACCCATTATAGCTGGATTAGGCCCCGAGTGACACCCCCCCCCGTGACCCTAGTGAGGATAAATATGGTCAGTATCACTAGTAGCAATGTGTATAAATCTTGTTAAAATAAATAAATAGTGATGCTTAACCTGGTGGTGGGGGGGGGCGGGGCTAAGGAGAGCCTGGTGGTCCATCAGGTCGATAATGCACTGGTGGAAACACTGTTCTTCTTTATTTTTTTCAGTAATGCTGTTGTTGTTCATATGCTACAGGGAGGGACATAATTACCTATGTTAGTTTCCCCCTGTTTTTTGAATGCAGCCTCATGCTGCTAACGGGTTTCAGCTGTGTTTGACACACATTATTTTGATTAAAAACCTGTTCAGTGAAGAGCACTCATGGCTTGGAGTGCTCTGAGGTGACCGCCTCATGACAGTGACATCAATAATCTCTTCTCAGGCGCTAGTCTCTGACAGTACATGGATGAAGATGACCGACAAGGACAATGAACAATCCAAATATTGAAGATGTGAATCAGGAGAACGATAACCGCATTACTACTACCCATAAATCACACAGTTTCAAGAGCGGGGGACTTCTATTACTTAACCACTTAAGACTGTGTGGAGACAGAATTTAATTTAGCAGACATTAGATCTATGTAGTATTTGGCCATACAGACTGAATCAATCTGGAAGGAACGCTTAAAAGCATAAATAAGTCAACCCACTTGCCAGAATGGATTGCCATTGTACATTTCCGCAAATCACAGATACATATATTCTCAGTGTGGTCTGTCAGTGAAGGAGGTGGATGGTGTGAACTGGACTGGAGTTTGGGTCCTCAGTCTAGTAGATTTTAGTTCTAGGCAATAAAAGCACTTTGATTATGTTAGCAAGAAATGATGGGTAGGTTTAAATATTGCTAAACACAATTTGAGTTTTTTATAGTGCTGTCTAATCAGATTAATCACAGGGTTATATATATATATATATATATATATATATATATTTATTTATTTATTTATATATATTTCAGATAACCCAGAGAATGCATTTGATGAAAGAGCAATGAATTGAAATTATTTTTATGGCTGGTTAAGTATTATATAAATAAAAATGGTTTATGTTTCCTATGTATGGTGACGTATGGGGACACCCTGTATAGAGGGACTCAGTGTTTAGCATGAAATGGAGTCCGCTAAAATCAATAAAACACACTCGTACATGAAAGAACACAAGCAATCTGAGAAACTGAACCATTTACACGTTCACATGAATGATCAAATAACTCTGAAAATCTGCAAATAATTGAATATTAATACATGTTTGGACTCTGTGATATACAGTAAATGCTTGACATAGGAAAGGTAAAACCTCCAACCATCTAGATTTGAATGTTAATATTCAGATGACTGATCATTTATTTATGTCTTTTTGTTTTGTTTTGTTTCCAACTCAAAGGGACAGGTTTATATTAGTTCAAGGGAAAATAGACAAAATAAAGAGTAGCAGTGTTCATTTAGATTGTTCTCCACAGTATCAGCACACACATGGAAACTATCTACATCTGATACTATAATTGAACAGACCATTCGGAATCCATTTCGATTAACTGCAGCTCGATTACACATGTCATGTCTGAAGAACATGAGTGTAAAGCAGCTCAAGTGGTTTAAACACTATGACACTGATATTCACATGTAGAATCGTTAATGTGGAATATATCTTTGGGAGTGAAACACTGGGAATTTACATATGTGTGGTTTACAGATCACCACCCCCCCCCCACCCCCTGGTTTTGGACTGTTATGGTCTTATTGTCTATGAGTCTTTTTCAAAATGCCTGAAAGAGGAATATGAAATACAGACATTTAAGGGGATAAATATCTGCCAGTCCAGTTTCTTGACAAATAAACATAAGAGGAGGATTAAAAACAATAAAATTAATGAATTTATGGCAACATTAGTTATTTTTATCTACCATATCAAAACTAATAGCTTTTAAAGATTTTTTTACATTATTAAATACAGTATACATTTGTGAATTCTAAACTTTTTTAGACCCCACAGGTACCCTGTTAACAAGAACAAATTAAATATTTTATATAGACCAGGTTCATAAGTATACATACTGTTTTACATAGGAAATATATACTGTTAAGGCTGTTAATAGAGATAGATACTGTTTCATACATACATATACATCTCAAAATTCTTCTATCTATCTATCTATCTATCTATCTATCTATCTATCTATCTATCTATCTATCTATCTATCTATCCGTCCGTCCGTCCGTCCGTCCGTCCGTCCGTCCGTCCGTCCGTCCGTCCGTCCGTCCATCCATCCATCCATCCATCCATCCATCCATCCATCTATCTGCCTGTCTATTTATTTATTCATGGTAATACTGATGACATACTGATAATACTGTAAATTATAACTACATATTTTGTCCAGTTTTATGTTATATCTTTTTTTGTCCTACTCGTCTCTATTATGCTATTTAAAAAATTATATATATATATATATATATATATATATATATATATATAATTTTTTTTTTTTTTTATTTACTTTATCTGTAGCTCTGGTGCTTGTTAATGTTGTTGCACTGACTGGAGCTGCATAATAAAGTCTATTCCATTCTATTCTATTTCTATTAGCAATATGTTTGTTTTTTGTTGACCCCCCCCCCACCACCACCACCCATCCCCCTTTTTCCAGGGAGTCGTCGTCTGCGTCGCGATCAGACAGGCTTGAGTTCAACGTTTGAATGAGCAGGACGTGAAGTGAAAGTGAAAGGGCAGACTTCCTCAGTGGTGGGAATAAATACTGCCGCCTCCAGTGGGAAATGTCCATTTGTTTAATGTGCCATTTCCAAAGAGGAACCCTTGTAATCCTACAGTCATGGCAAACCTCACCGTTCTATAACCCCCCTCTGGAATTTGATCAGAGCTAAAACTGTTTACCAATGTTGGGAGCCTGACATTTATTGAAAGTGGCCTTTAGTAAAAGTCATAGCTAAAGCGTGAAGAGGTTTCCTGATGAGCCCGTGAAGTTTCTGCATCTTCCTGGCCAATAAGACGAATGCTGGTGTGTTAATAAAGCAGTATATCAGCAGCATCAGGCCTCTTCACAACACTCGACTTTCTAACTTAGATCCATATTACTTCAACATATGCAAATGAGCAGTGCAGCGATTTTAATGTGTTACTGGGGGTTTGGAAAGTCAGTGAGATGCTTTCAGGAGGTGTTTTCAGAAGGCGAAACGACACGCCAAAGTGTTTTTGTGACTCTGTGTTTGTGTGTTTTCGGCTAATAAATCAGCTCACAGTGAATTTTTGTGAAAAGAAGACACATTTATGAAAGTAAAGATGTTAAAATTAATGAAAATTAAACCATCAACATGATGAATGTCAACGCAATTAAAAGGAGCAGTTATTTAGTTGAAACTGTTGAAGGTCTTGAATATACATGTTGAATGTATATACAGTGGTACCGCAACTTATGAAATTTTATTAATTCCAGTAGTGGTTTGGTACTGTGAATTTTTCGTAAACAGTCGCCTTTTACTTTTAAAAGTTTGTTCCAAGGCCCCAAATACTACCCCTCAAACCAACTTTGTATGAAATATGTGTTAAAAACTAAAAAGAAAATGTAGATTTTAGATTTAATTTATTGGTCTCAGTAGGTAAATGTGTCTTAACTGACTGAACATTAAACATTAAACCATTAAAATGAACCAGATATGCAAATCATTTCCATACCATTGTGGTTGTTTTGTCACTTTCACCTTCGACAATGTTTGTTCACGGATGTTTGGTGAAATATCGATCCAAAGATGATTGCCTTTGACAACTTTTCATGTGGATCACTGCTTTTAATGCACCCTCCTGTACCGATGATAGACGGGTTTCAGCCATATTCCTTTGCGATATCACTCAACAGCGTGCCACTTTCATATTTTCTATCATCTCCTGTTTCACTTCTATTGATAACGCAGCCCACTTCTCTTTTCCTTCTCACCAGGAATCACTGTCTTTGGCTCATGATGAATAATGAATACGTACTGTAATAAAGTGTCAATGAGCACACTGGGAAAAACTAATGAAACAACAGTAACTCTGTGATAAATGAGGGTCAAAGGGTCACCAACAGCATCATGGGTAGCTCCCTCATAGCCAATGGGATGCTACGTACAGTATGTACTAGGGCTGGGCGATTTTCTCTTTTAAAAAAATCTCAGATTTTTTCCCAAAAAACTCGATTTACGATTCACGATATGATTTTTTCCCACGTGGGCTAAATGAAAATGAAAATGAAAACACTAGAAACGTGGTTTCTTTCGTCTTCTTTTTTTTAAATTAAATAACATGTAAAACAAAAATACTTCTACAAATAACTGTAAATAATAAATCAGTTGTGCAAAAGGTGCAACTGCAACCTGAGACTTTGCCTACATGAACTGTAGTAAGTCCAGACATATCCACCACTGTTACAGGAAAAACAGTGCAAAAAAATAGTGTAAAAGATACATTTTGTTGGAAAAAAGAAAGCTTAAAATATTTTAACAACTAAAACAATATACATTAATACTCATATTACATGAAAAACATTGCAAAAAACGTAGTAGTGCAAAAGTAAGATAAAAATAAAACTAGTAACATTTTTACTTTGTAAGGACAAAATAAAACAAAACCTTATTATCAATCAAACTACTTCAATAAACCTGAACATGTTACCAATATTTTGGATATATGATGTTATTGTGTCTGTTATCGCTCCCCATCGTGCTCCATGCAGAGTCCTGCACGGGTTCAGGTACCCGTGGGTGAACCGCAAATTTTCACGAAACGGGTGAAAAATGTTGTGCTGTGTCGGATACGGGTTCGGTTCGGTTCATTTATAGCGGGTCGTTCGGGTGCGGATTTTTTTTTTCGTTGGAAAACAGGTCCGATACGAGTTTAAACATGACGGGTACGAGTGGTTACGGTATGTCAAAATCAGAACTGTGCAGGACTCTGATAAGTTGTGCCGCGAGAAAAGCTTTCGGTCAGTGTTTGTTGAACATTTTGAAGAAGTGCTGGCAGCGCTAGTCTCTGCTTTTTCTAAGAGTTCTGTCCCCCCTTGGATGTTTTCGCTTCAGATGTGCAACTACGGAAAGCAGCCTGGTTCATGGTTTTCTTTTTACGAGGAAAAAAAGTGCGTGTGGAGGGGAATCGGATTGCACGATTTTCCTAAAATATGAATCGATTTTGTCATAAAACTTGATTTTAAATCTAAATCGATTTTTTGCCCATCTCTAGTATGTACATGACATATTTTTGTACATTACTGTACAGTAATGTACATATTTATGTTTTGGAGGTTTTGGTTTCGATTCGTAAATTGAATTTTCTTTCATATTCACAGACAGAAAAACTGTTACTACTACTATTACTACTACTGTTAGTACTATTACTACCACTACTACTACTATTACTACTACTGCTACTACTATTACTACTACTCCTAGTACTCATAATAATAATAATAATAATAATAATAATAAAAACACACTATAACAAACACTGCCAGGTTTCCATACTAAATATCTTCTTCAGTTTTAGACTTTAATAGTTTTATAGATCATGTCTTTAAACCTCTTTATAAATTGGCTGCATTAGTGTTTACATTCCCACTTGAATGATCCTTCAAAAAAATCTGTAAATTATTGGACATTTATGGATGTAAATGGACTCAGTGATTCTCTAACAGCTAATATAAAACATCTGATTTAGGAAAAGGTCAAAACTCCACCCAACTAAATTTGTTCAAACTTATTTTAATGCTCACATTACTCATTTTTTTAAAAAATGTATTTATTTTTTGTTACCTGGAGTTGCTCCAAAATGCTTCCAGGAGGTGCTTTTGGCAGGTGAAAAGTGTTTCTGTGCCTCTGTGTTTGTGTGTTTTCCACTAATAAACCAGGTCAGAGTGAGTTCTTGCAAAAGACGACACACATTTAAGCATATTTCATCCATTTGCCACCTTGTGCAGCACCACTGTCACATTGAATTAATAAGTAGCCGATTCAAACTGAACCCCCGCCCCCGCCACCATTTATGATGAGACAGAAACACGCTGGACTTTAGTGGAATAGATGTGTGGGTTCCTTTCGGGAGCAGACGCAGTGTAATATAGGCTACTGTGTTACAGCTGCAGCTCACATGACATTTGGGAACCTCGCCGTCAAGAACAAGTCAACTTTGATTCTTTCTGCTGCTTTGGGGGAAGCCGATGTGTTGTTCCTGTCGCCGTGACGACGCCTTAAGTACCCCAGACAGCACAAGAGTGAGTGTGACATCTCCGCCGTACATGGCACCGTCTGCCGGAAACCCCGAGGCCAAGACATAAAAGAGTCAGCAAAAGTTTGGGCGATGCGGGGGATGTCATGACTTTGTGGTCCGTGACACCAAATCAAACTGGAATTGCATGACTTGGCAACCTACTTTTACCTCACAGTCTGCCTAGAACAGGGTGACTGGATGGAGTGTTCCTTCACTAAGAATAAATGCAAATGGAGTTTTAGTTAGGGACATACTATGGCTGTCAAATTCACAAAAATACACTAAGAAATGCAGAGAAATGCATATATAACACATGCTAAAACCCATTAAAATTCACAAATACAAAACAAGCAATGAAAGATCCAAAGCAAATTCAAAAACCCCTCTAAAATACAGAGGAAAAAAAACAACAAAAAAATCTGAAAATGTCCAAAACATACACAAAAATATGTACATATTATATATATATATATATATATATATATATATATATATGTTTTTCAAAGCTGTGTATATACCTTAGTCAAACTATAACTGAACCAAACTGGAGTTTTAAAAGTCAGATAATGTGGTTCTAATCGAGCTTCTTCATGTATATAACCGCTGCCAACCTTTGCTCAGCTACTGACTGGCCTGGACACGCCCCCTTTTGGAAGTTACCAAACACACAGCATGATGACAATGTGCACGTTACGTGAAATAAATCTGAATTTTAAACAGTTTGTACAAAATGTCCTGAGCTGCTGCATCATTGTCGTCCATATTGTCGCTCAGTGTTGTCCTCCTACTACGTCTGCTTGAAATCTGCCACCTTTATTTACCGATTGTTCTTCTTCTATGGTACCAACTGGAAAAATGCCAAAGCAAAAGGGCATGTAGCACCACCTAGTGTCTTGGAGTGGAACAATAGTTGGATTTTCTTACTGTGCATGTAAAGTGAGATGTCTCAGAAACTCCAGTTCAGTCCTTTAGCTCGATTATTGTCAATAGCTTGACTTCGATGTGCATGTAAATGTATTGATATATTTTCTAAACACTGAGTAGATATTCTGTTTGAATCACAATGGATTTCTTCTGTTTTGGCACACACAAAGCAGGTTGGGTCAACAGTTCAAGTTTGCGGTGTTACCATCTGCAATATTTCCATTTACATGCACAATAGCCATACACAGTGAAGTGATACTCAGAACATTTGTGTATTAATGCATCTTAAATTGTCAATAGAGAGGTCAAACAAAAGCCCTGGCTCTCACTATGTCTATAATGCATCCATTATTAATGTTCAGGGCTACTGGTGTAAATTCAAATATACTATTTAACTCAGCTGGCCTTGTCTGCTTCTGCTGCACCTAATTATTTCCTATAATTCCCAAAATGCTTTCTAGTTTTCCTGAGCAGCTAACTTTATGTGTAGGTGGAGCGAGCAGTGCCAGGAGCTGTTTCAGACTAGATTCAAAGTGTCAGGGGGTGAAGTGAAGGTCTTGAAAGTCTTGAAAAGTCTGGAATTGTGTGTGAAAGTCTTTAAAAAGTATGGATATAATGTTCAAGGGCACATAATCCTGTTAGATAAGAAATACATGAGGAACGCATTTAAGAAACTACATGTGCTTTCACCAACTGGATGGTAGTGGAATGATCTCCACTAAAACGTGCACGTACATTTGATTTTGTAGAAAAAAATTCAATAAAATCATCACTGTCACATTAGACTTATTATATATATGCAATAATTAGGACTGTTTCCATTTGGACTGGATTGTTTTTATTGTGTTGTATGTAAATTGTCTTTGACTACTACAAAAATCACTACATAAAACTATAATTTATTATTATTATTATTCTTATGTTATCATTAATAAAAATGTAATGAACTACCAGTGCATTTGGGGTAGTTTATCCAAGTACAGTTAGCATCATGCTAATAGTCAATTAAAGTACAGTGGTACCTCTACTTACGGAAGACCCGGCTAACAAGTAACAAAAAACCTTTACATAAATCTCTGAATATGAAAGAAAATTCTATGTACGAAGCAAAACTGAAACCCCCGAAACATAAATACAGTACTGTACGTAGCATCCCATTGGCTATGAGGGAGCTACCCATGATGCTTTTGGTGACCCTGTGACCCTCATTAATCACAGAGTTACTGTTATTTGGTGAGTTTTTCCCAGTGTGTTCATTGAAAAGTTTATTAAAGTACATATTCGTTATTCATCAGTGGTCCAAAGAAAGTGATTCCTGGTCTAAAATCTAAATATTCTTTTACTTTTAACATATATTTCAAACAAAATGTGTATACTATTATAGTTTTTAAAGGGTTTGAGGGGTAATATTGGGGGCTTTGGAACGAATCAGGCCTTTTAAATGTAAAATGCGACTATTTACGAAAAATTAAGAGTATGAAACCATTAATAGAATGAATTAATTTCATAAATTGAGGTAGCACTGTACTTCTATTATATTCTATGTGGACAAACAAAACTAGAATTATAAAAAAAATTTAAAAAATCACCGTTGTCATTACGTTAGAAAAACCTTCTAAAAAACACTGTGGGTTGCAGAGGCTTTTACTGAGCTTTTGCAAATCTCTCTCTGCCTTGTTTTGCTTAATTTTATTTAATTTTTTATTTTGTTAGAAGTCATTTTTGCATTTACTATAATTAAAACTGTGATCCTTCTCTGACTCCATTTATGAGTTCAAGTGTTGATAGGGTACAGATAGGGTTTTTTCAGCCATTTGATGTAATTACATTTACGACATGCTGAACTCACCGCGCTAATTTGAGACATTATAGAAAGGCTTCCATTTGCACATCACACGTCGATGTATGTCAAGAGACGACGGTCAACAGTGCACATTTTCATAAATGTTGTATTTGGATTTTTATGTAGTTTATAAACCCGCTGAATGACATGTACGGCGGATCTGATTATCTGTGGGAAATAAAATGACACCATGTGACCCTGTGGAGCATTTTCCCATCTGCACCACTGTTTACAGCTAATTAGACTGAAAGCCTGGAGCTGTCAACACAGGCTGAAAGGCATGTCCACATAATATAATACAATCAAATATGAGTTTGCATTCATACCAGGCTTTTAAATAACTGTAAGACATACATGATGCAGTGGGAGCTTTTCTTCCTACAGCCTTCCTACATTTTAACCATTCATATTTCAAAACAGTGACAGTAACATTTACACTGAGTCTACAATCTCAGGTTCAGTGTGGTCTACAGGGTCTGTAAATAATGGTACTAATGTAAGGAATGATGTTCAAAGGGATGATATGGATGTGGACAGGGGTCTGGATCAGATCTGATGTGAGTCCAATGTTGTAAATGTTGCTACTTTCTTCTTAGATGTATTTTTCTTGTAGTTTTTATATGTTTTTTGTTTGTTTTTTGCCACATATGGGTAAGTAACCAAACATGCTAACGTCATTAGCTTAGAACTTGTCTAATATCATAAAGTACATGCTCCTTGCATCTAAAAATATGTTTTTTTTCCCTGTATTTTTATGTATATTTCTTCTTTTTTTTCTCACTTACAGGTAAGGAGCCAAACATGAAGAATTCACTGGCCTTGTTTTTCTACATGATGACATATCCTGTTTTTTTTTTCCCTTCCAAAGATAATACACTCTTGTTATGTCCTATAATAACACACTAAGGTTGAGTATTTCTATGAGTGCTCTATAAAGGGTTAACCCTTTAACTGTCAAGTGACTCTTATTGGAAATTACCACGTATATTACAAGGCAATGACAGTTCCAATGACGACAGCGACTCAATGACTCAACAGTCACTGTCGTCAATGGATCATATATATATATATATATATATATATATATATATATATATATATATATATATATATATATATATTAGGGGTGTAACGGTACATAAAAATCACAGTTTGGTACACACCTCGGTTTTGAAGTCATGGGTCAGTTAATGGAAATTAAGAAAATGCAAAACTATTTTCTTCCTCAGCACGATATTTATCAAACCACAACATTTTTCAATATAAAAATGGCAAATAATTCAAAGTGTTGCTTGGTACAAGTAAGTTAAATGATATATTCTTAAATGATTACCCAAATGTTGAAATGAAAAAGAATGAATTCCTTTTAAACAGTAAAGAAGAACTTTTTCCAACATCATATGGGTCACCCCGAGTTACCAACACATGCTGCGTTTGCTGCGTGGTGTGTCCCTTTCACTTAGCATTAGCATCTACAAGAGAAGACGGCGCCACAGTAGCTGCTGCACAAACTGGAAGAAATGGTAGAGCAAACTGGTTCATGTGTTCTCTCTCTCTCTCTCTCTCTCTCTCTCTCTCTCTCTCTCTCTCTCTCTCTCTCTCTCTCTCTCTCTATATATATATATATATATATATATATACACATATATAAATTGTGATATTTTTTTTTTCAAAAGTAATACAGTCTTGCTATCTTTAATGACACAATAAGGTTGAAATTCGTGTCCTTAGGGTTAAACTCTGTTGACCAGGTAGATAGAACAGAATATAAAAGACAGGAATACAGTAAATGGACTGCACTTATATAGAACTTTTCCATCTTTATGGGGCTCAAAGCGTTTTACATTAGCCTCACATCCACCCATTCATACAACAGTGAGCAGCTGCTGCCATACAATGTTCTGTCAGACCTACTGGGAGCCTAATTCAGGGTTCACTGTCTTGCCAAAGGACACTTCAACACGTGGACATCAAGAGGTGGGATCCAGTCAATGGATGACCCAGTGTTCCAACTGAGCCACCGCCACCAATACAATAGAATACAATATAATATAATAGCAGTCATGTTGGTCTAATGTTCTGTTTTGTGTTCATATGTCTTGGATTTTATTTTTTGTTACTTATGTGTAAGGAACCAAATAAGGTAACTACTTTAATCTTGATTTTCTATATAAAAATTAAAACATTAAAAAAAATAAATAAATTTAAAGTAATAAAATGTTGTCATGTACAGTACACACTAAGGGTGAAATATGTGTTTTATGAAGGGTTAAACTCTTTGGTGACCAAGCAGATAGAATTGAATCCAATAGAACTTACTTTAGTCTAATGTTCTAAAAGACATGTTCCTTTCACCTTACATGTGTTTTTTCTTGAATTTTCTTACAAATGTATAAATTTATACATTTATTTTGTGTATGCCCTGATGAAGGCCCTTGTTATTAACTTTTGCATTGTTTTATTCAGTACTTTGTTGTTTTATTTTGTTGCTTTTTTCCCTCTTCTTAAATTTATATCTTTTGGATTTTATTTTCTTTCTATTTACGTATGAACAAGGAACCAAAATAAGGTAACGACACTGACCTTAATTTTCTTCATATCGATTCAAACATTTTTAACATTTCTCAAAAGTAATAAAGTGTTGTTATGTCGTCCAATAATAAATGTTCTCTTTCTATGAGTTCCCTGTAAACAGTTAAACTACTGTTCTTTCTTGTACCTACTGAACCTGGACTGAATTTATTCTAACAACATTTGCCCAGAAGCTCCGTACTCTGAACAAACCTTGTTTCGCATTTAGATTTTGAGTCTGTCCCTTCCATTTAGTGCTGATCCTGTCGACTGTCCCGTCCTTTTGGAAAGATGAAGTGTATTCCAGCTTAGGAGCTCAGCCAAGTCAAATAAATGTCTTGCACTTATTTGAAATATCTGACACATTTCTCTGCCGGACTTTGACTAAAGTTGACTTGGCGCTTGTATCTGTACCAGTTTTTCATGTCAGGTACAGTAGCCATGTGCAGATCCAGATTCTGACTGGACCATTTACGAGCTGCTGCATCACCACTATGTCAAAGCAGTCGGAAGGAAAAAAAAATTTACGTTTCTGCAAAATCACAGGATATATTATTTCCAAGTAATTTGTCACAGAAGGATTCATTAGTCCTACTTTTTTTTTTCCCCACAGTCGGTAGAAGGTTGTACATTGAGGCTTTGTTCAGGATTTAAAAAAAAAATAATAATAATAATCTTCAGAGGTTTTGCAACGCATTGAGCTGATTGGGTTCATTTTGCTTTCTGAAAATCATGAGAAAAAAAAAAAAAATTAAAAAAAAAAAAAAAAAAAAATATATATATATATATATATATATATATATATACACATACACACACACACTCTGAATGTGTTCCTCTAGGTGAATATAATTTACAATTTGAGTTCATGTAGCCAGAAAAAAAAACTGCAGAAGACATATTTTTTGTGTTGTTGTATTATCTTTTAACATATTTTTTTTATGTATTAGGGTTAAGCTACATTATGTTTTATTTAATGTTTTGTTCAATTGTTTAAATCTTCTGAAATACATCATTTTATTACGATGTTTCCACTACACTAGGGGTAGAAGGACATTTAATCTCTGCTATAGTTTCAGTTATTTCTACATTAAATATTAAAAATATAAAATGGTGTCTCTCAACGTTTGCGTTTGCGTCAGTACATGCCTGGTCACTTTCTGATGGTGTTTCAAAGAATAGAATAGAATAGAACAAAACAACAGTAAACAACTATTCCATTTAATTACATTAAACTTTTTAATCAGATTAATCAATCAAATAATTTCTTTGCGTCTCTATATATTAGAGCTGTTAAATGATTACATTTTTAATCACATTAATCACAGGGTTGTTTTGAATTCCTTTTGATTAATAATGATCAAAACACTTAATGTTGGTCAACTGTTCTGTCTCAGGTTTTCTTTCTTTTTTTGTATTCAAATACACAAAGAAACAAAAAAACGTTGAGAAAAAAATACAAACCAAACCAAAACATGATCAAATACACTAAACTTCACAAAAAAGCACACAAAAGGGAAGAAAAATCCCAAACATATTCACAAACTCATCTAAAATAAACACCAAAAATAAAATATCTGCAAAAATATGAATATATATATATATATATATATATATATATATATATATATATATATATATATATATATATATATATATATATATATATATATATATATGAAATTAACATGTTTATTCAACACCTTCAACAGTTTCAACCAAAACAACTGTTCCATTTAAAAAAAGTTTTTATGAGATTAATCATGACAATGGATTAATCTGCATTCATTTTGACAACCGTGATAACCCTGATAGAAGAGCATTGGTTTAAATAGGTTTAGATTGAGTCGTGATACTTTGCACGAGTAACAAAAATGAAAAAAAAAATTTTTCTGACCATGAGGGAAAATCCCACGACTGCAGCTATTCAACACTTTTGTTATGAATGACATGAATTTATAAAATAACATATTGGTGGCATTATTGAGGGGAAACTGAATTTATAAAGTAATATTTTGTAGGTTTTGTTCTTGGACTGGACTAACAGGTATGCACTGTGGCACAGATGTTACTGGATGAAAGTAACCTTGGATTGATTGAATTTTCATTCTGGTAGTGAGAGCGTGTGAACATAAATAGACTTCTGGCAGTAAGAGTTTGATTCACACGGACGAACACAAATAATGCAATGAATGGAGTGTTGTGCACTGACACTTCAATGTGAGTACACGTAAAATAGCTTCATACAGAGGAGTACAGTCCAGGGTGTACCATGGTAAATGGTATATGTGCGTACTGTTCAGGAATCATTGCATATAAATCCGCCTGGTGTGCAATATCTAATCTAATCTAATCTAATCTAATCTAATCTAATGTGATCTGATCTAATCTAATGTGATCTCATTTCATTTCATTTCATTTCATTTCATTTCATTTCATTTCATTTAATCTAATCTGATCTAATCTGATCTAATCTGATCTAATCTGATCTAATCTGATCTAATCTGATCTAATCTGATCTAATCTGATCTAATCTCATTTAATTTAATTTAATCTAATCTAATCTGATCTAATCTGATCTAATGTAATGTAATATGATGTGGTCTGATCTAATCTAATTTAATCTAATCTGATCTGATCTGATCTAATCCAATTTGATCTGATCTAATGCAATCTAATGTAATCTGATCCAATGTAATCTAATCCCCAGGTGTCAAACATGTGGCCCGGGAGTCAAATCTGGCCCACCAAAGGGTCCAGTCTGGCCCTTTGGATGAATTTGTGAAATGTAAAAAAGACACTATATATATATATATATATATATATATATATATATATATATATATATATATATATATATATATATATATATATATATATATATATATGATTCAACATCTATTCAGGAACTCCAGATGAAAAATACCCATTAGTCTATTCGTGGTGCATTTACAGCACTGTGAAGTATGTCCACTGTCCTTGTTAAATAAACCTAGAAAATAAAAATAAGAAAAAATAAATAGTTTCTGGCACAAACACGTGTATATATGGTTTCCTGAAAGATACATGACTGCCGTGGTCTACTGAGGGATGACCAGGTTTTAGGTATAACACAGCAAACTGACCTTGGGTTAATTAAACATATCCAGGCCAAAAATGTCCCCACCTGAATTTAACTCAGTACATAGTTCAGATCCACCCATTCCATTTTACTGTAATGATTCAGATGCATCAAGTTCTTTAACACGAACTGATGCAGTAGCTTCTCAGTTCTTAAAGGGGTAATATTTATTTAACACGGGCTTCACACCCATGGGGAATGGGAGTGTTGCAACACCCCCACTTCTACAACCATACCCCCCACTTTTTCCTGAGGTTATATATTGTAGCGTTTCACTGGATCCAGGAAATGGACGAAAAGTTGGTCTCACCTAACTTTTTAATCGCAGAATAAATGGTTACGGTCGGTCGTAATCACACCAAATAAACAGCAAGAACATTGCGGGGTCGTTACAATATCTATGGTTTAAACTGTTTACCTGCCCTTGTGGTACACCAGCATAAGGAAATGAAGTACACCTCACTCCCTGGGTGAAATGTAAACAGCCCTTATTTGCGGTGATAGCAAACAGTCATCATCATCATCATCATCTACAGCTGGAAGTGGGTCCGCAGGCACCACCCAAGGCTGCCCACTGCTCCTTACAGGTTCCCCTAACAGCATCATCAGAGGACACATTTCATTGTACACTGAATAATGACAAATAAAGTACTTTACCTTTACGGTCCGTGTACATTTTGATATTTGGATTTTCAGTTGATGAATAGGAATTAAAAAAAACAAATAAACAACTATATTTATTTGACTTTCGTTTTTAAGCACAAAACCAACTATTGAATTATGCTGCAATTTACTTTATTCTTTTTCTTCGCATCGGAAGACATAAAACACTTTCCGATAAAATAACCACAGCAGGTACAATCACTCATTTGTTGAAAATACAAATGTCAAACAGCAAATCTGAACCTTTATGTCTCATAATTATCCACAGAGGAACCATATTCCAACAAACACAGTCAGAATCCAACAAAAACATCTAAAATAAACCCAGAAAATCATCCATATATAGTCCAAAACACATAAAAACATCAATAAATAACCAAAAATGTTTTATCTATGGCATGATTTAACAGGACCCGCCTCCAACATCCCAGTTTTCATCTGAATATTTTCATTTATAATATAATCAAAGACCAACTGCAGGTGAAAAAAATGGTTCGAGAATGGCAGTAAATTTACTTTATTAAGAAATTTAAAGGGTTAATACAAGACCATGGAAAAATTAGTCGCTGTGATATTTATAGCAATCCAACAAAATGTTGCATGTGGGTGTTGTTTGTTTTGGCTGGACTACATATTATAGCGCTGCTCTGTTTTTACTTTAGCTTCATCTCTGAATCCCAAACATTGCAGTATCTTTTTTTTTTTACACCAAAGAAATAACAAAATGATCATTTACTTCACAAAGAAGAAAATGAATGAATAAACCTGAAGATGTGTTGGATAAAAAGTTAATTATCTGAAACTTCAAAACTTCATAATGTAAAAAAAACAAAAAAAAAACACGTAAAACTAAAATAAAACATCACTGAATATAGATGTTAAGTGTCTTTAGTGGAATAAAAGATGCTCCCCGTGGGGTTGGCTGAGTAAAAGCACATTTAGTAACAAGAATCAAAAAAGCAACGGAGTAAAAAAAAAAAAAAAAAAAAAAAAAAAGAAGTGAAGCCAAAGCTTTTCATGCAATTACCTTTTAGACTGATGGGGTTTGGATTTTGCTATAAAAGTTTAAAGCCAACCCCCCCCTCCGACACACACACACACACACACACCTAAATGAAGTCTCTAAGGTAATCTTTATTGCTCTTTTATTCATCAGTCATTCAGGGAATCAATTGTAATTGCCAATACATAACATACTCACAATAGCCACAGTCACATTTTGTTGCTTGAAGCTTCATTTTATTGGACTTGGGTTCTTTAAAGCGCTTCATAATTTGATTAAACTCATTCAGACCGTGCCTGTGTGACGGTAGAGTGAGCTCACATTCTTCTCAGTAGAAGCTCTTCCAATCAAAGCGGAGGATGTTTGAAGTGGATTCTTGGGACCAAAACACTGAGGTGAAGGACGGACAAGTGTCCAAAGAAAAACCTTTGTTTGGAAAAGTCTCTGCCTAAAATTTAAATGCTCACAGACTAGTTTAATGCAATATACAAAGTATGTTTTAGACTTAGGGATTTTGTAGGGCTGTCAAAATAAACATATTAACACAGATTAATTCATCATTGTAATTAATATGATTACAAATTTTAACGTAATTAAATTAAATATGTTTTGTTTCAAGTTGTTTGGTCGAAACTATTGAAGGTGTTGAATAAAAATGTCATATTTTTGCATATGTTTTGGATTGTTTTTTCAGTATTTTACAAGCGTTTTTGAATGTGTTTTAGATGTTTCTTATTTTTAAACTTATGATTCATTAGTTTTCTTATTTAATCCATACAGTATACACACAGCATAGTGTCAGTAACATTGCTTTCAGTCTTTATGATGGTATTTTTAGTTGGTCCATTTTTACATCTGCCAAGGAGGTTATGTTTTCGTTGGAGTTCGTCTGTCTGTCAGCAACGTTACTCAAAAAGTTATGGATGGATTTTGATAACATTTTCAGGATGTGTTGGGAGTGTCACAAGGAACAAATCCTTACATTGTATTCTCCATTTATTGCAATGACAGACAGACAGACAGACAGACAGACAGACAGACAGACAGACAGACAGACAGACAGACAGACAGACAGGTAGGTAGGTAGGTAGGTAGGTAGGTAGGTAGGTAGGTAGGTAGGGACAGACAGACAGACAGACAGACAGACAGACAGGTAGGTAGGTAGGTAGGTAGGTAGGTAGGTAGATAGATAGATAGATAGATAGATAGATAGATAGATAGATAGATAGATAGATAGATAGATAGATAGATAGATAGATAGATAGATAGATAGATAGATAGATAGATAGATAGATAGATAGATAGATAGATAGATAGATAGATAGATAGATAGATGTTAGATTTTCTGCAGAATAGAAGATGATTGAATTAAAGGGGTTTAGGTGGGACAGCATTACAGTGTCACAAATATTCAAATAAAACATTTTGATCTGCATTATGAGCGATGGTACAGAAGGTATGTGCGTTCGTCTCATCTTTTTTTCTGATGAACTTGGAAGCTCTTCCTAGTAAAGCAGAGGACAGTTACGTACATTCTAAGAATTTCACTACATAGAATGAAGCCTGTGTGTTTCTAACCGTGTACGTGACAATACTGTAACCCGCTTAAATCTTGAAGTGGATTCATGGGATGAACGAAAACACTGAGGTGAAGGAGAGACAAGTGTCCAAACAAAACAAAAAAAAACCTGGATCATTAAAATCTATATAGAACATAGTTAAAAGCTCAAGGACTATTTTAATTCAATATGTGTGTTTTGTCCTTGTCAACTGGAACATTAAGAGTTTACTATATGCAGTCCAGGTAAAGAAAATATTTATTTCACCTCGGCTGTCCAAATATTTTCATTAACCTGTCATGCTTTGTATCGAACCTGCAGCCAAACAACAAACATCTGCGTCCATCAGCCCTCACGCACCACTGGCATTGAAGTGTATCGTACAAATCCTCAACCTGGCGAAAACAATCTTGCTTCAGTTCTTTGAGAGGTAACGAAAAATAGGAAGAAGAAGAAGAAGACAGAACAACACACCTGGATTATAGAGTTCTACCACAGCCTGATGTTGATGGAAGAGACGAAGAAAAAAAAAAAAAAAACAACCCACAAGGATAATGCCATCTCTTTTTGCACTACCGACTGTGCAGCTGCGATCCAAAAGGGATTATAAACAACTCAAACAAGCAGTACTACTTCAAACAATAAAATACCTTATTAAACCCCAACATGAGAGGGCCTTTGGGAAGGAAGACTTTTGATGTGTACACAATCCCTCCAGTAGTGAATATATTTAGTCTCGCCCAAGAAAAAGAGCAAATCACTCTCGCGACTCCATTCTTCATTCCGAGGGATATCAAGACCCAAATTCAATAACAACCTTAGATCATAGCCCAATCCATCTGTGAATCATTCCATAGTCTTTGCATAGCCTTAGCCCCCTTGGCATAATTTAACACTGTCAGACTATGAACTCATCCCCTCCATTGAAAATGAATGGGCTGGTTTCCAAGAACAGGATATCTGTACAGAAATCCCTCAAAAGTTGTTTGAAGCAGCAGAATTTAACTGAAGTCGAGCCGGATGAGCGTCGTATCTGTCGTTTGAGAAATTGAACTGAAATGGAATGCAATTTTAGTCTGAATGGGAGGAAAATAATTTGCCTAATTAATTGCCAGCTTCAGGCTAAAATCCTCCGCCGAAAATACGGTTGAAAATAAGTCTTTCAGAAATAGTAATAATGTGGACATTCTGGATGAAAGCAACGGGGTTTTTTTTGGGTTTTTTTCTCTCTCTTCCTTTTTAGTTTCAAACAAAAGAAAAGAGGAGGGGGAAACGGGTTGAGTTTGTGGTTAGCGCTGTGCATTATATTCATACGCTAAGTTTCACTGTAAAGAAATGCCCTTGTTGGAGAAAATCAAATAAAAAATGATACAAATTCTTTTTCTCCACCAGCCCAGATCCAGTTATCCTTGTTGTCCCTGAAATTGAATAAATTATTTGGGGGTAAAAGATGGAAGAACTGAAGAAGAAGTCGAATTGATTCAGCCACCAGCTATTTTCAATACAGTTATTGCTGTTATGTTTTTGTGAATTAACCTTGGGCACCCAAAGTCTGATCCTAACTGGATCACATTTCCAAAATCAACCATGTGGAGACAGTAATAACGGGGGTTAGTTTTGTTCACTGAAGCATTAGAATACCTCAAATGAAGGGAGCGTGTGAGCAAAGGTCACTTCTTGCATTCTGATTATTTACTAAATGACTTGATCTTTGACGTTAGGCATTGTAAAAATACAACCCAACAGGCTGAGACAGACACTTGAGCTATGTTGGCTTTGGTCTTACTCTGTTTTTGTTTTTTTTCAATTTTCATGCCAATGGTTCATGTTGTAGTTGTAAGAATGAAAAGATTGGAGCAACAGTATCACAGACAAACATTAGTAACAGGACCAAATGTGTTACGTGTCACTTTTTTTTTGTCATTTCTACATATATTACAAGACAATGACACCAACAGTTATAGTGATGCAACATATATAACAACATATCTGGACTGATGGACTGATGTCTTGCTATCAACAAAAGGGAGAAATTCAATAGATGATAAAATCTGTGTCTGTGTGTTTTATTAACAAATGCTAAAAACAATGTGAATGGTATAGGAAGCCCCCAAAGCTCTTCTGAGGTAACATCTGACTGAACGAAAGTAGGTAACTGGGTACTGACATATTACTGTAGTTAAAGTTGTTAAATGCTACGCAGGAGGTTGTTGGTTCAAACTAATATTGGGGCAATTAGTTTATTTGACCTGAACTCAGGGAATCAATGGGAAAAACTATTTGATTTTAGTGAACAACTGGAAAAGTAAAGTTGCAAAGAAATTGTTTACAAAGGCAAATTTTGACAAACAAAGTGATATAGCCAGTGCTTAGATTTATCTAATGAATCAATCAGAATTTAAATCCGTTAAAAAATGTGGGTGGAGAAGCAATTTTAGTGAATTGTGGACGACAATGGACGACGTACCTAGCGCAACGGCAATAGCTAATGCCCGGATGAGCTAATAATAAAAATACAAGAAAAATATATGTAAGATGAAAGGAACATGTCTTATAGACCAAAATAAGTGGTATTGTATTGTATTGTATTGTATTGTATTGTATTGTATTGTATTGTATTGTATTGTATTCTATTGTATTGTATTCTTTCCATCTGCCTGGTCACCAAAACCCTTCTGATGGTGCAGGTTAAATGTTTGTAATATCATGCTGAAAAACTAGTATTATCCTATAATCACAGTCTATTGTATTGAGGCCAGTTTGTTTTGTTTTTTTAATCAGAAAGAAACAGCATCCAATAAACATATTTTCCTCAGTTAATGAATGATAGTAGAGGCTCATTATCAGTGAAGAAAGACAAAAAAAAAAAAACCTTCAATTAAAAAGCTAAAATCTCAATTCTGTGATGCAATTAGAGACTATACAGAATTAACCCTCTCAGTGCAATGATTCAAAGATAGAAATCGTAATTACCGGACTACATTGTAACCTAGCGTACTATTTTTTACTCCGTCGCCATTCAAAACAGAAAACAAAGTATGCATTATCTCTATGTTCTCTGGCTGCCAAGTGCATTTTTTACACAATGAAGCGGTGACAGTATCTTGGGCTGCAACCAACAAGGTCTGCAAATGATAAAATATGCCACGAAGGAGCAAAGGTACAGAAGCACCATTGTGAATCACCAACATTAGTCTGATGACTGGCTCATACAATACCCTAATTGCCTTGTGTTACTGTGCACAGATTCTTCTCTACACAGAGCAACGAGCCAGGCCGCAACACATTACTATTCCAATCACAAAGCATTAGCTAAAACCAGAAAAGAAAACATTAAATTAACCCAAAAAGACTCAAATATTCACCAGTGACCAAATCATTTAATGATTTAAAATGTTTAACCATGTATGATTCACAAATCCTATCAATACAGATAAATAAATGGTGTACAAATACAGTTTATCATCTTTAGATGTGATCTATTTGGATGTCCAGAGGCTCTGTAGTTATTATTATTATTAATAATAATAATACTATATTTTATTTGTAACTTAAACTGCTTTATTGTCCATTAAAATTTACATAAAATGGAAATTTGTCTTTGGTAGTGGCATAAAAAGACACAAAACAGACAACAGCAACACTCAGCTATCACAGACAACAATAGTCACAGGTAACAATAATCATAGACAGCATAATACTCACTAAATTTCAATTTGAATTCAAATCTCCACGTGCACAGTGAAAGAAAAAAATCAAAAAGATAAACTCAACACTTAAAATCAAGAGAATAAACTCAAACAGTAAAAGTTTTCCTAAAAAGGAAGGATGTAAGTCAGTTTTTTTTCAAAGCACCCCCCTGTCTGTGGAGCTGTGAAACAGTCTGGGAGGGAGTCCTGGGTGGGCGGAGACAGTAGTTACCGTGGAAACACAGTCATCTTCTACATTGATTCACTAGTAAAAACCACTGGAGTTGGATCAATGACAGTGGGTGGACACAATGTACATGTAGAGACACAGTAAGTTCAGATATAAGAAAGTACATTGGGATTGAACCTTAGCTAAAACAAGGATGTGGCTATGATAAAGGATATTTTTGCAAAAAAAAGTTAAAATAACTTGCTATCAATCTTTCGAAGCCACTTCTTGATGTTTGTTAATGATGCCCCGTGTGATATATAGAAACAATCTGGACTGGTATGGACATAAGCAGGACACACTAGTCATTTACTTTCAACACAGCTCAAAGAGAAGGTGTCTGTTTGTCAGGCTTCCAGAGAGAACGCCAAGTAAGAAAGCCGTAGTAGAGGGGCTATACTAGGAGCTGTTTCACTACATGTAGGTCATTTCTGCTCCCTGTGGAAATATAGCCTGTTTTAGGATTAGTGGCTATGATTCATTATGACTGAATTTAATTACAGCGAGAGGTGGCCAATGCATCCCCTGGTTCCAGCATATTAGGGTCCCTTCAGCCAATGGGTGGGAGAGCGGGTGGGGGTTGGGTTAAGATGCAAAATGTGTGTGCTTGTCTTCATATCTTCCTGGGGACATTGGTATGTTTACACAATCACATCATGTGGACCTCTGACACCATGGGGACCATAATTCAGATTCACACAAGGGTTAAATATTAAATTTGGTGCCCGCTAAGGTTACATGTAAATGAAGGTCCCCAGTTGTAAAATATAGATCTGTGTAAAGTATTTAAATGTATGCAAATGATCTGTCCTTGTAAATACATTAATTTTTTTTCCCCAGAAGTCCCCGTAAAGCATGGAGGAAAGAGGTAGAAAGTGAAACATGAATTTTTCAAAGGTTTGAAAATGTGCTGTTCTTAAATCTTTTTTTTTTATTATTATTATTTTTAAATTGTATTATGTTGTAATTTATTTTTTTTAATATTTTAAATTAAATGTGTTTATTTACTTTTTAGATTTATTAATTTATTTAAAATAAGTGAACAAACACTACCCACTGGCTACTTTACCTACAAGTGATGATTACTAAATTGGTCCTCATGAGACATGGCAACCAGTATATGTGTGTGTGTGTGTGTGTGTGTGTACTTGTATTCCTTTCTTTATGGGGACATTGATTTGTTATTTATGGGGACATTGATCTGTCATACAATGGGGGACTCTGGCACTATGGGGACAAAGATTCAGGCCCCATGAGGGTTAAATATGAATAAAGGTCCCCACTAGTAAAATCGAAATGATGTGGCCCTATAAATACACAAATTACAAAGGGAAGCAGGTGCAAAGTGAAAGAGTTTTTATGTAAGGTTTTAAAATAGTTTTTTCATGTTGTATTATTTTTTTTAAATATTAATTATTATTATTATTATTATTATTATTATTATTATTATTATTATTATTATTATTATTATTATTATTATTATTATACTGAAATGTATTCTCCATTTGCCGCAATGTAAACAATCCAGAATCCAGGATCTCTTCTGGATCACCACCAAAATTGTATCATTTGTTCCTTGTGACACTCCCAACACATCCTCAAAATGTTATCAAAATCCATCTATAACTTTTTTAGTAATGTTGCTGACAGTCAGACAAACAAACTCCAGTGAAAACATAACCTTGCCGGACCTCTCTTCATTCAAAGAGGTGGAGGTCTGCCTTGGCGGAGGTTTGCACTCTGAGTGCTTTTCTAGTTAAAAAAAGAAGAAAAAGAAGAAGATGTATTTACACTCGCTACCCAATGCCTGATTACAAACTTGGTCCTCATGAAACATGTAAACGAGTGTGTGTGTGTGTGTGTGTGTGTGTGTGTAGACAGCTTCAGGTTACTTTAGGAGAGCTGCAATTTGAGCATATTTGAGTCACACACACACACACGCACACACACGCACACACATACATACAAGCAGATTACTGTGAGTAATCAGGTTGAAGTGGGAAATTTGGTTAAGTTGTTTGTGTGTATTTCCTTTCTCCCGTGTCCAGCATGATGTCAGAATCACACACATACACTAATTGGGATGAATGTGTGTTTGCAAATTCTGCCCACACCACCGTTGTTTTACTAAAGGTCTCCACACACATAAAAATGCATCCAAATTATCCCACAGATGATTGTTCCTAGATGAATTTCACGTCCAAATACTGCAGATCAGACAATAATGGAGTAAATCATGAGAAATAAATAACAATAATATAAACTGGAACATAGTGTCTCTCTTCGGGATGGTGTACGTGTACTGTTTATAGTAGGTCTGTCAAGTGATCAACAGTTTTAATCAGATTAATCACAGGGTTGTTTTCGATCGTGATTAAATATGAATTTTTTATTTATATTAGTTGTGTTTAATTTTCCATAAGAAAAGAACTGAAAGAAAGAAGGGAATATATAACGACTATGCTTTGTGTTAATGTGATATTTTAAGCTAGTTGTGCTTCGTTGAAACAAAACTCCTATCAAAAAACTTTATTTCGGTCGACTGCTTTGGGGGTTTTTTTTGTACTTAAATTTCCACAAAAATAAAAAGTTCAGAGGGGAAAAAAGACAAAAAAAACCTAGATTCAGAGTTGTAGTAAAAGTTAAATTCAGTCTGCAATGCAATGATGACATTCTGCAAAATGCTGATATCTCGAGTATTGATTGACTCATAGCATATGTCTTTGCAGACACACACACACACACACACACACACACACAATTACAATAATCTCACTCTACCAATGCTGGGAGAGATTAATTAATAGAATCTATCTTCAGTGTAAATTTTGCATAGTCGAACAATAAGTAGGAAGAATTACAATCTTTACTATGCAGTGTGGTACTGCACTCCACTCTTAGAAAATATCAGTCCTCAACTATAGGTACCACAGTGATCCGTTAAAAATGTCAGAATTGTGCAAACACACACAGATGCTCTGACACATCCCACTATTATGATATAGATGCTCTGGAACTGAAGGTGGGGCGGGAGATCTTTTTCTGGAACATTTTTTTTACCATATTGCTTGAAAACCTTTTCACGATCCCATATCACACACTGAAATAGAATGTTTGCAAAATAAATAAATAAATGTTTTAGTCCAGTTTAGAGGGTGGAACCAGAGGAAAAACTTCAACCATTCATTGTACTGATCATCTTTACAAGGATTGATTTGCTGATACGTCCATCAAATATCAGTCCACCCTCCCCTAACACTCTCTCACACCCCTCCCTCCCCCTTCACATAAACAGTTATAGTGGAAAAGACGACAACCAGCAGCAAAACCAAAGTAAAAACTGTGTTTGAAAAAGCTACAGCCATGAAGAAGCTGAGTGAAGAACAGAACAGGACAAAGGTGGGAATCACTACGACTTTCCAGAGCTGGAGTCAACTGAAAAAGGAAAAGGGTCAAAACTGATGCTAAGGTGACCATGTTTCTACTCATAGGTAAGATGGTACTGTTATGATTATATTATATTTGGACATACTAATCACTTATGGGTATCATATTCACCTCGTCAGTGATAAAATGTCAGATATTGACCAAACATAATGTTCCAGTAGGTTTTACTAAGTTACCAACACTGTGTGTAAACTGCTGCTGTAACACATAAACTATTGTCCTTAAACATTCGTTTTCATGGTGTTTATTTCATGCTTCTAAACCTTTTGTAAGCTAAGCTTCATGTGACACAAACTGATAAATGGTGCTTATTGTTTTGTTATTTAGGATGATAATCGAGTTTTCGTGAATGCTTGTGAACCTCTGTGATCGCTCCAGATAGCAGCGCGTTGATGTATGTTTGAAGGCGTGGTTTCGAGGGGTGGGCTGACGAAGAGGCAGGGGTGTGTATAGTTTCAAAATATAGCTGGAGGAACCGTTTTCCAATATCTCCTACCACCTTATATGGTGGTTTTAGTATATATATATATATATATATATATATATATATATATATATATATATATATATATATATATATATATATATATATACTGTATATTTAATATTCCATAGTTTTCAGTGCTACATGTTCATGTCTCCAGATTGTGATTGTTAACCGGCTGTAGGTGATAAACTTCAACCAACTTTTTGTAACTTGAAGACAAATCAATGCTCTTTCCAAACTAATATGG
Source organism: Siphamia tubifer (assembly GCA_020466265.1). Classification (NCBI taxonomy): domain Eukaryota; kingdom Metazoa; phylum Chordata; class Actinopteri; order Kurtiformes; family Apogonidae; genus Siphamia; species Siphamia tubifer. The sequence continues at coordinate 24,461,015 of CM035802.1, read as the reverse complement.
ATATTTTTTTCTAAGCAGATAGGCTTTCCTCCTTTTTTTTTTTTAAACCACTTCTTTCACACAGCCTACATTTTAAAAAGAATACCTCTGAGCACACTGCCACACAAAAGTAACTAGTAAAACTTTAGACCTTCAGATAATCTTGGACCAAGCAGATGCACAAGCTTTAGTCTGACATGCAGGACGACAGCAACAAGACTGAACTTAGTTAGAATTTAGGTGAGTGTTTGTGTGTTGGTTGTGCTGTGGGTTTGGAAATGTATTCTCTGTAGACTGGCTGTGATCTACTGCAGCTAAAACACTCATATACCTATACGATCTATATCTGATGTTGCAGATGGCCGGTCATTATACAAAACAACAGACATGCACTGCATTGGTAATTTTGTTTTCCTGGCTCTGTCTCTTTTTTTTTTTTTTTTTTTGTAATCTGAAATGCTGTTTACATATGGATGAGCCCGAAATGTTTGTCAAAAAAATATTTGCAATTGTGTGGTTGGATCACAGATGTTACAGAACCTATACAGGATGCTAATGTCATCCTGTGTCGGTTACCAATGTTCAAACAGACATCCTGTATATATAGACCCTTATATAGACCTTTATAAATATATATATATATATTATATATATTAGATGATAGACAGACAGATAGACAGACAGACAGACAGACAGACAGACAGACAGACAGACAGACAGACAGACAGACAGACAGACAGACAGACAGACAGACAGATAGATAGATAGATAGATAGATAGATAGATAGATAGATAGATAGATAGATAGATAGATAGATAGATAGATAGATAGATAGATAGATAGATAGATAGATAGATAGATAGATAGATATTGTGATGAAAATAAGAATCATGAGTTCTGTAGTTATTTGTTTTATACTCCAGTGATAAGATGCTGAAAATGACCCTTGAAAGTGCTTGAATTTGACCTGAAAACTGTGTGTGAGCCCTGCGGTGGGCCAGTTAAACTGACCAGTTAACCTTTTAAAGTGCATGTCTTTGGACGGTGGGAGGAAGCTGGAGTACCCACACAGAAAGTGGTGACCTTCATGTTTCTTGAATACTTTGTTTTCCTGTCCACAGTGAAAAATACACACCAGAGTTTTAGAAAATCTCGACTTAGATATGACCTTGAACCTGTTACCATGCAACAATTCAATGGTTGAGGTTATGTTTCAACCACGTTGTGCCCATATTCCAATTGTGATGGAAGATGGATTTATAAAATACCTGCATGGTTTTGTACGCTTTTCATTATTCAACATGTTGAAAGAAATATAAAAGCTGCAGGTTCACTTGGGCTTCAGTCTGTCAGACACACCAAACTAACATAACGCTGAGTTTCAACACAAAAAAACCCCAAAACAAATACAGCAGTTCTCAAACCTTTTACTATGAAGTACCTCTGAATTATACATTTTTAGTAGGGGTGTCAAAATGAATGCATTAACATGGATTAATGCATCATCATGATTAATCTGATTAAAATGTTTAATGCAGTTAAATGAATGAATTTTTAACAGAACTCAAAGATTTGCCAACAATCGCAGCTGTAGATATTATACTAACTACCTGGGCCTACATACACGCTACTACACAAAGCAGCAGATTAAAGTGTATAAAAGTTTGGAGGCATAGAACTTTTTTGTCAGCGGGTGGGTCCACAACCTCAGTACCAAAAGGCTCTATGATAATTAGCGTTTGGTCTTCGCCAGGGTGAGTGTTTTATTTGTAAAGATGCGACGCCAAGATGTACTGAATGTTTGTCTACATTCGTCACAGCTAGCAGTAGCGACTAATGTAAGCAAACATGCCGCTAGGTATGTTTGTTAAATCCATATTACAACAATGTAAATGAGCATTTAATGACAAACTATATATATATTATATATATATTATATATGGGCGGCTGTGGGTCAGCAGCTGTGGTAGACCAATGACCGAAAGGTTGGTGGTTCGCGTCCCAGCTCTGGCTGTCCACATGTCGAAGTGTCCTTGGGCAAGACACTGAACCCTGACTTAGGCCCCCAGTAGGACTGACCTTAGACCTTAGAAACCTACTGGTGTATGAGTGTGTGTGTGTGTGAATGGGTGAATGTGAGGCTACTGTAAAGCGCTTTGAGCACCATGAAGGTGGAAAAGCGCTATATAAGCGCAGTCCATTTACCATATATATATATATATATATATATATATATATATATATATATATATATATATATATATATATATATATATATATATATAATACATCCATAAAAAAGTTAGCTTTCAAACATATCTCTGATGAAGTGGTCGCTACAGACACGGTGATTAGCATTAGCATTAGCAGACTCTGCTATTTAAATTTAGATTTAAAATCCACTTTTTACTGTGTTTTTCTGTGAGATTTTTCCATTTATCACCTTTATGACTTACAATCTTTGGTACTCTAAAAATCGTTTCTCCTTCTCTCGGTTAGAAGGATTAGTGCAGTCGTAAACTGCACAACACGTAGACATTTTCCCTACATACAAATCAATCGGATTCACTTCCAGACCCCCATCTGACATCCACGTGCTGCCTTTATAGCAATGTGACGTCACGTGAAACCACCCTATAATTAACAATATAAAGATCAACAATTAATCATCAATAAAAGGCAACGTCAAAAGAGGACTAGATCATAAAACAACAACAGCAAAGCAACTGCCTCTATGAGAAATGGTGAGAAATTTTACATTTGAATCAGATCAGTCAATTTTAGTTATCGATCCCAAATCACAACAACGTCATCTCATAGGGCTTTACAGGAGAGAACAATCAACCACAGAAATAGATGACATCCTGAGCATCTGCTGTCCTTAGACCCTCCTTCTCTGCAAGAAAAAAACTCTAAAATCTAGTGGGAAAAAAATCACAGGCTTGCTGTGGATTCATTTTGATTAATCATGATTAAATATCATTCACTTTTAATATGTTAATCTTGTTTCATTTTTTATGAGCAAATAGAGTCAAGAAATATGGAAAAATATATGCACTTAATATGTTTGTCCCAACACGGCAACACGTTAAATGAAGTGCAGAAGAACCTCTGACTAACGTACGCTTTGTGTTAACGTGGTATTTGAAGTTGAAAGTACTTCTGTGAAAAGAAAATTCCTTCCTGCAGAGTGTGGCCATTACGTTATGTCAGTCGGCTGTTCGGTCTTGGGTTGTTTTTTTATCCTTTTTTTAAACTTCCCATTTGCGCATGTGTGACACTAACACTACTTGTACAAAGTGCCTCAAATGCGTTGGCACAGACATTCAGAGACCTTCTGTAGATAGGTTAATTAGGTGAAAGGTTTTAATTAGATTGATCATAATGATGGATGAATCCACGTTAAGACATTCATTTTGACAATTTCGATAGTTATGCTCAATGCAACTATATATATATATATATATATATATATATATATATATATATATAGACTAGACTACTACTGTAGCACATTATATTTGCTGCCGCTAGGAGTGTACCATGGCCTAGGCTATTTTACTTGTAAACCAGTGTTATAAGTACATAGGTTTGACCAAATTTCATTTAAAACAATTTTAACTCCATTGGTTGTTAATATTATCAGTGTAATTTTTGCATTTCACAAACTCATCCCATTCGGCGGCCGGGTTGTGGTCCATGGGCCACGTTTGACACCTGTGGTCAAATACATGCATATGTGGCGTACACCTCCTCTGTTATAATCCTGACATTAAATGAAGATTCAATGAAAATAATCAATATTAAAGAGTAGAAAAGGCTCTATTAGTGACCTGGAACAACTGTTCTATATAGATAAGAGGCTGAAATGTAGAGAAAAATGTAGAAAATCATAATGAGGTGGGCTGAAAATGACTCATTCATTCAACACTAACCTCAGTGGATTATTGGTGCAGGGAAAGTGAGGTAATTTCATATTGTTTATTTTATTTGTTACTATTCTTTGCCAGAGAAAACATGTTCATTGGAGCATTATAAAGGTGTAGCTCCAGATGCCATTCAATAATCCAATAAGCATTTAGTTTCAGACTTGCTGACCCATTATACTGTACATGGTCAAGTAATCAAGTTTCTCCTCCAGAGTTTCTTTCTGTCTTAAACAAATTATTGTTTGGCTCTGAATTCGAGAAACAAAACCTGGGTCTTGTCTAGATGGGTATTCTTCAGAAGTGAGTGGAATAATCAGATTATAGCACCGCCGCAAATGGAAGAAAAAAAAAGTTTGTTCAAGTCAAATTTAATGGAGCTTTGACTTTACACCTCGAGGCCCATGAACAGAAGAAGTTAATACTGAGGTTAGTTCAGGGGTCACATTCAGCCCAATGTGGTCTCAACTGGGTCAGACCAGTACAATAAAAATGTATAAATATCTATCCGATTTTTTTTTGTGTGTGAAAGTTACAATATAAAAATGTAAATGGCCTGAACAACCATGTGATTTACTCTAAACATGCAGTGAAATTTAACAAATTAACATCCAAGACAATCAATACAGTAGATGGATTTAAATGATTATAAAGGGACGGGAAGAAGTGCAACATATATTTATTTTCTTATGTACTTAATTGTGTGTATTTTTCTATACAATTATTAGGGTTACTTTTCAGTGATGGCATTTTTAGTTTATATAAACGCCAGATATAGATTACTGCAGAGAGTGAGAATTTTATTATATATTGTATTGGTTGAGAGAGATTATTGTGTGTGTCCACAGAGACATATCATGCTATAACTCAATGAATGCTTGAGATATCACCATTAAATTACATGGGTATATACATATAGCTAATGTGCATCAGATGCAATGATCCATTTGAGTAAAAGTCAAAGGTCAAAATTAACTAAAAGGTCAGAATCACATCGTTATAACTCAAAACCAGAGGGTCACAGAACTTTCACATTGGTACCAAATGATGTGGAATGAAGATTTATACAATTCTCATAATTGGTGTTGTCACCTAAGACCAATAGTTTTTTAGATCTATGGAGGTCAAAGTTGACATGTTGCAAAATTATCGTCTGTAACACTGTGTGTGTCACGCATAGAACATGCTATAACTTAATCAATTCTGGATATATTATCATAATATTACACACACTGATGCATATATACATATAACACAATTATCAACATTGCAAAAGGTCAAAGGTCAAGGTCACATTCAGCAGAAATATCAAAATCACATTATTGGCTCTAATTCAAGAACGGGTTGTCATAGAAACTTGAGATTGGCACAAAATAGGGGTGAGATTAGGCATTCTCCGAATACTTGTTTTTTTGTTTTTTTTACATAAATCTATCATTAACTGAATAAAAACCTAATGTGTCCATCCACTCACTGATCCAACTCCATGGCTTTTTTGCTGCTGAGCCAGTAATTCTATTAATACATATAAATAATTACAGTTTGTCGTCTGTTCGTGGTCATCAAATATAACCCATTTAGATGATCATAGGCTCTGTAGTTACCATGGAAACACCGTCATCTTCTACAACGTTGATTCACCAGTAAAACCCATGGATTCAGTTGGATTAATGACAGTGGATTGAGACACTAGGTTTCTAATGAATTTTTGATATCTTTACTGAAGAAGTCACCTTTCCTTCACTTTTCTCTGTTTGTGTTTTAATAGCCTTTGAATTTCTTGTGAGTTTCCATTCACATCTAAATTAAATATAGAAAAAAAAGCATGATTTTACAGTTAAAAATGCAAACAATATCATGATCCATTTTAATAAATAACTTGAGAAGTTAAATAGAGGCAGAAATTCATTTGGGAACTGCCAGAAAATTAACACTGGCTCTTTATGGGTTAATCATTTCTGTGGAATTTTGCACTTTGGAAATTCACCCACAGGCCAGATCAGTCCATTTAGCCCGCGGGTCTTATATTTGACCACCCTGCACTAATACATAATGAATCAACTTCAAAACCCACTCGGCACACAATGGGCTACTCTCCTGACAACATAAAAGAAGAAATGAGACAAATGGGGAAACTTAAAAAATTCTGTAATGGCCCTTTAAGGAAACACTTTCAGTGCCTGGGGTTGTGCATCAGAGACAATTAATGAGAAACACTGGGTTCAAACTGCTTTCATTACATGTGAAATACAATTAACTAGTCCACAAAAAATGAGCAGTGTTAATACTGAAAGCAATGTCAAGTGTCAAGTGTGGGCTTTGAAACTGTTTAAAGGGATAGTTCACTATTTTTCACATGAATTTATATACAATGAGCATCTTTACTCTGGTGCACCCACAGTGACTTACCCCCGACAGTGTCCTGTGAGCACAGTTCTGGTTTGGTTTTGGTCAAAGAAAAAGTAGTCCCGGCAGGTTTCACGAAATGAAAAAGTGTTTCTTCTCAAATCAATGTGTTTGACTGAGTGATTTATTTACATTACAAAAACTCACACCTGGTAATTGCTTGGAGCTACTTTCTCTCAATAGTGATCAATGCATGTTGTCACTGCTAACAGCTGTGCACATGCACGTAGCAGCCGCAAACACTGTCGAACAACTGATGAAAGTAGTTTGCTAAGGTGCACAGCTGTTAGCAGTCACAATGCGCATTGACCACTATTGACCTCCGGCAGTTGATGTCACAGGTGGGTCACGTGACCAGAAATAAGCATAGCACGTATTCATCTTGACAGTAATCATGTTGGTAGATTGGCAGCACTGGCAGCAGAAACATCACAAAAATACAAACTTGCAACTAAGTTCGAGAATATGTAGTTACAGCACAAATAATTGTGGGAGTCAGGGACACAGCTGACAATTGATCAGCTGATACGAAAGGCACCACAGTTATTATTCCACTCATTACTGGTTAAAATGGTTCTTGTGTGTTGTGTTGTTGTATGACAGTCGGTCTCACCACCGATATGCATCTTGTATCTGAGGTTATGAAGCGGTGTCGTCTGCACTGCTGTCAGATGTAGCTAGCACACCCAAAACACAAACATGCTAATGAGACACTTGCTATTAAAGTGGGATAATTTAACACTTACTCTTCTAGTGATGATGCTGCAGGATTTGGATTTAATATTCCATGAATGTTTGAAATTAAACCACACTGAGTCCATGTGTAAACCTCCAGCGTCTTGTAGGCTATAAGAGAGTTCCCTGAGTAAACTGATGGGAAGCTGATGAGGCACCTGTAGATGTTAGCATAAGATACTGCAAATCGGGACGTCTTCTTCAGCTGGGAAGGACTGAGGACTTTTGAGAAGCACCCCAGGGGTCTGTTAGATTTCATGTGAACTGAAGTGAGATGTGTGACGCAGCGGTCATCGTGTTGACTGTCAACATGGCGTCCTGACATTAATAGTCACGTGACATTCGGAGCTCAATAGAGAGAAAGTAACTCCAAGCAACTACGAGGTGTCAGATTTTGTTCCGTGACGGTTCTGTTATGCAAATAAATCACTCATTCAAACAAATATTCTTTTGAGAAGATTTTAATTTCGTGACCTGAGGAAACCTGCCGGGACTACTTTCACTTTGACCAAAACCGGACCAGAACTGGACTCATAGGACACTGTTGGGGGTAAGTCACTGTGGGTGCACCAGAGTAAAGACACTGATTCTATACAAATTCATGTGAAAAATAATGAACTATCCCTTTAAATACATACATTTGTGCTTCATAAAAGTAAACACTATTTGATCTTAATTATTTTATTCTTTTATCAAACCATGCTGTTATATTGATGAGTGGAACACCGAGCACTTTGTTCTGTTTTTTGTACTTTTTATATAATCTACCTTAATTATATGCCTTGTGTGTTGTGTATTAGCATGAAATGTTCACCCTGACTGAAAAACAAATCTACCCACGGGTACTAATAAAGTAACCTTGAACCACTATTCAGATATTATCTTTAAACCTGCAGAGTGCCTAACAGGATGGGTTATACCCGGACTCTTTTCGTAGACTTGAGCCTCACAACCCTCACATTATTCACTGAAGTGGTTTGATACCTGCTACCAAAACACTCTAGTCTCCAGGCCACCTGTTATCCACTTTGTAGCAGCGAAATAGAGAGATATAAAAACTTAACTTTTGTGTGTATTCATAGTACGTCTACACTCAGCACAGACTGAGGACGTCTCCTGAATTATTCAAGATCAAACCTGTTGGGGATGTTGAAAACTCAATACATCAGCACTTCAGGAAACTTTAGCAACGTCCTCATTCAGACAAAACAGCACATGAAAGAGAATACACACAGAAAGAAAAAGACCAAATATACAACAACTTCAAACTATTTCTCTCTATGAAAACAAGAGTTTGTTTAATATTTAAGTGGATTGCAACATTGCAACACAGAAAAGAATATACTTGAGGATGTAAGATTGCAAACAATAATCTACCTGTACTCAAACCTCAGTTTCTTTTAATTCTGAGCATTTAACCAAACATCCACTAAAGCCATCTACTGATATAAACCATTTAATGCCTGTTCATTCAGTTGTTCTATCAAATTATATATATAAGTAACAGTTTGTCATCGTTTCTAATTTGGATTTTCAGGGGTTGTGTAGTTACCACGGAAACACCATCATCTTCTACAACATTGATTCACCGAGTTGGATCGATGACAGTAGATGGACACACTTGGGTTTATGTTCAGTTATTTACATATATTTGTTGAAAAAGTCACTTTTTTCTCCACTTCTCTCTTTTTCTGGCAAAAAAAATCCTCAATTTTAATCTGAGTTCGCATGAACATCTACATTTTCACTGAAAATAGAGAGGATAACATGACAATAAATAGTGAAAGAGCACTTAAAACATGTTAAATAGAGAAAAATGTATACGGGAACTGCCACAATAATAACACTGGGTCTTTATGGGTTACATTTTAATATACATATGTTCCCTTTGTATGTGTACTTTGTGTTTGGTGATAGGTTTCTAATTCTATTTTTTTTATTTTTTTTTAATGAGAAAAATGACCACTTTTTTGTTAATATTCAGTGGCCCAAAAAAACCTATAGAACAGCTTGTGACCAAAATGTTAATACATGTCAATCCATTATGGTGTAAAATACAGTTTGTTATCTTTCATAGTCATTAAATATGTCCCATTTGGACATTCACAGCTTCTGTAGTTACCATGGAAACACAATTATCTTCTATAACATTGATTCACAAGTAAAACCCATGGAGTTGGATCAATAATAGTGGATGGAGACACTGGGTTTATGTTCCGTTAATGATAGAGTTTGTTGAAAAAGTGACTTTTCTTCAATTTTCTCTGATTTTTAAAAATAGCTTTTGGATTTATTCTGAGTTTTCAATTAAATTTATTTCGAATGCGCAACAAATAAAAACAACCCCGCTCAAAAAATAAATAAATACATTTAAAAAAATTTAACCCCACCCCTTCACCTCATAACAATCTATATTTTAAAATACTGTTAACATAATATGAGAAAAAATACAAATAAATCAAGTCATTGGGATCTATTCACCTCACTTATCATTTTCACACAAACCAGTTATACAAACCAAGAAAGTGAACAATAATCACAATATCAAGGTCTATATATATATATATATATATATATATATATATATATATATATATATATATATATATATATATGTATATTATTATACATACATATACATCATACATACATACATACACACACACACACACACACACACACACACACACACACACACACACACACACATACATACATGATTGAATGCAGGTAAATATAAGATTTACAGTGAGAAATGTATAATACAGAGGATAATAAGATAATAAATGCTGATGAATCACATAATGAAGGTTAAAAAGATTGAAAAAATTCAATTCAATTCAATTTGAGAACTGCCACAAAAGCAGCACTGGGACTTTATGGACTAAATTGTGCAACTGAAAGAAAACTAGGTAAGTATTCCAGTCTGCAGGGAATCTAGCCCACATCTTCTGGCACAAGTTGAGCAACAGAATCCAGTTTGTTGTCCATCTTGAATTGGATTGAGTCTGGATGCATTTAGCCAAGATTCTGTGTTTATCCAAACCGTCATTATTTTTATCAAGACGTTGTTAAACTGTCATAAATTCTCCAACATGAGCCAAAATGTGATTTTGGGGATGAGTGACAAACTTCAAGCTTTAAATAATTAGTTAAACTTGGCCAAAAGACAAGCAGCTTCTGTTTTAAGTGCAAACATATTGAAGGAAATTACTAAAACACATACTTTAAAATCTCAAACATACTGTGGCTTCAAGTCTGATGACAAATTAGACTAATGTTGAAATGGAAGATGGGATGGTGAGTAATTTCATGTACTGTCAGAAGCAGAAAAGGGTCGCTAATTCTAAGCATGTAAGCTCTACAGTATAAGATTTTATTGTAATGTTTACAAGGAGAACATAAGATAAAAAATATAGAAATATAGAGAGAAAAGTAAGACATTTGGTATGTATATAAATATTTCTATAAGCATAGAATTACAATGAAAAGCCTGTGACTTTTTGGGGTTAAAACGTCATTAAGATGTGTATTTAATGTATTTATTATTTTGTTAATTGTATTTTATTATCTACTTTCCTCTCTCTTCATTATTTTAGGTATCTGTACTTGAGTATTTATTTTTCAGGTAACTTTTTAATTTTACTTCTCTACATTTTGTATAAATATCTGTACTTTATACTATTTACATTTATATAAATATCTGCACTTCATACTATTTACATTTATATAAATATCTGTACTTTATACTCTTTACATTTATATAAATATCTGTACTTTATACTCTTTACATTTATATAAATATCTGTACTTTATACTATTTACATTCTCAGAATAGACGTGTTACTTTTTCAAAGTAGACAAATGTGACAGTATGAAAAAAATATCAGAAATTGTGACTTACTATATCATAATTTAGACTTTTTTTTAATCTCATAATTGTCCATTTCTTATCTCATAATTATGACTTTTTTCATCAGAATTTTTACTTTAATCTCATAATTCTGACTTTTTTTTTTTATCACATAATTGAGTTTTTTCCTCATAATAACTCACCTTTAAAGGTTTTATTTTTGTATATTTTTGAAATTTTTCAGATTTTTCCTGCTTAAATGTGTATTATTTAATCCATAACAAAAAAAAAATCAAAGTTTTACTTTATAATTTATTATAGTTGAGAAATTGTACTTTTTTACTTTTACTTCAGTAAAGGAGTTGAATCAGTACTTCTACTTTTACCAGAGTATTTTTTTTCTTCTACTTCAGTACAGAATGTGAGTACTTTTATAAAGTGTAACTGGGGCTCAGTACGTGACAAGGTCAAAGGTGATAAAGTAGAAAAAAAAAAAAAAAAGAACGTGTCTGAAAACAAAATGACTAACTTTTCCTAACAAGTGTCTGACTTTTTGCAATGAACTAAAGTAAATAAATAAGTAATAATAAGTGATTCATGTGTAATCGTGAATCACTGGTATAGTCTGGTAGAGGGATATGAGGCAGACTAAGCATCAAGCCTTTTAGCCAATTGCAAATTCACAAATTCACAAATCAAAGCTTGACAGTTTGATCCTTAACCTGCAAATCCACGGCTCAGCCCAACAGATGGACCGAAATGAAAATGTGGAAATGTTTGCACGAGTATTTTGGAATGAAAAACAGTAGAAGTGCATGTGTTTGTTTTTGTTTTTTTTTTTCAAGATGAACGTAGTTTTTAAAGCAGGGGTGTCAAACTCATTTTCTTTCAGGGGTCACATTCAGCACGATTGGATCTGCAGTAGACTGGGCCACTAAAATAATGACAAATGATAAATGATGACAACTCAAAATTATTGTCTTTGTTTTAGGGCAGGGGTGTCAAACTCATGTTAGGGGCCACATTCAGACTAATATGATCTAAAGTGGACCACAACAGTAAAATAATATAAATATAATAGGATAAAAATGTCTAAAATAATATCAACACCAAAAAAATCAATTTTTGAGTAAAAAAAAAAAAAAAAAGGTAAATTCTCCAATAAAAATGTTTATATCTACAAACTGTACACGAACATAACACCAACAAAAATGAAGAATCTGTAAATTCTTAAGAAAAACAAGTGCAATATTGATGATATTATGCTTTAGTTTATCATTTATACATGTGCTTTGCAACTTACAGATCACAGTAGATCTACAAATAGACACAACATTATCCTCATTAAATAATAACATGTAATGGAAATCACCATTAACATATTTGTGGAATTGTACCAATATTCAACCTGTTACTAAATGTTGTGTATATTTGTAGATCTACAGTGATCTGTAAGTTGTGATGCACGTGTATAAATGAAAAACTAAAGCATAATATCATCAATATTGCACTTGTTTTTCTTAAGAATTCACAGATTGTTCATTTTTGTTCATGTTATGTTCACATACAGTTTGTAGACATTTTTATTTTATTTTATTTTCATCTCATGTCGCTTAAAAACTGAAATTTTTGCCCTTTACATTATTTTATACATTATTTGATCCTATTATTTATATTATTTTATACCATATTAGGCTGAATGTGGCCCGTGAACAAACATGACTTTGACACCCCTGCTTTACAGCCTGTTTGGGTGTTGAATCTTCCTCCCGCAGGTTTGACTTTGTCCTGACCCACTCCAAACTCTGACATCAACTTTATGTTAGCTACGAAAAAATTGCCCTGTCCATGTCGACTCCTACGCTGGCCTCTGTGTTTGACGGAGAGTGTAAATAAACAGTGCTCCTCTGTCCTTTCTCCCCTCTCTGTTGATAACTAGCCTTTGGTCTAGTTTGCTGTTTTCATCCACTTTGATTCCTGGACTCTGATAAAGGCTTCCCAACACCAACCCCCCCCACCCCTCTGGCTCCCAGGACACCTCATGAGCTCCCCCCTCTGTGAGCTCCTTTCCCTGGATACCCTCTGTATGATGCCCCCCACCCCTACTCTCCCACTCCCCCCCCTCTCCGCCTCCCGTCAGCTCAAATCAGCCTCCTCTGCAGCCCGACATGCCGTCCCCTCTCCTCTCCAGCTGTGCCGATGCGTTTGTGGCACCAGCGAGTGCAGCGAGACGCTATTGAGACTGACCTTTGCAGTGTCGCCCTGTGCTCTAAGATTCTAACCAATTTGACAGTAAACGTCTCACAGAATGCTAATGAAGCGGTGTTTCCACACTAACATGCTATGCTCACTCCACTGTAATTATCTACGGGACCATCCTTGATGGCCACGATGCATATTGTTTGATTATTAAACAGGTTTTTTTTTTGGTTTTGTTTTTTTTTCTGTCAAGCAGCGCATCAGGATCTCAGCATCAGGTCAGGAATTACTCATGATGCGCACTCATAAAAATGTCTAATGGTTATTGTAATAAATATTATCATCAGTAACACTTGTGTCACAGCAAGGCCTGTCACAATGATTACATAATCGCCTTATTGCAATTATTTGAGCCAACCACAGTGATTTTGCATAATCATGATAATTATCTCTATTCCTCTGCTTGAAAAGAGCTTGACGGAACTAAGAGAAATGTTATGTTTTGTCATTATGTACGTGTCATTTTACATCATTTCAGCTGTATTTAGTATTACTGTCAAATGATTAAAACTTTGATTAATCTGATTAATTACTGGGTTACTGTGGATTAATTTTGATTAATCATAGTTCAAAAATATTATATTATAATTTTATATTACATGAGCAAACAGACTAAATAAGGAGTATTTTATTTTTATTTTAATCCTTGATATGTAGACAATGCTGTTCTGCACTTCACTTATTCCACTGTACAGATCACTGTTATTTATCTTTACTTATGAAATGGAGACTGCAAATGAAAATTAGCACTAACACTAATTCCAGTATCTTTACATGTTTATAACAAAACTAAATGTATTGTGTTAATTTACCCTGAACCCAGATTGTGTTCATTATTGTGCGACTCTGGACCTCCACCCTCACCTGTCTGATGGATGGACCTGCCCCCCCCCCCTTCATCTACAAATGGACGTTCATCTATAGCCTGTCTCCTTCATTGTGGTTCTCCTAAAGATTTCTTCTTCTTCCCACTGGGTTTTGGAGTTTTTTTCTTGCAGAGAAGGAGGGTCTAAGGACAGGGGATTCTTGGGACCTTTTATCTATTTCTGTAGTTGATTGTGTTTTTGTAAAGCCCTGTGAGATGACCTTGTTGTGATTTGGGGCTTTATAAATAAAATTGAACTGAATTTATGTGTACTGTCCTTCCTAAATAAAGCAATGAATAAATAAAATATATATGCACTGAATGTGTTGTGGGTAAAGTGTTAGCTGTAGCGCTAGCAGAAAGTCTGACTAATGTGTGCTTCATCTTAATGTGGTATTTTATTCTGGAAATGCTTCAGTGAATAGAAAACTCCTTCTTGTAGCGTGTGTCTAATACTTTCTGTGGGTCGACTGCTCTGTCTTTTTTTTTTTTTTTATAATCTTCATATTTCCATCCTGAGCCAATGTGCTGTTTAGTGAAGCTTCCATCTTCATGGGTTGGTTCTGCTGTCTGTCACTACTGGATCAACTGACCATTAGCACGACGCTAACTCTATGTGGACAAAATACCTGGTATGTGTTGGCAGAGATGTGTTTATGCCACAGATGGATTAATAGCATTGAAAATGTTTAATCAGATTAATCATGATGATGGATTAGCTCATGGTCAGTTTTTTTTTACTAGATTGTTTAAAATTGCCTTCACACTGCGATTACAACCAATTAATTAAAAGCTCTAACACAAAAATTATATATATATATATATATATATATATATATATATATATATATATATATATATATACACATTCACCTCAAAGGGCTTTACAAAAAACACAATCACACAACCACAGTATTTTTAGTGCCTTTTGTTAAAAAAAATAATAATAATTTTCACAAAAACTTATTTAGTAAGTTTTAATGCTTTTCAGTGACTTGCAGAAACTCTGAATAAACAATGACAACTCCAAATTAGTCCTTGGCCTCATGTCAAACAAGTTCAATTTCATTATTTCAGTATTTTTTACTGAAATTTCCCACACAATAAAATTTAGGAGATTATTATTGTAATTCATTTATAAGGGATGGGAGTTTATAAGTTATGCTTCTTCTCACTCCCTTTCAGATATGTATTATGTGTCATATGTTTAAGTGTGTGTTTGTTTTTGTATATTTCTTTCTTTCTTTTTTAATTTTTTATGAACATTTTTTTTGTATTGACATTCATATTCAAAATAAGTCCATAAATACAAATACAAATACATAAAGAAACATAAAAAATGCAGAGAAAAGAAATATGCAAAATGTGCTAAAACCCACTATTATAAAAAGCAATGAAAAATCCAAAATGTATTCAAAAAGTAATCTAAATTGCAGAAGAAAACCACCAAAAAAATGCGATAAAATATCCAAAACAGACACAAAAATACGAATATATATATGCAATTATAACTCATACTCAACACCAACAGTTTCATCAACTTTTACAACTTCAAACAACTGTTATATTCAAATGCAAGAAAATATTTAATCACATTAATCATGATGATGGATTAATCCGCCTTAATGCATTAATTTTAACAGCCCTAATGTAGAAACCACATCTGTCAGAAAAGTTCCAGGTACTAGTATTCCCAAAGGTATATTTGAAATCCTAACTACACACCACAGGTTTTCCCCTTCAAAGTAATGTCTCTGGGGTATAGAACTGTGATCTCAGCTCTCCGTAGCTGTTGAACTTTCCCCCACATGAACGATGACCAAAAGGATCGACACATGCAAGTGTGTCAAGACATCCTCCAGCATCCTGATTCACTAAGGACAGTTAGAACTGGTGACGTATGACATGAAGACCAAACACCTGAGCCTTCAGTAGAAACATCCAAAAACGCCAAATTGAAAAAAGAAGGACAGTTTAAGTCCAAAATTAAAGTCGTGTTGATTGTTCAATGTGAGGGACATGGTCATTACCAGCATGTCTACCACGACATCCTGTGGCATTTGCTTCAGTGTGTGACAATGTCATGATCTTTGTTATTTTTGATGATTATATATTTGTGAAAAAATCCAATATTAATAATATGTTCACATACATTATTCTACATCACTCTAGAACGTTGAGACAGCTCCCATTCACTTTGAATGGACGTTCCCAACCTTCTGCGGGCGGATTTTTTTCGATAACCGCCCTCTGCCAATGGCAACGAGTTTTGTCACTTTGTCACGGCTCAACAGGGTGTCCCATACTGTAAGTCTTATATAACACTGAACCAGCCATCAGGATGATTTCAATGTGTTGCTCTTTATTCAAATGCATTCTTTAGTTTATCTGAAATATAAAAGAAATACATGTTAGAACCATATATGTAGGTTTCCTATGTTTGGAGACTCACAGCACACCCTGTATATCCATAAAAGTAGCTACAGTGACAGTGAATAATTACTATTATTTGTCTGAAAATTAATTCTTAACTAAAAACCCATTATTGTGACACCTTGAGGCACAGCCAAAACACTCAACATCAAAATACTGTTTAAAATGTGGTGATTTTCTTTCTTTTTTTTTTTTCCACTGACACTTGAATATTTGACAGAAACTCATGAGTTTTCTTCCATAAGGAGATTTTTGTGCTGCTTGTTGAAGTCCTTTATTTGTCTTGGAAGATTTTTTTTTTTTTTTTTTTTTTTTGCGAGTGTAGCAGTGGAGCCCCAGCTAATGCCGCCTGAATGTCGCCTGAATTATAAGGTGAACTAAGCCCATCCATTATTCGGATGGTTAGTCAGACTGCCAATTTTGAAGACATCTCTATAAATAAGTGAGATTCAGCATAAGGGCTGTGTCGCTGCACTTGTACCTCCTGTGATGCCTCAGAGGCGCTGAATTTCTGGAGTCACTTATACATACACAGAGCTAAGGAAAAAAAAGAGGGAGGAAAAAAAAAACCAAAAAAAAACAGGCCGTCCCTAATTGTGTGTGGCAGTACAAAAGTGACTGAGTTAAGGAAAAAAAAGAAAAAAAAAATAAGGCAAAGAGAGATGGTGCAGAAACTAACAACCATCTAAACATGGCAGTTGAGTTTTTCCTGCAAGTGATACCAATTTGCACGGCTGTTTCCATCCCTTATTCAGCACAAGTTACATATTAGTGCCTTCCAACACTTGCAAATATTTAGTCACATGAATACCCTGCAGAAAATGTTAATCACATTATGTTTACTAGGAAGTGTTTGTTAAGTGGATGAGTTGCTTCAGTATTTTTGCTTGTTTAAATATGTGCGTCACCAATTTGCAGCTGAGGCTGTGTAGTTTCAGGTTGTTGTTTCTTTTCTTTTCTTTTTTTTTTTTTTTTTTTTGTTAATGTATGTTTCCAACGGCTTGATGTGACTGCAGCTGATTCCAGGCCAGTACACTTACCCGAGGCACAGTGCCAAGGCATAATGAGACATTTGGTTGTGAAATTCGGAATCTGACAGAATGCATTAAAGCCGAGCATACTGCAGATGCAAAGGGAGCAGCCGGGCCAAAGTGATGACTTCCCATTTCCTACCAACTATATCATATTTTCCTTTGCTTCCAGCAAAAAGAAATGACCAAATTGTGCCTCGACTGTGCCATTGTTTGGACACACGTTCCTTTTGTTTGTCATATCAGATATTCGGATGCATCTGACAAAAGCAATCACTGCTCATGTCACTCTGCTGCTTCTATTTCTTTATAACCCACTAGAAATTTGAGATTGGAATATGATAAAACGGCTTTAGCTATGTGTGCTTGTGGTCAAATAAAGTGAGGAATTCATTTCTGCGGAGGTCATTTTCCTGACATGGCAGGACCTTCTGTGTCGTTCACTGGGAGTCATGAGGTCGGGGTGTCCCGTCCTGTTTTTACAGCAGCAACGTGCCCCTCGTGATACCAAACAAACACACTATGTGACAACTATGATCTAAGGCAGCAAATAATGTGACAGCTTCTCTAGCTGCTAGGCACTGTGCTCTGCCTGCAGGGAGTAAATGAATCGGAGTTTTCATATCTCTGAAAGGGTTAGATTGAGCTTGAACACGAGGTCAGGTGTAAAGACGTAGTAAGACTGACTTATTTTCACGTCTGCCGCTGTAATACTACACTGCTGATATCAGTCTAAGCAGGTACTATAAAGCCATGAATACCAAACAACATCAAAAGATCAATGGATGTATATGGAAAAACCAAAGGACTACCTGTTAAAAATGGCTTGCAAATGAGTTTGTGTATATTCCATTTTGATAAGCGGATCTCTACACATCTATGAATAAATCATCTTGCTCTTGTCCTTTGGGATTTACTAACAAGAAAAGCAATCAGACCAAGGCATTTGTAAAACCAAAGAAGCACTCGAAATCTGTACCTAGTATACTGGCCTCCTTTTTAGAAGTTACAAATAGGCTCAGAATAAAGAGAAATTGCACTCAACAAATGATATTGTCCTCAGTTGTCACATGTAGCATCAACATTAGAGCTTTTAGAAACACTGGGGACGCTCGGACAAGACATAACCTTTAGCTGAACTCCAGCCGTGTCACAAAATAACCTCGTTTTGATATCGTCACTTTCCTCCAGCATCCCTGTGGCAAAAATAGATAGGAGAACAATAGGGCAGTCAAATGTATCCTAATTCCAGCTGGAGACGCTAATCCAGTTCAGAAGCAGCAAGGAAATGGGCTTGTGAGAGCAGACCCAGCAAATACATGCAGATGAGAATGATTATCCTGCAGATGAGCGAAAAGATGAAAACTAATTTAATAATAAGACCAGAAAATTCTCCAAGATAACAGGGATCTAGAGACCAATCCAAGACCCATCTGGCCTGCATGGCTTATCCTAGAGCAGGAGCTGTCCATTTACTTAGTGGTGCTGAAATCGCTCAGTGTCGGTGTTTTCACATCATGTTTTTCTCTGTCTTTGTGTAAAATGTTAAGTTCTTTGTAGCGTTTTTTTTTTTTAAAGCAAAATTGCCACAACTGCCTTATTGTTAACTTAATCTGAGAGTAAATGGGGAATTCTATCAACTAGGTTGTAAAAAAAAACAACCTTTTTATGTGATGCAGTTGGAACTAAACAGGCTTTTTCAGACAAGATAAAGAAGATCATTCATTTTCAAACCTCACTTTTATCTTTTTTTTTTTTTTAAATGGAATTTGGTATTTAAGTAATTCATACCTAGAAAAATCAATCCTATTCTGTGACTGATAGCTGTAATTGCTCTTATCTGCACATTAAAGTGAATTGAACAGCATCAGGTTTAACTATATTTATTTGGTAACACTTTATAAAACCTACACATAAGACACTATGTATTAACTAGTTGGTAACTATTTACAAATGCTGTGTTGTTCATACACAATTCATCATAAATAAACCATTTGTTAACAAAACCATTAATAAATAGGTGTAAAATTTGATTATTTTTAACAGACAGGTGCAGTGTTTACCTGCTTTAAAGATAAACACTGCACCTGTCTGTTAGTAAATTATCTAATTTGACATTTATAGGATGAAACGTTACAAGACATTAACAAATGGGTAACAAATGGTTAATACATAGTGAATACATTCGTCTTCTGAACACGCTTTATCCTCACAAGGGTCACAGGGGACCTATCCCAGCTACAATAGGTGAAGGCGGGGTACACCCTGGACCAGTCACCAGTTCATCACAGGACTGAACAACTGATTATGTTTATACATACTGAATTGTGTGTTTGTATTATTAAGTGTTACCATTTATATATTTATTTTGCTGTATAAATATTGACTTATTTGACTTATATTGGGATTTTAATTTCACCTATATTATATTATATTATATTATATTATATTATATTATATTATATTATATTATATTATATTATATTATATTACATTATACATTTTCAATATGTTTTCGGTACAGTAAAGGAGACTGTATACTGTACAGAAATATATAATCAAACTGTTTATAAGTGTTTTGTCACAATTATCTTGTGAATTTTGCATTTTTAAAGTAAAAATCAGGTATTTTCCTGTATTTAAGTTGTTCATTACGCAGATGTTCATTACAGCTCAGAATACATTTCAGGGTTATTCTGTCAGAAATACAGAAAACTGTCAAAAATGATTTTCCTGGTGAATCAGAGTTGTAGAAGAAAGTCCATTTTTACTTATAATGGGCCATAATTTGATGTAAATTGATGTATTAATGTTCTGAGACTTATGAAAGTGAAGGTTTCAACTTTTTTTCCCTCCTACTGAGAACAAAAATGCATGACTGGGTCTCAGCAGGTGAACAGGCACCATACATGTTATGTATTTTTGTATTTTGGAATGTTCAGTGTTGGTCGATGGTGAATACTGTCATTTACAGAGTGTTTTTAAACGCCTCGCAGTAATCCCTGAGGTGCTGTGAATGTATTGCTGCGAAAGCTGCAGCAGAGTAGAAGACAACTTCAGTTCAAAAATAAAAACCTTTTTGCAATAAAGGAACCCATGGACTGTTCTGAGCCACAAAGCTACAACAAACTGAAAGTCAAACAACATGCTTTGAATGTCAGACCTGACTTTTGCCTCTGTTATTCTCTCTGTTGTCATGTTCTGGGTTGTTTTTGTCGACAGAGGAAACCCTTCAGCTTGTGTCCACTCTGTTTTTATGACCACTGTTTGTCTTCTTGTGTCCTATATTAACCTATAAAAACCCAAAGAACCACCAGTGCCATCTATGGATTTAAACTGTTTAATACCTGTTGATCCACTAATTCTATCATTACGTGTAAATAATTGATGTAAATTACAGTTTTTTCATGGTCATCGGATATGACTCTTTTGGAAGTTTAAAGTAGCACTGCACGATGTTAGAAAAAACTGACATTCTAAATTTTTCTTTAAGGGTTTGGGTAAAATTTTTGTTTTTCTACAGATTCATTTTTAAGTGCAATTTGAGGGTCAGTTTAAAAGCAAGTACTGCCTTCATATTTCACATTTTTTGCAGTGAAAATTATGTATTTTCCAATATTTAATTCACTAATGATGTAGAGTATAAGTAGTTTCTTACTGTACTTAAGTAGATTTTTAAGTATAGATACTTGAGTATTTATTTTCCAGCCAAATTTCTTGACCTTTCTTAAGTGATGTATCACCATTTATTAAAAATGTATCCTCTGTATTGTGCAGATTTTCAGTGCAAATCAAGTATTTTTTTATATTTGATTTACTGATCATGAAAATGTTCATAAAAACTCAGATTAAAGTTACATTTTATTATATCAGAAATGAATAAAACTGAAGAAAAAGTCATTTTTTCCAGCAAAGACATACCAGGCTGAACATAAACCCAGTGAATCCATTGACTGTTATTAATCCAACTTTATGGGTTTTACTGGTGAATCAATGTTGTAGATCAGTAGAAGCTTTGGTTGATGGTGGGTGTTTGGGTCTTTTTGGGTTAAAGATATGAGTACGCCCACACCGATAGACTGTATTTGCATGTATATATGCATTTTGTCGTATAATATCAATTCAGGTGATGTCATTTTCACAATGACATATCTGAATGCCGCTCTCACCGTTGCATGTGTGCATCTTTACAGAAAGAAAATGTGATTCGTAATATCCTAAGAATGCACCCCTGTATTATAAATGCAAGACTAGTCACTTTGTCAAGGTACCCTCATGTTAACTATGCCATTTGTGCTTAGCTCTAAATGTCATGTAGACGGTTTCATACTTATTTACCTGCCAAAACATGTATTACTTTGATTTATCTGCGTCCACCTTGGCAGAACACCTACTACAAAGACATATTTGAGCAATATATACCTTTTTCGAGGGGCTTATTACGATGCAAATTACCTTGTCATATCCTACACCAGCCTGTAAACTCCAATTGCACATTTGTATAAGTACCTATTTCAGCCCAGGGTACAAGAAAATACAGAGTACCTTCCTACACAGTCTGCATTTTACCTTTTCATTTGTTTAAGGTTCTACATATATAGGCCAATGGAGATATGTACAACTCTGCTGCGTCCCAGATTTCAGGTCATTATTGTCAGAGGTTATTGATATGTGTTCTGCTGTACAGGTGTGTTACGGTATGTGTGGGAAAAGTAGGTTAAGAGGAGATGTGTGAATCACTTTTTTTACTTGTATTTTTTTTTTTTTTTACCCTTTGTAATGTCACTTCGTGTTATGAGAGAACATGTTAGCCCAGATGAGCCGTCGCCTGCTGTTTATGACACATGATGCCGCGATGACTCTGACCCATTAACAGTCACAGATCACTTACCTTGCCAACATAGAGTGGCTCGTTTCCCGTGTACTCCTCCAATACGAAGAACTGGTTCCATACCCAGCTGCGTTTGTGCCTGTGTAGCGCCTCCCATGGGCCTGGATCAGAGAGCGGGGACTTCTCCAGATCCCCAGAGCTGGGATTCAGTCCCAAACAGGCCCTCTCCCGCAAGGGCAACAGGAGTGCCAGGAGAGCTAGGGCTGTGCATATGCCCGAGCAGCACCTCCCCATCATCTGGGCCTGCTCCAAAATGTACCGAGGCCAGAAGAGGAGTAAAATGTAGAAGGGGGGGGGGATGGGGGTGAGGGGGGGTGGGAGGGGTTGGGCTGAAATGTCAAAGCCCTTAGGGTTTTATCCACACAGTCCTGACCCTGTGTTTTACCAAGAAACCAAGAGCAGACAGACCCTGGATGGAGAGAGAAAGAGTCAAGATCTGCCTTTTGCTGTGTTGCTCATCTTTCTTTTCCTGATTGGAGACTAAACACGGGGTAATTCCCTTCACTTCTGAGCCAAGGAGTTGACATTAAAGCAGGCTAACAGGGTCAGTGGCAAACGGGGACGCTTCAACACAGAGGCAGCATAATTGGCACCTATCAGAAATAGAGAGAGTGGAAATAGAGAGAGAGAGAGACAAAGACAGAGAAGAGGGAAGGGAAGAGAAGAGAGGGAGGGAAAGTATTGTCAGCAAAATTGCCTCTGTGACCGCAGTCACTTTAGACAGCGAGTAATGTGCCTGCTGATGCAATGATAATGACATTTTTCAGCAATCATAAAAAAAAAAAAAATAAATAAAATGAAATAAAATAAGGGTCAACCATGATTGGAAAGTAAATATGGTAAATACAAATCAAGAAAACGTCCTTCAGAGACGCAAACATGCACACGTTGGTCCCAAGAAAAACTGGGCGGGGTCATAATGTTAATAAGGGTAAGACGAAGGCCAAAACGTCCCTGCTTTTCCAGCGCACATAAGCAAAGAGATTTCACACCAAATGAAACAACAGCGGCTGCAGGGAATAACAATCAAACGGTGCTCAGCTGCCTACCAATTATCTGGGCTTTACCTCGCCAAGGTCATTATTTTGACACGTTTTCTTTGTAGAAGATCACGGACTAAAGGGCGGCGGGGCTGGCCACTCAACACTAACAAGCCACATGATCTGTGTGGTGAGCTCTCATCACCGATATTAAAAATAAATCTGAGCTGTCAGCAGCATGATGTCCCGAGTGCTCCTGACCTCTACTCTGCGCAGTCTGTTGGCCAGCCTGTGCACATGCAAGGGGATCTGTCTCCACACCACCGTCATTCTGTGACAGATTCCCCCAAGATGCCAGAACATGAAGACTTGTCAAAGCAGAGAAAAGCATCAGCGTCTGACAGATAATGTTCTTTATGTCACAACACATCCTGCCAGTCCTGAGGAGAGCAGTTGAACAATTACATAAACTTCACAGTTCCACTGGCATTTATGTGTCTAATTTGACATGTAGGACTTCCAACAGATCCTTCAACAAATATATGTTACAAACAGGAAGTGAAAACGTGTATGAAGTCGACCAGTGGTTTAGGTTCAGCTGCATAAAATCTAAATGTGTTTATATGTGTGTGTGTGTGTGTGTGTGTGCTTGTATTTCTATCTTTATAGGGACATTGATCTGTTTACACAGTAGTGCCATGGGGACATCAGACACCATGGGGACCAAAATTCAGGTCCCCATGAGGCTTAGGTGAAATATGTGAAGTGTGTATTTTTCAAAGGTTTAAAGATTTCCAATTTATATATATATTTTTTAAATTAATTATTTAATTGTATTTTTAACATTCTATTTTTGAATTTAAAAATATTGCATTTATTTTTGTTTTTAATATGTTTACTTTTTCCATTTATTATTTATTTTTTTATTATTTAAAATGTATTTTATTTGTTATTGAATTGAAATGTATGTATGCATTATTATATGTTATTGCTTATACATATTATACACGTTTTTATAGCTCAACCCACTTATTTAGCAATACATTTGTGTCCTCTGTAAAGGACAAGTTTGACAATTTGACAAACTTGACAGTGCAAAGGATAATCCATTAAATGTATAAATAAATAAATAACATTTTCAAAATATATCTGAAACAAAACTACCCTATTATGCAGTTTCTAATCAAGACAATTTCTTCACATGGAAAAGTTCAAATGTTCCCTTTTCCGGGTCTGAAGAGAATATATACACATATTTGTTTATAAATTGTAGTTTATATTATGTTTCCGTCACATAATGGAGGACCAACTGTTGTAAAATGTTTAAAACCCTAAGATTAATAGCCAATAGTCATGTCAACACCTTTAAATAATTCAGCTAAAATACAGTTCCTCTGCTTTTTCTAGTCTTTTCTGGATGTCACCCACATAATCTGACAAGTGACAGTTGTTGTAGACACTTATTTTTATGTATAATTGTATCGTTTTTCACAGAGTTTTCTCTATTTTGATAAAATAACCTTCCAATTCACTCTGACCTTTTATGAGCATCTACACAATCAGTCAATTCAATACAGGAAAATACATGATTTTCACTGAAAAATGCAGAGAATAGTATTATAATAGACAGAGATAAGTCATGTAGAATAATATTTAGAGAGAAAATGATTGGAAAACAGGGTTGAACACATAATAAAAAGCTAGATATGTCACATTATTAATATAACTCAAATATATGTATGTTGTCCTTAAATGTGTTCTGTTATAAGTCTAATACTGACCCCCTAGTTAACCCTTTAACTCCTGAGACTTAAGCCATTCCACAGTAAAACATACAAAAACAACAAAAACTGTCAAAGTGATCAGTAAAATGAACAAAAATGTATATTAAACTAACAAAATAATATGTAACATGACACTAACATAACACAATTGAAGAAAAATAATAAAATAAATGAACAAAATGTAGAAAAAAGTAAACAAAAATAAACAACAACATCAACAGAAACTAAGAAAAATGCAAAAAATAAAAAAAATAAAACCCAAAATTAAGTAGTTTTAGTTTGGGCTTTTTCCTTTCGACACCTGTACATCAGCTCCATCAACAAAATTCTCAGTAAAATAACACAAAAAAAACTTGAATTTTTCTGAATTTTTAAACTAAACCATCCATTCAGAACTCATCAGGGGTTAAAGGGTCAAGGGTAACAGGTTGTACATATTGTGCTTAGAAAATCCAGTTTAGGTTGTGTGTCGACCACCTACAGTATTTACACAAACTAAAAGATATTCTCCTATAAATTGCATCACATCTATTCCTGTTGTCTTTAAAAGTCTAATCCTGACCCTCGTTAACACTCGTCTGAAGTCGTCCAGCCAAACTGGAGCCAAGTCTGACAAATATATGCAAGATCCTGACATGATACTGACTCAGAGCTGCCATTTAAACTTGAGGAAAGCAGATGTTTAGAAAACTGAGAGCTTGACCGCACGTATATTTATTTCCTCGCTGACCTCTCTTTCTCTCTCCTCGACGCAAAGTATTGGCAGGACAAGAAGACTAGAAAGGTAATTGCTTTGGCATACAGTGACCTCTTTATTCCCACACAGACTCTCATTTTACTTCCTCTCCGTTCTACCCCCCCAGCCCCTGGCAAAATAAAAACAGCACACTATACATCCTGTGGAAGTGATCTGTTGCAGTCGGGCAAAGCCAAGTCATTATCTACTGCTAATAATTAACACAGGAATAAATCACAATGCTCATGATTACCACCCCGACATCCACTTAAATATTTATGACAAGAATTTCCACAACAACATAATATACATGGAAAATTTAATTGTAAGTATAACAGATAGAGATAAGGCTTTGTGTTACTGCTATATGTATTTATTTATGCTTAGATGATGTGTCAGTTATATATTAAAAGAACTTGAACATGTTTGTATATATATTTTATGTATGTATGTATGTATGTATGTATATATAATGTATGTATATTGTATGTGTCTATATACAGTATGTATGTATGTATTTATGTATTGTATATGTGTATTTTGTATATACATATAATGTATATATATAATGTAGTATGTATATAATAATAATAATAATAATAATAATAATAATAATAATAATAATAATAATAATAATAATAATAATAATAATAATAATAATAATAATAATAATAATAGATTACATTTCTTTTGCGCTTTTCAAGGCACTCAAAGTGCTTTTTCTATTATTCATTCTCTCTCACATGCTCCCTCTGGTGGTGGTAAACTACATATGTAATCACAGCTGCCCTGGGGCAGACTGACAGAAGCGTGGTTGCCATTTCGAGCCTACGCACCGAACATTTATACGCATTCATACACCAGTTTCACTCACACTGGAGACAAGGGAGGTGAAGTGTCTTGCCCAAGGACACAACGGACTAACTAGGACAGAGCGGGAATCGAAACGCTAACCCTTTGGTTAATGGACGACCCGCTCTACCAACTAAGACAAGGCTGCTGTATGTATTGTATAGTATATGTATATATAATGTATATATTGTATGTACATATTGTATGGATGTATGTTTATGTATATGTATGTTTATGTATATGTATGTTTGTGTATATGTGTGTTTATGTCATAAACATACATATACACAAACATACATATACATAAACTATGTATATGTATGTTTATGTATATGTATGTTTGTATGGCCCAACCCACTTATTTATAAGGACTGATTTGTGTTTATAAATTGCAGTTTCAGTTGTTTCACTCTCATAAAACTTAAAGTACCATCTACTGATCTAAAATGTTTAATACATTAACTTTAATAACCACTTGTTCTGCCAATACCTTTATATATTTCAGGTGAAATGCAGTTCATCTGCTTTTATCAGATGAGTCTAGACTACAGCGTGGATGTGAAAAACCATCATTTTCAGCTACATTGATTCACTAGTAAAACCCATGTAGTTTGACAAATGACAGTGGATGTAGACACTGGTTTTTATGTTCAGTTAATGATATGATAATAACCTTTGAATTCACATTTAGCTTTTATGAACATCTGCATGATCATTAACACTAATACTGGAAAATAGTTTTTTTTTCCACTGCAAAATGGAAAATGAGAATAATATTATAATAAATGGGAATAAATCAGTTAGAAAAGGATAGATGAGGGGGGGGGGGGTGATTGGGAAGTCACCACCAAAATGTTTGGGAAGTCCAGTTTGTGTTTATTAATAGAGGTCGACCGATGTTGTTTTTTCTATGTTGATGTAGATTTTTTTCAGGTTTGGTCAGCTGATTTTGAGGCCAATGTTCAAGGGCTATTTTTTCTTTTAAAGTACATTAACCGGAAAATCCAATTGGAAGACTTAGAGATAATTAAAATTTGTATGCAACAATATAAATGAAATCTTCTTTGGATCGATATCCGTCAACAAACATGGTTGAAGGTGAAAGTGACAATTAAAACAACAACAAGGGTATGGAAATGATTTGCATGTCTGGTTCATTTGAATGGTTTAATGTTTAATGTTCAGTCAGTGAAGACACATTTACCCAATGAAACCAATACATTACATCTAAAATCTACATCTAAAATCTACATTTTCTTAACACATATTTCATATGAAATGAGTATACATTTATCATTTTTAATGGGTTTGGGGTAGTATTGGGGGCCTTGGAACGAATCAGGCCTTTTATATGTAAAATGCAACTTTACGAAAAATTCACGGTATGAAACCATGGAACAAATTAATTTTGTAGACAGTTCTGTCTTTATGTTTTATTCTGAATCCTTCTCCAGTTAAGGCCTTGCCCTTTGCCCTTAGTTTCTTTTGCTACTCGACTGCTCTCCAGTCCCCATTAGTCAGGGTAAGGGCTTATAAGCTGTAGGAGCCCACTCAGTTCTTGCTAGATTGTCAAACAGTCAACACTGACTCTCTGGCTCCTGTCTGTTAATATAAAGCAAACAGAAGAAACCTGTTTATCTATGAGGAAAACTGAATGTTTTCATTCTGTTTTCTGAATAAATCCGTTTTGACAGTTTTTCCAGTGATTTTGTACCGTGATTTTCAGTTGGGTTTGTTTTGGGGAATCTGTATCAAGGGATATTTAAGCATTTTATTTCCATCGTTCTTTTGTGTTCCTTCTGAATCCTATCCCTAACCCTGTGACATATATCATCGGTCTACTTCTATATATTAAACAGAGAAACTAGAGCAGAGGTGTCAAACATGCGGCCCGGGGGCCAAATCCGACCCGCCTAAGGATCCAATCCGGCCCTTTGGATTTATTTATAAAATGCAAAAAATACATTAATATACAAATCATTTAAGTTCATGGTTCACATTCAGACCAATTCAGTCTCATAATATAATAACCTATAAATATTCACAAGTAAAAAAACAAAAATCCTCTTTGTAAATGTAATTTCTTTTCATTTAGTAACACTAAAACAAACAAAATTCTCAATAATCAGAACAAATATGAAAATTTGGAAATGTCTTATGAGAAGTACTGGTAAGTACAATTTTCACAATATTCCACCTATTACTAAACACTTTGTGTATCTGTAGAGCCATGGTGATGTGTAAATGATAAACTAAAGCCAAATATTGTTTGTTTTCATGATATAAATGTACTTATTTTCGCTCTAAAACAGAGAGAAACATTTGGAATTGACATTATTTATATATTATTATGTTTTGTTTTATTTTGTTTTTACTGGTTCGGCCCACTTCAGATCTAAAATGAGTTTAACACCCCTGAACTAGAAGATGTTTCCGTCTATATCAGTCACATATATGCATGTCCTAAGTAGTTTGCGGTTGTGTTGGAGGCTTAAAGGTTAACATATGTGTAGACACAACAAAGCCATTCAACTTCTATTCAACAATCCACACATGTCTGGAAATATCTCCAAATTGTCGTCTTCTATTAATATGAATCTGCACACAGGTTTCCTGAGGCTGGGAGACGTGAACATACAGACGTATAACGCACTTTTTTTTTCTTTTTTTCTCTACACACATTGAAAGTCACAGCCTCTGCATGACAATTTAATGGTAGAGGTGGAAAGTGGAGCAGATGTGGCTGCAGGGTAAGCACGAGTTGTGAAGGCAGGTTGCAGCGGTGGTATTATGGGAGAGAAGATGGGAGCGAGGTCAGTTTGAGCCAAGCGGCCAACTTAATGCTCTTCATTTTGTTAAACCCTGCGCTATAGGAGGCGATAGTGGTTAGATAGAGCTGCTGAGGATAACAGAGATAGAGCCCACAGTGCAGCACTCTGTTGGTTTTTTTTTTTGGTTTTTTTTACGCCAATAAAGCAACTATGGGCTTTTTTTATTAGATGAGTTTTTGCTGATTTACTGTCTGATTGATTTAATCACATGATGAAGAAATCAATTCTTTTCAATAAATACTAATTATGTATCATATCAAAAAAATGTAATCACATAATGTCATATCTGGCTTGAAAAATATCCCCGTTCTTGAAAATAAAAGAGGCGGATGGGTCTGGTTTTTGAGCATTTCTGATGAATAGATATATATAATAAAGCAGATTCTAACATCTTTTCTTTTGCTTTGCTTGTTCAAAATGAAACAATAATAAAAAAAAAAAACAGAGAAAGAAAGAAAGAAAACCAGCAGAGGGGAGAATACCTTATGTCTTCAATATGCTGACTGACTGTGCAGCCAGAAAAACAGAACAATGTAAAGCAGAGTTGCAACCTTGAGTATTGGCAGCTTATGCAACAACAGCATTATACTGTCAAGCTATTAGATATCAAACTGCCTTTTTATTCTTCATTTAAAGTCAGCTTACCACCTTTGTTACACAGCTGCGTTCGGTCATTCTCTTTTTTTAATAGCTGCCAGCCAAAGTCAAACTATGTTGTTCTTCATTTTTTTTATGTTCTACTGCCAAATGCTCAGAATGCATCTGCTTTACCCTGCAGATAAAGTCATGCTGGTGCCCCCCCCCCATATTTGTATGTTATTTATTTATTTTTGTAGGTATTTTAACCCTTTAAACTTCCAAAGGTCTACATACAGTAAAGGCCGGCTCATAAATGTTAATCAAACCACCCAAATCTGTCCCAAATGTCACATGATCTAATGTAGTTTGACAACAGAGATTCTCGCACAACGGAAAATATAAATCACTTTCCGATGAAATAACCACAGCAGGTAAAATATTTGTTCAAAATACAAATGTCAAACAGCTGATCTGAACCTTTATGTCTCATAATTATCCACAGATGAACCATATTCTAACAAACACAGTCAAACTGCAACAAAAACATCAAAAACAAACGAGAAAAAATGTCCATATGTCATCCAAAACATCAATAAATATCCACAAATGGTTTATCTATCGCATCATTTAACAATATCCCAGTTTTCATCTTAATATTTTCATTTATAATATAACCAAACACCAACTGCATGTTATCAAAATGGTTCAAGAACAGCATTTAATTTACTTTACTAAGAAATGTAGGTGAAATTGAGTGGAAGTTTAAAGGGTTAAAATGCTAAAACACCAAGCAGCAAAGAAATTCCGCCTTAATAGCGATATCAGTTTTTCTTTATAGTCCAACTTTGACACCGACGCTGTTCTGGCAGCAGTGAACGCAGCCCCGTTGTTGGCCGATGTCAAAGTGATGAGGCTAAATGAAGTGAAAATACGAGATAAAGCTGTGAATGTAAAGCCTCCCAGTCATCCCCTGGCTCTGTTTCTCTTACACACACTGTTCTAATCCCATTTGCCAGTCTCACAACAGGATTACCAGTGCTACAGCGCTCAGTAACCAATCACATGCTTCCTGTGATCCATATTCCTCTCCATCATTGTGTATGTTCAGAGGTTCTTCAGTCATCGGGCCAGAATGTGCAAATCAACAACTACAGGCCTTTGGAGAGCTAACAATATTAACCCATAAAGACTCAAACACCCGTGTACATACAGTAATTGGTGTAAAATAGAGTTTGTCATATTTTCATGGTCATCAGATATGACCCATTTGGACGTTCAGAAGCTCCTTAGTCAATGTGGAAACACCATCATCTTTTACAGCATTGATTCACCAGTGAAACACATGGAGTTGGATCAGTGACAGTGATTTATGTACAGTTATGACAGATTTGACTGAAAAAAGTGTCTTTTTGGGCAGTTTTTTCTATTTCTGATGTAATATTCTTCAAATTTATTCTGAGCTTTAATGAACATCTACATAATGAATGACTTAAATACAGGAAAATACCTGATTTTCACTTTAAAAATGCAAAATTCAGAAGATAATTGTGATAGGAAGTGCCACAAAAGTAGCACTGGGTCCTTATGGGTCAAATTAAATTCCATATATGACCACAGATCAGTACTCAATAGAATCTATATTGAAGTCTGATATCTTTAAGCATTTACATGTTGTAAACCATCAAATTATGTCCCATTATAAGTAAAAAGAAATAGACATTCTTCTACAACATTGATTCACGAGTAAAACCCATGGAGTTTGATCAATGGCGGTGGATGGAAGCACTTGGTTTATGTTCAGTTAATGATAGATTTAGCTGAAAAAATATAATTTTAGGCAGTTTTCTCTATTTGTGACATAATATATCTTACATTTGTTCTGAGCTTTAATAGACATCTACATGATCAGTGAGTTAAAATACCAAATTTTCACTTCAAAAATGTTAAATTCAGAAGATAATGTTATAAGAAATAGTGACCAAACACTTAAGAAAGGTTCAATAAGGAGGGAAAAAATAATAATTGGACTTTTAGAACTGCCACAAAAGTGGCACTGGGCCTTTATAGGGCAAATTAAATGTTATATGACTTCCAATCAGAAATTTGATATCTGTAACCATTTACATTTTATAAACCATCAAACTATTATACTAACCATCATCAGTAAAAACAAATGATTCACCAGTAAAACCCATGGAGTTGGATCAATGACAGTGGATTGAGATGCTTGTTTTATGTTCAGTTAATGATAGATTTGGCATTTCAATTCCCTTTTTCTTCAGTTTTCTTAATAATTGTCAACTTTAATCTGACTTTTAATGTAGATCTACGTGATCAGTGAATTAAATTAGAGGAAAATGCATGATTCAGACTGAAAAAAACTAAAAAGAGAAGGCAATATTTGAAGAAATGGTGATAGAATAATTAAAAAAGGTAAAATAGGGAGGAAAATACATTGTTGTAATTGCCACAAATGCAGCACTAGGTCTTTATGGTTGAAATGAAATCCCATATGTGACTTCCTATCAGTGCTCAATCATAACAGAATTGACATTTCTAACCATTTCCATGTTAAAATATGGACCAAAACCTAAAATATCAAGGATGATATTATAATAAATGGTTATCAGTCGCTGAAGAAAAGTTAAATATAGAGGGGAAAAAAGGAACAATGGGTCTTTATGGCTTAATAAAGCTGTTTAAAGGTGTCAATTTGTATGAAGTTTCTAGTTTTCAGTGGAAATAACAGAAACTATAGGACTTTTTGCAGTTTTAAAATCTTATTCATTAACGATGGGGCTTAAAAAAATGCATTTCTCTTGTAAGAAAACAGCCTTAATATTTCCCCAGTTTTACAATGCGGCTCAAAAATAACACCAAACCCAGAGCTGAGAAGTCTTTACAGTTTCCCTCAAGGACACTAACCTCCTCTCATAGCTACACCAGAACACAGAACACTGATGCAGGAGCTTCAACCAGACTTCTCCATTTCCAGGGTGGTCTCGTTGGTCTATCCAACTCAAACCACCCTCACCAACATTTATAGCAAGGAAGGATCCACTTTAAATTCATCACACAGTCTTTTCTGGAAGATCTAAAGCTGTCAGCTGCTCGGGAAGAGGCATAATCAAACAACTGTTAAGAGGTATCTATGCAGATGTGCATGACTGACGTCTATTCTACTGACAGCTCAGCTCAGTTCAACGCTGTGTGGTAGAAAAGCAAAATATCCTCCTATCAGATCACTCTCTAAAGCATTATTTTGTCCACAATGATAATAAATCCGCAGAAAAAAAAAAAGCTCAGGAGTGACATTGGAAGGGTCCCACCTCTTGAAAATTCATTTCCACAGTAATAAAAAAACAATAATTATTCGGGGGTTTTTTTTGCCCCTGATAGTTTTTAATTATGATGAAAAAATGTCCTTAAGTCCTTCTGTGGATATAAATCTGAAAGTACCTGTCCTTACAGAAACGTGATAATTTAACACAAAAAAGTATTAGGAGTTTCAGGAGGGGGTCTCTGGGGATTATTATGGTCTATAATAGACAAATGATGCATTATTGGAGGTAATTTTGCACCAAGAAAATGTAAAAAAAAATCTATTGAAAACTATACTTATTATTTGTTTTCTATTATTATAATATATTGATCCAGTGACTGACACTGGGTTCCATTTGCTTCCACTGCTTAATAGAAATGTGATGTATTTATTGATCTGCGTCATGTTTCTATATAGTTTAGAAGTTAGATCCATTTCCTCACTTTATTCCGCAGTCTGTTCTGTGGACGCGTGGACTGTGCGTCACATGTGGATCACATAGTACCTCCGTGGAGCTGTGACCTGGGTGTTGTGACCCTGCTGTTGAGTATCAATCATTCCGCATTAGACGTCTACATGTCAGCACGTGCAAAAAAAAATAAATAAATGTAGGGGTGGAAAAAGTTCGCATGCAGGGCGCGCGCACCTGTTCAGGAATCAATACCAGACGTTTCCCGATAAAAAGAAAAAGAAAGAAAAAAAAAAAACCCCAGCTCGCATCATTAACACGGATCGATTAGACATCTTAATAACTTGGGACTTGTAGGGATTTAAAGCAGGATAAGGACAGGAGATATAGTGACAAACACGGACATGATGAGAAGCACGCGCCACGGAAAACACCGACAGCAAACATCTCTGTGAGCGACCGCCGCATGAAACCTGTGTCCGTGGAATACTAATGACAGAATAAGGAAGGGGAAAAAATGCACAGAATACCTAAGCAGACCATAAATTAAGTAAGATGAATGGTATGACAATGAGAGAGAGAGAACGAGAGAGAAAGAGAGAGAGAGAGAGAGAGAGAGGTTTCTAATTCTCTCTCCAACTCGCTTTGAAATCTACTGGAATAATACTCACCAAAAGAAAATGGAACAACTTCGCCGCCCCGCAGATGGTGTCTGGTGGCAAAAGCTGGGCTTTTTTCTTCCAGGCACCACACAGAGAAAAGCAGCTTATGTCAAAATAAAGAGTTGAAAAGTTTGCATGATGAAATTAGTCCTGATGGTAGAGCAGGGCTGTTGGAGACCGGATGGATCGCGCGCGTAAATGCTCACCCTTGGCAGGGATGTGGCAAGTCTCTCTCTCTCTCTCTCTCTCTCTCTCTTTTTTTTTTTTCTCTCTCTCTCTCTCTCTCTCTCTCTCTCTCCCTCTCTGTATCCTGCGCAGTGCTGCCTGTGTGCAGGGAACCCCAGCTGCAGGCTTTGGGGATGTATGTCTCTCTCTCTCTCTCTCTCTCTCTCTCTCTTTACATATAAGCAACAAGGGGACACGCGCAGAGGACGAGACAGGAAACGGTTCCAATCCACCTCACAGACTGGAGCTGGGAACGTGTGTGGTGATGATGATGATGATGATGATGATGATGATGATGATGATGATGATGATGATGATGATGATGATGATGATGATGATGATGATGATGATGATGTGGTAGGGTTGGGTGGACCGTGGAAGGGGGTGAAGAGGGGCTTGTGGGGGGTTGAGGTGGGGGTGTAAGAGGCTCTATTGAAATAGTTTAACCAAAAATAAGTTGGGGGGGGGGTTGCCAACAACAACAAAAAAGCGCACGCTGTGTTTTGGCACTAAGAACCAAAGAACCGAATTCCGGAAGCTGCCAAAGTTGTTGGCAGCAGATGGCTTGTGTGTACTGTTAAATGACTGCGTTGGTGCTGAAAAGAAAATGAAAAAAAAAATAATAATAATAATCTAAAATTCTTAACACCTTCAGCCAGTCAGAGGAATTTCGCATCTTCTATTCACCTTGAGAATTAATTAAATCCAGTCCAAACACATTAAAACTGATAGATTTATAAACAGAATAATCCAAATAAAAAATAAAAACCTTCGTGTTACAGTATATACATTACTTTATAACACTGTTCACATCTGTTATTCTATGAGTTCCACTTTTATTTGCATAATTTAGATTTTATGAATTGAAATGCTCCCTTTTTTTTTTTTTACTTTATTTATTTTAGTTCTGCAAAGATATTTGCGCTCCCATTTCTATTCAGATTTCTCCCTTTTTTTTTCATCCAATTAGCTGCAAACCAGACTCCTGTGGTGACAGAAGAATGCAGCATGAGGATAGCCTCTACAAACTACTGCACCTCTGCTCACAGACCAGCATTAGTTCCATTCCTAATTAGTGACAGTAAACATATGCCCCAGTGTCTCCACTTAAGAACGCATGCATTTGCACAGAGCATCACATTTCTTTCTTTCTTTCTTTTTTTTATTTTATTCATTTATTTTCATCCACTCCTTGTTGTCAGTATAAACAGTTTGAACTAAGGTTTGCAGTTTATGGGATTGCTGATCACCTCTACACTAAACACTCTCAGCATATACGCCTGTTCTCACATAAGTAAACACTGCATTTATACATAAACACCATCCTAGGCATTAGTCAGCCACACTTTTTCTTTTGTGTATTTTTTCCCAGTGGTATTTGCATTTTCTCGAGACGGAATACATTACAGTTGTGCAGCTTTTCTCTTTTTTTTTTTTTTTTTTTCTCCCCTCCTCTCTTTACTGTCTTTTAGGAAAGGAGCACTGACCCAAACTAATAGAAAGAGCAGCCTCTGTCTGTCATACCTGGAAGAGCACTTAGCAAAGCTCAAATTAGAGACATATGGGACAATGCAAAGGCCACCGACAGTAAAATAAGCTGCTGTAATAGGACAAGAGGAAGAGTGGTGCTGTTAGAGAGACAAAGGGAAAAGAGATTAAAAAAAAAAAAAAAAAAAGAAAAGGGTGAAGTTAAAGGTAGGATAATGTCAAGAAGATAAACGGAGCCCGGCGTGGAAAGCTGGACTAAATAAGAATTCAACTTAAAGGATGTTTGGAGACAGAGTGCAGAGGCAGGTGGGGTGATAATACACTGTAAAAATAAACCTATAGAATTTACTTAATAAAAGTGAGGGAACAATTTCCATTCATTTTGGTGGAATACATTTGACCCTATTTTTTGAGTACAATTTAACAGCTGTTATACTCGCTGTTATAAGAAATTACGTAAAATCCACTTAACATATCGCATTAAGTTATACAAATTACTCATCAAACATGAGTGATATTAACTGGTTGTTAATAGGAATATGTTCAACTATTTAATTTATGGTTGGACATATTAGTCTTAATGTCAATATGAGTATTAGTATCAGATCTATACTCACCCTATTAATCATTTAAAGGAGGATTTCAGCTTTAGAATTACACACCAGTATGAACTAATGTTGTGACGTTCACGAACGAGTCGATTCTTTTGAACGGTTCTTTAAAATGAACGAAAGGAGTCGAGTCGCGGCTGAGTGGAGAGAGACAGAGAGAGAAAGAGACAGACAAGAGAGAGAGAGAGAGAGAGAGAGAGAGAGAGAGAGAGAGAGAGAGAGAGAAAGAGACAAGGAGAAAAACAGAAAGAGAGAGAAAGACAGACAGAGAGAGAGAGACACAGACAGACAGAGAGAGTGAGAGAGGGAATCACGCTGCATTTACAACAGGCCTATTTACATTAGAGTTTTTAATCCTGTTTAATTCAGAATAAAGGTGAATTCCACTTTAAAATCACTCTGTAAATTCCTAATTTATATATAATTAAACTTAATTCTAAATAAAGTCACTCCTACTCTTAATTCCAAATTCCATAATTCTCCTGAGGCTCCAAACTGATGCTAAGGTGACCATGTTTCTACTCATAGGTAAGATGATACTGTTATGATTATATAATATTTGGACATACTAATCACTTATGGGTATAATATTCACCTCGTCAGTGATAAAATGTCAGATATTGACCAAACATAATGTTCCAGTAGGTTTTACTAAGTTACCAACACTGTGTGTAAACTGCTGCTGTAACACCATAAACTATTGTCCTTAAACATTAGTTTTCATGGTGTTTATTTCATGCTTCTAAACCTTTTGTTAGCTAAGCTTCATGTGACACAAACTGATAAATGTTGCTTATCGTTTTGTTATTTAGGATAATTTACGTTGAGTTCTCGTGAATGTTTGTGAACCTCTGTGATAGATGTGTACACTTTCAAAATATAGCTTTCATGATCCATTTTCCAAGATCTCCTACCCGACCTTTAAGTGACTGTTCTGTCCAATCAGAACCCTCTGTACCTCCAGCTATGAAAACCCAATTAACTACAGCAGAATACAGCAGAATACACCCATTTCCTATGTAAATGCTCATTTGGAATTAACATGTCCATGTAAACACGAAGGAAATAGCATTAATTCCAAATTACTTAAATCAGAATCAATAATTTAGAATTAATATGAAACATTATATAAACATAGTCACTGCAGTTCTGAAGGCTAGAGACTGAGTTTTGTGGAAGTGTTTTGTTTTTGTTCATTCTCATACAGTATCTGTTAGGGATCCCAGCCAGCTTGTCTATGTGGGCTCCAGAAGGGTCACATTTGGGCTGCATATAACAGTCCCATGTGGGCTTGTTTGCCATTTCCATGGTGACACCACATGTGCTTGTTCATATCGGGATCAGAATCTCTTTATTGTCATTGGACCAAATACAACAGAATTGCGGTAGAACTCTCAGGTTCAGTCCAAGAATTTAGAGACAGACAAAAGATGTCAGTAAAACAACAACATATATCAGTAAACAAAAAAAACCAAAAAAACAGATATTACTAATAAACACAACAATTTACTACGGCTGTCAAAATTAATACAGATTAATCCATCACTATGATTCATCTGATTAAACATTTTAACACAATTAAATGGAACAGTTGTTCTGTTTCAAGTTATTTTGTTGAAAATGTGTTAAATAAACATATTAATTACATATATAGTCATTTTTGCATATGTTTTGAATGTTTTATCACATTCTTTGGTGTTTTTTTTCTGTAATTTAGAAGAGTTGTTTAATATGTTTTGGATTTGTCATTGTTTTTTTGTGAACTTTAGTGGATTTTAGTATGTTTTGCTTTTTTTTTTTTTATTCTTTGTGAATTTGTCTTTTTTGTGGGAAATTTAAGTAAAATAAAAAAACCCTGACAGTCCACTGACATAAATTGTTTTGCACACTCTGCAAGAAGGAGTTTTAATTTTACCTAAGCACTTCCAGCTTCAAATACCACATTACCATGAAGCATATGTTACTAGCACTTCAGCTATTAGTCACTCACCTTACAAAAACCATGTTAACTGCAAATATATTTCCTCATTTTTTAAGTCTGTTTAATCATACAAAATGAAATACAACTAATAAAGATGATTTAATCACAATTACGCAAAATTATTCCAAAGTAACTCTGTGATCAATCTAATTCCCCATGTGCTTGCATGTAATGCAGGCACAAGGGTAGACAGGCACATGTGGAAAGCACAAACAAACCCACATGGGACCCTTATATGAAGCCCAAATGTGACCCTTCTGGGGCTCACATGGACATGCTGGCTGGGATGCAGTAATAGAAGTTATCTATGGTTCTGTGCATATCATGTTTGTTGAGTTACAGTTCACGGCATCACATGGTTCTGCTGTGCACTGTAACTAGGAGCTGATGGAGAACCTTAAGACTCATTTATGTTCACTTTACATACAGAAATAAGTCCATTTGTTTCTAATGTTGTCATTACAGAAATAAGTCCATTTGTTTCTAATGTTGTCATGTGTCATGTCCGTTAGAATAAGTGTTTCTCAATCAAGTAAAAAAAAAGAAGAGTAAAGTTTTTTTAGAAGAATATGATGACAGAGGTTTGACAATTTGGACCTTATTTCAGTGATAAAACCACATCATTTACTCACCCTTTTCAGTTTGGTGTCATTCAAAGTATGTCTGAATATATTGCATTTGTTGATATCCATATAACAGGGTGTCCCGTCAGATCAGCATACTCATTGGAGGAACATAGCGCATCAGTTCTGGCATGCACAGTAGGAAATTACACAACAGTGTCAGACTGATCGTAGCAGCATATTTTAGACCAGAGGTCTTTAACGATGGTCCTCAGGAGACACGGGGAGTGTAAACGAAAAGGCTGAAGTTGTAATAAAGGAAAACAACAACAACCAAAACTGAGAGAGATGTGAAGGCAAATATTTTACACCATTTGCACACTTTTTTTCATTGCAGTGTTATATGGTTAATTTGAATAATGTTTTCTTTTGTTTGTTTGATTATTTTTTAGAGAGTGAGTCATGTAATTGGTGGTTGGTGGTTCAAATTCCACTCTATACTACTCAGTCTGTTGTGTCCTTGGGCAAGAGACTTCACTCTCCTTGCCTCCAGTGCCACTGTATGAATGTTTGGTGGTGGTCAGAGGGGCTGTAGCAGGGCCGGATCTAGCTCTGCCCACTTGGAGGGGCATGTGGTTTGGCAGGAGGGGCATGAACCGGGGGGTGTCAAATCCTACCCAAACCCTTAAAAGCACAGAAAACAATGCTAACTATGCCATCATCAGTTAATCAATCCATATCTATCTATCTTCATCTTACTCCCTGATGAAGGCCATTTGTGCCGAAACGCGTTGGGGTTTTTATATGTTTTTATATGATTTTATAGGGTTTTTTTTAACCAAGCCAGTTTAATAAAGGATTTTTATCCTTCACTTTTAAGAGAGTGCCTTGGAATTTTTCTTTGTTTTATGCCATATCTATATCAATTTGATTTGTATTATAGGTTTTATATTGGATTTGGATGCCATGCCTGGCACTACCCTCTGCATTTACCCGGGCTTGGGACTGACACAAATAGGACACTGGCTTGTGTCCCATTTGTGGCTACATTACTCTTTTTTTAAATTTTGTTTTGTTTTTTGTTTGGTTTGGTTTGGTTTTTTTGTGTGTGTTTTTGTATTTTTTTCTTTTTATCCTATTTTGTTTATTCCTTTGTCATTCATTTATTGACAGAACATATTTTATTTCAACATGTTCTGTATATTTTTTGTCTTTTTTGTTGTTTTCACAGCTTATAGCAACTTTTTAGGATTTTTTTTGTTGTATTTTTTAGTTTTTGTATTTTTTCTTTTCATTTTTTGTTCTTTGTATCCTTTTATGCATTGCTTTATCATTTATTTATTTATAACATATCTTTTAAATGTCTGTGTATTTTTTTTTTTTTGTCTTTTATGTCATTTTCATATACCATATAGCAACTTTTAGGATTTTTCTTATTGTTATTTTTGTCTAATTGTTCTTACTTTTTATCCTTTCATGTATTTCTTTGTCATTTTCTTTAGTTACAGTCTGTTTATGTTCTTGTTCATAGCTTATTTCTATCACTTTAGGATCAGCCATCTGTTTTTCTGTGCAAACACCCTAACAAATGTATCCGTGTTTAGGCCTTTTGTTATAGCCTTCTCATGAGCCAAAATAACTAAATGTCTTTTTCTCTTGTGTAGCATAGTGCGGCGTAAGGGGGTAAGGACACGAGACAAAGTAGAGAAAGGGGTCTCGCATGAAGCAGAGGATATCCCAATCACAGTGGATGCCACATACATGTGATGGAGCTGAGGAAAGCCTTCATTGTGCCTTTATAGATATTGGAAAATGGTGGAGAGGTTTCTGAATGGAGACAATGGGGGCTATGGTGCTTGTGCAACTAGACTGGGGCTATGGGGCACAGGGGTTACAGCCTGTAGCGAGTGGGGAAGCAATGCCATCACCCGACGGTGACGAGCTGCTGCTGGGTAGTGAATGTGTCACTACTGCTGCAAGAGGAGCGGGCTGAGCGGCGGGAACGGAAGATCGGAGCTTCTGTTGCTAATACCGTAGCATCATCACAAGTACTAGTGTTAGCTTTAGCTTTAGCAACCAGAAATCTGCGCATCGTGATCGGTAGAGGAGAGATAAGTGGAAGAAAAAAAGCCAAATCGCTGCGGTGAATGAGTCTATGTCTCTATGACGGTCAGGTCAAACTGGTGTGAGAAAGTGATAGAATTGAAGCCAAGGGAGTCAGAGAGAGGCCACGCCCTCCCTTTGCATCTACCAATCAGAAGAGATTCAGGAGAGAACAGCGCGAATATCTTTGGCTGCTGTAGTGTAAAGCATGTGGGATTTTTTTCCTTGTCATCGCGTTTGGTACGGTTTGATAGGGGCAAGTGCGGCATCGCGTTTGGGGGGGCAGGTGCAAAATTTAGGGGGGCATTGCCCCCCATTGCCTATGCCTAGATCCGGGCCCGGGCTGTAGGCACAAAATGGCTGCCACGCTTCTGTCTGGG
This sequence comes from Siphamia tubifer, assembly GCA_020466265.1. Taxonomy (NCBI): domain Eukaryota; kingdom Metazoa; phylum Chordata; class Actinopteri; order Kurtiformes; family Apogonidae; genus Siphamia; species Siphamia tubifer. Next base: position 24,419,130 of record CM035802.1, on the reverse strand, counting down.
GCTATGTATGTAGTTTACCACCACCAGAACAAGCATGTGAGAGCGACTGAATAATGGCTCACTAATGTGAAACACTTTGAGTCAGCAAAAAAGCGCCATATGAATCCAATCCATTATTATTATTATGAACTTATTGACACAAATTAAACACTATATAGGCTTAGGCTGTCAGCACGTTCACAGCTAGAACATAGCATACATTATTGTGAACCTGAATTAACCCTTAGGTACCGTCCCACACTTTTGTTGAGGCCAAAAACAGCCATTAACAAAAACTGCTGGAAAAATATCGTCTTGTCATCTAAACCCGCTTTATCCTCACACGGGTCACTGGGGGCCTAATCCAGCTACAATGGGTGAAGGCAGGGTACACCCTGTATGAGTCTCCAGTTCATCTCAGGGCTGAACATATATAGACAAAGAATCACTCTCACATTCACACCTATGGACAATTTAGATTAACTAATTAACCTATCAGTGCATGTGTTTGGATGGTGGGAGGAAACTGGAGTACCTGGAGAAAACCCAGAAAGATACGGGCAGAACATGTAAACTCCATACAGAAAGGTCTGGTGTGGGAATCGAACCAGGGCCGAGTACCAACCTCTGCACCACCTGCACCGCAAACACTGCCGAACAACTGATGAAAGTAGTTAGCTAAGGTGCACAGCTGTTAGCAGTGACAACGCGCATTGATCACTATTGAGAGAAAGTAGCTCCAAGCATTTACGAGGTGTGAGTTTTTGTTCTGTGATGGTTTTGTTATGGAAATAAATAACTCATTTAAACATATTCAAACCAGACCAGAACTGGACTCACAGGACACTGTCGGGGGGTAAGTCACAGTGGGTGCACCAGATTAAAGACACCAATTCTATACAAATTAATGTGAAAAATAGTGAACTATCCCTTTAAGAAACATTTTTCTGACAAGATAAAATGGGCATTTGTGTTCGTGAATGACAAATATCACAATATTATTGTATTAATATTACTGTACACCCTTATTGCATGTCACAAGTTTTGCTAATATCGTGCAGCCCTATTTCAAATTGCACCAAACTGAGACTGGTGAGTAAATGACATTGTTTTATGATCGAAATAAGACCCACATCATTTAAAAAAAAAAAAAAATGCAACTTCTCCTTTAAGTATTCTGGCATTTTAAGCAGTCCTAAAGCATTTGGAGACAGAGTGCAGAGGGAGAGTGGGTGTGTGATAATAGAGAGAGAGGTGAAAGGGAGGAGAGGGGGAGGTTTATCACAGGAGGAGAGGGAGGCTGCAGTTCAGCGGTGAGAGTTATTTAATTGGAGAGTGACATTGGGAGCTGGGCTCGTCAGCTCTTCCCCATCAATCACACACGGTCAGGAGATGCCTCAGGTGATGTGGCCCGTGTCCCGCTCCCTCTGGATCCCACCGACGGCTCCGCCATTTAACCGCCGTACCTCCATTACATTTCACCTACCCCCTCTTTTCTTTTCCTTTTTTTTTCGCCCACCTCACCCATACTCTATCCTCATCCTCTTCAACTCAACCCCACCCCCCCCAGGCCTCACCATCAGGAGGCTGTGACCTCCTCTCACCTGGACCACAGTTATCTGGTCCCCTGTGACACTGCACTTGATGGGTCTTTTTGTTCACACACTAACAAGAGCAACAGCGGAGGGGTACAGTCACAGCTTATGGTACATTCATAAAACACACAAGATAATCCCAATATATTCACAGACATGATGGAAAACTCCACTCACACGACGACACTCTGGTCACTTATAGTTCAGTGAAAGACATAACACCCAAATCCACCAGTGGACAACAGGAAACCATTCAACTCCAATTTATAAGTGCACCATTCATTCATTCAAAGAGAGAAAGAGAGAAAGAGAGAAAGAAAGAAAGAGAAAGAAAGAAAGAAAGAAAGAAAGAAAGAAAGAAAGAAAGAAAGAAAGAAAGAAAGAAAGAAAGAAAGAAAGAAAGAAAGAAAGAAAGAAAGAAAGAAAGAAAGAAAGAAAGAAAGAAAGAAAGAAAGAAAGAAAGAAAGAAATTATTTACAACAGAGATGGGAAGTAACTATGTATAACCATGAAAAGGAACTTTTTGTCTTAATTGGAAACTCAGACACATTTTTAAAATATGTTCATATTTATCTATTTTTTAATGGAATATTCATTGCAATGTCAAGAGAAAATATATTTGTATTATTCAAGCTTTTTATATATATATATATATATATATATATATATATATATATATATATATATATATATATATATATATATATATATATATATATATATATATATATATATATATATATATATATATATATATATATAATACATAATACATAATTTCCCTCTGGGATTAATAAAGTGTTAAAAGCCTCATTGCATAACTTGCTAAGTCTTATTTAGTGATAATGACGTAGCTTTCCTAACAATGTTGCTTTACCGTGCATCATTGGCTATGACGTGTAAAACAAAGACCTTGACATGTGTCTATGCCAACTTTACATGTCCATGTTAGTGTTTTCTTTGTTATTTTCCACTTGTTCCCAGCTGTGACTTTCCTTCAAACTATGCATTTTTTTGTTATTTGTATTGAACACAGAACCAGTTAGGAGCTTTGTCAGTGGGTAACTCCATTTCCAAGCAAACAGTCGACCTGTTGTGTACTTTTACAGCTGTATAGGGGCAGAAGTCATGCATCGAAACACTCGGGGAGCAAATACAGAGCCAGAGGCAAAAGGAATGGATCAACTCTGCAAACTGTGAAAAGAATTGTGTTATATTTGTGCAACCTGCTGTTTTTTATTTTAGTTATATTCACCAAGTATTAAGTGTGCAATTGAACCCATGAAGTTGTGCATTTCATTCATCTTGGCCTTTGCTTTGTATGAGAGTTTGTAAGTGTTCGAAGGTTTTTGGTCTACAATGAAAATGTAAAGAATCTTGTTAAGGAGCACAGATGTACATACACACTGGTGCCATCATATATAGTCATTCTTTATTCACCAAATATATAAACATATATTACTTATTTTCTGGCAGGTTAGATAAATACAGAATATCAGGTCAAATATTGTAAGAAAAACTCGATCTACTAGGGTTGGGAATTTTAGTTTTAAAGCTGATCTTAATATAGCATCTATAGCTGAGTTTCCATTACAGTTTTTCGCAAAACAATAGCGATATTCCATACATTTTGACAAAGTATATTTGCACTTGGAGTGTGTTTCTATTGACCATTGTTCTAGGCAGGAGCATCGTAACTCCTTTGAAATTTGAAATATCATCCCGCAAGATTTCACAGCTGGAAGATGGACACCCAATATCTGTTGTGTCTAGGTGTTGTCATGGTTACAGTGACTGTGGTTGCCCTGTAAGTTTTCAACAGGAGGCGCTGACTACGGAAGATGGTTCATAGGCCAAGTCATTACCCAGAGAGATTATTGTAATCAGTGTGTGTGTGTGTGTGTGTGTGTGTGTGTGTCCACAGAGACATATGCAATTATCAATTTGAGTAAAGGTCAAAGGTCAAGGTCACAATGAAATAAAAGGTCAAAATCACATTATCAGTTATAACTCAAGAACGGAGGGTCACAGAACTTTCAGATTTGTACCAAACGATGCGGAATGAAGATTTATATAATTCTTATAATTGGTGTTATGCATTCTCTGAATACTTGTTTGTAAACTGTTTTTGTTTGTGGCCCCATAGCAAAACTTGTTTGTCTCTGTGTTGCATTGTTTTGTTCTATTCAATGTTCAATTAAGTAAAAAAAAATTTTTAAATCACCGTTAAAGGAAGTAGCAGTTTCAGTACAACTTGTAGCTACCTGTTTGGATTTGCACCGCACATATACATTTTGGTTGGTCAAATGATGCAAAGTATATTTGAACAAAATTGTTTGGTGGACCTTCCCTGATTTGTGTTTGAAAAACACACGCACACACAACTTTATGAACATTTAAATGTGTTTAGACATACTTTCCTGATCCCAAACATGATAAATTATTATGTAATAGCATGAAAATACAACTTAGAAAGAAGAAAATACATTTAGAAAGAAGTCTAACATAGAGCTCAGAATACTAGAAAAAATAGGATAATAAGAGGATGTAATAGAATATAAGTTGTAGTTATCATTTGCACTATATAACTTCTGTTTTACAAATATCTTAGTTTGCAATACTTTTTTTAAATGTAAATAATTGTTCCTTTTTAATGATATTTGTCTGTCTGTAAATTCTTGCACTGAATCTGACAGCTCTACTTCAATTCTGTTGTACTTGGTGCAATGACAATAAAGAGATTCTTATTATTATTCTGTCAAACACATGTGGGGTCACCCTGGAAACTGCAGACAAAATCCATTTGGGACTTTTAATCCAGCCTAAATGTAACTCTTCTGGGACCCACATGGACATGCTGACTGAGAATGGGGAGTGGGTCCAGTAGTGATAGGCAGCAGAACCAACTCATAAAGATGGACAACACTAAACAGCACTTTAGTCTGTGGATGGAAATATGAGGACAAACAAACCCAACATGAAAAAGTACTGACATAAAGTATTATATACACTCTGCAGGAAAGAGTTTTCTTTTCACCAGAGCACTTGCAGAAGCAAAGCACATTAAAATGAAGCATATATTAGTTGGAGATTCTGCTAGCACTTTGGCTAATATGTCAGCACATGTTAAGTGCAGATATTTTCCCTTCATTCTCGAGTCTGTTTGGTCATGCAAAATGAAACACAATTAATATAGATTAAAAATAAATGATATTTAATTGTAATCAATTGGAATGAATCCACAGCAGCTGTGTAATTAATGTGATTAGAATTTTAAGTATTTGGTGGCACTAATTGATTTTCTATCTATCTATCTATCTATCTATCTATCTATCTATCTATCTATCTATCTATCTATCTATCTATCTATCTATCTATCTATCTATCTATCTATCTATCTATCTATATATATATATATGTATATATATATATATATATATATATATACATATAAATAAACAAATGTATCTATGAGGTATCTATATGTATGTATAGCTCTAAAACAACATTCATGCTTCTATAATATTTCACATCTATAACCAGTGTTGGAAATAACAGCATTAAAAATTACTAACACTATAATCTAATTAATTACCTCCGCCAAGGTTTTTGCCACCGTTTACCTGTCTGCTTTGTACAACATAACTCAAAACGTTAAGGACATATTTCAATGAAACTTTCAGGATAGCTTGGGAATGACATGAGGACCAATCATTTCGATTTTGGTTTATATCTGGTAGAGATCCTGGATTCTGGATCACTTTGAAATTTTTCCTAACAGTGCGGTAAATAGGGAATACATTTCAAAGCGATCCAGAATCCAGGATGTCTTCTGGATCTTCACCTAAATTTAATCAATTGGTCGTTGTATCATTCCCGAGCTATCCTGAAAGTTTCATCAAAATCCGTCCATAACGTTTTGTGTTATGTTGTACACAGACAGACAGACGGCAGCAAAAACATAAACTCCATGGCAGACCTTCTTTCGTTCCGTCTGCCTAAGTGGAGGTCTGCGCTTACAGAGTGCTTCTCTAGTTACTTTTTGAAAAGTTACAATGCTGTTCCAGTTACTGGCACATTACTACGCACTGATCTAAAAGCTGTTATCTGTCCAGTCTTGCTCAACCAGACACTGGAGATGTGACATTTGAGTCGAGTCTTTTGAGCTGTTTTAAGTAAATGGTAAGAACTGATTCCCTCTTATATTAAAATTGCTACCTTTCATTGCCTTCAAGCTTCACCTGCGTGTCCATGAGTCTGAAGTGTCCACGCTGCCTTCACTGGAATGACTAATGACATCTACGACTTTGAGTTATCCGCAGCATACCCCATGCACTTGAACACAGCTTTACTGAAGACATTTACTGCTGTGTCAGGGGGGAATGAGTGAAAAGGTGTAGGTGTAGGATTAAATGGAGGCACATCTTCTTCCTATAAATGTATATCCTCTTATGTGATGGAAAAGCCAGGCCCTGGTGGACTCCAGCCTCAACAAAGTCATGGTATAGAAGCTCCGTTAAGTGGGAACATCGGTTCCACCTGAAGGAGTATTTTATATAAGACAGAACTAATATTATCAGAGAAGTCGCCTCCAGATACAAAAGTGCGATCACTTGTCTTCCTGAACTTAAATTTGCCATAGGATAAGAAAAAGAGGTAGTTGAACCCACAAAGTATCAAACTGCTTTACTGTTTTAGGGATAAAGTCTTTGATTTTATTCTGTTCTACTCACTCAATCCCTTTTCTTTAACATATTTGAAAGTTTTTCAAATAAGTAACACATTAATTACTTCCCCTAGTCACTAATTACATTCACAAATGAGTAAGTCTGTTACAAATTCAGTCAGTTTTTTTTTGGGAAAGTAACTCATAACTACACTGTCTGGCCAAAAAAATATTTCACTTATACCACATTTGGTTTTGATTTGAGGAGACTTACATTGGATTTGAAATGAAATAGTTCAGATCTTTCCATGGGTAAATACTGCAGTAGTTAGCAATGTTTCAGCTGGAACAAGTTATTTAATCTGAGACAATAACTGTCCTCTAATGTCTAAAAGAGTAGACACCATCAGGGTCATCAGGTTTGTGACAGAATACTTCAGGGAGTATGAGACATAATTTTCACACATGAATTTGGGATGATGAAGAGTTGATGCAGTGGTCTGATTCTCCATCATTAAAAATCTAATATTAATGCAACTATGGATGGAAAAAATATAATGAACATTATTGTGACACTACATAAGAATTATGTGGCAAAAACTATCACAGTAAATGTCACCTATAATCAAAACTAAAGGTGGTGCAGTGAAATAAAATTAAAAAAAATAAAACTACTTACTTTTTAAAGTCATTTATCGAACACCGTCTGGAAGAAAACTGTCCAACAAAACAGACTCCAGCCATTAATCTCTTCCAGGCTGGTCGTTAATTTTATGTTCAATGACACATAACATTATTCTATACCTAACTATTACTCTATTTATTCCACACCTGCAGATACATTAGAAGTGATGTTCTGGAAATGTGTTTCCAAACTCCAAAATACTATTCAGATGATGCCTAATCTCACCCCTATTTTGTGATAATCTCAAGTTTCTATGACTTGACCTTTTGCAATATTGCTAATTTCATATATATATATATATATATATATATATATATATATATATATATATATATATATATATATATATATATATATATATGTGTGTCAGTGTGTGAAATATTAAGATAATATGTCCAGTATTGATTAAGTTACATTCAATTCAATTCTATTCATATTATAGCGTGATATGTCTATGCTTGACACACACAAACAGTGTTACACAAGTTAATTTTGCAACATGTCACCTTTGACCTCCAGAGATCTCAAAAACTGTTGGTTGTAGGTGATAACAGCTTTTATGAGATTTTTAGAAATCTTCATTCCACATCATTTGGTACCAATCTGAAAGTTCTGTGACCCTCTACTCTTGAGTTATAATCCATAATGTGATTTTGACATTTTAGTTAATTGTGACCTTTGACCTTTGCTCAAATGGATCATTGCATCTGCATTAGCTATATGTATATGCCCATGTAATTTCATGGTGATATCTCAAGTATTCATTGAGTTATAGCATGATATGTCTCTGTGGACACACACACACACACACACACACACACACACACACACACACACATTGATTACAATAATCGCTCACAACCAATGTTGGGCGAGATTAATAATGGTGCGTCTTTCAATGAGACATGCAGTGACCTTTCAATCAACTAGGGTGGCACTGGTATCTGAGGTGTCCAATCAGGTTCCAGAGGTGACCAACACTAGTTAGCAATCATTTCCTGGGCATGACCTTCACTACTCTGCCTCTGACTGGTTCATGCATAATGTTAACCAATCTAATCAGCCAGGGCAGAGAGTACTGGCCAATTAGAATTAGGCAGAACTATTCAGTCAATTAAAACACAATAATGTTCATTGATTGACACCAGCGGTCGTCAGAAACTTCCTTTTTTTCTAGCAACAGGATTCAACAGACTGATTTCTACATCTTGTTTGTCATTGGCAGAGCAGCTGCATTTGTATTCACACAGTTACAGGGTAGTTAAAGCTCTAATATACTGTACATACAGTCCACAGGTATACGCACCATTACTCATAACATGAAGGTAAGTGGAGAGATTGATTTATAATGTTAATTACATGGCAATTTCTAACCTAGTAAATGACAGTTGACATTATAATTCCAAACTGCCATTCACTGTCATTGGAAACAGATGATTGTAGCATTGACTGACCAATTTCAGCTCTAAACAAGGTATTGATTTCCCCAGTGGACATTTAAAGAAAACATGCTGCCACGCTCACAGCAAAAGAGCTGTCATAACATATGTTACTTTTCTTAGAACATCACTGCACAGACACTCTCAACAAACCTGGGAAGTGGAATAATGATGAGATGGCCACACATGATCTGCTTCTTCTTATTATTATGCAGATGCAGATGAGAAAATCCACTGTGAAATATGGAAATGTTCTTACACTAGCAGTTTAATTAATTTTGATTCAAGTTTTTTTAGGTTTATGAAAATAGAATTCACTACAGTGAGTTGGCCGCGGCTTTTCTTTAGTGCTCAAAGAGCAATGATTCAATGCAAGTGACCTTTTTCACACCAGGATTTTGACAGTGGGATCTTGATTTATTATCAACTGGAATTCCATTTAGCGGTTGTTCTAATTCATCTCTGACTCCTTCTCTGCTCCTTAATTGCAACAAGACATTTGCGCACAGGTTAAAATGTCCCTTTAATTGTTTTTTTTAGTTTATTTTTCATTTCATTTTTATTTAACTTTAATTCCTTTAAGTTGATTGATTTTCAATTTCTGTTGGGCACAGGGATCAGTGTTTCTGTGAACTTGCATTCGGGTACATGGAGCTCATAAAGCAGCAGAGCGCTGGGGATCAGAGGGAGCTCAGGGGCCTTGATGTTCAAGGGACAAGGCCAGTGGAGCTGACGACCCCCCTCCTCCACCTCCACCCCCACCCCCGACTCCTGCACCACGACCGAAATACAAAAGCTGGACCTATTTGCATATGCTGCATCAAAACATTGCTCCTTTTTTTTTCTCCTCCTTATTTGAGAAACATAGATTTGGACTAATCATCCGACGAATATTGAGCGATTACATTTTCATCAGATGCAATGTACGAGGGTCGAAAGATCAAGTGAACTAATGGATGACCTAATCATGGGGGATTGGCCGTATCGATTCAGATGGTCATATCCTCATTGTCTGTCAGGCCACAGGAGCTGCAGGCGGATGCAATCCTTCACTGGCTGAAACCACCATATTCAAGAAACCCTCATTCAGATTACACTAATTTAGCTCATACCTCCCCTGTTCCCCCGGGGGTTAAATAGATTACGGGGGAGGAATGGCAATCTTGCTGAGTTGCAGCTTAGAACTTGTCTTCCACAGGGTTAGACTTGGAATAATTTACTGTAACAGGTTTTTATCAACCCAAGTTCCTTTTTAGGTATAGATATTCTTTTTTTTTTTTTTTTTTGTATTTGCTCACGAGCAGATAGAGCACCGTGCAGTACCTCTCCCCCTTGCAGCCTCCATATATAAATTGTCTTAATCCTCATTGATATACAGTGTGTTGAAAATGTTGTCATGCTTGCAGATGCAATTTTGCACGCAAGCAAAATTATGACTTGGCGGTTGGTGACAGTGGCTGCCAACACAGCACAGACAGTCATTCCTCAAGGACAATCTCCTGCATCTGTGTGAATAATCAATGTTACTGAAAGTTTATCATGAAATCGTGGCATCTTTCATAGAGAATAGTGTTGGGGGGCGCTATCGGCTACGGAACTATCCAGAGGTCTGAGATATACAGAAGCAAAAAAAAAAATACACATATATACTGGGTGCGATTTGCCGGGTGGGTGTGGGGGGATCAACCCCCTCTGGTTTTGGACATCACCGTAAGGCTGGATTTATACTCTGAAGCCAAGTCGTCTGCGACACCCCCCCCCCAGCAAAGACTTATACACATCTCCAAAAAAAATGTGACCCACCACAGACCGTGACTTGGAGAAGACCAGAAAAAGAGGCCTCTGATTGGTCCATTCTACATCCGCTCTACACGCGCTTCCGCTTCCCTACTTCTCCTTCGTGTTTTGTGAACATGAGCTCATTGTTCAAGAGATTCGTATGAACATGGCATTGGCAGAGTGTGTGAGGAAGTGGAAAAATCTGTGAGATGAGTTTGTTCAACAACGACAGGACCCGATGTCGAAAAGGAGCTGGGGACCCAAGTGCAACATCCTAGCGAGTTCATGAGTGCGTTGTGGCAGTGAGGAGCATGTGCCATGTATTCCCCGTGCTGAGAAGCTGCGGAGTCCGGGTGGAGGGTGCTGTAAAGCCGGAGCCGCGAGCCACATTTGTCGCCTGACCCCTTACTGGCCGACCCAGAGCTGGTCACACCACTGGGTAGGAAATTAAAGGAGAAAAAAGAGGGAAAAAGAGAACCCCCACCCCCCGGTTTTTTGACAAATCGCATCCTGCATATATATATATATATATATATATATATATATATATATATATATATATATATATATATATATATACACATATATAAATAAAACACAAAGTAAAGACTCGAGATGGAGAGGAGTTATAGATAACAGACAAGTAGAGAGGTCAGTCTCAGCAATTTCCCTCCAGACACGTCACAGCAGGTTCTGAAAGAGAAACGTCTCACTGCAGACAGACATGTTCATTCACCTCAGTTTGTGTCGACTCAGACGGCGTCCTGATCCGAATCCTAATGACACACCGACTCGCTTCTGTGTGTGTGTGTTTGTGTGTGTGTGTGTGTGTGTGTTTGTATGTGTCACAGAAAGCCGTGTCAGCTCAGACTGCGCTCTCAATTCACACTCAGATCTGCACCTACAAAACCTCTACAAAAGGGAAATAACGCTGTCAGATTAGATCCTGCTTGTCAACACGGCTGCTACAATATTCTTTAAAATGCACTGCAGTGAGGTACGACTTCAGAAACCCTGCGTAATCGAAAGAGCATCATCCTCCTGCTTGTCATTCAACTGGCTTTATATAAACATACAGTAATGGAAAAAAAGAATGTTTTTGGACACCGAATGCTAGTGATGTCCCGATCCAATCACATGATAGGAAATTGGGACTGCGTATGCGTATTTCAGACTCGATCAGAATTGGTTATTATGTCAGAAAATATTTAACTAACTGGCTGCCATTGATGTCGATAGATGTCAATTATGTCTTTTTAATGGGAGGGGTGATCTGGCGGAGCTGCTCAGTAAAAATCAGGCTAGAATCAGGCAGAAACTGGTTTTGTCTGACTGATGCAACCATACCCTTTGAAAACCCAATTACAGAAATTACTGCAATTATTTCAGGATATTTCAACTTTCCAAAAACATATTTTCCCACTAATGTATGTTGTTTTCTTTTAGTTTTTTTTCAAATCACATTCTTATTTGAAAGAAAAGTTCAATATTTATAATAGAAAGCTAAATACCGCAAGGGAAAAAAAAACGCATTATAGTATTGAAAAAATAAAGAAATTGTTTATAGGAAGTCTTTTTATCATTATTTTTCTAGAGGTTTTAGTCATTTCAAGGTAACTGTCACATTCATATATTGACATTGACCTCCATAAAAACAAACCCACAGTCATTTTTAATTATTCATCTTAAGAATCTTGTTTATCTATCTTTAAAGTCAGTAGCAGCCTTGGTGTCAATGGAACTCCTTGTCAAGATAATCAACCTGAAAATGCAACAGAAATGTGAGGTTTTTCACTTTTACTGAGTATATGGTGTTATATAACTTTATAAACTAGAACTGTAGAACAGAGGTTATGACTGAACGCAGCAAACCTAAAAATGTCTCACTTTAAAGGTGTCATTCAGCTGAAAACTACTCTTCCACACTCCTTTTGGAATCAGATGAGTCATCCTGAGTTATCAACACATGCTTCGTTTGCTGCGTGGTGTGTCACCTCCACTGGCTATATTTACTATTCATAGAAAACAACAGGGAAACGATCCACTCAGAAAAGCCTGTCCACTATACATCACAAGGACATTGACGTCACCCACGTGGAAGTAGCATTAGCATCTACAAGAGAAGACGGTGCCACAGTAGCTGCTGCACAAACTTGAAAAAAAAATTTGCAGAGCAAACTGGTTCGCTTGCTCTCTGTGGAAATAAAGCATGTTTTTTTCCTGCACGTTTTAAAAACAAACGACGGCACAAAACCTAGCAGGATGCTACTCTGGGATGGTAAACACACACAGAGCCAGAGGGGAAGGGGGAGTGTTCCTTCACGCATTCTGAGCCAATCAGAGACGCCTCATCACCGTGTCATGGACATGTATGAGGAAGTACCGGAAAACTCTGTTCCACCTCCAGTCATTTTTCTACAAAGCAACCTGGACATTTTTTTAAATAGAACCAACACTTCCAACACACCTGATTCAAATAATAAACCTCTCATCCAGCTCTGCAGAAGACTGATAATGACAATCAGGTGTGTTGGAAGAGGGCTACATCTAAAACATGAGGAATAGTAGCTCTCGTGTACCAGGATTGAGCACCCCTGTAATGTAATGTAAATACTGCAAATACAAAATACACTCTTTTGTTCGCCACTCTCCCCTCTGGAGGGTATGGCAACGCTTTCAGGAGGATCCGCATAAGGAGCCATAAGCCATGTTTCCACTCTGCAGTATGGTACAGTACGGGTTAGGTCTGGTCAGGTACGGTACAGGTCTCTTCTGGATAGTTTGTGTTTCTTTTCTCGAGGCAGACCTTCACACTTTTCCATTATGAACAGCCCCATCCAACTCCCGCTGCACCGCCTCCTTACCAATAATATACAATAAAACTTGTACCTCATCACTTCTCCAAACTCCATTGTCAGACATCTTCTCTTCTTTTCCAATGCAGAAATGGAGTGGTTTGTTGTTCTTACAATTCCACCACACTGCGATGATGCTTTTCCTCAACCAATCACCATCTGGCAGTACTAGGCTCCTGCCAAATGGGAGCGGTACGTTACGTAAGCAGAAGGGTGACCAAAATAATAATGGGTAACATGAGACCAGTACACTTTCGTTGTAATGGAAATGCAAAAATAGAAAACAAAGATAACAGGATCTGCAGGGACTCACCTGTGTCCTGTGCTGACCTTTGACCCCAGACCTCCTCCCCCACCCTCACCTGTCTGATGGATGGACCTCTTCCTTTCATTTACAAATGGACGTTCATCTATATTCTGTCCGGCCATGGGAGTGGATCTCTGCTTCAGTTTGTTTCTCCCCAAGGTTTCTTCTTTCCCACTGGGTTTTGGAGTTTTTTTCTTGCTGAGAACGAAGTTAGGATGATCTCCAATCAACCCTGTAAAGCCCTGTCAAAATACATTGTTGTGATTTGGGGCTCTATAAATACAATTGAATGTAATTGAATTGTGCTCTAAATACCTGGAATGTATATATTATAAATATGTAATGTGCTTTTCTCTTCATCTTTGCTGCTGAAACTGTGAAATTTCCCCAGGGTAGGATGAATAAAGTATTTTATTCTATTCTATTCGCATCAGAATAGAACAATGATGTGAAGTGATTGAAGTAAATAATCAATAAAGTCGCATGAGATATTGAGGTTTACAGGTTTTATTGATTTTAACTCCAGAAAGCTTGTATTTGAAGTGTTATATAAATGGATTTGTGCCACTGACTCTTTGTAAATACACAAATAAGTTGCAAAGCTTCAGCAGAATCACAGGAACGTTGTCATGTGGAAACAACAGAATCCTATTCTGGAACAGATCACATTAAACATATTTCTTGCAAAATATCAAAAACTATTTGTGTATTGGCACCAGCAAGGCATCACCTAAATGATAAAGTGTTACATCTTTTATTTTGTTCCCTGATTTTACCTCATTTGAATTATTGTGCTCTGGTTTGGGGAAGTGCATACTGTGTATACTAAGTTATTTAAAGTCACTATTAATTCTGCAGAAAAGGGCCATGAGAATAATCCACCAAGCTGAGAACACCAATCTTATTTTTCTAAAAAAAAATCTAAAGTAATTATATTTTTTGACATCGTAGATTTTCAAATTGTGCAGCTCGTGCACAAAGCAAAACAAACTGTGACCATTGAATTTGGGGGAAAAAAATTATGAAGGAGATGGAACATAGAATCTAAGAGATGAGCTAAAGTTTTAAATACTTTTGTACAGAACAATTAATTTAAAAGAAAATGAGCATAACAGTTAATGGAGTGAAATTATGGAACAAAATTAGTAGAGAATTAAAACAAAGTTCTAACTTATAACAATTTCAGAATAGATACAAACAAATTATTTTCTCAAAGTACACTGACGGAAAGTAATTAACCATGGAATATATTTATGCTGTTTGTAATTAAAGAGTTGAGCAATGGAAGATAGAATATACACTGTTAAATGGACAAACAGATGGACTTAAAGGTTGGCTTGTTTTGATAATGTGGATTTGACGACTAACAATGAAAGTGTGTTAATATAAAGTATGAAATACATTTTTTAAAGGGTTTGAGGGGTAGTATTGGGGGCCTTGGGGCGACTACGAAAAAGTAATGGTACAAAAGTACTTATGGAATGAAATAATTTCATAAATTGCGGTACCAATGTATATAGATATCTGGTTTAATGCTTTGGACCTTATACTGGGTACATATTAACACTGCAGGTTTATTTCTTACATTCATCTTTGGTTTCTCTACGATAGTGGGCGTGGCTAATGGGGGTCTACTCATGGTTTAATAGATGTTAATAGTATGAGTTCATCAGGCTGGTCGAGAATCAATTTGACTTCTATTTAGTCACACGTTTGGTCAGATCCTCCATACGTGGTACTTCTTTTTTTCTATTTATATTCATGATTCTTCTGTTTTGTTGTGTTTGGTCACTTTGTTCCGTTAACACCTTCTTATTCACTTCCTGTTTCTTTGGGTGCAGTTTTATTGTGTTGACCTCATTTATAGACCTAGTTATGGTAATTTTAGCTCTGCATTGTTTTTGCATTCTTTTGGGAAAAATAAAAACCTGCTTTTTTGACACTTTAATCCGGTTTCCTCATTGTTTCACTATTTCGTCCCTAACAGTTGGGGAGGAAAAAAAAGCAGCTGCAAGGTAAAACTAGAAATAAACCTCCGGGGGATTATGGGTATTTATTTATTTATTTTAGCTTGTGCTTTCTGTTATGTCTGGATGTGTCCTAAAAGTCTGTTGAAAAAATAACTGCAACATGTAGAAATAAAAGTAACTCTGTAGTCCGTTGTTGTATTAAGTGGAAAAGCCGTTTCACAAATGATTTCCTAAATTATTTCGGTTCCGTTTCATGCAGTTTCTGTTCAGTTTGATTTGAACATCAGTGTGGTTAGGGATCACAAAAGCAATTTTTATTTGACTATAAAAGAGATTCTCAGAGAATAAAACACTGCTGCAAATTGAACAAGTTGAAAATATTTTCACCGAGGTGGTTATTTTTATATCTGGCTCCAGACTTAATTACTTGTCGCTTTATTCATTATGGTCGGTAATTAACGTTTTGACTCATATATTCATCTGAACAGTCATTTAGTTCATCAGAAAGTCCAAAATAGTACATTTAATTTTTTTTCCATTGGGAAACCATCTGCAAATGACCATAATAATAATAATAACACATTGACAGTAATAATGAAAATATCCATATTTATATTAAGAGATATTCATATTGTTTTACTTAACAGTAGAGGTTAAAATAACCTTCTGCATTTGCAGTCTTATTATTAACATTAAAAGTAATACTACACAAGAAAAAAAAAACATTTCTATAGAGCAAAGCATACATTCAGTATGGTCTTTAATTAAGATGTTGACTCTTATATTCATCTGAACAGTCATTAGATCATCAGAAAGTGCAAAATAGTACTTTTTTCCCATTTGGAAACCATCTGCAAATGACAATAATAATAACACATTGACAGTAATAATGGAAATAACCAAATTTATATTAAGAGATCATAGCATCTGATGTGCATTAGCTAAATGTATATGCCCATGTCATTTCATGGTGATATCGGAGGTATTCATTGAGTCATGATATGTCTTTGCGGCCACACACACACACACACACACACACACAAACACACACACACACACACACACACACACACACACTGATTACAATAATCTCTCCCAGCCAATGTTGGGTGAGATTAATTATATTCAATAACCTGATATGTGTTCAGTTATTTCTGTGTTGTACCTCAACACTGAGACAAAGAAAGGGAAAAATAAGCGAAATAAATATGTGTGCTCAGTAAGGTATTAACGACTTCAGTTATTTTCAAGTTGACTCATCCATCAAAAAAGTAGAAGTCGAGTTGACGGGTCGTGATGTCGTGATCACATTGTCAACACGGACACACGTCTGTCCAGCAATGAGCAACTTGTGACAATGTCCACTGACAAGACACAAACATCAACATTTTATCCCCAACAAAACAAAAGCTATCGTTAGCAAAGAGTTTTTTGTTAAATTTAACTGCACAACATCGGTAAGGTGAACATATGTCCGGATTTTGTCTGGACCCATGGCTCTAAAACAGGACCCGGACTGTCTGCACATCTGTCAAATGCCAGTTCGGGTCCTGTTTTAGAGCCATCGGTCCAGACAAAATCCAGACATATGGTCATCCTACATGAAATGCAAAAAGTTTAAGTCAGCGGCTGCCAACACGCACACCACACTGTCCACATCATGTTTGGAAAAATGCCTCTCATTTCACTCAGGTTAGCTAGCGGATGCTGCTCATATCCCTCAGGTTAGCTAGTGGATGCTGCTCATATCCCTCAGGTTAGCTAGCGGATGCTGCTCATGTTATTTAGGTTAGTTACTGGATGATTCTTCCAATGCTGTGCATGACACTTGTGTTTTTATTGCATTTTAAATATGACTTGTCGATATTTCTGTTAATGCCCTAGTCTCAGTACAGCTTTGTAAGAACACAATGCTGTAGATGGCCTTAGACTGGTGTTCAGTTCTGTGCAATACAACAAAGAAGTGAGATATATTAACAAAAAGAATGTTTCTGTATGTTCTATCAACATGCAGCAAATTGAATTTGTGAGTTTGTCAGGTTCTGCTGCTGTTAGAATCCTGTGGTGTTGATGCAGGAGATCAATCTCCCATTAGAAGTAGGTGGTTCTTTCCCTGGAGTAGAAGTCGACTAATTAACCCTTAAAGACCCAAACAGCCACTGGTGACCATGAACAACTAATGATGTAAACAGTTTAACGCCTGCTCATCCACTAATCCTATCAATACATGTAAATAGTGTGAAATGCAATTTATCGCCTTTTCATGGTCATCAGATATGACCCATTTGGGACATTCAGAGGCTCTGTAGTTACCATGGAAACATAGACAGACTATTTGTCATTCTATATTTTACATCAAAAATTTAATTTCAGTACAGTTGAGTGAGCAGGCCGCATCAATAAATACTAATAGGCATGCATACATATAGAATAATATATGCAAGATAGAATAAATATATATATAGTACAATATATAAACCTTTGACTACATGTGTATAGAAGATAAAAAGTAGAATTAATATGTATTTTAAAACTATAGACGTAAGGTGAACTTATGTCCGGATATGTTCCATATATATATATAAATATAATTTATAGAACACTTCAGGTTACTGCAAAAAGGAAAAATTCCTCTTTTTATAATTGGCAGAAAAGCAGCAGTGGATCCATCTAATGAATTTTACCTGTACTTTTGTCTGGACATAATGTGTCCTTCATGGCCTAAAAATATAATCTCCCATTCATGCATCGAAATATGCTAAAATGATAAATATCATAAGAATATCAGCAAATTATAGGATGAATTATGGGCTGTATTGTGTATAAAGTATGAATATTGAGAAGATGCACCGATGTATTTTGTAGATATAAATAATAAAAGATAAAAACCTCCAAAGTGGATTTTATTGCAGGAGAAGTCTAAAAGTTTCTACAGATGTTTAAATACTTTTTTCTTTTCTTGTTTTTCCCGGCTGTGAACCTGGATCCTTCGTACCTGCCATAAATCCAAAGTGTCTGCAGCTGCGTCTGAGAAAGTTTCAAACTTTATAATACTTTCTATTCCATTTCCAAGTCTACAGAGGGTGTGTTTGATACTTAGAAAATACTCTCTTTCACTTACAGAATATCACTACAAAGAAAAAAAAAGAGAGAAATGTTGCTTGTACTCACGTGGAAATCCTCTTTTTTCTTTTTTTACCCTTAACCAGTAAAGACCCAAATGATCACCGGTGACCAAAAGCATTTATCAATACACAATATTTAGTAACTTCTGATCCAATAATCCCATTGTGTTGGGACATTTTTACAGATAAGGCCATGATGTAAGGTCAGTTGACTGGTGTTCAAGCTCTCCTATCTCCTCCATCATACGTGTGTGTGTGTGTGTGTGTGTGTGTGTGTGTGTGTGTGTGTGTCAGTCTGGGTTGTTCCAATTCCACTGCCGTATGCATTATCATTACTTACTGGTTGGTGACTGTTTGCTAACACCACAAAGAAGAGCTGTTTACATTGCTTTGGATGCTTTGAATGCAAAATACATTTGGCCGTGGAACTGAGGTGCGCTTCATTTCCTTATGCTAGTGTACCACCAGGGTGGGTAAACAGTTTAAACCAGATATTGTAACAACACCGCAATGTTATTGCTGAATTTGTAGCTTTTGTGGACACTATGTCGCTACTTGATCAAAAAAATAACATAACTACAAAAAAGTTACTTGATTTATAAAGCAGTGATTCTACGGTCAACCTAGCGGAAAATTTAATTTAACTAATAGCTTCACTACATGTAGTGAGACTAATGCCCATCACTGCACAAAAGTAAAGAAAAATTCACGTTAGTACGACTATGACAACTATAATGTGTTAAGAAAAGTGCCCATCAGCTCAAATCTGTATTCATTTCAACATTGCTCTTTTTGACTTTATGTGTGCTCCCACCATAACCAAGCTTTTCAATTTGGGTTTTTCTGAAAAGGTGGCAAATGTTTGGAGCTTTTTTTTTTTTTTTTTCTTGACAGTGAGTCTTGACAGCGTATCACCCGGATGCTTTTCTTTCCATTTCGAAAAGGAAAATAATGTCACCTTGTGTTATGTTCTATATACAATGAGAGGAAACACAAACAAGACAGAACTAAGGACAGGATGAGACCCAGACACAGATGAGGAGGACAGTGAAAGAAGTAGAAAATAATATAAAATAAGGGGTGAAGGCATTGGCTTTGTCATGACAGTCTCCTCTCCCATGGCGGGGAAGATGTGTGTTCACATGCTCCAGTAGTCAGGCTGAAAAACCCAGGCCTGTTGCATTCACTCCAGCAGAGCAATAGCACTCATGGTTGCCTGGTTGGCAAAGAGCTTGTTATCCCCCCATCCCTTCATCTCCTTGGTTCTGTTCTTCCCACATCTCCCTCTTTTCTTCCTCTCACACCACAATCATATGCATTCTGTTTGCTTCAACAAGCCCCCGTGTTTCCTGGCCACCACGTAACAAGGCAACAAGCAGCGTTGATTCTTATTTATTTATTTTTATATTATTATTCTTGCAAAACACAAACACAAGCCAACAAGCCCAGGTGGCGTTTGCATCAGGTGAAGCGTCCTGATCCTGAAAATCAAATGCAGCCTTGTCGAGCCGAATCCGCGGCACCACCCGCGGCGGTGTCAGAACAGTCCTGCTGCCTGACAGTAGTGAATCCACAATCCACCCAGAGATAGGACATGAGCAGCGCTAATCTAATGGACTCGATCAACCAACAAGTGTCAAATGGGAAAACACAAGCACGCATGAAGAGTCGGTTTGACTGAGTACAGCGGGTAATGAATTCTGTGAGTTGGTATAACAGGTTCTTCTTTCACTTATCGGGCATATTTGAAATGTTTCTCATTAACTCCAGGAGTTTCTTCTGTACCCATTAAATTTTCTCTCTGTCTTTATTTGAATGGGACTGTATAAGCCAGGAACACTTGCTGAGTCAGTGGGTGGAGGGCGAATAGAACAAAATACATTACCATTACCATCATCTTTTTTTTTTTTCTACTTCCTAAATGGAGAAAATGAATATAAAGCAGGGCTTTGTTTTTTAAAAGAAAAGAAAAATTGCTTTTACAGGGCAGGAGATTACCCTCAAGATGAGAAAACGGGGACAAATATTTACTGTCAAGCACAGAATCCATCAGAAGTAGAAGCCAATACTTTGTAATGGAATAAACAAATGCAATGAACTTTCAGAATGAACAAAAGTTTAAATTCACATTGTTTTAAAGTCTAATTTCAAAGCGAGTATCATAGCTCAACTCTGTAAACTTCTAGTAGAGTATATATATTAGGGGTGTAATAGGGGTTTGTACTGAACTGTTTTATGTCAAGAGCTTCGATATGTTACAGTGGTACACAAATGTATGAAGACCGCAAACACTCAGACAGCAGAACCCATGAGCAGTACGTTCAGCAGCATGGCCGCTGCACAAAACCCAAAGCACTTTATTCTGAGGCTAGAGTACCGGGGGGGTGGGGTTTAACATGACCACAGAGAATATAACAGAGACACAGAAGCCATGTTCAAAGTCTTTCAGTAGTTGCGAAGCCCCCAGCCTCCACCCAGAAAAAACAAAACAACAATACCAGGCGAACCAAACACCTCAAAACAGAAAATGTACTGAACGGACATTTAACTTTTTTTTCTACAGCAGGTTAGGGTTTGCCAATGCTGCACATTTGCCAAGTGGCAAAATCAACACTGATGGCCTTCATGTATTGATCAAAGTTGTCGCAGTCTTTCAACTTCCAGGTTCAAACATACTATTCAACCATGATATTTATAGTTTAATACAGTCTGCTGCTCACAAAACAAGATGGGAGACCCCTCCTACACACACGTATATCTATATATTGCGATTTCCCCCTCCCCCTCTGGTCTAGGACATGACCGTAGGGTCCTGTGGTCTATGAGTCTTATGGCGTGAACACAAACTGCCTGAAAAAGGAACTTCACATGCAGCGAAGTCCGAACAGAGGGGGGTGGGGGGTGGCTGGAAAGCTCGTGGCACCTTCTACCCCTGAGTCAGTTGTGGTGCACCGCCGTGGTGGAAATGTGCCTGGTGGGAGCGCAAGCTGGACCCTCCTCTTAGTAATATGATTACATTCAGTGGGTTGTCTCATCTGATCTGAGGCCATAGTCAGAATAAAAGGGTATGTCTGTGTGTGTGTGTGTGTGTGTGTGTGTGTATGTATGTGGGGCGGGGGGGGGGGGGGGGGGCAAACCACGCCCAACCAAACTCCCACCAGCTCAAACCCCAGTAGCCCCGGAGCAGCACGGTGGTGCAGTGGTTAGAATCCCACATCAGACCTTTCTGTGTGGAATTTTCATGTTCGCCCTGTGTCTGTGTGGGTTTTTTCCAGCTACTCTGGTTTCCTCCCACCATCCAAATAGACATGCAATGATAGGTTAATTGGTTAATCTCAATTGCCTATAGGCGTGAATGTGAGAGTGATTGTTTGTCTCTGTATGTTCAGCCCTGAGATGAACTGGAGACATGTCCAGGGTGTACTCCGCCTTCACCTGTTATAGCTGGAAAAGGCTCCCAGTGACCCCCATGACCCGAGTGAAGATAAAGCCGGTTCAAAAGATGAATGAATGACGGAATGGTAGACCTTCAAAACTAAGAAGATCATGTGATGAACTTTGGAGGTAGAATCATAATCCATTAATGTAAATCAGGATTTTTCTAACCTAATAAAAAGTTTACATCAGATTTCTCTGGGTTCTGTGTGTGATTGATTATTGTTGTTGGATCTGACAAAATTACATTGTTCGCAGTCCTAATTTTTTCCAATCATCATTCTGGACCAACAATAGATTAGATTAGATTGAACCTTGTTGATCCTTTGGGCAGAAGCCTCTGGAAATCGAGGTTCCAATAGTAGCAGCACTGATAATGCAAGCACATACATAAGACATACTTGGACATCATACATACACATTTACATAGACACGGTACACATGGTAACATGATGTAAATAAATATGATAAAAAAGTAGAAGAAAAATAAAGTGACATTAATTCAATATTTTGACTGTATCAAGCTAAAGTAAACACTAGTCACATTTTCCTTTTCATGCATCTGTTGCGTTTCCATTTAGAACGTCGCGGTGGCCTAATTTGTCATTGTGGAGTTTTATAATGAATAAATGAAGCAAAAATATTTTTGCAGACACACTATGTCTAAAACATCTGCGATAGATCAGTTTCATTGCATGTTAAGAATCATTATTTCCATCATCACTTCCATCAGCAAAACAGCAGGTTATACGAACTGTGTAACGTCTGCATCATTCTGTACAATCAGTCCAAACACTTTACTGTGGCTAGAAATGGAAATACCAGTATAAATAGCAGGCTAGCAATAAATATATTGCTAGCCTGTGCTAGCAATATTAATGCTACAGACCCATAGGTTAGTGCAACACTCTTCCTTAAATAATTCATCATATACACTGATGAATGAGGCATTAACATCAACATTAGCAAGTAAATGGTTTTTGACCCTAGTTTCAGGTAAATGTGCATGGCAGTTTTGCATAATATTCCTTAAAATGCACTTCTTGGCGGGACATAATTTTTATTGATAATCTAGAGTTTTAGCTAAACTCTCACATTTCTGTTTGGCAAATTTTCCGTTAAGTGAAGTTATTTTCGCACAATTTTAGGGTCAATAGACATTATTTTATATAGATGTTAAAATGGTGTAACACCCACTAAATTAAAATAATGGGCTATAGGCAATAATTTAACACATCTTCATGGAATAAATATTTTAAAAATGTAGGGCAGGGGTGTTCAAAGTTTGGGAGAGTCTTATTATTATTATTATTATTATTATTATTATTATTATTATTATTATTATTATTATTATTATCATTGCTATTGTTATAACTGTCATTCTTGTTGCTTTGTTAAAAAAAGGTTGTAACAATATATTTTATAAACATCTTTAGAACAACAATCTTTATAACACTATTTTTATTATTTGTTATTTTTCTTAAACATTTTTAATTGTAACCACATATACAGCAGTTAGCTAACCACATGTGCTATAGTTGGCTAACCAGAGTACATGTAGTTAGTGTAAGTGTAGTATAAGTGTTAGATTCAAATTTCTGAAAAGCCTGAAGGAAATGAATGTGAATTTCACAGCAAACAAAGGCACAACAGCAGAGTTTACAGAAAGTACAGGATGAAAGTCTGAAAAACTGACTTTAAAGCACATTGTCCTCTGCCAACTGTCTCCTCAGCCTCTAGACACTCTGATGTTACTTTATAACAGTGCCATGATCAGAACAGAGAGTGCTTTTATTTTTATGTTAGTTTTTTCTTTGCCATTGAGGAACTCTAATGTCAAAAGACCACATTATTCGTCAGCGCATTAAGAGGTTCTGTAAAAATACTGTGTGTAAGTTCTGTAATGGATGGGAAGGTCGTTTTCTTTTTTAAATGCAAAAAAAAAACAGATTTTCCTTTTAGAAATATATCATTAGTTTCATACTGTAATTGAACAAGTCATCCACTATATGGACAAAAGTATTGGAACATGTTGAATTCATATACCTTGTGAAAACTATGATTTTTATTTTTTTTTTGAAGCAGATAAGCTGATGTTTTCTTTTTTTTATTACTCACTTCATGGAAATGATATGCAAAAAAATCTCCAAAATGTTTAGTTTAATAAACCTGTTAAACAAAGGTAAACTGGAGCAAACTGGAGTAAACTATAGCTGACTTTTTTGCCTCTGTTCATAATAATACATATTATATATAGACTAAATGTCATCTAATATTAACTTCTCTTTGCAACTAGAGTTGGGTACTGAAAGTAGTTATAGGTATGGAACCAGGGTTTCAATATCGAATGAAACCCTTATGGTACCCTGCCCTATTTGCAACATAGTATAGCCAACTATTACATGATTAAAAATGAATTAACTTTAAAACAGGTTGCGAATCAATGGGTTAAAGGTGCAACAAAGGCGATAATTTGATCACGTTGGTCCAGAGCCAATTTTAACACTATAAACGGTGGCTTACTAAAACCGAATTTACAGGTATTTCACTTATTTTTTTATGCAGAATATCATCTAAATGCCATTTCAATCATTTTTCAATGAGAAAAATTAAATGAAATGGATGCTTCAGCATTTAGTGAATTTTATTACAGTACTGTATCATGCCAGTTTAATCACAGTGGACTGCGTACTGTGCAGACATAACTCAAATGGTAACGTATTCTATGCAGTGCTTTAGCTCTGCTGTGCTCCCAGTCTGAAAATAAAGTTTGAAACAAATGCCTAATCACAGCACAGTACTGCGTGTACTGCCGATGCATTTTTTAACATGTCTGAAGATAACACTTGAAACAAACTGTTTAATAGAACAACAGAAGCAATCAAGAAAATTAAAAGCTACATCTGTTTTGTGTTGCGGCTCTGCACATGAAGAAAATAACTTCCCTTTTCCAGCCATGATTCATGAGCTTAGTTGTTACCTTGTGTCAACTGGTTACATTAGCTAGCTAGCCAGACAGACGTCCAAAAAGGAATTATGGGAGTAAAAAAATAAAATAGCGCCACATAATTTTAAAAATAATTTTTGCACGTTTACATTCATAAAATGGCCAAAAATGAACATTATAAACAGATTTCTTGATTACTATAAACAAATTAGTTAAACAGCATTTGCATAGAAATGATTCTGTCCCGAGCCTTTTGATCTATATAAGCGGTGGATTACTATATCCATGACCACAATAAGTGGTTTCCACTGTATTGCAGCTGGTTTTGCATGGAATGCTTTAAATCCATGGTTCTCAAACTGGGGTCCGCGGACCCCTAGGGGGGCGTGGCGCATGTCCAGGGGGTACGCGAAATTATTCACGGTTTTGTTTTGGGGTTTTTTTGCTGTTTTATTTTGAAATGCGGAAGTTTTATTTTGTAGCGAGCGGGCGGAAGTAACAGCGCTGTTTGACGCCAGCTTGACTAAATTGAGACGGAGCGAGTCACAGGCTATTTTTAGCCACCCTGCAGCGAACATGGATAGATTTTTGTGTCCGCAAAGTTCCTCAAGAAGGGGTAAAAGAAATGACAATGAAAATGAAAATGACAAACGCCCTAACCCTAAAAAGAGAAAGTACATTGATAGTTATATTGAGTTTGACAAGCTCATCCCTCTCATTAAGTCTCTGTCTGTCTGTCTGTCACACACACACGGTTTTGTGTGTCTTTTGTTCCGTTTATTATTTTAAAATTATTTAAAATTTTTGTTTCTGAAGTGCTCATTTATATTATAATACCTGAAAATTTCACTGGTTTGCACAAAAGCACTATTAAAAAGGTTATCATTGTTTCATAATAATCATTGTTGAAGTGGGGTTTTTTTTTTAATCATTTTCAGTATCGCGAGGATGAGGGGGGACATGGAAAAATTTCACCCCTCCAAGGGGGACCTGGGCCAAAAAAGTTTGAGAATCCCTGCTTTAAATGACTGATCTGCTTTAAGATACAGGCAGTAATGTAAGGTGTTTTTCCATAAAGTCAAATGAACAGGAGTTAGGATTGTGCTCAGGAAGACAAAATGGGGAGAGAAGTGAGGGAGCTGTCAGATCAGCTGCAGTAACTCCATGACTCTGCACAGCACTGTGTAATATTTAATGAATGAAAGCCCAAATGTTCAGGAGCCTGTTGTGTTTGGTTGTGTTTCCTCTATTCGCTGTGTTCATCTACTTGTCTGGGTGCAGTCACTAAATACTCCAAACACTGCAGATCAAACGGTTATGTAATACTAGTTTAGACCACCATTATTGGCTTCAGTTTTTATTTAACTCTGTAGTTGCACCATTTTTGCTTGAATTTCAACAAAGTCAAATTAATGCATTCATTAAGATTAATTAATTTCAGTCATAAGTAGTATGCTATTTTTTAATATCACATTTATCCAAATTTTCATCTTTCTTTATGCGAGTTGTCTTTTGATGTTAACTTTAAAACACTGTGATTGATGGGTGTGTTTTATCTCTTCTCCTCTAAATCATCTCAGTCATATAAAGAAATTACTTTATTTGTCATTATACAATTGTACAACAAAATGTGTTCTCTGTATTTATCCCATCCTTTGTTTGATGCCATCAGGGCACCTGTAAGGAACAGTGGGCACCCATGGGTGGCGCCTGGGGACCCATCTGGTGCTGTAGAGTCAGGCTAATTTCAGAATCACCTGGTTGGAGGATTTGACCCAAACAAACATGTTTTTGGGCGATGGGGGAAATCAGAGCACCCAGATTAAATCCATCCAGAAACATACAAACTCCACACAGACAGGTCCACCAGATTCCCACCTGGGAATCTAAGCCGGGTCTTCTTGCTGCGAGGCAAGAGTGCTAACCACTCAGCCACCAATGACTCATTTAGAAACCACCTTAAAACTTACCTTTTATGTATTCTATAAAAACTCATCTTGACGTGGCACCCACTTTAAAGACCCTTATTCTGCCTTTTCTTTTTGTTTGCATTTCCAATTATCACATCTTTCAACAAAATGTGCAGTAACCTGTCAGTCAAGTGGGTGGGGTGGGACTGGGACCTGAGGTGTAAAGTCCAGTTCCAGAGGTGGCTAGCACTAGTGAGCAATATAGTGGTGGATTAAAAAAAAAAAAAAGGTTTTGGACACTCCATACATTTGTGATATATTCAACGAAGAATACTTCTTCAGTCAATGAACTCCATCAAGTATTGTTTCCTTTTCCAAGCCCACACGCTCTGTTCTCTGAAGGTCAAAACTGGATGTTTCAGCAGAAAAACATGTTGAAACTGTCATTCATATATATATATATATATATATATGAACAAAAAAATAAATCATTTGTATCTTTGTCTGATGCAGCCACATATTTTGAAACAAACACATTTTTTTCTCCAAATAATTATATTAGCATATAATTAGTATTATTATAATACAAACTAGTGTTGTCACGATACCAATATTTTGGTACTGGTACCAACATGTATTTCGACCCTTTGATACTTTTTCAAATAAAAAGAGAACATAGAAAATGGCATTACTGACTTTATTAATCAAAAATCTTATAAACATAAACAATAATTCTAACAATGGAAACTTTTGTTAAAGATCAAATGAGGATCAGTATATGCCTAAATATTAGAGACATTATGCTTCATGTTGAAAAAGAATTGGAAAGTAAAGTCATTTGTGTATTGAATCAGTTATTATTATTTGGAAAGTATCATATACATAAAGCAAAATGGAATGGTTATGTGCTAAGATTTCTGCACTGTTGGAAGTGCCAGTACTTTTGAAATGCAGTATAGTACCTTTTTAAATGTCTCAGTACCATGGTATGGTACTAGTACTGGTATCGTGACAATATTAATAGAAAACAAAAACTTTAAGCGTATGCGAACTACTTTTCATTCGTGTATTTCACCAAGCATGACCCTCCCTACTCTGCCTCTGATTGGCTCATCCTCAAGTGAACTACTGTAATTAATGAAGGCAGTGAGTACTGGCCAATTAGAGGCAGAGTAGGGCGGGTCATAACTCCACCATTTTATTTTCAGACACTATTGAATTATGTACATTGGGAGTATTTAGAAGTAGGTATATGCAATGCTGACTGAAAAGTAAGTGGGTTTACTCCATATACGCTGGACTACACCTCTGCTCATGGCTATCAACCAAGTGATGTTTTCTTTAGACAAAGTGGAAAATAATGCACGACTGATGCAAAATGTGAGACATTGCAGGAATGGATTTAAGGAGGATGTACTTTGTGTGGATTAATTATTGCACTCAAGGGGATTTATTGGACATTTGACAGATTTGTAGAACTGTTTATGTCAGTTCTGTTTTGGTGGAAACATGATGATGATGATGATGATGATGATGAGTGACACATGCAGCTGCTATGCTTGAATGATGAAATGGTTTGTTTTGTTGAAATCTCAAGAAATGAAGCTTTCTACAGATATATAACATCTGGTTAGTCAAAGTCAGTGTTGTTTAAAAGATATATATTTTTAATTGCGTTGGAGTAAAATATCATGTTATCCTGTGACTATTGTGATGTTATTGAAGGAACTGTCTTTGGCAAGTGTAGATTTCTAAGTTATGATGTAAAATATGTTCAGTTCTACTGGACTTAAAAAAAAAACATGTTTTGGGACATCTTGTCAAGTTTTGGTTGTAACTGAAATTTTTACTCACTAGGAAAAAAATAATACAATAATGCAGCAAATTACTCACTTAATTATTACTGTGTTGTTTTTGTCTTTTTACCCGTAATGTGTAGTTCCTGCCGTTATGCAATTAGCAATCACAATAACAGCAAATAATTCAACTGTGTTACTGAACCTTTCAATCATCTCACTAAACTAAAATATATTTACTTTGCCACATTGGTGTTGG
The DNA here is from genome assembly GCA_020466265.1 of Siphamia tubifer. Lineage (NCBI taxonomy): Eukaryota > Metazoa > Chordata > Actinopteri > Kurtiformes > Apogonidae > Siphamia > Siphamia tubifer. The sequence goes on along the minus strand of CM035802.1, from coordinate 24,390,383 downwards.
GTCATTTTCATCTAGTAAAATAGCCACGAGTGCTATTAAACATTTATATTAGCCTCATTCACAGGTACTGAGTACAGGGAATAAAGTGCACATTTCTCCTGATTTGAAAACTGGGCAAATAATATACAAAGAAAATCATATACAGAAACTCTGTCATGTTGATTTTATCCAGGAAATGATGCAAACTAAGAGTTTTAAGTGAAGAAATCATTTGATATTAGTAGTTCTATTGTACATTTCAGTTTCTGGGACCAAACATGTAACCTCACTCATGTCATCTGGTGAGTCAGGTTACATGTTCATGTCAGGTGACAATCTCTTGCCTCCTCTTCAAGGGTAATAACCTCTAATTACTCATGTGGTGAAAAAAATATGACGTGCATTTAAAAAAATGAAAAATCGCAACTTTTTTTCTCTTAGTTTTAGTACAAAAAACACAATTATGCAAAAATTTACAAACTGTCAATGTAAATAACTTGAACAAATAGGAACAAGCTGAACATCGAAAGAAAATGAAGGACAATTTTAACAATATTCTGCCTTTTACTAAATGTTTTGCGCATTTACAGATGTGTTACACATGTTTAAACTAGAAAGACACCCTGAGAGTGCAAACCTCCGCCAAGGCAGACCCCCCCCCCCTTTCGAAAGAAGAGGGGTCCACCAAGGACGTTATGTTTTCACTGGAGATGGACTGTTAGCAACATTACTCAAAAAGTTAGAGGTGGATTTTGATCACATTTTCAGGATGTGTTCAGAGTGTCACAAGGAACAAATTATTACATTTTGGTGGTGATCTGGAAGATATTCTTGATTCTGGATCACTTTGAAATTTAATATTGTGGTAAAGGGAGAATAAATTTCAAAGTGATCCAGAATCACCACCAAAATGTAGTCACTCCCAACACATCCTGAAAATGTCATCAAAATCCATCCATACATTTTTTTAGTAATTGCTGACAGAAAGACAAACTCCACCAAAGACATAACCTCCTTGGCAGAGCTAATGATAGCAGCAAAATATTGTTAAAATGTACTAAAATGCACCCCCCCGCCCCCAAGTCATTAACATATTTTTTGTTTGGATAGTGTGGAAATGTAAATAGTTTTTTTCCACTGAAACAAAGAAAAAAAAAGGGTTTGTGGTGATCATTCATAGGTTACAATATTATTTTCCTGGTCTAGCCCACTGGTCTGAGAGAAAGTGACTGGCGCCCCTGCTGTAGATATTTGATCTCTACGGTACAGGAAAGTACAGTCAAATATTTGGCATAATGAGCTACGTTTTCTTCCACTCTGATGATAATTTTAGACCATTTTCTTTAAGATTTTTTAAGATATTTTTTTTTTTATTTCTGTCAAGACCAGTGCACTTAAAAAGACAGTTTAAAAAAAGGCTTTCTGTAGATACATGTGAACACAGGATGTTTGCTGTCAAATACCAAGAGCTATATTTGGCAGTTTGTAAATGACATCTCTGATTTGTTATTATGAGATTCTGTGCACATAGAGACAGAGAAAGACGAAGTAAAAATAGGAGGGTGATGACAAATGGTGATTAAATCCATTGTGTGGAAAATGGAAGCAATCATTATGTGAAATAAAGATTAAACACTGGAGAGCCGTCTTGATTAGCAATGTGAACCCAAAAGTTATAATTCACATCACAAGTAACTGTTTCCACCGTTTCCTTCTTCATTTTTCTCTGTTTCCAACTTTTAACACTTTGATTTCTCATGTGAGGACAAGTCCGTGGTTGAAAATGAGAAAACTTCTCCGCTGGCGCAGCTGAGTCCAAAGTGGCAGCAGTTGATTGAGCTGATGGTGTGAGCGTCTGAAACGCTGTAAGCCTTTTCCAGAAAGAGGCCCCGTGGGTTTTGTATGGTTCACCAGTGCGCCGGGACTGTGTTGGCTTCAGCTGACAGGACCACCCCCCCCCCCCACTGAGGTCCGGAGCAGCTGCCAGCATGAAAAGAATGCTCTGAGTATAGACACCCGGTGACAGGAGCTGATGTGGTCGTCGGCGTCCGTCACAGCTTTCATTTCCTACGCTACACCATTGATTCCCCGGCTGGGTGACATTAGTGACACTCTCTTTTAATCTGTTGCAAAGAGCTTGACCTGAGAGGCATGTCTCCTGAGGATGAGCGCAAACTCTGGCATACTGGAGACCAAATGGAAACTATCACTTTCTCCAAGGGCTGTTTCAAGGAAAATCTCAGCACAGTGACACTTCTGGATCAGGGGGTTGTTTTGCTTTTACAAAGACACAATCTCCAGGGGTTTGAGCGACTTGGAAAAGAACAAAAAAAAAAAAAAAAAAAGAACAAATTGCTGAGCAAATTACTTCCTTTTGGTTCCACTTACAAAAATATATTTCCCAAAAGATAAAAAAAAATATATATATTTCACAGAGAAAATTTGAAGTTCTTCTTGCAGTCACCAATACAAATGTATCAGCTAATAAAAATATATTGTTACACACACACACACACACACACACACACAGGCAAGGGGGATTTTTTTGGTCTGTTTGTTTGTTAGCAACTTAACGCAAAAAGTAAAGAACCAATTGTCAGGAAAGGTGCAAGGGTGAAAGTTAAAAATCTGTTTGCTTTCATTCTGATACGATCGCAGCCATATTTCCCAAAAAATGCTGATTTATTCAGCAGTAATATATTTGAACCAGTCTTTGGGAAGTAAACTGCACACAACACAAATAAGAGACTTTAAATTAACATACTTTATAATAAAGTGAACTTAAACTCTCATTTCAAAGCCTGGACTGCATGTAAAAAAGATAAACAAATGTACAATAAAATCTATTTTCTCCAGTATTTCTGTATCTTATTTAGCTGTTCCTGCTCTGCATTTACCTCAGGATGGTGTCTTGCGCAGTAACATTTGTGGTGTTTCCGCAGTATGCCACGTGTGCGTTACAGACTTTACAAATATCTTTCAACATGTCCAGCTCTGCTCTTGCCTTCAAAGCAAAAAATCCAAAATGTATGCAAACTTTTGACTTAAAATGTGATGGCAGGGGTTTTATCTCATTTTTCTCATTCGCATTTTTGCAACTTATGTTTTTCCTGGAACGGAAATAACATCATAGATAGTCGAATAAAAACATTTTGCCCTCTGCTGGAAACAAGTGGTAATTTTTTTCCCCCACCTGGCATTTAAATATGGGAGAAAAAAAAAATAGATTTTTGAACAAAAAACTAAAAATCCCAATACATATGTGAATTGATTTTCTTTCTCCCACCCGTAATAATCAATATGTTCACTGCCATATAAACTATATACTGGACCCATTACATGAGAAACACCTGAATTCAATTCTTTCATCCATACAGTGGCTGACTTAAACATTTATGCTCGGAGGCTAACGTTATTAGAAGCCATTACTCTATAGGGAGGTGCTGGCATATCATTTCCTTATGGATATGTGAAATCTGAGAGTGAGTTCAATTTGAGCTCTGAGGCGTTCTCTGCTCCGAGGAACGGTCGCCGTGCTCTGAGAGCAGAGATGTTGTTGTCAAAGTGGTTTGACATATTGTTTCAGGAGGGTGAACGGGAGGGTGTGCCGGTGTAGACACAAGCCTGCATTTGGCAAGCGAAATTAAAGGTCATTTTGAGAAAGTGAAAATTAATGTGAGCTATCAATTTCAGCCTTTAAAAAATGTGACATATTTCAGCCTGACACATTTTAATTAGGCCATCAATAGTATGGCAACGGTGGCTAATGGTGCAGAAGACACAACCAGGATAAGTTGCCTTCGCTTTAACTGTTGTGGACACATTTTAATGGCATTTAAAGTGGTGTATTGACACAAACAGAGTATTCTAAGATGGTTAATACGGATGCACCTTCAGCACAGGAGAACAACAGCACCATCTGCAAATTCAACACAGACACAGAAAATGAAAGAAAAAAAAAACACACACACACACTACCATACCATAATACTACACTATCATATATATTTTTGTTTCACATTCTCTATACATGTGTATGAGCTTTTTAATATTAGAACTTTAATCAACCCGGTCGCTTTAATATTTCTGCCTTTACTCAAGAGGAAGGAGGTGGTAAGAGTGAATATGTATCTGAACCCCTGCAGGTTTTACTTTTATATATTAAAACTGCTATGGTTAGGGTTTCAAAAAGATAGTAGTTTGATTTATAGATCACTGATATACTTATAAATCACTGTTCACTGTTTTTACCTATACACAGCATTTCCTTTTATCTACATAGACACCATAAAAAACACACACATATATATATATATATATATATATATATATATATATATATATATATATATATATATATATATATATATATATATATATATATATATATATATATATATATATATATATATATATATATATATATATATATATATATATTCACACATTAATGTGGATTAATCCATTATCATTATTAATCTGTTTAAAAATCTTAACACAATTAACCTAGAATGACTCTGGCAACATATTTCAGGCACTTGTCCAAGGAGAGTTACGGTCACACATGTGCAAATGGGCAGTTGATCCAGTAGTGACCGAAATGTGAGGACAAAAAAAAAGATCTAGACAGAACAGTTGCTTCAAGTAAATTTGTTGACAATGTTTGATTAATTTAACACATTAACTGCAAAATATTCTGTTCTTCTTTTGAGTCTGTTTACTCATACAAAACCAAACAATTGACAATGAATGATATTTAACCTTGATTAATCAATATTAATCTACAGCAACCCAGGGAGACGGAGACAGAGACAGACAGAGAGAGAGACACGGACAGACAGAGAGACACAGACAGACAGATCAATAAGAATTTTGGTCCCCATGGTGTGACTGTGTAAACATATCAATACCCCCAGAAAGACAGGAATTCAAACACACACACACACACACACACACACACACCACAAGTTTGCATAATGATATTGCACATTTATGTAAATATGTTTTGTGATATCTATGTAAGTATCTATATGTCGTTTTTAAATGACCACTTTTTTGTGTTCGTGATTAATTTCCTAGTCAAATTATTCTATTTTCTATTTTTAAACTCATCTTAAATTCTCCAGGTGTTCAGCGTGGACGGCAAAGTAAAAGTTTCATTGTACGGGGAAAGCGGTTTCTTTACTGTATCCACATGACAGTAAAACACTCTTGAGTCTTGAACCTTCATATTATTTGTCATTATACACTGTACATCAAAATGTCTCCTCTGCATTTAACTCATCCTTGATGCCATTGGGGTAACTAGTAAGGAGTAGGGGCAGTCATGGGCCCATCTCCTGTTGTTGTCAGGCTAATGGACTGGCTGACTTTAGGACTTGACCCTAACAAACATGTTTTTGGGTGATGTGAGAAACCGAAGCACCCACAGGAAATCCATCCAGACACAGGGAGAGGAACATACAAACTCTACACAGAAAGGCCCACACCGTCTGGCAATCGAACCCAGGTGTTCTCGCTTAGCCACCCGTGCTGCTGCTGTTAATATTTTATCGTCATTTTTGGATTCAACTTGTGCCTTAGCTGAGAACGACCTGCCTAAAGTTTGCTATGTGAACAAATAATGAACCTTGAATCACTGAATATTTTATGTTTTTAGTGTCACAGGATGGGCATTTTAATCCGTTTTTAAATCAAAAGGTTGTGATAACAGTATTGATAATCCACTCAAAGTGAACTGGCTCAGTTGGTAGACCAGGATCTCCAATGACCAGAGTTTTGGTGGTTTTAATCCTTCCTCTGACTCTCCACATGTCGGAGTGTCCTCAGTGCCCTAATTAGTGCCATAAACTGCTCCCAGTAGACAGTAGACTGCTGTATGAATCTGTGTGAAATGTGAGACTTTGTAGAGCACCATAAAAGTAAAGAAAAACACTGACTATTTAACTGACCAACAAAGGAATGATACGACTATGAGTAAATCTATTGTCTGTGTGTTGAGTAATATTATTCCACAGTTCTCTTTGTTTTATTGCCATATTGACGTCTGCTCTAGTCTCTTTCTGGCTCCACACAAGAACAAAAATAAAGATGCAACACACACGTAGAAACTGTCAGAAATATTAGATCCATGTCTGTGTGAAAAGATAAATCTCCTCCCACCTGCAACTGAAATAAAAATTGGGCAACTTCTTACGCTGTGGACTCTGTAATTACTTGTGTATCACATCTGTAGTGCAGATGAGTTTTGAATCAAACCAATCTCTGAAGTTTTTTTGATAAATCTAAACAAGTGCTGTCAGGATGTAAAACTGTGGAATCATAATAAAATGCAAATGATTGTATTTTCTGTACCTTACAATGAGTCATCTCCAGAGGTGGTCAAAGTATTCACATTCTGTACTTAAGTAAAAGTACAGCTAGTGGTGTGAAAAAAATACTCAGGTAAAAGTATAAGTACTGATCCAACTTCTTTACTTAAGTAAAAGTAACAAAAAAAGTACAATTTCATTATTTTAAAAAAGTACAAAAGTAGTAGAAATAGTTTTGTTGTTGCCATGAACACAATAATACTTATTTAACCAGGAAAAATCTGAAAAGTTTCACAAGTATCAAAAATAAAGCATTTAAAAGAGAGTTACTGTCTAGATAATGTGTTTGATAGGGTCACTGTGCTCAGTTTTGTGGGTGTGGGCAGGAAATTGAGGAAAAACAGAGAAAAAAGTCACAATTGAGATAAAAAGTCATCATGACTTTTTTTAATTACAAATGAGGATTTTTTTTAATTCATAATTTTAAGAGAAAATGTAAAAATTGTGAGATAAAATGTTAAAATTGTGAAATAAAAAGTCAAATTGCTGAGAAAAATTCTAAATTATGATGCAAAAAGTCAACACTGTGAGATAATAGTCATATAACTATAATATATAAAGTCACAGTTTCTCTTCTCCACTGATTTTTCCTCTGACTTATTATTTTTCATACGGTCACATCTGTTCACTTTGAAAAAGTAATGAGTCTATTCTGAGAATGTAATGAGCATAAAGTATAGACATTTATGAACAAATGTAAGGAGTAAAAGTAAAAATGTGCCATAAAAATAAATACTCAAGTACAGATACCTAAAAAAAATTACTTAAATAAAGTAATGAAGTATTTTTGCTTAGTTACTTTCCAACTCTGGTCATCTACAGAGTCATTTGTTGTTGTAGTGAAGATCAGGGTTAATATCTGTAGCCCTCCCCGATTTGACCATGCTCATTGTTTTACTGTGTCTGTATAATAACATTTACCATTAACTTAGGGAAAAAAAACCAACGTGTCACCTTATAAACACTTAATAGATTTAAACCAGTGCCTACTCTTACCTACATATCATAGCTATCATTTGGATACATTTACATTTTTAGATTTGTGATAGAAAGACAAGAGTTTTTTTTTGTTTGTTTTTTACATTGTTTCACAGTGATAACCATAAAAATGTTCCCTCGAAGTTTCCATCCAAAACAGTCCTATTTAAAGACAAGTCCCAGCGAACTTATTAAGTTATACTAACCAGTATTTTACCGTTGGTTCACATTCCGCGCGCGCATTAGTTGGAGCTTGACAAAGCGGCAGTTCTGTAGCCGTGGAAAACACGTCACTCACGAGTATTCAGGTGTACAGGAACACGACGCTGCAGACATCCGACGTCCACTTGTCTGTCTCCCCTTGGCAGTAGTCCTCCGAACCTCGAACGAATGATTCTGTCCAGTCAGATAATGTCCACAGCAAAACTAGCTAACACTGCACAGGTGAAACTAGCTAGAAACTACAGTTTAAATAACAAACTCCCGCCACAACAGTTCGGCGTTGGAACAAAGTACCGTTTAAAAAAACAATCCCTTTGGTCTGAAGATAAAACAGTCATTTTAACTGTTCTGTACTATTAATAAAGTCTCTTTTTACTCTTGTCTTTTTTTTTTTTAATATCTCAGTCTTGTTCTTTCACGTCTCTCTCTCTCTCTCTCTCTCTCTCTCTCTCTCTCGTGCTCCTTTTTCTTCGATCCCCAAAACTGACACCCATTGTTTCTCTTAATGGTGTCAGCGCCCCCTATCTGTTTGGCATAAACCTAAAACAAAGAACATTATCTTCTCTTTCATGAACAGTGAAACCCACCCCAATAATAATGCTGATTACATTGACATTATATTATATTCATCAGTGTCATACAGTTTATATAAGCACTACAAGCAAATAAATCTATGTTAGATGTAACAAAGGCCTTTTTCAGCCACCGCAGGGGAGGGTGAGGGGGTCAGTTTGTTGCAGTCTGCATCTTCACTACTGGATGCCACTACATGTGCCATTGCTCAGCTGGGAATGACTTTTACAAGATTTCTATTTAGCTAAACCCACATGTATTTGGTTAATTTAGTATTTGGTTAAATTAGTATTTGGTTAATTTATTTCAATTATTTGGGCAACACTTTACAATACAAATCGCTAAGAGGGTGATAATTTCTGTGGTAATTTCATGCTAATAATGCCTTTTTAACTGCTTATTGCAAGACATTTACATCCAGTTTCCAGTGCAATTTATATATATATATATATATATATATATATATATATATATATATATATATATATATATATATATATATATATATATATATATATATATATATATATATATATATATATATATATACACACACACACACACACACACACACACACACATATTAGGGCTGCCGTAACCAAATAACGCCCTGCAAGGATCAACAATGTTATTCATTCACATTTTTTATGTCTGTTTTTATATACTTATTTTAGAACTTAATTTGTTTTTCATGTGCTACATTGAATGAATGACAATAAACAAACCTTGAACGTTAACCCATGAAGACCCAAACATTCACCAATGACCAAAATCTACACCATTGACTATTCAACAATCCTATGAATATATGTAAATAATTGTCATGTTTTCATGAGCATCAGATATGACCCATTTGGATATTCAGAGGCTCCGTAGTTACCATGGAAACACCGTCATCTTGTTCAACCTTGTATACTGTTTCACAAATATACAAAACTCTGAATGAAAACTTCCAATAAAGCTCTCCAGAAACCGTCATTAATTTAAAGCGTCTCAGAATTAATAAATACGTCATGCGTAATATTAAATGAAAATTATATTACAACAGAAGTAATTACTTGTTTTTGATATTTTGATTTTATTTAGATTTTTAGTCCTACTGTAACGAAAAACAAAGATGTGTTCATTTTCAAGAGTCTTTCGAGTCATTTTAAGTCTGTGAATCTACAGCCGGCGTAAACACAGTCAATCAAGTGTCGGCATGAATCCAAAGGAACCATCGAAAAAAAAAGGAAAGTGAAAATGTGGTTTTATTGCTATCCTTTTATTACCTTATTTTTTGTTTTTTAATCATCATGTAATTAACAAATCAACCTATAGATATGACAGCAAGCTCACACATACTGTTCCCATTTACATACAGGGAATCATTTCATTTGAACGGATAAAAAACCTTCTGTTTTCTATTTTTACCCTTCCATATTATACTTAGATGAAAAATCATTTTAACTTACTTTTTAGGTGACAATGTCACAATAGCCCTGTTTACATGAGAGTTTTTATTCATGTTTAATTCCAAATAAAAGTTAATTTGTCTTTAACTCCTGAGACTTTAACAGTTCCAGTTGAAAATTAATAAAATAAGCAATAAAATGGACAATAACAGCCAAAAATTTGTAATAAACCAACAAAATAATGAGTAACATGAATAAAATAAGACACAAATGGCACAAAAGTGAAAAAAAATAATGAAATACAATATTTGATGTAGAAATACAAAACAAAATAAGGAATAAAATTAACAAAAACTAATAAATATTTACAAAATAATAACTTAACTTAGTTAAACTAAAGCAAACTTAAGTATAAATAAATAAAAAATTTATTAAATTGTATTTTGGTTCTAGTTTTGGCTTTTTTCTTTTTTCTAAACCACTTGCTCTTTGACACCTGTGTCCATATATCAGATCCATGAACAAAACTCAATAAAATCACAGTAAAAAAAAAAACTGTAAATTTCCTTTTTGAATATTGAAACTAAACCATCCTTTCAGAACATGTCATCGCTGACCCATCAGGGGTTAAAGGGTTAAGGTGACCATGTAAACACCTAATTCTAGTTGAAAATGATAATTCTGAATTAAATATAATTCCGAATGAAGTCACTGGTTTCTTCCGATGTTAATTCCAAATTCATTAATTCCTCTGACATGTTAACAGTTAATTCTACTTTAACATTATTCCTGTTGTTCTGCACATGCTCCTGGTCTTGTATTTCACATTGATGATGCACATATTAAACGTTGCTGGCATTAGTTTGTTGATTCCTATGGTTGATTCAGTCGAGCTGTTACTTCGTAATTATGACAAAAATAAATGCTAACATCACATGTAGTATCTGGTCTAACATGTTGATGGTTGAAACGAATGCAAAACAGGAAGTATACAGGATTGTTTCTTTAGACATCCAGACGTTAAGCGGCCAGTCCGTCCAATCAGAACCATCTGTACCTCCAGCTGTTAAAGCCCAGACAGTGGAATACAGCTGTTTCTCATGTAAACATTAACATGTCCATGGAAGCACGAAAGAAATAGCTTTAATTCTGTTTCTGTTTCTTTAATTCTTTAATTCTGTAATATTTTATTCCAAATAAATAATTCGCAATTAAAAAAAGACATCATGTAAATGTAGCAAATGTAGAAACCCATGGCTTATATGTGTACAAAATAGATTTTCTTTCTAAAATTAGTGTCTGCAGCTTATATTCAGGTTTGCTCTGTAGTCCAAACTGTATGGTAGTTGGCCATGGTAGTGTGAGATTATATGTACCCATAGTTTACAGAGATGTGTAACAGAGGCAGATTATTCCAGAGATTGGCAGTGTTTCAATTTGTAAGTGATTGCAAGAGAAAATTAGGTGTTTCACACGGATCTAGAGTACTGTACGTGATTTAATTACGCCTTTTTTTTTTCTTTTTTTTTAAGAAAACAAAACAATCTGCTGCTGGCAGATTCTCTAAAAAGAGGGACCTTCTTCATTAGTGACACACTCTTTAAACTGTTCTTGCTTTTATCCCCCACAACCCCACCCCCACCCCACCCCTTTCTGCCCATAGAATAAATAAGATAAGGGAGAGCAATGAACGCATCCATCATTCAAAGTGGAAAAGGGTAATTTAGCTTGGCCCTCCTGACAGCTTTACAACTTTGCACGCTATTCTATTTTAATTGGCAATCATGAATTAACTGAATGAGAGCCCTGTTCACTGCCGATGTCTTTCTCATTGCAGCTTTTAATTGGGTTGACTTGATGAGTTCCTGAGATAAAACTAGACAATATATTCTCATGATTGGCAACTCGTTTGTTGCCATATAATTAGGCTGCAGACAAATCAAGCACATGACTGTTTCCTCCTCAGCTAGGCCTCGTCCTTTCATCAGACACATCTCCCTGGACTGAAGGATCACTACAGATGTAGTCTGATATATGACATGATGAATATTTGCAGCAGACATGTCACTTTTCAATTTTCTGGCAGGATTAGGAGAAACGAACGTTCCAGCACAAAGACAGAGTAACAACAGGAAACACTAGAACAGCCCACAATGCTGCAGAAGTCAGATTTAAATCCTGTAAACTCAATCTAACTGAGCATATTCTCCTTTTTTTTTTTTTTTTTTTTTTGGTTCCTAATGATTAAGACAATCCCTGAGGCACCTCAGACTCAACCTACACTTTTACATATAAGGTCAAATGTTCAAAGCTTTGCTCCGTTCTCCCTCCATTTTAAGAATAGGGGAAAAAAACCAAGGAATTAAACATTAATGGGCTGATGAATAAATATTTTGTGTCTCCAGGACTCAGCACTTTCTCCCATTCCTGCAGTTGCCTTAATTAACTCTTCCTCAAGCCTTTTGTAAATTAACACATCTCTTTCAGTGTCCTTCGACATTGTTTTTCCTTTTACCCCCCCCCCCCCCGTCGTCTTGTTCTTTTTCTTTTTCTTGTTCTTTTTTTTTTTTTTTCTCCAGTCAAAATTAGTTAGGCAGCTTTTTTTTTTTTTTTTTTTTTTTTACGCAGCGATACTCCACACTGTGGGACGCATAATTATTCGACCTTAGAGTCACTATTTTAACTTACAGTGCAGATTTTTCCTTTTAGATGTAAGTCAGACCGTTTGCTCGAGGCAAAAGCGCACTTGGGATGTTTTTGTATCTACCAAATAATATGTGAGTCACTTCAGAATACTTGTGATATTCAGAGCATCGCAGCGCCGGGAACGTACTCCTACATTTTTGGACAGTAAGTATTCTGGTCAAGGAACCACAGATTACATTACTGTCGTGTATCCCATGACTATTCCTCTTGTGTATTTTCTCAGCGTCCTTTTACAAAAGCCACAGATAGGGCCCTAAAAAAAGCTCAGCCTATCTATTATTGAATATTCTTACTTTGCAATTCTGACAGACAGTGGTTAGGTGAGGCCCAACCTGCATGTAAGTGCTTTCATGCCTGGTCCTCAACTGTCAAAGAAAAGGTGAAACCTCTGGGTATTTTCAAATGGTCTCATTTCTAATGCAATTGATAGTGCATCAGGCAGACGGGGGGGAAAAAAAGAGATAAAAAGGAATGTTTTGTGCAAAGCATGCTGAGCCACAATTTGTAATAATAGTGCATTTTGTAATAAACATCCAAAATGTAATAGTATTTTCATTTTATTGTGTGATAAAGCTGCATTTAGTAATAAACCGTTGCATTTTGTAATACATTTTTAAGTGCCTATGTTATTACAGCAGATTATTACGAAATGCACTTGCAGCATTTTGATTTAAAAATGTGATAAAATATCCTCAACATATGCAAAAATATGAATATATATGAAATTAACTTGTTTATTCAACACCTTTGACAGTTTCAACTGAACAACTGTTCCATTTATTTATTCATTTATGTGTTATTTTAATGTTTTTAATAAAATAAAAATGTGTTTGATTAAAAAAATTAAAATAAATTAATAATAATAATAATAAATACATAAAATAAAAAATCTATAAAACTTTTAAAAAAATAATGCAATTTTAAAAAATGTAAATACATTTCAAAAATGTAATTTAAAAAAAACAATTGTTCCATTTAATTGTGTTAAAACTTTTTTTTTTTTATCAGATCAATCATGTTGATGGATTAATCCACACCACTGATGTGGGGGTGGATGTATAAATGACCCACAACCGACCACATTTTTTTAAACTCGCCTGCCCGCAACTCAGACCAACAGAAAAGGAAAAGGACGGACACGACCCGCTTTTCAACCCAATGGTCTTTATGAACATCACATGACCTTACTCACATACCTGCATTTATTTCTGTCCGATGCCATTGTAAGTTAATATGTTGAAAAAACATGTTTGTCCTGCTTCATCACTCTAAAGTTATCAACGCTCAGCATCTAAACCAGGGGTCGACAACCTGTAACACCCACACCCACATTTGAACCCAGTTTCCACGGAAAAGAAAACACTGGGAGTACCGTAGGATACTGACGATGTTGTCCTGTAAATCATATTTACCAGGTTATTTTAATGTTTATTCTACGGCCCTCTAGAATGTTGTGACAGCTCCCATTCACTTTGAATGGACGAGTTTTGTCACTTCAGATTCACAGTTCCATATCACTCCGCAGCTAGTTACATTATAAAGGCTATTTAACCAGTTTGTTAGAGTAGTATTAGTAATAAACTGGAATAACCCATAGATTAAGCAGGATAATGCATTGCCCACATGTGACTATCAGAAAAATATTATTATTTTTCTGATAGTAACGCATGGGCAATACATTATCCCTTACTTATCTCAAACGACATATGACCTGACCGCAACCTGAATGCCATTACAAATATTTTTTAATGATCCGCACACTGATCCGCAGTTTTTGACTCCTTCCCCATCGAAATTCAGTTCCTCGTTTTCCCAGTTAAATCTGTCCAATTTGGGGTGACTGCAGAAGACATTTCTACACAGTTATTTCAAAGACTTTGTCCTAAATTACTCCCGCTGTCAGTCACTGAGCAGCTCTTCTACTAGGCGTATATATTATATTGTTTGTTGTTGGGGGTTTTTTTTCTTTCTTTTTTACTCGGACCTGTTGAGATTCTGCCCCGTCACATCTGCCACCCAGTGATAAATGTGACATTACTCCATCAGAGGATCATTAAATGTCACGTCCTGCCGTGACAGCGGAACGTCATGGCAGAAAGTCAATGGCGTAAGGGGGAGGGAGTGGGAGGGGCGTGAGTGAAGGAATCGCCTGGTGGGAAGAGCCTGCTGGGAAGGATCAATGGCTCATCTAACACCCGCATGGCCACCGCTGAACCAGGCAAGACCACTCACACACTCCCTGCCTAGCAATGAGGTTGTCCAGCTGCTCTAAGATGAGTGTGCACAGCCAGACCGAGCCACTTGTGGTGATTTGTTGATCTATTACAAGAAAGACTGGCGACAAAATGAGGAAGTATGACTTTTTTTTTTTCACTCAGCTAGATGTGTATTTTAGTCCTCCGCAAACAAAATCTGCTCAAAAAACATCTTTCTTTCATGAGAGCCAAGTAAAGGAGAGGAAGGAAAACAAAGGAAAAGGTTTGACTGTGGAAAAAAATCTGACACATGAGGCTTCAGGGGTTTAATTCTCTCCCTCCTGCACTTTGCTTTCATATAAGGCAATCCTGTGTGAAGATCACTACTGTTATATAGATTTTAGCGATAGTAGTCATAGTCATAGTAGTAGAAGAAGAAGTATTCAGGAGTAAAAGTACTCCAGTGTTACTGTAGTAGCCCTGCATTCAAAACCTCACATAAATAAACTCATGTAATACTAGTATAATGTATTTAAAGCGGAAATCAGAAGGGAGAAAAGAAACATCAGTATTTGGAAATGCACCCTACTTTATTTATTTATATATTTACTTTATTTTATTTTATTTTTTTTAAGTTAAGCCCACATCATAATGCATGGCATGTGTAGAAAATGAAGGTCCAAAAGTATGTTAACATGGTTCCTACAGCTCTGACGAAGTTAAATTAAAAACTTTTTAATACTTTTTTAACGCTGTTTGAAATTAAATTTAAGCCGACAATGAACCAAAACTGAAAGGGGGGGGGGGGGATTACCCAACTGTTTATTTGAACCCTTTTTTTAATATAAAAAATAAATAACAAAATGGACAATAATAGACACAACTGTATAATAAACCAACAAAAATAATAAGTAACATGAATAAAATAAAATACAAATGGCAGAAAAGTGAAGAAAAATAATAAAATACAAATTAAATATAAAAATACCAAACAAAGTAAGGAACAAAATTAACAACTAATAAATATTTACAAATTACACTAAAATAAAATATAAATAAATGAACGAACGAATGAATCAATAAATACAAAAATTCATTAATCAATTAATTAATCAATTAATAATATTGTAATTTGGTGATTTTTTTCTAAATCAGTTGCTTTTTGAGACCTGTTTATTTCCATATTTTCATATATCAGATCCATGAACAAAACTCAGTAAAATCACACTAAAAAAACAGTCCTTTTTTCAAATATTGAAACTAAACCATCCTTTTAGAATGCATTATCGCTGATGCATCAGGGGTTAAAGGGGTTAATGTTCAGTCAGTGAAAACACATTTCACCACTGAGACCAATAAATTACATCTAAAATCTAAATCTACATTTTTTTTCTTTTACTTTTAACACATATTTCATACAAAATTGGTAATTTTTTTATATAATTTTTAAAGGGTTTGAGGTGTAGTATTTGGTGCCTTGGAATGAATCAGGTCTTTTACAAGTAAAAATGTGACTATGTTTATGAAAAATTCACAGTATGAAACCACTTCTGGAAGTAATTAATTCTGTAAGTAGAGGTACCTCTGTACATGGATTAAAAACAATGATAATATTTAAAAAATTGTTGACCTAGTGATGAAAAAATAAATAAATAAAAAAGAAAAATAAGTGTGTTTGCCAGTGTTTACTGATGTTTGTAGGCGGTGCATTGATGTGTTTGTTGCCTTTTACAGCTACAGATCTTCAAGGCTGAGCTCTATTTCAGAGATCAATATGTAAGTTTTAATGCATGGAGAAGGAAGCTGCTTGTTTGTTGACGATACCTAAGCTAACAGTAGCTATTGTACACCGCTGAATGGAGGCACAGATGAACTCGGCAAGGAGCTTAAGGATTTTCATGTAAAATCCAGTACATGAATCACATGCACTAGATTATCTACACACCAGCTGATATCACAGAGACAGGCAAGAAAAGGTTAGGTCTGGTCACATATTTGTGGAAATAATAAAATAGTCATATATAAATATCTGCATGGGTTTCAAATTGCACTAGTTTATGTGTGTTTTAATCGTTTAATCCTCAGTAGTGGATCATATTCTATAAGATCATCATAGTAGCTCAGAAAATCATATATTGTCAGCTTTTTTTTAGTAGATAAGGCACATTTCAACAGACAGGTAATTCAAAATGCGTTACATAAAACATTAAAAGCATCAAGATACAATTTAAAAACAATTGAAAAAAAGGGGGGGGGTTAAAAGTAAAAATAATAATAATAATAATTTTAAAAATGTCAATTTTTAGAGGATTTTTAGAGAGTTTATATTAACGCATAACGACCCAAACATCCACCATTGACCTAAACCATCTACTGATGTAAACTGTTTAATACCTGTTCGTCTACTTTGCCAGTAAATTAGTGTTTTTCAACCCAACGTGGTGTCGGCTGGAATTACAGTTCGGTTTGTAAAACAGTGATGGAGTACACTTATAAATGAATCATTAGCATTTATTTGCAACATAGTTTTGCAAACTCTTAATAATAAATAATAATAATAAAAAAAAAGGCTCCCTTTTGAATGTCTGATTTTGGCATGAATTTATGATGTTAAAATGATGTCATGAGTATTTTAGATACTTTTGAAACTTTTCAGATTTTTCCTGGTTAAATACATATTATTGCATTCATGGCAATAAAAAAAAAATACTTTTACTTTTTACTTTTGTACTTTATTACAATTCAGATGTTGTAATTTTTTTAAAGTAAAATAGTTGAATCAATACTTCTACTTAAGTACAGAATGTCAGTACTTTGACCACCTCTGCATATAAATCACATTATCTAGTCGATGCCTCTTCAGATGCCGTAAATGACGCTTGTGTTTTTGTTTTATTTAAATTGGACTTGCATATTGTACAGGTCACTGGGCCATTTTGTTTTGTCAGACCCATCACCCTGTTTTATCTGTCGCAGCCATGTGACTGGTCTGTGTTTACGCGGCGAGGGAAAAGGAGGGAGAGAAATAACGAACATGCGACTTATCGACTCCAAATTTATGTCGACTTGTGCTACGGGAGTCGACGTGTCAACTACTCGATGTTTATGTTTAAGCGCTATTATGTTCTTTACAAGTGTATGTAAACTTTTGACGTCGGCTGTACATGGTTTTCATTGGACAGGAATAGTTTGACACTTCTGTGTGATTTTGGTGTGAAAAGGCCAACATTTTGAGATATGATGTGAGATAAGTACCTCCTGCCACCCACAAACCACCTGCAGGTTGCACATGAAGGCTGAATATGGTCAGACATACAGTATGTACTTTTATGTGGGGTTTTTTTTATTTTTGCATGGATTTCATCAGTTCACTTTCTTATGTGCAAATAGATGTTCCACCCAAAAACAAATGCTTTCACTTTTCCAAGGTCATGGTACTCTGCACTTTGTTCCACATAAGATAAGTGTGATTCGTTTCAAGAAATACAATTTAGCACAAGAACCTGGAGAGTTTGAAGAGATTAAGGCAGATCTATTTCCAGCTCTGGCACAAGAACCAAGTCTGAAGATGGATACCAAGAAAAATCCTCAAGGTAAGAACAGTACTTGAGTAAAGTTATTATTATTATTATTATTATTATTATTATTATTATTATTATTATTATTATTATTATTATTATTATTATTATTATTATTATTATTATTATTATTATTATTATTATTATTATCATTATTATTATTATTATTATCATTATTATTATTATTATTATTATTATTATTATTATTATTATTATTATTATTATTATTATTATTATTATTATTATTATTATTATTATTATTATTGTAGTCCGGGGTATTGTGTGAGTATTTATTTTTCAGTCAGTACTGCGTATACTCTCTTCTAAATCCCTCTGATGTGTATAGAGGACCGTCCCTGCCATACTGAAAAGTTAAATACAGAAATAAATTTTAAAAAATGGCTTGATCATTTATTTCCATTTATTTTGTCCTTATTCATAATTTTTTATCCCTGCATTATTTATGTTTTGTTTCTTATTTACAATTTATTTACCTCTTTTCTTATTCATTTCTGTAGTTTATTTTCATTTGATGTATTAGTAATCATTTTATAATAGTGAGCAAATACTACTGAACAGATTTTTTTTTTTTGTTTAGCACTAAATAGAGTCGACTTATATGTGTATATGTGACACTGTTTCTAAAATGGTTCTCCTCTGGACTACTAAAGTATATAATAACAACTATTTCAAGTACAATACGAAAGACCCAGCTAACGAATAATCCAAGTAGTCACTGGTCTTTATGAACATCACATGACCTTACTCACATACCTGTATTTATTTCTGTGTTAAAATCTGATGTCATTGCTAGTAAGTTAATATGCTGAGAAAATATGTTTATTCTGTTTCATCATTCAAAATGTATCAACGCGCAGCATCTGAACGAGGGGTCGATAACCTGTAACAGCCAAAGACACATTTGAACCTGGTTTCTATGGAAAAGAAAACACTGGGAGCTGCTCATCATCTTTAAAAACCAAACCTTACTTTTTCTGTTTGTTTCTGGAGCTTCCACTTTCATCCCAACATGACTTTCTCTCTTGTTGTAGGATATTAACAACGTTATTTGTGACCTTCATGGAAATTCAGTTAATAAAGTGTATTTACCAGGTTATTTTAATGTTTACGACCCGACCAACCACAACCTGAATATCGTTAAAAGTATTTTTCAGTGACCCTCTTACTTTGTGTTAGCCCGCGCATCACTGCATACTAGCATGAACAATAATTTAGAAATTTAGAGGAATATCATTTAAAATCACAGTCACAAATATAGACAAATAAAGCAAAATCAATGTTGAGAGAAATTAAGTAAAAACCATCTCTTAGGCATTTTAAAAGCAAAGATAAACATTTAAACAAACTAACCAATGCAATGAAATTACATGTATCACAAAACACAACTATATTCAGTCAGTTCACTTTATTGTTTTGTATCCTAGGCTACTGTTAGAAAAGAAACACCTCAATTCAATGTGTCCCAAAATGTTTGTTGATATAGTGCAATTATGCTGTGAGGCTAACGATATGTCTGACTTGAACTCTGTGTCATAATTGTTTTTTTTGTTTTGTTTTTGTTTTAGAATTCACAGGTGCCAATCACACTGCTGCAGCCTGTTTATCTGTGAATGTGAATGTGAGTTCTGGGTCCACTGCTAAAATAAACCACCTTTACAGCCACGGAAAAAATGATTAGACCATCAAATGTCACCGAAAACAAAGGTTACATACTCTAATACTAACTCCTGTGTGTGTCATGTGACTAAAACAGACAGAAAAGAAAAGATGGAATGAATTTATTTATTTTTATTTATTTATTTGATAAGGACAGGGCACATTAATGAACATAAGTATGACACAAATGTATTTTAGGATTTTAGCTACAAAGCTAATTTTCATCCGCAGTCCCTTGGCAGGCAAATACATAAAAACACAACATTACAACATGACATTACATACAAGCAGTGCAAGGATATCTGTGGAGTCTAGTGGTCACATGACTGGATTGTTTTCAGCCATAGTTTAAGTTGCTTTAAACTACTGTAAAAGCATTGTTTTTGTCAGTACAATGACTTATTGATATAGGAACTGATGATTTTGATTAATAAAACAAACATGGGAAATGATCTAGATATCAGCTCTGAAATTAAACTATTATATTATTTTTGTTGCCATCATTATATTTGTCCAAACCTTTAGTTTTACCATGCATTAAAATGAATACGAAATAGAAAACAATAAGAAGTTAACAGATAATTTTCTCCTGCAACTGTACTTATGCAGCAGCTTCCAGTTACATTTTGAATAAAAACAAAAAACTCCATCTTCACCTTTGTTCCACGTTTTTCCCTCGGTACAGTAAGCAAGTAGAGATGCTACTGTAAAACAGGATGCAGAAATGCTTCCCCAGAAGAATTTAAATGCGTGAACTCGAGTTTGTGTTTGACCTTTCAACAAAGACATTAAGTCATTCTTATCGGTTAATGTCTTTTTCTGCGGGAATCATCTTTCAAAGGTGAGACCGCTGGTTATTTTTCTTTCCCTTGTCATGCTCCTGTGTCAAAACAGCAACACAAGAATAAGGTTATAGAGATAGCAAAAGACAAAAACAGATCAAGTAAATCTGTAAAATGGCGAAGGATAATTAGCGGTGGATATCATTTTATTTTGACATGTTTCACATCCATTCACATGTACTGTAAAACCAAATCATATGAACTTTAACCCTGTATATGTAATTTGGGTCTTAACATACACTATTACACCATCTATCATTTCTATTGTTTCTTTTTACTTATGGCAGAAGGGTTGTGCAATGGTGATACATCCAATATAAAAATGGTATGATGAGTTATTCCTTGTTATTTAATTTAATGTGATAAATAACCAATGTGAGAAATATATTTGATAGAAATCTGACACTTGAAGTAGTCATGTAATGGTTCCATTAAATCACAAATGAAATGATTGATTTGAAAGATGAGGATTTTTGGTACTAATTGGAAGTGGCTAAGCTGAAAAATTCAAAACTTCTACCCAAAATTAGATTTTTACCTTTATTGTGACCTTGACCTTTGACCTCAAGTCTTCAAATTTGGCCTGATGTCAATGTACATCAACAATGAGAGTAAAAAGAAGTTATATGCAAACGTGAGTACACATGGATGTAAAGGAAACTCATGATTTGTGCTTTAATTGTGGAAACACATTTTTTGTGACTGTGACCTTGACCTCTGACCTACATTCATCAAATTTTAATGGGATCTATTCTGGACCCCCTCACCCCTTTCCTGAAATGTCATGGATATTAGTTTGGTATTTTTTTGGTGTAAAGTTGCTGACAGACAAAACAATACCCGTTGCCTCCACTATTGAGGGGCAGGGTAACAAACAAATAAAAACATAATTCTTTACATTAGTACCATTACTTCATGGTACCAAACAAAGCAGGTTCATGCAGAGGTGCCTTACAGACCCTGTAGACTACACTGGACCTGAGATTGATGACTCACTGTCCTCACTGGAACTGGGGTCCGTTTCACGAAGCACCCTGAGAATGCAAACCTCCGCCAAGGCAGACCCCCCCCCCTTCAAATGAAGAGAGGTCCACCAAGTAGGTTATGTTTTCACTGGAGTTTGTCTGTCTGGCAGCAACATTACTAAAAAAGTTCTGGATGAATTATGATTACAATTTTCAGCATGTGTTGTTAGTGTCACAAGGAACAAATGATTATATTTTGGTGGTGATCCAGAAGAGATCCTGGATTCTGGATCACTTAGAAATTTCACATTGCGGTAACTGGAAAATAGATTTCAAAATGATCCAGAATCCAGAAATGTTTTCCAGATCATCACCAAAATGTAATAATTTGTTCCTTGTGACACTCCCAACACATCCTGAAAATGTTATTGAAATCTGTTCATAACTTTTTGTGTAATCCTGCTAACAGACAGACCAACGGACTTGAATTTAATACTTCCCTGGCACAGGTAATAAACAGGAACAACTAGTATTCTGAACTCAACCTGTTTAAACTCCTGTAAGGCAACCTGCACTGGGAAAAATCTAAATTATACCAATCTTATCTTTTCTAATCAAAATATTTAATCACACTTAAAATAAGACATAACAAAGCAGTCAGACACAGCAGACCTCCGCCAAGGCTTGATTTTTCATTCACACGTTTCATTCACACCATCGGTGTTAACTCATCTGATGTCTGAAGGTCAGACGATGTAAATGTAAAAAAACAAAGCCAGATTCTATCTTGTCTGAATCCTAAGATATTACCACTGATGTGTTTTAGCTGTTGACCTTTAGTGTGACTTTGACCTTTGACCTTCATTTCTGAAAATCTAATGGGTTCTTCCTTGACCCATTATCTATCATTCCTGAAAGTTGAATTAAAATCCGTTCATTACTTTTTGAGTAATCCTGCTGACTGACAGACAGACAGACAGACAGACAGACAGACAGACAGACAGACAGACAGACAAACAAAGTCTTGTGTCTGTTAACCGCTGAAATGAGGGTTTTTTGGGGGTGAACAGACTCAGAGTTTTTATTAAACCTGCTTCATGAAATGGACCCCTTTAATGTGAATTAGTGCAGAAATAACCAAAAATAGTCACTTAAAATGTGCAGAATAAAGAGCGATGAAGTTACACCAAACACACCATTGTATTTGGTTTGACTATTCATACAAATAATCATATTTATGTGGCCACAAGAGGGAGTAGTGAGTCACGTGACCTTTTATCGAAGTGTCAGAAAGTGACCAGATTGGATGAGAACCACAAAGAAACAATTATTATCAAAGAAAGTGAGGGTGCTAAAAGCTAGAATCACTGTTGATTTAAGTGTATTTATGTGGCACTTCTTGCAGACAGGTTTCACAAAGTGCTTTACAATAAAATCCTATCCAGCTTTATTTTTAAAGCACTTTAAAACAACCCCAGTGGTTCAAAGTGCTGTACAGAAGAATAGGCACAAAGACAAAACAAAATAAAGGAATAAAATACAAGAAAAGCAAATCATAAGTAGAATACATATGCAACAGAACACACAGATAAATACACGGGTATAAAATATTACACTTACATATGCAGACAGATGCATGAAAACATAAAAGCAAACAGTGATACGTTCCAACCCCCCCCCCCCCTTCTACTCCACAACTAAAAGCCTGTCTAAACACAAAGGTTTTCAGTTGCTTTTGAAAAGATTCAGTCGGAGATTGAAGTGTCAAGTGCCAGTGGCAGAGCATTAGACCTCAGATTGTTGCATCACTGTCTCCACTGTAACTGTTGCTGTCAAACCTTCTGATGTATTGGGAAATGATCAAAAATTGTCACTTGCCCAATAAAAGGGTTAAATGAATGCAAACTAGTTTCGTAAAATTGCGAAAAGTGATTTTAAGGATATTGATTTCATACGTGATAGAGCTTTGAAGCCAGGTATGTTTTATTTATTAACTAGCATTGTAAATCATTACTGTTGCCGTGGAATCACCAGGAAAAAAGGGTGATACTCATTGAAAACAGTGCACTTTTTCATGTGGTAATCGTCGAAAGGCTATTGAAACAGTAATGTAGCTCGCCTGAAGGAGTGCAAACAGGCAGACGGGCAGAGGAACAATAGGGATTCATCAAGCCACAGCCTCTAAAGCCATGGATCGTGACAGAGTTAAATGAATTGGTCTATCAGTGCGACACCTGAGAGACAGTCTTTGGGAGTCTGTCAAGATAAACTCTTAAGGATCTTGCGGCGGGTGCATTGCAGCAAGGTCATCGTCACATTGCATCAAACAGGGCGCTGGGAGGAGAGCTTTTGTTCTCTCGTGTGAAGTCCCATTTGCCAGAGGTAACAATTAAGACTCATCTGTCAGCACACGCTAATGTGTTCATTCTTGTTTCCACGCTGGCGGAGGTTGCTCGCTCGTTTATGGTTTCATGGCCGTCATTAAAGTCCAAGGTGTTCCTGCAAATGTTGCAGCCAGATTGCACCAGAGTCTGTCATTTGGGGCTGATTTTTAATCATATCAGTGTTGTTTAACGTCTAATAAGCCTGATGTACCAGGCCCGGCACAAACATGACATTATTTTAATAACACCTGTTTATACACAGCTCCCACATTAATGCACCTTCACTTGTTGTATGTTAAACAAGTATTCAGAGAATGTCTAATCTGCCAAACTCAAGTTTCTATGACAACCCGTTCTTCAATTTGAGCCAATAATGGGATTTTGACCTTTCTGCTAAATGTGACTTTGACCTTTGCGAATTTTGATAATTTTGTTATATGTATATATGCGTTAGTGCGTGTTATATTATGATAATATATCCAGTATTGATTAGGTTATAGTGTTATACGTCTATGATTAACACACACAAACAGTGTTACACAAGTTAATTTTGCGACCTTTGACCTTCAGAGATCTCAAAAACTATTGGTTGTAGATGATAACACCCAATATGAGAATTGTAGAAATCCTTATTCTGCATCGTTTGGTACCAATCTCAAAGTTCTGTGACCCTTTGTTCTTGAGTTATAAGCAATAATGTGATTTTACCTTTTAGTTAATTGTGACCTTGACCTTTGACCTTTACTCAAATAGCTCATCGCACCTGATCAAATATGTATGGTGATATGTAAAGTATTCTTTGAGTTAGGACATGATATGTCTCTGTCCAACCAAGGTTGAGCAACATTAATGAAAGTGACCAAAGTCATCTTTCTGAATATATAGACATTTCTGAAGTGCAAAAGTAACAACAAATACACAAAAAGTTGTTGTCCAGATAAGACAAATATGATAAATGTGGCTTCTCTTCATTTTGAAGGCTGTCATCTGACCAATCATTTATTGATCAGGACAAATGTGATTGTGTTTTCCTCATAACACTCTAGTGAACATAATAACAGTAAAGTACACCACACGTCAGATCCACAAAGGCACAGAAACTGCAGGAATATTTGTTCAACCTCAGATCTACAGTATGTTGGTGATTTTTTTCCCCATTTTATTTATTTTCAGCATTTTTTTTGGCCAGATTATGTGTATTTTAAGCATTCAACAGTCATTGATTTTCCCAAAAAATTCCAAATGTAGCCACTTTGGGAAAAAAAAAAAAACACATTCCCTGAATTTCCCCTTTGTAAATTTAAGCATAGAAAAAATGCTCTAAAATGGACATTTTTACAAATTAAGTTCTCAACTTTGAACTGTATAAGACTTTTGACACTCACTTTTGGCACTAACAAGACCCGGGTTGAATTCCCGGACTGTGTGGGCCTTTATGTGTGGAGTTTGCATGTTTCTCTCCCTATGTCTGGATGAGTTTCCTGTGGATGCTCCGGTTTCCCCCATCACCCAAAAACATGTTTGTTAAGGTCAAATCCTCCAGCCAGGTGATTCTGACCATTAGCCTGACTCTACAGCAGGAGCCGCCCATGGCTGCCCACTGCTCCTTACAGTTTACCCCAATGGCATCAAAGGATTTAATGTTAAATGTGTTAAATGCAGAGGACAAATTTCATTGTACTTTGTGTAATGACAAATAAAGTACTTTACCCCTTTACCAAGACTTGTGTGTGTTGGTAAATGGTGTGTTTCAGTCCATAACCATCAAATGTATCTTAACACACCTAGGTTTTCATAGAAAAATGAAGGTGAAGTGGAAAAAAATCTTCTGCAGTCTACAATTTTTACCTGTTAAATAAACAGTAAAAGTGACTATTTTAATCCAAACTACAGGGTGTTACCTTTACAAAGAACACATTCTTTTTATATGTACTCCAAACAGCTGTTATTTTAATTTGGAGAGGTTGTTTTCAGGCATTTTAAGCTAAATGACCCTGGAATGCTAAGAGGTTAAGGTGAGGGTCTGCTGTCTTAGGGGCAGTGACATACCCCAGGCTTCAAATGATCATCTAGTGAGTGCAGAATGGAAAGGTGTATTGCACTGTCACATGAGTTTGGTGCCAGCCAATCTGCTAGTCTCCCCGCTGTCTCTGGGTCACCCACTCCGTTACAGTGAGCTTTATCAAATGTGACAGCTTTGGTTCAATAGAGTGGATGTCTTTAACAAGTGTTCTTTTAGTTGAATTTGTACAGAGGCTGAATGGAAGATTCTATCTCCTCACGTTGAGACTATTTCTTTCTCCGATTCCTGTCTTGTTTGATGTTTCATCATAGCTGAAGGTCAAAGTTGGCTGTGTAAGTCTAGCATTTATCACACTAACTTTACCTTTGCAAGTATTTCACTGGACAAAGATGATGGAAACCCATTTTTCTCCTTTGTTGTTCTTGTTTTTATACATTGCTGTCACTTAGGTTATTGACTTTATATCCTTTTACATACAAAGGTGTGTTGTAAATATATATATATATATATATATATATATATATATATATATATATATATATATATATATATATATATATATATATATATATATAACCTGGGACTGAAAAAAGTAAGTTGGTGTGTGTGTGTGTGTGTGTGTGTGTGTGTGTGTGGGGGGGGTATGCACACTGTAGGTTTGCCCTGACCAAGGTTATTATTCTTAATGAAAACATTGCTGTTATATGCTGCTCTTTACTATTAGTGGAATTGTAATGTTTTTCTTTTTATATTATTATAAAGTAAGTTAACAGTTTCCAATGGTAACACCAGCAGGTATGTACAGTGGTACCTCAACTTACGAAAGACCCAGCTAACAAAAAACAAAGTAACTAAAAACCTTCATGTCAATATGTCATCGCTGAATATGAAAGAAAATTCACTTTATGAAACGAAACCGAAACCCCTGATACATAAATACAGTACTGTATGTAATGTACACACTACGTAGCATCCCATTGGCTAAGGGGGAGCTACCCATGATGCTTTTGGTGACCCTTTGACTCTCATTCATCACAGAGTTACACAGAGTTGTTTGGTGTGTTTTTCCCAGTGTGCCCATTGAAACTTTATTTTAGTACGTATTCGATCAAACATCAGGTTGTAGTTCCATTGCTACAGTTTGCACATAATTGTACTTTTGGGGTGAATTCTTGTAAATACTCATAAATAATAGTGATAGTACTGTTTTGGAGGTTAACCCCCCTTTTTTTTGTTTTATAGTTTATATATGCACATTCAGGTTTGTATAGTTCATTGATAGTTATAAATATCTAGTTATAAATAAGAAACAACTAACATGAATAATGGCTATTTAATTCAAATGTATTTTATTTAAGTTTTTTTGTGATGCAGTTGTAATTTTGAAAATTATAGTGACTTCATAACATTAAAAATAAAGCTTGTTTAACTTTTTGTGGCTCACTAAAATAATGGCAAAAGGTTTAAATCACCAACAGTTCCATTAGTACAGGGGTTCTGTACTGGACTGTACTCTGCTTCAGTTTGTCATGGATTGTGTCTCCCTAACAACACCATATATATATATATATATATATATATATATATATATATATATATATATATATATATATATATATATATATATATATATATATATATATAATTTATTTATTGAATTTATTTTATTTTTTTAATCAATTAATACAAATTCCAGGTGACCCCAAATGAGGTCCCAACCCTCAAGTTGAAAAATACAGCATTAGAGGATGAGGTTAAAGCCTGTTTTCTGGCCCCCTGCTGTACACCAGTGGTTGGTTTCCTTGGTTTGCCCAAAGGGGAGGGGCTGAAAGTTTCCCTGGGCAGTAAAGTGCTCACCCTCCTGTGCTGGAACAGCCAGAGTGTCTGTAAAGGCTACACTTGATGGTAGATATGACAGCACACCTGAATGCATGGTAATACAAGCTCACAACATGATATATTTGTAGATGCTGCCATCTGTGAGTTCAGAGGGAAAAAAAAAAACAAAACTAAACACACGATCTTTCCTTGTCATTGAACTGACCATGAATGCAACCCTACTGTGCCAAACAAAAGAATTCAGTTAAACAAAGGAATTCCTAACATTATACGACTACAGACCTGAACAGTGGATTAAAATTACACTGGGGGAACACCTTTTTTTTTTTTTGCACAGTTAGGTCTGACAGCTGTTTTTAACTAAGTTTTGGGTGCAGAGTTCAAAACACATCTGTTTTTTCTCTATCACATCAAATTGTTTAACTATAGGAACGTAACATAACAGGTGTGTGCTTGTTAATATAGTGTACTATGTGTATATGTTATTTATTACATACTGTACATCATCATCATAATTAATCTGAATGAATAATTTTACCACAACACATATCTTTGTATATGTTTTGGATGTTTTATCACATTCTTGATTTTTTTTTTTTACTGTATTTTAGAAGTGTTTTTGAATATGTTTTGGATTTTGTCTTGTCTTTCTGTGAATTTTATCATGTTTTATATATTTTTTTGTGATTCGTCATGTATATTTCTGAATTTATCCCTTGTATTATGATGAAAAAAAAAACTTTAAATCCCTTTAAATCCACCCCAATAGCAACTTTATTTTAGATTATATAAACATTTAGAAAATACACATACAATACATTTTTAAATTCCAAAACTAAAGTCAAGAACTATTTCATCAAACTTTTATCTTGACAAACACATAGGAATATTAACAATCTGGATCATCAATAATATTTTCCTCTGTCTCTAAAATCTCTTCCTCTGCATCAATTTAAAATCTGTGATAAAACTGGAGCTCATTTTTGGTGTTTGTCAAAGAGATAACATGAGAAAAGTGACAAGGACAAGGGAGAAAAAGTTCCTCCTCTACACACACCTGGGTCTGAATGACTCTTCAAAGGAAATCAAAACACAAACAATTATCCAATCAAATCAAAGCACATCAAAGAGACATGTTTATTTTAGATCTGAGCAGATATTTACCAACATTAATGTGTCCAGGTCAACATGAACCATGACATCATCTTTGTTTACAAACACTAAACTTCACATCAAAGTGTCCAGATTTCACACAAGTTCATGGCCTTACATGAGGAAAAGTCACAACATTTAATGAAGAAAAATAAAAGATAACCTGTACTTTTGTCAACTCAAAAACTGAAATGGGTCAAATTGGTCCTTAACATAATATAAAGGTTAAGTGGGAAATGTGAGTAAAAAAATAAATAAAAGAAAAAGAAAACCTGAGACAGAACAAGTGTTGTAATCATGATTAATTAAAATGTATTCAAAGTAACCCTGTGATTAATCCGATTAAAAACATGGATCATTTGACAGGAGATAATTAACCCTTTAACCCCTGATGCGTCAAAGATAACATGTCCTGAAAGGATGGTTTTGTTTCAATATTCAGAAAAAAATTTACAGGTTTTTTACTGTGATTTTTACTGTGTTTTGTTCATGGATCTGATGTATAAAAAGAAAAGAAAAAGAAGAAAAAAAGCAAAAGCCAAAACTGAAACTACTGGAAACAAATTACAATTTTATTTATACTTAATTTTAGTTTATTTTAACTAAGTTAAGTTATTATTTTGTCAAAATTTATTATTATTTTTTGTCAATTTTGTTCCTTATTTAGTTTTATATTTCTACATTTAATATTGTATTTAATTATTTTTCTTCCCTTTTCTGCCATTTGTGTCTTATTTTATACATGTTACGTATTATTTTGTTGGTTTATTATACATTTTTGGCTGTTATTGTCCATTTTGTTGCTTATGTTTTTATTTTTTGACTGAAACTGTTAATAAAGTCTCAGGAGTTAAAGGGTTAGTTTGTCTATAGCACACATAATAGTTAGATTTTTTTTGGTGTGTTGCATATTTGCGACAGTAGGCGCTGAAGGGTTAATGTGACTGAAGCTTCAGCTATCGACTAATCTGATGTTTTACATTACATTGAAATGTTTCAGACTGGAATCAAACTGTCCTTCACCCTTTACGGCCTTGTGTTTGATATGCACAGCATCACCTAGCCTAGTCTGACACAGACTGAGGTTGGGTTTAGTTTACCTCATTTCACCAAAACGTCCTGACAGTGAAGGAGAGGAGACTCGTCTGAACATGCCGATACAAATTTTATGTAGGTTTAGTTGAAACTGTGGGAAGGAGCAATCTAAAAGAAAAAGTGAGTTATTGTGGATTTGAGCAGAAACGTCGCCTCTTGATTTATTATGAGGTTTAATGGGGCAGTTGGATGGAACTCCTGTCACTTTGAGGCTCATCGTTCAAACTCTGTAAGTCATTGGGTTTTAGGAGTGAAGTGTTCATGGTAAATATGGTGCAATTGTTGTAAACGGGCTCAGAGAGACAGTAGTTTTTAAAGACATGCTTACAATATGTTTTTGGACAGTCTTTACATACTAAAGATATAATTTCACCCATAACCTCCTGAGTCCTCTTTCACTGACACACTTACTTTCACAGATTTATTGAAGGAAAAATTAAAAATGTTTTCCACGGCAAAGGATATTCCATCAAAATGTTTAAAATGCATCTGAAAAAAAATGTTGCATTGTACCATTGGAAAAAAACAATTATTTGTGATAAGAAAAAGGTCAAAACTTGTACTTTCCTGTGTTTCAAGAGGATAAAGTATCTATATATGAAATCAGTATCAAACAAGTCCCAACAAGGGATATGTGATAAATAAATGTAAAAAGGAAATAAGTAATGGTTTGAAAAAATAAATGCTGCAATATGATCCTTTAAACTATAATACTTCAATTATAATTACAGAAAAAAAAAATCAAAAACGCTCAAATCGGTATCAAACAAGTCCCTGTGTCCACTACAAGGGACATTTGATAAATAAATAAATAAATAATAATGGTTTGAAAAATAAATACTGCATTATGATCCTTTCAACTATAATACTTAAATAAAAAAAATAAAAAAAATTAATTAAATTAAAAAAAGCTCAAATCAGTATCAAACAAGTCCCAATATCCACTACAAGGGATATTTTTGATAAATAAATAAAAAGAAAATAAGTAATGGTTTGAAAAAATAAATGCTGCAATATGATTCTTTCAACTATAACACTTAAATTATAATAATAATAAAAAACATACATTAAAAAAAAGCTTGCACATATCAACTCAAAAATGTGTGACTTTTAAACTAGTGTTAAAATGTCTTCATTGATGTTAAAAGACCTCAGCTTCCTGAGCAGGTGAAGGCACTGCTGGGCTTTTTTTTTTTTTTTTTTTTTTTTTTTTTTATTAATCGAGTCCATATTTGACCCAAAGGGCAAAGTAATGTCCATCTCAATCCCCAGATACTTAAAAGAAACCACCTGCTCCACACCCAGACCATGGATCTGCAGGTTTTCCCAGAAGATCTACAGCATAGTTATTATTTTTTTTTTTTTTGCTACGTTGAGCTTCAGTGAGTTCTCTGTAAATTTGTGGACCAGGGTGTGGACCTTCTGTTGGTACTGGGTCTGGGCTTGTGCATTCGTGATGTGTGCTACCAAGGCCATGTTGTCTGCATATATAAAAGGTTTCAGTCCTTCTGTCCATGATGAGGATGTTGATGTTGATGATGAGTGACACCAAGTGGATGGAAAATATCTGCCATCATCCAGTTCCATCAAAACGTGCCACGAAGAGAAAGACTGATGATGAGCAACAGACAACTTCAGGAAAAGTAGGAGATGGAATTTAGTTTTGTTGTGCACTGGGGCACTGCTACGAGTCTCAAATGCACAGAGGAAGTTCTGGTGTACAATATAAGGAATGCAATGTCTGATATTGTTATTCAACTAGACATGCTGAGGAGTTTATAAACTACCAGAAATATGAGAGAAAGAACCTGGTTGGCAATATGAAAAAAATGTCTTTTGAAGAAACAAGATTTATTCAACGAAGTAAATAAAGATAAATAATGAAGGACCAGTTGAAACTATGTGGTGAGTGAAATGATTGTTAGGGCCAGAAAGATTCAAAAATGGAGAGTTTGTCCAAAAGTGAATGTTACTAGTGTGACTAAAGTAAAGAAATCATATTTTAAGGAATACTTAAGCCTGACCCAAACTGGACCTCCAGTGACCCCCAGGTAAGTTGAGTTTGAGAACCCTGGTTTAGTGTAGTTGTGTGTGATACTGCATATTTTGGTATTGAAATGATACCCAGTAACAAGGCAGTCAGAGACAGCAGACCTCCGCCAAGGCTTGATATGGTGTCATATGACGTCAGGTGTTGACCCATCTGATGTCTGAAGGTGAGATGACGGGAATGAAGAAACCCCACCACATTCTATTTCGTCTTAATCCTGACATATTACCACTTGTGTGTTTTAGCTGTTAACATTTAGCGTGACCTTTGACCTTCATTGCTCAAAATCAAATGGGTTCTTCCTTGACCCATTATCTATCATTCCTTAAAGTTTCATCAAAATCTGTTTAGAACTTTTTGCATAATCCTGCTGACAAACAAACAAACAAACAAACAAACAAACAGACTCAAATTTAAAAGCTCCTCGGTGGAGGTAAATATGACCCAGTATTATCGATACTTTTCCATAAATGAGGTGGATGTGCTACATCTCAATTCATTCTCATGATCTTAAGTGTTTTTTTCTGATGTTTCCTTTTTTTTAATCCCAGGACAGAATCAGGATAATAGAATTATACAGAAAATACTTAATAAATTTACCCCCCAGAAAAATCTTAAATAAAAAAACCTATAAACAAATTCAAATTTCTGTCTTCCTCTCTCCATTTTGCAGCTCCGTGTTTTTTTTTTGTTTTTTTTTTTTATGTTTTTACCTCTGCCAAGGAGGTCTGTCTGTCAGCAGGATTACACAAAAAATTCTGAACTTTTTTTGATCAAACTTTCAGAAATTATACATAATGGGTCAAGAAAGAACCCATTAGATTTTGAGCATTGAAGGTCAAAGGTCAAAACATATTTCCACTATACCTGACTAGCTTTTTATGAATCCTACATTTTTCTGTTGTCTGGTTTTAGGCTTGTAACTCCAGCCACACTTGTCCTCTCTGCCATTCTTCAGTTGTGTTTTCCTGTGCATCTGCTGATGAACCTGAGCCAACCACGTGTCTAAGTCATATCATGTGACTCACGTGACATCTGACACAAACACATGACGGGGGAGAAGCTGTGTCTGGCCTGCATTGACACAGGAGCAGTCAGTCAACCCACCTGGCTGTTTCCTCTTTGACAAAACCACTGCATTGCAAACAAGAGCAGAACTTAAAGGTCAGACCCTCCAGGATTTTGTGATGTTGCGATTTGAAACTTCAATTGCGCGTTGTCAAATAGCAGTGACGAAGCGCATTGATCGCTATTGAGAGAAAGTCGCTACAAGCAATTACGAGGTGTGAGTTTTTGTTCCATGATGGTTCTGTTACGCAAATAAATCACTCATTCAAACACATATTGTTTTGAGAAGAAACATATTGTATTTTGTTGACCACAGAAAAACCTGCCGGGACTACTTTTGCTTTGACCAAAACCGGACCAGAACTGGGCTCACAGGACACTGTCAAGGATAAGTCACTGTGGGTGCACCAGAGTAAAAAAGATGACCCCATACAGATTCATGTGGAAAACACTGAACTTAAAGCTGTGTTTCCACTACATGGCATCAACCCTACTTGACTCTACTTGATTCTACATGGATACCAGGAATTATTTCTTGAGAGCATTTCCATACACATACTATTGTACCTGGACGTCATTGCAAGATGCTGTCAAGCTCACGCTGATTTTTCACCAAAGACAGAAATGTCTCAACCTCTACGACCAACCACGGTGTAGTTTTGCAAAATGCCATCATTGCCTTGCAGACAGAATTTAAGTTATCGCTGTTTACTGTAACTCTGATTGTTTTAAATGTTGGGTTGCATGTTGATTACGCATTAACACAGAGCCAAACTCCACCAGTCAGCGTTTACGTTGCTAACACGTCACGCTATAGTGTTGTCTGAAACCTCAGCAGAGTACATACCAAAACCAGGACCAGATACCATGTAACTGGATCCTTTTTTATAGTGGAAATGCCCCAAAGCAAGTAGACTCCAGTAGAATGAGGTAGAAGGTGATACTAACACAAACACGTATTTACACTGTATATCAGTTATTTACAATGATTCTACAGAATAATATCAACTCACTATGAAGCAGAATCTGTGGGAACTGTTTCCTTGTAGCTACATTGTCCCATCTGGGATCTGAGAGAAAATTGTGTTCTGTGGATCCAGTCTACTCTGTATTCTTGTCTTGGTGGCAGTCATCACAGAATAACCAGCCTCACAAAGATAGGAAGTTGGAAACAGAAGAAGGACTTTGAGGGCTTTTGTGGTGATATTCTGCTTTGACTTTAATCCAGAAACCAAAGTGGTCTGAAGTCGTCTGAGCTATGGATCAATGTGCCAAAGCATTTTTGAGGGTTTCATGCTCATTAGTTGGTGACCGCAAATTATGTGGGTGTGGCATTTGGGTGTCACCTGTTGTGATGAAGCTGGAACTTAGGCAGGAATTATATAACTATTTCCTTTAAATGTAGTTTTCTTTTTGTAGGGAGTAAAAGACACTTCTGCAGCTTCATCTATTCCTTGTTTCTTCCCATTCCTTGTTATTTATTTATTGATTCTGAATTTGTTGTTTTATTTATTGACTTCTATGTGGTGCAGAGTGGCCCATTACATTATAGTTTTGTTGTAACTACTGTACAATGACAATAAAGGCAATTCTAATTCTAATTCTAATTCTAATTCTAAAAAAGCTGTCCAATTAATTTTCTTTTTGGCTAATTTCTTTTAAAGGATAACAGAGTGAAGAGTGGCTGAGAGACAAAGGCTGAAATAATATTTTTTCAAAATAAAGTCTCCACAAAACTAATGGGGGAGGCTTTATTATTAATAATTGTTATTCTTCCTCCAGTAGAACGCCTGGTATTGGATCAGTCACATGTGATGAAAATGCCACTTTTTCAGTTTTCTCTGTTTTTAATACAATCATGAACAATGATGAATCTCTACGTGATTGGTAAATTAAATATTGGAAGTCTGTCCAGTACATGTGACGTGTAGTGGACAGACTTTTTCTGAGTGGCTCGTTTCTCTGTTGTTTTCTATGAATGGTAAATACAGCTAGTGGAGGTGACACACATGCAGCATGTGATGTTGGTAACTTGGGGTGATTCATCAGATTCCAAAAGGAGTGTGGAATAGTGGTTTTGAGTGGAATGACACCTTTAAGATATTGGAAAAAAAAAAAATGTTTAGTGTTTAAAAGGAATTCATTATTTTTAATTTCAACATTTGTTTAATCATCAGAATATATTATTTAACTTACTGGTACTGAGCAGTACTTTGAATTTATTTACTGTTGTTTGTTTATTGACTTTTTTTTGTTTGTTTAATAAATACCGTGCTGAGGAAGAAAATAGTTTAGCAAGAACTTAAGAATAAAGAAAAAAAAACGTATTTGGAAATTCTCATAATAACAACACTGTGTCTTTTTGGGTTATTATAATAACAAAAAAATTGCATCTTAATTATTTAGGAGCAAGGTCAATTTGTCTGACCTTTTACACCTCAGCTATTCAACAGGGGGTGGGGGGGGATCTACCCACAAATACTAAATAAACAGTTTAACACCTTTTAAACAGTACTGACAGAACAGAACTGGACTGAGAAGTATAAAACATAACAATGTAATATCATGACTCACGTTCACATTTAAATGGAGTGTCACGTGCAGGCATTATAAGTTTTCCACATGTATGTTCACACTGTTATTAGCCCCCTGTCCAACCTGAACTGATGTGTCAAATCCTGCACACTAAGGGTTGGGGTTATGTGAACCAGAGATT
Organism: Siphamia tubifer; assembly: GCA_020466265.1. NCBI lineage: Eukaryota > Metazoa > Chordata > Actinopteri > Kurtiformes > Apogonidae > Siphamia > Siphamia tubifer. The sequence continues at coordinate 24,354,576 of CM035802.1, read as the reverse complement.
ATGGCGTTATGTGACAAGTCATCAAATTGTATTGAATAACACGTGAAAGCTGGAAAATGTGTAGGTATAGCATAACAAATGCCATAAAAAGTGGTGTGACATTCAACGCCGTTTCATGAGCTCAGTCTCAGAAATGCAGATGTCGAGCCCATGTGAATAATACGTTATGACACCTGCTCTGTCAATAAGTGTGGGGGCACTCTGGGACAGTTTTAATAACAAGGATCCACCAAGAATCCAGTTTAATACAAAAATGACCAATGTGTATTTTTTAATCAATTATAATCTACAACTGACTAAAAGCACCTAATGATCTACAAGTTTTAATACCTGTTGATCTTCTAATCCCATTAATACATGTAAATAATTGGTATAAAATACAGTTTTACATCTTGTAATGGTCATCAGATATGACCCATTTGGATGTTCAGACGATCTGTAGTGAAAGTAAAAAAAAACTGTCATCTTTTATAACATTGATTGACCAGGAAAACCCATGGAGTTGGACCAATGACAGTGAATAGAGACACTGTTTATGTTCACTTAATGATATTTTTACAGAAAACTTTCTTCAGTTTTCTTTCTTTCTGATATAACCTTCATTTTTAATCTGAGCTTTTCTACATCATCATTTAATTAAATATGAGAAAATACTTGACATACACACACACACACACACACACATATATATATATATATATATATATATATATATATATATATATATATATATATATACATATATATAAAGTATTATAATACACAGTGATGAATTGCTTAAGAAAGTTTAAATGGAGAGAAAAATTAATTTGCAAACTGAGATAAAAGTAGTAGTGCATCCTTACAGGTTAAAGTTTCACCTGTGCTTCTACATAAAAGTAAAGTGTGTCTGAAGATAGTGCAGGTTTAAGCATTTTCATGTCTTCCCATTTCCCTGTGCATTTAAGGCGTTTCATTATCACTAATCCAAGCCATATCACACCTGTCCCAAATTATCTTTTACAGGTTCCTACAGATGATTTCTATGTGTTTTCTCAACGCTGAAATCTGCAAAGGAGGACAGGAATAATCACAGAAAAAAAAAACATAATAAAATACACCGAATAACAACATGTTTTTCTGATGCTTGTGCACAGTGGGCCACGAAAATAGAACCGCACTATGTAAACTAAATTATGAAGCAAGTGTCATACAAAACCGGGGAATATAAGAGCAACGTATTCTTGAATCTGAGCATATTTCAAGCGGTAATGAAGTTGCACTTGAATAAGAGGGAGCTGTTTGTGATTCACGCTTTTGGGAATAACAGACTGCGAGTCAATTCCAGCAGGTCTGTTGGAGAGTGTGGCGGTGAGATAAAGGAGAGGCGACATTGTTTAAGTCTTGATCCTGATGCAGCACTCCTCTGCCGGGGGATTGCATTCTAATACATTTACAATGTAAAAATCTGCCTCAACCATTGTCCTCTTTACCCCCACCTCACTAATGCACACAGAATCCAAACACCCCCCAATCCCCCCCCCCATCCCTCCATCTCAAGATTACACTTCTGCTGTTTTCTTGCCCTGCCTCACCCCTCCCCTCGGCCTGTTCTCTTTGAAACTCTTTCATTTCACAAACATTTGTTGGCAAAGGGGAATCCCTAATCTCTCAAGGGCTTTCTTTCAAATTTCATTATTGAAACAGAATGCAGATTTGACGTACTGGAGATGCAGTTTTTGTAATTTTATCTGCAATATTTTAATGGATATATAAAGGGGGGGGGGGGGGGTTATAATCTTATGCCCACTGTGCGCTTAAGTCACCAAGGCCTGGATTCTGCACTGACAAACAACCTCTCGTGGCTTCTTCTACATTAGCATCTGATTGTTTGTCTGTCATCATACTCTGAAAATAAGTGGTGCGTATTGAACCGAGGACTCATGTACATCGACTACAACTGAAGTTCACGGATGGATACGACTCGTGTGTCTGTTATTAGCTTAGTCTGGGATGTAATATTTCAGCTTTAGACACGCTGGTATTGTTTTAATATTTGTCACAGCGAGGCTTCCTTTCTGCTTCTAATCCAGGCTTTATTCAAACATGGGCTAATCAGCTGCAAACAGTGGTGATTCCACAGTCCGCCGGGGCCCCATAGGGAAACATCCTCAAGGGGCCCCTGTATCCAGTGTTCATCACCGTTCTGGTCTAGCAACGACTGACAGTGTTACAACCTCCTCAGTGAAGAAAGTAGCTACTGACTGTTCGAAAGGTCACTAGAAGTCAGTAACAGATGCTAATGGGGTTTTAAATTGCATACTCCTCTCATCCTTCTACACCCTGAAAGCAAATTTGCGAGGAGGGAGGGTGGTCTCCATAGGGTTGGGCAATCAAAGGATAATCACGATATAGCTATTACTCGATACAAATGTGAAACATGCTAGATAGAGTTTTGATATAATTTATTACCTCGGCCAAATAGATTTGGTTTTCATCAGGGTTTGTCTTTTTGTTCGTCTGTGCCTTATTTATTTTTGATGTTCTTCATACTGTGGGTCATTAAGAAGTTAAGATTTAATGGCAGTTTTATAAATACATATACATATATATGTCCTGAATTAGACAAGTACAATGTATTTGGATTTATATTTAATAAATAAGGGGAAATACAGGTTTATTATATATTTATAAATTTTATACATCTAAAATGGTTATTAAAATTAACATATTTTGTTTTAAAACGGTACGCATTTACAACAGGTTTAATTTAAAACAAGTTAATGGACTGTTTTGAATTATCATATTACCTATGGATCACTGGTAATTCGGAATAATTTTGGAGAATGTCTGAGACTAAACACGGTGAAACTGTTTCAGGTCCATGCAACTAAACTCTAACAGTCTTAAAGGGATAGTTCACTATTTTTCACATGACTTACCTGTGAGCCCAGTTCTGGTCCAGTTTTGGTCAAAGCAAAAGTAGTACCGGCAGGTTTTCTGGGGTCAGGAAAATATATGTGTCAAAAAAAATGTTTATTTATTTGCATAACAAAACTATAACGGAATAAAAACTCACACCTCGTTATTCCTTGGAGCTATTTTCTCTCAATAGCGATTAATGTGCATTGTCACTGCTAACGCTGCCAAACAACTGATAAAAGTAGTTTGCTAAGGCACACAGCTGTTAGCAGTGACAACGCACATTGATCGCTATTGAGAGAAAGTAGCTCCAAGCAATTATGAGGTGTGAGTTTTTGTTCCATGGTGGTTTTGTTATGCAAATAAATAATTAATTCAAATACATATTATTTTGATAAGAAACACATATTTTGTGACCCCAGGAAACCTGCCGGGAGTACTTTTGCTTTGCCCAAAACCGGACCAGAACTCGACTCACAGGACACTGTGGGGGGTACATGACTGTGGGTGCACCAGAGTAAAAAATACTGAACTGTCCCTTTAAACTCTGGAACAGTCTTCCTGATGACGTCAGGCTCTGTTCAACTGTGCATAGAACAGAAAAGGTTCTATCTGCAGTTTTCTCTCTTACTTAATTTGATTGATTGATATTTACATTGTATTGATTGTGTTTTAAGTGTAATTGTGTGTTTTTAATTTGTCTCTTTTTGTAGTTTTGTAAAGCACTGTGAATTGCCTTGTGTATGAATTGCCCCAAACAATAGTACAGACTTAAGTACAGTGTGACAATGTCCTCAAATTCAACCTCAATTCAACATCACATGTGTTCAGGTTCTGTTAGGAAAGTAAACCTGCACTTAAACTATACATGAAGGCATGAAGCCATTTAAAACACTTGATAGATTTCCATGTGGATCATGATGTGCTAGGAACACACTGAAAGAAAGTTATTATTTTAGACACGGTAAATTGAGGAAGTATGACTGTGTCGCAGCCTAAACTATTATCTTTAAATTCACAACATATAAAATAGAGGTTGGTGTTAACTGTCTCATGCTTCAAGTGGGTTAAACATTGTTGTATTAAATGAATGGTGTTAGTTTAATGTCTGCATGGCTGTGTGAACATCCATTCTGATTCACAGCCAATTACACAAGACATGTTTTTTTCTGCACGGTTTCAACCCTTGGTTTTACGCTTTCTTTTCTATCAGAATAACTGACAAAATCATATTTATTATTTACTGAGCTGTAAAGCAGAAAAATATGAAGAGAGCAATAAAACTGCCACTAGATCAGTTTAGTCGAGGGGTCACACAGTCCAATATGAGCTAAAGTAGATATAATTACATAATGACTCTGAATAATGATAAATGTAAACTCTTCTCGATGTTTTAGGGTGAAAAATGTCAAATTGCTATTATTATGAAACCTTTTACATCTGTGAACAATCCTTTAAAAACAAGTATTCAGAGAATGCCAAATCTCGTCCCTATTTTGTGCCAATCTCAAATTTCTATGACAACCTGTTCTGAAATTAGAGCCAATAATGTGATTTTGACCTTTCTGCAAAATAGAACCTTGACCTTTGACCTTTTGGAATATTGATGAATTCACTATATCCATCAGTGTGTGTAATATTATGATAATATATCCAGTATTGATTAAGTTATAGCGTGATATGTCTGTGTTTGACACAAACAGTGTTACATAAGTTAATTTTGCGACATGTCACCTTTGACCTCCAGAGATCTCAAAAACTATTGGGCGTAGGTGATAACACCAATTATGATGCACATTAGCTATATCTACATGCCCATGTAATTTTATGGTGAAATCTCAAGTATTTATTGAGTTACAGCATGATATGTGGACACACACACACACACACACACACACACACATACTCATTTAAATGTCTCATGAGGACCAAATTTTAATCTTTTTTTAAAATAATTTTTTTAAATTGTAAATTAAGTACATAAAAAATAATTTCGTTAATAAATTAATACAAAATTTTAAAAAAAAAAATTTTTTTTTGAAGGGCGGCACGGTGGTGCAGTGGTTAGCACTCGTGCCTCACAGCAGGAAGGACCCTGGTTCGAATCCCATACCAGACCTTTCTGTGTGGAGTTTGCATGTCCTCCCCGTGTTCGCGTGGGTTTCCTCCCACCATCCAAACACATGCACTGATAGGTTAATTGGTTAATCTAAATTGGCCATAGGTGTGAATGTGAGAGTGATTGTTTGTCTATATATGTTCAGCCCTGAGATGAACTGGAGACTCATACAGGGTGTACCCCGCCTTCGCCCATTGTAGCTAGATTAAGCCCCCAGTGACCCCCGTGACCCTAGTGAGGATAAAGCGGGTTCAGATAATGAATGAATGAATTTTTTAGAAATACCTAAAAAATATTGTTTTTTTTAAAAGACTAAACACATCCTCAAACCTTTGAGAAATGCATGTTTCACTTTACACCTGTTTCCACTGTGCTTTATGGTGACTGGGGAAAAAAAAATTATTCATAGGGCCACATCATTTCTATTTTACTAGTGGGGACCTTTATTTATATTTAACCCTCGTGGGGACCTGAATTTTGGTCCCCATAGTGTCAGAGGTTCCCATGGTGTCAATGTCCCCAGAAAGATAGGAATACACACACATACACAGACAGACACGGTCATTTAAATATTTAAGTAATTTAAGATTGACCTGGTTTCACAGAAGCACCCATATGTATTTTTACTATTTTTTTCCTACATGTTTGTACAGCACTTTGTTGTCAAAGTTGCTATAGAAATAACCTTGACCCTGAAATACGGTTCAGTGCAAACATTCAACTGTGTTATTTGTGCAGGGTTTGAAACTTTGATTCAGATGTATTGAGTAATATGTGCACAGCAGTGATGGGGACTAAGTTTATTTATATATATTAAAAAAAAACAACAACAAAAACAATGGTATGGAAATGATTTGCATGCCTGGTTCATTTTAATGGTTTAATGTTCAGTCAGACATTTACCCACTGAGACCAATAAATTACATCAAAATCTACATTTTCTTTTACTTTTAACACATATTTCACACAAAATTGGTACATTTTAATAATTTTTAAACTGTTTATGGGGAAGTATTGGGGGGCCTTGGAAAGAATCAGGCCTTTTACATGTATAATGCAACTATTTACAAAAAATTCACGGCACGAAACCACTTCTGGAACAAATTAATTTTGTAAGTAGAGGGACCACTGTATATGTAAAATTGAGTGTACAGGAATGAAAAGGCCAATCCTGATTTTCAGGGTCCTTCTTGCTGTGAGGCATGAGTGCTAACCACTGCACCACCATGCTGCCCCTTATTTTATCATTTACTTAAAAAAAATTATAATTTAAAGTCTTTATTTTTTTATTGAACAAATAATTTGTTACTGTTGCAGGATAGAAGTCATAACTCATTTGCCAGATTGTATATTATAGGAAGTAAGTCTGTGGATACACTGAAGGATTCAGGAGAAGCAGAATCATTCATTGCAGATAGTGTGGTGACAGCTTGTGGGAAGAAACTCTTTGAATCCTTTTGTCCATGTTCTGAGGAACCCGTGTCTGAGCCTCTAAAGCCGTTTTCAGATCAGCCAAGCCAGTGTTGGAGCCGGTTCCTACATCATTAACATGGAGAACTGAAGTACTTTGTCCATAAACGGCACGTGTTCATACCATTATATGAACCCATGATGTGTCAGATGGTGTTACTTCAACCCAAAAGTGGTGTAAGGCTACTGGTTAGTCCTTCGTCAAACACATCACAGAGGCGACAAAAACCATGTCTGCAACTGTTGCGTCCCGGCCAATAACTTACCAGGACGTACATAGTGCTCAGTCTGGTCTCCCAACTTCATCGAATTATTAAGACACCTTTTACATCTGTGAACAATCCTATAAAAATAAGTATTCAGAGAATGCCTCATCTCACCTCTATTTTGTGCCAATCTCAAGTTTCTATGACAACCTGTTCTTGAATTAGAGCCAACAATGTGATTTTGACCTTTCTGCTAAATACGACCTTGACCTTTGACCTTTTGCAATATTGATAATTTCGTTATATGTATATATGCGTCAGTGCATTTAATATTATGTAATATATACAGTATTGATTAAGTTAAAGCGTGATATGTCTATGTTTGACACACACAGTGTTACAGAAGTTAATTTTACGACATGTCACCTTTGACCTCCAGAGATCTCAAAAACTATTGGTTGTAGGTGATAACACCAATGATTAGAATTTTACAAATCTTAATTCCACATCGTTTGGTACCAATCTGAAAGTTCTGTTACGCTGAGTTATAACCAATAGCTATATGTATATGCCCATGTAATTTCATGGTAATATCTCAAGTATTCATTGAGTTATAGCTTGATATGTCTCTGCGAACACACACACACACACACACACACACACACACACACTGATTACAATAAACTCTCCCAAAAAATGTTGAGCGAAGACTCTGCCAAGGCAGGTCAGGTCATAATATGCACATTTGAACCTTTAAAGTTGAGTTACAGAAATGCATTATTTACTACTTCCATTTTTATATTGACTTTTTTTTTTTTTTTAAATCAATAAATACCGTGCCGTGTTTCCATACTGTACTGAAAATGAACCAAACCGTTACACCCCTAATAATAGTATTTCCCAATTATTGAAAAAAAGCCAAATAAATAATTACATCTGAGTTAAAATTGGCTTAATTTCTAGAGTTGTGCAGTTCAATTTATTACAAAAAAGGACATGAGGTTTTTTGAGTGTAGTCAAGAGGACACGTCCCTGCCTTTCCAACACAGATCCCTTTAACAAGCCCAAATGGGATAGTGTGAACTGAAATTCAACGCTAAACTTTAATCAAAGCTAATCAGTTCTGTTTTCTTATTCTGTTATTAGTTTCCAACCTCTATTATTCAAACGAGTGTCATGTTTGAATTCATTTTCTATGGATCAATGCAAGGATTTATATTTGATGAAATCACTGCTCTGGGTATTAGGTTTTACTGCTCTGTCTTTGTAAAATAGTAGTTTTCCCGCATATTTCACAGGGATAGGGGTTGATGCGAATTACACGTTTAATTTTTAAATGGATTTCTGTAAATCTCATTGTTAGAGTCCATGCTCTCTATAAAGCAGGAAAAGCCTCGCTGCCTTCACTGACTGCTTCATCAACTATAACAGGGAAATATGTGACAAGAGAGAGGCAGCTCTGGTGAGTTTTAGACCACACATACTGTTCCTGTGGGGCCGAGCGAAACCTTGACCTCCTTCAAATATCAACATTTTTACCCTGGAATCAGATCTGAAATGGAACAGGACACACTGAATCCGAAGAGAAGTACAGAAGTAATAAGTACTGATGAAGTAAGCACAGAAAGGGTCCATTCTTTACTGTGACATTGGACTGCTTACACAAAATCTGCTGGAAATAACACGTTAAATATACTGTAGGGTTGTCAAAGTTAACGCATTAACACAGATTAATGCATCATAATTCATCTGATTGAAGACTCTAATTAAATGCAACAGGTCGTTTGTTGAAACTGTCGATTGTGTTGAATAAACATATTTATTGCATATATATATATCCAGATTTTTGCATATGTTTTATGGTAATTTATTAAATTTTTAGGTTGTTTTTTTCCCTGTATTTCAGAATAATAATTTGGTAACACTTTATAATACCTACACACAATTAACTATGTATTAACCATTTATTACCCATTTATAAATGGTTGTTCATTATGTATTAAGCATTTGTTACCTATTTGTTAATGTCTTGTAAAGGTTCATACTTGTGTAAATGTAAAATTAGATTAGGTGTAGTGTTTACAATTGTTTCTTTGTTTACCTGTAAAGATATACAAACACTGCACCTGTTGGTTAAAAATAATCTAATTTTGCATTTATCTTTGGAAGTTCACCTGAACCGAATTTATATGGCCAAGCATTTGTGTGTCCAGTGGATACAGGTTGGGAGTTGTGAACATTTTATGTAACTATGTAAAGTTTCACTTTTTGTTTCACATTATGTCAGTTATGGACCCACACCCATGTATATACCTGCTGCCAACCCCATCCGTTTTGGAGACAAATTGCACCTTGGCAATAATTATACACACTGATATTTTCGCACTCTTATTATGTAAATTTTTTGTATTTTAGTTGATACATTGTTTAGTCCATATTGTACAAGTTTCTGTTGTAATTTTCTTAATTAGGGTGAGTAGGTTCTCTTTTGCCTGGACATGTACTCTTTTCATTTCCAGTCAAGGGCAGTTATTATAAATTAGCAAATATGTCCAGTTTTCATTGTTTTTCACAGGAAAAACTCTTTAACGTGTATCTATAGGTGCAAGCACAATTTCGATATCCATCACTGTCACCGTTACTGCAATTGGAAAAGTTCCAGAAACCCACTAGATGAAAAGAAAAGACTTTGTGCTTTTCCAGTGATATTATGGCAGTGAAAGACTCTGATGCACACGAGCCTGGATGTCCACGGATGCACTATAGCACGGATGGCAAACATGCGGCCCACGTTTCAAAACCGGCCCACCAAAATTTTCAATAAAGCCAGGTTTCCACTATACAGTACAGGACAGAACGGGTCAGGTCTGGTCGGATACAGTACAGGTCTCTTCTGGACAGTTTGTGTTTCCATTGTCTAGGTAGAGCTTCAGAAAGAGGCGTGCTGGTTCATGGAAGTGTCATCACATCGTATGAGACACACCGCAAGCTGGAAATATAAAAAACAGACCGACGAAGTAGAAGAATAACAGAGTCATTTCCAGTGTTTCCTTTCTGAGCCACTCCCACTGATATGGTCCTTGCCCCGCCCATAATCGCTGCACAGTTTCTTCAGCTGTATTGCCGATCGAATGAAGCCCCTTTCTGACATTTTAGCCCAAATCAGCTGAAATACTTTTTCATTGTGAACAACCCCGTCCAACTCCCACTGCACCGCCTCCTCACCAGCAATGCAAAACAAAACTTGTACCACTCACTACTCAGCTTGACACAAAAAAGTACTAGACCAGTTTCCATCAAATTTTCATGAAAGGTTTGAGGTCGTCCAGAATAGATCCTGTTAAATTTTGGTGAATTTAGGTCAGAGGTCAAGATCACAGTCACCAAAAATGTGTTTTTACAATAAGAAGTAGGGAAAATAAGGTAAAATGTCTGCAAGAGAGGCGGGGTTTGTCGTGCTGGGTACCTACATTTTCATATCAGTGTATGTTTTAAATGCCTCTTAACACATTTGAAGATTTTTATGTATTTTGACAGTTTTTAAAATACATTTTCATATCTGTGTGAAAACTTTGTGTTTTTTAAAACATCCATATTCATTAAAGTTCCTATCAAAAAACGCATACTATCGTTAGCATCATCAGGACCAATCCATGAAAAGACAAATTTTAAATAATCGAGCACAGACTTCATCTGTTTGTTTCTCACCCCAGAATCTGATGTACTTAATGGATTGGCCTTATGTCAAAATGGGACCGGTGTCATGGGTACCCCACAACGATATCTTTGGAAAATGGGTCTCAGAGTGGGAAGTGCTGTTTCCACACCCATATGGACGAGTCTAGGCAAGTAAAACATGTGTTCACACCCACCCAGAATAAACAGCTGGTAAAAAAGGGATGTGGTCGCATACAGATTACTTCTTCTATTGTTCTCTTATGGGACTGGCTTACAGCACTCATAGGGGTGTGGCATGTGAACTGCATCATTTTCAGAAAGCGTTTCACCCCCATGTTGACACAGATTTTTCCTGAAACATTTCCACTTGTACATAATATTTATTTCACACGATGTCAAAACTAAACCTGTATCAAACTCGTCTGGATGTAGCCTTTGTCCTCTTTTACTTTCACTTTCACTTCAAGTGTGATGTTGTCCCTCACATGTACTGTAGTTAAATAACCATGTTTATCCTTTTTTTTTTAAATATATATCTAATTTTTTTTTAATTTTAATTCAGGTTTATTTTTCCTCAGCCAATACTTCCACCGAAGTCCAGGGAAGTCCTGCCTCACCACTTACAAACCACTGACACAAACCATACAGTACAGAACCACCATAGAAAACTAATTACACAGAACTCAAGGACTCACATATCCACTATATTCCTACCCTTAAACCAAGTCTATGCCTGTCTGTCAGACTCTACTTCAAATCTTCTCTTGCCCAATGTGTTCCCAATGTTTACGTCAAAACATGTCCTTCATGAAACATCATGAACTGTGTCCTTGTATGTTGTTTATAGATGTGCTTGCTTATACTATACTGTGCTTCTAAATCCTTGCAGTGGTTATGAATGGCAGCAGCCCACACTAGTTTGGAGGAACTGTGCAAACAGAATTTAACTTGATGTGTTTTTGTGACAATAAAGTCATACTGATAAAACATTAAAAGCATTACAACAGAGAAGCAAAACAAAATATAGGCACGAAAGAGAGAGAAAAAAAAAGCTTAAAAGAAAATGCAGATCTGAACTGATGAAACTGAACTCTCTTTAAATGCAGCAGGTCACTCACCTGCCTTGAAATATAATTAAGTGACATTCCATTTCTAATCCATAGAATTCATTATGGCATAGTGGTGTCCTACAGCTGTGTGTGTGTGTGTGTGTGTGTGTGTGTGTGTGTGTGGGGGGGGGGGGGTTCAGTTTAAGTCAACAATGATTATGATTTTATTTTTTGTATGAAATGTATGGTGTGGCAGCAAAGATTTTGCAGCTTTTCCACATCTGTAGTGATTCATAATGTTAAGTCTCACAAAAATATGAATAACCTGAGCAGCAATGAACATGAACCTGAACTTTAAGAAAATATTGTGTAGGTTTATATTATCATTTATATATGTGCATTACAACACACACATACAGTATTTACTACCTGGGCACACTGAATCTAAATGCTACCATAAAAAAACAAGATACAGTCCTGATAATGAAGTTAAAAGGTGTAATTTTAAAGAAACCAAGATAGGCATCCATTGTTTTTGAGTTTAATATCTAAAATATAAAAACATATGGGTGTTTTTTGGCTACAAATGAATGTGAGTAATAAAATATTTGTCCAACTGTATCCTGACAAAAAAAGAGAAAAAAAATACATTCTTGGATTATTTGACATATTAGCCATTTCAGCGTCACACAATTTATGTCTCAAAGCTTTGATAACCACACCGTTGCTATTTGTGTACTTGAGAATGTAAAAAAAAAAAAAAAAAATAGACAAGTTTCCCGTTCATTTTGTTGATTTGTTCGTCTTCCAGCCCTGGCCACATATTTTATGAAATAAGCAGATTCCAAGAACGCAGTCTGTTCATGCCAAGATGATAACACTTCAAAATCTAATATCAGTCTTGAATTAATTTGCTTCTTTCATCTGTCAGGACCCATTGTGCCTTCTGTTAATGACTGACAGTGACAGCAGAAGCTCATACCCACACACACCAAACACAAGGGGGGGAAATAAATAAATTAAAATATATACTGTATATATATATATATATATATATATATATATATATATCAACAATAATAGAGTAGCAGCAGAATCAGCAGATAAGTACCAGCATATGTTATTAGGTAAAGTAAGATATTAGAAATTGTAATTCCATGATGGAACATGCATTTATCCAGCCGAGTAAGTGGTGTGAGTGTGGTTATACAACATATGATGAGAGCACACAGTTTCAGCATTTGAATATGATTTCATTTTAGCAACATTCTACTTAAAATGACAGATGGCAACCGCTTAAAAAAATGTAAATCACTTACTGTCGCTGAAAAAAAAAGTATACTTCGATAAACAGATAGACAGACAGGCAGGCAGGTAGGGAGGTAGGTAGATATAGACAGACAGACAGACATTTATTTTAAATATTCATAAAAATTCAACCGTTGGCTGCATTAAAAACAATATATCAGAATGTACTGATAGAATAGACCTTGTTCTTTCCATAGATATCTGAGCATGCTCAGTTCACCTCTTGCCACCTGTGTCATGGAGGCAAAACACATAAAAATAGACACTGTTTTCCTTGTAGCTTTTTGGTTTTGCCGTTGTTTGTATTTTTCGCCCCTTTTTTTATGACATTGAAAGGATAGCTGAGAATGATTGGCAACAAATGTCTAGTCTACTTCTTTTCTTTGTTTGTATGTTTATTATAATTATTGTACTATGTGCAATTGTTAATGTACATACTAAAATAAATAAAGCATTTCTTCATTTACATGAGTTTTGACTGTGTAACTATGATTTGGAGTTTAGCCATGTGCCACAAAGCAGCTGAATTGATTTATATGTTAAATAAATAAATAAATAAATAAAAAGAGTTCCAAAACAAAAACTACTGGGACAAAACTCAAATCCTTGTTGTAGTTCAGTGTGTTCCAGTTCACCATTCATGTTCAGCATCGTACATCTCTTATTGATGTACAGTGTGAGAGTCTTATTTAGTAAAAAAAAAAATCAAACTTCAGCTTCTCTTTGTCTGTTTTTTTTTATATTCCACCTGTTTTGACCCTAAAACACAAAAACACTGAATAAAAAGAAGTCAAGCATAAACTCATAGAAGCTTTCCTAACACTGAAACAAATAACAACATCAATGAATATATAATGTGTCAGAGGTTTAAGGATTAACCCATAAAAACACAAACAGCCACTATCAACCAAAACCATATACTGGTATAAAATATTCAATAACTTATAAACCACTTATTCTGTCAATAGATGTAAATGATTGGTGTAAAATACAGTTTGTCATCATTTGATGGTCATCAAATATATTTAGAGGCTCTGTAGTATATGTAGAAACACTGTCATCTTCCACAACCATCATTCGCCAGTGAAACTGATCCAGGTTGATCTTGTAGATGCTTGTTTTTACATTTAGTTATTGATATATTTCCTGAAAAAGTCACATTTTCTTCAGTTTTCTCTGTTTCTGATATATATGGAAGCCCATTTCCCTTTTTTATTAAGTTTTTTGGATTAATTGCAATATAGTATCACAATTCTGAGTTACTATCTTGCACTTGTGACTTATTATTTCAATATTCTTATCTTACAATTTTGAGATACGATCTTGCAATTCTGAGATTGTACTCAGAACCCCGTACTCCACTTTCAGATTGGTACCAAACAATGCGGAATGAAGATTTTTACAATTCTCATAATTGATGTTATCATTTACGACCAATAGTTTTGGAGATCTCCGGAGGTCAAAGGTGATATGTGGCAAAGATTTACTTATGTAACACTGTTTGTGTGTGTCAAACATAGACATATCATGCTATACATTTTTAATGAAATTATCAATATTGCAAAAGGTCAAAGGTCAAGGTCGCATTTAGCAGAAAGGTCAAAATCACATTATTGGCTGTAATTCAAGAATGGGTTGTCATAGAAAATTGAGATTGGCACAAAATAGGGGCAAGATTAGGCATTCTCTTAATACTTCTTCTCTCCGAATTTATTGCATTTGTCAATTTGTACATTGGTTCTCTCCAAATGTGAACATAATTTTAAAAACTTACAACAGATGTGGATGGTAGTGGATCTATAACTACTTTTGATATTATACATGCTATGTGATAAATGGCTTTTCTACAAAAAAAAGAAGCATAACCACAAAGGATAATATTACAAGAAATAGTGATAAATCACTTTAAAAGGTTTAAATAGAGAGAAAAAAGTCATTTGGAAGGAGGTGTGAAGGTAGTATCTGGTTTTTATGGGTTAACCAAAAACATAAAAACGTACACACACAATGTACTGTTATTTCACTGTGGCTCTTTAACAACCCTTTATATCTGAATAGAAGCAGGAAGAAGCTGAGCTTATATCATCCTGCCCCAATTTTACATGACTTTTCTAATCAGCTAATGCATACAGTTCATATAAAGAACAGGCCAGTTATTAAATTACTGAAAAAAGAGAAGAGATTATAACCCACCATCAATAACTCTTACTGTTATATTCACATTCATTGTTACTAGATCTCTGGGAAATAAGAATCATATACATCTTTTTACATCCATTTTATGATGTTTTCACACTATTTGATATTTAGTTGTACAGTATTCTATTCCACAAAACCACTCAACAATATGAAATGCACATGTTGTAACGATTTGTTCTAGTGAAATGTTCAATTTTTTTATTTTATTTTTTTACATTTAAATGAATGGCCAGAAGCCTGTGTATAACTGTTAAGGGAATCAAACTTTTGAATAGAATAGAATTCAGAACTAACACAAATTTTCAGCATGACTGTGTTTAAAAACAGGCATAAAAAAAATGATTTTCCAGAACTACAGTGATAAATAAACTTCATAAGGTGGTTGTTTCTTAGAGATCAATTTTCCAATGGATTGGTGAATGTGTTGTAATACAGGTGAGTGAATAAATGTTTAAAAATAAATTCGGGGAATGTTGTTTCAATAAGGGAGTAGGATTAGATCAGTTTCTATTTCTTATTACTTCTTTTCATTAGCATTTCTGTGTTTATTACCTCCACGAAGGAGGTTACATTTTATAAGTGAACTATAAAGGGTTAATTTGAGTGTGACAATAAGAACAGTTGATTTTCCACTTCTCGCTTAAATGTCCTTCACATTCTGATCATGTATCCTCTTATATATAAATTCTTCCCATAAATACAAAAAATTCAATCAGGCTGGTTTAAAAATGTCCTATTTGCACCTGAAACCAAGCACTGTACTTCTTCACACTTATTTATTTATGGTTTACTTGATAGAGACAGATACATTATACATAGATAAACAGAAAACAGCTAAGCAGTGCTGCCACCGTAGTGTTTACAGTGAATGCTAATTTGGAACAGCAGGGCTGTATGAGACTAACAGGTCAAAGCCGTGAGCACAGCAAAACATCATAAATATAAATACAACTGGATGCAGCAGGATGTAAAACGGCACATATTTAAGGAAGTCATATATAAGTGCTGGATAGATTTGATGCTGAATTCACCAGGATTTATTGGGCAGCTCAGATGTGTTTAATTTTGCAGCAAATTTACAAAGTGCTAGAGGTTTACTCCCAACAAGCTGTCGAAGAAAAATGCATTGCACAGAAGTGGCTGAGGAAGTCGATTTAACCAAATAAATATGTACAGGTGCATTACAAAAGTTTGGTGGTGTGCTTACATGAAGGTTGTGTTGAATTCTAGCAGCAGGTGCTTTAGAAAAACCAGGGCTGTCAAAATCAAGGCATTAATGCAGATTAATTTACTGATGGATGCAGATATATTTCAGCAAATTTAGAATTTTAAAAGCAATTGAAATTTTAATACAAATTTTTTCCACTGAAATTAAGCATCTGAATTTTTTTGGCACTGATACTAAACACCTATTTAATTCTAAAATACAGAAAAAGAACATAATAGAATACAAAACATATGCAAAAGTATATATGTAATTAATATGTGTATTGTTGAAACAAAACAATTGTAACCAAGGCAGTCAGAGACAGCAGACCTCCACCAAGGCTGGATTTTTATTCACACATGATGTGATTGAGTCATAGGTGAGACTATGTAAATACAAAAAAACCCACTAATACTATCTTGTCTGGATTCTGACAAATCACCACTGATGTGTTTAGTTAGTTAGTTAGTTTTATTGTGGTCCCCTTAGGGAAAATGTTTTTCACAGTTTACATTACATTTCATTTGCACATTTTAAGGGCTGTTACATACATACAATATAGACATAGGTACATAGGGGAGGACATACATGGTTACATACATTTTTCCGGCAGACACAGAAAGGAGAACACTTATATATACCTAATGCTTTTCGACAGAAGGAGGGGAAGAGAAAGAAACATGTTTACATCTAGGGCGGGTGATATTTGTGGTAAGTTTTGTTGATTATTTGGATAGCTGAGGGGATTAGACTTCTGTTGAAGCAGGCCTTATTATATCGTATGATCCTGAACCTTCTGCCTGATGGGAGTAGTGAGAAATACCGGTTTAGTGGGTGGGTTGAGTCTAGGGATATTGCATGTGCAATGCGTGCGATGGCCTTGTGTTTTAGTTGTTGATCTTCATTGTGACCTTGACCTTTGACCTTTATATCTCAAAATTGAATGGGTTCTTCCTTGACGCATTATCAATCATCTCTGAAAGTTTCATCAAAATCTGTTCATAACGTTTTGAGTTATCTAGCTGACAAACAAATGAAATAACAAACTGACAGACAACAAGTAATTAAACTGGATATAATTAGTGGATGGAACACTAACAAGCTTCTCAGGCAGATCCTTGGGGCACAAACAGAGCCATCTTTCTGTGTTAACTAGGGAATGCATGTTAGCACACCCTTTAACACAAATAGCAAGCTAATGGTGGCTAATGCTAAATGCTGAGGCTTTCCGCATGTACATATGGTCACACTGTGTAAAATAACACGTTTAGCATACATGGACATGCCATCAAATAACACGTGAAAGGGTGGAACTGGTGTGACATTCATGAGATCAGTCTGCACCCACCACTGCAAGGCATAACCAGGAAGTGCATAAAGAGGAAGCCAAAGTGTGTTTACAAACTTGGTGGAACCTGTTAACCATCACTTCAGTGGACCTGTCCACCAGGAGAAATGGATTTTATTAAGTAAAAAAAACAAATAATTATTAGCACAGCTGCCAGCGTATTTCAGACCCATCTCCCGCCCCCACCCCTCCCGTTTTGTAATTTCTCACGTTAATCAATCGTAATTTATTAGGTCTGAACGTCAAAAACAAATGTGAAGACATATCATTTGGCTGATGTTCTCCAGGTGACACATCATTTGTTGACTATCAGACAATTCATAGGTACATAGTTGATCTGTGCGCAGGTTGAAACTTTCCCCCGGACACAAGATTTTTATTTTTCCTAGGATGGCGACGGATTGATTTATATTTACCATAACCTGAACGACTTTCAACTAATTTTAATTTGGTCGCCCAACTCGTGTGGCATCACTGACTGATGCCTAACATCAGACTAGCTAGTTAGCTAAAGTAATACGGAGGATTTAGCTATTTCATTTAGCAATAATATTTTTTATTCATCAAGCTTTGGTGCTAACACTGTCAGCAGGCAGGAAAGAAGTAGAAGCAGGGACAGAAGAATGTTCACTTTTGGAAGTGTGTGTGTGTGTGGTTAAAGTAAGAATAAATTATTAAATTATATTTCTGGATAAAAATATTCTTAGAGTATTTAATCATCCACTGGAAATTAATGACATAACATCATTTATCATCATAACAACATTTGCTCGCTTGTGTCTCCTGAAAATGCAACACCCACCACCACTGCAAAAATCTCCCGGATTCTGCTACTGAAGTGTTGGCAACTATGGTTATTAGGTTTTGGAAATAAAATGAGAGAATGAAAAATGGAAAAAAAAACATAGGGACGGACAATTTTTTTTAAATAATTTCAGTCCAAGTCTGTGGGTGCAGGTGGGAACAGTATTATACCAACACTCCCCAAATGAAATGAATTGTGCAAACATTATTGGGGGAAGAGGAAGCACTCAGGTTTTTCTGATTGCAAGATTAAAACCACTGCAACACACACAAACACACAAAGATACACACATTTAAAACATTTAAATAGTAGCCTATGCAATGATACACATAGTTATTGTACTTGCAATAAACAATAAATACTTTGTAAAAAAATAAAAAATTGAGCTGTAAAATGTGAGAAAAGATGTGTGAAGAAACACTGTACATTTATGTGAATACATTTAAAAAAATATATAAATAATTTAGAATTTGGATTCATATTTCACAATTAAGGTCTGGCTGAATTGGCAAATAATGATGGCAACCTTCATCACCATGACAACTTTAAGTAACTCAAGCATTGGTCTTATTTTGTCCCTTGCTTCATAGAATACAGGAGGTTAAAAGGTTATTTTTTGTCTGGCTTTATTACCTTTATTATGCCTGGAATGAAATTCCATCTCTGCATGTGAGTCACTATTGAAACACTCAAGGACCCACTCCAGATCTTAATCAGTACCATGGTGTTTAAATGCCTGGAGAATTAACCTTTATGTACCTGTTTTTAATAGCTGTCTTATTGCAAAGTGGAAGCGCTAACTACTACGCTACCACGATTCCCTTGTCGACTTTAACTTGATTGACACCATGTGAAAAGTGAGAACGTCATATTGTTTGACACTTATCACTATATTTGTATTGTATATTTAATTACATAGCCTGCACCTAGCAGCAGCAAACACTGGCAAACAACTGATGAAAGTAGTTTGCTAAGGTCCACAGCTGTTAGCAGTGACAACGCGCATTGATTGCTATTGAGAGAAAGTAGCTCCAAGCAATTACGAGATTTGAGGATCTGTTCCATGACTGTTTTGTTATGCAAATAAATCACTCATTCAAACACATATTGTTTTGAGAAGAAACACGCATTTTGGTGACCTCAGGAAACCTGCCGGAACTACTTTCACTTTGACCAAAACCGGAGCAGAACTCGACTCACAGGACACTGTCAGGGGTAAGTCATTGTGGGTGCACCAGAGTAAAGACGCTGCTTCTATACAAATTCATGTGAAAAATAGTGAACTATCCACATTTTTTGTAAAAGGGTAGTTTATTCAAATAAAAATGTTCATGGTTGATTTCAAAGTTGATTGACACTAATTATTGTCATGACAAATATGAACTATTAGTCTAAAGTTGACTATTAAGTGTCAATTTTACACTGTAGAAACAAACCATATGTTCACTGTGGTAATGTTAAAATGAACTCTTTAAGTGTGATATTAACACTGGTGATTTTACTGTCATCTTGCCAACAGTGAAGAGAAACTGTCATATCTGCCATACATTTCTGGACAAGCAAAATGTAAAGAAGGATCCACTGTGTATGAAAGCACTTTAAAAATAATGTTGAAATATTTCTTCCAAAATGAAAAGATCATGGAACATGAATAGAACATAACAGAGTCAGGTTGCAACGAGAGGTCTAACATTTATCACAGCTATCAGTAATGGAAGAATAGATCTGTGACAGACGAGCCTTGGAAAATTAATTCCATGCAAAACCTTGAACTGAATAAGTGCAAGCCAAGCACATGTTGAACTAGTGTGGATTTTTATATGTTTAAAATGTTAAATCTATATGTACTCTGTAAATATCTCTGGAAAAATATATGGGCACATCGATGTATAAACGACCCGCAACTGACCGCTTTTTAAACTATCCTGCCCGCAGCTCAGACCGCAATAAATATATTTGAAAAGGACAGCCCTGACCCGCTTCTTGGCCCATGTCTTTATGAACATCACATGACCTTACTCAAATGCTTGCATTTATTTCTGTGTTAAAATCAGATGTCATTGTAAAAAATACAGAGAAACGAACCACTCAGAAAAAGTCTGGCCACTACACATCACAGGGACATTAGCGTCACCCACCATCCCCCATTGCAGCAAATCTAAAGTAGCATTAGCATCTAAAAGAGAGCAGGAGCTGTTGCACAAGCATGAAAAAATGCCAAAGCAAACTAGTTCATGTGCTCTCTGTGGAAATAAAGTTTTTTTTTTCCCTGTATGTTTTCAAAACAAGCGACGGCACGAAACCTAGCTGGATGTTACTCTGGGAAGGTAAACACAAACAGAGCCAAAGGTGAGGGGGGAGTGGAGTGTTCCTTCACACATTCAGAGACGCCTCATTACCGGTAAAGTGTTGTTCGACCTTAAGTCATTTTTCTATCCTCTAAAAACAGCTGGAAACAAAGCAATTGGGATGTTTTTTTTAAAAAAAAAAATAGAACCAATACACAATGTATTCAACAACAATGGAGAACACAGCAATATTAATTAATTTTTTTTATTAATAACCATAGAATAACTCCTTTAATAATGTGGATTTACCAGGTTATTTTAATGTGTATCTCAAAACGACAAAACCGACCACAACCCGTATATCATTAAAATTATTTTTCAATGATCCTCAACTGCAGGTGACCACGGGTGACAGTGGGCACCCGCTCACTCCGGGTCAGCCCGCGTATCACTGGTAAGTATATTTACTGTTTGATGTGTTCTTATGAGAATTGTTCTGGTGACCATAACTGCCAGTTTTTGTCCATAAAAAAAACAGAATTGTTGTTTTTTACAGTGTGCTTAAAAATGGTCACAAAGTAAAGAACAAAAGTAGTAATAGTTGTAAAGTACTGCTTATATAAGTATTTATTTCATTGTCATTGGCTTAATTAGTTGTTTGTTACTGTGGTCAATGATCCTTTGGCACCAATCATTTTTAATGTTATGAGTTATTACTACTTATGTGCTGAAATACAATGCTCTAATTAAAATATATGACTTATTCTTCAGAGTAATTAAGCATCTCATTTCTTCGACACCCACAGGATAAGAAGCATGGTCCCGAAAAACAAAACATTAGACCCCAAAAAATTCTGCTTGGCTTGTTAGACCTTCCAAGTTTTTAAGGATAGTTTGATATTAAGAGTAACGGCCACAGTTTGATTTTTCTTTAATTGTATACATAAATACAAACGCTGACTTGCAATTAAATGCTTTGCCAAGGTCCAGGAGGTCTACAGCTGCTCTGCACAATACAATAGAGGAGGAGGGAGGGGGTGTATATTTATTGTATCTTCTGAGCACTGGACCATGGTCGTATTCATTATACAGTGTCACACTGCTGATGCCATCACTGTAACCAGAGAGAGAGTCAGGACCGGGGAAGGCAGCGGCACGTCTCCTCCCCTCGCTCAGCTAATTCCACTTGTGTGAGCGAATGTACTTGTTGGCTGAAAAGGAACAGCACGTTGTATTGATTTATGCTGTGTGCATCTTACGGTCAATTGCGAGGGCATTGAGGTAATTGGTGACTATTCAAAAGAAAACAGCCTGGTTGGGTGGACTGTGTGATGGCATGGAATGAAAGAATGAACAAAAAAAAATCATAAGAAATAATTGCCTGTGGAGCTTAAATTGACCCTGTAGAAAGCAGTGTTGTGCAAGTTACTTCCAAACTCTAATACGATTTATCTTACAATATTACTGTCCCAGAATTATAATGACTCCTGTATTACTTTTGAGTTACATTCAGACTCTAATAATAATAATAAATAATAATAATAATAATAATAATAATAACAATAATAACTACAAAAGCATTTGGAGAACATAGACTCTGCTAAGGCAGATCAGCCTCACTCCATGAAGTAAATAAATGATAGGTTTGACTTTCACGTCTCAGTTGACATACAGAATGAAGACGCATGTGCCCCCCTCCACACCAATCACCAAAAAAATCTATATATTTTGTTCCTTGTGCCACTTTCCTGAAACTTTCCTGAAAATTTCATCTAAATCCGTCCATAACTTTCAGAGTTATCTTGATAACAAACAGACAAACAAACAAAAAGATAAACGCCAGTGGAACGATAACTCCACAATTCCTTGGTGGAATGATAATAATAATAATAATAATAATAATAATAATAATACTCAGTAGAGCCGCGTAGCATCATTGACTGATTGCCTAACATCAGATTAGCTAGCTAGCTAAAGTAATACAGAGGATTTAGCTATTTCATTTCATTTCGGCCATGGCTCGGGTGGTAGAGTGGGTTGTCCACTACCTGAAGGGTTGGTGGTTCAAATCCCGCTCGGTCCTAGTTGGTCCGTTGTGTCCTTGGGCAAGACACTTTACCCTTCTTGCCTCTAGTGTCACTCATACTGGTGTATGAATGTTTGGTGGTGGTCAGAGGGACTGTAGGCACAAAATGGCTGCCACAGTCTACCCCAGGGCAGCTGTGGCTACATATGTAGTTTACCACCACCAGAGGGAGCATGTGAGAGCGAATGAACAATGGGTCACTAATGTGAAGTGCTTTGAGTGGCCAAAAAGCGCTATATAAATCCATTAGTCCATTATTAATATTGTAAATTTATCAATAATATGTTTCATTCATCATGCTTTCAGCAGCCAGGAAAGGAAGAAGTAGAAGTAGGGACAGGAGAATGTTCACTTTTGGAAGTGTGTGGGTGTGATTAAAGTAAGAATAAATTAATGTGAATTTAACAATACATGCCATTTAATTTATTAGAAGCAGGGACAGAAGAATGTTCACTTTTGGAATTGTGTGTGTGTGTGTGTGTGATTAAAGTAAGAATAAATTATTATTTAATTATATTTCTGGATAAAAACAGTCTTAGAGTATATAAGCATGCACTGGAATCTAATGACATACCACTTTACCAGCATTTATCATCATAAAAACAACATTTGCTCACTTGTATCTCCTGAAAACGCAACATCCACCACCGCCGCAAAAATCTTTCTGATTTTGCTACTGTAATGTTTGCAGGTATAATAATAATAATAATAATGTACAGGAAACACAACATAGAGGAGATTGATTGACAATGGTCTACAGTCTCTTAGCCAATCACAACACAATGTTCATACACTGTAAAAGAAAAAAAACAAAATTGTACTAAAAATATGTGAAACCTTAGCGAGGCTGCTAAAGTTGAACCACATTATAGCGAGGGACAACTGTACACCAAAAGATATACAGTTCCTGTAATACATTGCTTTGGTACCACAGTACTCCCAACACTGGTTAAAAGTACTGCCAAAGTTTTCTCACTAGTATTTCTGCTCACAACCCCCAACCTCCTGTGAAGACGGTTAAAAAAAATGCACTTTGGTATGGAAATGAAACGCAAAATTGCAGTAAAAAGGGAGGCATTCATCTCCTAGGGGTGGGTTTGGGCGGAGGGCTTGGGACAGGGGTGAGGCATCTGAGCAGTTTAACCCTTCTCCAATTAGCTGTGAAACTCCTTTGATTTTAATGCAGCGCTGCAGACCCATAGTACAAGAACATGTCCCTCAACCCTCATTATTCCTCAGCCTAATTTTCTAACATAGCTTGCAGTATCTCCCCAGATGTATCAGTGCTGTTAATTACTGCTGCATAACCAGAGATGAGCGGTCTGAAGGACAGGGGTAGGGGAGGGTGTGTGGGGGGGTGGGGTGGGTGAGAGTGCTGCACAGTACGACTGCAGCAGCAGCAACTGGACTCTTGTTTTATTGAATCTGAAGGAGAACGATGAATCTGTGCAAATGTATCGGCCTGCAAATCATAGAAACATCACCAAAGGGACTTTTTCCAGTGCGAGTGTATGCTAATCAGGGCCTGTATTCCCAAAATAAGAGCACATAACTTAGAAAATATTTCTTGTTCTACATTAACGGTCGCCGGGGAGAGCGTCTCATCTGACTGCTGCTTAAAAGGATGGTGTCGACAGTAGGTCTCAGTACACCTGAAGTAAGGAAATATATTTCTTGTTTTTTTTTCTTACTCAGAAGACTTTTCTCTTGTTTTTTTTTTCGTGACACCTTACATGACACGTGACATCAAAAGCGCAACACGGTGACTCCCTGAGAAATGCTCAACCCTACTAGTCTTGCGATTCTATCAAGGTGACATTGGTGGGAAAAAAATCCATCTTTGTCTCGGCTGTGCAGTCAAGTCCTTTGTGACAGTGACTGGTGATCCAAGCACTCTCTTGTGCAACTGTGATGTACAAGAGCATCGCTAAGAGGCAAAACATGGGGTTTTCATTATTTAAATCACAGGAATGAACAGACAAAGTAAAAGGGCAAGACTATGGGATGTCTGGCCTAAAGTTACTGAAAAGCTCATAAAATAAAAAACACCAAGAAAAGCATTCTTTCCCACACTTCCCTTCTCATCTCGCCACTTCATAAAAGTGCCAAGTGCAGCTATTCTCGACCTCATCTAATAGGCCATAACTCCATGCAATTAGGGACAACTTAACTGGGGGACACTTTTGTGGGAAGTGCAGTGTTATGGGGTTATTACACAGTTTTATGTCATTATTATAACAATGTAAGTGATAATGGCCACACTGCAGAAGTTGACTCTATTATTCTGTAATTACAAGAGTCATAAAAATAGCAAGAGCAACATTGTTTTAGCAAGATGGTGGTACTGTGGCTTTCTGCCCTCCAGCTCAGTGCCTTCTTTGTGCTTACTTTTTATTTTGTGCAATACTCTTTATAGGTAGGTTTCAGTCACGTGACTATAATGACGTTGCGACTTCAACTGCAGGGCAGAAAGTAACCACTGCTATGGGGGAAACCATTGAAGAGGTTGTTTATTGTATGGATTTAGATCCAGTGTGGAAACAGATACATACAGTTAGTTCAAAATGTATTGGATGTGACCCATATCTTGGGAAAATTTATGAGTTTTCCACAGAACCAAAAGATTTACCAACAAGCTCTGCTGTGTATATTACTAACTACCTGGTCCTGCAGACATCCTACTACACCAGCAGCAGATGAAACCATATTAAGTTTGGAGGTATAGAACTTTTTTGTCAGTGGGTGGGTCCAAAACTTCGGTACCAAAAGGCTCAGTGATAATTATTGTTTGGTCTTTGCCAGGGTGAGTGTTTTATTTGTAAAGATGCAACATCAAGTTGTACAACATATTTGTTGACATTAGTTGCTGCTAGCCACTAGCAGTAGCAACTAATGTCAACAAACATCCAACACATCTTGATGTGTCTAAGTAAACCATATTACAACAGTGTAAATGAACATTTAACTACAACCTAATAAGGTATAAGCACATCCAAATGCAGATTTCAAATCCACTTTTTACGTCATTTTCCTGCAAGGTTTTTCCATTTCTCACCTTTGTGAATGGTAATCTTTGGTACTTTGGCGTCATCCACGTGGGGTTAAGGCCATCCCCTAATCTGAAGTAGCATTAGCATTAGAAGATGGTGCCATAGTAGCTGCTGCATAAACTTGAAAAAAACTTTTTTTATCACATAATTTAAACTTTTTATCTCATAATCTTTTTATGGTCACACATAAAAAAAAAAATTAGTTGAATGAACCGAATTAAATTGCATCGGGTTAGGGTTATTTTAATTGAATTGAATTCAATTCACTCCACTAGATGTTTTTATGTGTGACCTATTGAAGAAAAATGTTTAAGTTGATTCAATGATTTACTTTTTTCAGTGTATTCTTGTCTCTTGTCTCGTCATCTGAACCTGTTTCATCATACTCTGTGGGGGCCTAATCCAATCCATGTTCTATTTTATTATTCTCGTTTTTTTTTTTTATCATGTTCTATTATCTTCTGTTCTGCTCTCTTCATTTCTATTATGTTGCATTCTGTTCTAATCTATTATATGGTCTTCTCTATTCCATTCTGTTCTGTTCTCTTCTATTCTATTGTCTCCTGTTCTATTCTGTTGTTTTTCTATGGTGATATCTTCTATAGTGTTCTATTCAATTCTATATCCACACATTGGAAATGCACTGCGCTGGCTGTTTGCACCTTCTAATGTATGTAGACAAAAGTATCACTGTTCACAAACATATCAATGCCTTCATATACATTTGAAGAACAAACCTGTTGGATGTCATTTGTTTCAAAGTTTACTTCAGTCTTAGTTGAATTAACTGCATTGTTTTTTTTATGGAATGTGACCTTCATCTAACATCACAGTCGTGACGTTTTTTCTTCTTCAGTCTCAGCTCTGTTGTCTTGCATTATGAATCTAAATAGATATTTCTGGCATCAAACACTTTAATTATTCTCTATTCTCTCTGGTGCCTTTGTGTGTAGAATAATCTCCTAATGATATATGACATTGTTATTGTAGGGAAGAGAATATATATATATATATATATATAAGCCTGCAACCATATAAAACTACTGTGCACCATCATGACCGCTTTATATATCTCAAAGCTTCTTATGATTATTTTAATGTAGGCTTGTAAAGAAGATGCAGCAAGATGCACAAACCTAATGAAATATTGTGTGTTTTGTCGTTCTGTTGTTTGTTTCCACAGCTGAATTTTGGAGTGTCTGGCATTTCCCTTTACTCCATAGTTAGATGGAGGAAAAACAGCAATAATAGTCCAGCTTGATGTACAGACTGAGTCATTTGAGATTCATTCAAACACTCAAGGCAGCAATAAAAGCCAGCAATGTTTCTCAATGGATCATACTAAAAGGTACACACATTCTTTACTCTTTATACATAGTTTCATAAAAGAAGCTTTGACTTCTTTACTTTTCTTTACTCAATGAAACAGCCCAGGCTTTAAAATGCATTCGGCATATAAAAGTAGAAATTACCACCTTGAAGGACAAATCTAACAGATGTTTCCATGCATACACAGCTGAAACTCACATCACATTAAAGTGTAACTATTCTGACTTTATGATTGAAACAATATAGTGCAAATATAGAGCACTGCAGCAGTTTAGTTTACAGTGTCAGTACCTGTACTTGACACATTTTTTATTTTTCTATAAAACTAGTCCTAAAAGCAGGACAGAAGGGCTAAACATGCAAATATCATGAAGCAAGTTTAGAGGCACTTTGGGACTGTTTGAAAAGTATATATTTACTGAGACAAAAGCAAAACTATCTTTCAGATGTAACACATTTTCCATTTTGTACAAATATCTGCATGTAATATGGACACCAGGTTTCTATAATGAACTCCTGTGTTTTTCTTTCAGGTTTTTTACTCCACTACCAACACTATTACAAAAGGCAAATTGATAGATTACTCATTAATATTTATAGCCCAATTCATTACATGTATAGGTCTAGTGGTGCTTCATAGTCAGGGGAGGCGGGGCTAAAAGGTTGTCTTTCAAATCCTCTGTATGCAATAGGACAGTACCACAACCAATCAGCGTAATCTTTAGGATGACATAGTTAGACCCTGGAAAGCGCACGGAGGAGTCCGGAGAAAGTTAGGAATAACTAAACAAAATGGTGGATTATGGAGTTTAACGACTGTTGTCGCTTCTGTAAAAAGAATTTAAAGATTGCTGATGTTTTCTCACATTCTTCACTCATCTTTGATAAAAGGAAATCAACACCTGTTGTTGTTCTTCTTCTATGGTTGTTTGGCTCTGAGTCTAAATCGTTGCAGCGTCACTTTGTTACACCCTCTGACTCTATACTTCACTCTAATTCGTCAGCCAGTTTCAGGGAAATCTAGCCAAAAATTACATGCTACTATTTTTGGAACATCTTTTTATTCTTTCACAGGTACATTTTGGGAATTGAAATAAAAATGGCTCCTGTGGATAAACAATTTGCAATTTATTTGTCTTTAAATGAGCAGGTTCTGCATGTTATGCAAGTGGATAGGAGTCATGAAATTAGAAAAAGCACTAGAATCAACACCTTTAGCACTGTCTTTATTTAGAGAATTTTACATCTAGGTACCTTTTCATGTCATAACTTGATCCTATTTTTAACCCAATACTTTATTTGAAAAATCATTAATTTTAGGATGGGTCAGAGCAAGAATTTTTTATTTTATTTTTTTTTGCATTTATCTGAGGTCATCAGTAGGTACATCCTGGGGAGAAATATGTCTAAGTTTCCCTTTTATAATTAGGTCTAAAAATCTGTAAAAGTGCCAGATACCAAAGTAAACCTCTTCATAGTAGAACCCATATGGTTTTATCCACTAGCAATTCTCCCCATTCATGACAGCTCTGATATGCACTGATGGATTTACAAAAGACTCATCTTCTTCCATCACTGTTCTTCCTGCAGAGGAGTTGAAGGCTACTGCTGAAGAACTCAGGATGGACCTGAGGATGTATGAAAACACCGACCTTTGTCTGTTACATTGAAACTGATGAATAAGCTGTTTTCCCGGTTGGCTAACATCAGAAAATGACAATTTATCAGTACAAAACAGACTCCAACAGAGAATATCTCACATTTTGAACTTGTTATTGTATTTCTATCGTGCAAAAACAAGGTGCCTGTATGGTTTTAGAAAGTCTTAAAACTATTGAATTTACAAATTGAATTTACCACTAAAAAGTCTTTAAAAAGGTATTAAATTTAATATAGTAGGTCTTAAGTTAGACTGCCATGAAATTGTTGGCTGTGTTGCATTCAAATGTGTCTGGGAAATGTCCAAAATTGGAAATAAACTACAGGGTGCTGGTTCTAAATCCCTTTTTTAAATATGCACTGATCCCACATTTTCATTTGCTAATACTGATATTGGTGCGTCATTGTTTTTTTTTCTGGTTGTACATTTCAACCCAAATCCCACGGTCACACATTTGGTTTTTGGAGGTCATTAGGTAGTCACTCGCCACTTTTCTACTGGATTTATGCATAAAACCTTCCCGATATTTGCTCAATGTTGAAAAAAAAAAAGAAGGGTGAGTCCCATGAAATGTCAAACTATTGCAGTAATAAGAATGTACATTGCAGTGATGCGATCACTCAGCACAATAATGCTAACTGTAGCAATAAATATTATGACCCATCGAAATAATGACCTTTGTCATATTCTGAAAAATAATTCTCTATTACCAAACAAATTAAAAAAATACATTTGAAATGCTGACTAATTTAGGTAATGACATTCAGTCTTGTCATGTTCATGAAGTTATGAGACAGATCCTAACATTGTACAGGAATATAAAATAAAGGTGTCTCACCTCATAGCCATCTTGGATCTTCTGTTAGTACAGATCAGTGAGCGGGTGTCCGCAGTTGTGGATCATTGAAAAATATTTTTAATGATATTCGGGTTCCGGACGGTCGGGTCGTTTGTTGTTTGAGATAAACATTAAAATAACCTGGTAAATACACTTTATTAACTGAATTTCCGTGAAAGTGATGTACAACATCGGTATGTAGGGAGCAAGAGAGGAAATAAAGTTGGGAGAGTGGAAGCTCTGGAAACATACATAAATACATGTCCATGACGCGGTGACGAGGCGTCTCTGATTGGCTCAGAATGTGCTCTGTGTGTGTTTACCATCCCAGAGTAGCATCCAGCTAAGTTTCATGCCATTGTTTATTCTGAAAACGTTCATGGAAAAAACAAGGCTTTATTTCCACAGAGAGCACATGAACCAGTTTGATCCGCCATTTTATTCAAGTTTGTGCAGCAGCTACTGTGGCGCCGTCTTCTCTTGTAGATGCTAATGCTAATGCTACTTCCGATTCGATGCAATGGGGGACGTGTTTAACCCTACGTGTGTGATGCTAAAGTCCACCTGAAGTCAAATGGACTGGCTTTTTGTGGGTCCCTCGTTCCTCTTTTTGCAGCCAGTGCAGGTGACACACCATTTTGGTAACTCGAGGTGACCCATCAGATTCCAAAAGGAGCGTGGAAAAGTGGTTTTCAGTGGAATGACACCTTTAAATAAGAAATGCAATGATTAGTTTATTTATTTCAATGAGAAGAGAAGAGAAGCCATTCCAGAAACATTTCTGCTTAATTCAGATATCGTTTTGTTTGTTTGTTTGTTTGGTTGTTTGTTTTAAGTCAAGCAGAAAAATCTGTCAATGAAATGAGTAAAAATTATCTTGGTAAGATTTCTTCCAAAAAGTTTTTCTCAATCGTAATGTCTAAAAATCAGTTCTTATATCTCAATTACAAGATCCACTTTAGGTGATTATGTCTTAATGTAAGTGTGATGAGAGTAGAAATGGAAGAAGAAAAAAATACACTTGATGAAATGAAATGATGACAATGAAAAGGACTGTAGGAACTGAAGATGGTAGAACATGAAAATAATTTACAAGTTCCCTCACATGCTTTCAAACTAAACTAAGCAGCCTATTTATATGCAATCTGTGATGTGGTCAAGGCTTCTTAAACCGAGGCCAAGTCATGACTGACACCAGAGCGCAACGAGACATGACCGAGACTTTGACGGGTTTAGACCGAGTCAAAACCAAGGCCGACACAGGGCGAGACCGAGTAGACACAAGACAGAAACCAGATACACAAAGGCACAACGGCAGCTGAGGTTTCACATATTTTACATTGATACGTTATGAAATAGATGTTTGATTTCCCTTTAGTCAGTGAGGAGCAGAATAAGGCAGTTTATGGAATCTGTATCATGATATTGAACTATTTACAACAACAACAACAACAACAAAAGGGTTTTTTTGGAAACTACAGCAAGGATATTAAGCAATAAATCATAAAATAGTGGTATTTAGAGCTGAAATGACCCAAACCTTCAAAATCATCGACTGATATAAAATGTTTAACACCTGTTGAGCCATTATTTCAATCAATACATGTAAATAACTGGTGTAAAATTCAGTTATTAATCTTTTCATGGTCATCAAATATGACCCATTTGGATGTAGTTACCGTGGAAACACAGTCATCTTCTACAACATTGATTCACTAGTAAAACCCATAGAGTTGGATCAATAGCAGTGGATGGAGACACTGTGTTTATAATTTTGCTAAAAACAACAAAAAATATCACTTTTTATTCACTTTCTCTCGGTTTTCCTCAACTTTAATCAGATCTTGAATGAGCGTCTACATGATCAGTAAATAAAAAATATAGGAAAATACATGATTTTCACCAAAAAACACAAATTAAATATGGTGATAAATCACTTAAGAAGGTAAAATCTAGAGAGACGTTTATTTTGAAACTGGAAAAAAGCAACACTAGGTCTTTATGGGTTAAAATATATATATATAATTTTCCTGAATAAAAGCTTTGATTCTTTTGTTTCTCTGCTGCCAAACCCTGTCTCCACTGTTGATGGACATTGGAACCATTACTTCTTTAAATTTACATGCAGACATGAAAAATATTTGGCTTTATTTTTTAAGATGACAGACAGACAGATTCTATTCTCTAGATAGATTTTTTTTTTTTAATTACCGTGTAAGTGAAATAAAAAAAAAAGCTCATTCATTCATAATAATCAGTATCTGCTGCTTGTCATAATTTGACTATGTACATCTTGTTTATTAGTTTTTGTGTGTCTTCCTGTTCTGTCATTGTTAGTGTCTGGGCTTTTATTTTGTCATGTTGGTTCATGTTCATTCTGTCCTGTTTTACTTCCTGTCACCAGGTGTTTTCCTCGCCGCCCCTCTAATCTGTATGATTGAATCCACCTGTTCACTTTTTAGAAATTCCATATTTACTTTGTTATTTATTTACTTATTCATTCATTATCTGAACCCGCTTTATCCTCACCAGGGTCGCGGGGGTCACTGGGGGCCATAATCCAGCTACAATGGGCGAAGGCGGGGTACACCCTGTAGGAGACGCCAGTTCATCTCAGGGCTGAACATATATAGACAAACAATCACTCTCACATTCACACCTATGGCCAATTTTAGATTAACCAATTAACCTATCAGTGCATGTCTTTGGATGGTGGGAGGAAACCGGAGTGCCCGGCGAAAACCCACGCGGACACGGGGAGGACATGCAAACTCCACACAGAAAGGTCTGGTGTGGGATTCGAACCAGGGTCCTTCTTGCTGTGAGGTACGAGTGCTAACCACTGCACCACCGTGCCGCCCTATTTACTTATTCATACACATTTATTGTATGTATGTGCTGTGTGACAACCTAATTTCCCTGAGGGGATGAATTTATATATATATATATATATATATATATATATATATATATATATATATATATATATATATATATATATATATATATATATATATATATCCTTCCCATATTTAATCTTATATAGATTATAATCTATATAAGATCTATAAATCTATAAAAATGTAATCATATGTACTGGTTTTGACCCTGTTCCATTTCCTCTGTCCTGTTTCCTAGTTGTCCAGCTGATCAGCTCACATACAGTAACATGCTAGATTTCACCTGTGCTTCACCAACGCCAATAAACTGATTCATTATACCTCTGTGTCAGTGTCTGCATTCAGATCCATCTGTGTTCTGAAAACCCCGTCACTGGTGTCTTGGTCGGGACACTCTTGTAAAAGAGTTTTTTTAATCTAAAGCCAGTTATATTCCTCAGTTAAATCAGGGTTAATAAATAAATCCATAAATAAACCCTCCAGCTGTGGGTTGGCCCAGGACTGATTTAAAATCCTTTATGTCCAAGGACTTCAGATCCTAGTGTTGAGAGCACTTGGATCTATCTACACAGCCAGTCTTTTTTTTTTTTTTTTACTAGGTGCATTCAGGTCCGGGGGTCATTGCCTTTTCCAATGAACATCAAGTGTGTAGCCTTTTTTTTTTTCTCAGTTTCTGGTCTCTTTAACCTGAAGCTACTGTACGGTGACACAAACAACTCCATAGTAACCTGGTCATCTACGGTAAATGACTATATAAAATATATTTTTCCCTGTCTTATTACCGGGGCTATTAAAAGTATACATTCATTTAACCAACTGCCTATTACAGCCAGGCTGCACATGTAAAGGTTTTAAAGGCTAAAATGGACATGAAGGAGGTAAAGCCTGTAAATGTGTGAGCTATAGAAAAGGTTAGCTTACAGTGGCAAGGTTAGCCATTTCCAATATCTATGAGAGGCCTGTCCATTTATGTGATATTGAGTTTTCACCATGAGGCCCATTTGTGTTCTGTTCCACTGCTCATTTTATCTGATTTACTAGGCTGTGTGTGTGCTGTGGCATCTATTCATCTGTGTTTAACATCTCCAGGGCCAGGGGTTCACCTGCCTTGCCGCGTTCCCACTGGAGCTTATTAACCGTTGTCGCTAACGGGAGCACTCCTAGTTAATTACATAAATGGATATGTACAAGCCAAAATGTAGCACATCACGGTTTTATCTCCTAAATCATTTCACATAAATCTGAGTCAATGTCCCCCTAGCCATAGCCTCCGATAGTTACTGCATACTTTACTCTGGCTTTTTCTTTTTTTTTTTTTTTTTTTTCAGTCTGTGCTAGTTTTATACGCTTATACACCAGAATAATATATAACGTAAGTACATCCTGCTCATGTGAATTCCAGACTCTCTTTACTGTACAGATTAAGAGTCACTGGTGCAATTAAATGAGTCATTTCAAGCAGTGAGACACTTAAATATGACAACACTAAAAGGTCTAATGCACTTTCCTTCTATTTACTCTACAGGAGTTTGGGTAAAAGAATGAGATGAGATAAAAACCAATATTTCGCTGACAGTTAAATTGCCTTGGTCTAATGCAGCCTGCTTTACTTTATTGTACAAACAGAGAGGAGGCGAAGAGATGGGCAGATGGAGTCACATATGTATGTGGTACTAAATATCTAAAAATGTTGGATACTATACTTATATTTTCCTTCCAAATTTGACATATTGTCATATCAGTTTTGGTAGTATTTACAGAGGTGGGTTTGAATTGGGCATGGTTTTACTCGATTTATGTAATTTTCTCTTTCCAGGGCACTCAGAAATATGAAATATAAATAAAAAATTTTATTTTAATGACAAAACAAGTCTTTATTATTGTACTATAGCATAGTATAATATAATACTATTCTATATTAGGTTAGTTCTATGTTAGTTACTTTATAATATACTATATTATACAATTATATTTTACTCTACATAGTAAATATAAAACAAAAAAAATACAAGAAAAGCCTATGTAAGGTGCGAGAACAGATCTGGGCATTAAATAATGAATAGCTGAACCTGATTGGCCCCACATGAGGTCATTGGCAAATTAACCCATAAAGACCCAATGTGAGTTTTGTGGCTTTTTTTTCTCTGTTTAACCTTTGCTAAGTGAATTATTACCATTTAATATAATATTATCCTCTGAATTTTGTATTTTTTTTATGTTTAATTCACTGATCATGTAGACATTCATAAAAGCTCTGATTACATTCAAAGGTTATTATTTTAAAAAAAACATAGAAAACTAAACATTAACTAACTAAATATAAACTTTCTTTGATCCAACTTCATGGTTTTACTGGTAAATACAATATTGTAGAAGATGATAGTGTTTCCATGGAAACTATGGAGCCACTAAATGTCCAAATGAGGACCATGAAAAGATGAATAACTGCATTTTACACCAGTTATTTACATGGATTGATATGATTTGTAGATCAATCATTTATATCAATAGTTAAACTGGGTTAAACTAAACTTGGACCTGACATTGTTGACTCACTGGAACTGTTGTTGTCATTCTTTTGTAATACGTCCAGAGATGACCAAAAAAAAGTCACTTACCAATAAAGGGTTAATTTATAAATCCCTCATAAAAACATAGTCCTGTTTGTAAACCAGTGCTCAAAGAAAGCAAAGTCATCGACCTCATGAACTCTGACCTTAGAGAAAATATGAATGGTGATCAATGAAGACACAAGCAATAATTAATCATCATGATCTTGATTTAAGTTTCAGTTTTAGTTTCTGGTAAAGATAATAAAGAAACATCTTTATGTGGAAACAGCTGCATATACTGCCATCCCTCCCTCTTACACATTATCATATACTGTATATGTCTAAGAACACAGCCACCATCAGGGTATTGCTCCTCATTGTTTGACAGTGATGTGAGAAAAGTAATAAAAGAGGTGAAAATATTGACAAGTTTGGTCACACTAAAGCAGCATAAATATCTTTATCAACTCAGAACAGACTGTGGAGACAGTTATGAAGACGACACCTCTGCAACTTTTTGATAACTAACCAAGTTTCTTCACTTTATATATGTATTCTCGAGTCTGATATGTGTGAATGACTGTATAATTCAACAAAACTAAAATTGCTTTCCTGTTACTGTTGACCATAATACACTATATATGTTTTTTTTGTTCAGTGAAATATGATCACATGGGTCAAAATGGTAGAGGGGCTTGGCTGTAACTATCCAAGTAATATTATTAGTGTAATATCCACAATATTGTGTTTTTTTCATAAATACTATTATGGGCAGAGGTGGAAAGTAACTAAGTAAAAGTACTTCATTACTGTACTTAAGTAGAATATTTTTTAGGTATCTGTACTTTACTTGAGTATTTATTTTTGTGGCAACTTTTTACTTTTACTCCCTACATTTGAGCATAAATATCTGTACTTTATACTCATTACATTCTCACAATAGACTCATTACTTTTTCAAACTAAACAAATGTGACAGTATGAAAAAATAATTCATTTCAGAAACTGTGACTTTATATATTATAGTTATATGACTATTATCTCACAATTTTGACTTTTTATCTTAAAATTCTGCATTTTTTTTAACTCATATTTATAACTCTTTTAAAATCTCATTACTTTTTTTATCTCAATTATTATACCGAGTAACTGTGACCTGATCAAACAATTTCTACACAGTAACTCACTTTTAAAGGCTTTATTTTGATACTTTTCAGATTTTTCCTGATTAAATACGTATTATTGAGTTCATGGCAACAACATTTTTTAACTTTTGTAATTTATTACAATTGATAAATTGTACTTTTTAACTTTTACTTAAGTAGAGGAGTTGAATTAATGTCTGTTTAGAAAGTTAAACTAACAAGTTAGTATTAATTCAGTCAAGTTATACCCTAGTTTATCTGACTCATTAGCATGAATATTAGGCTATATTTGAGTTTATTTAACCTATTCAGATTTTGCTAACACATTTAGCTTTAGTTATCATTTACTTAGCTTTAGCACTGAGTAACATTTTAGTCAAAATGTGACCTTCTGTATCTTCACAGGCTGGACAATGACATTAATAACAAAGTTCTATGCAGTTTTTACAGTATTTCTACAAGTTTTTGTTTTGTTTGGATTTTTCACGTGTTTTTCATTCAATTTTGTTATTTTATGCATTTAAAATAATAATGATGACAATAACAGTAATAATTAACCCCTTTAATTTAGTACCTGTCTGCTTACTGTCAAAAGTAAAAGTTAAATTAACTTGTTACAATTGCATATTTACTGAGTCAAGCTACACCATGGTTTTTAATTTGACCTTTTGCTATTAATATTAGATTACATTTTTTTATTTTTAATGTATTTGCTAACACATGTAGCCTTGATTACCACTTACTTAAATAAGATTATAGATGAACTTTTGGAAAAAAAAAATGCATTAATAACACGGTGTGTTATTTTAGTAGGAACTTTTAAAGTAGTTCTGCATATTTATGATCAAGATTTGGTTTGTTCTGTTTGTTTTATTTTTTTTTTTTAATACTGATGCACTCGACTTTCTTATTTTATGCATTTTTTTTTCTATTTCAAATCAATTTCCAAAGGCTTTAAAAGCTAAAGGTTTTGTTACCTGGGGTGATTTCCCATTGAAGCAGTAAATCCTGTTGTGAACATGCGTGCATCTGCTTGCTCCTGCATTCGGCTCAGTGATCTACAGGGACTGGGATAAACCCATAACAGCATGCAAAGTGACCAATAGTGAAATAGTTATAAATATTTTCTTTTATGTTCTAGACACAAAACTCCCACTTCCCTGTTACCTTCAAATAATGAAATGCACAACCCAGTGAAATAATTAAAGTGATATAAATATGCTGACAAAAACCTTTGATGCTTAATAATATACGTATAAATAGAAGTCACATGAGATAACACCGTGAAGAAACTTCCTTAAAAGTCACACTTGCTTTCTAGGTAACAGATGAGAGCAGAAGTGTATGTTTTGATAAAGGAAGTAGTTTTCTGTCTGTTAAAAAGCAGGTATCAAACATAAGGCCCAGGGGCCAAATCCAACCCGCGAAAGGGTCCAATGTGGTCCATAGGATGAATAACAATGAAGATATTAACAGTGTAAAAGTTATTTTAATTCAGGTTCAATGTACAGAATAATAGGTAGGTTTCAGTCACATGACTATAGCAGGACGTAACCATGGCAACTGCTGCTATAAGGAAACCATTGAAGAGATTGTGCTTAATGTATGGATTTAGATCCAGTTTGGAAACAGATACTTACGGAAAGTAAAAAAAATGGATTGAACATGACCCGTATGAGTTTTTGACAGAACCCAAAGATTTGGAGGCATAATAACTTTTTTGTCAGTGGGTGGGTCCACAACCTCAGTACCAAAAGGCTCAGTGATAATTATTGTTTCGACCGGGTGTGTGTTTTATTCGTACAGATGCGAAGTCGAGATTTTTATATATATATATATATATATATATATATATATATATATATATATATATATATATATATATATATATATATATATATATATATATATATATATATATATATATAATTAATAATGTTATAATTAGTAATGTTATTTATTTTCATTTATGTATTCATTATTTCATTTTTTTTAATTATTATCGTATTTATTCGTTCATTTTTTACTTTTCAAATTAAATGTTTTTCATTCAAATTTAAAAATGTTTATAAATATTTTTATTTCATTAATAAAAGATAAAAGTTTAGACTCACTACCCAATGTCTATGTGATTATAAACTTGGTCCACGTGAGACATTGAAACCAATATGTGTGTGTGTTTACATAAAACATATAAAATGATAAAGATGCATTAAAAGACAATTAAAAATAAGAGACATAAAAACATTTAAAGAACAATTAAAATTTAAGTAAAAGCTCCAGTGTCTGATTTAAATGAACCTCAGGAATTCAAGGTAGTTTGTTCCACAGGTTGAGGAGCAGAACAACTGAATCTAAGATGTATTTGGGTCCAAGGCAGTTTAGTGCCACGGTTCTCAAACTGGGGTCCGCGGACCCCTAGGGGGACGTGGCGCATGTCCAGGGGGTACGCTAAATTATTCACGGTTTTGTTTTTGTTTAGTTTTTTTGCTGTTTTATTTTGAAATGCGGAAGTTTTATTTTGTAGCGAGCGGGCGGAAGTAACAGCGCTGTTTGACGCTAGCTTGACTAAATTGAGACGGAGCGAGTCACAGGCTATTTTTAGCCACCCTGCAGCGAACATGGATAGTTTTTTGTGTCCGCAAAGTTCCTCAAGAAGTGGTAAAAGAAATGAAAATGAAAATGACAAACGCCCTAACCCTAAAAAGAGAAAGTACATTGATAGTTATATTGAGTTTGACAAGCTCATCCCTCTCATTAAGTCTCTGTCTGTCTGTCTGTCTGTCACACACACACACACACACACGGTTTTGTGTGTCTTTTGTTCTCTTTATTATTTTTAAATTATTTAAAATTGTTGTTTCTGAAGTGCTCATTTATATTATAATACCTGAAAATGTCGCTGGTTTGCACAAAAGCACTATTAAAAAAGGTTATCATTGTTTCATAATACTCATTGTTGAAGTGGGTTTTTTTTTTAATCATTTTCAGTATCGCGAGGATGAGGGGGGACATGAAAAAATTTCACCCTTCCAAGGGGGACCTGGGCCAAAAAAGTTTGAGAACCCCTGGTTTAGTGCTTTATATACTAGGAGTAAGATTTTGAATTCTATCCTCATGACCTTTACTCACATACCATACACTGTCGGGGGTACATCACCAGAGTACAAATTCATGTGAAAAATAGTCAACTATCCCTTTAAGATGTGTTAAGTTGTTGATGTTATTCACATTTTGAGGGAAATATTATACATGTAAACACTATTATAATATAATTTGACTTTTTTTCACTATTATTTTACTTAGTTTGGCTCTTTTTAGATTATATTGGGCTGAATGTGGCCCCTGAACTAAAATGACTTTTGACACCTTTGTTTTAGGATATTTTATTTATGCTGATGGAAATGTCTTAAAATAATAATAATAATAATACCTCTTTTTTCACATGTTTCTCTTTCAGTTCAGAGCTGTAATTGTCCTACTACACGGGTCCTGTGTAGGTCATTCTTTTCTAACCTTGTAGGTAGAAATCAATTATTTCCTTTCAGCCCTGGGGTCTTTAACATGTCCACACCTCAGCTACAATCAGCAGCTGCATCGGGCTGGTTTTTATAATATAAAAAAAAAAAAAAAAGTTGAAATAAATTGAGCGAACCTTCTGCACTTGTCAAGGAGCCAAGGTTAGGACCAAGAATGCCAAGGACCAAGCATGTGGGAGGAGAGAAAGACTGAAAAAACAAACACAGCTGTTTGCGACCGAGGATTCATCACAGAGTTTGGCTTCAATTGAACATGGTTATGCAGCTCAAGGTTCTCTTTTTTGCTAATTTTTTTTTTCCCACTGATGTAAATGTTATTAGACAATCTTCACAAATGGAGGATAAGACCAGCTGATGTTTGTCTCCTCGCTCTGTTTCTTCAGTTATGTCGGACTGTAAAGCTACTCGTGCGTTAGACGGAGCTGCCACAGTCGTTCAGTCCCACTAGCTCAACCATTAGTATAATGTAATATTAATACAACATTAATATTAACCTCTTACCAGCCTTACATCCCAGTTTTGGCACGTAGATGACATTATTTTAATAACACCTATACATACAGTTCTCCTACTTTAAACTTACACTCAATTTGGCCTACGTTTCTTAATAATGTAAATTAAATGCTGTTCTTTTGTTCATTTTGATAATTGTTATTTGCTTAAATGATAAATGAAAATATTAACATGAAAACTGCCATATTGGAGGTGGGTCGTGTTAAATGATGCAATAGATGAAACATTTGTGGATATTTATTAGGGGTGTGACGAGATGCAAATGGTGAGATTTGTTGTCGTGTTAAAATTCAGTCATCGGAAAATACTGGTATTACCTGAGTGCAATTTGCTGGGGGGAAAAAATAAAAGAGAAATATAGAATTTTATTTATTTGAACTTTTCTGACATTTTATTTTAGTTGAAATTTGTAGAAGAAGAAGTGACATGTCAGTGACATACTAGGTGAGGTTCTGTTGAATATATTTTCAGTCTGTATTGACAGAGAAGAACGTTTTGTTTTACACATATTGTCTGCACTTGGAAAAAGGAGAAATATCTTATTTTATTTGAACTTTTATAACATTTTATTTTAGTTTTAATTTGTAGAAGAAAAAGTTCATGTTTACAGAGTTATAAAATCCATGTGAAAATCAGTAAAATAAAAGTCCATTCATATAATTTGAAATTTAGTTTTATTAAAATATCGTCTCGTTTCAATCTTGTGAACCTAATCTGGTGTCTCATCTTGTCTCGTGAGCTGAGCGTCTTGTCACACCCCTAATATTTATTGATGTTTTGGACGATATTTGGACAATTTTTTGGTTTGTTTTGGATGTTTTTGTTTGTGTTTGTTGGAATACGGTTCCTCTGTGGATAATTATGAGACACAAAGGTTCAGATCAGCTGTTTGACATTTATATTTTGAACAAATGAGTGATTGTACCTGCTGTAGATGTTTTATTAGAAAGTGGTTTATATTTTCCGATGTGCGAGAATCTCTGTTGTCAAACTACATCAGGTCATGTGACCTTCGGGACAGGTTTGGGTGGTTTGCTTTAACATCTTTAAGCGATTACTCCCAGCTTTATTTTTTTTACTTAATTACAATTGAGAAGTTGTACTTTTTATGTTTACGTCAGTAAAGGACTTGAATCAGTACAAATTTTCCACACATGTAGCTGTACTTCTACTTGAGTACAGAATGGCAGTACTTCGACCACCTCTGGCAGTTTTCTACCTGTTAAATAAATACCAAAAACGAGTATTTTAGCCCAAACTACAGCGTCTTACCTTTAAAAACAGCCCTTTTTTTTCATCTGTACTCCAAACAATTGAAGAACAGCTGTCATTTTAATTTTAAGAGGTATTTTTCAGACGTTTTAAGCAAAAATCCAAAGAATGGGAAGGGTTTAAACTACACATATCATCTCACCTTGTGGTGGGTGAATGAAAGTGCCCTCCTCATCTTGTATTCTGCTCCCATTCACTATCCTACTCAGAAGACTCCGACACCATCCATCACGTCAAAAATTACGCGAACATTTGTGCAGGTGATGGGGGTTTATCGGGGGTCGGAGGACATGAGTTCAGAGTCCATACTTAACATGGCATTTAGAAACAAAGACAGAGGGCTTTGGGTGTGTTTAAATACTCCACACATGCATATTGTCAGTAAAGTAAGCAAAAAATAGCTGCTCTCTCGAAAGGGCTATTATTCAATATTCAGAGTCACTTGATACTTTCCATCTCAAAGAACTCGTCTATTTATTATTTCATATGCACAGAGGACAGTAAATTGAAACCGCAGCCGCTTAAGTACAAGCTCACAACAATATAACTTTTTTCGATTTTCTTGTCCAGGTGCTCTCTCTGAGAGAAAATATATACAATATTCAAGTCTTAAAGTAGAGAATCCAACCCTTCTGTTGGGAATGAGTTCCAAAAAAGGATGAAAAAGACTTTGAAAATCTGTGATGTATGAATATGAAATAGAGCTGCAAGTGGGTTCGATCAACAGTTTATATGTTTTGCCAGAGTCAGTTCTGGTCAATGTGGTGCCATAGGTGAACACCGCTCTGTCCCTTTTTTGTGGAATTAGAAATTAGCATCTGTAAATACAGTTTTTATTGCTTTATTTACCATATTTTTCGCACTATAAAGTGCACTGTCAATGAATGGGTTATTTTTTTTTTTGTTAAAAATCATATATAAAGTGCACTGGATTATACGGTGAAGCTAAATAGTCACAATAACACGGAACAAAACACACTATTGCTCTGCTGAATCGAACCTAAAAAGACTCCAAATTCTGAAAAGTAAAATAACAATTCAAAATTATGAGATATAAAGTCAAAATTATGCAATAAAAAGTCTAA
This sequence comes from Siphamia tubifer, assembly GCA_020466265.1. Taxonomy (NCBI): domain Eukaryota; kingdom Metazoa; phylum Chordata; class Actinopteri; order Kurtiformes; family Apogonidae; genus Siphamia; species Siphamia tubifer. The sequence continues at coordinate 24,312,030 of CM035802.1, read as the reverse complement.
ATTATGCGATAAAACATCTAAATGATGCGATAAATAGTCCAACTTATGTGATAAAAAGCAAAAATGATGAGATAAAAAGTCAAAATTATGTGATAAAATGTCAAAATTCCCAGTCGTTAAGCACAACCAGAATGAATCCATATATAAAGCGCACTGTGGTTTTTGGATAAAATTAAAGTGCATCTTATAGTCTGGAAAATACAGTAGCTTAATATTCTAATTCTGTGGGACTTGGTGCCCTCCAAGACATCTGGTGTCCTAGGCGACCGCCTCGTCTAACACGTTTTTTTGGCCTTTTTTGTGATGATCTGATTTATTTTTGACAGATAAAATATAACTAGGACTCAATATGTAATCACTGAACTTGGTCAAAGTTGATACGGATGTGTAGAAAGAAGAATAAATAGAGGAAAACAGCTGCAAAGATAAATCTCTTACATGTTGACGTACATATTCTTATAGTGTTATGGGAGCATGTAAGATTAACCACCTGTCAACTTTTTATTATGTGCACATAATGTCAATAAACATTCTTGAATTAATGCCAACTATTAAATACATGTCACTTCTCTGAATCTAACATTTTAGATTATGTTTTAGGATGTACAAGCTCACAACAATATAACCCTTTTGATTTTCTTGTCCAGACTCTCTCTCTCTCTTTGAGGGAAAATATGTACAATTTTCAATCCTTAAAGTAGAGAATCCAAACCTTCTGTTGGAAATCTGTTCCAAAAAAGGATGAAAAAGACTTTCAAATCTGTGATGTATGAATATGAAACCGAAGTTACAAGTGGATTTTACCAACAGTTTAGATTTTTTGCTGCCACAGTGATGCAATCATGTCAAATATACTGTTGGAATAAAATTGTTTTTTTTTTTTGATTGTGTGATTTATTTTTGATAGATAGAGTGTAACTGGACTGGTATGTAATCACTAAACCTGGTCAAAGATGAATACTGATGTGTATATCTAGGAATAAATAGAGAAAAAACAACTCTATTCCAACAGCGTATAATGATACAGTACTACAGCTGCAACGATAAATCCATTACATATTGATATATGTATGTTTATAGTCACATCAATCTGCTAACAGTTTATATGTTCTGCTGTCACTGTGATGCAATTATGTCTAATACATTGTTGGAATGAAACATATTTTATCTCATTTCATGAAGATATTATAAAATTTTTTTTATTTAATTTTGATAAAGTATAACGAGAACTCCTTATGTAATAGGGCATTAATGACTTCAGTTTTTTTCACGTCCAGAGTCCATGATGTGATATTGACCTTTTACTTAATAGTGACCTTGAACTTTGACCTTTACTAAAATGGATCATTGCATCTGATCCACATTAGCTATATGTATATGCCCATGTCATTTCATGGTGATATCTCAAGTATTCATTGAGTTATAGCATGATATGTCTCTGCGGACACACACACACACACACACACACTCCCAACCAATGGGCGAGATTAAAAACTAAATATATGCAAAACTGAGGATACAGGAATGAAAATGATTTGCCCCATCTCTTTTCACTGCAAAAACCTATTTTTGTGACCTTGACCTTTGACCTGCATTCACAAAATTTTAATGGGATCTACAGTATTCTGGATCCTCTCACACATTTACTGAAAATGTCATGGAATTTGTTCCAGCAGTTTTTGCATAAAATTGTTAAAAGACAAATACACAGAAAAAAAAAACAATACCCCTGGGCTATAAATTAAAATACCATGATTGTATTGTCTTTTGTAGTTTAAACACTTAACAGGAAATGACTCCAACATCTATGGGCAGTGGAAATAAACATTAGTTACAGCCTTGTTCTCTTCAGTTTAAACACGTGGGTTTTTGTCATGGCTTTAAATGAAAGAGACATCCGCAGATTCACTTCAATCCCTTTTCAAATGTCACCAGGATTGTCTTCACCTTCTTTTTTTTGTACATCTGCCCAAAGGAAAAGACCCAAAATGCTTTTGTGATCAAGGCTTCATATAAGGCCGCTTTAAAATAATTTCACCACCTCTTTTCAGACTTCACCGCCGGTGCATTTTTGGGAGGCTTGGCATTTGCGGTTAACACCTGAAGGAATCTAATTAAGAAGGGGCTGGAGTATTAATCACTTCTTATGAGTTCACTGTGCACCCTGTACTTCATTTACTAAAAGTATTATGATTTTAAATAAAGCCATCATTCACTGTCAAAGCCTCAGCGTTTATGCACACTGAAGGTCTATAATCTCATAGCATTAAGACTTTTCACAGAGAGCATGGAGTGTTTTTAAGATGGAATATGCTACACCAAAGGCCAAAAAAGCTCCTTCACTCTTTATCAGGCAAGTGACCATTTGTGGTCATTTCTACACATATGACAAGACAGTGACAGCAAAAGTTCCAGTGACAATCAGAATAAAAAAAAAAAAAAAAAAAAAAAAAAGGTACATAAAGAAGAAACAGACTGTAGTACTCAATAATGTAAAAAAAAAACCCTGAAAATGCAAAAAAAAAAAAAAAAAAAATTAAATGTAATAAAACCCAATAATATTAGCCTAGCCGTGCTACACTCCTAGCAGCAGCTACTTAATAGTCTAGTTACGCTAGATTCAACTTTTGCCTAGATTTCCCTAAAACGAATGAGACGAATCACAGTGAAATATAAAGTCAGAGGGCGGGCGTAACAAAGTGACGCTGCAATGATTCAGAGAGAAACTATAGGAAACAACCGGTGGTGATTTGTTTTTATCAAAGATGAGTGAAAAATGTGAGAAAACGTCAACAATCTTTAAATTCTTTTTACAGAAGCGACAACATAATCCACCATTTTGTTTAGTCATTCTTAACTTTCTCCAGACTCCTCTGTGAACTTTCTGATGTCTAACTATGTCATCCTAAAGTTTACACTGATTGGTTGTAGCACCGTCCTCTTGAATACAGAGGATTTTAAAGACAACCTTTTAGCCCCAGCCAGCAGTTCAACTATTTATCAAAACTTTCACTTCCTCGAACAACAAAAGACTAAAAAACACAACACAACTTTCAGAAAAAGCTCATGTAACATCAGACATTTTAGGATAAAACAACTCAAAAAAGGCCTGAGAAATCCTGGAGGGACTGATTACACATATTGTTCTTGTATATATATGTACCTTTCGCTTGGTTTCATTTTTTTTTTTGGGTGACATATGGGAAAGGAACCATTCATATTAACTTTATTGACATTGATTTTCTACATGACAATAAAATATTTTGGAAAAATTTCACAAAAATAATAAAGTTTCATTATGTCCAGTAATAACAAACTACATAATATTTCTGTTAGTGCAAAACTACAAAAATATAATTATTGTGTACATCTTGACAGTTTGTTTTTTTTTAAACCCACATTCCATGTCCATATGGAACATGTTGTGGTTCATAATTATGTTTTTTAAGCAATACAAATAACAGCATCTTGAAGTAGATATATGTTACAGACTCTGTCCATTAATTATATCCAGTAGGCTGCTGGTGTGATTAAATTTGATTAGTCAGAGTGGATGCTGATTTATTCTCGACTATCCGCACCAGATGTCTGATAATCACAGTTACATGGGCTCCGCAGTCGTAATGATACAACCGACACACATGCACATGTCTTCTGCTCCTGTGTGTCGCCCAGATGTGTGATTCACCTCAGGAATTAGTGGAATCAGTCACGCAGATGCGTAAAGGCTGAAATCAAGCCAAGACGGTTTTATTTATGTAAGCCCAGATCACAAATCATATATATTCACAGTCTGTCCTTTCACCCTTGGTTCCATTAATGAAAAATTCAAGTGACGGAGAAAAGTGACGCATGTAATACATTATGTGTGTGTGCAGAAATGTATACACACTATATATATATATATATATATATATATATATATATATATATATATGAATATAAATCACAGTAGACGTGGCTGTATAAGGATCTCAGCTGAAGTCATATTATTAAGCTTTAATACTAGTGGAATCTAATAGACTTACATTCAGTTTCATTCTTGTCGAATCCATTTAATTTGGACCCTAAAGATATGACTTGATGATCCATCTTTGAGTTTTTTCCATGTTTTTTTTTATACAGACCCCAGTGGTGGTCTTTGTTTCAGAACTACACTACTGGTCCTAAGAATACACTGGAAAAACTCAGATTATTAAATGGTGATAAATAGGTAAAGAAAGGTTAAATGTGGAGAAAAATCACTTTGGAAGTTGTGATAAAATTAGTCTTTAAATAGTCTTGACGGGTCTAAAGTTAAATAGAAGAATTTGCTGAGTCTGACTTTGAATTATTAAATAAAATGGGTTTTTTTTTTGCTGTTTTTTTTTTTTTTTTTTTTTTTGGAACAGAAGCTCCCTGTAGTTGTGCTTAATATGTTTCACTAACAAGACAGTGTAATAACTTTGTTATGAGAAAACAAGATAAGATTCAACTTTACTGATCCCAAAGGAAATATTTGTGCGAGAGGTGAATAACAAACACACAATAAAAGTACAAACTGCATAAAAAAAAAAACACAAATAAAATAAAATATATATACCAATACAACATGTTGCTTCACACTGTACAGTAAACAGGAAAAGGCAGAAAAAGCAGCTCAAGACGTCACAGATTATTGGGCACATTTTGCGGGAAAGTGGCAAAGATTGGTTAAATTCAATTCAATTCAGTTTTGTTGCTAAAGTGCGAAAAAAAAAAAAACAAAAAAAAAAACCAATCTCCTTCGCCAGTGGAGGGTGGGTATAAAAAATAAAATATCATTCAAAATGCTCTACTTAAAAACACCACTTGACTATAACTCTCACCCTTCATGCTTAAATCCTCGTGCCCTTTTGTCCAAATATGGTCACTTCTGGCTCCAAAAAGCAACTATGAAGTCTTGGCTCCTCCGTCCAACATCTTGTCTAACATATGGTAGAAGTGTGTCAACCCTTAAGATCGCTAAATTAAATTTTAATGTCGTAGAGTTGCGTTTTCCTGGATGATGCAGCTGGAGTTTGTTGGTGTCTGCCAAAGTGATACTTAATAACTTTGCATAGCTCAAAATCACAAATTAGCCTCAAGGGACTGAACAGCCTGTCTATCAGTCCTCGGTACCATTAATGAAAGGGAAAAAAAAAAAAATACTTTAAGAAGAGGAAAAGAGAGACCTCAGCCAAAACCACATACAAAATATGTCTACAATCTATCCATAAAAGTAAATCAAATGCAGTTTATACTAGTTTCTGAGTCAAACATTATAGATTTAACATGAAATGGACAGTGTTTAAACTCTTACCAGTCTTTTGCACATAGATTTTACACATTATTTTAATCACACTTACATATACAGCTCCCACACTAATATACTTCCACTTGTCGTACATCAAATGAAAGTGAACAAACTAATCTTTCCAAACATATAGACCGTTCTTAAGTGTAATAGTACTGGAACACCACATACATAAATTCTTATTTTACACAAAAAGCCAAATATGAGAAATTTGGCTTATTTACGTTTGAAGGCTGTCATCTGATCGATCATCTATTGAACCGGATAAATGTGCCGTCGGTTTCCATTTAGCATACATACATATATACTCCAGTAAAGGATTTAGGTCTAAAATGCAGGTCAGATCCCCAAAGGCAAAGAAATTTCCGGAATATTTGTCCAAGCTGAGATAGATCTTGGTGATTTTTATCCATTTTCCATGGAATGTTTATTTTTATACTTTTTTGCTAAAATAGCACAATACATACACAGGTCAATTCAGTTCAGCTCAGTTTATTTCGAGCACATAAAATCATCAATAGATCAATCACAATGGTCAGCAACACATCCTTCTTAGAAAAGGAGTGGGAATAAAAACTTAGAAACTCTCACCCCATTTTTACAAACTAATAATCCATCAGCGTCTGCATTCTATGTCTTAAACTGTTTTATATCTGTTTATCCTTAACACAAAAACATCTACAATCATTTATATACACATTATTTTATAAGTCACCTCACACAATGCCATTTGTATTTATACTCACTTTATATTTACTACAAATATAGTATTTCATATGATAAATTCTCCTAGTCATGATAGTTTATATTAATTTATCACTATAAAGTCTTATTTTATACATCCTTCTACATCATTAGTGGGTAATTAATTTTCTATTGGGCCACATTAGAAAGGTTGATATTTATTAAGGGCCGGATCAATTCACCCATAGCTCTGTCTATTATCTCTTAAAAAACAGTAAATGAAACAATACAATGAAAATGTAGACTAATGAATATTCACAAAAACATTTGTGAAAATGTGTAAAACCATCTCCAAATTAACTTTACATTAAAAAAAATTAAAATAAAATTTTTTTGTGTATCTCAGTTCCTTTTCTGACTTCAATAAAGAAATACTTTGAAGTCCATATTTTGTTAAAATCTCTGCATTCTTAATCAATTGTTCTTTAATTTTTTGGTGTTAGTTGACATGAATGGGCTGAAACTGAGCAACAGACCAATTTGGTACATAAACCTTATGCTGTGTGTGGAAAAAAAACCTTCATTTAGCAGATCCTTCAAAATAAAAGCTGTATGTTATATATTTGCATTGACTTTTAATTTGCCACTGACCTCATGTGGGCCAGTCAGGGCCAACTATTGGGTCGCATGTGGTCCCCGGGCCTTATTTTGCCCAGGTCTGTTCTACATTATAACAGGAATTTCACTTATTCAAATAATATTCTGTATTTCGTTACTAGTGTTATACATCCTCTTAAATACACCAATTAAAAGTTCACAGAACATCATACAAATGAAAGACATCACAGTGAAGCACAAGTGCTTTGCAAAAATAGAAAAAGAGACAAGTTAAAAACACACAATTACAGTTAAAACACAATCCATAAAACCTCAATAAATTAAAATAAAGACAAGACACTGGTCTGTTGGTGAAGTGTGTCAGTTCATACCTGCCAAATGCAGTTTTATAAACCCTTGTTTTCACCACAAAATGAAGGCAAGGGGGGGGGGGGGGGGGTCTAAATGCATTTGCAAGTCTACAGCTTTTTATCTGTTAAACAGCAAAAGTGAGTGTTTTAGTCCAAACTACAGGGTGTTATCTTTACAGAGAGCCCATTATTTTATCTGTACTCCAAATGGTTGAAGAGCAGTTGTCATTTTAATTTACAGAGGTATTTTTTTTTAGGAGTTTAAACTAAATCATCCTAGAATGATAAGGTGTTAAGGACTTCTAAGTGTTAATTTAACTCCAAACAGAGCCAAAGTGCATTTCATAAACACAGCAGCTGGTGTTGTGTAGAATCTGCCAGAACGAAACCAATCAGTCATTTCTTTGACAACAGGAAGAAGACAAAAGGCGAGGGCTTGACTCCACACAACCCTGTGATTATTTCTGAGTGGCAGCAGACAAAGTGAAGGCTAAGTACACTCCATTCACACCACTGGAAAATAAAAGGCAAATCAAAAGAGAAAACAAATCAAGTATTTCAGTCATGACAAGTTAGTTTAGTTTTTGCATCTAGAGTTCATCCCCCAAACCTTTGGTTCGGTTAATAAAAAACAACACTGCATTATTTCGTATTTTTGATGGCGAGGACTGCATTTAGAGAACTGGGAACTCACATACAAAGGGTACGTACACCCAAAAATCTGGCCAATGCCCTTTTCCACATGTACAAAGAGTGAAATGACTAGAAATGTGTGGTCCTCTACACCAACTGTATGAACGTTTACAGTGGTTTAGAACCTTTGTTAAAACTTTAACGTGTCATTCCGCTGAAAACCACTTTTCCACTTTTGGAATCTGATGGGTCACCCCGAGTTACCAACACACGCTGCCTTTGCTGCGTGGTGTGTCACCTCCACTGGCTGTATTTACCATTCATAAAAAACAACACAGAGAAATGATCCACTCAGAAAAAGTCTGTCCACTACATGTCACAATAACATTGGCGTCACCCACGTGGGGTTAAGACCATCCCCCATTGCAGCGAATGTGAAGTAGCATTAGCATTAGCAACTACAAGAGAAGACGGCGCCACAGTAGCTGCTGCACAAACTTGAAAAAAATGTCAGAGGAAACTGGTTAATGTGCTCTCTGTGGAAATAAAACATCGTTTTTTTTCCCCTGCATGTCTTCAAAACAAGTGACGGCGCCAAACCTAGCTGGATGTTAAACACACACAGAGCCAGAGGCTGTTATTTGCATAACAAAACCGTCACAGAACAAAAACTCGCACCTCATAATTGTCTGAAGCTACTTTGTCTCAATAGCGATTAATGCGTGTTGTCACTGCTTACAGCTGTGCGCATTACCAAACAGTTGTTCGGCAGTGTTTGCAGCTGCTACGTGCAATGATAAGTTCAGGTAGAATATTGTTTAAAATTGACCCTATTTTCCTAATGAAATGTCCCTTTGTTCAGGTTATTCACATATGCTGCATTTGGATACTTTATAAAACTAAGTATTTTCATCATTTAGGGGAGGGGGGTTGCACTAAAACAAACAAAAATTTGGAGATCTCATTATTTGTAGGTTATTATACTATTATTTTAACGGTTTGACCCACTGGAGATCAAATCAGGCTGAATGTCGCCGCTGAAAGAAAATTAGTTTGAGACTCCTTCTTTGAAAAACCTGATGTATACAATTAGATACATGGAATAAACAGATAATCCACCAGGGGGAGGAATTCATTTCACCACAGGCCTTTCCAGTGACACTACAAGACTGTCATGAGCAAAGGAACTTTGATCATTTTGAAAAGGAAATGTCAATTTGTTTGATATGTTTGTCATTCAGAAATAATTAGATTTAAGCATTAAGGCCCGATGTATCAAATATGACACAAAATTGGAACTAATACATGGAAATTTATATTTTTAGTTGTTCAGAAGGACCAGTAAAGGCTCCAATGTCAAAGGACTGAACTTTTCTGTCAATGATTTAATGGTTCATTCTTTACAGGGTTAATCAGAGAGGTGACAAGACTTTTGTGGAATTAAATACTTTTGAACATCAGCCAAATCGACTCAATTTCTAACCTATAAAGACCCAGTGCTCCTTTCATGTTAGTTTCTAAAGTATTTTTTCCTCTCTATTTAACCTTTCTTCAGGGATTTACCATTTATCATCATATTATCCTCTCCATTTTGCTTTTTTTTTTTCATTGAAAAGCTGGTATTTTCCAATATTTATTTTACTTATGTACTTTAACAGTCATGCTGAGATTAAATTTGAGGGGGGAAAATGACTTTTTCAGTAAAATCTATCATTAACTGAACATAAACCAAGTGTCTACATTCACTGGGTTTTACTGGTGACTCACTGAGCCTGTTAATTTTGTCTGTTTTGTTGTCTAAACCCGTTTTATCCTCACTAGGGTCGTGGGGGTCACTGGGGGCCTAATCCAGCTACAACAGGTGAAGACGGGGTACACCTTGTATGAGTCACCAGTTCATCCCACGGCTGAACATGTGGTAATAATCAGATCTGACACGTTTACATGCACTTTAGAAATGCAACAATCAACGACCCTAGTTTAGACAAATAATAGACCAGTATATTGGCCGGTCAATATATTCGTCTATCATTAGCTTTTTACAGATCAGTGAATTGCATATTGAAAGATACAGTAATACCTCAATTTAAGAAAGACCCAACTAATGAATAATCCAAGTTATGAAAATTTTTTGTCTCTGAATAACAAATACAAATTTAAGTTATTAAACAAAAACCCCAAAACATAAATACAGTACTATACATACCGTTTGTAAATATGTATGTACTGTACACTTGTACATTCATAGTTCTAACATGCTTCCACGTTGATCGCGGCAGCGCCAGGCAGTGGGCAACAAACCCATTAACTGTGTATGTGCGACCACGGTACAAGGGCGCAGAGCTCTGCGTGCCGCTATGTAGCACTAGTCTCCTCCTCCTTATCCTAAAACCAGGGATTTTTGCTGTAAAGTTGACAGGCCAAGGTTCGTAATGTTCGTGCTCAGAAATGGTTGCATAGCAACTTGTGCCTCGCTGTGCAACACGGCGGTAGCACCGGGCTTACCATGGTCAGTGTGGAAGCACTTTCACTGTTGTTCATTTTTAAAGGGTTTAGGGGGTAGGAACGAATCAGGCCTTTTAAGGGTAAAATGCGACTCTACTTATGAAAAAATAATCATGTTACAAAACCACTTCTCATTATTAAAGAGACCCCCCAAAATGTTATAAATCCATTTTCAAGGAGAGCTCATATTTCACTAGGGGGGGTGGGTATTGACCCCTATGGTTTGTATCATGTTTATGGGTAAATCTCAACAAGTATTTGTTTTTTGTTTTTTTTGCCTGATTATTTAAAGGTTAATATCTAAAAAAAAAAAAAAAAAAAAAAAAAAAGCCACCATAAAGATCATCAGTAGCAGGTTTTAATCTGAGATAAAAGCTAATGTTCTACCTCCAACATTAAACCAGTGAGATGACCCTGACATCTCTTTGGTTATTTATGGGTGAGCAGTCAGCAGGAGTAAACATACAGGTGAATTTATCAAATTGTGAGATTAATTTCAGGCTATAAATATCACCAAAATGTCACTGTTAATGAAAGATTTTGTATGCAGGAAACACAGTAACAGAACAGAGAATTAGAGCTGACTGATGAGAAAAACGGGTGCATCTACAAGTTTACAGAATATAGAAGGAGAGAGGCAGCATTACAGGAAACATTCAGGTGTTAGAATCTTTGAAAGTCACTTAATTCTCCTCATTCAGTAAATATATATATATATATATATATATATATATATATATATATATATATATATATATATATATATATATATATATATATTTTCCCACATTTTTGGTGGGGGGGGGGTTCTGTATTTTGGTTGAGTTTGTCAATATGTTTTTTTTTGGTGAATGTTAGTGGATATTAGCATGTTTTGTATCTTTTTTTTCTCTGTATTCTTTATGTTTCTGACTTCACCCCACTTGCCTGCAGTGTCACTCACACTGGTGTATGAATATTTGGTGGTGGTCATGAACTTCTGTCAGTCTGTCCCAAGACAACTGTGGCTACAAATATAGTTTACCACCACCAGAGGGAGAATGTGAGAGTGAATGAATAATAGATCAATAATGTGAAGCACTTTGGGTGTCTTGAAAAAGCACAATAGAAATCAAATCCGTTATTGTATTTCTTCTTAGGATTCTTTCTTTTTTTCCTTGAATTAAATAATTTAATTTATATATTTAATCTGTATTTTTTTTTTAATTTTTGGTAGGATTTCTTTGAATATGGTTATGAGGAACAAAAAAACATGAAAAAACTTACAGAACAGCTATACCAAAACTAAGCATTTAAAAAAAAGGACAATTAATAGAAACTACCAAATGTGCTCTAAAAACGCATTAAAACTAACTGAATTAAGAGGGAAAAAATCACAATCAAAAGTAAACTTATATATGTAGAAAATATATCTACAGCCTGACATGCAGTAGATGTTTAATATTACCAATCTAAATGCTATTTCATTGAAATTAAATATGGATGATGCAGCTGAAGTTTGGTGGTTTCTGCCAATGAAGCCAATCACTCCTTTCGTTAGTAACAGGAATAAGAGAAAGGAGAGAATTCCACACCACGAATGGGCTCTTGATTATATTTGAGTGGCAGTTCTTGATGGCACACCAGTGGAAAAATCCCCCCCAAAAAATCAAAAGTGATATCTACAAATTTCCAAATCTCCTTTTAATCTTCTAAATCTGTATGACGGCATGGAGTGCAGAACAAATAGATCAGAATTAGAGCGGTGTAAACCTTTTATTTATTTATTGTTTGTTTTGGACAAAAAAAAAAGAATGGAAGAAAATAAGAAACTAATCAAAACAAATGCTGTGCATTCGTTACAAGTGCCCGGACTTTGGCAGACAAGAAGCGCAGTGTTACAGCCCAATGACTTCCTCATTTAAATTATAACCTGGCAGAACAACAACCCAACACACACCAGGCCACAGTCCAAGTCCAGAACAGTTCACAGAAACCTCCACTTTGGTGTTCTACTCCTTCTAACTAGACTTTACATATATAATGTCGATGCAAATTTGATTTGATTCAGCTAGAATTTCTAGTGATCACAGAGAGTGGAGGATGTCTGCCCATAAGGTGGTATTTTACATTTATCAAAAGCTGTTATGAATGTTGCATGAAGAATAGAAAGTGGGCTGCATATGGATATGGATGTGCAGTGAAAAATGTAAAAAGAAAAACTTCCAAGTACAGTGCTACAATTTCATACAATTCTAAGGGTAAGTAATTCAGTGACTTTGAGCCCTTCTTACTTTAATCACTTTAAAAAATGAAGCTGATTAGCAGTGGAGGTAGGAGGTATATAGTGCAGCATCTCTCTCTCTCGCTGCACAGCCTATTCTTTGATGTTGTTGTTTTTGCATGTTGCACCGCCCCATCATTTGAATATCACACAGAGAGGGGGCTCCTACTCGGCCACTTGCTGCGCCTTTGTTGCCGTGATTAAAGCAGGTGTCGCGCAGGGTTGTGTTTGTTAATGACAGTTTGCATTTAAATAGCTGTCACTCGTCTGTCAAGGGGGAGGGAAGGAGGGGAAAATGTTTGTTTCCGGAGCCTCCAACGTACTCAGAATGCATCTTTTTTACATAAGCTTAACCTAGCTTTGCAAATGAGGAAGCAAAGTTTTTGTAGGAGTGTACCTGTAAAGACTCTCCACTGATGTCGGCAAGTGATGAAAAGTCCAAACTTTAAGGGGAGGGGAAGTGCAAGGCAACCCAGTTGAAAGTGTTGACTTGTATTTGTTTACAGCAAGGGAGATGTGACTATTTCTTATTCATGCACATTTCATGCACACCATAGAGAATAAATAATGTGAATTTAAGTGAATAGGAGAAAAGATTTGAAAGACTGCCAGGTTGTGATCTTGTGTCAACCTTTAAACTTAATATTTACACATGTTGAGTATTTAAACTAAGGGTAATTATCTTTTTTTGTCCACTTCAGTCCAGTGCAATAAGCTGCAAACACGACATATTCACTAAAACAAATGCAGGGCCGTTTGTTTTAATAACCATTCTTTAATAATCCTGCTGCAGTTTCAAATGTTGGCTCAGTTTGAGCAAATTTTGAGTTTTAGATGTGACCTGAAATCATTCCTCCTCCATTTTTGCACAGAGACTGGGTTTTCAGTTGTACATTGTCACATACTGATGCTTCATTATGACCCGCTTGTGTCAGTTTTCCATATACTGGGTCATACAGTGGTATAAAAAAGATTTTGGAGACTTCTGTCAGCCTGCTTCAGGACAGTTGTGGCTATGTATGTAGTTTACCAACACCAGAGAGAAGTTGCGAGAAAGAATAATTTCATAGTTAATACTTTGAACGTGTTGTGGATGGTTTATTGTGTTAAATTAAATTCAATGACACAAAAACAAATACATCTGTCAGACACCTTTTATAATCAAGAATGATGTCAAATATTTCCTTCCATGGAAGTCATTGGCCTTTGTGTATGGAGACTGTTTCTCGACATCTGAACCCGCTTTATCCCCACTAGGGTGATGGGGGTCACTGGGGGCCTAATCCAGCTACAATGGGTGAAGGCGGGGTACACCCTGTATGAGTCTCCAGTTCATCTCAGGGCTGAACATATATAGACAAACAATCACTCTCACATTCACACCTATGGACAATTTAGATTAACCAATTAACCTATCAGTGCATGTGTTTGGATGGTGGGAGGAAACTGGAGTACCTGGAGAAAACCCACACAGACACGAGGAGAACATGTAAACTCCACACAGAAAGGTCTGGTGTGGGATTCTCTGTTTTTGTATTAGAAAGCTTTGACTTCTATCCCCATAAATAAGAATCCTCTGGTCACTCTGACCAAGACTTTGATGAATGATGTTAACTTTACTTAGGGAAAACTATATCCAGACTACCTTATATTTAATTCACCACAAACACAAGCGAGCCAGACAATGTGTAAAATGTAATGCATCGCTTATGTTACACCGGTCAGAATCCAATTCACTTCAAAACAAACCCACACCTTTCCGAGTTATGCCATCAGCATAACTACAACAGTAGAGCTGGTTCGTATGAGAAGCAGAGTCTTTCTTCCTTAATAACACCACAGATCTGACCCAAAGGTCTTGCTAATCCTCTGTATGGAACACTGGAAAACTGATAAGAACATACACATAAAATGTCACCATTATTTTAACCTTCATCCTACCGAGTGGGGACCCCATGCACAAAGTATTCATATGATCAACCACAGCAGTTATGTCTGATGACTTTGTTTGTCATCATGAGTGCGTGACAAAAAATGTTTTGATATAAAATACAATTGTCTTCCGCACTGTAAGTAAAATTTTTGATCGGGGTCCAATTGGATCCCAGTTGAAAATATGACGATACCAATATAAACACATGAATACTTTGTTTTTCAGAAAATTATTGCTTTAGAAAGTAGACATACAAGTTATACAGCCTCTCTTTTGTTGATATCAAGGTCTTTGTTCTGTGTTTGTGTTCTTCAAAACAGTGCTAATGCCAACCAGCCGAGACGCTTCAGCTCTGAAACTGCATGTTGGCTGTGCCTTAGATTTTTGCTAGCCTAGTTTTTTGTTTTACTAGGTGAGTCCAGACTTCCTGTTTTTAGTTCATTTCTTTCGACAAGGTTTAGTTTCAGCTTGTGTTTAATAGAGTAGGGTAGAGGTATATGGTCAGCTCCAAGGGTCCTGTATGGGGTTGGTCTGACTCATATACCGTCCTTTTTATTAATTTGGCCAACTCACCTAGGTCTTTGTTTTTCTTTTAACCTTTTCGAGTTTCTTTTTCGCTTAGGGTACAGGATGTGGTTAAAGTTAAGTAAAAACACTTAGATTTACCAATGTAAAAATAAACTTTACAATTTGAACCCTTTTCTCTCCTGTGTCCTCTCTCACATTTGTTATAGCCTTCAGTTCATAACATTGCATAAAAAAAGACAAAACGTACTGATAACATAGACCTTGTTCTTTCTGTAGACATCTGAGCATGCCCAGTACACCCTAAAATATTTTATGACACTATAAACAGACGCAAACTCATAGAAGCACTAAATAACCTTAACACATTAGAAACTATTTAACACCCACTAAATCAGGGGTGCTCAATCCTGGTCCTCGAGAGCTACTATCCTGTATGGTTTAGATGTATCCCCCTTTCAAACACACCTGATTCAAATGACAAACCTCTCATCAAGCTCTGCAGAAACCTGATAATGACTGTCAGGTGTGTTGGAAGAGGGATACATCTAAAACATGAAAGTTAGAAGCTCTCAAGGACCAGGATTGAGCACCCCTGCTGTAAATGATACTCATACTCAATACAGACAAGTCACTGACCCTCAATTAGACAAAGTCTTTGGGAAAATTCCTCTGATATTGGGTGAGGTTGCTGAAGAAATAAAATTGAACAGGACTGATACTGGAGCGCGATGTAAGGAATTATGTGAGTTAATCCACCTAACAACCAAACATTTTGACTTGTCTACTTGCAACTTTGACATAACTGAACAACAAAATCTCTATGAGAAAACAATGGTGGGTTCATCAAATTGATTACCACGATTGTCCATGACCTTATTTAGCTGACCCACAGCAAATACGGGGACGTAATAGACAAGAAAATGCAATGGTGACTAGAAAAAAAAAACAGACTGAAAAATATGACCCAAGAATCATATAGAGATATATACACAACACCGGGAGAGAATAAATAAAACATTTATGCACTTCTAAACATTCAAAATACACAAAACATGTATTTAAGAGCTAAAAAGAGGAGGGGGGGGGTTTGCATAATATGTCTCCTTTAAGCCATTATTTAAATACCAACCTGTGTCAGGAGGTCATAAAATGGAGTTAAGAATGTGCAACACATGTTTTCCACATTTCGTCAGTAGAAAACATAATCCAACATTGCTGTGAGAAACATTTACATACTTGCTTTTAAAGTGTACACAGGTTCCAATCAACACTGGGAATTAACCTGGCTTTTGAGCAGGAAAATGCTTTGATATGTTCACTGCCTCGGTGTAAAAACAACAGTGTTGAAAGAGGTGAGTGAACTAAAACGTGTACACCCAAGTCTAGGATCGACACAAAAAAAAACAACCTGGGCCCACGTCTTGTCTTCTTTTATTATGAGCCGGGAAGAATATATCCAGGATATGCATTTCCAAGTGACATACATTTCTGTATTGTACATTACATTCGTAAGCCCCAAAAGTTTGCGTGCTGGTGTATATGTGTCATGTTTCCTAAAGTTTTGCTGCATTTTAAATCAGTGCCTGAAAACAGAACGTGGCCCACAGAGACTGCTTCGTGGCACATTGTAGCATCCTTTTAGAGGAAAGTGACAACTAGGAGGCAAACATGACATTTTCTATAAAGCAGGTATTGTTCCTGGGTTAAAGAATGTGTTGCTTTACAGGATTTTTGAACATGGTTGTGTCAAGAAAATTAAGAGAAAATGACAACTAAGGAAAAAACATACATGCCTTTGTGTGGGATTAACTTTCATCAAGTCAAGACTAGTGTGTTGGACCCATGTGTCAAGAACAATTGTATTGCCCTTGAAAAACAAATTCCTCCTTACAATAATGGCCACTAAATTGCTCCGTTTCATTGTTTAGCTGCCCTTGGTGGGTCAGCAACAGAGTCTTTTATTCACAAGCCACTTTTCATCATAACAAAGTTGGTAAAACAAAGTAGAGGGGGGAAATTGCCTTCTGGAAGTAATTAACCATAATCACGCTGCTCTGAAGCTATTGGTGGCATTAGCTTACCTTCAGTCTTAATCACTGTTTGTTTATAAGCACCCAAGGGGTCTTAAAATATTAAATATAAGCAAAGGACTGGAACTTCAGAGGTAGTTTAATGGACATGTATAGAACACAGGGTCTTCAAAAAGCTTTTGTTGGAAGTGAGTGCAATTTTACCAGCATTAGAGTTGCTAAATTCAACAGCAGCAGCAGCTCAGTAGCACTAGCCGTGTCAAAAGAAATGGTGTTTGCCCTCTCATGCATGCTTCCTGGGGTTGTCAGTTGCACACCACCAAAATAAAATTAAATTAGATGGATGCATCCAAGTTCCTTATGTGTGGATGTCCAAATATGTATCTAGTCCAAATCTAATTCTGTTTATTAGCACTGAGGAACGGGGTTGCTCATTACAGTCACCTATTGATCGCCTTATCCTGGGAGGAGGGAGATTAGCGGTCAACTTTCAACACCTCAATCAATAATCATCTCCCTAATTGGGTATTAGCAACGAGAAAGTAGACTCACTTGTCACACAAATAAGAAGAAGAGGGCTATGACTCAAAGAAAGCCAAGTTATAGGTGATATTTATGCCTTTGGAATTAGGCTGAAGGCTGTTAAGAGTGCACTGCTTTTGCCATTGGTGGAATATCATAATCCATGACTTACTGAATAATCCTTTTGGAAAGGAGCCTGTGTTGTTCAAACCTTTGTGCAAATAGATCTGTCGGTGAAAATATTTTTGCCTCGAAGAAACAAGGCAGATCAGGTGTGGTTGTAGCGGGTCTTCAACACCTGTGTCATACGTATTGTTTGAGCTGTCCCCACATTTGCCCAAAATACATGCACTCATTAAAGTTTATTCAAGAAGCTCACAACCAAACCCACTGCCACTGTTATATGTTGTGTGGGTAAGTTATGGAAGTTTTTAGTTCAGGGTTCCTACAGGTTTTTACATGTTAAGTTTAAGGTATATACCCCCCCTCAATGGAAAAGGGGTACAGGGGTAATAAAAGTCCAAATTGTAATAAATATGGTATTTCATTTTGTAATAGAGTTAAGTTGTCATAACTGTTGTATTGTATAAAGTTTGAGTTTGTCGCAATGTGTAATGGTCACGCATATGGGAAAAAAAATACATTTGTCAGTGCATCGCACTTCTCTGATTCAACGCAGATATTAGTAAAAAATATCTGCATATTCCAGGAGAACAGGACAACTATAGCAGCAGAAATGGTTCTTTACTTGTGGTTACAGCTGTGGTTTTTAGTTACGTAACAACTGGCGGAGCGAACTGATGACGCAGGCGAGTGTTGAAGGGGTGTCCCAATTCATAGGGGTAAATTTTCAAGCCCTAGCCCTTATGGCTCCATTTGAAGGGATAAGGGGTGAAATGAGATTCAGCCATAGTCTCCAAAATGGTATCATGACATTTGACCTTGAGTAACCTTGAAAGGTCAAACCCATAGTCCCACATTTTGAGAATGAGATGTCCTTTAAGAGCTAAAATATTTGCAAAGGAGCAGGGTTGGTTGTGCCGACTGGAAATGGGGTTTTCAGACTCAACTGTAATTTAACTCACTGGCTGCCACTATAGACATTAATCATGTCTTTAAATTGGAGGGGCTGAGGGGTGATCTGGCAGAGCTCATCAGTGAAAATCAAGCTTGTGATCATCACTGACGATATACAAAAAGTGCAGCAGTAAGTGGTAAAATGAGAGAGAAGATGAAGAAAGAAATGACACTGGAAAGTTAAGACATTGTTATGAAAGGCTAACCATATCCTATATTTACATCATGTTGACTACGTTTCCATTCCTGGAGTTGTTTGTGTGATCAGTAAAACCTAAAACTGCTTCTGATCAAGTCCTGATCAATTTTAAAAAGGAGCAAATAGGGTAGATTTTGGGGGGAACTAAACAAAGTAGTCTGACATGTCACTGTTTCTAAAACAGGGCATTTGTCTGGACTACTTTTTTTATGTAAAAAGGCAAATATTGAGCATATCCCCACTTCTCCAGGGACCACTACACCCCTGATTACAACACACCCTAAAACTGTCAACCAATGTTAAACTGGTGGATGAGCACAGGGGTTAGAAACTAGTACATTTTGTCTGAGAAATTAAAGTGTCACTGACATGATGTACATATTTTGAAAGCTCATCATGTCTAAAGTCAATTCATACATACATCACTAACGACAACAAATTTAATATTTAATCCACAAAGGGATTCAAACTGGCCGCCTAAAAATTTGACCTACTTATTCCCGGGAAGCCTGAACTTTGACCTGTGATATACAAAACAAAAAATATAGCCGGTGGAGAAAAATTTACTATTTCTTTGGCTCTTTTTTTCCAGTTTTGTATAGAATGTGGATGTTGACAGCTTTCTTATGCATCATGTAGAATCACAGAAAGTTTGTAAAGCTTAAACTGATGATATAACAAATCATTAAGGGATTAAAAAAAACATTATTTGGTATTTTGATTCTACTGCAGCTCAAGGTCAGTGACACTCAAGCCTCTCTTTGATTGACTTCAAAACTGCGTGAAAAGCCTTTGCATTCTTTCGGTGCACATGGCATTTATCTGTAATTGATTTGTCTCAGCAACAGTGAATGCCATACTCCATGAGTGCGTTCGTCGACTCTCCCTGCATGCCGTGCTTCCCATCTGGCTTCCCATCCAATCAGAAAAAGATTCAAAGGAAGCACAGCTTCTCACTTCATTGAGATAATTGAAACAAATGCCCATTTGAAACAAAGAGTGGCTGCTTAATTTACAGACAAAGTGAATCTAAAGCATTTTTGGAGACAACAAGTCTCAATCAGTATGTACCATTTGTGACTGCTTGCAACCTAGCTCCTCTAAAGAAGTCAGTTTGGAAGCAGGACTGGGTATAATGAAACAGATGAAGATTTTCTCGCTTCTTGAGGAGTTGACAAATAAACAGAAAACAGAGAACGGAATACATTAGTTTTAATTAGCCTTGTCTACCAAATTTTGGAAAATGAGCACATGGTCTCACAATCAAAAAATGTGCCCTGTGTCTAAGAAACATGGAAATAAAAACATGTTCATATTAGAGTTAAACTAAAAAACCTCGAATGAATGTGACTCACAAACCCAAGGTAACAAGCTGCAGTTTGACACCGACTACAATAAATACATGGGTAACACTTTATAATACCTACACACAATTCACTATGTAGTAACCACATATTACCTATTTGTTAACGTTTGTTCAGCATGTATTAACCATCTGTTACCTATTTGTTTATGTTTTGTTCATACACAATTTATCATAAACGAAGCATTCGTTGATGATTCACTGTGTGAACAATTGCTTGATGATTGTGTATAACCAACACATTTATAAACATTAACAAATAGGTTAATGGTTAATACATCATGAACAAACCATTTACACATGGGTAACACAGAGTGGAATGTGTGTAGGTATTAAATGGTAAATAGTCTACACTTATATAGAACTTTTCCACCTTCACGGTGCTCAAAGCGCTTTACATTAGCCTCAGATTCACCCATTCACACACACACACACACACCAGTAGGTTTCTCATGTTCTATCAGTCCTACGAGGGACCTAAGTCAGGGTTCAGTGTCTTGCCCAAAGACACTTTGACATGTGGACAGCCAGAGCCGGGACCCTAACCGCCAACCCTTCAGTCATTGGACGACTCACTCTACCAACTGAGCCACAGCCGCCCCACTGGTATAAAGTGTTACCAATAAATGTTTTATTACAGTGATTCGAGTGGGTTTCAACACGTTTTTAAGAGGAACTCTATCTGAAACTGAATTGGTAAAAGTAAATGATCTGACCTTGGCTTTAGCCGTAGCTGAAAATCACTGGCTGTAAAATGATCTGCATAAAACACTACATTTGCAGCATTTCACACCAGTTATGAAATGAACAGTGGTTTCCAATAAAAAAGGACATACCCCCCAGTTTGTGAATAAATATCAGCTTCCATATGGAGAAGAGGAATATAAACTAAAGAGCAGCTGCAGGCAGTGTCTTTGTTAAAGTTTTCTTATCCATGTTTTTCTATTCCTCATTGTTTTTTTGACATTGCAATTAAATGGCTACACTTTTCTCCTCCAGCCTTGAGATGTTTTGTTCTCCCCAGCCATCTCCATTCTTCCTAACATTGCACATTAGAAATCTGCTATCAAGTAATTGTTTGATACAGGGGAAAATATACTCATGTCTGCATGAATAGAGTTCTGCCCATTTCCTTGTAGATTTCCTCGAACTGCTTTATGTTCACTTCACCTGCACCGGGAAGGTTTTCTAGGGAAACAAAAAGACAGACACTACAGGAAAAGGGGGGCACTTATGAGGAGTAGCGGTCCATGCTTTGGTCTCGGGGAGCTGATGGTAAGGGGAACCGCAGCACCCCTTCCCCTCTGACGGTTCATGCAGCTCCCAGAGGAGTGCTGGTAAACACTGAACGTCAACCCCCGAAGCCAATTAGCCTGCGAGATCAGCCCAGTGAGAGGCCCGTTTGGAAAGGGGAGGGGGACTTAATTCAAAGAGCAGACTGTGGAAGAGTTCAGCTATCCTAATCGTTAAAAGAGCTCAAGACCCAGGGGTACTATTCATGCTTTCAAGAAAAATAACGGAGTTTTATTGTTTGTTAAAAAAGTAGCAAAATAATACTCTATGGTGATTTTATATAATTATGAAAAACAGCACCGAGAGAGAAAGCGAAACAGAGAGAGAGACAGAGAGAGAGAGAAATCTACTAAGAGGTTGTTCGTCCATGACCCTAAAAGTTCGATCCACCCACAAACTGAGCCTCCATCCACGAAATAACAAACAAACGTGGTTGTAATTTTCAGACGCGATTGGAGAAATTGAATTTCATCTGTACTGTCTATCAAAAGCACGGAAACTGCTCACCAAGTGTGGGAAACCAGAGGTGTAAAAAAAAAAAAAAGAAGCATGTGAATCACAAAACAGTTAATTAGAATCACGTAGTATCCAGGCAACAGCAGAAGGGTGCAGAGTGGAATTAGCTATTTATCGGGGTGCCTTCTTGCTCCTGTTGGTTCTCCATTTGACCTCTGACCCGGACACTTATTCTGTGCTCATCATCTTTTACTGCCAGATACTGACACCGTGATGCTACAGCGAAAAGTGTTGCGTGGGCAAATGTATGTGAACAACTTGACAAGATATGACAATAGGGCTTTTTTTTTCTCTTGCATTTGCACTTTTATTTAATTTTTTTTTTTCTCAATAAGTTTATTTATTCATGGCAGAAGAAGAAGAATTAATAGTACAACTGGCAAAATACATAATAAAGAAAAATGGTCAAATACAATACAACGCCAAGGATTTCAATTTATTATTAATTTATCCCATGCAGTTATTTGGCCACCTAAAACTGTGAGCATATGCACACTTTATTTACAGATACTGTTACTATCCACCTCATTACATTTAAAATAGACTTGCTTCTGTGCTGTAGTTTGTCTTCGTGCTTCAGCTTCAATTAAATATTTCCATTGTGTGTTTTGTTTCCTATATGTATCTAGGTCTATCGCAGCTGTTACAAACCACTGCAGGTGTATTGATTCTGACAAAAGTAGGAAATAATATGTGCCGGAGTTACACCTAAATCATCCAGATGACACACTTGAGCTATGTGTGCAATGTGCTCCATCCCACAATGCATTGGTCAGGGGTTAGCGCTGTCTCCTCCCACACAGTGTCTCTCTCTCTCAACACACCACATATTGACATTTGGCCAGAACATCACATATAACTGCACAGCAAAGCCCTCCAATGCTAATGTATGTATGCATTTATTTAATTCATTAGTTATTATGCAATTTAACCCAAAAAAAAGTTTTCCACCAGAAACTTTACTCCAATTTTTTCCTGAAAAAAAGTTCAGAGTACAGGGATAGGACTTTTCAGATCCCTGGAATTATTTGGGGGCAGGGTGGTGTGATGAACGGTGATTGGTGGAGGCAGAGAAGCGTATGTGGATGTAGGTGTATGCGTCAGTGTATAGTATATGTACATGCAGGGCCAGCGTTAGGCAAAGGCAGACTAGGCGGTCGCCCTGGGGGCGACAAAATCCCACAGAATTCGACTTAATTTAGACTTTTTGTTGCGTAATTTGCACTTTTTATTTAATAATTTTTATTGCGTAATTTCGACTTTATCTCATCATTTTGACTTTTTGTCGCATAATTTTGACATTTTATTCCAGAATTTGGACTCCTAAAAGTTTAATTTAGCAGAATAGAGTGTGTTTTGATCTGTGTTACAACTCAACAAGGTTGAGCGTTATTGTGACTGTTCAGCTTCGATTAATGTTCTTTATATTGGTGGCAGTCAGGAAGCTTTTATCATCCTATATTTGGAATGAATAAATACAAAAAAATAATGAAAAAGCACATTCATACACAATGCCAGTGTGTGGCTGCAAACGCATTCATTCAGTTTCAATGACTTCTAGTTTATTTGAGTTTTGATCATCTTCGAAAAACAGAAGAAACAAGAAATTGATGGATGATAACGTCCTTTTGTCCATCCAATTATGCTCTGGATAAGAAAGAAAGAAATTCAGTGGAGAACTGAGCATGATTTGGATATATTTCCAGGAACTTAGAGGTGCAGTGGAAGTGCAAACCACACAGAATGCCAGGATTTTTTTTCTTTTACCGAGTAAAACAAATACCTGGTAATGTTGGGTGAAAAGGCGACAGATTTGGTCTGTGTTCCTTCTATACCTGTACCTTCTGATATACCCCATGGAAAAAAACAAACATAAGTCAGTGCAGATAAGTGATATTTATGTGATCTATGATACGAGTTGTTTTTGGCGGCTTGTTTTAATTCAAACTTCAGTCTAGTTTTTATATCAAGCTGCTATTTTAGTTGTATTAGTTTTAGTCACAGACATACTGTACCCTTTTTAGTCTAGTCTAGCATTAGTCGCCAAAAAGTCTAACTATTCCATAAGTATTTTCGTTTAGTTTTAGTAAAAGAAATAAAATAAAAGAAGGCATTTTTCTCCCTAGTTATTAATGCAATTTTATTTAATCTAGTTAATATAGTACAAGTAGCTGATGGACTAGCATTATCTTTCAGTCAAAGCCATTTCACAAAAAGGTTCAAAAAGGTTCCTATTGTCACTGTATAAACTCAAAAGTACTGTATATTCAATCGTGGTTTAAAATTTAAACTTAAAAAAAAATATGTCAGTTTATAGTTAATATTGTATTGAATAAACTCATATGTATTTAAGTCTGACACAGATCAGTGGACTGAACTTCTCATCTCACATGACACCTGTTACTAACACCAAACTGGCCGTTACCTCCACATATTTCACCTCGCTCTCTGAGTGGGAGGTGATGAAGTATTAAAAAGGTGAAAATAACCACCAGTCTGGTCATGTTGAAACTGCAGAGATCTTCACTCTAAACAGGACACACAACACACACACACACACACAAAGCATGTAATACACTAACCAGTGCAAAAATAAAACAACACCAATTCATTCACCCCACAATAACTACTCAGTGCCACTCATAAAACATTGTACAACATTCTCAACACCCTGTAAAACAAAAGTCTGAATTTCTTTTGAAAATATTTTCTATTATTTTCAGTCAATTGAAACCTTGGCAAATCATTCCCTGTAACCATGGCTCTAAAATGGACTGTTCTCTGTTGCCCATTTATTCTGTTTAAAGGCAGGACACACTTTGTTTCATATGTTTGTCTTGTACAACACACACACACACACACACATTTCTAAAATATTACATAGTGATATTACATTTTCATTGTTGTCCATTGTCGTGCCAGTCAAGCCTTGGGTTAATGTGTTGGTAGATCACTAACGACTATCGTTGCGGTCTGTGGTATGGTTGGTTAACAAGCTGAAGGAATACATAATATTCCCACCTATTGTTGCAGAGGCAACACGAGGTCAACAATAAATCACTTACTGGGGCAAAGACAACGGTCCAATTAAATGTGAACGTAAAAAAAGGAAGTCCAAAGGCTGTTAACGAAGCATCAGTACTGTATGTGAGAACTGGTTTTCGCATCACAGCAAGAAGGCTTCAGGTTTGATCCCCATGTTTTTGTGTGTTCTCTGTCTGATCCTGCATGTTGCCATCATCAGACACATGTATGCCAGAGTAGTGGACATAGGTCACATGAAGAGCTCAGAATACTCATAACCTTCCCATTATCCAGGGGCACTTTTTATGTAAACATTGCACTTCATGTAAAAGAAACATTTTGAAATTAAATAAGGTCAGATTTTCAAACGTTAACTTATACATGATCTTTAAAATTCTAACCACCATCGAAAATTACAAGACGAGCATCTGTGTTTTTGATCCATAACCTATTAAGGCATAAATCATGTAGGTTTTTTTTGCATCAAAAAACCTGACCAATAGATCATGTATAGGGTTAAAAAAATTTAAAATTAATATTTGAAATCTATGGTTAAGGGGTGACTACAAAAAGACAGATGTAACTCAAATATACCTGTGTGTTGCAGGGGAAGTGGAAAAAGTACACGTGTAATTACATAAAAGTTTCCTGTACATAGATATGCTTTCATATAAGCAATGCTTCAAACAATGTCATATCTGACGTTAAATTCTGTGAAAAAAATTGTACGTACAGTCTTCAAATAGCAACCAACCCTGGACCCTGTTTCCATGACGATAAACCTTATGAACTCATCACTTGGTAATATAGGTACTAAACAGTGAGTGTACAGGAAATAACGTGCACTAATATAATTAATATGTGTTAAGAGTTTAAATATAGTTTCTGTATAATTGAGACGTAGATTTTCTGGTCAATTGGTGACGAGGTGAAGGATGAGACTATTATCTGTGAATGTGTTTTTATGTTTACGGCACCGCATTGGAGTTTCATCCTGTTTTTTAAGTATGTATGTTTTTGATTTTTTAAACATTTGAATAAAATCCACCTGTTAGGTGTTGTATTTACAAAAATCCAAATGGAGGGAACATTGAGTAAATCCAAACCAATGTAATAATAATGAGGTCATTTCAAATTTAGAAACTATATTATACTCAGGGTTGCATAGTTTCTTTTTTTTTCTCTCAATGTTGACGTGCATTGAGATCAGAACCTTGAAGGACACATTTGAAGACACAAGAACAAAGGTCAAGGTCACAATAAAGGAAGTATGGATGGATTGGATTATCGACTTATAGAGACTTTCGATGATCACCAAGATGCCCTTCTTTCAATTCTACATCTCGTGTGTATAGACTTTGACCTATTAATCCAAGAGGTCAAAGGGTCACTCGGTCAATACCTGAAATATTCCAATGGTCTATAACGGGAAAACAAGTGGAGATAGAGGCTTATTTACTATTATTGACAAATAGGAAACCTGGCATGGGTTTCAAAATGTGACCTTGAAAGGTCACAATTAAGGTCACATGATTTTAAATGGTTTTAACTCCAAAAAAGAATGGTGATAGATACTCAATTACTATTGTTGACAGATACATGTAGGCTCCAACATGGCATCATGACCTTTGACCTTGAAAGCTCAAATGCATAGTGTAACATTATGAGTGGGAGATGTCCATTAAGAGCTAAAATATTTATAAGGGGTGGGGTTTGTTGTGCCTGGCACCACTTTTTTGTTACATTCAAGGTAAAAGAAAATCTCACATTTATTTATTTTTCAACCTTGTTTTTAGAGGGGCTTTTTTATTATAATATAATATTATACTGTAGTATAATATATATAATATTATATAATATTGACTATATTCTCAGTCAATATTCTCTTCTCATTCACCTGGTAGTGAATGAGTTAAGTTGGCGCACACTCCACCATATTGTGTGCCTATTTCCGGTCCGTTTTTCATGCCTCCACAGTAAATACATCAAAATCACGGCTTCAATAGACGCCATGTTTCTTGAACCCTCGGCAATGCGACTCATTACCGCCCCCTAGGGGCCCAAACCCAAAATCCATAAACGGACAGAGGTATAAATACGAGATAAAGTGAAAATGATGTGATAAAAAGTCAAAATTATTCAATGAAAAGTTAAAATTATATGATTAAACGCCAAAATTATGCAACAAAAAGCCAAGAGTATGATAAAAACTTAATTATATGATAAAAACTCAAAATTATGAGAAGTAAAAATTATGAGTTGAAAAGTAAAAATTACGAATTGAAAAGTAAAAATTAAGGGTTAAAAAGTAAAAAAAAAAAAAAAATTATGAGTTAAGTGAAAATTATTCAATAAAAAGTAAAAAAAAAAAAAAAAAAAGTGCATCAAATATATTATTTCTGGTCCACTTTCCATGCCTGCACAGTAAATACATCAAAATCACAGCTTCAATAAACGCCATCTTTCTTGAACCCTCGGTGACTCGCTACCGCCCCCTAGAGGATTTCAAACACAACATCCATAATACGGACAGAGGCATAAATACCAGCTCTGGGAGCAGCGTCAGGAACGAAAAGATGAATTTCATTCGGTTCCGGACGTATAAATTAGGCTTTAAGTGGAGTTGACTGGACTACTCGAGGATACGTTGGAGGCTGTGGTTCATGCTCATTGTTGACTTGCCTCGAGCACTATCCTGATGCTAGATGTCATTATACAAAAGTTTCAGGCAGATCCACAAACACACTCAAATGATGCTGAAAGGACCCATCCAGTGAAGCAGGGTTTTTTGTTGTTTTTTTTTTTTTTTCTTATCCTCCGTGTCATGATAGTTGATTGTGGACTTTCTGCTCGACACAGGCCATAAACCTTCACAGACACAAGCAGACTAACAAGACTTAAGCATGTCTGTTCCTCAACACCACACCACACCACCAGCTCCTCTCTCCCTTTTCTCCGCTTCTCCCTTTTGCCTCGGAAAATGAGAAGAGCTTCTCAAAATATGTGACTCTCTAACAGTAGCCTGTGTGTCCCCAAGGATAGTGAGCTAGCACGGTCTGCCAGTCTATCACACAGGAGCACACTGCTTTTGTGACAAACTGGCAGACTAACATCTTTCATTCCTGTAGCTCCTCTGTGCTCTTCTTCTTCTTCGTGCTAGACAATCCTCACAATAACCTCAGCGGTGAGTGCTTGACTACACAGTGTTTCCCCCATTGCTTTTCTGTTGATTCAGTGCAGTGCACCAGTGGATATCAGCTCTTAAACATTCCACATTCATTAAAGAATGTTTTGAATGCGGCAGAAAGCTGTCAAAACATCACAAAAGGTCACAATGCAGATTTAATTACTTTTGTATTGTAGGCCATGTATGTGCTCAACACTGGGAAACAACAAATATAAGCCCTCCCCACCACCGCCACCACACCATAGATCATTAGCTCGCGGCAGAAAAGTCATTCTGTCAGAGGAAGTTAGTCAGTGCATGTTCATATGGAACTAGATTGCAAATATAATTAAGGTAATACTGCCTACATGATGTTCTTTACACAAATAATAAGGCTTTGATTTTGTTCCAAGGAAATGTAACCTGTCATTGAAGGAGGCAGAAATTCTTTTGCCTTTTCTCAAGGTGGAGGAAGTGGAGTGGATGACGGAAACACACAAAAACAGTACTTTACCAAGTGAGACCGAGTACACATCCTGATTCAAGTGTTTACATTACAATGTGTCCATGTGGCTTTGACATAAAAGAGAGGAATAAACAACACTAATTTCATATGATTTTGCCGCCCATGAACTGTGGAATGCATCTGGACAAGGGTGGGCATAATTTGAAGTCAAGTATGGGGGGGGAGTACATACACACCAGTGATGCGGTCGATGTATAAACGACTCACAACCGACCGCTTTTTTTTTTTTTTTTTAAACTAACCCACCCGCAGCTTGGACCACAAGAAATATATTTGTAAAGGATGGACCCCACCCACTTATCGACCCGCATTTAAAAAAAACATTTTTTTTTTAAATAGTCAATGGTCTTCATGAACATCACATGACCTTACTCGCATACCTGCATTTATTTCCGTATTCCGATGTCATTACTTTCGCACAGCATCTAAACCAGGGGTAGACAACCTGTAATACCCAAAGAGACATTTGAACCTGGTTTCTATGGAAAACAAAACACTGGGAGTTGTTCATCATCTTTAAACATCTCACTGAGTGTGTCCCAAACCTTACTTTTTTGTTTATATTTCCACAGCTTCCACTCTCCCAACTTGACTTTCTCTCTTGCTCCCTCCATACTGTAGGACACTGACGATGTTGTAGATCACCTTCACAGATATTCAGTTAATAAAGCGTATTTAACAGGTTATTTTAACGTTTATCTCAAATGACCTGACTGACCACAACCCCAAAATCATTAAAATTATTTCTCAATGATCTGCAACTGCGGTTGACCGCGGGCACCCGCTCACTTTGGGTCAGCCGACGCATCACTGATACACATGTATCCAACAACAGAACCAGGGCAGCTGCGCAAAAGTAACCAACAGAGCAACTTACATTAATTATATTACATTAACCATGAATGGTGAAAGCGGGCTCTGTTTTTTTGTTAATTAAGCCTTTGCTTGTGCAGCAGTGGCTCTCCGGAGCTTGTGATGAAGCAAACATGGGTAAAGACAACTATATACATAAGAACATATCTGGATAATGGCTGAAGTGTGCTGAAAACCAACTACCAAGTAAGTATGGTAAAGGTTGTGGATTGTTTTAAATACAGTCAATAGAGTGAGTTATTTTATGTCATTTTTGCAGTGTATTAAATCTTTATACCATTTGTATATAGTTGATGTGAGGCTTGTATTGGGAGTGTATGTTATACTAGATGTGTGTTCATGGACTAAATCCTTTACTAAGCCATTTATTGTTGTGCACTGTTTGCATCGGTACAGTGGTGGAGCAGGAAAAAGCTGATTTTTGTAGGATATCCAGTCTCAGTTCTTTGCATAGAAATCACTACATCAGGGCTGGTATCATGCGGTTCAGTAACAACGACTGATGTTATCTTAGTAATACAGGTAACATCAACACATGACTGTTACAAATGATAGACTCCCACATAAACAACACACCTTGAGTTCAAACATCCAACAAACTACAATGATCTTACTAGTTCCTTGCAAGTCAAACAAATAAGAAAAAAAGAAACAAAAACATGTTCATGAAAAGAAAATATGCCTTTATTTGCATATTAAAAAAGTAGTGGGAGGAAGAAACGGACGTTTGGTG
Source organism: Siphamia tubifer (assembly GCA_020466265.1). Classification (NCBI taxonomy): domain Eukaryota; kingdom Metazoa; phylum Chordata; class Actinopteri; order Kurtiformes; family Apogonidae; genus Siphamia; species Siphamia tubifer. The sequence continues at coordinate 24,281,880 of CM035802.1, read as the reverse complement.
GGGTGTAGATCCGAGGACAATTGCCTTTGAAGACTTTCGTCATGGGGGGCACGGACCGTGCGCGATGTCAGGGTGGGCGGTGTCATGGGTCATGGACATTTTTTCTGGGTCTTTTTTTTCTGCAAGTTCGGGGGGGTTCACTTTCTTTGGGCTCGTGGCGGGTGCGTGCTGCGGTGGGGTTTAGGTGGGCGGGCTCAGGGGGCAGCAGTGCCCTTTACTCCTTTACGCGTGTATGGTTAGAACTGTATGATGAGTGAGGGTCAAAGGCTCATGAAAAGCATCATGGGTATCTCACCCATAGCCAATGGGATGCTACATACATGACATGTTTATATACATTATGTAGTTACGTACAGTAAAGTACATAGGATATATGACTCAGGGTTTTGGTTTTCTTTCGTAAATTGAATTTTCTTTTTGTATTTCATAAATTGAGGTAAAGGTTTTTCATTACTTGGATTATTCGCTAGCTGGGTCTTTCGTAAGTAGAGGTACCATTGTGTGTTTGTGTTATATATATATATATATATATATATATATATATATATATATTAGTAGTAGTTGTAGTAGTAAATTAAAAAAATATAATGTATCGTTATTATTTATAACATATATAATAACATAATACAAATGGGAAAAACCAATAACAGTGTTGTGTTCATACTAAGCTAATGATTCAGTGTTCAATAATGCATTGTATGCTAATAGTTTTTATTCAGTAACATTTTTCACAGCAAATCCGTTTGTGTTGTAATGTTTATAAACGGTGACAGTTTAGTTGTTTATGAACATAATTTCAGAGAGGATTGTTTTCCAGAGGAGAGGCTAGCGTACAAGTTGTATTATACAGGTGAGCACCCTGGCCATCCTTAAATCCTTTAGAGGCAGTATCCATTACAGGATCCATAAGAGGTGGTGGGTAAGAGTCAGAGAGCATGGAAGGGCTGCTTCACTGCACACCACACAACCCTCCTCTTTACACTCTAACTGGCAATTGTTAAATTCACACTTGTGTCAGTCTTCTTCACAATTTGGAGCCCTGTCAGGTATCTCCTTGTGGACAAAACTTCCCTGTTATTGATGTCGGAAAAATAAAGGAGCAAAGTAATTCTGCAATCTGATGGCATTGCATTCTGTTTTGTCCCTCTTATTTTTTATTTTTTTTTATTGCACAGTTGCCTAAAAGATTCATGAGGGAACTTGCATTCAAACAAGCTTAATATCCACCCTGTTTCATACGAGTAACAAAAACAGTCCAGCAGAAGGAAGTGAATCATGGTGCCCTTGTGACTTGGAAGTGCCCAGATATGCAAATGTGTGTGTCGGTGCAATAGATTATTCAAATGCATGGATGCTTTGCCTTTGGGGTCGCCCCGCTGCTGAGCTGTGGTCACTCGCCGTACGTAATTTCCCCCTCCTCCTCCTCCTCCTCCTCCTCATCCCCTTCATTGCTGCGTTTCCTCTCTAGAATGAGGGGATACAGAGACTTGTTTTTAGAAGCACGGGTGACACACGGGTGACACAAAGTGACACATCCTATCCAGCGGCCTCACGAAACGCCGCCCACACAAATGAAGCTGGAACGAATGAATGAGCAGTTAACTGGAATTTGACTGAATTTATTGTCCACTCTGAAATACAAAATATTATACAACTCAGACGGGATACGTTTGACAGGGGGGTGTAGAGTAATGTCAGTGTATCACATGACCGCTGTAAAATAAATATCCAATTCGCACAGGATAAGAAATCTGACATGGGAGGAGTAACGTGCTTACACTCTGCTGTCATATCTTCATTACCATGGACGTCCCATGTCACATTCATTTAGATATAATAGAGTACACATTACTTTAACATCGTTTTTGGAAGTTACACTTGTTTTTTTTGTGAAAGTCGAATAAGAAGAAGTGCTAAAGCCTTTGTTTTAAAGAAAGATGTATTTGCCGTTTTGCAAATGAGACTTTCTGTAATTATTCCACTGAATCTCTTCCCTCATGATGAACACTTTGGAACTTTTGCCATGGCGCGCCTTATAGGAACTAGAGCAGACATGTCCAAACTATTCCACAAAGGACCAGTACGGCTGCAGGTTTTTGTTCCAACCAAGCAGCATCAATTAATCAACTGATCTCAGTCTTCAGAGAGTTGATTGGTCAAACTGTGTACTCTTGGTTGGTTGGAACAAGAAACCCGCAGCCACACCGGCCCTTTGTGGAATAGTTTGGACATGCCTGAAGTAGAGGGTCACACAGCTGTTTGATAGTGACAACAAACACAGAAATGGCTGGAGCTCTGCTTCCCACAATGTACCTCATGACAAAACTCCGAAAATGCCTGACTGACATAGTGCCTCTGTAAACAAATGGTTTGTTTTCGGTGGAGTACATTTCAAAATTGTTCACTGTAAGGGAAGAGATTCATTTCATTATGGAAATTCATACGCTGCTTTAGGGTGTACCATCACAACAGGCCACCTAGATTACTTGATGTTGTGTTTTGCAGTACAATTGTCAGGAAATGTGTTTTTGTCAATACTTTTGCATGTTTTATTCCAGTAAGAATTTCACTTCTAACATCTGGCCATTCATTGCCCTTATCATATGTAATAAATGCTTAAACAGATGTGCTTTTTTATATCATATTTACTCTGAAAAACAACTGTAAATGTGCATAATGAAATATTATGAAATTATAGAAATAGACTTAACTATCCTACATGTGTTTGAACATTTGTATTTGTCTAGAACCTTCTGTGTCCATGTTACAGCTTGTTATGTTTACATATTTCTACTCATTCATCACTTAATTATGCAAAGCAGAAAAATACAGATAAAAACTGTGACAAAATTAGCACAATCCAATATAATGATGGTAAATATGCTAATATAACACTCTAAAACAGCACTGTCCCTGTTATGTACAATCATTTACAAGAATTCAGCACAGAAACGCAACTAAAGCACTGTTAAACTAATACAAATCTCCCATCTCTCTCTCTCTCTCTCACTATCAAAAATGTAATAAAGTACTCAGTTACTACTGTTGACAGATAGGAAACTACATGTACGCTCCAAAACAGGATCATGACCTTTGACTTTGAGCAAACTGGAAACGTCAAACCCATAGTCTCACACTGATGTCCATTAAGAGCTAAAATGTTTACCAGAGGGTGAGGTTTGTTGTGCCTGGCACCACTTGTTACGTTATAGAGGGCTACAAGGCCTTTACCCCAATGTGTTATCTATTAACAGAAAAAGTCTTTAGATTTTGTCAATAGCCCAAACTGATCAGGATTCATTTGAATGACGGTGCATGTAAAAAATGTGTTACTGGAGTTATGATCGTTCTAACTGGGTTAAAGGACTTCTGGATCAGTGGAAGTGTAAAAAAAAAAAAAAAAAAACTCAGACTCAATTTGTTCACACGAAAGAGGGCACATTATGGTTATGAAATGCAGCAGGGCTTGTCGGCTTTGGATACAGAGCTGACAGGAAGGAGAAAATGTGTGTAGTGGTTGAATACAGACCCTGCAGATTTATGTGATTATTCTGGGGGTGAACGGTCAGAAGTGACTCTCGGTGATAGCGTCTGATTTGAAGATGGAAAGATTTTTGAAGCTGAAATGAAATTTCAGTGCCTCTGTGCCTTAAACGCTTCCATTTAGAGTCTAAAACTTGAGATCCAGCTCTCCTATCGATTAGAAGTGCCAAAGTGCAAGGTGAGGCTGCTACATTTTACATAGTTATTTGTCAAATTAGTGTCTAATACCAGCCCCCCTCCCTCCTCCATCCCCTCCCCCACACTGCCGTTGGATCCATCTGCCACCAGGATAAGGCTGTAACTGCTAATTGCTAACGCCTACACAAGCACAAGCAGAGATATTGATTCCTCCATCTCTCTCATCTCAAACATTTTTAATGACACAGAGATGCCGGTGATGATGGACTGCAGGGGTACAGGAGGAGGAGGAAGAGGAGGAACAGGGTAATATACTAAAAGGTACACAGGAGGAGGAGGAAAAGAAGGAGGGTAATGGAGAGGCTAAGTCACACCCTTCTACTTCCGGTCCATGGGTGCTTAGCTCGCAAAAAATTTTTATGGGAGTGAATGGAGCGAGTCAAGCTAAATTCTGATTCCCTTTGACACATATGGTAGCAGTTAATAAGAAATATTTAATGTGGCATAGGCAGACCACCCATTTTTGATGGGAAGAAAATCTGACATTTTTATGTGGGCTTAGTAAGAGACAACATTGCGTGGCGTATGGGACGTCACACTCCATAGGCAAAATACACAGTCGCCTACGGCACCAGACGTCTTCGGGGCGACAAGTCCCACAGAATTAGCATATTAAGCTACTGTATTTACCAAACTATGAGGCGCACTTAAAATACTTTAATTTTCTCACAGTACACCTTATATATGGATTAATTCTGGTTGTGCTCAGTGACTGAGAATTTTTACTTTCACTTTTTACTTATCTGATAATTTTGACTTTTTGTCACATAATTTTGATATTTTATCTGAAAAATGTCTCATTTTATTGCTCAATTTGGATTTATTACATCATTTTGACTTTATCTCATAATTTGGTCTTTTTATCGCATAATGTGGGCTTATTAATCGCATAATTGTAACATTTTATCCTACCATTTTGGCCTAAGGAACCACATTGACCAGAACCGGCCCTGCACAACATAGGCTACATGAAAATCGTAAATGATGTGTCATGAATTGCTGTAGCTAACATCTAACATGTGTTTGCTATGCTATTGTCAAAACTATTTCGCTTTTAGTCACATTTTTAACCATCTAACATTAATATATATACATTTCAAGCATGAACTGTATTAGAAATATGATGAATTACACAAACTAAAAGTACTTACAGACATTGCTTGAACACGTAGCTCACGAGAGGCGGACAAAAACAGCTGTTTTCACCGCGAGCGAAATCAAAATGGCGCCTGCCACCGGTCTTTGAATAACAACTTCCGGTTCAAATTAGTTAACAAAATAAAGGTATCTTAAAATTGTTTTCACAATAAATCAATATCTAAATACAGTAGTTGTACCACAAACGCAAACTAGAAAAGCACCCTCCGCCAAGGCAGATCACCCCTCTTCGAATAAAGAGAGGTGCACATAGGAGGTTATGTTTTTGCCAGAATTTGTTGGTCTGTCTGTTAGTTTGTCTGTTAGTTAGCAAGATAACTCAAAATGTCATGGACAGATCTAGAATAGAATAGAATAGAATAGAATAGAATAGAATAGAATAGAATAGAATAGAATAGATGTTTATTGCCATTTGTGCAGGATACATAGGAATTCTTGTGCGGTCACTCCCAGAGTCAAACAAAAACAAGAACACAAGACAAACATAGAACTATATAAAAACAGCCAAGAGATAATAAATACAATAATAAATAATGATAAATACAACCACCTAAATTAAAATCCACTGCAAGGATAAAGGGGTAGACATTTCCACATGATTAGATTTTGGTGGTGAGGGGATGGACTTTGATGAAATTTTCAGGATGTGTTGGGAGTGTTGGGAATTTCAAAGTGATCCAGAATCCAGGATCTCTTCCGGATCACCACCAAAATGTAATAATTTGTTCCTTGTGACATCCTGAAAATTGAATCAAAATCCATCCATACGTTTTTTTGACTTATCTTGACCCCTCTAAATCACCATCAAAATCTAATAATTTCCAGATCTCCCCATTACCAACCTACCCTGTAAATTTCATCAAGATGCATCCATAACATTTTGAGTTACTTGCTAACTAACAGACAGACAAACTGGCAAAAACATAACATCCATGGCAGAGGTAATAACATGAAAGAATAAAATGCAAAACATGACAAATACCATTCATTCATTTTTTTTTTTTCTCAGGCCACATGAGCCTCCCAGAAGGGGCGGAACATAAGCTCTTCATCTACTAAAGGTATACAGGAAGAGGAGGAAGCGGAGGAGGGTAATATACTGAAGGTGTGTGCAACGGCAACCAACACCTTTTACAATGGTGACGAGTAGGAAAATATACAGTGAGTAAAAATGTGCACACTGGGACAAAAGTACAGAAGTAGTAGATGTAATTAAATCTGAGGTTTTCAAAAGGAAAGATTAAGTGTGTATTTAATGGATCGATAATGATGGACAGACAAGACAACGAAGATTAATCAAAGTGCTGAGAAAATAGAGCACTTAGGCAAGCAATTAATATGTCAAGGAAACCTCACAGGGACAAAATAAAATCTGTTAAAATAAATGTAAGAACGGCTTCAAGGGCTATTACTTAGGATTATCACCATTGATTTTGTCTACATATGCGTGTGCGTTTGATGTTAATATCCCTATTGATTCAGCACTTTTGAGTAGCTTTTGATAGACACCGCTCGCACGTTGCCTCTCATAAAACTTTCAGATTTTAAGATTTCATTACAATGTCCGGACTCTTCTCTCATTTCCTCAAGGAGGGTTATGAACATCGATCGGTATCCAGATAGAAAGCATAAGTTCAGCACATGCTTTGATGAAATGTGGCTCAACTTTTATATTAGCGTAATAGTGCATCAAAAACAACTGGGACCAGGAGCCCCAAGTCAATATGGCTGCCAGCCAGGACAAGCTAATTTCTTTGGCTTTGCTTCAGATACTTTGCATAACATGACTTAAACTGACTGACAAAAAAAATAAATAAATAAATAAGAAAATCAGAGGAATAGGCAGCGATAGATGTAGAAGTGGAAGTAGAAGTAGAGCTTACGATGCACAAGTTATACATAATAATCCTTAGAAATCACCAAATGGAAACTGACTGTACTGTATATTACTGCATGTGTCATATAGTACTTTGTTGGGTATTTAAAATAACTGCAGACAAATGTTACCTAATGATGACAGCAAATAATACCAAGCACAAATTAAAGGGTCCTTGTCTTTTTCACTTTGATGAAGGCTATTGTTGTTTACTGTGGTTTTATATTCTGAACCCACAGGATCTGTAGACTCAATCTCCTGGAGTCTGCTTCAGTTCTGGCTCTACTGAAGCAGAAAAGGTGGATTCTTAGTGGATATCAGGGGGCTTTTACCGCTTATGAAACTCTTTTCCTTTTTCTTTTGTCTACTGTTTTTTGTTTTTTTTTTTGGACTTACTGACAAGCAGCATACAGTATACACCCCTAGTATACACAGGGCTAAAGATTATTTCATCCATAGCAACAAAAAAAAGGAGTTTTACTTTTTATTTTATTACAGCTGAGAAGTTGTATTTTTTTTTTACTTTTACTTCAGTAAAGGAGTTGAATCAGTACTTCTACTTTTACCAGAGTATTTTTCATATAAGTAGCTGTACTTCTACTTAAGTACAGAATGGGAGTAATTTTAACACCTTTGATAAAAGACATATACTAAGACTGTAATGGTCAAAAATGAGAAAATCAGGCAGAAACACTTAAAAACAGTCTGCTGCTTTACACCAGCATTATCGATTACAGAATACAATATGCAGCATTCACTATTGATTCCAGAATATGTAAGTGTATTAAAAATCTAACTGTTACTACACCATTTCTACATATTGGATGATTACTTTCTCCTTTCCATGTGCATTCCCTTAAAACCATTATATTCTTAATGATTTTTTTCTTATTGAATTTTATACAAAGGTCCCAAAGAAAAGGCTCAGCCAACATTTTCACCTTTTGTTGCTTTATACCATACTATACCTGGCTGTTTTATATTCATACTAATTCCATTCTCTATTAGTCTTTAAAGCTAATGATCTGCAAACACAAGGAATGATTCTCACACCAGATGTAAATACAATTAAGAATAGAGAATGTTGTTTTGTACAGATGTAGAGGTCGATGATCACATTTCCATATTTACTTTTAGAAGATGGTTGTGTTAAACTCGCTCTTTTCCTGCTCTGGATTGTAACCCCAAACCTTGTTTAGCCTTTAACAGAAGGTTTTTTCTGTCCTTCTAGTCCTTTTTTTGACATGAGATGCAGAAGTCACACAGTACTATCTCTCACACTGCAGCCTGGGAAATATTCAACACCACATTACAGTCTCTGGATGGATTTGCCCAGAAGGTAAACGACAGCATTTGGGATTTTTTATGTCTGTTATTTAACCAGTTCAAGAACATGAACATGTCAGATGTATTATATGGTGTAAATATTACTTATATTAAAAGTAGGGCTGTAAAAATGAACGCATTAACCTGGATCAATCCTTCATCATGATTAATCTGATTTAAAAAATTAAAGCAATGAAATGGAACAGTTGTTTAGTTTAGTTTGAAACTGCTGGGAGTTGAATTAATTAATTGCATATGTATTCATATTTTTCCATATGTTTTAGATATTGTATTTAAAAAATATATAGTTTTTTTCTGTATTTTAGAAGAGTTTTTGAATATGTTTTGGATTTTGTATCACTTTTTTTGTACTTGTTTATTTTTTTGTGAATTTTAGTAGATTTTAATATGTTTGTTTTTTTTCTCTCTCTGTATTTTTTTGTGTTTCTTAGCATGTTTTTGTGTATTTTGTCATTTGAGTACAAAAAAAACCCAACTCCAAGCAGAACAGTCAACAGCTCTCTAGGGGCAGCGCCCTGTTGCTCCTGCGGCCCGGGATGGGGGGTGCCCTGTTAGCTTGGCCCTGCCTTGCCGTGATTGCTGTTCTGGGCTTCGGGGTCCTTCACACTTGCATGTTTGATCGGGTCTCGCCAGCTACTGCCGAGTCCCATTTCGGTGAATGATGGGACCCTCCAGAACGTGCTGAGAATCTCTCCAGAATCTCTACCCTAAACTCATTCTCTTTTTGCACTAGTGTTCCCTTCTGGCCTATTCTATTCTATTCTATTCTATTCTATTCTATTCTATTGCATTCTATTTTATACTATCAAGTCATCTACAATTATGGTGCTCACTACTGTTTTGTTTAATTATTTATTTATTGAATCTCTTTTTCTTTTGTGCTACACACCACCTTACAATCTTTAACTGCAATAGCACCGCCTGTTAATTTCTTTCCCTGTTCGTTCTGTCCGTCCTGTCCAGTCTTTGTTTCCCCCACACATCACTGAGGTGTAGCACTGCCCTCCCTGGCTTATAATAAAGAGTTCTAATAAAGGATGTCTGCTCAGCTTTCAGGGAGGACCAGTGATGGTCACACACATGCACTAAATATTAAAATATTTGGCTGCAAGACTAAAATATGCATTGATCTCAAACAATATTGACTCCTCCTCTGTGGTGTTAAACAATGAGAACAAATGCAGACAAAAAAAATAAAAATAAAAAAAAGACAGTTCTGAGACTTCTTTTCACCGAAGCACTTCCAAATTAAAATACCACATTAATGTGAAGCATATGTTAGCCAGAGTTTCTGCTAACACTTTGACTAATGTGACTCTCAGCTTACAACAAAAATGTTCATTGCAGATATATTCACTTCTTTCTTGAGTCTGTTTACACATTGAAAATGAAATGCAACTAATTAAACATAAATATTTAATCACAATTAATCAAAATTAACCCAAAGCAACCATGTGATTAATGATTTGATAGCCCTAATTAAAAGTGTTTTGGTGTATTTTTTTAAAGATATATAATTGTAAATGATGCCCCATGGTGGTGCAGTGGTTAGCACTCATGCCTCACAGACAGAAGGTTCCTGGTTCTATTCCCACACCAGACCTTTCTGTGTGGAATTTACCTGTTCTCCCTATGTCTATGTGGATTTTCTCCAGGTACTCCAGTTTCCTCCCACCATCCAAACACATGCACTGATAGGTTAATTGGTTAATCTAAATTGTTCATAGGTGTGAATGTGACAGTGATTGTTTGTCTATATATGTTCAGCCCTGAGATGAACTGGAGACTCATACAGGATGTACCCATATATATATATATATATATATATATATATATATATATATATATATATATATATATATATATATATATATAGTTTAGATTAACACAGTGCTGAGTCCTAGATAAACTAAACATGGATTGTGATAAAAAAAAATATTTTTTTTTTTTGTTTTTTGCTCAAAATTAGTTTTAATAAATGTAACGTTACTGCCTATTCACTGTTTTTTTAATACAGAAATTAAACCTTATTAATGCCAGAGTATTAAGTCTAATTTACAAATTGCTGGTGAATAAACAAGCTATTCAGCATCAAATTTACATAAAGAACAGAATAATGTGAATGCACTGGTTCTAACACATATTTCAGGGGCCACATTCAGTTCCATTTAATCTTAAGTGCACAAGACCAGTACACTAATAGCATAATGACTTGTGATTAAAAACTACACATTTTTTCTCTTTATTTTGATGCAAAAAAGGACAGTTTTTACAATATTCTGCCTCAGTTTATTATTTACACATGGGCATTACAACTTACACATCACAGTGGATCTACAAATACACAACACATTCAATACCAGGCAGAATAATAGTAAAATCCTACTTGTTTTTCTTGAAAAATGTCAGATTGTTAAGATTATTGTCTTTGCTTGTGAAAGGAGAGGTTGAATGTGTATATGTCTGCACCAGATTACAGTCTCTGAGTGGATTTTTCTGTCTGTTACTTGAACGCTGAACAATATAAACTTTTCATATATATGTGTTTCAGACCTCTTATTCTATAAAATGGAAAAATAATTAATTAGAATACGCCTTACAAGGTTTGACATTTTTAAGCAGTTGATGTTGATAAGAAATGTTTGAAAATGTTTTTAAAAAATATGAATAAATCCATTTGAAATATTAGATTAACCCAGCACTGGGTCCTGTGTAAATAAACATGTATGTGATGAACAAGTATGATATAGTTTTTGCTCAAAATTTTAAAAGATTTAACATTTTATAAAGAAATTAAAGCATATTAATGTCACTGTATTAAGTCAAAGTAACAAGTTCCTGTTGAATAAAGTTATCCAGTATTAAATTTACATAAAGAACAGAATAATGTGAGTGCACTGGTTCGAACACATTTTTCAGGGGCCACATTCAGCCCAATTTGATGGTAAGTGCACCAGACCAGTACAATAATGACATAATGACTTACCTATCTATAATTCAACAAATCTCTGTCTGTAGTGTGTCCTGTGGAACACCGAACACCTGCACAACTCCACCAAATGATCCGAAATTTGGAGAGTGACTTTCCTGTACAATGGTGGATGGCAGTGCAAAGTTTCACACCATTACGACAAACAACAACGAACTAACTCTGCTGCTCTGAGCATTGCCTGGACATTGCTTCAGTCCCGCCCCCTGATTTGGTTACAGCTGCGTCATCACTAATGACAACTAACTGTAATGGACATTCACTAAAATTATTACTGAGCAAATCACAGACATGATGCATTCGCACAGGACTAAGAACTCAGACATTCTCCGTCATTATTCCAAATTACCAGTGGTCCATATGTAGTAATTATCCTGTGCCAATAGAGCAGTAGACAACATTACAACCAGAGGTGGTCAAAGTACTGACATTCTGTACTTTAATAGAAGTACAGCTACTTGTGTGGAAAAAATAATAAGTACTGATTCAACTCCTTTACTGAAGTAAAAGTAAAAAGTACAATTTCTCAATTGTAATAAAGTAACAAGTAAAACTGCATTTTATATATATATATATATATATATATTCAGCCCTGAGATGAACTGGAGACTCATACAGGGTGTACCCATATATATTATAATATAATAAGATATAATTATATATAATAAATATATAATTTTTACAATAAAAAGTAAAAAATATATATTTTTTAAAAATCAAAATGTGTCTCTCTTCCATCACACCTGGAAGCCATTGCATAATTATCAAGATTCTGAAGAGCTGATCAATAATTGAACTTTGTGTGATAGCAGAAGGACATATCTAAAACACTGGACCACGAGGACCGGATTTGAGAAGCACTGTATTAACCTGTGATGATTTCTAACATATAAAACAATGAACCTCCTGATGTTGACACATGGTCTTTTAAAAGCTGGTGAAAAACCATCTCACATGGCCCAGGTTCACTGGCTTTTATTCTTTTTCACTTTCAGTCCCATTCCGTGCTCAGTTGTTGAAGTGTAGAGGGAATATTTATTTATTCATTCCTGAGGTAAACTCTGCTCTGATAAAAATATCACACTGAAACAGCCTTGATATTTTCAGCGAACAAAAAAACATTGTCGAACAATTATAACCATCTGATGTGACAACATGTTGTTATTAGGATTTCATCTGATTGTAAACCACTAATGTTTACCTGTATACACAGTTACAATGAGCGACTAATGAACACACACACACACACACACACACACACACACATTTGTTCTGAAGACAATATAAAAGACCTCAGATTTGATCTAAAAATATGTTTCATTCAGAGGCTGTGAACTGTTATTAACAGGTAACACTGCTCTACAATGTCTGCTTCAGATATTAAATGTGTGAAGTCGTATATATACACTTTACTAAACTTGCACAATATTGGTTGGGAGAGATTATTGTAATTAGTGTGTGTGACATATCATGCTATATATATATATATATATATATATATCACCATGAAATTACATGGGCATATACATATGGTTAATCCACATCAGATGCAATGATTCATTTGAGTAAAGGTCAAAGGTCAAGGTCACAATTAACTAAAAGGTAAAAATCCCATTATCAGTTATAACTCAAGAACAGAGGGTCACAGAACTTTCAGATTGGTACAAAACGATGAAGAATGAAGATTTCTAAAATTCTCATGATTGGTGTTATCACCTACCACCAATAGTTTTTGAGATCTCTGGAGGTCAAAGGTGACATGTGGAAAAATTTACTTCTGTAACAGCGTTTGTGTGTCAAGCAAAGACATATGCTATCACTTCATCAATACTGGATATATTATCATAATATTACACACACTGACACATATATACATGATGAAATTATCAATTTTGCAAAAGGTCAAAGTCAAGGTCACATTTAGCAGAAAGAAATCACATTATTAGTTCCAATACAAGAACAGGTTGTCATAGATATTTGAGATTGGCACAAAATAGGGGCGGGATTAGGCATTCTGTGAATACTTGTTTCTGTTTTATTCATCAGCTGGAGACTTGCACTACTAACTTTATTTTTTACAAATATCTGTGTGCAATAGAAGGTTTTGTCTTTTGTGTATTTTATATTGTTGCATTTATTATTATTATTATTATTATTATTATTATTATTATTATTATTATTATTATTATTATTATTATTATTATTATTATTATTATTATATTGGTTCTTTTGTTGCTTATTTTCTACAATTGACTTTGTTACATGGTGTCTTATAAATATGTTGCATTGACTTTTATGATTTAACAGTGAAACCTATGGACATAGATCTACAATTGTGTTCCATTAGTGTCTTACTTTGTTCATGTTACATATTATTTTGTTAGTTTATTATTCATTTTTGTTCATTTTACTGATCACTTTGGCAGTTTTTGTTCATTTTGTTGCTTATTTTATTTTAGTTTTTTTTTTACTGTGGAATAGCTTTAGTCACAGGAGTTTAAGGGTTAATAAAAGCAGTTGAAAATGTCCTAAAAATAAGAAATAGAAATTTAAAAAAAAAAGTGTGTCATGTAAATATGTTGCATTGACTTTTATGAAGTGGCGTGCACTTCTCTGACCTCTGTGACATTTACCGTATTGCCCTGTGAGCCAAATTCCAGCCGTGTGTTTCTTCAGGCGAGTTCAAGCAAATGTTAAAACACTCTGTATTTGCAACTCTTATCTGGCCTGTTTCTACTGCAACACTTAATTACTTTCAGTCCATCCTTGCTTCCTTTCTACGACAAAAAAACACAAAATTATAAAAGTGTCACTGATCTGAGATCTGTGAAAACGAACCTGTGCTCTGACACATCTGGATATTGTCCTCCTGGGACATGGGGGGAAAATTCCATATGGACGCTATGGACATGTCCATACCAATATTTGGATGTTTCTAAAATGTCCATACTAATTTTTGGACAGGAAATTACATGACATTTGGGAAACAAAAGGTTACAAAAGGTGCACTTAAAAGACTTTAATTCCTTCCAAAAACCACAGTGTTGGATGGAGAGAGGACTCAGATGGTCAGTGCTGAAGGGAGAACAGATTTAATAACAACAGAACCAAAATCATGACAAAGACACAGAGAGAACAAAAAACCTGGGGGAAGATCAGCCAGAGTCTGTGGTGGTGAATGAAATGTCCAGATCTAAGGGAAAGGTTGAGACAAGTTGTGACACAGTGACCCTGAAGTGCCATTAATTCTGGTTGTGCTTAGTGACTGTGAATTTGGACTTTCTATCTGATAATTTTCACTTTTTGTCGAAAGACTTTCACTTTTTATCTAATAATTTTTTTTTAACATTTTATATCATGATTTTGACTTTATCTAAGAATTTTCACTTTTTATTTGGCAATTTTGACTTAATAATTTTGACATTTTATCTCATAATTGTGACTTTTTGTAGCATAATTTTGACTTTTTCTCTCATAATTTTCACTTTTTCTCTCATAATTTATACTTTTTACCTCATAATTGACTTTTGTGGCATAAATTTGACTTTTTATCTCAAAATGTTTTACTTTTTATCTTATAATTTTTACATTTTATCTCATAATTGTGTCTTTTTGTGGCATAATTTTTACTTTTTCTCTCATAATTTTCACTTTTTATCTCATGATGTTGACTTTTTATGTCATGATTTTGACTTCTAGGTGACTGAACTAACTTTAATTGCATAGAGTTAGCATTCTATTAATTTAATTTAATTTGATTCACTCACCTAGATGTCTTTATGTGTGAACTACAGAAGAAGAATGTTTCTGTTGATTCAGTGTTTTACTTATTTCAGTGTATATAGATTAATAAAAAATTGAGGAGAAAACAAAACATCTCTTGGCCTTTTTCAATCTTATGACACAAAAAAAAACTATTTACAGAACAGAAAAGAGACATTAGGGTGTGCTCTTATTGTCCAGATGCATTTAAAACAACCATAAAGATATTTAATTCCATTCACTGAACTCACAGATAAACATCCCAATGGAATTACTGGTACATTACTGACCTCTAGTGGTGACTGTGAAATAAGTGTAATAAATTGTGTAAACAGCACTAATGCTCAAACAGAGCCTCTCAAGCAATGGGGTGATGTTAACTGTAAGTAAATTATATGACACTTGACAGGACCAGTGTTTATAGAGTGACTTCAGGCAGGACTTAATTCAGCGCTAAAGGACTGTTGCCTCTAATGGGAATTTGACTGCCATCAGATAATTACACACTCCAGTCACATGAGAGGGGAGGAGAATACATTCACTGATTAGAAATACAGTCAAAATAACCATCACTCTCTGTGACACAAGCATCTCCAGCAGTTGTTTGTGGTGGAAGGCTGAGGGGGAGGAAGGAGGAGGAGGAGGAGGAGGAGGAGGAGGAGGAGGAGGAGGAGGAGGAGGAGGAGGAGGAGGAGGAGGAGGAGGAGGTGGAGGAGGAGGAGGAGGAGGAGGAGGAGGAGGAGGAGGAGGAGGAGGAGGAGGAGGAGGAGGTGGTTGTGGTGATGCAGCAGAATGTTTCAACAAATTAAACAAAGTGACAAATCAAGTTGAAGCGAAAAAGATATTATTATTATTATTATTATTATTATTATTATTATTATTATTATTATTATTATTATTATTATTATTATTATTATTATTATTATTATTTGTTTTAGTCCATTGGCAGATTTATTTATTTTTTGGTTAAATTAAGGGGGAAAAAAATCTTGAATTACGTAAAAAATGAAATAAAATCTGTTGATGGGACAAGTGAAATTTATCCGAGTAAGATTTGTTGAAATAAGGTGAAGGAGGAGGAAGAGGAGGAGGAGGAGGAAGAGGAAGAGGGGGGGAGGAGGGAGAAGAAGAAGAGATTGTGGTGATGCAGCAAAATGTTTCAACAAATAAAACCAAGTGACATATCAAGTTAAAGTGAAAAAAACATTAACCCTTTATCGGGCAAGTGACTACTTTTGGTAATGTCCAATCAATGATTGATGTATGCGTGTGTGTGTGTGTGTGTGTGTGTGTGTAATTGGTCACATCTAATAAAATGATGTAAAGTGAGCTGAATAAAATTTAATTCATTTAATTTTCATTCAATTTAATTTCATTTAGTTGACTCAACTTCATTTTATTAGATGTGACTAACTGAAGTTCCCATCAGGTCTAGTTCTTCATGGTACCTAATAATAATAATAATAATAATAATAATAATAATAATAATAATAATAATAATAATAATAATAATAATAATAATAATAATAATAATAATAATGAATTGGATTTATAAAGTGTTTTTTTTGCCACCCATAGCACTTCACATTAGTGACACATTATTCATTTGCTCTTACATGCTCGCTCTGGTGGTGGTAAACTACATATGTAGCCACAAAAACAAGGAGTGGGACAAAAAACAAGGAGTGGTCTAATAATTATTTCCCAAACTGTATACAGAAATACATTCTTCAGAGTAAGCTGCTGCTGGTTCCTATTTTAATTAATATTGTTTATTTGACAAATCCCACTAGAGTGATGAAATATAACCTCAAGGTTATTTTAAATGTAAATGAAAATGACATGAAACACAGTCAGTGGTTAATACAGCAGGGTAACTTTATTCAGACTGTTCCTTGGTGGGTTTTCTTTAATTCCATATTAAATGTAGTTAGACATTGGAAAACAGGATGTTCTGAGCTTTTCTAGTGTGCTTCTTATTTGCCATCATCTCTCTCTGCTGGGAATATTTTAATTTCCTTGACGACCCGATCAACAATAGTTTTATTGTTGGCTGACATCATCCTCCGGGACATCAGGTCAAATGGACCCCCTAAACACAGAAAAGTAAAACTTTTATTAACCATCAAAGACCCAAAACTCCACTGGAAACCAAAACGGTTTAATATCTATCCGTCCACTATTCCCATCGATAAATGTAAATAATTGATGTAAAATGCAGTTATTAGACTTTCAACTATTTAACATGTGATAATATTTGTATTTATTTTTTGTCTAGAATGTTCTGTGTCCATATTTCAGCTTCTTATTATTAGTTATTTGAAGTCATTTATCAATGAACAATATACACTAGAAAAATACAGTTAAAATCACTGTAACTCAATAACACAGCAGTGGAACATTTTAAAACAGCACTATCATTATCATATATAAATATTTACAATAATTCAGCACAGAAACACCAATAAAACTTTGCTAAAATGCTGCTAAACGTAAAAAAAAATCTACCATCTCTTTCACTCGCTAACTACACTCTTCTGCTTTAAGCTCCGCCCACTTCCACTTCCACTCAGTCAACGCAGGCCACTATCCTAATGTGTTACAGATCAATAGAAACAAGTATTTAGAGAATGCCTAATCCCGTCCCTATTTTGTACCAATCTCAAGTTTCTATGACAACCTGTTCTTAAATTAGAGCCAATAATGTGATTTTGACCTTTCTGCTAAATACGACCTTGACATTTGACCTTTCGCAATATTGATAATTTCATTATATGTATATATGCATCAGTGTGTCTAATATTATGATAATATATCAAGTATTGATTAAGTTATAGCATGCTTGACACACACAAACAGTGGTTTTTGCCACATGTCACCTTTGACCTCCAGAGATCTCAAAAACTATTGGGTGTAGGTGATAACACCAAGTTTGAGAATTATATAAATCTTCATTCTGCATCGTTTGGTACCAATCTAAAAGTTCTGCGACCCTCTGTTTTTGAGTTATAACCGATAATGTCACTTTGATCTTTTAGTAAATTTTGACTGTGACCTTTGACCTTTTATCCAAATGGATCATTGCATAGGATGCGCATTAGCTACGTGTATACGTCCATGTAATTCCATGGTGATATCTCAAGTATTCATTGAGTTATAGCATGATATGTGTCACTATTTTCTCATTAGTTACAGTCATTTAAATAACAATGGGAGTAAAAATGCGTCACCAGAGACACAATGATCCTCAAAGGGTTAATTCCCCCAGAGTGCAGGATGTATTTTTGATTGTATTTTCTGAAACCGTAAAATAATAATACATTTTTAACACATAAAAAAAAATCTAATTAAAAAAATAAAGAAAAAGAAAAAAAAACTTAAAATGAATAAAATACTATATATAAACCAATAATAAAATAAAATAATAAAAAAACAGCGTATGTACCGTCCACATCCAGTACGACACCACCGGCTTCTTGAACGATCACAGCTCCAGCAGCGACGTCCCAGCAGTGGATTCCAATCTCAAAGAAAGCCTCCACGGCACCGCACGCCACCATGCACATGTTAGTGGCAGCTGTTCCTGTCCCACGGATGCTGTCAGGATGGAACAACAGGAGGATAAATGAGTGGGAAACACTGCCCCACAAAGGCTGAGAATGGAACAGAAGCACTGAACAACACGGCAGGGAAGGTATTCTACAAATCCATAGACCTTATATACATATGATACACTTAAAAATTTTTTTAATGGGGTTGCCAGAATAATACTATTAAAAATATATCAAACCGTAAACACGTTGACAGAGAAACATGTATATTCAATATTTTAAACATGTACATTTGAAATTTTTTAAACACCCATAAAGACCCAGTGTGAATTTAGTGAAAGTTTTTTGTCCATATTTAACATTTCTTCAGTGATTTATCACCATATATCATATTATAATTACTATACTACTAATACTACTACAGTAATACTTCTCTTTTAAGGGTAATCTAGAAAAAAAAAAAAAAAAAAACAGCTCAAAACAACACAAACCTGTGAGCATTAACTGTTTTATTGTATTTTATTTCGGTGTTATTTGTATTTTATTCAGCATGTTATCTCTAATATATTCTGTATTTTATCTAGAGGCGGAAGTAAATAAGTAAAAGTACTTCATTATTGTACTTAAGTAGATTTTTTTAGGTATCTGTACTTTACTGGATTATTTATTTTTCTGGCAAGTTTTTACTCTTACTCCCTATATTTTTGTATAAATATTTATACTTTATACTCTTTACATTTATATAAATATCTGTACTTTATACTCTTTACATTTATATAAATATATGTACTTTATACTAGGTACATTTATATAAATATATGTACTTTATACTCCTTACATTGTGTTGTGCGTCCATTAGCTACAGTTAGATGCATTTACAGAAATGTTAATTAATGTACATTGTCCCTCTGTACCAAAAAAAATAAAATAAATTTAATTAATTCTACTGTCATTTTTTACAGTGTAGTCCACTGAAAGCAAGGAAAATACAGTGTCTACAATACTCCTTTATTATTACTGGGCACAAACACAGTCTTGGCCATGAAGGTCTTGGTCTTAAAGAGGTCTGGTTAACATCACAGTGACAGTAATATTACTGATATCATCACTGTGCATTCATTTATTTATCTGTTTCCATCTTCACTTCACGTCTACATCCAGTCAAACTTCCTGCTTCACTAAAAGGACTCTTTTCTACTTTTTGTACAAAATGTGGCTGCATGGTTCAGCTTAATTTTCCGTGATTAAATGTGTCAACTTAACCAGAAAGAGTTCATTTGTAATTAGAGAACCCAGAAGTAAAGTGTGAATTCTGCTATAATATATTCTGCTAAATTGGAGATCATGTCAAACACTTAACATAAAGCCAAATATTATTAACACTGGCAGCTGCAAGCTGTTGAAAACAGTGTGTGCTCATGTGTATGTATAGGTAAATGTTTATGTATACTCTATGTATATGTATGTACTGTACAGTCGCAGAAAAAATTATTAGACCGCCCCTCATTTCTTGTTCATTTTAAAGCTTGGTACAACTAAAGGTACATATGTTTGGACAAATATAATGATAACAGCAAAAATAGCTCATAATAGTTTCATTTCACAGCTGATATCTATCAATTTTCCATGTTTTCTGGATAATAACCAAAATAATTTCAGTTCTTACATCAATATGTCAATGAACTGATAAAAACAGTGTTTTTATTCATTCAATGTTTTCTCTTCTGTCTGTTTTAGTCACATGTAGTCACAGTAACTCTGTGATGAATGAGGGTCAAAGGGTCACCAAAAGCATCATGGGTAAGTCCCTCACAGCCAATGGGATGCTACGTACAGTAAATTTTATGTACATTACGTATAATACTGTATTTATGTCTCGGGGTTTCCTTTTGTAACTTAAGGTATGACTTGAGGTATATATATATATATATATATATATATATATATATATATATATATATATATATATATATATATATATATATATGACCTTTTTCTTACACAGATGCTGCACTGGTTCTGCACTTTTACTTTATTTTGTGTTTTGTGTTTTAGTCCAACACTTTTGCAGCTGTCATAATACTAGTTTCTATTTATTTATTTAGTTTAAATTAATTCTATTTTATTTACATTTCTTTGAATTACAATACAGCTGATAAACAATAGTAGGTGGGTTTCCATCCATATATGTAAATTGAAGATTTGCCTTTCAACTGTCTACATCAGTTTGCATATATTTTAATTAACTTCTATCTGTTAAAATGTAAAAGCCTTTTGAAAGATTTCAATTTTGCATCACTATAAACCACATGTTTTCTATAAACACATCTATGGATCATTCCATATGTTGGTTTTAGTCTTGATCCAGACTGGTCTGGGTGGTTTTAATTACAATACTTATTCTTACCCATGGACTGGAATCAACAGGATCCTCTTCATGGTGGCACAAATCTCAGTCACTACATCAACATTCCGGTTTGTTCCAAACTCTGATATGATAACAGACTTGTGAATATCTGTAAAGATAGATGTAACATGTATGTCTTAATTACTATGAAGTGGCTCCACTGGTTTTAACTGAATGTAATGTTCTGGTCAAAATAAGTGAAAATGCATTATAGGGTAGGAGTACTATATATAAAATACCTTTTATATCAGACACCTCTATTTTTTCATCGTCACAGTATGCTCCCTTCCCCTTCCTGGCTTTATACAGTTTATTTTCAAAGCAGCTGTACACCACACCGAACTCCAGCTGCACACACACACACACACACACACACATAGGTTGTTCACACAATGCATATTATTTTTTCATGTGATCACTGGAGTTTCTCCTCATGTTCACTTTGACGTACCTCTTTATTGACGGCGAAGGCAATAGACACAGCCACGAAGGGGAATCTGAAGCGAAGAGTTTCATATTAGATCAGGAAAAACACCAGAGAAAACCAACGGTCAAACATGATGAAAAATTGTGTGAATAAAAGAAGACCAGAATAATGGACAAACTGAGACGATAATACTTTGCTTTAAAGTTGCGTAGGATTTTCACCATCAATTTTTCATCAAATCTGTTAAAGAGTCACAGCGTAGGAATAATGAATCTGTGACTGTCTGCGCTCACTCACCTCTACCTCTTCCCTCACGGTGAACCCTTGCACAGTGAACACACTTAATAACAAACACAGTTGGTCATTTTCAAAAATTTGTCACAACGTGCATTGTGGGAAGTGGAGCTCCTTGCAGCTGGCAGAAGCATTGAAGCTGTTTCAGTGGTCGTTGCTGCTGCGACCTTAATGTGGCTGCATGGAGCTACACTTCCCACAATGCACGTTGTGACAAATTTTTGAAAAGGCCCCATTTATGGTGGAGTTATGGTGGTGATATGTCAGTGTCACTCCCAACGTGTCAAAATCTGACGCACTCAGACGTGTTGCCCAAATGTCAGTATTTGACGCACAAGGTGTCCCTCATCATCTAATTGAGACTCAGTGGGTTTCTAAACCATCTGCTTCAATATGTGACCTCACCCTAAACCCGAGCAAAAAATAGTTTTATACCCGAGCGTCTCATATTACCACAGACTGGTTAGGAAGCCACTGCATCTGAATCTGAGGGAAACCTTGTGTGTGAGATACGTTTGGTCACTGGGAGTGAGATAGTGCTGGATATATACAGTATATACACTGCCCGTCCAAAAAGATAGTCACACATGCGACAGAGGGTCAGTCCCCTGGCCCCCTGGCCCCCTGGCCCCCTGGCCCCCTGGCCCCCCTGGCCCCCTGGCCCCCTGGCCCCCTGGCCCCCTGGCCCCCTGGCCCCCCTGGCCCCCTGGCCCCCTGGCCCCCTGGCCCCCTGGCCCCCTGGCCCCCTGGCCCCCTGGCCCCCTGGCCCCCTGGCCCCCCTCAAAGTTCAGTTTGACTGAGGCGAACATGTGACTATTTTTTGCACCACTTTGGGTTTTGATTCCAGGAGACATTTACTTTGACTTTTTGCCACAAAACCCTTATATAGTGTCACAATAAGGTTTAGTGTATTTTTTTTTCCATCCATAGTTGCATTATTTTTTATATCCATAGTTTCACATTGTTTTATTTTTTATTATTGATGATGATGATGATGATGATGATGATGATGATGATGATGATGATGATGATGATGATGATGATGATGATGATGATGATGAGGATCACACCACTGTATCAACTCCTCATCATTTAAAATGAGGGTTGGGACTTTTTGAAGGTCATTTTTTCTGTGAAAATGATGCCTCATGGTTCCTGAAGTATTCTCTCTCAACCCTGATGACCCTGGTCAATCCTGGTGGTGTCCAGTCTTTTAAACATTAGAGACATTAGAGGCATGAGAGGACACTTACTGCATCATTATTAACCACTTAAGTATTTACCCATGGAAGGATCTGAACTATTAGCTTAGTTAAATTGAATGTCAGTCTCCTGTCATCAAAACCAAAGGTGGTGCAGGTATATATATATATATATATATATATATATATATATATATATATATATATATATATATATATATATATATATATATATATACACACACATACAGATACAAATTTCTGTTCAAAGTGGTGAGTGCTAATAGCTATGCTTCTCCTCACTCCTTTTTGAGACTCCTCCTGAGACCCAGTAAGTAAACATAATTATTATTTTACATTAAATAATTGCCTTAATTGCCTTAAAACAGAATAATGCAACAGTTTTTTTCACATACATTTTCTAAGTATTTAATACAGTATGTCATTTTCAGTGGACATTTTTATTTTTAAAATGTTGTTTTGGAAGTAAAACAGTGACGGGAGGACATGACTCCCTTCTTTTTTTGTGCATTATTATTAGTTTTCATTTCCTTAAATTTCCATTACTATATTACATACACAGTAAATTTTGCAGTGTTAAATCAACACTTAGAGAGTTTATTTAACTTCTTCTAGAGTGTATTTGGTCCCATTGTCTCCAAATTAACACTGCAAAATCTACAGTGTACATACACACACACACACGCACACACACACACACACACACACACACACACACACACACACATACAGTCAAATCATGGGTTACAGAGGGTTAGTTGTAAATGTTCTAATGCTGTTGCTGTTTAATCGTAGTAACTCCAGTACAGTGGGGGTCAACACTGACACCTTTCTCACCCATGGACAAAGTTTGTAGTTCCATCCACAGGGTCTATGATCCATGTAGGCTTGTCTGTTAACACTGACGGACCCTTAGATGCAGCAGATTCCTCTCCAATGAAACTGCAGGGATTAAAAAAAACAATCAACAAACAGAAGGCAATCAAATAATCAATGACGATCAATAAAATGCATTGAGTGTGTGTGTGTGTGTGTGGTTGTACATCTCACCAGTGTGCGTCTTCTCCAAACTTTTCTTTAATAGCCCCGATGATGATTTTTTCCACCCTCACATCAGTTGCTGTGACCAGGTCGACAGTGCAGCTCTTTGTGTTGACCTTTATTTCATCATCTGCAGCCTTCCGTATTATCTAATGACAGTAACATTTATTACAATTAATTACAAAAGTCATTGTTAAAACCATATAGTATTCATTTATTCACAGTCAGATGCTCCATTATTACATACCCTCCCAGCTACTTTGGCAATTTCAACAGCAAAATCGTACGGTTCCTGCCATTCATCTGCCATGGTTACTTGTTTTTATGTCTTAGATCCTGTAAAAAAAAAATAAAATAAAATAAAATAAAACTTTGCATCATTAGTTACTTCCACAGGTGCTACATTATTGTATCAGTGCATGTACAGCATCACCTTAACATTGTTCAATATTGTACATAATCTTTTGAGGGCTGACAAAATTAACGCATTAATCCATCATGATTATTAATTTAATAAATGGAACAGTTTATAGTTGAAACTGTTGAAAGTGTTTAATATACATACTAATTGTAAATATATTCAGAATTTTGTGTACATTTTGGATATTTTATCACATATTTTATCCCCCGTTTGCTCCGCTAGTGTTTGACACCCTATGGCAGGGGTCTCAAACATGCGGCCCGGGGGCCAAATGCGGCCTGTCAATGGTTCCAATGCGGCCCATGGGATGAAAAGCATAATAACTTATTAAATAACCCCATATTTTCTTCTCAGTTTTTTTCTTTTCCTCTAAACAACAACGACAACTGCAAATTTGTGTCATTGTTTAACTGCAAAAAAAAAAAAAAAAAAACTAAATTATGAAAATATTTACATTTACAAACAATCCTGTAACAATAAAATGTGAATAACCAGAACAAATGTGAATAACCTGAAATGTCTACAGAAAATTAGACAAAATTTGAACCATTTTCTTCTTCTGTTAGAGTTTAGTGTCTTTGTAGAACTGATCCATAATAAAACACATTGACAAATGATAAATTGAGGCAGATTATTGTTAAAATTGTCCTTATTTTCCTTAGGAAATTGACCACCTTTTACACTTGTTACATTTGGCTAATTTATAAAGGTATTTTCATAATTTAATGTTTTTTTTGTTGTTGTTGTTTTTTGCACTAAAATAATGACAAAAAATTTGGAGTTGTCATTATTGATAGTTTATTATGTTTTCATTTTACGGGTCCGGCCCAAATCATCCTGAATGTGGCTCCTGAAAAAAATTACTTTGAGACCCCTGCCCTATGGTGTAATTAATTTATCAGAAGCAACATAAGAACAGTTGCCCCACCCACATGCATTCTTAACACACTTTTCTTACAACACTTCAGATGACACATTTCCTCTGCCACTGGTGTTGGTTTGTTGTGGGTGGTTATCACACACTCAGACCACCACCACAGGCTGGAGGTTTTAGACAAGAAACTAACAAAACTTCAATTAACAAATAGTTTTGGTGGGTGTCTTACAACAGGGATCCATATCAAGTATATTTCCTGCAAACTTGCCTCAACTGTTGGTTAATTCTTTACAGATGGTGATAGTATTGTGTGTGTTCATCTAAACACAGAAGCTGTCATTTTACTTCTCAATGCGTTGAACCTTGAAATGATTGATTTTATTTAGTTTCACAAATAAATCATCCAATCTTCAATCCTCCATCCTAGTAAAGATACAGGTGCAGCAGTCACGTTTCATTACAAAATGACAACTTAAGTCCAGGGGAAAATATTCCGCCTCCTGTGTGTGCTCCTCGCTGAATAAAATATGCTGCAAAAAATTGAGTTTGAACCTCGACAAAAACCTCCGTAATACGATCAAGAGGAAGACGAACCGTAACAAGTCATCAAATAAAGACGAGGTGCAACAAAAGTAACTGGGGATATTCAGTCCATGGATCCAAAAAAAAAAAAAATGGAAAGGTGGGGTGGGGGGTGGGGGGGGGTCAAGGTTGGACTTTAGTGACATTTTATGCTGAACTGTGAAGCACTTTGTGATTTAATCTGTGAAAAGTGTTATATAAATAAACTGTACTTACATGTGGGGGGTTTCAGAGCACTTTTTAAAAAAAATATATTTTATATATACAGTGCATACAGATTATATGAACTATACAGCATATCCAATATACTGAATGAACTCAGGTCTGTATGAAGTCTGTGGTTATCTGAATTCTCAAATACTCCAACGCTTTTCCAAAGGTTGCTATAAAAATGTCCTTTGATCCTGAACCCTTTAACTCGTCATAGCTGCCAAAAATCACATTTTTCCCAGGACTCTCCCGTTTTGGAATTTCTCCCGTTAATCTCCTGTAATTTATTAAATCTGAACGTCAAAAAAAAAACTGTGAAGACGTATCATTTATCTGATGTTCTCCAGTTGACACAAATCATATATGGAACATTTATGTGCATGTCATTTGTTGACTCGCTGACAACTCATAGATGTGTAGTTGATCTGGGTGAGATTTTCAACCCTGAAAATTTTTTAATACATATACCACGCCCCAAACAAAAGGGAAAAATATTCTGCCTCCTGTGTGTGGTCGATGAATAAAATCTGCTGCAAAAAGTGTTTAAAATGTAAAATGTACATGTTTAAAATGTTAAATCTATTTAAAATGTTAAATCAATTTAAAATGTTAAATCTATATGTTTAAAATGTTAAATCTATATGTTTAAAATGTTAAATCTATATGTTTAAAAGGTTAAATCTATATGTTTAAAAGGTTAAATCTATATGTTTAAAAGGTTAAATCTATATGTTTTAAAATGTTAAATCTATATGTTTAAAATGTTAAATCTATATGTTTTAAAATGTTAAATCTATATGTTTTAAAATGTTAAATCTATATGTTTAAAATGTTGAATCTATATGTTTAAAATGTTAAATCTATATGTTTAAAAGGTTAAATCTATATGTTTAAAAGGTTAAATCTATATGTTTAAAATGTTAAATCTATATGTTCCTCTGTAAATGTATTTAATGTATTTTTTACACTGTTCTGATAACCACAGCTGCCAGGTTTGTTTTTTTTTTTTGCATTTTTTTCCTCCGTGTGATTTCTTTTAAAGTGTACTTTTTACCTGAGGGCAAGAGGGAGAAGAGGCTGGGGTGACAAGAGGCCTTGATGTTGTTTTTGGAACGTTGTTTGTTCAGGTGACCCCAGTCGTCCTCTCAGCAGATCTCACCACCCTCCTCAGAGCTCTTCTTACTTTCATACCAGACAGATGCTACTCGACAGCACACTCTCTGCAGAAGGTGATGAGAACTGCTGGACTGAGGTGTGCCCTTTTCAGCCTCCTCAAAAAGTGCAGACACTGGTGAACCTTTCTCACTGGGGGGTTTTGATCGCCCCCACTGAGAAACGCTCAGTACGTTTTACACACACTTAGAGAAATTTGACTTATTGCTTTAGTTCAGCTACTGTCAAAGTCTTAAAAAAACACATATACAGTAACAGACCCTCCAGGATTTTGCGATGTTGTGATTAGCACTAGTACCAACAGGTGCATTTGGAATTTTTGTCATTTTCCATATTTGAAAGGTTGTCTTAATATCTCAGTGTCTTTGATCTATTTTTGTCAGAGTAACCACCTCTACTACCAAGTACACAGTACTAGTAATAATGGTTATATTATCTTTTATAACTTCATGTAGTGTTGTGAAGTCATATGAACTTTAACCTTTGAACCAAGAGGTGCATTTGGAAAAATTTAAAAAAAAAAAAAAAAAAAAAAAAAAATTATATATATATATATATATATTATTATTATTATTATTATTTTATTTTATTTTTTTTTATTATTATTATTATTTTTATTTTTTTTTATTGCTTTTTTTTTTTTTTTTAATCATTTATTTGCCATCTTGGTAAAAGGTAGTTTTAAGGACCATATCACAATGACTTTGAATTAATTAATTTTCCAGTAACTAAATATTTGAAATATTACTTAATTTTGATTACAAAAAGAGAAAATCGCAACTATTTATCACAACTTTCACTTCCTCCCACAAATGAAGCCTAAAAAAAAGTACAAACTAATTAAAATGAACAGTATTAATGTCCTCACATCTGATTGGCTGTGACACTGAGGGAAGCAGCCAAAGGAAAAACACTGGGAGTCGACTCTCCCTCCATGTGAGTTGACTCAAGCATTGGTTCTCAGAGCTACATCTTTTGTGCATGACACATCACTACCCTCCAGTGTGAGGGTACAGTACAGTACAGTACAGGGTAGGTACACAGGCTTTAGTACACACACATTTGGACCCAAATCACATGTTGACAGAAGCTCAGTAGGAAATGAAATAGTTAATAAAGCAGAAGACATGGGTTTGAATCCCGGTATATGCATTTATATTGTGTTCTACATGTTCAAACAAGAGTGATTGTGGGCGTGTAGCAACTCATAATGTAAAAGTACATAATGTAATAATCGACTCATAATGTAATAAAATCACGAGTGCATAATGTAAATAATAATGCAATAATTTAACCTTAAAGGAATACCCCACCCCCAGACCAAGGTCAGTGTTTCCCCACTGTTCCCAGACTGAAATAAGTGTGTGGAAGGATTTTAATTTTAATAATAATAATTTAGAGTTTTTATAATTATGCTTTTTTTTTTAATTTCACATATGACCTTTTTTTGTGATAATGATGACTTGTTTTCTCTATTGTGACTTTTCCCCACAGCCCATATACTCACAAAACACTGAATACTTTTGAAACATTTCTGGGGGTTTTTCCCTAGTTAAATAAGTATTATTTCAGCCAAGAAATGCAGTTTTACTTTTTACTTTATTACAATTGAGAATTTTTTTATTATTATTTATTTATTTTTTTTACTTTTACTTCAGTAAAGGAGTTGAATCAATACTTCTACGTATTTTTTCACACAAATAACTGTACTTCTACATAAGTACAGAATGTGACCACCTCTGTAAAAACACACACACATATATATGCCCATTTTTTCTTCCAAACTGTGCTGAAATGTAAAAGTCTTACCTGGGGTATGTGGTGGGGCTGTCAGAGATGCTGCACTGTACTAGTGAAAACTCTGAGCAGCTTTAAAACCTGGCATGAAAGAATGGGAAAAATACTAGCACCGCCTTCACACATTTCCTCAGCCCATAGGGGAAGAGAGAGAGAAAAAAAAAACACAGACCTGCAACAACATGATGTCACATTATTGTACAATGATTGCATTTAAGCCCAGGTAGACTGTGGAAAGTTTTTAAGAGTCTCCTTAAATCTTTTCACTGAAGGAGGAAAGTCACTGCTTTATTCTGTTTTACTTAACTTTTTTTTTTTTTTTTAACACGTCTTGTGAAGAACGCAGTGAGGATTTTATTTTATTTTCATTTTTATATATATTTTTTTAAAGTCAGCTCAAATTAAAGCTAAACTAGATTCTCTTTCAACTCATAACTTTAAACATTTCATAAGTCGAATATGTTCAGTTTTGGAGGAATTAAAGAGTACCTTCCAGCTCCTGACACTGCCTTTTTTTTTTTTTTTTTTTTCTTGCCGTGGGATTTGACATGACAAACACAGCCTCTGTCACTTTTATATTTCCTGACACTTTCACAGCATACGGAGCTTTTCCTTTATGTACTTTTATTGTTTCTCACTGATGGGGAGCTCTGTGAAAGGTCCCCTGGTGGGTGCATGTACATTATGCATTTCTAATTAACCCTTTAGAATGTCCTTTATCGTCATTAATCTCGCCCAACATTGGTTGAGTGCTTGTCATATCATGCTATAACTCAATGAATACTTCAGATATCACCATGAAATTACATGGGCAAATACATATCTGCACGGGTTCGGGTACCCGCGGGTGACCCGTGGGTGAACCGCAGATTTTCACGAAACGGGTGAAAAATGTTTTGCTGTGTCGGATACGGGTTCGGTTCGGGTCGGACGTGGGTGATCGCGGGCCTAATTTGTGGTTCATAGGCTAAAAACTGTTCTTTAGTTTGGACTTGTATAGCTGCTTCCTGTCGGCTTCCTTCTTGATATGTTTTTCAACCGTGTGTGTGTGTGTGTGTGTGTGTGCGCGCGCGCGAGCTCAGGGATAAAAATAGTTTTTGAATTTATTATTTGTCTGCTCCTGTTTAACAACATTTTTATTTGGCTCTGCCTCGGTCACTGTTCAGTATATTCATGGCAATACATTTTGTATTTAAGTTTGACATTTTGTATTTAAGATGACATTTTCTTCCGGGTTCGGGTCGGATATCGGGTTCATTTATAGCGGGTCGGTTCGGGTGTGGATTTGTAATTTTTTTTTCGTCGGAAAACGGGTCGGATACGGGTTTGAACATGACGGGTACGGGCGGTTGCGGTATGTCAAAATCAGAACCGTGCAGGACTCTGATACATATAGCTAATGCGCATCAGATGCAATGATCCATTTGAGTAAAGGTTAAAGGTCAAGGTCGCATTTAGTAGAAAGGTCAAAATCACATTATCAGTTATAACTCAAGAACAGAGAATCAGAAAACTGTCAGATTGGTACCAAACAATGCGGAATGAAGATTTCTACAATTATCATAATTGTTGTTTTCAGCTACGACCAATAGTGTTTGAGATCTCTGGAGGTTAAAGGTGACATTAGGCAAAATTAAATTGTGTAACACTGTGTATGTGTGTGTCAAGCATAGACACATCATGTTATAACTTAATCAATACTGGATATATTATCATAATATTACACGCACTGACACATATATACATATAACAAAATTATCAATATTGCCAAAGATCAAAGGTCAAGGTCTCATTATTGGCTCTAATTCAAGGAATGGTTGTCATAGAAAGTTGAGATTAGTAGAAAATAGGGGTGAGATTAGGCATTCTGTGAATAAATGTTGGACACTTGTTACAATAACATTTTGCAGGAATGTGAAGTATACGTTAGTCAGGGAATCTGCCAGTACTAAGATATTGCTTGTCTCGTCTCGTCATCTGAGCCCGCTTTATCCTCATGATTAATCAAAATGAATCCAAAGCAACCCTGTGATTAATGTCATTAAAATTTGAATCATTTCACATCCCTAAACATATTTTTTTAAATATATATTTAAAAAGTTTCATACACACCCACAAATTTACTATTTTACTATTTTTTTGTCCATTTATGATCTTATAACAGTTGTTTTATTGCATGTGTTTACATTTTAGCAAGTGATGCTTGTATGTTTTATGACAAGAGGAGGAAGATAAAGTCCAAAAACACACTACAGATTATTATTATTATTATTATTATTATTATTATTATTATTATTATTATTATTATTATTATTATTATTATTATTATTATTATTATTATTATTATTATTATTATATTGAGTTCATGCCTGCTTCTGTTAGTATTTGGACACAGGTATAATGTGACTAAATACATAGTAACTGAGTCAAACCACAGTGTTAGGATAGTGTTAAATGTAACCCCACCTGGAAAATATACACTGACGTGTATGTGAATGTACTGAACTGGAACTGTGAGAACACCACTCCCAAATACAACTGCATCTGCATTCAATAGCATGTCATTATTATAGCACTTGGCTCACAGCGCTATAAACAGAGCACACTGAACAACCAGTCCCACAACTATATAAAATACAACAACATAGTGTCGTATAGAATAAAATAGTATAGCTTAGAATAATATACAATGGTATAAAACAGAACAGTTTAGCATAGTGTTGAATAGAATAGTTAGCAATGACTTAAATTCTTAGTATGATGTGTGGATCTTACAATTTTTATTAATGAATTAATTTATGAATTAATTTGATTAATGAAGTACAACAGAATTACAGTTTCATTAACATAAATATAGCCAAGCAGTGCTACACTCCTAGCGGCAGCACATCTAATGTGATACAGTAGTAGTCTAGTTACGCTTTATTCAACTTTTGGTTAGATTTCCTTGAAACTGGTCCACGAATCACAATGAAGTATAGAGTCAGAGGGCGGGCATAACAAAGTGATGATTTGGAGACAAAACTATGGAAACAACCATAGAAGAAGAACAACGGGTGGTGATTTCCTTCTATCAAAGATGAGTGAAGAATGTGAGAAAACGTCAGCAATCTTTAAATAGTTTTTACAGAAGCAACAACAGTCGTTCAGCTCCATAATCCACCATTTTGTTTAGTCATTCCTAACTTTCTCAGGACTCCTCCGTCAACGTCCCAGCGTCTAACAATGTCATTCTAAAGATTACACTGATTGGTTGTAGTACCGTCCTATTGCAGACAGAGGATTAGCCCCGCCTCCCCTGACTATGAAGCGTTCCTAGACCTATACATGCAATGAATAGGGATAGCGAGGATAGGCTAACATAAATAAGCAGCAAAAAGCAAAGAATGAAAGAAAGAATAGAAGACATGGGAGCTATATTTAGTATAGAAAACATATTGAGCAAACTAACAGGAGATAAAGTAGTGGGATTTCTAATAGAGTTTTTAAAAACAACAACATTAGGAAAAAGGATATAAGAAAAGGTGTGTTTAACAGCACAAAAAGCTGCTTTTTATTAGGACTCGTCAGGACACGATGTTTGGCAGCGCCTCATCTTGCATAACTGAGGTTCATGTGTCGAAACATTCAAAACCTGTTTCTGCTATTTGTTAACGCAACAAAGCTATAGCAATACAAGACTGTACATGAGAAAACTGAAGGTGAGTGGGATGATGATAAGAGTCTGGCTCCACAGTGATAAAGGTTTTAGAGCGTCTGAATTCTCTGCACATCTGAAACAAACAGAATGTTGAATTTACTCAGTCAGCGCGGGGTGTCATGAGAGACGATTGGTTTAAAGTTTTGTTTGACCAGGATCAGCGGGAAAGCAGTCGTCAACCTATTGTTCCTGTTGTGCGCTAAATATAAGACGCCTGCTAAAATGTTGGAAGACAGGTCTGAGGGAAGTGATAGGACAAGCAAAACAAATACATCAGTCCTGCCGTCTCCCTGGCAGGTCTGTTATGAATAATTTATCTGGGATGACTGATGTTTTGGATGTTTGGTGCGCCGGCATCACAGCTGAGGCCTGGGATGTGATGCTGAAGTTGGTGAAGGTCAACGGTGCTTCCTAACAGATGAGCAAGAGTTGGAACCAAGATGTTTCAAGGATGTTATTCTTCAAAATGTCACCATTAATCTTACTTTCAATTAAATTCTTTCAAAACTAGAACAGACGTGAGGAAGAACGCCCATTAAAATTAGGCTATTTAGGGCGTATTCACATAGTAAAGTCCAGACCAAGGTTCAGACCAGAACCTTTTTTTTGCCTTTTCACACTGCACTTATAATCCGGACTTCATTTACAGTCTTCATTCACACTGTATTGAATCAAGTGGACCAACGGACTTTAGAACGTCATGTCGTCAATGCGTGTACAGCGTGCGTCTCTCTATACTCGACCCTAATTGGTTAGTAGATGAGCGCGCTACACTGTTGCAGGAAATGGACCCAGTTACTAGTTTTATGAGTATTTTCTAATTCAGTCTTTATAGTATCATCCGACCAAATTTCAATGAAATACCTGGTTTCCTCGTCTCCCCATGTATTGCCGGGACTCATGTTTGGACGTTGACTAGATTCCGCGCACGTGACTGTGACGTAATTGGTCCGATAGTCCGGACTTTCCTAAAAAGAGTTTTCACACTGTGCACCAGCGAACCTTGGTCCGGACCGAGACTACCTCCTCAGCTCGGACCAAAGACTCGGTCTTTAGTCCGGACCAAGGTTCGGGGGAGCATTCACACTTGTCAATAAAGTTCGAACTTTCCTGGATAGTCCGAAAGTCCGGATTTTCTGAGTGCAGTGTGAATACGCCCTTAAGCTTTTCTACAGTACCTTCACTTTTGGTCACTCTGTCAGGACTAAAATGAATGAAATGAAATGAAAAGTTAAACTTT
This sequence comes from Siphamia tubifer, assembly GCA_020466265.1. NCBI lineage: Eukaryota > Metazoa > Chordata > Actinopteri > Kurtiformes > Apogonidae > Siphamia > Siphamia tubifer. Next base: position 24,248,064 of record CM035802.1, on the reverse strand, counting down.
TACGACTAAAACTAGTGAAAAATGAAGAATCACTTAAAAACAAAATCAAGATTATTTTAAGAGGTACGAAAAGTATAAAAATAAATTATAAGCTGATCCAAATTCAGTCAGTTGTAAAAACACCTATATCCACATTTGTCATTTTCCCAATGATTTAAAATGACTTTGAATGTATTAAAAGAAACCAGTTCTTTCACTTTAATGTCCTTCTGTAATTTAAGTTTCGAAACCCATAAGGATAACTGATCCTGGGATCATAGCAGCAGTGGTCAAAGTAGAAGGACAGCGACTGGTGTGAAAAAATGCTCTGGTAAAAGTAGAAGTACTTATTCAACTGCTTTACTTAAGTAAAAGTAAATAAGTGCAACTTCTCAATTGTAATAAACTAAAAAGTCAAGTGCCTTTTTTTTTTTTTGCTATGGGTGGAATAATACTGATTTAAGCAGAATAAAAACCCCGAAAAAATGTCAAAAATATCCAAAAATCAAACCTTTAAAACTGAATTACTGTGTAGATTATGTGTTTTATTTAATAATGGTACTCATTTTAGTGGATATGGACAGTACAGATATTTAGGAAAAATTCAAAAGTTATAAATAGGGGATTAAAAAAAAAAGCATAATTGTGACCCGCCACCACGAAACCAGGCATAAGTCGCGCTGAGCCGTTCAGAGCTACAGCCAAATTTAGGCTGGAAGGTGATTTCTTATTTGTGTTTACACCTTATCAAAAAAACGGTACCGTAACACCTCTATGTTCAGTTCCTGTGGTCATTACATTGAAATCCAATCAATAAAGGTGTTTATTGGGTCAATTATTTAAGCGGCGACAAAAGTTTAAGGATTGCTGAGCAAAGACAAAGACGACTTCCACCTCTTTTCGCCGAACAAACCGATCTCCGTTCCGTGAGTAAACATCCAAGTGTTTGGTACGAGGTAAAAGCTTATATTGAATGCTCTTGTCCAATGTCATAAGCCAAATGATTGTAATACGTTGCAATTCTGTCCTATTATTATAATATATAGAACTTCTGTGACATGTCCATCAGAGTGTCTTTTAACATCTGTGAATATTTTTTGTCAATCGGATACGAATTATTATGCATTACTAAAGACTTCCTACCCCAAAACAGTCCAAAACTTTAACGGACAATATCTAAAAATATGCAAATTGCATAATAGGTCCAAATGTGGATATTAAAATGACCATAACTTTGGTTCTACTTATGATAGAAACATAATTTTTTCACCATCTTAAACCTTAGTTTCCACTCTACCAAGCTACACAGATAACTCAGTTTGGATTTCCAGACACTTATGCCTGGTTTCGTGGTGGTGGGTCACAATTATGAGATAAAATAATCAAAATCATGAGATAAAAAGTGAAAATTATGAGATAAAAAGGGAAAAGTCAAAATTATGAAGAAAAGATTATAATTGTGAGATAAGACATGGATAATTATGAGATAAAAAGTCAAAATGATGATATAGCAATGAGTCACAATTTCAGATTTACAACTTATTTTTCATACTGTCACATTTATCTAGTTTGAAATAGTAATGATTCTAGTCTGAGAATGTAAAGAGTATAAAGTACAGATATTTAGACAAAAATGTAGAGAGTAAAAGTAAAAAGTTGCCAGAAAAATAAATACTCAAGATATCTAAAGTACAGTAAAGGAAGTACTTCTACTTAGTTACTTCCACCTCTGGATCGTAGACTGTAATTATTGTTATGAAAGCTATTTCCTTCTTGAATACCACAGTTTTGAATCTGCACTTATTAGCCTTTGTGAAGTAATTTCTTGTAAAACACGATGGTTTCAAAGAACTTCTTAATTTGAAGCAGAAGCTGTTCCTGTGTCAAATCCATTGAAGCAGGAAGGTGGGAGCGTTTGAAAAATAAATGAGTCATTGAACAAAATACATAAATTAAGTCATTTCCCAGATTTATTACATCAATAAGGATGAATAGAGGAGCGCGGGTCTAGAAAAAACCCAAGGACCAATGAAATGGCAGGACTCACGGCTTTGACTTGTGATGGGATGGAAGGGAATTGGAGTTTTTTTGGGTCAGTTGTCACCTGGTTGTCGCCTTAAGTGTTGTTGGCCAGTGCTAGGTCTTTATTATTCAGTAGTATGGTCTGTTTGTTGAAGAAGTCTTCTAAGAATCACTGAATATATTTGTGGAAAAGGAATAATAACTGAAGAGTCTGGTGATGATATGATTTATGAGGAGGGAAGTAGTTTACTAAATTATTTCCTTTTTTATACAGGGTTCCTACAGCTTAGGGCAAGTTCAATTTAAGATCTTTTAAGACTTTTTTAATGTCATTTGAAATTAAATTTAAGACCAAGCCGACATTTAACCAAAATTGAAAAGGAAAATAAAAAAACACCACATGAATTACCTAGGGACAGTTTTACACAACTGTTTATTTTAAATAGAACATGACTTTTTAGGTCCAGTTGCTGCTACATTCATGAAGCATTTGCATCAAGAAGCATAACTTCGAAATTTTGAATATATAACACACACCATATAAACACGCATTTGCAAAAAACTAAGTAAAGCTAAATGAATACACCCACAGAATGACGGGAACTCATTTTCTACTCACCCTAAATTATTTTTATAATATAGACAGCCTAAATGTTATAAAAAACATAAAATCTTACTAATGTGTCCACATTTTTAAGACTTTTAAAAATTCGATTTAAGACATTTTAATGGCAATTAAGGCCTTATTTTGAGAACAATGAATTCAATGACTTTTAAGACTTTTCAAGGATCCGCAGGAACCCTGTGAAATGTGAAATAGAACAGAATAGAATAGAATAGAATAGAATAGAATAGAATAGAATAGAATAGAATAGAATAGAAGCTATATTGTCATTGCAAGGGGTACAACAAAAATCTGTTTAGTGCAATTCTTTGTAGCAGCCACAACATTTCATCCTGAGCATATGTATAAATATAAATATAAATATATATATATATATATATATATATATATATATATATATATATATATATATATATATATATGTGTGTGTGTGTGTGTGTGTGTGTGTGAGAGAGTGACACTTACAGCAGCTGTGGGTCACTCACTACAAAAATGTAAATCTCACCAAATGTATTTTTCCAAATTTTTATTCCAAATATCTCATCACACTTAAAATGAGACATGATCACATAAAAGAGTAACTTTTCAGTAAAATACAACAACTTATTTATAGACAGTATATCTGAAAACTTTTAATTCAAGAAATATTACAGAGATCATTTTTACTTGTTCCATTGGCAGATTTTTTTTTTGCTTATTATATATATACTGTATATATATATATATATATATATATATATATATATGTGTGTGTGTGTGTGTGTGTGTGTGTGTGTGTGATATCTCTCTCTCTAAAACCCTTCCCTATCACACACTCTCTTCTGTTCACTCAGTACCGCTGTCCTTCAGTTACACCAGCGAAGCAAAACTCTTGAAATACACATTTAAAAGTATGGAGCGTTTTGAGCACACCGGTCCTGTAAAGCCGTGATTCCCAACGCTGGTCCTCGAGGCACACTGCCCTGCATGTTTTAGATGTTTCTCCCTCCAAATACACCTGATTCAAATGATCAGCCTATCATCCAGCTCTGCAGAAGAATAATAATGACCGTCAGGTTTGTTCAAAGAGGGAAACATCTAAAACATGCAGGACACTGTGCCTCTAGGATCAGGGTTGGGAAACACTGTTGTAAAGCATATTAATGTGATGGGTTACAAAGCTATATATGCTGTCAATGTAGGTACTATTAGGTTGAGATGGATGCAGAGTAGAGGCTTGGGTATTTGTAGAGAGGATTTCCAAATTGCAGAAGAAATTTTGACAACTTGCAATGTTGCGGAAAACTGAAAAAAAAGGATATCGACCACTGTTGAAGCAAAAATGAAAAAGTTTAAAATAATATTTTAAATGGTCATAACTACAAAAATAATGGTGATAAGTACTCAGTTACTATGGTTGACAGATAGAAAACTACATGTAATAATAATAATAATAATGGATTTATATAGTGCTTTTTGGTCACTCAAAGTACTCTCCATTAGTGACCCATTACTCATTCACTCTCACATGCTCCCTCTGGTGGTGGTAAACTACATTTGTACCCGCAGTTGCCCTGGGACAGACTGACAGCGTGCCTGCCATTTTGTGCCTTCAGCACAATGACACAATGACACTGGAGGCAGGATGGTGAAGTGCCTTGCCCAAAGACACAATGGACTGACTCAGACAGAGCAGGATTCCACCAACCCGTCAGTTATTGAATGACCAGGTCTACCAACTGAGCCATGGCCCCCCCAAAATATAGGCTCCAAAATGGCTTCATGACCTTTGACCTTACAAGATCATAGTCTCACACTTTGACAAGGAGATGTCCATTAAGAGTTCAAATGTTTACAGGGGGCAGGGTTTGTCATGCTTAGCCCCACTTGTTTTGGTTTTAAAGGGATAGTTCACTATTTTTCACATGGATTTATATCAAATCAGTATCTTTACTCTAGTCACCCACAGTGACAGTGTCACTGCTGACAGCTGTGCACCTGAGCAAACTACTTTCATCAGTTGTTGAGCAGTGTTAGCAGCTGCTACGTGCAGGCACACAGCTGTTAGCAGTGACAACATGCATTGATCACTATTGAGAGAAAGTAGCTCCAAGCAATTACGAGGTGTGAGTTTTTGTTCCGTTACGGTTTTGTTATGCAAATAAATCACTCATTCAAACACATACTGTTTTGAGAAGACACTCGTTTGATTTTCGTGACCCCAGGAAACCTGTCGGGACTACTTTCGCTTTGACCAAAACCAGACCAGAACTCGACTCACAGGACACTGTCAGGGGTAAATCACTGTGGATGCACCAGAGTAAAGACACTGATTCTATACAAATTCATGTGAAAAATAGTGAACTATCCCTTTAACTCAGTCTTTCAGTCCATGAGCGCTTCTTTCTGTTATATTTCTTTTTCAAGTTTTTAAAAAGATAAAGTTGAACCTAATTTCTTAAGGTTCACATCTTCATTTACAACTGTGTGTATTAGAAATGTTTTCTCTTTTTTGCCATTAATACACACTACTAAACATTTTAATATGCTTCAATAACCTACAGTTTCGTACGGTTTCTACCCAGTTTTTAACTTCAATACCTCAAGGCTTTCCTCATAAAATTGTAAAATTGTAAATAGCTATTCACTTGTTACACAAACGGGAAAAAAAGTGAATACAGGAAAAATAAAACTGAGATTCTGAATGAAAATAAGAGTTAATAAAGTTTAAAAACTGTAATAGTGGTATTTACTGATTCAAGCTGCAGAGTGAATGTAGACAGGTTGGGTTTTGTTTTTGTTTTTTTTTTGTTTTCCAATATGTTCACTTTTGAGCGAAGTTTGAAAGGATGATCACTGCATGCTGAGACTGCATGTGATAACAGCAAAACAAAAAGGCTATTACTTCAGGCATTGTTCAAAGTCTGACCCTGGTGTCTCCACAGGAAGGTGCACCGCAATACAACACAAAACACACTAGTGCCAGTTTCCACAAGAACAATAGGTGGTACTTCCTCCCAACCACTGGTGGAAGAAGTATTTAAGAGAAAATACTGAGAAAATACTTCAAAACAGCTGAATGTTGGCAGCCATTTAAAGTAGAGAAAGACAAAGGATGTAAAGTAAAAGTAGTTACCATACAGTTAAATAAGATATTATTTTTATATAGAGCCATACGTACAGTAGTGATGTTTGATACCAGAGATTTCCTTTCCCATTGGATACAGATACTTTTTACTGAAGCCCCAGTTTGGTACGGTACAGTTCAGAACGGTACACTTATTTTAGCGTTTCCATGACGACGAAAGTGTACTGTTCCCATGGTACCTACTGGTTGCTATTTTGGTCACCCTTCTGATTGGGGTCCCAAACACTGCCAAATGCTGATTGGTCGAGGAAAAGCATCACCTTGCAGAGCGTAAGAACAACAATCTGAGTCAGAAAATGGAGTTTGGAGTCGTGATGAGGTACTAGTTTTATGGTGTATTATTGTTGAGGAGGCGGTGCAGTGGGAGGTGGACGGGGCTGTTTGCAATGAAAAAGTGTTCCAGCTAGTTTGGGCTAAAATGTCAAAGAGGGCTTCATTCGATTGGTGGTTCAGTGCGAGATTAAGCGAAAGAAAACTGCACAGCGATTATCGGTGGTTGAAGGACTATAACAGTAGGAATGGATCAGAAAGAAAGAACTGGAAATGACTCTGGGTTATTCCTCTACTTCGCTGGTGTGTTTGTTTATATTTACAGCTCGTGGTGCAACACTTCCACAAAACAGCACGCCTCCTTCTGAAGGTCTACCTAGACAATGGAAACTGTCCAGACCTGACCCGTACCGTACCATACTGCAGAGTAGAAACATGGCTTTAATGCGTGGAAATTCTAGAATTAAAAAAAAAACAAAAACATATTTTGAATTATGACTTCATAAAGAATACAAGACATTAGAATAATTATTGTTTAATTATTAACAACTATTCTGAAAAGGTTAACTTTCCTATTAATTCATGTTACATGAACGTGTTAAGATGACATAAAAATACTGAATATGTTACACTTAAACAAAAAGGTACAACATTAGCTAGGTTTCCAATACCCTCAGAAATGGTAAAATGTAAATTATGCAATATAGAATAATTAAAACACACAAATGTCACAGAAACTGTCAAAGATCGTAGAAAAATATTTGATGCTCTTATGAGGTGATTTTTGAAACATTTCAATATAGAAATACTGCGCAAAAGTGTAATGGAAACACATTTATGCATTTTCATTAGTCACAGGTATGACAAGACCGGTGCCATGAGTGGTTCAATAACAAAACAGTTCATTAAATGTTGTCCAGGTCATTCTGAAATTCTGGATGCTCTCTTCTGCTAATTTATCCATCAAACTAAATGTATTTAATATTTTTCAGATAAATATCTACCAGGTTTGTATTTTTATGTATAAAATTCAGTCTAATCAACGTACATTTCATTTTGTATTTTACAACTAAGGTAGAGACAATATTGTCACTAAACCAAACCAAGACCTCAGTTTTCTATCAGGTTCAGGAGATGGAAACTATGGAGCAGATTTTTATTTGTCTTATATTCACTTATATTCACATTTTAAATCTGTATTGATTATGGGAGTCTCACATCTTCCATAATGTTTATTTATTAGGTGGAGGCTTTTAAACAAACAACAAACCTGTCCAGGTTTTCTCCATTTTGTTGTTTTTGTGGTTGGTTTTCAGGGCTCCAGACTAACTTTTTGCACTGGTGCTCCTAACATTTTTTTCTTAGGTGCACCCAAAATGTTCAACTAGATTGCGTTTAACTCCACAGTTTTACATGTTGACTTTTTTCTCTTTTAAATCGTTGTCCATACAGACAATATTAATTTGTAAATGATTAATCAACCATTTTGAAAACAAAAAGTTGTTTATTTGGAGCACAGCTCTACAAGAAAGATTAGAATTAGTGCTTTTGCTTAAAGTGCTTCACGGAGATGAAATTTATACGAAATACATCTCAAGATATATATTTATTTAAATTCTAAATTAAAAGGATCCAAACTGAAGATCTCAATATCCAAAAATCTGAACAGCTCCATATCTTATAGATTATACTCCATTACAATCACATGACCCTCAGATGGACTTACATCATTCAGTATGAGTGTGTGCGATGCGCTGCAAATGACAGCTGCAGAGGATAGCCATTAGCATATACCCGCTAGCATATAGCTGTTAGCATATACCTGTTAGCATATAGCTGATACAAGTGTATGTGTTAACAACTAATTAGAATGTTATTAGAACGTACTCGGCAACATGCAGAACTCCCAGCTCTCGTGCACGACTACGTATAACCCATTGTTATCATTTTATTTATCATATTTTTTGTACTATGCACTATATTACTACAAGATGTATTTAGGTTGTTGAGGAAGTGAAGAAGGGGTAGGATTAAATAAGCTTATGCTTCATCCTACTCCTTTTCGGACATGTCATTGTTATTATTATTATTGCTGTATTGATTATTGTTGCAATTTGCACATGTTCGAAATAAATCATTCAAATCAAATCAAATCAAACCAGTCCTGTCTCTTGTTAATCACCCAGAGACTTGGAGAGTCATTTTTTTCCCCCAATGGCTGGTCACACCGGTGCAACCTCAGATTTTTTTTAGTTGTACTTTTGAGAAATTGGGTTGCATGTTTGACCAAATTGGTTGCACTCTAGAACCCTGGTTTTACTTTTTTTCATCTTATTATGACCTCAATCATGTTGATTGTATCTGCAAAATGTCGATAAATATAAATAAATATAAATACACAATTCTCTCCCAGAAATCCATTATTAATGGCTGCTATGGACTTTGCCTTGGGAGCCTGCAGAGTGAAATTGTGATGTACACACAGTGTAAAGACCTGATATAGGAGATATTGATATTTCAGTATCAAACCGCACATCACTACCTATAACTACACATATGTTTGTCAATTTAAATGACAATTTTAGCAACTTAACGAAGGACGTTTGTAGTAAATGTAAAGATTACACACTTGAAAATCATTCAACCCTTTAACAATGGCAATCTCTCCAGTGCTGTGTTTTATACTTTACAGCAAATTACAGTCAAACTGATTGCACTACCTCGTGTACTTTGCACCACCCTTTTTGTAAAATATTATTTATTACCTTTATTTTTTTTTTCTCTTGTACATACTATTTTTATATTTTATATTACTATTACTATTCTGAGAGTGACACCACCTGCCGGAATAGAATTCCATGTATGTGCAAATGTATCTGGCGAATAAAAAACGATTCTGATTCTGATTCTGATTACTGTAACTCCTGAATCGTTTCCACTGTTCACAAAATCCCAATGACTTTGAGAAGCTGAGATCCTAAGTTTAAAACAACAAAGTGCACACCATGACAAGTATTCACAGAATGCATAATTGCGCCCCTATTTTGTGCCAATCTCAAGTTTCTATGACAACCGTTCTTGAATTAGAGCCAATAATGTGATTTTGACCTTTCTGCCACATGCCACCTTGACTTTTGACCTTTTGCAATATTGATAATTTCATTATGTGTATACATGTATCAGTGCATTTAATATTATGATAATATATCCAGTATTGATTAAGTTACAGCGTGATATGTTTATGCTTGACACACACAAACAGTGTTACACAAGTTAATTTTACCACATGTCACCTTTGACCTCCAGAGATCTCAAAATCTATTAGTTGTAGGTGATAACACCAATGATAAGAATTATAGAAATCTTCATTCTGCATCATTTGGTATCAATCTGAAAGTTCTGTGATACTCTGTTCTTGAGTTATAACCAATAATGTGATTTTGACCTTTTAGTAAATTGTGCCCTTGACCTTTGACCTTTACTCAAATGGATCATTGTATCTGCACATTAGCTATATGTATATGCCCATGTAATTTTATGGTGATACCTCAAGTATTCATTGAGTTATAGCATGATTTGTCTCTGCGGGCACACACACACACACACACACACACACACACACACACAATTACATTACAATAATCTCTCTCACTCAATGTTGGGTGAGATTAATAACAGAAATAAATGACTTTAAAAAGGTTAAAAATAGAGAGTGTTCCATATGGGAACTGACACAAATTCAGCACTGGGTCGTTATGGGTTAAGGTGGAGCTGATCTGATTTACTTTATCTACTGTTGGTTAGTTCATCTATAGTGATGCATCACGTTGTATAAAACCATCATATGTTTGCAGCATCACCATCCTGTGAGGATTCCACATCTCCAAAAATATCAGGAGCTCAGGAAAAAAAAATGCTTTCAGCTTTGTGACGGAGCATTTTCCGGTAAATCCCAGAGGTGTTTTTTTTTTTTTTCTTTTTAGGAACTTCCTTAAGCTTCAGAAGCAGGACTTGAAACTCAGCCCATGAAGGAAACACTTTATACTTAAGTTTAGCACAAACCAACACATATGGAGATGTTCTCAACAGGCAGGAAGGGAAGAAAAAAATTATGGAACAGTAAAAAAAAAAACAAGTGGTGCCAGGCTCAACAAACCCCTCACCTCACAGACATTTTAACATTTAATGGACATCTCCAATCCATTTATCATTAGTTTTTCAAAATAAAACCAAAAATAGGACAATAAAAAAAAATGTTCTTCATTATTTGTTTCTAAAACCAAAATGAAAAAAATGCATCATTATGCATTTTTTTTCAGTTTTCCTTTTTGTGTTTAAATGAATAATAGAAAAAACAGATAATGGCCGTTTCCCATTTTATCCAATTTTGACCTGAAGCAAATTGATTAAACCGGAAATTAATCTTAACAACCAAAGGAAATATGTCCACCGGACTTTAAGATCATTATGGTATGATATGACACCAGTTTTCTCTGTGGTCATATCTTCAGGTCTTAGGGTGACCCTCTTAGTTTCCCCAGATATGATGTAGGTTTACATCTTTGTCACTCATTTCCGGTTTACTCAAGTTGCTTCAGGTCAAAATTGGATAAAACGGAAAGCAACCATTTTTACTACAATTCATTTAAACACAAAAAGGAAAACTGAAAAACCACATCACTATCTTGTTTTTTCATTTTGGTTTTTGGTAAACAGGAAAAGGTGAAAGGATCAGTTCAAGACGTCGCAAATGATTGGTCACATTTTGTGGGAAAGTGACGGCGATGGTTTCAAATTCCAACATGGCGCTGAATCCTGGAGGGTCTGTCTAGTGAGGGTTTGTGGTTTTTGTTTGATTCCCAATGGTTAAAGTTGAAGGACTTTAATGTCTACACTGTAGATTTTGCAGTGTTAATTTGGAAACAATGGGACCAAATACACTCTAGAAGAAGTTAAATAAACTCTCTAAGTGTTGATTTAACACTGCAAAATTTACTGTGTATTAGGTGTAAAAAAAAAAAAAAATATATATATATATATATATATATATATATATATATATGTGACCCGCCACCCACGAAACCAGGCATAAGTCGCGCTGAGCCGTTCAGAGCTACAGCCAAATTTAGGCTGGAAGGTGATTTGTTATTTGTGTTTACACCTTATCAAAAAACGGTACCGTAACACCTCTATGTTCAGTTCCTGTGGTCATTACATTGAAATCCAATCAATAAAGGTGTTTATTGGGTCAATTATTTAAGCGGTGACAAAAGTTCAGGTATTGCTGAGCAAAGACAAAGACGACTTCCACCTCTTTTCGCCGAACAAACCGATCTCCGTTCCGTGAGTAAACATCCAAGTGTTCGGTACGAGGTAAAAGCTTATATTGAATGCTCTTGTCCAATGGTGTAAGCCAAATGATTATAATACGTTGCAATTCTGTCCTATTATTACAATATATAAAACTTCTGTGACATGTCCATCAGAGTGTCCTTTAACATCTGTGAATAATTTTTGTCAATCGGATACGAATTATTATGCATTGCTAAGGACTTCCTACCCCAAAACAATCCAAAACTTTAACGGACAATATCTAAAAATATGCAAATTGCATAATAGGTCCAACTGTGGATATTAACTACTTATGATAGAAACATAATTTTTTCACCATCTTAAACCTTAGTTTCCACTCTACCAATCTACACAGATAACTCAGTTTGGATTTCCAGACACTTATGCCTGGTTTCGTGGTGGTGGGTCACATATATATATATATATATATATATATATATATATATATATATATATATATATATATATATATATATATATATATATATATATATATATATATATATGGAAAAGGAGTAAGGAGTATGAGAAGAAATGTGAGCAGTTGTGGATGTAAAAGCTGTGTTGACAGAAGGACTTGTACATGTAGCAATGGGCCAACTCCAGACATTCCCAGCACTAGTGATTACCCAGAAGCCCCCTGCTGCGACTATCACGGCCGATTGAATTCAGAGGAGGGGGGGGGGGTCTAACACGTATGACCTGGGTTTGCTCAAAGGAAAGCATTTCTTTTAAGCCATTTTAGTCATCAAGAACCAGGAAGTAAATCGAAAAAAATAGAAGCAACAATCCATGGAGAGATGAACTCTGGGATGTTTCATAGAGCACAAGAGCCCAGGGGGTGGGGGGTGGGGGGTGATGGTGGCCCACTGCATGTGCTGGATCTTCTCCGGAGGCGACGATGCTGACTGAAAGGGCAGGGGAAATGCAGTGGAGAATTTTACATGCTGCAGTCCCAGCGAATGCTTTTATCTGTGTACTAAATCACAACGGTAGCAGTCGCTGTGTTTTTATGGAGTGTCACAGGCCTGTTTTCTGTTTATTTGGCTTCCTGTCTGCACCGAGAGACGATTTCTGTGCATTTTTTTTCCCCCCCTTCCTCTCTTTTTGTTTTTTATTGACGTTGTAAGGGAAGAACACAGTTTATCGTCTTTCTAGGTCAGAGACAATATTGGATGTTCACTTATGTCAAACAGGCTGATGCTGCCCACGTCACTGATGTCTTTCAGTGGAAACGTCCCGTGGAGGGTTTATGTCACCATTGTTAAAGTCAAAACCATCTAAACCAGAGTGAATAAAGACTGAAGCTTTAACCCTTAAAGAACCAAAAGCATCTTCTGATATATAAGCTGGTTCTGACTGTCTACATATGGAAGTGTCCTTGGGCAAGATACTGAACTCTAAATTGCTCCAAGGGCCTGGCAGCCGCCCACTGGTGTGTGTGTGTGTGTGTGTGTGTGTGTGTGTGGTGTGTGCTTATATTCCTTTCTTTCTGGGGACATTAATATGTTTACACAGTCACACTATGGGGACCTGTGTGACACCATGGGGACCAAAATTTACGTCCCCGTGAGGGTTAAATATAAATAAAGGTCCCCACTAGTAAAATATAAATCTATGTGATGTTTGAAATTGTATACACATGATGTGACCCTATAAATACATGGTAACACTTTACTCATTACATAACACATTCATAGCAGCTGTTATAAATTGCACATAAAACATTCATGACTGTTTCATGAGACATGACTCAACATTCATACCGAACCTTTTATGAATGTAGGACGGCGACAAATTTTCAAAATAAAAGTCCAACAATCGCAAAGCAGATTCCAGAAAACACAGACTTATTATTTCTGTCCACATACAATTAACTGGTGTAACTTATGGTAAATGGTGACTAGTGAATTTATGGGTACTCATCATCAGGTTCATGGGGTTTTTCGGCCTCTTTAAAATAGAACCAACACACAATGTATTCAATAACAATGGAGAACACAGTCATATTAATGAAATAACCATGGAATGACACCTTTAAGTAAAGTACAGAACTAAAAAAGTCTAATTTACAGTAACAAAGTATTTTATTTATACTTGATTACCTCCCACCTCTGCTAATCAACCAATCAATCAATCAATCAATCATTATTTTCATACAGGCTGAGCACAGGGGGACCATAACCAAAAACATCATGAGCTGACGGCCTTCATGAGAGTTTGCTAGCATGACACCAAGGAGGCGCTGCACCCTTATACTAACAGTCCTGCATCAGATATGACCCATTTAATTTAATTTACATTCAGAGGCTTCGTACTCATCTGTCATCTATCTCACCAGTGAAAGCCATGGAGTTGGATCAATGACAGTGGATGGAGACACAGTTTATGTTTATGTTCAGTTATTGATGTCATTGATATTAAAAAAAAAAAATGTCACGTTTTCATCAGTTTGCTTCATTTCTGATATGATAATACTTGAATTTAATCTCATTTTTATGAATATGTACATCAGGGGTCACCAACTCTGGTTCTTAAGAGTTACCATTCTGCATGTTTTAGATATTTTCCATCTTCCAGCACATCTGACAGGTCATTATCAGGATTCTGCAGAGTGTGATGACAGGTTTATCATTCCAATCAGGTGTGTTGGAAGAGTGATATATCTAAAACATGCAGGATAGTAGCACTCAAGGACCAGGGTTGGTGACCCCTTATCTACATGATCAGTCAATTAAATAGAAGAAAATACATGATTTTACATAAAAAATGCAAATGTAAAGAATCATATTTTAATAAGTTCTAATAAATGATTAATGTTTAAAAGGAACCACATTAGCTGCCACCAAGATGACAAGCTAATCTTCCAGAGGTCCAGACAGATGGACAATACAAAACACAGAACAAAATACATGAAACACATGATAAAGCACAATTTACATTAAAAAAATGACTGAGAAAAGCTTTAATTTAGAGTAAAATATATATTTGGCAATCGCCACAAAAATAATCCTACATCTTGATAGTCTTCATATGACAAAGAAGTACAGCTACTTGTGTGAAAAATACTCTGGTAAAAGTAAAAGTACTGATTCAACTCCTTACTTAAGTAAAAAAAAAATTATAACTTCTCAATTTTAATACTGCATTTCTTTGCCATGAATAATACTTATTTAACCAGGAAGAAACAGGAAAGTTTCAAAAGTATAAAAAAAAAAAATAAAGCCTTTAAAAGTGAGTCAGTGTGTAGATGATGTGTTTGATCAGGTTATGGTACTGACAATAGAGACAAAAAGTCATCATTATGACAAAAAAGGTCAGATGTGAGATTTAAAAAAAGGCCTAATTATGAGATAAAAAGTCACAATTATGAGATACAGTCATTCATATGAGATAAGAAATGCATAATTATGAGGAAAAAGAGTGTAAATTATGAGTTAAAAAGTCACAATCATAACCTAAAAGTCATAATTATGATATATATTTCAGTCAGTTTGTCTGTCTGTCTGTCTGTCTGTCAGCAGGATTAGTTCTGAATGGCTTTGAATTAAACTTTCAGTAATCATAAATAATGGGTCAAGGAAAAACCCATTAGATTTTGAGTGTTGAGGTCAACACCTATGGCTTTGTCACATGTGAATGAAAAAAATCAAGCCTTGGTGGAGGTCTGCTGTCTCTGACTATTTTGTTTTTCATACTGATTAGTTTGAAAAAGTAACAAGTGTATTCTGAGACGCCTCATTACTGTGTCATGAATATGTATGAGGAAGGACTGGAGAAAATTGTTGGATGGTGGTTTTTCCATGATGTCTGTTCCACAGGTGACTATTATTATTATTATTATTATTATTATTATTATTATTATTATTATTATTATTATTATTATTATTATTATTATTATTATTATTATTATTATTATTATTATTATTATTATTATTATTATTATTATTATTATTATTATTATTATTATTATTATTGTGTTAGAGCACTTAATTAATTGGTTGTAATCATGGTGTGAAGGCAAATTTAAGCAAGCATCTTGCACCCGACCTTTAATTCACTGAAATAATCATTAAATTTGACTTTACTTTCACACAAAATTCCAGACTATTTAAGGTGTGGAAAACAGCAGTTCAAAATTCAGTTTTTTCTAAGGCTTTCAAAAGTTGCACAAATATAATAGAGAAGCTTCGACTGTACTTTTTGGACTTCAAATAAAACAGACTTTTCTGTGAACATGTGCTCAACACAAACTGATCTGAGATCAGTTCAACAGCAGACAGGTCTAAAACACAAAAACAAGCTCCGTCACTACTCCTCTTCTCACAGCGGATGAGTTAGAATTATGCTCTCATAAGGCGTCTGGGCACATTTTATGACCCATTTTAAATCATTTCCTCGGCGTCTGTGTTGTGCTTTGCTCATCTCCACTGTCCTGGTTCCTTGATGCATTCCTCAGACATGATAAGTCACGACCGTGCACTCCTTCCTTTGTTTGGTTATGTTCGCTTCTGTTCTTTTGCATCAGCATTTTCCTGCAGCACAAATATTAAGAATCCAACCACATTTTAATTACTAATTAATGTGTTGCTAACTGATATGAAAGTACATCTGACATATGGGTGCATGTTCACACTGGTCTCTGCATGGATTTAATGCTATGAACTCAAGTCGAGCTGCAACGAGGTGCTCGAGTCATTGTGTATTTGTCTCATTTCATTTTCATTTTTAATAAGTAAATACATAAAACTACAATAATAGTATGTATATATAATCAAAAAAGTCAATATAACTAAATTAAAAAAAAATACAACCATACAAATCAGGTGGAATTAAAGGCCTGAGAATAAAGCTAATTTATTGAAATCAAAGGTGGCAAAAGTACTTACATTCAGTACTTAAGCAGAAGTATAACTAACTACCTGTATAAAAGATATAAAAGTGAATGACAGTATAATGATGACTGAGGCCAGGAATGAAACCTGGACCAGAATCATAGTAGAAAAGCACTCCACCAAGTATCAAATATCTACTTAACCCTTTACACTTCCAAGGGTTCACATATAGAAGTAGTCGCTCAAAACTGTTAATCAAACCACCCAAACCTGTCCCACATGTCACATGACCTAATGTAGTTTGACAATGGAGATTGTCACACATTGGAAAATATAAACCATTTTATGATCAAATATCCACAGCAGGTACAATCACTGATTTGTTGAAAATATAAATAGCATGTCTCATAATTATCCACAGAGGAACCATATTCCAACAAACGTAGTCATAGTCAAACAAAAACATCCAAAAATAACAAAAGAAAACTGTCCAAAACATCAATAAATAAGCACATTATGTTAAAGTCCTGTTGCATCATTTAACAGGAACTGTCTCCAATATCCCAGTTTTCATCTTAATATTTGAAGATAAGATATTCCTTTATTAGTCGCACTAGGGGACTAATAAAGCAGTATAGAATAGAGCAGCACAGCAACAAAAAATCTATATAAAAAAAACGAGCAATTTCTATGTACACGATATAAACACTATTTACACTATTGCACATGGGATTAAGTAATTGCACTGTTTATTACTGTACTATTAGTACTATTTCATTTATAATATACTGTAAGCAAACACCAACTGCATGTTATCAAAACTGTTCCAGAACAACATTCAATTAACTTTATTAAGAAATTTAGGCGAAATTGAGTCGAAGTTTAAAGGGTTAACTACGGTAATGAAGAACGTTTCCTTTGTTATTTCCGCCTCTGTAGACAACAGATCTGGAAAATCTAATATAAGACATTTCAAGTGCTTTTTTTTTAGCTGTGTCTTTTATTTCTTATATATGTATATCTTGTTTATTACCTTATTATTGTATTGTTTTTGAGTTGGTTTGTGTATTTGTTTGTTTGTCAACAGCTTTACGCAAAAACTACTGGATCAATTTCCATGAAATTTTCAGGTAAGGTGTGAGGTGGTCAAGTACAGATTTATTTAAAAAAAAAAAAATGTCTCCTTTCTGTCCTTCGAGGAGAACAGATGTGTTTCTGAGCTGTCCTTAGTTTATCTCTTTTTTTCTTTCACTTGTGCTGTGTCTTGTTTTTTTACTTTGGACTCGTCTACTGAGGTCAAAATCATCATGGAATTGATCAACTGGTCACCACTTATTCATTTATATTTTCTTTTTTAATTTCTTTCTAGCACTGTAGAAAAAATTGTAGCATTGTAGCACTTTGAGATTCTGCTGAATGAAACGTGCATTACAAAGGCAATGTATTATTATTATTATCATTATTAAGGTAATTTTCCATTGTTAGATTTTTTTTTTTGTTAATTCCAGCAAAAATATCTTGTATTCATTATGCTTAAAAAACAACAGGAACTGTTTTCCACCAGTCCTGGAACATGTTTGGTTGAAAAGGGATATATAATACAGAGTCTCGATGACAGCTTCAATAATGTAATCCGATTACTTACATCCGATTAACCACTGAACTAGTCAGTAGAAAACTCAATCGGTAGCCACAGCACTAAACTCATGCATGTGTGAAGCGTCTAAAATAAGACACAGTGAGCGGCAGAAAGTTTTAGAAAGCGTTTTATTTCTTGTCTTCATTGCAAACGCACAACATCGAGCAAACATTTACGCAATAATAATTACTATGAAAACCCGGATCTTAATCCAACCCTCTGTTGATTATGAGGTATTTAAATAGTACATTTCTTTTTAAATAATATAAAAAAAAAAACCAGGCTATACGACAAACAAAACTATATCACAGATCACATTTGTATATAAGAAAAAACAATATTATATGCGAGTGTGAAAAGCTCAGTGCAAGAAGAGACACAAGTGCATTTAATAAACCCTTTCACCTGTTCTTCTGAAGTAAGTTTATCATTTGGATTCTTAAGGCAAGGACACGATCCTGACGTGTGCTGGGATGCACCAGCTATGTCTACGTTCAAATGTAGCCCAATGAGAACTATTTTTCTAAAGTAGGACGGACTTTTCTGACAGAAATATATTAATACTTTCCATTTAACTGATACTGAGTTGTGAAGAGCTCCTTAAAACACAGGTTAACATCTTTCTGAAAGGTGCGACAACTTTTGTTTACATTCTTGCCGTAAAACTCTGGTGACTTCGTTAAATTTGACTGAATTAACCGTTTTGTGCATGAATTAAGAGAATATTAATGGAAGTGTTTCTATTACTTTTTAGACATGAACAAAAAGAAAAAGTTCAGTGACTGCTCTTTTCATGAAGTTATAAATGTTTCCACTCAGGCTGGATACCAGGAGTTTAATTTTAGAAGCAAAGAAATGTGTATGTGTAGGTTTAATGCTGCTGATCTGAGGTTTTCTCACATTTAAAAATACCTGCATCAAGATTATATGGAAAAACAAAACAATTAATTACAGTCTAATAACAATTAGCAATTTTTAAAACTCAAATATGCAATTTGTAACTTCAATGCAAATTCAGTACAATGTTGTAATTTTAACCAATCACAGAGACTTTCCCGCAAAATGTGACCAATCATTTGCGATGTCTTGAGCTGCTCCTTCCACTGTTTCAGTATGAAGCAACATGTGTGCAGCCAGCAGTACTTTTTTGCTGCATTTTTATCATCCGGGTAATATTTTAATATACCATATTTGAAAGGTTATCTTAATGTCTCAGTGTCTTTGTTCTATTTTTGTCAGAGAAACTGCCTCTACTACACAGTACTAGTAATAATGTTTTGGGTTTTTTTGACTGGGACATTTATATTATATTTTATAACTTCATGAAGTGACATGAGGTCATATGAACTTTAACCTTTGAACCAACAGGTGCATTTGGAAAAAAAATGTAAAATAATTATTGCATTTTTGTAATCCTCAGAATGTTTTAATTACCATCTTGATAAACGGTAGTTTTGAGGACCATATCACAATGACTTTGAATTAATTAATTTTCCAGTAACTAAATATTTGAAGTATTACAAAAAGGGAAAATTGCAACTATTTATCGCAACTTTCACTTCCTCCCACAACAAAAGACTAAAAAGCACCGCGACTTTCATCACAATTTTTCGGAAAAGCTCACGCAACATCACTCATTTTAGGACGAAACAGTCTCATAAAAGGCCAGAGAAATCCTGGTGAAACTGAGTAATGATATAAATTGCAGTGCAGGGGATGATGCTTAAGTGTCCAATGGTTTAGCAAATATGGAACTAAAACAATAAAACCTTAAATATACAAGAGAGCAGCTTTGAATAACTGTCCACTGCAGTGACCACTATACACAAAAGGGTTAAATAATATGACATTAGATGACTCTTAGCAGCTGTATAGGTATGTATGTATGTTATAAGTACAGTTTAACCTGCACTGTGATAGCATCCTGTGTTTCAGTTGGTACTAATGGTTCAACATCACAGTTAGAACCTGGTCATGACTGTTTTGTCCAAGTTCACTGCAGTTTATTACCTCCACCAAGGAGGTTATGTTGTTACCGGTGTTCGTTGGTTGTTTTGATTGTGTACAAGATAACTCAAAATTATAGAGGAGATGAGGAGATCTGGAAATGATTAGATTTGGGTGGTGATCCTGGGGGAAGGGGGGGGGGGGGGGGGGGGGGGGGGTTACGTTGGCCGAGGTCTGTGCTCTCAGAGTGCTTTTCTAGTTTTGTTGTTGTTACATAAATAAGTGGGTACTTTTGGCAATTATCCTCTAAAAACTTTTCACCACAAGACTCAAATGATAAATGCTGTCTCTCCTTAAGACTCAAAAGTACAAAACAACTACTTGATTTGGTACTAATGTGTATTTTAATAGCATGCCTCTTTCATCAGAACAAAACTGAATGTCCTTTGCTGAAATTACATGAACTAAACATTAACGTATGTCATCTAGTTCAACTAAAGGCCATAAAATAAACTTAGGTTGCATCAATTGAAAATTTTCCGTCATGAATAGATTTTTTTTTTTTTTTTTTTTTTAATGATGGAAAACTCTGAAGGCCATCTGTCGTTTGATAAGATTAAAATATTGAGAATATAGTAAAAAAAAAAAAGGTTTAACACAACACTGAACAGAACCAACTCACAGTATCACTGGTCAGTGTGTCTCTTAACAGCGCCGTATTTTCCTCGTATAGAACCTACAGCACCATGACTACACTGACTACATCATCAGTCGTCTGTCCATTGACGCTTAAATTGTGCAGAAAAAAATAAAATAAAATAAAAATTCGACCTAATTGAAAAAAAATGTCACCTAAACTTCAACTTTTTGTGCTGGCAAGAGGTGGTTTTGCAGATGTAGTGCAAATAGCATGTTGCACAAGAGTGTAATGGAAAGACAATTTTTAACAATTACAGTCAAGTGAATTAAGAAAATGGATGTTGACAGACATTACAACAAAGAAAGAACATGTATGTGTGGACACACCAGGAAACCACATCATTTTTAATTTAGGACAGAATTAAGCGGTAATATTGTTATGACCCCTGGTTTCAAAGGACTCCCCATTAGTCCACCTGTAGTACCTCTGGACCAGTTGATGGTTACTGTGCAATCAGTCATTGTCAATTCGTGTTTAGTCGACTTTAGCCAAAATTAGAGGTTACTTTGCCAGTGCAAAATGTCAAGACAGTTGAGCCTCCTTAACTTAAAAAGCCCCATAAATGTGATAACATTGATGAACTCTGTGAAAAAAGAGGGACTGATCCAATGGAAGATAAAAGACAAATATGTAACACACCAGTTCCTATGGCATTTTCTGTGCTATACGTACGCATTTTTGACCTTTCGTGTGTTATTTGATGGCCTGTCAATTTGTGCCAAGATTTCCGGTTCACATAACACTAACCTTCAATGCGCTATATTTGACACAGCGTGAATATACACATGGAAAGCTTACAACGCCTATAACACACCAATTAAACACAACATATGGATATTTATGTGAGCCATATCAAAAATTATACACAAATATCAGGTTGGTTTATCAGCCCGCAGCAGCTACAGTTGTTCCATCATTGAGATGGTTTTATTACGTACTACTAAATATTACTAATTATCATTAAAACATTTTAATTTGACATGACGGATAATGATGTATGAAAGAATTTTTACAACTACCAGTCAAAATGTCAATAAAATTCTGGTCAAATATAGCGTCTAATGTCAAGAATGGAGGAGTTTACAGAGAGTTAGGAGACGAAGAATCCAGCAGCAGGTGATACGACAACGTATGTGAATTTCATAACATTAACCCAAAAACAAAACCATGTCATCGGTCCGTTTATTTATTACTTTCTCTGTATTTTTTTCAAATACACAGCTGACACCACACAGATGGTTTCAAAGATCGCGGTACTGCAACATGAGAAAATGCGGAAATAGGCGTGGTCTGGGCTCTACCAATCACCAAACATCATATAGTTTGTGGAGAACTATCTATCTATCTATCTATCTATCTATCTATCTATCTATCTGTTATATTTCTTAGCAGCGCTTTAACCCATGTCAGGTATGATGACTTCAAAATTTCAGTAATAAACAGCATTAAGACTTGAGACCTTCAACTATCTGGTCAGAATAAAAACATCATTTATAGGACAATATTTAGTCTGGTTGAACCTCAGTTCGGAAAAGGTACAACCAAATATGTACACAGTTTTATACCAAACACCCCACATTAAAAATACTGAAGAGAAATCCTTAGTTATAGCTGGTGCACCCGACCACTGTCGCACATAAAAGCAGTGTTTAAATACGGTGCATGATGTGTCAACCCTGGGTGGGAGATGGAGGGGGTTAGGCCTCAGTATCATCTCTACCAACAGGAAACGGCGTTATTTCTTTCACAATCCGTTCCGCTATGGCTCTGCTGCTGGCGACAATCAGCCTCCGAGACATCAGATCAAATGGACCGCCTGAAAGAGAAGGCGATGTCAACTGTGACAAATTTAAAAGGACCATTAGATTTGTTTTGAATCAGTGACAGTCGGAGAAAATAATGTAACATTATAAGCCCTCTCTATTGCTTCATTCCTATGTTGTTAAAATGTCGTAGTCCCAAAACTCTAATGTAGTTGCTCTTTTGGAAGCAATGGCAATTGTCGAAAGTAGATTAATAGAAGACGGGTTCCTTAGCAACCTCAAACTAAGGCCAGCGGTGTTTTTGGTAGAAGCTCAGGCCAAATTTAAGATCATATTTCCAAAGCCTGTGCCTTCCTGTTTCAAGTACAAAGCCACCAGCTGCCGGCTTGTCATCTTGTACTGTGTGTTTCACATGCAGCTGTGTACAGAGGAAGGAGAAAATCCAATAACAACAAGAATTAGTAATGATAAATAATTCATAAACATTAATAATATGTTTGTACCAAAAAAAACAGCGGTCTATCGTCGCTGCTTTGTTCTGTAAAGCAATCTCCTACAGCAATCATGCTGTTTTGCCACAGTTCAGTCACCCTGCTGCTGCGGCTTCCGTCATTTCACCCAGTGACTCAGCAGCCTTTGAAAAGTTGAGCAAAAGTGGTGTTTGTGGAGCTCAAGTTGTCTCAGCAACTCACCCGAAATGTCCATGATAACTCCTCCAGCTTCTGTAACAACCGCCGCCCCGCCAGCCATGTCCCAACAGTGGATGCCCATGTGATAGTACGCGTCAGCCGAGCCGCACGCCACCAGACACATGTTGACGGCAGCGCTGCCCGGAGAGCGGATTCTGTGGATGGAGACAGGATTTCTGCTGTGACACACACTTCACTTTTAGAGGGTTTAGACCAGGACATGTCAAAGTCATTTTAGTTCAGGGGCCACATACACCCTAATATGATCTAAACTGTGATGGACCAGTAAAATAATATGAATACTATGGCAACAATTTAGGAATAGTGTAAACTAGGAATGGGCGGTATGCAAGGTATCACACCTTATGAGGTATATTCTTGTCCACGGTAGAGATGTTTGCCATACCGTTCTACCGTCCATCCTGTAGATGGCAGTAATGCAAAGTTTCGAACGTTCGCCAGCTGCCTCTAAGAAGCAGCTAGCACCACAGTCTTCCTAGATGTTCTGTTAGCAGAAGCATTTAGTTTAAATAAGCTATAAATACCAAATATATAGTTTATGTAGTGTACTATTGGTTATAATGGTATGTGATGACAATGTATTTCAAATCAGGACTCTACAATTTAATTTACAGGGTGTCTGAAACGCGAGCTAACAAGCTAATAAGCTAACAGCCAAAGTCATAACAGCCATAGAGTTTATGATGACAACAAAACAATTGTGCTAAACGTTAACACTGCCTTAAATTTAACACACTGCACCAGCCTTAATAAATGTATGTTACTATATCCAGTTGAGTTACTATTTGTCATGGTATCTGGCTGATGTTAGCAACTAAAATGACTGTTTGGAGTTAAACAATTTTGTTAGCAATTTCGCTAAGATTAGCATGCTAAGTGCTTCTATAGTGATTGCTACCATTGAGTTGTGTTGCGTTACCTACTCTCAATCATAGCCTCACATGAAAGAGTGTTTTTCTTCAATTTGAAACAGTAAAGACTTAAACCATTAGGCGTGTTATAATCACATATGTAAATACACATTTACAACTCACCGTCTACAACTGCAAAAAGTTACAGTGAGCGATTTATGGGATAAAATCCATGTTCCTCATTAATTTTGGCCCCTCTCCCTCGTCCTGTATTCTTTGGTTGATGGCTGATCATGCTCCTGAATATGAAGGAAGTCTGCACTAATATGAAAGACTGCACTTAGAGTTATATGACCACTAACAAACTGTTCTATGGTAATGAGAGACATAAAGATCTTCAGGGTCACAGTCTGCATCACAGATGGAGGGACTACTTCAGCATTCAGGTCTTATAGATGATGAGTCACATTCTGTTAGGGCGACGACGCACCAACCCAACTGCCAACTGTCACCAGAAAAGGTATCTTGACTGATCAGTCTGCTCCCGTCTCCCCAACACCATCAGAAGACACTAAATCAACTAAGACCTTAAGCATACGTTCTGTGCTCGCTTGAGATGTGAAACCAGAAGTGACGGAACATCTCTCTAGACCAGAGGTTTCAAACATGTGGCTTGGGGGCCAAATGCGGCCTGTCAAAGGTTCTAATGCAGCCCCTGGGATGAATTTGCAAAGTGCAATAATTCCACAGAGAAGGCTATAGAAGTCATTTTAGTTCAGGTTCCACATACAGACCAATATTATCTACAGCCAAATAACATAAAAACCTACAAAAAAAGCATCTACAATAAATCCATATTTTATTCTCAGTTTGATGTGATAAAAATGTTACATTATGCTGATAATGACAACTTCAAATTGTTGTCTTTGTTTTAGTAAAAAAAAAAAAAATAGACATTTTTTACATTTACAAACTATAATGTAACAATAAAATGTGACAAACCTGAACAACTATGAACAACATGAAATATCTAAAGAAAATTCTTTACAATTTTAACCATTTTTGCTTCTTCATGTAAAAAGTATATGTTGAAGCAAAACATTGTTAAAATTGCATTTATTTTCCCTAAGAAATTTGAGGGCTGGGTGTTCTGGTTATTACCACCTTTTTTGCTTAGATTGCGAACGAAATTTTTTTCCTAATTTAATGGGGGCGTTTGGTACTAAATCATAAACAAAAGTTTGAAGTTAATATTTACATACTATTGTATTATTTTACTAGTCCGGCCACTGGAAATGAAATCGGGTTGAATGTGGCCTTTGAAAGAAAATGAGTTTGAGACCCCTGCACTACACCAAGTGGACGAAAACTAAGGATAAATCACATTATGCTAACAATGCTAACAGTGTTCACTTCATATAATGAATGATGCCCATAGGCAGCACTGACTGGCACTCATTCAGATAGGATATAGAATGCAACATTATTCTATAACAGTGTTTGAAAGAGTGGTAAAATCAACAAATCCTCCAACTGTGATGAGTAGAAAATCTAAAACATTTAAAGCATATGCAAATTATTTTTTTGTGAAGCACAGTGTCTCTATTATTTTCCACACTACAAGGTGCACCTGACTGTAAGATGCACCCACCCCATCTCCAGCATCTCACCATCGATTTAGTGATGCAAAGCATATGTGCAGTACCTCCATTTCCTTCTCCGACAGCTGGATCGATTGTCAGCGTGTGAAATGTAAATTGTCCGTGTCGTTGTTCCATCGGTGGGTTCACAGCGTCGGAAAAAAGTAGCGGCTTATAGATGGGAAACTCACTACACGTGTGTGCGTATGAATAATTAGGATGCTGTACAACTGTGTGATAATATGATTTTTTACATTCCAACAGAAACGCATCATAACCATAAAAAGAGCTTACATTTTCTTTTAAAAAAACATTTGCGTGCTGTGTTTCTGCTCTGCAACATTGTCACCGACATAAATTTAACCACAAGTTGTTTCATTTGCAGACTGTTTTGTAAGAACCTGTTTTCAACATCAAAATAAACTTCCTTTTTACAAAGTATTGTGGCAAGAACCAAAAGAAGACAAGTAACTGCTCTATAAAACTCAGTTGCATCCTTAGCGTTAGCGCTCATCTGTGTGACAGAATTCAAACTGCAGGTACACAACGGTCCTGAAGTAACCAGACATTTGGAGTTATTTATGACTGTTGAGTATTTAATTCTAGTAAAGGACAATCAAATCCTCAGTGTTTAAAGTGTTATTCGTACTTTATGATACTTTAAAGGCCCTGCTGGCTCTGTGTTACTGTGCGTTTGTGATGTTTTCATATTTACCCATGAACAGGGATAGTGAGGATCTTCTTCATGTTGTCCATCATAGTTTTGAAAATCTCTGGATTCTTCTTGAAACCCATTTCTGTCAGTATCATGGATTGACTGATGTCTTCGGGTAAAAAAGAAACAAAACAAAAGATGTCAGCGAATAAAATTCTGTTTAACCATTCATTTTGTCGCAATTTTCAAATTTCCCAAGTGAGTTATCACCATTTCTTACAATATCATCCTCTGCGTTTGGCATTTCTCAATGAAAATAAGATATTTTCTATATTACATTTACTGAGATTCATAAAAGCTCAGAAAAAATGCAAAAATATTTGGGAAAAAAAGAACAAAATATGACCTTTTCAACTAAATTTATCATGAACTGAACATGAAAATAAGTATCTACAAACTGTCATTGATCCAACTCCATGGGTTTTGCTAATGAACCAATGATGATTATGGGGTTTTCATGGTAACTATGGAGCCATTGAACACCCAAATGGGTCATACCTGATGACCATGAAAAAAATGACAAACTACATTTTACACCCATTATTTACATGTATTAATATGATTAGTGGATAAAGAGGTACTGTATTAAACATTACCTCTGCCAAGGAGGTTATGTTTTCACTGGAGTGCGTTTGTCTATCAGCAACATTACTCAACAAGTCATGGATGGATTTTGATAACATTTTCAGGATGTGTTGGGACTGTCACAAGGAACAAATTATTACATTTTGGTGGTGATCCGGAAGAAATTCTGGATCACTTTGAAATTTATTCTCCATTTACCGCAATGTAAAATTTAAAAGTGATCCAGAATCCAGGATCTCTTCCAGATCATCATCAATATTTAATCATTTGTTCCTTGTGACACTCCCAACACATCCTGAAAATGTTATCAAAATCCATTCAAAAGTTTTTGCATAATCCTGCTGACAGACAGACAGACAGACAGACATACAGACAGTCTCCTGCACTCTCAAGAGTACTTTTGTAGTTTTAGATCAGTAGGAGTTTAGGTCACCAGTGGATGTTTGGGTCTTTCCAGCAATGTTTCCCAACCCTGGTCCTCGAGGCACAATATCCTGCATGTTTTAGATGTTTCCCTCTTTGAACAAACCTGACGCTCATTATCATTCTTCTGCAGAACTGGATGATAGGCTGATCATTTGAATCAGGATAGTGGGCCTTCGAGGACCAGGGTATGGAGACACTGCTTTACAGGTTAAGACAGAGTCTGTTGAGTTATACAGTAGTAGAAAAAAGGTTTTTGCACATCCCATGCATTTATAATATATTACATTTAGAATCCTTTCTTCAGTCAATGAACTCCACCAAGTATTGCTCCATTCCCCAAAACCCATGTGCACTGTTCTGTCCAGGTTAAAACTGGATTTTTCAGTAGATAATGAAACACATCCAGGTCACGGCATGTGGAAGGTGTCGATTTAGTTTTCTTGCATGGGGAAGTGTAAGCTTCCCCATGATGTAAGCTTCCCCATGATATGTTGTCTGATGAGTGTTTTAAACTGTCAGGAAAAGTTCAGTTGAAGACAGCTTTATACAGCTGTGTAACACACAGTTTTAAATCTAGCTGCGAATGACAAATGTATCCAAACTTTAATTTTCTTTAATCAAAATGGGACACCTCATTGTCCAAAAGAAAAAAAAAATTACATGTCTATTATTATAACACCTTTTGACCACATGGAATACTTTTAATGGCCATTAAATTTTGCATTCTTAATTTATCACTTTTTAACACTGTTTAAAAACCTGAAATAAAAGGGGGTTTCTCAAAACTAGCCCCTTTTCAGATTGTTCATGTTATTCCAACTTTTAAAGAAGCTCTGTAGATGTAAACATTCTCTTGATGTAATGTTACTTCTTCCACTGTTATTATTTTACTGGTTCTGGCCCACTTCAGACCACATTGGCTGAATGGTGGTCCTGAACTAAAAGGAGTTTGACGCCCATGGTATAATGTATGGTGTTTTGTCTCCATCTGGTGGATTTACTGGTACTGCAACACAATAGACTGGATGTGTGAATATTCACCATTTTGTCCAGACACTTTAATCGGCAGGCCGTTGCAGAACGCTCCTTTCCCTTTCCGTGCTGTGTACATTTTGTCTTCGATGCAGCTGTAGACAATGCCGAACTCTATCTGAGACCAAAGATGCAGCACAGAAAACACAGATAACTAATGTGTGGAGCTAAGAATAGAACAGCTTTTCTTTATTCATTTATTTATTGGTAACATTTAACTTGGGAATTTTGTACTTTTATTTTATATTTATTTACTGTTTGTTTATTCATTTATTTTGTCTTTCCTATAAACTGGAGAGAAGCATGCCAGGGGAAGGGAGTTTGTTCCACATGTTGTTTCTCCAGTTGTTTGACCTTCTATCATACAATGGAGCGATGTTCTTTGTCTGATATAAAATCTAATAAACAGAAGGTGGGAAAAAAAGGTAGAACATCTTTAAAACAAGAGCATTTAAGTGAGATTCAGAGCTCACGAGCTGTTCCCTGGGTTACTGGGCTGATTCCATTGTTCATGTTTCTCATAATTATCACATTACAGCCTCATGTACTTCCAGAGGTGGGAAATAACTAAGTAAAAGTACTTCATTACTGGACTTAAGTAGACTTTTGAGGTATCTGTACTTTACTTTAGTATTTCTTTTTCTGGATTTTTTTGTTACTTTTACTCCCTACATTTTTACATAAATATCTGTAGTTTATACCCTTTACATTCTAAGAAGAGACTTGTTACTTTTTCAAACTAAACAGATGTGATAGCATGAAATATAAGTCACTTCAGGGAAAATCAGTGGAGAGAAATTTTGACTTTCTATATCATTATTAGCTCATAATTTCAACTCTTCTTCTCATATTCATTTCTTATCTCATATGTATGACTGTAATACATAATTTTTTGACTTTTTATCTTATAATTAAGCATTTTTTAATCTCACATATTACATATTTTATGTCATATCAATGACGTTTAATCTAAATTGTGACTTATTTTAAATTACATTTTTCCTAAATTTCCTGTCCATATCCATAAAACTGAGTAACTGTCACCTGACCAAACACATTCCCTACACAGTAACTCACTTTTAAAGGCTTTACTTTTTGGATACCTTTGAAAGTTTCCTATTTTTTCCTGGTTAAATAAGTATTATTTCACCCATTGCAAAGAATTGCAGTTTAACTTTTTACTTTATTACAATACAGAAGTTGTAATGTTTTACTTTTACATCAGTAAAGAAGTTGAATCAGTACTTCTACCAGAGTATTTTTTCACAGCTGTACTTCAACTTAACTACAGAATGTGAGTACTTCGACCACCTGTGCGTACTTCAACATGAAGTACCATCTGATTCACAAGCTGTAACACCTACCTCTTTGTTGACAGTGAAGCCGATTGACACAGACACGAATGGAAACCTGTGCACAAGAAAACCCACATCATAAAACATGTCTTTATTAAAAAGAAAAAAAAATCCCTGTAGATTAAAACCTCAGTGGAATCGATTCCTATTATAAGTTCAGTTTCGTTGAGGTGGTCTAATTTTCCCTGACAGAGAGGGCAGGAACTTAATTGAAAGATAAAAATAGTTAAGGAGCGACTGAGATAAAACACATCCAGTATGGTATCAGGTTTCTTAATGGGCTGTGCAGTAGCCAGTACCTGTGGACGAAGTTGGTGGTGCCGTCAATGGGGTCAATGATCCAGGTGGGGTTGTCGGTTAGAACACTGGGGGCTCCTGCTGCTACAGACTCCTCACCTATAAAGCTTTAACGCAGAAAAATAAAAAGAGAAAACCAAAAAAGTGTCAATTTCATGCATCGATAGCCGTCATGTCGCCTGTAACTTTAAAGATATTATTGCACTTGCAGTAGTCTAAGTGCACAGTTTACATTTAGTTAACCACTAGAGCATGTAATATGTGATTTATATACAAATATAATTATATTTCCTTGCCTGGATGAGCACTACTACAAAGAATACGCCTGATAATGTCTATTTTAAAGCCCCAAATCAGAATAAATTGGCACATTATATTCAAATTCAACCCGAAAACAAAACTCATTAACCCACATGTAACTTGTTTTGTTTTTGTCCCATCAGCATTAACATCTACGTTGATTTTTGCGCCACATTTTTACAAAACATATACCACTACGGATTGTTGCGATTTTAATTTTTTCATTTAGACATTAAAACGCTGGTGAAAGCAAAAGAATAAGATGAAGATTGGTACGGGTGCTTGAAATAATTGAAAATGCTTCAATTTCAATGTTGTGTTTTCAAGGATTTCAAGATCAGCCCCTAATTTTCTTTTTTGCCAAAGTTTTATTTTTCAAAATGTATGTCTCTGCGAATAGCATTGAATTAATATTGAAAGGTAATAAATAACATCACAGAATTAGAACTACAAGCACTTCAACTAAATTTCAAGCACTATCCAGACCTTGAAAACACAACGTTGAAATTCAAGCATTACCGAGGATTTCAAGCAGTCGTACAAACCTTCATCTTCTTCTTCCTCCCCAGAACTCATTTAACACAGGATTTGCATGAGCGCTGAGAGTCGTGCATGTCGCCGAGTATGTTCTAATAGCATTCGAACATTCCTCTAAGAATCTCAAGTAACTAGGCAGTGCATTTCCAACTTCTCTTTTCTGTGTTGATTGCTGAACCAGAGTACCTGTGAGTCGGGTACTTTTCCTTTATGGAGGATATAATGAGCTGTTCCACTTTCTGGTCTGTCTCAGTCACGAGGTCAACTGGTGAGCTCTTCTGCATGATGGTGATGTCCTTCTGGAGCGCTTCACGGATCATCTGGCAGCAGCAAAATGACAACAAATTCAGCAGAGGGATTTTTTGGATGACTGGCTACATCTGCTACTGTAATTAGATTAATGTGTAGAATATTACTACATGCCGTGGTCTGTCTCAATTCCAAACTAAACAGAATAGTCCTGTCTTTTGTACTTGGTTCATTGTGAGGGATGCAGGCAAAGACATTCACGTGCCAAACAAATTTCAACAATCCGACCAGGAGGGCAGCACTGAATTTCAATTACACACCTCAATAGAAAAGGATTTGTTTGGAGGGGACACATTTTACACTGTCAAGCATCTCAAGTATCTGAATAGGTTGTCTGACTATCTTCAGACACTTCCCAGGACAACAACGAACAACAGGAAATCTGCATTATATGACCTTCTAGACAGCGTTTGAGCAAGTTTACTCTATTTGGACCAATACTAAACAATGTGGATGAATGGAGATAATCTAAGTTTAATACATGACAGAAAAAATCCACCATTCTTTAGAATAACATCTAGTTTTACAACATTTATAATGTTCATTTGTTCTACATTTCTCACAGTCTACTAATTTATTAGCGTAGTCGCACTATGCCTATTCATTACAAGGACAGGCCTCGTGGCGCTTCATAGTCAGGGGAGGCGGGGCTAAAAGGTTGTCTTTGAAATCCTCTGTATGCAATAGGATGGTACTACAACCAATTAGCGTAATCTTTAGGATGACGTAGTTAAGACGCTGGGACGTTCACAGAGGAGTCCTGAGAAAGTTAGGAATGACTAAACAAAATGGTGGATTATGGAGCTTAACGACTGTTGTTGCTTCTGTAAGAAAATTAAATATTGCTGACATTTTCTCATATTTTTCAGTCATCTTTGATAAAAGGAAATCGTTGTTCTTCTTCTATGGTTGCTTCCGTATGGCTCCGAATTGGTGCATTTTGTTACGCCCGCCCTCTGACTCTATACTTCACTGTGATTCGTCAGCCAGTTTCAGGGATAAACCATAAGTATGCTACTACTGTAGGCGACTGTGCAAATCGTAGGCGGAATCCGGGAAAAGTTCCGCCTTAAGCGCTAGGATTGGAGAGGCAGCCTGTCAGTCAAACTAGCTCCCCTGCCTACGTTCTTGATTCGAAAAATTTCTGTGACAGCCACAGTGGAATGAGTTCGTCTTCGTTGCGTCGTTTAAGTCCATACTAGATTACGTACAGGTACTACTCAGAAAATTAAGAATATCGTGTAAAAGTTTTTTTATTCAGGTAACTCAACATAAAAGGTGAAACCAATACATTTATAGACTCATGACATGCAAAGTGAGATATATCAAGCATTTATTTGTTGTAATTTTGTTGATTATGATTTACATCTTATTAAAACTTCAAACTCAAAAACTCAGAAAATTTGAGTTTTGCTTGAAAGTGATTTTTCTGAAGCTGTACATCCTAATCAGCAAAATCAAAACAAATGAAAGCTTGCAATATATTTATTTGCATACTATTTGTCTATATAATATGTACATTCCACCGTACAGAAACGCAAGTACCTTTTCAGGATATTCCAATTGTCTGAGTATGTCTCTGAAACAGCTCAGCCAATCAGAAGCAGAGTTTGGCGAACTTTCCCGGATTCGGCCTACGATTTGCATAGTCGCCTACTGTAGCACATGACACGTGCTGCCGCTAGTGTAGCGTGGCAAGGCTACTAATTTGTCAGGTTTTTGTCAGACTGAGTACTAAAATACTTTTACCCTCAACAACCAAACCATCTACTCAAATAAAGTGTTTAATAAATCTTGAACCACTAATCTTATGAGCACATAGAAAATGCACTTCCTCAACAGCATGTCTATATCAACGTTCAGAGGCTCAGTAGTGAAAATAGAAACATCATGTTCTGCAAAACTAGTTCACAAAAACAAATGGCAATGGGTGTACCAGTGTACACTCTTGCTTTGATTCTGCAGAGAAAGTCACTTTCTCTTCGGGTTCTCTCTTTAGAAATAATAACCTTTACTCTGAGCATTTAGGTTAATTTACATGGTCTGTGAAATATAGGGGAAAAACAGATTTTCAAAGAAAAATAATAAAAGGAATGGATAATATAATGGTAAATGATGATACAGTAGTTAGGAAAAGGTCGATGTGTTAGAAAAAGTATAAGTCAGGACAGTGTTTTTGCCTATATTGTCTAATAAAAGAGCTATAACCAACATATACTAAACTCTCCAGTTGCAGTTAATCGTTAACTTTCATCTTTAAAGACCCAAACGACCACTGATGAACAAAATCATCTACCAATATGATCAATGTTTAATAACTTCTGAACCATTAATCCTATCAATACATATAAATAATTAGTGAAATTTACAGTTTATCATGATCATCCATTCAGAGGCTCCATAGTTACCATGGAAACACTGTTTTCTACAACATTGATTAACCATTAAAACACATGGAGCTGGATCAATGACAGTGGATGAATTAATTATATATGTGCTGGAAAAGTACATTTCTGTTCATTTTTCTGTCCCTGATATTATGGCTATGAACTTTTATCTGAGTTTTTATAAACACAAAATACCAGATGTTTATTGGATAAATACAAAATATAGAGGACAATATTCTGATAATAAATGGTGTTAAATCACTTCAGGAAAATTAAATAGACAGAAACATTTATTTGGGAACTACTGCAAAAGTAACACTGGGTCTTTACAGGTTAACTATGATGTACTCTATAAGGGACATAATTATGAAGAGTTTTACTTAACTTGGTCAAAGAAAATCCCTTAAACTGTGCTTGTTTTACCTTTCCAGCCTGTTTGGTGACCTCCACACAGTGGTCCATACACTCCTGCCAAGGATCACTCATCTTGCACTGGTTGGTATCAGACACTGGCTGTCAGAATGACTTATTTGCCGGTAACAGATGTGGGTCACTGCTTGACGAGACTCTGATTATGGAGGTTGCATTAAATCCAGCTGACCTACAGGAGTGACAGGTAAATGCAGGTTATCCACAGTTCATCACTGAAGTGAGCAAAGGGGTTAGCTACATTAGCTCCTTGCTAATCGGTTTTCTTGTGAACAAAGTCAAAAGTCAAAGTAGCCGAGTTCGGTTACAACGACTAAATGCTTGACAAAGAAACACTGCTTCTCTGACTACATTTAGTCAAAAACAGTTTGAGCATGTGTGTGTAACACCAAAGCTAACTAACCTCAACTGAACGAGTCCCCTCTAAAGCATTTTAGTCTGGCAGGCAGTACTTACGAAAACTTTCACTGTGATTGGTCACCTTGATACCACGTGATATAAAACCTCAATTCTGATTGGTTGTAGAACAGCTCATAGCCGTGTTATGGTTTTTCAACACTATTTCCTTCCTGCTTCTAACTGCGATGTTGATTCTATCTCTAATATTCCTGTTAAAAACTCTGTAGTTTATTCGTATAAAAACTATTTCCTTCCTGTTTAAAATGTATTTACAGTTTATAAACGTTTACAATTTACAGTAAAACTTAAAATTCATGAATTACAATAATTATATTTTATGAATAAAATATAATTTCGGTTAAATGCTTCTACATGAACCTCTAACATAAAAAATGATTTTTCTAATCCCTTTATGAATAAAATTGAATTGAATTGAATTAATGCTGTTAGGGGAGCTACAATTCTTTATAATAATAATAATTTAGGGCAGCTGAGACATAAACCTTGCACTGGGCAGTGGTCTAATCAATTAAAATACATTTCTCAAGACAAACTCATGTATATAGCATCTTTTCCAGGATTAAAATGTTGTTTTTGTGACTGTTAAAATGTACATAAGTTAGTTTTGTCCAATGAAAAGTGGAATTCTATTTCAATACAGGCCTGTCAGACAAGAGTTTGAGTGAAACTGTTGTGCATGACATAAAAGAGTATATAAATCCAATATAGTCCAGAAGGTGGCAGCAAAGAGTTATTATAGTCTATAGGGTATTTAACATGTGGGTGGGTGTGTGGGGTGTTCTCTCTGCCTCTGCTGAATCAGTTTTGGTGATAATAGGAAGTTTGTTTTAGCAGATTGCATTAGGGTACCAGCTGTCATGTCAGGGCTTGTCAAATCTGTTATCTTTAAATGTCATCCTAGTTCCATATCCTTCCTTTATATGAGTGGATGTTCAGAGTCTATTTTCATTGGAGCTACTGTTCTGCTGCATTTGTCACTGGACAGGTTTTTTGTTATTTAGACAAAAGTTAGTGATTTACTTAACAGCTCCACTTTCAGTTTTAGTGTGCATTATTTACTCAAACTGCAAAGGAAATCATTTTAACACAGAGGTGGGGCGTAACTAAGTAAAAGTACTTCATTATTGTACTTAAGTAGATTTTTTTAGGTACTTGGTAACCTGTTTCTGTATCTATTCTTGTTTATGGTTGTCATTTTATATGTATGTATGTATGTATGTATCAGATATTTCACGAACATAGTGTTCTTTTTCTTTTGGAAGAAGGAATTTTTTTGTTAGAAAAATTGATAAAGTAAGAAGGGGTGGGATTTTATACGTGTTAACTTCCACCCACTCCTTTTGAACATGCTTGTGTTGTTTTTTTATTGTATGTTTTCTTTTTCTTTTCCATTTTTTAAATGTTGAAACAAATAAAAAAAAATCTACCACTAATTGCTATGAGACTCTAATTAACAGTTCTTTTTTTTTTTTTTTTTTTAAAGCCCTTTTTTTGCATTTTATTTCCATGAAGTAAATATTAATTAGTATTAGTGTCATTTTATGATATTAGATTTTAAATACATGTCTCATTTATTCAAATATTAAATGTATGGTGTCCAGCTGAGTGGACATTTTTGAAAGTCATTATAAACCAACAAACCAAAACTCCATTGCATTGTTTTTTTTCATGCTTAAAGATAAATAAAATGTCTAATTTGTAGCATTAAAAGGTTCAATTGGGTCACAAGCCAAAAAAGGTTGAAAATCACTGCAGTTAATTTCTCCCATGAAGACAAGATTCTAGTTCTGCTTTAAACAAATGAACACAAACTGTACTGGATATGAAAGGGAAGTTATTACTGGATATTTCAAGAAGCCTGTATGAGATGATGAGCGTGCTTAAATGTGTCATGAAAAGCTTTTAAGAATATGTATAAGAACATTGTGCAAATCTGTGTTTTCATCACTTGCTTTAAATGTGACTGAATCTTCCATGGTACTTCCTTTTCTCTGAGGCTCTGTTCTGCACATAAACCCTCACTGAGGCTCATTGTCCATCTATGCTGAGCATGAACAGCACAATTCACATTAAACATACACTGAAAAAAGTAAAACATTGAATCCACTTAAAAATTATTCTTCAATTTTGACTTTTATCTCATGATTTATACTTTTATCTCACGATTTTGACTTTTTATCTAATCATTTTGACATTTTATATAATCATTTTGGGTTTTTTTCACTCATCATTTTGACTTTTTATCTAATCCTTTTGATCTAGTAAAGAAGTGCTTTGAAAGTACCTCTCCTGTATCCTTAAGCAGGGGTAACAAACATGTAACCCGAAGGACAAAACCAGCTACTCAAAGGTTCCTATTCAGCCCATGAGATGCATTTGCAAAGGGCATGAATTACACACAAAATTTTATAAGTCAAGGGTGTTGAAGTCATTTTAGTAAAAATAAAAAAGGAATTTTAATTTAGGTTATACATACAGATGAATGTGAACTCAAGTAAAATAAAATCATAATAAAGTTATGATAATGAACCTCAATTTTATATGCGGTTTAGGTTATATATGCGGTTTAGATTTTATATATATATATATATATATATATGCGTTAAAAAATTCATAAAACATCTGAACTTTGACCTTCTTTTCCTAAAATGTAAGCACATCTACTCTGTGTCATTCACAATCTATAAAAACTCTAAATTGTGAGATAAAATGTAAAAAATTATGAAATAAAAAGTCAAAATTGTTAGATAATAGTCATATAACTATAATATATAAAGTCGCAGTTTCTCTCCTCCACTAATTTTCTCTCTGAAGTGACTTATTTTTATACTGTCACATATGTTTAGATAGAAAAACTAATGAGTCTATTCTGAGAACGTAAAGAGTATAAAGTACAGATAGTTATAAAAACAATGTAGTGAGTAAAAGTAAAAAGTTGGCAGAAAAATAAATACTCAAGTAAAGTACAGATACCTAAAAACTCTACTTCAGTACAGTAATGAAGTACTTTTACTTAGTTACTTCCTGTATGTGTTCTATGATGGCGTGTATTTGGTTGTTATGACTACAGTACAGTACAGGATATAGTTGCCACCACTGCTGTCACACTTTGACATGTTTTTGCATCACAAAGGTCAAACTGGTGCAATACCAACAGTAAAACATCTTTCCTTTTTTTTTTTTTTCCCACAATGCAACTGCTTAAATAACCGACGCTGAGATCAAAATTACACAGTTTCAAGTCGGAGGAAATATGTCACGTACTACAAACCAAAAAAAACAACAAGTCTTAATACTTTGAGCAATTATGAATTTGAGCATCTATTTACATGAAACTATAGACAATATTTGGTCTGTTATGTAAAAATCCAGTGTGAAAACTGACGCAATTACAAATCATGTACTTCCTGTGTCAGTCCCACGGCGTCTTTTCTGAGAGAACAGCACATGGTCTGTGTGGGGACATGATAATGGGAGTCATGTGGATCTACTCTTTGCGACAGAGAGGCTGGAAAAACATCATCTGTCCCAAAAGAACATTTCATTTGGTTGGAAAAGAGCAGTGTCCATCAACCTATGAAAACCAGCCTTTTAGACATGTCCACCCTGAACCCACCCTGTACACATCAGATCACACCACACTGGGATTTGGATAGAAAACAGAGCAGACATAAGTATTTATCACTAAGTCACAACAGCCTGGAGGATGGTAAGAGTGGGATTTACAGTTTCTACATGAATTCTGATACTGTACCAGTAGCTTATACATATATTTCATATCTATTATACTTATTTTAGTGGTTTTTATAGTAGTTTTTACTCTGTTCTATTGTTCCTATCTATTTTATCGACCATGTTTTCTGGACTATAAGCCGCACCTGTATATAAGACGCATCCGCTGTATTTAAAAAGAATATACAAGTTATAAGCAGGTTATAAGCCGTAGATATCTATGTTGAAAAATCTGATATTTACTACATGTACAGAAGGATTTTGAAGTGTAAATGTAGTTATATGTATGTACCTGAACAGTTTTTTTCATAACAGTGTCTTTTAACACAGCAGCAGTTTTAGTTCATTTTGCTAAATATCTTGGTAATTTTTGTTTTAGTGAATATTTTAGTCATTTTAGTTCATTTTACTGAATATTTTGGTAATTTTAGTTCATTTTACTGAATATTTTGGTAATTTTAGTTCATTTTACTGAATATTTTAGTCATTTTAGTTCATTTTACTAAATATTTTAGTCATTTTAGTTCATTTTACTGAATATTTTGGTCATTTTAGTTCATTTTACTAAATATTTTAGTCATTTTAGTTCATTTTACTGAATATTTTGGTCATTTTAGTTCATTTTACTGAATATTTTAGTCATTTTAGTTCATTTTACTAAATATTTTAGTCATTTTAGTTCATTTTACTGAATATTTTGGAAATTTTAGTTCATTTTACTGAATATTTTTGGTCATATTTGTTCACTAACTGCATGTACAGAAGGATTTTGAACTGTAAATGTAGTTACATGTATGTACCTGAACAGATTTTAATTAATTTTACTGAATATTTTTGGTCATTTTAGTTCATTTTACTGAATATTTTGGGTCATTTTACATAATTTTACTGAATATTTTTGGTCATTTTAGTTCATTTTATTGAATATTTTTGGTCATTTTACTTAATTTTACTGAATATTTTTGGTCATTTTAGTTCATTTACTGCATGTATAGAAAGATTTATACTGTAAATGTACTTACATGTTCTATCTACTAAAGAAAAAGTAGCGTATTCTTCTTTGCATTGATTTCTTTCTAATTCTGGTTAGAACGCCCCTAGTGTTGGAAGAAAAATGCACAGAATAGCTGCACCTTTGTACAAGCCTCATGGTTCAAAACATGAAAAAACTAGCAGCTTATAGTCCAGAAAATACGGTACTGTTGTTTGTTTTTTATCT
This sequence comes from Siphamia tubifer, assembly GCA_020466265.1. Classification (NCBI taxonomy): domain Eukaryota; kingdom Metazoa; phylum Chordata; class Actinopteri; order Kurtiformes; family Apogonidae; genus Siphamia; species Siphamia tubifer. The sequence goes on along the minus strand of CM035802.1, from coordinate 24,208,861 downwards.
GGTCCCTTCACTGAACACAAAACCTGGGAAAGTCTGTTTAGCTCTGATCATATATCTGTGATCAAACTGCAAAAATCTAAATCTAACCAAGTGTAATTTTCTAATTTTTACTCAAAATATCTCATCACACTTAAAATAAGACATCATCACATGAAGAGATAACTTTTCAGTGAGATAGATGAGAAGAATAATAGATTTTGAAAATTGTATTTCAAGAAATCTTACAAAGATAAGTTTCACTTTGATTCCATTGGTAGATACTTATTTTCCATAACCCTATTAACTCCTGAGACAGTCAAAAAGTAATGAAATAAGCAACAAAATGGACAATATCAGCCAAAAATATATAATAAACCAACAAAATATTAAGTAACATGAATAAAATAAGACACAAATGGCACAAAATTCAAGAAAAATAACGAAATCCAATATTAAATGTAGAAATATAAAACAAAATAAGGAACAAAATTAACAAAAACTAATAAATATTTCCAAAATAATAACTTAACTTAGTTAAATTAAACTAAAATCAAGTATAAATAAATAAATAAATAAATACATACATACATACATACATACATACATACATACATACATACATACATACATACATACATACATACATACATACATACATACATACATACATACATACATACATACATACATACATACATACATACATACATACATACAATTGTAATTTGGTTCCAGTAGTTTTAGTTTTGTCTTCTTCTTTTTTCTAAATCAGTTGTTTTTTCACACTTGTTGATTTCCATATATCAGATCCATGGACAAAACTCAGTCAAAATCACAGTAAAAAGGCTTAATTCCTTTTTTGATCTGCCTTGGTGGAGTCTGCGCTCTAGTTCTGCGTTCTAGTTTTTAAGTGTGATAAGATATTTTGACTGGAAATGAGAAAAATATGTTTGGTAAGATTTTCCAGTAAATAAAGCAAAGTGTTTTCTGATTGCATGGACCAACTATTTTAATCAGAAAATGCCCGTAGCTAACTCTCTGATAGATTTATTAGTGTCTAAAGGTCAACTCTCATCATCACTGTTATTAAAATCTCCTGGAGGGTAATTAAGTTTGTGAAAAGCAACAATTGTTGTTTTAAAAAGATGATTAAAGTCTGCTATTTAATGTTTGTAATCATAGTTTGTACTCGATCTGAGTGACATTTAGTGTTTTTTTTGTTGTTGTTGAGCAGCAGTAAGGCAGTAATTGGGCTGCAGCATGTACCAACATGTCTTTTCTGAAGAGCGATGATGCATTCAAGACCAGTCCTAAAACATCTTCATCTCACTCTGTCATGCTCACCGTGACAACATGTAAGTGACGGCCCACTTTTTCTGTGTGTTTTTGATGTGCCTCTCCTAAATATGTAACAGTTAGTGTGTTCATTCTTCTGTGTTTGTGTGTTTTTCAAAGGGTTGATAATGGTTCAGCTCTGCTTTGGCCAACACAGAGTCCTGCTCGGCACCACCCCCAACATTAAACACATTGTGGTTGGAAGGTGCTACAATTACATCACACTGGTGAACACCACTTTAAGGTACTGTCACCACAGCCTCTCACTATTAAGTCCCTAAAGGTGCTGTCCCACAGATTAGGTCAGGGGTGTCAAACTGTGGTCCTAGAGGGCCGGTGTCCTGCATGTTTTAGATGTTTCCCTCTTCCATTACACCTGGAGGCCATTACATTATTATCAGTCTGATGAGGAGCTGATTATTAACTCTTTAAATGTCAGCGCTGATGCATTCTGAATGGATGATTATGTTCAAATATTCAGAAAAATTCAACAGTTTTACTTTATTTTGTGCATGGAAAAGGTGCCAAAAAGCAAGAGGTGTTTTTTTTTTAAATTTTATTTCACAATTTTTTTTTTTAATTGCTGTGACCAAATGTCAATACGAGTTTTCTTCTTTAGTAATCCCCCCCCCCCAAATTTTCCACATTATTTGTCATTTTGTAAATATTTATTCGTTTTTGTTCATTTTGTACATTTTTCTACATTTTGCTTCTTTTAATTTTTTTTTTATTTTTCTTGGATTTTCTGCCATTTATGTCTTACTTTGCTTATGTTACCAGTTATTTTGTTACTTCTCAGAAGTTAAAGGGTTAAACTGAATCACATGGAAGAGGGAAATATCTAAAACATGTAGGACACCGGCCCTCGAGGACTGGAGTTTGACACCTGTGGATTAGGTAGTACACAGTAAATTTTGCAGTGTTAAATCAACACTTAGAGAGTTTATTTAACTCCTTCTAGAGTGTATTTGGTCCCATTGTCTCCAAATTAACTCTTTAAGTGTTGATTTAACACTGCAAAATTTACTGTGTAGGAACCATGGGAGTGGCCAAGTGACACTAACATCTGCCACAGTGATGTATTATCTAAACACTAAATTCAACAATCACATAAGGAAGTAGAAGACAGCGCTACTATAAACTAGAATAGAGAATGAGGAGGACACAGTGTTTATGTTCTGTATCACAGGAATGTTAATTATGGTCAAATTCAACGACTAATGTCAAGAATGGAGGAGTTTACAGACAGAGTTAGGAGACGAAGAATCCAGTGGTAGGTGATACTACGACGTATGTTAATTTCATAGCCTTAACCCATAAAAAAAAAAAAAAAAAAGTATGGCGTCGGTCCGTTTACTTCTTACTTTCTCCATATGTTTTCCAACACACAGCTGACTCTACACAGATGGTTTTAAAGATAGCGGTACTGCAAGATGAGGAAATGCAGAAATAGGTGTGGTCTGGGCTCTGCCAATCACCAAACACCTATGTCATATAGTCCATGGAGAACTAAAAAGGTTATAGGAACTACAAATGGTTCCTACAGTGGGAAAGCACCTATTGTAATGCCTTTTTGGTTGCAAGACTTTCAAAGCTTTATTGAAGAAAAAGTAAAAATAAATGTTGTCCACTGTAAAGTACATTACATAAAAAATTTTTTTTAAATGCATCTGATAAAACTTGAAATGGACTACTTCCAAAAAATGACAATTATGTAACATAAAAAACAAGTCAGAACTTGTGCTTTCCTGCGTCTGTAGAAGTTAATGCAGTGCCGAATGAATGATTTATTTTTTGTGTGGACTAGTATTCAATGGGGACACTCTTTCAGTTTTAGCTTTTGTTTAAAGTGCATTACTGTTGAGTAATATTTCTAAGAAAAAGGATCTTATCATTTCAATGGAAATTTTGAGCTTGGTTTCACAAATACAGTAACCGCCTTTTTTTTGTTTTGCCAAGTAAATATCACTTCTGTTTTTGCTGGCAGTTATCTGTCAGCTTATCTGTTTGCAACATCCATCTATAAGAGATGAAAATCTCAGTAAATGTTGATACCGGCACAATGAACACATGATTAAATGTTGGCCGTGATTAGTGGAGGTACATTTTTTTTTTTAGGAAATGTTCATTAAAATAATTTTACTTTGATCTGCTTTCCCCAAAATTCTAGGTCGCTGGTGATCTATAAGTACAATTTGATAAATTAATTCAACTAATAGTTTTACTAGTAGAGTGAAGACAAAAAAACAAACTGAACCAAAATCAATACCCCTTTTCCTCCACTTCAGGGGGAGGGGTAATAACACAGGCTTTGTGGCATTGTGACCCCATTCTTTATGTTGTTTATATTTTGTGCGTAATCAAGTCTTAATGTATTTGTTATTTCATCCTTGTCTAAAAATTGTATGTTCATTTTTTAATCAATGTGAAGCACTTTGGGCTACAGTTTTTGTATGAAAGGTGCTATATAAATACAGTTTATTGTCATTCTTATTCTTATTCTTATTCTTATTCTTATTCTTATTCTTATTCTTATTCTTATTCTTATTCTTATTCTTATTCTCATTCTCATTCTCATTCTTATTCTTATTCTCATTCTCATTCTCATTCTTATTCTTATTCTTATTCTTATTCTTATTCTTATTCTTATTCTTATTCTTATTCTTATTCTTATTCTTATTCTTATTCTTATTCTTATACTTATTTTTATTCTTATTCTTATTCTTATTCTTATTCTCATTCTCATTCTCATTCTCATTCTTATTCTTATTCTTATTCTTATTCTTATTCTTATACTTATTCTTATACTTATTCTTATTCTTATTCTTATTCTCATTCTCATTCTCATTCTCATTCTCATTCTTATTCTTATTCTTATTCTTATACTTATTTTTATTCTTATTCTTATTCTTATTCTTATTCTTATTCTCATTCTCATTCTCATTCTCATTCTTATTCTTATTCTTATTCTTATACTTATTTTTATTCTTATTCTTATTCTTATTCTCATTCTCATTCTCATTCTCATTCTCATTCTCATTCTCATTCTCATTCTCATTCTTATTCTTATTCTTATACTTATTCTTATACTTATTCTTATTCTTATTCTTATTCTTATTCTCATTCTCATTCTCATTCTCATTCTTATTCTTATTCTCATTCTCATTCTCATTCTCATTCTCATTCTCATTCTTATTCTTATTCTTATTCTTTTACTTATTTTTATTCTTATTCTTATTCTTATTCTTATTCTTATTCTTATTCTTATTCTTATTCTTATTCTTATTCTTATACTTATTCTTATTCTTATTCTTATTCTCATTCTCATTCTCATTCTCATTCTCATTCTCATTCTTATTCTTATTCTTATTCTTATTCTTATTCTTATTCTTATTCTTATTCTTATTCTCATTCTCATTCTCATTCTTATTCTTATTCTTATTCTTATTCTTATTCTCATTCTCATTCTTATTCTTATTCTTATTCTGCACATATCTGTTGCATATGTGCAGGCATGACTGTGAGGAGATCTGGAGGCATTTTGAAGAGGCCGTTGTTCGTCAGTCTTCTTGTAACGTGACAATGGAGGATTATCATCATATGTTTAGTGCAATGACACAAACCTGGCCATGCAACAGGGTGAGGAAGACAGTGATCAGAGCTACAGAATGAAATTAATCACTATGTGTGTCCATTGTAACGGCTAACATGCTTTTGTCTTCTCCTTCCCTGTCATCAGTTCCTCTTCTGGAGTAAAACCAGAACACTAATGCACAGTTACGCTGCTGTGATGCGTCACTTCTGGACCCTGGAGGACACGCTGGTGGGCTACATGTTCAACGACCTCATCTGGTGTGGCAGAGAACGAGACTCTGGTAGGTGTGGACTTTACAAACCTAAAAACAAACTCGCATTTAAAAAAAGTTGTAGATGTGAAATAATATGACTGGGCTTAGAGGTGAGATGATAGCAAACAGGGGGTCAATGAAAAGGTGAAAGAATCACCACAGAAAATAAGCAGATAATTACAAACACCATTACAATCAATTCTTGATATTATTATTATTATTATTATTAGTAGTAGTAGTAGTAGTAGTAGTAGCAGTCGTAGTAGTAGTAGTAGTAGTAGCAGTCGTAGTAGTAGTAGTAGTAGTAGTAGTAGTAGTAGCAGTCGTAGTAGTAGTAGTAGTAGTAGTAGTAGTAGCAGTCGTAGTAGTAGTAGTAGTAGTAGTAGTAGTAGTAGTAGCAGTCGTAGTAGTAGTAGTAGTAGTAGTAGTAGTAGTAGTAGTAGTAGTAGCAGTCGTAGTAGTAGTAGTAGTAGCAGTAGTAGTAGTAGTAGTAGTAGTAGTAGTAGTAGTAGTAGTAGTAGCAGTCGTAGTAGTAGTAGTAGTAGTAGTAGTAGTAGTAGTAGTAGTAGTAGTAGCAGTCGTAGTAGTAGTAGTAGTAGTAGTAGTAGCAGTCGTAGTAGTAGTAGTAGTAGTAGTAATAGTATCTTTTATTGTCACTAATAAGTGTCTAAATGTGACAGGTTTTGATTTCAGTGCTTGTCCAGAGTGGTCGACTTGTAGAAATCATCCAGTTTATTCGTTATGGAGGCTGGCATCACAGAATGTGAGTTGAATATTATAAGATTTATTTGAATACAACCTGCAAATAGAAAGTACAACTTTTGCAAAAACCAAGTTCTCTTTAGATATTGCAGTATTTATGTTAGTTTGCAGAGATGGCCTGTGGAAACATCACCGTGCTGCTGAATGGGTCCATTCATCACGCTTTCAACAGGAAAAGGTGAAGAACATCAACAAAACACACATCCTTAGCTTCATAACATAATTGTATATATGAGCTCATAATAGCTAATTTTGCACTTTATTTTGTTGGAAAAAGAAGTCATAAAAGTAAAATATTCAAAGCAACTTGATGTGAATAACCTGAAAAAAAAGGACATTTCTTAAGAAAAACAAATCTGATTGTAATAATATTATGCCTCAACTTATTAATAATGCATATGTATTACAGATCAAATCTACAAAGGCACAAAACATTTAGTAAAAAGTCAGAATATCATTAAAATTACACTTAATTCTCTTTACCCATGTCAGGTTGTTCATATTTTCTCATATTTCCACAGCCTTGACTGTTAATATCTTTAATGTAATTTTTGCATTTGACCTACCATCAGACCTACTTAAAATGACATGACAGGTGGGCTACGGCAAAATCAGTTTGTGCAGAACTGATGCATGTGTTAAGGTTTTTATTCCTACCATATTTAGCAGCAGAATTTACTATAACATCTAATGTTTTCTCTGTGTGACTGTTTAAAAATAATAATAATAGATTACATTTCTATAGTGCTTTTCAAGGCACCCAAAGCGCTTTACATTAGTGATCCATTATTCATTCACTCTTACATGCTCTCTCTGGTGGTGGTAAACTACATATGTCTGCCCCTGACAGAAGCGTGGCAGCCATTTTGCACCTACAGCCCGTCTGACCACCACCTAACATTCATACACCAGAGGCGAGGAGGGTGAAGTGTCTTGCCCAAGGACACAACAGACTGACTAGGACAAGAGTGGGAATCAAACCGCCAACCTGTCAGTTATTGGACGACCTGCTCTACCAACTGAGCCATGGCCGCCCCAAATATGATTATAACATAACATCGCTTGACCTCACAGTGTGACTTTAAAAAGCTAAGTGAGCGAGCCATGGTGTGTAAATGGCTGTACGTGTGTGAGCCGACAAAGCAAGGGTTTTCTTTTGTCGGTGACTGACTTCTACCGGTTAATGCGGCTCAGAGATCGGGCATACACTTTTGATTTCTTGATTTTATACTTAGAGAATTTTTTTTAAATTTCGCCATCTCTAATTCAAGCTAAACAATCTTGCGTCTAATCCTAGGGAGAGGCTGATATTTATACACCAGACGCCAGGTGAGACACATTAAAGGTTAAATAAACAGGGTGACAGGAAGTAAAACAAAACAAAGTGAACATGAACCAACATGACAAAATGAAAGCCAAGACACAAACAGGATGATGCACAACAACTAACAAAACAAAACATTCATTGTCAAACTATGATCATCTTTTTTCCTTGTTTTCTTAATAATCAGTTCAGTTTCAGTTTATTTTGAACACATCAATAGATCAATCACAATGGTCAGCAAAACATTCTTCTTAGACTCGAAAAGGAGTGGGAGGAAGTAAGACTTATAAACTCCCACCCCTTTTTTTTATATTTGTTTATCCTTAACACAAAAAAAACCATCTACAATCATTTATATACACATTATTTTCTAAGTGCAAACAAATATTTCAGTTCTTACATCAGTATCTATGTTATTGCACTGACAAAAACTGTGCTTTTATTCATTCTATATTTATTTTCTGTCTGTTTTAATACACACAGAAGTTAGAACTTCATTGCATAACTATTATTTGATTAAAACAATCATGTTTTCCATGACTGCATTTAACAGCATCATATATATGTATGTGCATGTTTTATAGTTTGCTCATAGAAATTATTGGACATAATATAATTTTTCAAAAGTTTTTATTATGTAAAAAATCAAGGTAAATTAAATTACCATATTTGATTGTGTACCCATATTTATTTATTGGTTAGTTTTGCACATACATAGCATTAATAAAAGACATGATCAAATTGTAAATGTGCAACAAGCAGCAGAAAGTCTAAAATTATTTGTTTCAAATCCTCCACTTTAGAAATATGCAAATATGTTTTTTTTCTTGATAATAAGAAAAATCACTTCAGTATTGTTTAGAAAACCTGTGATTTTATTCATTTGTCTGTTTCAGTCACATAATACACACACACACACACACACACACATGAGTTAGTACTGGATTACAAAACCATTGTTTTTGATGACTTGATGGTTTAATAATTTTTTCCTTTTTCGTCTTTTATTTGTAGCATGTTTGGGAGTGTGGAACTGGACTATCTGAACCCCCAAAGAGTGGATTACGTCAATATAAAAGTGGTGACCAGCCTTGAGGGGCCCAGTGTGTGAGTCTTAAACCCTTCAATGTATAATCTATGAATCTCTGCCAGAATGTGACGACTATACAGGGGTGGAGCTTGAGGACAGGCAACCCAGGGAGTTATTTGGGGGCCCTAGGAGGACTGCTAACCTATTATACTCCATTTTAACTATCATTATATGAGTTTTGAGCAACTCCAGAGTAGCTTTGCATAATTTCCAGCTTCTGGGGGGGTGCAGACTGATGTTTTTGGGTCCGCCCCCACACATGTATTTGTTTACTGTGTGATACCGGTAGGCTAATATAGGCTAATGTACACAGAGCTATCAAGTCACACGCTTTTCAGTTTTAATATAAATTTCTCTGGTGCGTTGCTGTCACTATTGAACTGGGAGAAATCAAACATATTAACATATTAGGTCTTCCAATGGTGGTTCACGTCCCGGCTCTGGTTGCCCACATGTCGAAGTGTCCTTGGGCAAGACACTGAACCCTAAGTTGCTCCCAGTAGGGTCAGTCAGTGCCGGTGTATTGGCAGCAGCCATCTACTGGTGTATGAATGTGTGTGAATAGGTGAATGTGAGGAATTGTAAAGCGCTTTGGGTACCATGTGGTGTATAAAATGCGCTATATAAGTACAGTCCATTTACCATTCACCATTTATCGATAAAATAAATGGTTAGTGAACACGGAACATTAGTTCACAAATAAGTTACAAACATCCCGATCTGGTGCTGCTTCACGGAGGTGTGCGTTCTCGGAGTGATCTAGTTATGAAAGCAGTCATCACTGAAATGTCAAGCACAAATGACTACACTTTGCTGTGGCTGTTGTTCAGCAAAAATAAAATCTTCCCACAGTTTTATGGTTGGGAAATCTTTTGAAAAGGAAAACAGCTGATATTTTCCTTCACAGTCGAAAAAACAATGGCGGACTGTTTAGGGAAGCATCTTCTCTCTTCTTCTTCAAGTTGGAAATTTTAATTATATGCCGGATGGGAGTGGTTCCGTGGTTCCACGCTGTTGGAGCGGTCATCCCAATTGGACGCTCTCACAACATCTTGCAACGAGCTGTTTAGAGTGGCAGGAAACCACGCTGCAGGATTATAGCATAAACACTATAGCTTATGTTATGTAACACTGCATCTGACATTATAACATTGTATGTATGTAGAAAAACACGGATTGGTATAAGCAACAACGGCAGGATTCAGGAGCAAGGAGGAGCACTAAATCACCCTCTGGCCTTGTGCTTAAGTGTAATTTGTGTCAGCTGGAGTTGCTAATGGATATCTTCACATGGAAAGTGACCTTTTAAATGCTCATGACAGTTGGGTATCAGAGGTTTTAAATACAGTAAGGAGGTGCTCAGATTGTAGCAAAGAGCCACTGCACCTCTAACCTGCCATCTGGGGAGAGCCCTGAATGGACAATATCCAATGACAAGACACTGCAGTAGCAAACCCCCTCTGCCTTCAGCCAGCCTGTACAGTGCAAAATAGTATACATGTTTTTGTTTAAATTTTTTTTTTTAATTTTAAATGTTTTAAATCTATTTATTTCTTTTTTAATTATATAAAACGTGCAAAAAAGTTGCAGTGTGATGCATCCTGTCCATTGTTCACTTATTTACTCATATTTCTATTTTTTATATTTGAAGTTTTAAAGCTTTCAAAAAGAATTTCTAGTTCACTTTTGGAATAAAGAAAAGTTAATATTTTATATATTTGTGTTAATTGATTATTGATAGTCCTGGGATTTTCAGGGACATCTATTAGATCTCACTTTGAGAACTTATTTATTTGTCAGTATTCATCTCAAATGTCCTAAAAATTGTGCCAAAAACTATTTTCTGCAACATACACAGACAGCAAATATTCAGAGAATGCCTAATCTCACCCCCTTATGATAATTGTAGAAATCTTCGTTTTGCATTGTTTGGTACCAATCTGAAAGTTCTGTGACCCTCTGTTCTTGAGTTATAACCAATAATTATGATTTTGACCTTTTAGTTAATTGTGACCTTGACCTTTGACCTTTACTCAAATTAATCATTGCATCTGATGTGCATTAACTATATGTATATGCCCATGTAATTTCATTGTGATATCTCAAGTATTCATTGAGTTATAGCACGATATGTCTCTGCACACACACACACACACTGGTTACAATAATCTCTCTCAAACAATGTTGGACAAGATTAATTATTCACATCTGCTTTTCTACAGAGAATCATGTCATCGAGGATCAGTTGTTGACCTGATACAGATCCTCCAGAGCAGGGGTTTCCGCTGGACCTGCACAGACAACGATCAGTGAGCGCCTTTTTTACAACAGTCATCAAAAAAGATAAACATCCCTAAGTCCATGGTGTGTTGTAACGGTCAAACTTGTTTCTACGTGCAGGACCTTGATGATCCTTCAGTGCATCCAGAAGTCCAGACAGTCTTCATACCAGACATGTATAAACAGCCTGTTACTCAGAGAAAACCCAGTATCCAACTGATTTACTTCTGGCATTATTACAGTCATGGTTTGGTTCCCTTTAGGCTTTTGTTCATTGTAAATTCCTAATTTTAAATAAAAACTAACCACACACAGAAAATCATTTGTCCATGCTGTTATTTTCAGAGGAAGATCAGAAAACACTTGCACAAAAGGCATTTTAAAATAGCTTTATACTCTGGTATATGGTTTATCTTTAGTTAAATGAACAAGGACTTGTTTGTTAACCCTTTAACTCCTAAAACTTTAACAGTTCCAGTTAAAAAATGTATAAAATAAGTAACAAAATGGACAATAACAGCCAAAAATGTAGAATAAACCAACAAAATAATAAGTAACATGAACAAAATAAGACACAAATGGAAGAAAAGTGAAGAAAAATTATAAAATACAATATTAAATGTAGAAATCTAAAACAAAATAAGCACCAAAATTAACAAAAAGAAATATATATTATATATAAAAATAAATATTTACAACATAATAACTTCACTTAGTTAAAATAAACTACAATTAAGTATAAATAAATAACACTGTAATTTGGTTCCAGTAGTTTTAGTAAAATCACAGTTAAAAAAAGTTTAAATTTTTTTATGAATATTGAAAATAAACTAATCTTTCAGAACGTGTCATCACTAATGCATCAGGGGTTAACAGGTTACACTCAGTAACTGCTTTCTTTTTTTTTTCTTTTCTTTTCTTTTTTTTTGATAGAACTGAAAACTAATATGAGAAAATGCAGCACACAAGTAAAAGAGGTTCCTATCTCCAAATCTAATGTGGTAACCTTTGTTCCTGTGTTTTATGTTCAAAGGTTTTGCTCATAGATAATCATGCAAAGTGATAAACAAACGCGAGTTTTCTTCCATGAGACCAAAGGTTGGTTTTCATGAGAATAAACCCTCAGGCTCCAGCACACCCATACAAACATGAAACTAGAGACATCTGCCTATGGATCACAATAGGACGGCCACAGATTCTGGAGTGTAACGAAAATATGGCTCATATGTCCATGATTTACAATACAGGATCATCAGAGCACATTAAAAACACCCAACACCTGATATATGTTAACTTTTATTAGGCCTTCGCCGCGTACCACGTCGAGCGCAAGGCCTATTGATACTGCTTGCAGTTTGTTCTGATTCAAGCATTTGAGCTCTAATTTAACCCCCTGAACATGCATGAAAACTCATTAAATTTTGCACACACTTCAGAAGTGTGAAAAATTGTGAGTATTTATAGGTTTCGTAAACATCAGTAAAGAAATGTGTCTACAGTGCCCCCTTATCTTGCGGTGCCACGTATGATTTGTAAATTTGTATTAAATGCATTATAATGTATTGACCCTCTTATAAGAACAACCCGATTACAAGATTACCACACTTCTTCCAGATTATTTTTAAAGAAAACCTCCACTATATTAAACTTTTCACTTATATTCAGGTCAATGCTGTGTGTATATTGGTATATGGTGGTTGGCTTGACAAAAACATTATTCATTTTGTGTCAAGTATTTTAATTGTATATCAGAGTTACTGTCATTTGTGACTATCAGCAAATTACATGTACTTTGTTGTATATTTATATGTTCTTTTCAAAGAACATAGTTGTTACTTCATTAAAAAAAAAAAAAAAACATTTTAAAAATTCTGTTATTACGATATTTCTTCAGGTGAGCTTATTGGCATAAAAAGATAACTATGCCTTTGTTTTTGTCCTGGTCTGGATTCGAACCCGTGACTTGCCACAATTTCTTCACCCTTGTCCCCCTCTCACCCTCTCAACGACCTCTGTGGCTCAGGCTGGTAGCCACATGTAACTGAGGAATGTGGGTTCAAGTCTCCTTTGTGTCACACTTTTTTGAAGGCCTAAACCCAAACAGTAGATTTAAAGTCTATACCTTGGTCACCAACCTCGGTGGTGCAGGCTGGTAGAGCGCTTGGTAGGAAACAGAAGAATGTGGGTTCAAGTCCTGCGAGGTTCTGGAATGAAATTGATTCCCTGTGAAGGGGTCGGAGGGGCTGGTGCTCTGCCCCTCCGAAAATTGAGGAGGTGAATGCTGGGGGTTATGGAAAAGAAAATGAGAATCCACTGACATTTTACATCATAGCAATGGCTTCCTCAAAGAAAGGAACCATATGAACACCGATTTGGCTCAAATTGGACTCGGTCGCATTGGACAGCGAAGGCCTTTGAGACTGCTTGCAGTTTTAATTTTTCTTTTGCCTTTATCTTGATCTACTGTATTATTATTAGGTAAATGATTTCTAAACTGAAATATTCATCCATTAATACCACACTGTAAACCCTCATGTTAAGAATAATTAAATATACAGTATTCAGTTGTGAATACTCAAAGTTTCAGCAATAGTACTATTAACTCAAATGTATTCAGTTGCTGTAGCATGTTCTTCTTTTTAAGTACTTCCAACTAATATTTTTTTTATTAAGGGTAACTATTGTGGATATAAGTGAACATAACTTAACAACATATGAGGTACAACTGAGTGGAATTAAGTCGTTAAATGCTGAGAATGATATTGTACTGTTATTTCTATTGTTTCAAATAAGGATGATTGAAAAAAATAAACTTAACAGATGTAATAGATAGTGAAGACAATTTCAGATTACTCCAAATAACCACCAACATCTATCATACCAATCACAAAACAGTAATTTTATTCAGGGGCGGCTGTGGTTCAGTTGGTAGAGCAGGTCGTCCAATGACTGAAGGGTCAGAGGTTCACATCCTAGCTCTGTCTGTCCACATGTCCAAGTGTCTTTGGACAAAGACACTGAATTGTGACTTGGCCTGAATCTCATTTCACACCTTCCCCTCCGTTTTGTGTGTCCACATGTAGGGCTAGGGGTGTCTCAATTCATGTTAAAGCAGAGGGGTTGGGGGAAGGGGAACAGTTTTATACCCCTTCAAATGGAGATTTTCCAGAGGCAGACTCCAAACAGAGGGGTATGAGAAATTTCCCAGAATACAATGCAATTTTTTAAATTTTTTAAATGGCGGCATCTACAAAATAAGTACACAAATATAGACTTTTTACCATAATTGACAGTTTTTAAGTTGTGATAACTGTTGTATTGTATAAAGTTTGACATTGTCAAAATGTGTAATGGTCATTTTCTCCATAAAGTGCACATGATAAAAATGAGCTATTTATATAAACGTGGAGTAATCGGTCGATGCATAGCACTTCTACGATTTGATTGAGATATTAGTAAAAATATCGACATATCCCAGGAGAACATGACAACTACAGCAGCAGACATGTTTGGTTACTTCTGGTTAAAGCTGTGGTTTTTGGTTACGTAACAACTGGTGGAACGAGCTGATGAAGGAGGTGAGTGTTGAAGGGGTGTCCCAATTCGTAGGGGTTGATTTTCAAGTCCTACCCCTTATAGCTCTGTTTGAAGGGGTAAGGGGTGAAATAATATTCAGCCTTAGTCTTCCAGTAGGTCTAACAGAACCTTAGAATACTACGTTAATAAGTATTTTATAATTAATAAGCAATGTTTTAATTTAACTATACTATAATAAGCATCAAAATTTTAAATTCTGGGAAATGTAATGTTTTAAGTTCATCAACTTAAGGCAATCGATGGCCTTAAATTTTTTGAGTTCTGCTAACTTACAGTGAACTGAATAACATGTCATTCCATGATTTTCATATTTTAATATAAATATCTGTACTTTATACTCCTTACATGTATATAAATATATGTACTTTGTAGTCCTTACATTTATATAAATATGTGTACTTTATACTCCTTACACATTTTACCACCTCTGAGCCTTCCTCGGTCACTGTTGCTTATTCTTGGTACTGAACTTTAAATTCCCAGAAGGACCTGCGCGATGTGCACGCGGGACACCTCCAGCAGACATTCCTCTTGATTGGACCAGAGCCGGTGCACGCGGCCGCATGTCCACGCGCACATCCATAAATATACAGGCAACAAGTGTCAGAGTGTGTGAAACGGCACGAGCTTCTGTCAGACGAACTTCCCGTGAACTTTTCCCGCTGTGTGGGATTACTTTTTTGCTTATTTTTTTTTCTGCCATGGAGACTCGACAGTACCGTCCTACCGAGAGGACGCGTAGACGCCCCTTCGTCATCATGTGTACAGTGGTTACGATTTTTCTGATTATTATAATCCTCTCCGCCGTGTTGGGAGTAGTGCTCCGTCCAAACACAGACCAGCTAAAGCAAACATTTACAGCTAGATGCAAGGCATTCAATGAGTAAGCACTTTCTTTTTTCAAAATAAAAAATACAAATTAAAGCATTCTCCTCCCTGCCGTGCCCACAGGTTAACGTTTATCTATGGAAAATATAATAATATTAAAAAAAAAAAAAAAAGTTTTAAAATGTGAGTGTGCTGCAGTTAGTTTTATTTTCCCTCTCTTTTTTCTTTTTTTTTATATAGTGTCTATATTTATACTTAAATGATTTTGGCAGGAACCAGTTTGTTTCCTACTTCAATCATGTCAAATACAAGATAATAATAAATATGTTCGTTTAACTACAAATTACTACACACTAAAAAAAGAGAATATAATGCAATGTTTTGTTTGTTGGTATTTTAGAAGATTTTTTTTGTACAACCTTTTGTATTAAATTAAATGTTGCTGTAGTTTTTACAGGAAAAATATGTGAACAAAACCAGATTTGTATGTAGAAATATTGTATTGTTTTCTATTTGGAGAAAATAAAATGTAAATTGAAAAACAATGTGGTTCTATTTTAACTGCAAGACCACAATTTTGAAAGAATAGCATATATGATGTTAAATAAGTAAACATTTAACAAATTCAAATTTTAAATATGCAAAGTAACCAGTGTCTGTGGTTCAGTTGATAAGAGCAGATGATGAGCAAAGGATTGGTAGTTTGAATCCTGGCTCTGACTTTTCAAAAACCCAAGTGTCCTTACAAAACACCAAACCTTAAACATGTTTTAGATGTTTCCATTTTTCAGCACAGCTGACAGTCATCCTCGGTGTTCTGCACAGCTGGATGATAGGCAGATCATTTGAAACAGTTGTGTTGGAAGAAGGAAACATCTAAAACATGCATGCCTCTAGGGTCCTACATGTTTTAGATAGTTCCCACTTCCACATTATTCAGTTTAACCCTTTAACTCTTTAGACATTAGCAGTTCCACAGTAAAACAATTAAATTAAGCAACAAAATGAACAAAAACTAATAAATATTTACAAAATTATAAATAATATGGGACATCTATAAAACAAAAATGTACTGGAAAAAAGAGAAGTAGTCCCTGCTGTTTTAATTTTCCCTTTTTCTAAATCAGTTTCCTTTTGACACTTGTTCCATGAACAAAACTCAGTAAAAACACTGTAAAAAAGAAAGGAGAAGGGTTGAATTTTTCTGAATATTGACACTAAAGCATCCATTCAGAAGGCATCAGAGTTAATGATCAGCTCCTCTTCATAATCTCTGCAGAAAATGGTGGAATGATGGAATTGTTTCCATGGTGATGGAAGAGGGAAATATCTAAAACATGCAGGACAGTAGCTCTTGTGGACTAGGATTGGGCACCCCTGGTCTAGATATTGGACTGGAGGGATCTGCTTCTACCAGGATGCATATGATTATTTGTTTCAGTGTTAATTTTTTCAGGCAAAATATGTTCCTCGACGACTCTTTTTCCCATGACGAAGACGGGACAATGACGAGACGACAATGTACGACAAAATGGGGAACAAAATTAACAATGATTTATATTTAGTATTCCCCATTAGTAACTGGATCCTCAGTTGCTATTCTTCCGTGTGTCTCTACTACATGTGTGAAGTCCATCTCCAAAATTGTCATTAATTTTTCAGCTACGACTGTGAAAAGATCTGGAATGTGTTTGTTGAAGCCTTTGTTGGAAAGGATCCCTGTAACGTCCCAACGGAGGCGTACGACCCTCTCATAGCTGCCGTACCCTTCAAACCTTTCTGCAACAGAGTAAACATCACTCATCCTTTACTATGAGTCAGAATGATGTGTTCAACAGTGGTGTATTTATATTTGTTTTCTTTCTTCTTTTTGTGTTAGATCATGTTTTGGAGCAAAACAAAGAACATGGTCCACGACTTCACAGACAAAAGAGATTGTTATGTCACCATGGAGGATACTCCGCTGGGGTCAATCATGGATGATCTCACCTTTTGTGGAAAGGAGGGAAGCCAGGGTAAGATTCTTCAGACACTGGCGTTTGGATTATGTAGAACACAGGTGTCAAATTCCAGTCCTCAAAGGCCGATGTTCTGCATGTTTGTGATGGGAATTCTGCCTCTTTTTACAGAACTGGCTCTTTCGGCTCGGTCCACTAAAAACAGCTTCTTCTTTCAGCTCCCAAATGGCTCTTCAGATTATTTGGTGTTTGAATTAATTTATTACCAACAATAATGCAAAGTTAGATGCAATATAAATTACTAATGGATATTTAGAGGCATTCTTTCCCACATTTGGGCAGAAACAAGGAGAAACACGAAGCAGAAAAAGAGACTATACGGAAAACAGCATTCTAACAATTAAATCAAATGTTCTCATATTTATATAGTATGTAAATATTAGAGTACATAGATCTTAGTACATAAATGCTATAGTGTACATATATCTCATGGGAGTACATGAATGTGGCAATTAATAAGAGCTTACGGAGTAAAAAGATCATGATAAAAGCAGAACAGAGACAAAATATCAGTGCTAAAACTGTGGTAAGATGTACAATAAGTTAAGCAAGGGATAATGCATGTTGTTCCGCCCTGAAGGGAAATATTTTTCAATAGTCACGCGTGGGCAATACATTATCCCGCTTATTCTACGGGTTATTACAGCTTATTAGTGCTACTACTCTAACAGACTGGATAAAATAGCCGTTACAACGTAGTGAATATTTACTTTAAAAGTGGTTGAACTACCTGCGGAGTGATACAGTACCGTGAACCTGATGTGACAAAACTCATTGCCATTGGCAGCAGCGCAGCGGGCGTTAACGGCGCAGCGGACGGTTATTTTAAAAAATCTGCCCGCAGAAGGCTGGGAATGTCCATTCAAAGTAAATGGGACCTGTCGCATCGTTCTAGATGGCCATAGAATAAAAGACCAAAGACAACAGGTTGGTTAATCCATCTGAGAGAGTAAAATAGAATAAATACCAAATTATGTCCCAGCAATGATAATAAATAAATAAAGTGGGACAAAGCTGTTTCTGTATTGTGTGGTCTTATATGTCAGGACTATGAGTCTTGGATTTGAAGGTACTGGAACTCACTCAGCAGGGGATGGGAAGCATCCTGTTATCTGTCTTTAATTGCAGCCATCACGTTCTATCAAATACTCTTTAGTCAAGCCAAGTCATGTTTTTTTTCCATAATAAACATTCCTAGAAATATTTATTATAGACATGAGTGATAAGAACTCACATACCCTGAAGACTGTAGTAAACAGCTTGTTTTGGTGATGTCATAAATATTGACATTGAGCCACATATATTTTTGATGTGGAAAGTATGACAGCTATCATACATTCACGTCTCAAAGTACAGCTGTTATGATTTTATTGTGGCTGATAGCACTCTACTTTATTAACTGACTGATTTATTGATGATAAGAAGCATTAAATTGCGACTACTTTCTTCCAGAAATATTTACAACCGGCTGCCCAGGATGGTCAGAATGTGACAATAATCCAGTTCGCTCATTTTGGAGCCGAGCCTCAGCTGGTGTAAGTTGTCAACAAGTGCAATAGTTGTGTGGGAGTTGAAATAACACACATGTTAAGCATAAGGTAAAGTCTGTGTCTCCTGTGTATGAGAATTTGACAGTCAGGAGAAAAAGGAAAGTCACCCTGGTCGGTGTTTCATCAATGAGTCTTTGTGTCGGTCTCCATGGAGCCACATTTCACAGCTCTCTCCTGAGTGAGCAGCGGCCCACTCATTTAGAGGCCACACACATTCACATCAGCAGCTGCTGGCATCTTTAGGACACTGCACACAGAAAACACTGAACACAAAAGAATAGTGTAGTGTAACCGTATAAGTGTATGTGTATATGTTGGTATGTGCATGTATATTTGTGTATACAGGCATGCGTCTAGTATATGTTGGTTTACACAAAGGGGTGAGAGCTCATCAGATAAACTTTTTCTCACTTCTTTCTAAACATGATTTATGATTTGACTTATCAGTGATGCGTGGGTCGATGATGATTTTGTGACAGTTTTGTTATGCAAATAAATCAATCATTCAAACACATATTGTTTTTGAGTAGAAACACGTTTCATTTTCGTGACCTCAGGAAACCTGCCGGGACTACTTTTGCTTTGACCAAAACGGAACCAGAACTCGACTCACAGGACACTGTCGGTGGTAAATCACTGTGGGTGCACCAGAGTAAAGACGCTGATTCTATACAGATTCATGTGAAAACTAGTGAACTATCCTTTTAACTCCAGTGTAAGTCTCTTTTAATTAAAACCAAAGGTAGGGCAGTGAAATATTGCCTGTGGACGTTTTTCTTGCCAGACAGTGCGTGTTGATGAAAACTGCGGTAGAATCCATACTAAACAGGCTTTTCTACTTCTAAATGTGATAGTGTGAAGTCTTTGAGGTGTGAAATGGTGTCATTCCTCACGTGTCTGTTCTTGCTCATTATCTCCTTTCTGTTATATTTCCTTGTTTTGATAATGACCTCAATGACTTCCAGTCTTCATCAGATATAAAATCACTCAGTCCGTTATCTGGACTGACCCGTCTGTGAACTATTTGTCATCATGTTGCTGCAATTATGTGTATTTTACAAGCCATGTTATCGTGTCTTATTATCAGACACACTGTATTTAATGTGAAGGGAACAGAATTTCAATTTGTTCACTTCACTAAAACTTCTCATGCTGATACATCTAAACCGACCTTGGTCTACATTGACACTGAACTCACTATAACCCTGGTATTTTGATGTGTGTAGTTTGCAGCGGTCGCCTGTGGTAACGTTGCTGTGATGTTAAATGGATCCATAGCAACGCCGTTCAGTCCTACAAGGTAAGTCAGCCTGTTATCTTTATTTATGGCACCACTGATAACATTTTACAACTTGGGCCCAGTAGCAAACCCTGCTGACACCCTAATCATAACTCAAATAAACTTGATATGCATCTCCACACACAACACATCTCAAATGTTACAACACAACTAAACTTAACGGATGGACTGGAACATGCATTACATCAGGTACTGGAGGAGGGTTCAATGTGAGGGTACTTTACTTGATAATTTCCACACGTGCTTACAGAATACTCCATTCTGAAGGGAAGTACTGCACCTTTTTCTCCTTTCGCACATTTTTCTTTCTTCTCTTTGTATTTTATGATTCACAAGTGCATATTGTCTGTGTTAAATCGTCCCTGCACTTGATTTTTCTATTTGTCAACTATGCAATTTCCTCATTGTTGGATAAATAAAATCTTATCTTAGAAATAGTTGGAGTAACTTTTTACTTAAAACTGCTAGTTTTACCAAAAAACTAAATGTCCTCTTGTCATTGCATTAAGCTATTCTCTTCACTAACAAATGTCTGGTTGTCACAACATATTAGTCAAAATCGAGACCATGGCTGAATCTCATTTCACCCCCTACCCTTACCCCTTTAAACAGAGCTAACATAGCGCTTGAAAATCAACCCCTATGAATTGGGACACCCCTTCAACACTCACCTACATCATCAGTTTGCTCCGCAAGTTGTTATGTAACCAAAAAACACAGCTGTAACTAGGAGTAAACAAACATGTCTGCTAACATAAACAAACATGCATGTTCTCTCCATGTCTGCGTGGGTTTTCTCCAGGTACTCCAGTTTTCTTCCACCATCCAAACACATGCACTGATAGCTTAATTGGTTAATCTAAATTGTCCATAGGTGTGAATGTGAGAGTGACTCTTTGTCTATATATGTTCAGCCCTGAGATGAACTGGAGACTCATCCAGGGTGTACCCCGCCTTCACCCATTGTAGTTGGATTAGGCCCCCTGTGACCCTAGTGAGGATAAAGCGTGTTCACATGATGAGAGACGAGACGTTGAGATAATTTCACCTGACATTTCTTCTTGTTTTTGCTCAGCATCTTTGCAACCATCGAGTTGATGCATTTGAACTCCAGCAGAGTGAAGAGCCTCAATGTTGTGCTGGTCACTCAGGAGACAGAAGTGTAAGTCTGTGTGTGTGTGTGTGTGTGTGTGTGTGCTACAAAGTGAAAATGCATAGAAACACAAACTTGAAGATGATAAATGTGTAACTCAGTGTTTTTTTCATCTTCAGGACAAACTGCACAAATCCATCTTTGAAGAAGTTACAGACAGAACTGGACAAAGGGATTAAATATAAGTGCAATGAAGTCCATGAGTGAGTGCAGTATGAGGTGTTTGTTAAATGGAGAGTAAAAGAACCCACTACATTTTCACACCTTGATTACTGACTGGTTTTGATTTTCTCCTGTCACTGCAGATCTCGGATCAAGGAGTGTGCTACAGATCTTGAGATCCCCTGTGGCGCCTGTTGGTGACCGTGTCATCACAAAATGTCACATTTTACTGCAGTTATGTGCTAAAATACTGTACAAATGTCTTTTCATTTGAGCTGTGTGCCAGTATAAAGGAATGACAATGTGAAAAGTACCTGTATATATACAGTATAGACCTGTATGTAGGGGTGTGACGAGATCTCGCAAGATGTAATTTGGCGAGATTTCTCGCCACTTTAAAATTCTGTCTCGCAAGATTTGTTATCCAGCAAGCAGACGGGGTGACTTCGAAAAATACTGGTATTACCAGGGTACGATTTGCTGGGGAACCCGCCCCCCCCTCTGGTTTTGGACATCGGGTTTGTTATGGTCCACTAATTTTACTGCACGTGTGTGTCCCGGCAGCGCAAGGCCGGGACCCCACCTTAGCTGGCTCGCGCCAGCCAACATGGGGTTTCTGAGAGACCCTCTGGCTCCCATGTGCATTAGATGCCTGTGTTTTCAAGATTGGACGGGTAGGTTGCCGACATCGCAGCTGACCCCTGGCATCTGTTATACGTGGGCTGGTCCCTGCCCTGGCGATGCAGTTGGTGCGCCTGGGGAGAAGGCACAGCGAGTCCAGGAAGTGACGAAGTCTGGGCAGAGGGTTCTGCAAAGCCCGGAGCTGGCTACGGTATGCCACCACAGAGAAAAAACTTCCACAGTCAAGCGTCAGAATGACTGTGGATGATTTTGAAGAATGATTGAAGATGATTTTGAAGAAAGGAGAAATATATAATTTTATTTATTTTATCTCATCTCGATCTCGTGAACCCAATCTCGTGTCTCGTGAGCGTCTCGTGAGCTGAGTGTCTCGTCACACCCCTACCTGTATGTGTATAATTTTTATAGTCTTGACAATGCAGTTTTATATTTTAATAGATTGTTGTTAATGTAATAGTGATACTTTATATCAAGTCAAAAGTTCTTCCTGGTGGTAGGATCAACTATATTTTTCAATAAAATGTGAAATTTGGATACATAATTAGCTTTGGTTTTACATTTTTTCTGACATTACCACATTTTCCTGAGAGTTAAGTAACATACACTGAACAAATATAAACGCACAAACCAAAATGATGATCTTATAATAATTACATATGAAATTTATGAACAAGTTTTGTTTGTATGTTTACTGACCATTTTGTTCAAATCACTCACTGTGGCACACACCTCATTGGCCACTCCCAGTGAGATTATTGGTTGACCAAATTCAGTGGCTTTAACAGATATTTTGGGGGGCAAGTCCTCAGGGAAGGAAGGGGGGCACTTTTTTGCACATGTGGAACATGTGATAATAGTGTGAGATTAAAAGAAAACCCATTACACGCACATGTTGAATGCAATTTCACTTTTATTTGTAACATTAGATAAAAGTGAGTTTTCAATCCTATAATATCTATCTATATATATATATATATATATATATATATATATATATATATATATATATATATATATATATATATATATATATATATATATATATATATATATATATATATATATATATATACACAGTCATTGTCAAATGTTTGGATAAACTCGGGACAGAGGTGTGTAAATGGATCTTTGTGAAGTAGATAAGTGTGTGTTACCCTCCACTGTAGGCCGAGTGAATAACAGACTGTAGTAAAATGTACTATACTCTAAAAGCACCATCCTCTTGCGTGTCATATCCTATATGGGGATATTTTCTTATGAAATGGGGATTATTTGGAGAATAAATATTTCTTGTTTCTGTATTAATTTATGTTGCCTGCCTACAAAACCAACAGAAAAAAACATGTTCAGTCTACTGACATTATTTGTGCTGGTTGTCCATGTTACCTTTCATTGAATTGGGTTATAGTGTTGAACTGACTAATCAGGCGACCAGTCAGCTTAAATGTGCTCAGTTATTTGGTGCTGTATGTACGGTGACCAGGAAGGTTCAGAACAAAAGAGCCACAACATAAATGCCGCAAAGGAAGTGACCGTATTTTCCGACGGACCACCGGAAGCAGAATCACCATAGTAACCGTTAAATACTACAAAGTCGGCGGCAAACCTGACATTTACAGGTAGAAGAATGTTAAAACATATAAATACTTTTAGTTATTTTTTATAACCTTGTCACTTCTACATGAGTTTTAATTTTTACCATCAAGGACTACTTAACGGTGACTATGATAATTCTGCTTCCGGTGGTCCTTCGGAAAATATGTGGCCGTGGTTCCGCAGCCTAATACACCAAAGACAGCTTCCAGCCGCTCAGCTGCTGCTACATCTCATTGGATGAACTGTGCGTGACAAAGGAAAAGAGATAGATGTCAGAAGTGTGTGAGGAGGTGGCCCATTACGGGGATTTTTTTCAGTAGTTTTTAATCGCGCAGCCTTTTTAAAAGATCATTTCAACATTGGCTCCACTAAAGTGTTAATAATAATAGTAAAAATAATAATAATAACCATCATCATTTAAAAAAAACCCAAACAAATAAAAAACAAGTTTCAAAAGAGCACTTTCATTGATAAAGAGCAAAGAGGCCAATGCTCTAGCACCACCTAGAGTCTATCTGTGTACACCTATGACTGAGTTAATCCCATCATGAGATGCCTACACCAAAAAACCGATCTCCAGCGTCACTCATTCACAGACACTCTTTGCACTGCCCCCCCCCCCCCCCCCCCACGAGGCCCATTTTTGTCCCTTTTGTGGGATGTCATCACCTGACTTTCCAACATGACAAGACACATCCTCACACAACCTGGATCTGTACCAAGTTCCTGGAAGAACAAAGGTCTGTTTTTCACCCGAAATGTCAGTAACTGACATTTGGGATGTTCTGGATTGATAGGTGAGGCACTGTGTTCCACCACCTCCATGTTGGTCCAGGAGGAAATGGAATGACGTCTCTCAGTTACTGGTTCAATGACTACTGAATGAACAACATAAAAGTTGTAGAGTTGAACTATTTCCCCAGTAAAAGTAAAATAGACTGAAACATAATCTTGTGCATTTATATTTTTAAGTTTAAATGGATAATTTTGAGGTATGTGTGTGTCTACTTATATTTCTATCTTTATGAGGACATTAAGCTGTTCACACAGTCACACCATGGGGACTATAATCAGAGGTGGAAAGTAACTAAGTAAAAGTACTTCATTACTGTACTTAAGTTGATTTTATTTTTAGGTATCTGCATTTTACTTAAGTATTTCTTTTTCTGGCAACTTTCTACTTTTACTCCTCACACTTTTGCAGAAATATCTGTACTTTATATTCCTTACATTTGTATAAATATCTGTACTTTATACTTCTTATATTCTCAGAATAGACTTGTTATTTTTTCAAACTAAACAGTGAAACATAAGTGACTTCAGAGGGAAAATCAATGGAGAGAAATTGTGACTTTCTATCTCATAATTATGACTTTTATCTCATGATTGTGATGTTTTAGCTCATAATTTTAATTCTTTTTCTCATAATTATGCCTTTCTTATCTCTTATGTATGACTGTATCTCATCATTTTGACTTTTTATCTCACATTTATGCCTTTTTTAAAATCTCACATATAACCTTTTTTATGTCCTAATGATGACTTGTGATGATTTATCTCTATTGTGACTTTTCCCCCTAAATTTCCTGGGGATATGCACAACACTTTTTTTTATCTCAGAATTTTGACTTTATCTCATGATTTTAACTTTTTATGTCATGATTTTGACTTTTTTATCTCATCATTTTTGCTTTTTATCTCATCATTTTGACTTTTTATCTCATCATTTTAACTTTTTACCTCATCATTGTGACATTTTGACTTCACTCAATGCGCCTTATATATGAATAACCTTCATTAAAACCATTCATTGATAGTGCACCTTACAGTTCAGAAAATACAGTCATTACATAATCTGTTTCAGTCTAATAGATTCACTGTGAACTATTGGGGCAGGGTCCTAAATGGACATTGGTAAGAACACAGTAATGGTCTTTACTGCCTTTTTGTTTTGTTTTACTAGTACTTTTTGCAGTTACTGTACAAACACTCACCAATTTTCTCCAAAACGACAAAACAAACATTTGCGCTGAGATAATTTATTACATGACAAAGAGTAATTTGAATGTTGCAAAAAAAAAAAAAACCCACAACAACTAATTTTTGTAAATAAAAATGCAGTTACTGCCTTTTTGCTTTGTAGGGCAGTACAGTATAACGCTCTTTTTTTTTTTCCTTTTTTTTTGTCTGCATTTGTTCTCATTGTTTAACACCACAGAGAGGGTGTCAACATTGTTTGAGATCAATGCATTTTTTAGTCTTGCAGCCAAATATTTTAATATTTAGTGCATGTGTGTGACCATCATCGGTCCTCCCTGAAAGCTGAGCAGACATCCTTTATTAGAACTCTCTATTATAAGCCAGGGAGGGCAGTGCTACACCTTAGTGATGTGTGGGGGAAACAAAGACTGGACAGGACAGACAGGACGAACAGGGAAAGAAGTTAATAGGCGGTGCTATTGCAGTTAAAAGATTGAAAGGGGGTGTGTTATTCCCAACTATTAACTGTCCATCAATAAAAATAAATAAATCCAAAAAAGAGAAGAAAACCAAAACAGCACAAAAGAAAAAGAGATTCGATAAATAAATTAATTAAACAAAAACGGGACTGAGCATCATAGTTGTGGATGACTTGATAGATATAGAATAGAATAGAACAGAAGAGGCCAGAGGGGGACACCAGTGCAAGAAGAGAATGAGTTTAGGGTAGAAATTCTGGAAAGATTCTCAGCACACGCTCTTGATAAGTTTCATTTTTTCGACACGTGAAACTATATTCCTGAAATACAAGTGGTTTCAGAAATGAAGGTGTATGCAAAAAAGTGTGGGAGCCACTGAAGAGAAAAGGTTTTGGTTTGAACTGTGTCAGCCACAGAGTGTCTTCTCTGTCCTGTGTGTGAATTCAGTATCTACAGACAGGAAATGAACGGTTACATGTGTGACTGTAAAGCTTTTTGACAACGCCATTTGATTTCATAACAGGAAGAACGTGGCCTGTGGAGCACCTCCCGTTTCCTTTGTGATGACATAGTGCTGTGTCACACATACCGTAAACATCGGGGGTTTGTGCTGGGAACAGGCCAGGCGGGGGCTTCTCACTGTACATACAGGTGTTACATGTAGAAGGCCCCTTCTGTCAACCCACAACACAGGGTACTGTCACAAATACTGCAATGTCGGTAAGTGCCATCGTAGTTTGAGTCACTGTTGACACCTCTGACACTACAGCTGTCTTCAAAAATAACCCCGGACACTTTCAAGACATGAAAGTTTAAAGTCCAGAGAACATTGCCCTATTTCTGTAAAGATAACTTCAGTTTTCTTCTTCTTCTTCAGAAACAGAGGCAGAAAGTAAATAAGTAAAAGTACTTCATTACTGTACTTAAGTAGATTTTTTTTTTTTAGGTATCTGTACTTTACTTGAGTATTTATTTTTCTGCCAACTTTTTACTTTTCTTCCTTATATTTGTTCATAAATATATATCCTTTATACTCATTACATTCTCAGAATAGACTTGTTACTATATATTACAAATACGTACTGTAATAAAGTTTCAATGAGCACACTGGGAAGAACTCACCAAACAACAGTAACTGTGATGAATGAGGGTCAAATGGTCACGAAAAGCACCATGGGTAGCTCCCTCATAGCTAATGGGATGCTACGTACAGTACATAGTTACGTACATTAATGTATATATTTATGTCTCGGGGGTTTCGTTTCGTAAATTGAATTTTCTTTCGTATTCAGACACGAAAAATTGACGTAAAAGTTTTTCGTTACTTGGATTATTCGTTAGCTGGGTCTTTCATAAATTATCTATATCTTCTTTTACCACCTTTAGAAACTGATCTGTAAAATCCTAAAACAGTACTTTGGTTCATATTACCTTGCAGTGTAATAATGGTAACAATAACTATGAGTAAGTGTTGTCACCTGAAGCGTAATCAGATCCATTTGGGAATACCAGAGTTAGTAACAATATGGTCACGTGTCACCAATAACAATAATATCAGGTATTATAATACAGTGATTCTGTTTGTACATGACACCGGCACAGGAACATAAAAGAATGTATTCACTGCTTTGGGGTAAAAACTAAAACAATGTCAAAGTAAAATCTAGTGTAGAATAACTGAACATATTAACCCATTAGGTGCCACAGGTTTTTTTTGTTTGTTTTTGAGGTGGTAAAAGTACTCACATTGTGTGTTTAAGTAGATATACAGCTGCTTGTGTGAAAAAATACTCGTATAAAATTAGAAGTAGTGATTCAACTCCTTTGCTTAAATAAAAGTTTTTTAAAAAGTACAACTTCTGAACTGTAGTAACGTGCAAAAGTAAAACTGCATTTATTTTGCCATAAATGAAACAATATTTATTTAACTCTTTTAAGATGATGGTTTCATCAATGACACGTTTACTGTATACACCCACTACTGTTTGTGCTATTTTGAAAATCCAAATGTCATGTTTAACCTGTATTTTATACTCTATAACACATTAGGGTAGACGCCTGCATTAGCTGAGGGGAGGGGTGGAAGTGGGCGGAGCTTAAAGCAGCAGAAGTAAGCCAGTGAGAGAGAGGGGGAAGATTTTTTTATTACTTTTAGCAGAGTTTTAGTGAAGTTTTAGCTGTGGTTTAGTGAGGTTTTAACAGTTTTCATGAGGTTTTAACTATGTTTTAGTGTTTCAGTGAGGAGGATTTAGAAAAACTCTATTGTTCCTTCTCAGTTTCGTTATTTTTTGTTTCCGATGCATCCCTTTGAGCTCAAATTTGACCCCCTGACCCCCCCATGCACGAAAACTCACCAAATTTTGCGCACAGTTCAGAATGTGAAAAATTGCGAGTATATATACTTTCGTAAAAGTCAGTAAAGAAATGTGTCTACAGCGCCCCCTTGAAAGTCAAAATAGTTTGCATTAGGCCAGATCACGCCCTAGTGAAGTTAGAGTTATGAAAATCGGTACACATGCTCAACATAAGGAGACAAACAAAAAAAACCTTACGATGGCCACGCCCATAAACCAACAGGAAGTCGGCCATCTTGGATTGAACTTTCAAAAATGCGGGATCATCAAAAGTTATCAAAATTTTGGGGAAAATTAGCATCATTTTTGTGCTATGACATTGTAAAGTTTGCAAAGTTTTCGGGAACAATTCGTGGGAGGGAGGGACGGCGATGGCCTTTGAGACTGCTTGCAGTTTTAATATCTATTTGAAACAATCATTTTTAAAAGTGGACAGTGTACATATAAACATTAACCACTGTGGTAAAGGAGGGATGCCTGTACCACGTTGTAGCATGTCCTGCAAATTTCCACTAACAATGTCCACACGATAGTTATTTGTAGGTGTTTTTGTAATGATGGGAGTAAAACTGGATTGTCTGTAGCCTTAGAATTAGTTTAATACCTAAATAATGTGGCCCATAAAGTTGGAATACAATGTTTTTTTACCTCTTCTAATAAAATATTGTGACAATGTGATTTATTCTTGACAAATAACGTGTAAGTGGGACTCAATTTGTAATAATTACACCAGGTCAAAGGTACTGATGTGTATAAATATTGTGATGGACCCAGCCACGTCCACACCATAAGTCTCTAACCTTCTGCACCTACACTTTACAGTTTTGCATTTATTCAGTTACATTAGCTTTAAAATACACAAATAAGTTCACACACATTTGTTTATACATTTTTATTTTTGATAGGTTATTTTACAGTACACATTAGTTCTATTTGGAGTGCACCCATTTAGTTAACTTTTGGTACAATTAGTTGTTTTTAGTTACCAGTGTAGGGGGCAGCTGGTGAAGATGGTGATGGCTCCTGGATTCTGCTGGTGTCTGGCTAAAGAAATAAGCCCCGCCCAGATACACAGCCTTTATATAGGAGGAGCAGCTAATTGGGGCAGCCAACTGCTGCTACTTCAGGGGGGCGATTTGAAAGGATCTACTTTAGTTTGGATTAAGTATTTCAGTTTGAATTATTAATTTACTTAGCTTTTGAGTTTTAGTATATTATGTTTATTTTGACTAATTAAGTATTTTTGGTGTTTGTAATATTAATTGTTGTTTTTGTCATTGTGTCACTGTTTGTATTCCCCTCATGTGTTCAGTTGGTCTGATCAGCCAGTATATATTCCTTTGTGTGTTTGATGATGGTGGCTCAGTTGTGTTACTTGTTCTTTTGATTTAAGTCTGGTTGTTTTCTGTTCACAGTTATTTTTGGGATCAGCCTATGTTTGTTTAAATTGATGTTATTTTTTGGGAAAATAAACCCAGTTTTCATTTTAATTGTCTCCTTAAGTGTCTCCTCGTCCTTGGTTTGGTCCCTCACAAATATGAATAAAAGAGAAATGTGTCTGAAAACAAGGTCATTCTAACTAAGGATAAATTGGTAGAGACATTGAACTTTCCGGATGTTTCTTCACCCTTTTCATGAAGTGATCACATTTTCCTAAGCATCCCTAATGAGTTATATTTTTAGGTTTCTATACTTGTATTATTTGGCCTGGATACTTTTGAGCCACATGGCAAAGGCTAAATGTACTTTTTGTCATCTTGTTCCTACAAATAAGTTATTATAAAGTGAACTTGTATTCAGGCGTTTTATGATTTAATGAAGCTTTATATAAACATAAGTACCATTTTGTGCCTGTTAAAGTACCATAGAGTCATTTTTGGAGGATTTCATGCATGCAGACCAGACTCATTATTTAATAATAAAATGGTGGTAATGAATTTAACACATTTTAGGAAGAAGGATATTTGTTTCATGTTACATGCTGATCCTCATGTGATATTTGCAGCACAACATCTATTTATAGAACACATTTATAGACAGGAAATTTCATTTTTTTGTTCTTGTGGAGGATCAAATGGCTCAAGTGGGATATCCCGGTGTTTTGCTGAAACCTCCCAGACAGCTACTCAGACATGAGGAAGTGGAAACAAAAAAGACATACAGAAGTATAAAAAAAGGAATACATTTTATTGTTCTGGTGTCAGTCAGGCAGTCACAGAGTAGCAGAGGAGGGAAGTAACAAAATATAAGTACTTCATTACGGTACTTAAGTATATTTTTAGGTATCTGTACTTTACTTTAGTATTTATTTTTCTGGCAACTTTTTATTACTACCTACATTTTTGTATAAATATCTGTACTTTATACTCTTTATATTCTCTGAATTATATTACTTTTTCAAACTAAGCAGATGTGACAGTATGAAAAATAAGTCACTTCAGAAGGAAAATCAATGGAGGAGAGAAACTGTAACTTTATATATTATTGTTATATAACTATTATGTCATAATTTTGACTTTTTGCCTTTTAATTTTGACATTTTATCTCTGAATTTTAACTTTTTATTTTACAATTTTGACTTTTTGACTTTTAATTTTTGACATTTTGTCATAATTTAGATTTATTATCTCACAATTTTGACTTTTTTTCTTAAAATTATGTATCATTTATGTATTACTATTACTATTAATATTATATGATTATATTTACAACTTTTTTAAAAATGTCATGATGACTTTTTTTATATCAATTGTGACTTTTTTTTTTTTTTCATTTTTCCTAAATTTCCTGTCCATACCAACAGAACTGCGTACTGTGATCAGTAACTCACTTTTAAATTCTTTATTTTAGATACTTTTAAAACATTTATGATTTGTTTCCTGGTTAAATAATTATTATTGCATTCATGGCAAAAAAAAAGCAGTTTTACTTTTGTTCTTTATTACAATTGAGAAGTTGTACTTTTTGACTTTTACTTCAGTAAAGGAGTTGAATCAGTACTTCTACTTTTACCAAAGTATTTTTCCACATGATTATCTGTAGTAATGTGAGTACTTTGACCACCTCTGGTAGTTTGTTACTGTACTTAAGTATATATATTTTTTGTGTCTGTACTTTACTTTTTGGCAACTTTTATTTTGACTCCCTACATTTTTGTATAAATATGTGTACTTTATACTCTTTACATTACATTACATTACATGTTTTTAATGTGAACAACCAAAATAAAAATTAATTTATTCATTCATTCATGATGTGACACTAGATAAATAAACTGTGACTGACTGATTGATTGATTGATTGATTGATTGATTGATTGATTGATTGATTGATTGATTGATTGATTGATTGATTGATTGATTGATTGAAACAGTGACTATAATGCAGTTTCTGATGAAAACATGAAAGTGTCAATAATCTCCTGATAACCCTTAGTGGTTATGGGAAAACCACACAAATCATCATCAATTCGACTTCTGTAACACAACCAAAATAACGTCAGTTCTCAAAGGTATTGAGTCAGATTGTCTTATTTCAGGGAAGGAGGGGAGGGGAAAATACCCAACAGCTCCTCCTTCTCTTCTTCCTCCTCCTCCTCTAGTACCCAACCTGCTCTCACTACAGGGCATTTAACTGGTTAAATATCCCCATCACTGGACCTGATCACTTATTCTTTCTCATAAAACCCAGATTTGCCTCTTGTCTCTTTGACATTATACACCACATTGTAAAAACAAGTGTTCAGAGGATGCCTAATCTCTATTTTGTGCCAATCTGAAATTTCTATGACAAGCCATTCTTG
Source organism: Siphamia tubifer (assembly GCA_020466265.1). Classification (NCBI taxonomy): domain Eukaryota; kingdom Metazoa; phylum Chordata; class Actinopteri; order Kurtiformes; family Apogonidae; genus Siphamia; species Siphamia tubifer. The sequence goes on along the minus strand of CM035802.1, from coordinate 24,176,782 downwards.
AATTAGAGCCAATAATGAGATTTTGACCTTTAACATTTTGCAATATTGATAATTTCGTTATATGTATATATGCGTGAGTGCATGTAATATTATGTAATGATTTATGGCATGATTTTAATTTCACAAAAAAACTCATAGAAGTGTTCGGGAGACATTTTACTTGGATTTTATGTATAAACTTCAAATTTGATCATTTTGACCAATAATAATGTATTTGAGGCTATAGCTAGAAATACTGCTGTGACACTTCACACTGGTTTTGTACTGGAGGGTCACATATGTATATATATATATATATATATATATATATATATATATATATATATATATATATATATATATATATATATATATATATATATATATATATATATATATATATATATATAATATATATATATATATATATATATATATATATATATATATATATGCATCAGTGTTGTAATATTATGATAATATATCCAGTATTGATTAAGTTATAGCGTGATATGTCTATGCTTGACACACACAAACAGTGTTACACAAGTTAATTTTGCGACATGTCACCTTTGACCTCCAGAGATCTCAAAACTATGGTCATAGTAGGTGATAACATCAATTATGAGAATTGTACAAATTTTCATTCTGCATCGTTTGGTACCAATCTGAACATTCTGTGACCCTCTGTTCTTGAGTTATAATTGACAATGAGATTTTGACCTTTTAGTTAATTGTGACATTGACCTTTGACCTTTACTCAAATGGATCATTGCACCTGATGCGTATTAACTACATGTATATGTCCATGTAATTTCATGGTGATATGTCAAGTATTCATTGAGTTATAACATGATATGTCTCTGCGGACACACATACATACAAGCTGATTAAACAGGAAATAAACATGGAAAATAATACGATACCCAATTTTTAAAATTTATTTATCTATTTATTTTAATGGGGGGTCTGACGTAAAGTACTTTTCATACATGGTGCATGTATTACAAAGTGCTATATAAATAAAGTTTGATTTATTCATTGTTTGAAATATGATTTACCAACAAATTTTCATGTCATTCCATTCATTCATTTTCACGAAGGGTCATGGGGGTCACTGGATCCTACCCCAGCTACATATGGATGAATGTGGAGTACACCCTGTACACGTCACCAGTTCATCACAGGTCTGAATATACAGTATAGAGACGATACTGTCATATTCTCTCCTATGGGTAATTTTAGAGTAACCATTGAACCTATCAGTGCATGTCTTTGGATAGTGGGAGAGAACCCACGCAGACATAGAAAGAACATGCAAACTCCACACAGAAAGGTCCCACCTCGTGTGTCAAAATATAGAACATCTTTTCCCAAAAGTCAGCTCTCCCCAGTAACAAACACTACCACGTGGAGACACACTAGAAATATTTGGAGTAGTTTATGTTGTTTATGTAATTTTAGTGGATTTTTAGCATGCTTTGTATGGATTTCTTTCACCTCACTTTTTGTGTTTTATTTCTCGTGTATTTTTGTGTATTTTCCACAGGTGGGAAGTAACTAAGTAGAAATACTTCATTACTGTACTTAAGTATATTTTTTTAGGTATCTGTATTTTACTTGAGTATTTATTTTTCTGGAAACTTTTTACATTTACTCCCTACATTTTTGCATACATATCTGTACTTAATACTCCTTACGTTTATAGAAATAGCTGTACTTAATACTCCTTACATTTATAGAAATAGCTGTACTTAATACTCCTTACATTTATAGACATATCTGTACTTAATACTCCTTACATTTATAGAAATATTTGTACTTTATACTCCTTACATTTATAGATATATCTGTGTCTGTAATTTTAAGTTTTTACAAACATCTACATGATCAGTGAATTGAATATAAGGGAATGCCTTGTTGGTTTTTAATTAAACAATGTAAAGACAGAGGATAATATAATAATAAATCATGGTAAATCACTTAACAAAGGTTAAATAGAGATTTGGGAACTGACAAAAAAAGTAGAACTGGGTCTTTATGAGTTAGATTATTTTTTCCACTGGAGAAAAATTACATGCTAGCTGTCCCCTTGATGTTACTGCTGTGTGTTTTATTGCTGACTAAGTGCTGTTTCCTTTCCTGAACTGGGCCAATTGTAAAACAGAAACATAAGTCAAAATTAAACTGATGACACTTGTTCCGCATGTGTGTTTTACAACCACTGATACGGTTAGTCATCAGTTTGTATCATAACACACGCGTCCATTACCGCTCACAGTCAGTGTTGATTAATCACGTGGAGTTTCCTTTCCTTCAGTACGGCCGCGAGAGGGAATCCCAGCAGGTGATTGGATAATGTTTGACAACGTCACGCTGTATATTTTAGCACGCGCGGCAGCTGTGGGTATCAAACATCATTCTGCACGGAAACAGCAGCATGGTGAGTTCAGGGCATCTTCCTGTTTCAAGGGTTTATTTATTTTACTTGTCATTTACTGTGACTTGTTATTGTAGGTGTTAACGTCTTATTAATTAGTGTTTTTATTATTTATTTTATTTTATTTTTTCGTTTTATTGCCTTCGTTATTTAAGGCGTTTTTTTAAATATTGCTGGTAAATTTAGGTTTTAATATTTTGCTGATCATTTATTATATTTAAAGTTATCTTGAGCTTTATTTATGTTAGCTTAGTTTTTTTCATCTACGTAGTCATTTTATTGTTTTTTTAAATCTAACTTTTTGTGTTAATTTTTTTTATCTTATAAGATATGTTTTTTTAAATTTTATTTTCGAGTTATAATCTTACTAGTGATTTTAGGTTTCGTTTTAGAACATATTAGTTGGCAATTTTAGTGTCCACATGTTTAATTAAGTTAATATAGAAATTATGTTGTCCCTTTATTAAAATTAACTTTAATATTTCCAAATATCACATATATGGGGAAAATCCAACTATATTTGATTTAACTGTCAGAGTTAGAAAATATAATAATTTATTAAAGGGACAAATGGGCATCAGTTTTTTCCATTTATGGGCTAAATAGAGGTGATCACGTGACTCCGGGCTTGGTTTACTCAAGTGCAGTGGGTAAATTAATTAGTCAGATGTTAGTCAGCAATTCAATATCAGTACAGTAAAAGTATATAAATATATAATTCCAATCAAATGTTGTCTGCTCTAAAATGCAAAAAAAAAAAAAATAGCTGTTAGTTATTAAAGTAGGTATTTTTAATCTTTTTTTTTGGGAGGCGGGGGCTTGAAAATTGTTCAGGTTATATTTTATAGTACGGTATATCTGTATGGAATAATTATTCCGTAAAGACATTTTTCAAAGCTCTATATTAACAACTAGGGATGGACATTTTAATTATTTAATGATGTCAAATAATCAAGTTAATGTAGAAGAAAAGGGAAAAAAAGTTCTACCTGCCACATTAAAGTGATCCTGATTAATATATATATATATATATATATATATATATATATATATATATATATATATATATATATATATATATATATATATATATATATATATATATATACATATATATATATATATATATATACATATATATATATATATATATATATATATATATATATATATATATATATATATATATATATATATATATATATATATATATATATATATATATATATATATATATATATATATATATATATATATATATATATATATATATATATATATATATATAATTTGCTGTTAATATAAAAAAGAAGAAAAAGTCTATTTTTAGTGAAGACATCAATAACTGAACATAAAAACAAAAACGCCATGGGTTTTACTGGTGAATCAATGTTATAGAAGATGAGGTGTTTCCATGGTAACTAAAGAGCCTATGAACATCCAAATGAATCGTATCTGAGGACCATGAAAAGATGACTTTGTGGGTTAATGAATGTTTCACAAATGTCTGGTTATGCAATTGTCCTCTTTGTTGTTATAGGACAAGGGAATGGACAGGTCACAGATCATGGACAGGGGAAAGAAACACACCCACAGACTATATCCATCACTGCCCAGTATCAGCAGGTAAAGAACAACTGTCTCCCCTAGTGTTTTCATTTAATCTTTCCGTGCAAAGTTGTTCTTTTTTATTTACTGCCACCTCTGTCACTTTTAATGTCTTTTTATTCAAATTGTCTCATGGAAATTGTTTGTCACCAGGTATGAAGTCTTTATGCCAGAGCGTTTTATGCAAGAAAATCTGCCTGAAGCTGCTCTTTATCATTCCGAGAATCTGCGGGAAGACACACAGGTACTTTTTAACTAACATATGCAATAGTGGAAGATACACCCCAATGAATAATAATTATTCTCATGCTGTCAAACAAAGGAATGACCGTGTTCTTGGTATTACTGGAAACACACCCTATCAAAACTTCCAAAAATATGTAAAAGGAAGTCTGTGGATAAAGTCTGATTGTGTAATTGCTCATACAGTCACAGGCGTATGTGCACTGATAAGTTTTTGCCACTTTGAAATAGTTCCTCATTTCTTTTTATTTATTTTTTGCTTTAGTCACAGGGTTCTTCTGCGAACACTGACTTTAGGATGAGTGCACAGATACTGATCTTGGAGGACCAAAAACAAGAGGTGAGAGCATTTCAGAACTGAAACTAATGTTCATCCCAAAAAAAACAATAAAAATACTTATGGTGTTTTCTGTCTTACTCAGCTTCTTTCCATTAATGAGAAATGGGCAAAGCAGTACCAAGTCATGGAACAATACTACAAAGAACAGGTAACAAAGATGAAATCTATCTATCTATCTATCTATCTATCTATCTATCTATCTATCTATCTATCTATCTATCTATCTATCTATCTATCTATCTATCTATCTATCTATCTATCTATCTATCTATCTATCTATCTATCTATCTATCTATCTATCTATCTATCTATCTATCTATCTATCTATCTATCTATCTATCTATCTATCTATCTATCTATCTATCTATCTATCTATCTATCTATCTATCTATCTATCTATCTATCTATCTATCTATCTATCTATCTATCTATCTATCTATCTATCTATCTATCTATCTATCTATCTATCTATCTATCTATCTATCTATCTATCTATCTATCTATCTATCTATCTATCTATCTATCTATCTATCTATCTATCTATCTATCTATCTATCTATCTATCTATCTATCTATCTATCTATCTATCTATCTATCTATCTATCTATCTATCTATCTATCTATCTTTGTTCATATAGTACTGTTCAAAATGCATAGCTGAACATCAAATTTCAAGACACCCAAGGACATTGTACAAGAAAATGAAACAAATAATGTATAAAATACAAACACATAAATAAAATATTAATTACAATACATAAAACAAAAATGGAGCATTAAAAAGTATAGTGGATAGAATGCTCTGAAAAAGTGATGTTTGACACTGGATTGCAATTGTGTTGTTTTTGTGTGTGAGCGTGTTTTAAGGCTGTGCATAGATTCCTTTGTATTTTTTTCATAAAATCTGAATTAAAAAGAGAAATTAATATATATGATCATTTCACCCCTGCAAAAAACAAAACAAAATTGAAGCTTGCCTAGGACTTCTGCATACCACTTTATAGTGTATAATATGCTAAAAAAAAAAAAAAAACTTTTTTAAAGCTTTGAGTTATATTTACGTTTCTTTATTTCAATCCAGATTCGTCGTTTAACATCATTACTTCCAAATGAAGTGTGTGACGAAGGAGAAAAGGACATCACCCCATGTGAAACACTAAAAAAGAAAACCCACAGCACACAAGTAAATACATTTAAAGTTTATTTTCCAATTCCAAAGTAAAGCTTTTTTTTTAAGTTTCTGGACTAAATATGGATGTTTCTTTTGTCAGGCGGCAGACGGTGACATCGACGGTGCATTAGTAAAATCACAACGAGAAGTGAAGAAACTACAAGAGCAGAACAGAACTTTGACCCGACGAGGACAGCATCAGCATGCAGAGATCACACGACTGAACAAGGTGAGTGCGCCGGTTAAAAAAAAAACTCTGCACAACTGTCAAAAAACCCGCTTATTACAACACTTATATCTTAAATGTGTCTAAACAGGCCCTCGAGGATGCACTTCAGAGCTATCAGCCTGTGGAAATGAGCAGCGACATTACTACACTACAGGATGTTTGGAAACATCAGGTCAGTGCTTTTTATCATTAACATATGACTATACACACAAACTAAATATGAAACCTTTCACTAGAAATGAACCTTACAAAGATGTGCATTTCATGGCTTTGTGGAACAGAGTGGAATTAAGTATCCAACACTGTAAAGACATCACCAAATTTCACCCTTTTGACTACAAAAATCACTATAAAACTGTTTTGTTGTTGTTGCTTTTTCTAAAGCAACTGTGGGGGTTCCGCTTTTTCCGATAGGCTCACGGGGCCTGAGATCGGAAAATTATTGAATAGTAATCAATGGGAAATAAAATGCTAAAATCGTATCTGGTTTGTCATGTGCCCAGAATCACACACATGTTGTACCTCATAATAAATGATACTTATTGATGTGCGTTTGTCTGTTAACCAACGGCTGAAGCACCCATGGACCGGAAGTAGAAGGGCGTGACTTAGCTTGTCCATTATAACATAAAACATAGATTTATAATTTTTTTTTACTGACCCTAAATTTAACAAAAGTATTAACACTTAAGTTAGTTTGTGAATTGGTTCAAATTAGATGTACTTTGTGTTTGTATCATTAGCGATTAGCATTAGCATTTCATGACCCTTTACTATCATCTCTACCGTTTTGGTTTTCAAAAAAAAATATTACATGAATACCAAAGTATTTCTGAAACATGGTGAGGATTATTCATGTAAAATAGACTCTATAAAAGTTAATAAAATGAAGAAGAAAAAAAATCGAATTTGCCTGCAATTTTGTGTCCAAATAAAAATACTATAGCAGAGGTGTTGTCATGGTTACGATCTTCTTCCTTGGTCGTGTACTAGCATAACCTAAATATATCATTGACTGCCCAAGAAATTTGGTGTCAAAGGACTGCAATTTAGATTAGACATCAGGGTTCAAAGTTATCTCTACCAAACAGCTGAACTGACCAACAAAGGGTTTTAAGAAGATATATAAAAACCTTATTTTAAAGATGGAGTAACAATGAGCAGGAGTACAACAGTGAGAGTTAATGATGGTATGTAATCATTTGTTCTATTTTTTCAGTAATTTAATAAGTAACATTGTTTATATAGACTGTACACATAAGCTTCTTCGTAAAGTGGGTCAGGACACTTATCAGTTCAGCTTCTTCCTATCCCACAATGAAATACCTGTACATTGTTCAACATTATTTTCATTATCTTGTTGGTTGACTAGAGAGGTTTTCCTAAAGATTGCAACAGGTAGAGTGATATAAAAGCACAGATCCTGGAGCGTAACCAAAATATAGCTCACATGTCCATAATTTACAATATAGGATCACATTAAAACATGTTATATATACATATGGACAATTATATTATGTATGCCTTTAACTTGATCAGGTTTAATACTTGCGGTTATTTTCCAACCTTTAAAGTGAAGTTTTAATCCATTAAGAAAAGTCAAATACCATTCAATGCTATGACTTTCATAATTATTTTGCCCCTTTGAATTCTACAATAATTTATTCAATAAGTTATTCAAACAATAATAATTTTACAAGTCAATATCGTTACAGTTGGTAATAAAAGTATTTCAATATTAGACTATAAAATACCTAAACAGTATCTATCTATTTATCTATCTGTCTCTCTGTCTATCTATCTTCATGTCTAAATCTATTCTATAAATCCTCACCCGTATCTCTTTTTCATTTTACAGGCTGAGGTCTATAAGGAAGATTTCCTAAAGGAGAGAAAAGACAGGGAGAAGCTAAAGGGGAAGTATTTAGAACTGGAAAAGAAGTTCAGAAAAGGTCGCCACGAGGTACACCTCATTAAATCTGAGGTATGATTCATTGTATTTATAGTATCTATCGATTCTATCTATTTATATATCCTGTTCTATATCACCTGCATATGTCCAATATTTCCTGTATTTATCCTATATTACCCAGAATATAACCTGTATTACTATACAGTATATATGTTATATTACCTGTATATATTTCTATTTTGTTGTACATATTTCTTATCTATGGTGTAGTATTAGCTTTTGTCGATTTCAGTAGCTTTAGTTTATGCATATATTTTATCCTCTATCTTTTTGCTCATGCCTACATTTTTCAGTTTTGTGTGATATTTTTATAGAGTCTTTTTATTTTACACTAACTCTTTTTGCTGCTAAACTGATTTTCTTTGCTCCTGTGATGGCGATAGTGATTATAGATATTCTATTAACACTACTGTGTCTTCTTTTTTTACCCAGGCCAATTGGACGACAGCACCGCAGCCGCTGGTGGAATGCACCTGTGCAAAGCGAGACAAATGCCCGAATTTTGATGCTCAGTCACTCAACCAGCACTGTAACTACCTCCAGAGACGACACACGCTCAAAGACAAACTGTGAAAATCAACCACCTCCTCTGGTTCTTATGTGCAATGTCGTGTGACAATATCAGACAGGACGACCTCCAAGAAACTTCAGTGTTGTGGTCCAGCAGGTTCAACTTCAGATGGTGGTGGTGATCTTAAAGTAGACCCCCAGTCCCATTGCATGTGAAGTTCATGTAGAACAGGAAACAGAAAAAAAAGTTTGCAATGACACTAGCCCACAGGGAGTTATCAATTGTTGTACAGTCTGAACACTATGACTCATGGGTAATGTTTGTGTAAGGCACAGAATGAGGGCAGACTTTTGTTGTTTTCAGTATCTGTACAAACAACAATCCAGCAATGAAGTAAGAAGACACTTATTCAACGTCTATGAACAGGGGTCTCAAACATGGAAACCAGCAAAGTAGATAAATTCTAAAAAGGCTGTGGAACTCATTTTAGTTTAGGTTCCACATACAGACCAAATAAGAACAGCATAATAACCTACAAACCATAATGACTCCATATTTCCTTCTCAGTTTGATGTGAAAGAAATATTACATTATACCTATAGATAATGACAACTTCAAATGTTTGTGTGTTAGTACCAAAAATTTGCCTAGCCGTGCTACGCTCCTATCACCAGCAGATGTAATGTGCTACAGTAGTAGTTTAGTTACGCACGATTCAACTTTTGACTAGATTTCCCTGAAACTGGACGATGAATCACAATGAAGTATCGAGTCAGAGGGCGTAACAAAGTGACGCTGCAACGATTTGGAGAGAAACAACCAGAAGCAACCATAGAAGAAGAACAACAACAGGTGGTGATTTCCTTTATCAAAGATGAGGGGAAAAAATGTGAGAAAACGTCAGCAATCTTTAAATTCTTTTTACAGAAGCTCCATAGTCCACCATTTTCTTTAATCATTTCACTAAAACAAAGATAAAAATTTACAGTTGTCATTATTTATAGGTTATTATGCTATTATTTCACTGGTTCAGCCCAGTTGAGATCAAATTGGGCTGAATGTGGCCACTGAAAGAAAACAAGTTAGAGACCCCTGCCCTATAGACTCTGTCACTAACACTTATTATAACTGTTAGGACTAGTTATTTATGTGTGTGAATGAACTGTTATTATTACAAAGGTGTAAGTGCTTTATGTTGTCTCGAGTCTCTGTTGTGAAGGAGATCTTGATGAAATTAAATAATATTTAAATGGAAACATGTTCTATGGAGAGCCACTTTATGTCATACATACAACCATAACACATTATTAAATAGTATTTTCAGGACACACATCACTTACACTTGATTTATTATCGAAATAATCCACTGAATTTTATATGAAGCCTCCTGACATTGAAGGCAAGCACAAAATGAAGGACATCAGGGCAAAGTGATGTGTTGGCACTTTTATAAAGAAGAATTCCTTCGTTGGTATCACATTTTAAAGCAGGGGCTTCAACCCATAAAGACCCCAAACCATCGACTGGTGTAAACTTGTTGATCCACCAGTACTTACATGTAAATAATTGGTGAAAAATACAGTTTGTCATCTTTTCATGGTCATCAGATATGACCCATTTGGATATTCAGAAGCTCTGTAGTTACCATGGAAACACCCCATATTCTACAACAGAGGTCTTCAAAGTAAAAAGGCAGTAACTGCACAGACACTAAACTGAGAAAAATGAACTTAAAGTTCTGTTGTTGTTCAGCACCAGGAGTTGTAGGTAGATTATTAGACATGAGGCAGTATTGTTACTGCATATTACCTAGTTCTACAAAAACCACAGAGCACCTTATATATGGATTAATTCTGGTAGTGCTTAGGGACTGGGAATTTGGACTTTTTTTTCTCATAATTCTGGCTTTTTATCTCATAATTTTAAGTTTTTATCCCTTAATTTTGACTTTTTATCTCAAAATTTTTACTTTTTATATCATAATTTTGACTCTTTATCCCATAATTTTGACTTTTTATCTCAAAATTTTGACTTTTTATATCATAATTTTGACTCTTTATCTCATAATTTTGACTTTTTATCTCATAATTCTGGCTTTTTATCTCATAATTTTGACTTTTTATCTCATAATTTTGACTTTTTATATCATAATTTTGACCTTTTATCTCATCATTTTGACTTTTGATCACAGGTCTGTACAGGTCTTGGAACCTCAATTTCCCACAGGCCAATAAAGTTCTATCTAAAATAATCTAATCTCATCCATCTCATAAAGAGTTGAATGTTTTGTTTGGAGTACCCCCTAGTGGAGAATACTCATAACTGCAACAACTTGACTTTCCCTTCTTCAGCCCTGCAGCCCTTTATTATATGATGAAAATCTGGCATTTTCAACTCCACCAATGTGATTATCTTCTGATTAGGCAGATGTCTGTACTCTCACACTGCTTTTATAGTTTCCTGGTACCTGTTGATCCATTAATTCTATCAAGACATGTAAATAATTAGGGTAAATTACAGTTTGACATCTTTATGGTCATCAGATATGATCCATTTGAACATTCAGAGGCTCCATAGTTACCATAGCAACACCATTATCTTCCACAGCATTGATTCAAAAGCCAAGGAGTTGAAATGAATGAAAGTGGATGGAAACACTTGCTGTTGATACATTTGCTGCTAAGTGTCATGATGGGTGAGATGAAAGGGAAGGACTCAGAATGCCAGGTGCTGAAGGGAGAACAGATTTAATAAAAACAGAAGCAAAAAGACAAACAGAGACAGAAAACTAAACCAGGGGAATAATCAGCCAGAGATCATGGTGGTAATGAATTGTCCGGGTTATGGAGGTGACAAACTGAATGGTCTTACATCTGCCTGGGGTTTTTATTGGACCTCCCACCCCCGCTTCCAGTCCAGTCGCACCCCTTACGGCCTTATTTGAACTATTCATATGCTGCCAGACAAACCAATAACCTATTGGCTGGAACAGGATCAGTCCGTTTTCTCAAGTGGAGTCTTGATGTTGCAGCTGATTTTGAGTTAACTCACTCATTTGTAAGGCGTATTGGTAGCATGCCTTACCCATTTCCAGGGGGTGGGGGTGGGGGGTTACAGCTGCCTGACCTTCGATCCACTGACCTGTGATATTCTACAACTGTCTACACTGCATGGATTAGAATTCACATGTAAGAGAAAATCATCTGATTCTTTTTAACATGTACCTCAATCAAACATGACATTTGTTTAATACTTGAAAACATTGATTTTTTCCCCCTTTACATATAACGTTTCCTATGTAATTTCTCATCATGTCAAATCAAACCTTTTTTATGTTAAAATAATGCTCTTGATTAGGAACAGTGCAGCAGTTTTTTCAGGTACAGTTATTTTTTGTAGAATGTTCTTTGCTATGTGAAACTACAGGGGTTTTACTGATGAACCAGTTAGTCTGTACATGACATGAAGTAGAAAAGCACTCACCCAGATCAGTCAAATTACCTGAATGAATGACAAGGTTTCACTTTCACTTCCATGAAAGGAGTAGGTTGGTCTGTCCCAACCTACTGAATGAAAGACAAACACATGCCCCCCCCCCACACACACACACACACACACACCTCCACCAATCTAAATTCATCTGTAACTTTTTGAGTTATCTTGCTAAAAGACAAATAAACAGACAAACCCTGGTGAAAACAGGACATGGGAACTTAACTGTTCCTTGTCTCGTTATGTCATCTAAACCCATTTTATCCTCACAAGGGTCACAGGGGTCACTGGGGGTCTAATCCAGCTACAATGGGTGAAGGCGGGGTACACCCTGTATGAGTCTCCAGTTCATCTCAGGGCTGAACATATATAGACAAACAATCACTGTCACATTCACACCTATGGGTGATTTAGATTAACCAGTTAACCTATTAGTGCATGTGTTTGGATTCTAAAATCAACATATTCACAAACTGGTGAACAGACTTTGTAGACATTTCCCAATGAAACTACATATAAAATACCACATGGGTGAAAATATAAAAGATGATTAGGGGGTTCATCAGTTTGAAGAAATTGCAAACGATGACATAAGCTAAAATCAAATGTAGAAACCTGGATAAAAACGAATGTCAAGAAAAAGTACTTGAATATTCACCTGTGGCCAAAAACACCCCACTGACTTTCACCTGTCGTGGTATTTCCACACAGAAAAAGGAAACAGAACAGTACAGCAATGTTCCACTTTGAAAAACCAAAGGGGAAACTTTAGCGCAGTGTATCTGTTCATATGTGAGGTTATTGTAAGGACGGGAAGAACAACATTTTACAAATCCATATATGGTATGTTTATGTCATCTCAGTTATCTTAAAGGAATAGTTCACTATTTTTTACATGACTTTGTATGGAATCAGTGTGTTTACTGTGGTGCACCCACAGTGACAGTGTCCTGTGAGTTCAGCTCTGGTCTGGTTTTGGTCAAAGCAAAAGTAGTCGCTACAGATTTCTTGGGGTCAAGAAAATAAAAATAAAAAAAGTGTGTCTTCTCAAAACAATATGTGTTTGAATGAGTGATTTGTTTGCATAACAAAACCATCACAGAACAAAAACTTCCACCTCATAATTGCTTGGAGCTACTTTCTCTCAATAGCGATCAATGGCCTAGCATTGTCACTGCTAACAGCTAACACTGCCGAACAACTGATGACACAGGGTCGCTGCACATTTCTGACAAGCAAATATAATGCTTTGTAAGACTATTTTATGATATTTGAGTATGAAAAATAAGACCACTACCACTGAACAAGTACGTACAGTTAAAAAAAAAGCACACTCTAGGTTAAGTTCAGAGCATATGGTCTGCAGAACCCACAGTATTTCTGCCTTTAGCATAGCCGTTTAAGCTAGCAGCATAATGTGTATGCTTTTCCCCTTTCATGTGAGCATTAAGGCCTTTACAGCCCATTGTTCCAAACGTCATGTCTTTACCACATACTTTACACAGAGCCTCATATTCCCACCTTGTTTTTAATTAATAACCAGCTGTTGTATTTCTTCTCCTCAAACACACTTCTCACTGAACTTAAACTTCCCCGTTTGGGTTCATTGTCACTTATCCCTGTTCCAAACACTTCTTCTTCGTCTGTTCTATTCAATGACGTAAATGCTGTTAAAAGGACACACTGCCCCCTGCAGTGTGATTCCTGTTCTATTAGACACACAACGGCTCTATGATAGAGCTACGATCTACTTTTTCAGCATCTTGATAACAAACGATGCTAGCTAAATAAATCACTAGTGCGGAAAAAAAAATCCAGACATATGTTTTTCATTAACCATAGGCTACTCAGATGAAATTTAATACCTCCTATGTGAAATTTAATGCCATACTTAAAAAAAAGCTAAATATAGTCTTTTTAAGACTTTAGAAACCACATATTGTAAGTTTTAAGACTTAATAAAAATAAAAATAAAAAAAATAAAAAAATAAAAAAATAAAAATAAAAATAAAAATAAAAATAAAATAAAATAAAATAAAATAAAATAAAATAAAATAAAATAATAATAATAATAATAATAATAATAATAATAATAATAATAATAATAATAATAATAAAAGGACCCTGGTGGCTCAAAGTTATATAGCGCTTTTTGGACACTCAAAGACGCTTTACATAACAGACAAACAAGCAATGCATTAAAAAATAAATAAATACATACATAAATAAAATATAATATAATAAAACTAAGCAAAAGCCAGTTTGAAAAGATGGGTTTTAAGTTGAGTTTTGAAGGTGGATAGTGAGTCCTAGTTCTTGATGGGTAGTGGGAGAGAGTTCCAGAGTTGGGCTCGGTCCCCTAAAGTCCGGTACTTGGTGCGGACAGTGGGAACAAGGAGGTTTAAATTAGCAGAGTGAAGATTACTATTTTTATGGATCCGTGGAGACCCTGTGAATGCAGTTTTCTAAGGTGCACAGCTGTTAGCTGGGGCAACGCGCATTGATCGCTATTGACAGAAAGTAGCTCCAAGCAATTACGAGGTGTGAGTTTTTGCTCTGTGGCGGTTTTGTTATGCAAATAAATCACTCATTCAAACACATATTGTTTTAAGAAGAAACACGTTTAATTTTTCTGACCCCAGGAAACCTGCCGGGACTACTTTCACTTTGACCAAAACTGGACCAGAACTGGACTCACAGGACACTGTTGGGGGTAAGTCACTGTGGGTGCACCAGAGTAAAGACACTGATTCTATACAAATTAATGTGAAAAATGGTGAACTATCCCTTTAATGACCCAGAAACATGTGCAGATTGAATGTAATGGAGACTTAAGCAAAACACTCACAGTTGTGGAGACTTTGAAGAAATTTATTGGCACAGTTATAGCAGCAATGTGTTCTTGTTTATTTTCAGCACTGATCCCATACCTGTTGTGTTCTATCTGGCAGCACAAATCCACTGACTTCTTCTCGTCTTTCTTTAACAGAACTTTAAACGATGACACTGGAGCTCAGTTGAAGCGATTGTCAGTACAATAGCATAAAGTGCATCTGCACACAAGACAAAGAAAGTGAAACCGACTATAATGTCTGTGTTGTTGCTGCTTTGTGGCTACATTCTTAGTGGTTTAGTCTGAAGATACCTGTTTATAAATAGCTGTATAACGTAGGATAATTATTATGTTTCATGGGCTTAAGGCGATGATGATGATGACCATTAAAATAAAATATATTACAATACTTTTAAATGCTAACACAGCTGTACCCAGTGCTCAGTGTTGTAGCATGGTGTTACATTGCTTATTGTGATGTTGACAAATGTAATATACTGAAATACTGAACTTTTTTTCTGCCTGTTTACAGATAAATATGTTAAATACATTCGATGTAAGTATTTCCAAAGGACAGTATTAACAACCACCGAGCGGATTTAAAATTCTGGTCAGTATTGCACACCAGTTTTCAACCAGTTCTGACACATTACCCAGCCAGCATGTCCATATGGGCCACAGAAGGGTCCCATTTGGGCTGTATATAGGGGTCCCATTTGAGTTTTTCCACAGTTTCCATGGTAACCCCACATGTGTTTGTTCATATCTGAATCCAAATCACAGATCTAAATATTATTTATATATATTATTTTTCACACTATTTATCCCATAACATCCATCTTAAACTGTATGTTTTACAAATATCTTAGCTTGAAATACTTTTTTGTTTTTAACCATTTCATGCATGAATTATAAGAACTTTTGTCAAGATGTTTTTCCTGAGTGTTTTTATTTATCTTTAAGCATCAACATTGTTATTGAGAGTTTTTTTTTTTTGTTTTTTGAAGGAGTTACAAAAACCTTCACTCAGTTGGACATTGAATTTTTAAAGTAACAAAATATGAAATTAGAACCTAATATCAGAAAACTATGCGATAAAAACCACTAATCAGATGTCCATTGTTTTCTTCTCAAAACAATATGTGTTTGAATAGTGATTTATTTGCATAACAAAACTCAAATTCAAACACATATTGTTTTGAGAAGAAACACATTTTTAATTTTGTGACCCCAGGAAACCTGCCGGGACTACTTTCACTTTGACCAAAACCGGAGCAGAACTGGACTCACAGGACACTGTCAGAGGTAAGTCACTGTGGGTGAATCAGAGTAAAGATGTTGATTTTATACAAATTCATGTGAAAAATTGTGAACTATCACTTTAATGTAAATAACTCTACTTTTTACTGATATCTCTAGTTGTTTTTGATATTTGTTGTCTGTGTAGACATTCTTGTACTGAACATGAAAGCTCTACCTCAGTGTCATTTCATTTTTTTAGACAAACCCACATGGGATCCTGATATGTACCTGAAATGTAACCCTTCTGGGGCCCACATGGATGTGCTGGCTGGGCAGTTACTCAACTCTGCCAACACCATAGCAGGAATATTACAACATCCACTTGTCAGAGGTCCAGTCCTAGAACCCTGTGCTCTCAGTAGAAAGCAGGGTTTGTGTGCTCGATAACGCAGCGGCGGCAGTGGCGTCTGACGAACCGCAGTGCCTCTGGCGACACCTCACAGTCCTGGACATTGAGCAGCTGCAGCTCGCAGCAGTTCGCCGCCAGCGCTTTGAGTCCTCTGCCCGTCACGCTCTCACAGGCCCTCAGACTAACCCGCCTCAGGCCTTGGCAGTACATGGCCAGCTGTTCCAGTCCACTGTCCGACACCAGTGGACACTTCCCCACGTCCAGGGACTTGAGTTTCGAGCAGCTCCTAGCCAAGTGACCCAGGCCGTGGTCTGTCAGCCCTTCGCAACCCCTAGCGTTCAGATAACGCAGCCTCGGGCAGTAGCGGGCCACGTAGCGCACGCCTACGTCTGTGATGCGGGTGCAGTGGGCCACGCTCAGGTAACGGAGGCACCCCTCCAGACGAGCCACTTCGCGAAGGCCGAAGTCCCCCACGAGGCGGCAGTCGCTGAGGCTGAGCTCTCGTATGGAGGGGCAGTGGAGAGACAGGTGACGCAAGGCCTCGTCGGTCAGTCTGGGGCAGCGGCGCAGATACAGGTGGGTCAGGCGGGGGCAGTGGGACGCTATAGTTCGCAAACCCTCATCCTCAAGGGAAAAGCAGTCGGTCATGTCCAGGTAGTGAATGGAAATCTGCTGACCGTGCAGAGGGGACAACTGCAGCGAGGCCTCCTGGGTGAGGCTGATACATGTCACCTTGGAGCACCCTGAGGAGACAACATAGAACAGACAGTTATTCACCCACAAACACCCAAACATACAGCATCAACTTCAACCCTTTACCATCCTGGGATGATTTTTCTTAAAATACCTGAAAAATACCTCATCGAATTAAAATTCCAGCTGTTCTTCAACCGTTGGTGTACAGATAAAAGAATGGGCTCTTTGTAAAGGTGTAGTTTAGGCTAAAACACTCACTTTTCTTGTTTATTTAATTGGTAAAAAGCTGTAGATTTAGAAACACTAATACATTTAGATCAGTAAAATAATATAAATAATAAGATAAGAACTGATAAATAATTAGCCTAACCATGCTATCCCTATTCATTACATGTATAGGTCTAGGAACACTTCATAGTCAGGGGAGGCGGGGCTAAAAGGTTGTCTTTCAAATCCTCTGTATGCAATAGGACGGTACTACAACCAATCAGCGTAATCTTTAGGATGACATAGTTAGACGCGTAAAGTTCACAGAAGAGTCCGGAGAAAGTTAGGAATGACTAAACAAAATGGTGGATTATGGAGCTGAACGACTGTTGTTTCATGATGTTCACATATTCACATTTTGTTGTAAAGTCTAGTGTGACCACTTTACTGGTCTGACCCACTTTAGATTGAATTGGCCTAAAGTGATTTTAACAAAATTGATTGCTATTGTCTTCAGTGTCATCTTTGCATTTCATGGTTTTAGCCCGTGGGCCACATGTTTGACACCTGTGCAATAAACTAACTACAAAAGCACTTAGAGAAGAAGAAGATTTCATAGCGCAGCCGTCTACTGGTGTATGAGTGTGTGTGAATGGGTGAATGTGAGGAATTGTAAAGCACTTTGGGCACTCACTGGTGTATAACATGCACTATATAAATACTGTCCATTTACCATCCATCAAAATCCACCCCCTAAAATTTAATCATTTGTTCCTTGTGCATTTCCTGAATCTTTCATGTACATCTGTCAGGCTTACAGAATCAGTTGAATCACTGAAGTTAAATCACTTCTTAAAACACATTTTTCATAGACTGACTTTTATGTGACATTGTCTATTTTAACTTTTTCATTTTTTAATTTGTAAATGTTTTTAATGTTTGAATTTTACCCTGTTTAGACTCCTGTTTGACTTTTCTTCTGTTGCTGTAACTCTCAAAAGTGAGACAAATAAAGGTTTCACTTATTTTATCTTTTGGTTAACATACACAATGCTACGTGGATCTAACACCAGTATATTCTGTTATTTCCACCCTCTTTACCACAACTCATTCAACTTCAGTCATGCTTTGTGTTGTTTTGTATGTTTTATTCTGCTGTTGTAGCCTTCTGCATGGTTGTCAAAGCACTTTCTAAACTGTTATAGAAATAAAGGTATTACTATTATGATGATTATTATTATTATAACGGTTTGAGTTGACTTGTTAACAGACAAATAAACCAACAGAAAAACCCTTATATAAAACATAACCTTGTTCCTTGGCAGAGGTAAAAAAACTACATTTCTTCAAAGAATTTAATTTTTCTAAAAGTTTTTCCTCCTCAGACACAGATCTGTTAATATTATTGAACCACTTGATGGCGCCAAAGTAAAACTTGTGCGGCTTTAATGAGGCCTGAAGAGCTTGAACTTTGAAAAATGTACAAACAACATGAAGCAAAGCAATGATGTGGTAAATGTCAAGAACAAAAGCAAAGTCTGATGTCCTAACCAGTAAGAAAATAAGCTTGATTTCATTATTTTTCAGCCTTTCAAATAAAAACCGCAAAGTTTGAAGGCTATTTTTACAACAAAGGCCTTGACTTCCTGATGCTAATGGAGCAGACATGGCTCTGCCACCACAGTTCTGTCCAAGTCAATGTTATTCGTGTCACTTCCTTAATGAAAGCAGCAGACTGCTCCTCTTACTCATGTTGAGGTAAGTTCTGCTTTCAGCTAAAGAAAGTCTTTCTTCTCCCACATGGGAGCTAAAGGTTGGCAGAACTTCTCCCTCCCGTCTAATGATTTTACCAGCTTTAGTGTAAATGGCTGAGGAGGGATGAGGAGATTAATTTTAAGGTAAATCCACATGACGTAAGGTAGCAGCCACTTCTTCATAAAACTTAGCGAGCCCACCTGTAGCTATAATAAGACTGGGATGGATTTGCTGTTTTTTTTTACTGTAGGTAAGAAGTTTAAAATGTGGTGTTTGAGCAGACTGGTCCCACAAACCAAAGATCAATTTAAAAAGCACTTAAGTACGAAAATCAATTATTATTTATATCCACATGGCATAGTGTTATTTCTGCAGGGTTTTTTTTAACAGGCAAAATTTCTAATACATTTTTATATGTAATAAATGTACCAAAATGTATATGTAAGTTTAAAGAAAGTCACTATCCAGTATAAAAATGCACACAATATATACTTCAGTTAAGCTAAATGTTTTTGCAGAAAAACTTTGACTAGGCCTCAAAAGTATCAGAAAGAAAGAAAGAAAGAACAAATAGTACATCATCTTTAATAACACTTATTTCTCCTAAAATGGCAGTTAAAAATGTTCTATCTGTTAACTCCTGTCCACATGTAAACACATTTGGTGATAATCCATAGATGATGTAAAGATCTATAAATGGAAGAAAATCGAACCACAGTCCCTGATTACATTGGTTGTAGTACCGTCCTATTGCATACAGAGGATTTGAAAGACAACCTTTTAGCTCCGCCTCCCCTGAGTATGACGCATTTCTAGACCTATACATGTAATGAATAGGGATAGAGCAGCTAGGCTACAGTTTCACTGTTAAGTTAATTAGTTAATCTAAATTGTCCATAGGTGTGAATGTGAGAGTGATTGTTTGTCTATATATGTTCAGCCCTGAGATGAACTGGAGACTCATACAGGGTGTACCCCGCCTTCGCCCATTGTAGCTGGATTAGGCCCCCAGTGACCCCCGCGACCCTAGTGAGGATAAAGTGGGTTCAGATGATGAGATGAGAATTGTATAACAGCTTAAGAGTCTGGTTTCGACCAGTTCTATATGTAAAGTGTCAGGAGATAACTTTTGTTATAATTTGGCAATAAATAGATACATTTGATTGATTGATTAATTGATTCAGAATTTTTATTTGTCATTTGACATGTCACAAAAACAAACTAATTACATTTGCACAGTTCCTCCAAAATGAGTGTGGGCTGCTACCAATTCAAAGCACTGCCACTGCTTGATTGATTAATTGGAATTGATTGTGTGACCTTGAGACCCTTCAAGATTACTCAAGGTCAAAGGTCATGAACCCAAAATGCGCTTTATATATATTCAGTCAATTTCCACTGAAGTGAGTTTGTACGTATTGTGTTTTTCTTTGGGTTTTTTTGTTTGTGCTTACCTGACAGATTGAGGTGTTCCAGGTTGGGGCAGCGGGACACCACCTCGAACACGGCCTCATTGGAGATGTTGTAACACCCTGCCACCTCCAGGTGACGGAGCTCCGGGCAGCACTGAGCTACCACATGCAGCCCGCGGTCGGTTAGCCTCTTACAGCCGTTCACCACCACCGTCTCCAGGGTCAGACACACGTTGGGTGTGTCCTGGCAGAGTCGGTGGGTCAGGACCCTGATGGCCCGGTCGGCATGAAGCAGCTCCCCTGTCAGCCGGACAGTGCTCCACAACCGAGGGTCCCACGCCAGGTTGTACCAGCGGCGACATACCCGGGCACAGCGACACAGCTGATTGGTGGGGAGGTGGGAGAATATCTGCAGGAGGGTGTGGTCAGGGAGGAGGTCTACGGGGGCCAGGTGGTGACCTTTGGACTGTCGGGACCGTGTGTGAGAGCCGGGTTGAGGGTGAACCACGGCGACGGTTTCAGCCAGAGCTGAGGAAGAGGAGGAGGAGTTGGTCTCGTGGCCGTTGCTGGAGAGTGCTGGTGATGACAGAGATGAAGATTTGGACGGGAGGATGAGACCAGGACTGGGAGTACTGAGGGTCCGGGTACTGGAGTCTAGACCTGAAGTAAAGAAGAAGACTGGTGTGAGGAGACTTCAAAAAGTGGCAATGCTACAGTCTCTTTGGACTCCCAAGAATGAATTCCCTGGGACCCCCACCCACAAAAAATACTTTTGTGCACAATATCTGTGACATTTGAGATGAATATTGAAACTAGAAAAACACTCAGAGAGCGTAGACTCCACCAAGGCAGATCAGTCCCCACCCCCCTTTCACTTCTGCAAGCAGATGTTCTGTTCATTAGAATCAGAAACGCAAAAACATATCAAATGAAATGGCATTTGCACAGTTCTTCCAAAACTCGTATGAGCTATTGACATCTTGAAGACGTCGATGCTGATATAAACAAAATATTTTGTTGAAAAAAAATTACATTTTCTCTATTTTCTACATAAAAATCTTTAAATTTACTCTGAGCTTTTTATGAAAATCTACAAAAACAGTAAATCAAAAAAGGAAAATGCATGATTTTCACTGAAAATACAGAATACCATGGATGAACTATGTTGCAAAAGGGAAGTGGATTCAGGCATCACACAAAATCCAGAAAACGCTGATTGCTGCAGTTTGGCTTTGTAATGTATTTTTGATCAAGGAAGATGGCAAAATGATACCAGATGGGCTGATATTTTGGTCTATATTAGTTATTTTGGAGCCTTACAATCATATTGCTGTGCCCAGAATCATAGAATTATCATTGAAGTCGGTTACCTAGCAACAGATATACAAATTGCCATGGCATCAAATTTCTTGTGCAAAAACAGACGTGCTAGCTGAGAGGTTATTCAACTGGAGCGCCAGTAAAATTTACCAAGAAAGTAAAAGAATGAACTGAATTAGAGGTTCTAGAAGTCATGGTTACCTACAGGTCAAAACAGGAGTTTAAATAATACATGGTGATAAATCGCTTGGAGAAAAACAAACAATAAAATCTTTTGGAAGCAGCTTCATATTTCACTGAAATTCATTTTATCGGGAGGTTGTACTTTTTACCTCAGCAATATTTATATGGCAGCTTTAATTACTGCTTACTTTTAACATTTTACACAATAGATAATATAAAAAGCTTTAAACATTAAAGACTAAAGCAGTGGTTTCCATCCTTTTTTGGTACTTGACTCTTGACTTGAAATGTTGGCTCACATTTCTGCTCTTTTAGAGGTTGTTAACAGCTCCATCAAATAGTGACTTTTTTCCCCTATAAACTTTTCACATGGATTCATTTCAATCAACCTTTGAACCTTTTCATGCAATATCTCCAGAATTAAGGGACATAAAAGTGCCCAAAACTTAATATATATATTCCCAGCAAATAACACATTTTGTTTTTTGTTGATTTTTACTTGAGTGCTTTATAGTTATATTATTACTTTATCATCATTATTGCTATTATTATTGACTGTATTATAATTTGTGTGTATTTCACTTGAGAACGTCGGAGAACATAAAACCAAATTTTGTTGAACTGTACTGTTTTGCAATGACAATTATTCTACTGTCAACAATTCTATTCTATTCTATTCCTTATGCAATCATCCTTCCTATTTTGCTTTTTTTTTCTCACTGACAATCTAATATTTTCCTGTGTGTCATTTACTGATTGTGTAGATGTTCAAATTCAAAGGTTATTATATAAAAATAGAAAAAGCCAAAGAAAAATATATTTTTCTGTAAAATATATCATTAACTGGACATAGAAACAAGAGTCTACAACCATTGCCATCTGTTATATTACATGGATTTTAGTGGTGAGCCATCATTGTAGAATATAATGGTGTTTCCACATTCACTACAGAACCTCTGAATGTCCAAATGGCTCATATATGATGACAAGGAAAAGCTGAATTATTAAGATTAATGGTTGAAAACCTATTGAATATTTTAGATCAATCGATGCTTTGTGGTGTAACCGAGTCCCTTATCACATAATATATATACAGTATACTGTATGTGCTAAAACTCAACGAAGAATGATGATCCAGTCTCCACCTTGTAGGGGCCTAAAAAGGCAAAACTCTCCATTCTGAAGCAATAAAACAGAGATGATTCGATAACAATGAGATATGTAGCAGAAATCCTTTTTTTTTTCGTACAGTATTTCGTAATTTGTTAATATCTTTGGAGATCCTCTAGTGAGTTACAGGCAGTTTCTCAGGCTGGGAACCTCTAAGTGATTTGTCATCTGAACCTCTCAGCACACAAAGCTCTATTAAAGGGGAAAAAAAAAAAAATACACCCTCAGACATGAACGTTTAATACCATCAGTCAGTAACGTTTGATGCATTCCAGGAATAATTTTTGCAAGAAGAACCGCAATATAACTCTTTATGCACTTTCCTTAAACCTGACTCATGCACTTTTACTCACTGATTGTAATTCCCTACATTTCTTAGTGTGACTTTTGAAAAGAAGCACGAGTTCAATGACGGTGTTGTGCTCTGTCCAGTTTCCTGATGGAGCCAGAGCCTCATACTAACAACTGTGAGAATTTCCATGCAAGAAAAATTATCTTAGCAGAGAAGAACAACACGTGGTTGCGTTTCATGCTGTCCTTACGAGGCCTTTGTGTGGGGAGTCGCCGCCATCCCCTACTCCTCTTTGACGAGTTTCTCTCCGTTTTGCAGTGACTCATTGTTGTCAGGGACTCAAACCAAACCACAACCTTTCCAGATGATTATTTGAAGTTACTAAAATACTTCATCTTCACTGTATCTGCGCTTGAAATGACAAGATGTCACGGTACATTTGTGACTTTACCCGTGAGAATAAGTCAAACGGGGACAATAAAAAGAAGAGTGTAAAAGCGTAGGTTTGTGAAGACGCTGCCATAACCACACCAGCTTTTATCATCAATGAAGAAGAGTTTCCATGGATGTCCCTATCATGTTTTGGGATGTTTGGGAAAAAATGTGTCACATTTATCTTGCAGACCCTTGAGTAACAGTCGACCGGCCTCTTCATCAGATGAACTCTGAGGAACTCGGTGCTGAGGTTGACATTGTACCATTAGCTCTGTGTAAACACTGAGGCCCTCCTCACAGATGTGTGCCGATTGCCCCCACATCTGAAGGCACAGCTGTTGGAAGCGGTGGCTGGATCCCATCACCGTGGCGTGAGACGGCGGAGACCTCTGTCTTCTCCGTTGGATCCAATTCCCGGGTCGACCAATCACACCGGGATACTGACTCTGATGCTATCTGCATTTCCTCATCATTGCTTTAATTCACCTTGTCCAGACTTCAATTGGATTGATAGTCATCACTAAAAGCATTTCAAGTAGTCACAACTACACACCCAGATGTCAGGCTACGAAGGAAAAATCCTCAATTTACTGTTATTTTGACTCCAGATTTAACCCTTAAGACCCACAAGTATTCAGAGAATGCCTTATCTTGCCCCTATTTTGTGCCAATCTCAAGTTTCTATGTCAACCCATTCTTGAATTAGAGTCAATAATGTGATTTTGACCTTTCTGCTAAATGTGACCTTGACCTTTGACCTTTTGCTATATTGATAATTTCATTATATGTATATATGCATCAGTGTGTGTAATATTATGATAATATATCCAGTATTGATTATATTATATATTGATATAGCGCAATATGTCTATGACACCCTTGTTTTATGGCAGAGGTGGGGAATCCTGGTTATCGAGGGCCAGGATCCTGCATGTTTTAGATATTTCCTTCTTCCATCACACCTGATTCAACTGACGATCAGCTCATCATCCAGTTCTGCAGAAGACTGATAATGATTTAATGGCCTCCAGGTGTGATGGAAGAGGGAAAAATATAAAACATGCAGGACACCAGCCCCACCCCTGCCATAAAACATCTCGTGTCATTGTTCCTGCTCCATGGGTTTTAATGTTGTAGAAACAGGCAGTGTTTCTCCATTTAATAAAAAAGATGCATTTTACTGCAGTTTACCTTAATTATTTACATGTGTTGATAGGATTAGTGGGTCAACACTTACATCAGTAGATACCAGTGGATGTTTGGGTCTCTATGGGTTAAAATTACACCAGTCTCTGTTGGATATTTTCTATAAATCCAAGTTTATTGAAAAGGGCCTTGTTTGCCCTGAGGTGTCTGGCCCCTGGCAGGGGTTCATTTTGTTGCTTACCTTTTTTTTTTTTCTTTTACTGTGTAATTGCTAAAATCTCAGAAGTTAAAGACTTAACTACTTTAAGTATATATTTTTATTATAATGTTTTAGATGTAAAAGGAGGGGGAAAAACAGTAGTCATGCTAAACAGTTAGCATGCTAACGAAACAGTTAGCAACAGCATTGGTACAGTTTCATTTCTTTCGGGGTCATGTTTATGTTCAAAATTTAAGTTTCCTCAAGTAAACTTGTTCTGTCGCTGAACATTCTAAAAAAAAAGCATGTTCTTTTACATGTTTTTCTTAAAGTTACTGCTCGGTCATACTTATACAGGCATAATATTAATATGTTTATTATAAATTTAAGAGATAAATTTAGATGTGGCCTATAATAATGTTATTCATAAAGCACTTTCAGTCAAAGTGCTGAACAGGTAGTTAAATCAAACAGATGTTTAGACATTTTACATACTGACCAGACAGCTGAAAACAAACAATTTAAGACAAAATAAAACACATTAGGTTTTATATGTGGTACTAAACAAGTGGGTCTTTAATTTTGCTTTAAACACCTCAACAGAACATGCCTGTCTAACGTCCTATATTAATATAGTTTTAAAGTTTAGTGCAGTTGTTACACACAGTACACATCAGAAACGTTAAAGCTGAATAGTGGAATTCTTTGCCACAACAGAGCTATAAAACATCTGTAAACATGTTATTTACATATAAACTTTGAGTTCACATGTGTTATATTAGCAAACAGCTGCTCGCTTCCACATCTGGCAAACATGTATAAAGAATGCTATTCTATGTAGACTTATTTAACCCCTGTACGATGTTCCCACTAACTCCGGGAAATATTTAGTCAAATATGCACAGAGATCCTGTCAGAGTGTGTAATGTTGCTTTTTGTTGCCATTGCCAGGAGATACTGAGTCAACCCTGTGGATATTTTCTATGGCAATGTACTGCGATGTCCTGTCAAAGCTGTATTTACTTTGTAACGCCATTCGTGTCGACTGAAGCGCGGACAAACTGTGTTGGTTTCATGCAGGGGTCTGAAACATGTGGCCCAGGGGCCAAATGCGGCCCACTAAAGGTTCCAGTGCGGCCCATGGGATGAATTTTCACAGTGTAAAAATTCCACAGTCAAGATTCTGGAAGTAATTTTAGTTCAGGTTCTATATTCAGACCAGGGGTTCATTTCATAAAGCAGGTTTAATGAAAATAATGAGACTGTTAACCATGAAATGAATGTTTTTTGGGGTTAACAGACTCAAGAGTTTTTATTAAACCTGCTTTGTGAAACAGACCCCAGTATGATATACAGTAAACTCATAGCATAATAAACTACACAAAATAATAATTTCATATTTTCTTCTTGGTTTGATATGAAATAAATGGTGCCAACTTCAAATTGTGGTCTTTGTTTTACTTAAATTTTTTTTCAATTAAATTCTGAACATATTTCCATTTGCAAGCTATCCTACTATGGACAACCTGAAATGTCTAAAGAATATTAAGCATAGTTTTAACAATTTTCTGCTTCTGTTACTAAATGTTTAGGCAAGGCAAATTTATTTGTATAGTACATTTCGTGTACAGGACAATTCAAGGTGCTTTACAGAAAACATAAGAAAATTAAAATGATTAAAATGCATTAAAATATGATTAATTAAAATAAGATACATAAAACATTTAAAAGACAATTAAGAATTTCAGTAAAAGCTCCACTGAACAGTAATGTTTTTAGGCCTGATTTAAATGAACAGACAGTTTTTCTCAGACCTCAGGTATTCAGGTAATTTGTTCCACAGTTGAGGATTGTTTGGTTATGATTTTGAGAACACACAATTGCTGATGACCTATGACCTCAAGGCTCTGGATGCTTCATATGGAACCAGTAGGTCTAGGATGTATTTGGGTCCAAGGCTGTTTAGTTCTTTATAGACCAGGAGTAAGATTTTTAATTCTATCCTTTGACCCACAGGAAGACAATGGAAGGATATGAGGACCGGTGTGATGTGGTCCAGTTTCCTGGTACTGGTCAGGACTCTGGCAGCAGTGTTTTGGATCAACTGTAGCTGCCTGAGTGATTTTTTTATTTAGACCAGTGAAGACACCATTATAATAATATAACTTACTGAAAATGAATGAGTTTTTCTGTGTCTGGTTTGGACAGAAAACCCTTGATTCTAGTGATGTTCTTCAGGTGGTAATAGGCAGACTGGGTAATAGCTTTTAAATTGTTGTTAAATTTCAGGTCTGAGTTAATAATTACACCCAGATTTCTGGCTTGGTTTGTAGAATTCAGTGACATGGACTCAAGGTGAGCACTGACCTTTGACCTTTCAATTTTGGGGCCAAAAACAATCACTTCTGTTTTGTCCGCATTAATCTGGAGAACGTTCTGGCACATCCACTCAGTGATTTGATGAATACATTTACTGAGTGTCATTAAGGGACTGTAGTCGAGTGATGACACGGAAATATAAAGTTGTGTGTCATCTGCGTATGTGTGGTAAGAAATGTTGAAATGCTCTATGATCTGAGCCAGGGGCTGCTTCATTTTGTTTAGTGTTTTTGTAGATCGGATCCATGAGGCACATGTAGAAATGATACGATGAGCAGAGGTGGTCAAAGTACTCATATTCTGTATTTAAGTAGAAGTACAGCTACTTATGTGAAAAAATACTGATTCAACTCCTTTACTGAAGTACAAGTAAAAAAGTACAACTTCTCAATTGTAATAAAGTAAAAAGTAAAACTGCATTTATTGGCTGAAATAATACTCATTTAACCAGGAAAAAACAGGACATTTTCAAAAGTATCCAAAAAAATAAAGCCTTTAAAAATGAGTTACTGTGTAGGGACAGAAAATGTGGGAAAAATGGGAAAAAAAGAGTCATGGTTTAAATGAAACATTATCATTATAACATAAAAAGGTCATATGTGACATTAAAAAAAAAGCATAATTATGAGACAAAGAGTTGAAATGATGAACTAAAAAGTCACAATCATGAGATAAAAGTCAGAATTATAATATATAAAATCACAATTCCTCTCCACTGTTTTCACACTGTTTAGTTTGAAAATGTAATAAGTCCATTCTGTAAATGTAAAGAGTATAAAGTACAGATATTTATGTAAAAATGTAGGGAGTAAAAATAAAAAGTTGCCAGAAAAATAAATATTCTGGTAAAGTACAGATACCTAAAAAGACTTACTTAAGTACAATAATGAAGTACTTTTACTTAGGTACTTCCACTTCTGAAGATGAGACAGAATATTGTTAAAATTTGACTTATTTTTCTTAAGAAATTAATGTCATATATTTCAGGTTATTCACAATAATAATTTATAAAAGTAGAATTTTACATTTTTTATTAAATTACATTTTTTTTTCTACTAAAACAAAAACGAACATTTGTAATTGTCATTATTTATACGTTATTATTTTACAGCCACTGGAGATCAAATCGGGTTGAATGTGGTCCTTGAAAGAAAATGAGTTTGAGAGCCGTGGTTTAACGGATGCTTCCAAACAGAGGAATTAGACAGTATGACATATTTCAACATCTGCACGACAAATGGACGTCATCCTGTCTGTCAAGTGGATTTGTGTGCAGGGACAGACAGCTGGACAGTGACAAAGTCCTGACGACTGACTGTCCTACAGATGTGTTTTCCAGGCCGTGGCTCAGTCTCAACTCTCGGTCGGCCTCTGATGACATCCACAGATTGCTCGTCCTTCTGGGAACATGTCCTCCGATTTAGGGCTCCTTTTTTTTTTTATTATTATTTTAAACTCCCTCCTGTGCGTCTTAACCCACAAAGACCTAAACAGCCATTAGTAACCAAAAGCATGTGCTGATCTAAAATGTTACTGAACCACTAATCCTATCAAAACATGCAAATAATTGTGGTTAAAATGTAGTTTTTCATATTTTCATGGTCATTGGATATGACCCATTGATTCACCAGGAAAACCCATGCACTATGACAAATGACAGTGGTCGGAGACTCTTACTTCTATGGTCAGTTAACGATATATTTTACAAAAATGTTTTTTTAAGCAGTAACTAAAGCTGTCATATAAATATGGTGAAGTAAAAAAGTGCAATGCAGTTTAGTAAAGTACAAAAATCACTCATTTATATAACATTATCCTCTGCATGTTTCAGTGAAATTTATGTTCAAATAAATCTTAAATAATAAATCTTAAATAAATGACTTTTTAATAGGGATTTAAAATGTTGAGGTCAGTTTTATTTAATTGTATCAGCTTATGGGCCCTGACACAGTGGGGTTTTATTTGTTTTGTTTCAGTTTAGTCTTTTATTCCTGATACAGTGTTTTATCTTATTTATATTTTTAATTTCTTTCTATATAGCACTTTGAGATTCTGCTGAATGAAAAATACAATTTACTATTATTAGGTCAGAATAAATTCAAAGGTTATTATATTGAAAATAGAATTAAAAAAATGACTTTTTCAACAAAATACATCATTATCTGATAAAAAAAAAAGTGGCTACAACTACTGTCATTTATGAAACAACATGGGTTTTATTGGTGATAAGATAAGATAAGATAAGATAAGATAAGATAAGATAAGATAAGATAAGATAAGATAAGATAAGATAAGATAAGATAAGATAAGATAAGATAAGATAAGATAAGATAAGATAAGATAAGATAAAATAAATTTATTGATCCCACAGTGGGGAAAGTTCACTGTGAAATAAAGTGAATTAATTATAGAAAAATACCTGATTTATACAGAAAAATGCAGAGTATAGCGTCTTAATGAATAGGGATAAATGACTGAAGAATGGCTCAATGTAGAGAAAAATTCATTTGGAAGTGATCAGTGTTATAAATGTAGGCCTTAAAGGGTTAAAAACAGTCACATCTCAACAAAATAAGGAGTGTCAAAACTTCATTTCATGTTACAAAACCTCCAACAAACACAATACATTCTGCTTTAAAGTCGACACTGAGGGGTTTTTTTATCCATTCCTGTGGAATATGGCTAACCTCAGTTTGGGGTTAATTCATCACATTCCTGCGGCTTGTTTGTCTACGATGTTTTCAATTTTAATGTGTCTTGTTTCGCATTTAACGGAAGTGGGATTAATTCTTTGAGGTCATTTAGTTTATGTTGGCCTGCGTTGCTAGAAACATGTCTTTCTCTGATCATAATGCATTTTTTTTAACTTAATAATAAAAGGATTTAATGGTCTGAGGTCATTATAAACAGCCTGTTGACTTCACATTTTACACACTAATATAAATATGAACGACACTAAGTGCTGCTTTCATTGTTTATTCAAGACAAACAAGTGGGAGTCAGTGGATTATTTTAGCGTTAAGTGGATTTTTCTTTGTTTTCATATTGGCAGAACAAACAGGCGCGTTTATAACGGTATAGATCATTTTTCTTCAACATTCAACACTGATTAAAACATAATAGTATTAACATTTTTTAATGCAATTAAATGGAATAGATTTTTTTTACAGTTTTGTTCCAAGTTGAAATTGCTGAAGGTGTTGAACAAACATGTTAATTGGATATTTATGTATATTCTTACATATGTTTTGGATATTTTAGCACTTTTTTTCTCTTTATTTTATACAGACTATACAGACTTAGACTTTGCTTTCATTGCTTTTTTGTTGTTTTCCTTCTGTTAATTTTAGTATTTTTTTCTCTGCATTTTGTGCAGAACAGTTGACTGACATAAAGTATTAGACACACTCTGCAAGATGGAGTTTTCTTTTTCCTGAAGCAATTCCAGATTAAAATACCACATTAATGCAAAATACACATTAGTCTGGATTGGAATTCTGCCAACACAACCAATACATCACCCACCTTACGACAAACATGTTAAGTGCATATATATATATATATATATATATATATATATATATATATATATATATATACTCCCTTCTTTCTTGAGTCTGTTTGCTCATTGAAAAATGAAATGTAAATAATATAGATTAAAAATTAATATTTAATCCTGATAATTCAAAATGAATCCAAAGCAACCCTGTGATTAATGTTATTACAATTTTAAATCATTTATTGACAGTAGTCCTGAGCCAAAACTAAACTATAATGACACAAAGGAAATAAACAATACAATCAAAACAATGTAAAGAGTTCATATTTAACTAAACCTACTTTTATTGTGACACGGACACATTTCTTGAGTCATTAGTTTTTATCGGCGCTTCAGAACCCAAGTCCACGATAATGCGATAGATTCTGCACAAACCAACTCATCTGCCAGTGGTTCAGAAGCAACTTCCAAATAACGCTATTACATGTGTCACTGATCAGAAGGCTGTTCCAAGCCTGGAAAAACATAGCGCTACTAATGAAACAACATCCACACCATGGCTTCTTGACACAGCTGAGACATTAAATGAACACAGAGTCTCAGTGATTAAATAGAATACATGTTGGATAGATAACAAGCTAGGTTTTTTTTTTTTTTTTTTTTTTTTTATTAGTCCATGTTTTCTTGCTGGATTAAATCAACAGTGAGAAGTGATCCAACGCACACAAAAAGCAACAAGGGTTGTGTTGGAGATTAACATTAAACATAATCACATTTGGGATGTGAAGTAAATTGATTCCTTACGGTATTGGAAGAGCCTTCTGTAGTTTTTGGTCGATGCACTCAGCAACAAAGACAAAGGGAAAGCAAAGCCAAAAAATGGTGCAAAAAAATAATACATGTTCATGATTTATCAGGTGCAGAGACATGTTTTCATGACTGATGTGTTTGGAAATGTTTGCATCAGGAATAGGATTGGTTATCAAAGGGTTTGATTCAATACTGATACCAAAGACTGTTTATTATTAATACGATTCAAAGTCATCCACAATCCAGGATGTCTTCACTTAAATATAATCGATTGGTCCTTGTGTCATTCCAAAGTTATCCTGAAAGTTTCATGGAAATCTATCCATAGCTTTTTCAGTTATGTCACACACTGACAGACAGACAGACAGACAGACAGACAGACAGACTAGAAGGCCACATGGACCATGGTAACTTCACGAATCATATGAAATCTGAAACATTGTCCAATCACAAATATATCATTATCAGTCATTATCATTTTAAATCATCATCATTATCATGTTAAATAATTATCATGTTAAATCATTATCATGTTAAATCATCATCATTATCATGTTAAATTATCATCATTATCATGTTAAATCATTATCATGTTAAATCATCATCATTATCATGTTAAATCATCATCATTATCATGTTAAATAATCATCATTATCATGTTAAATTATCAGTATCATGTTAAATCATCATCATTATCAGGTTAAATTATCATCATTATCATGTTAAATCATCATCAGTATCATGTTAAATAATTATCATGTTAAATCATTATCATGTTAAATCATCATCATTATCATGTTAAATTATCATCATTATCATGTTAAATAATTATCATGTTAAATCATCATCATTATCATGTTAAATTATCATCATTATCATGTTAAATTATCATCATTATCATGTTAAATCATTATCATGTTAAATCATCATCATTATCATGTTAAATTATCATCATTATCATGTTAAATCATTATCATGTTAAATCATCATCATTATCATGTTAAATAATCATCATTATCATGTTAAATTATCAGTATCATGTTAAATCATCATCATTATCAGGTTAAATTATCATCATTATCATGTTAAATCATCATCAGTATCATGTTAAATAATTAGCATCATTATCATGTTAAATCATTATCATGTTAAATCATCATCATTATCATGTTAAATTATCATCATTATCATGTTAAATCATTATCATGTTAAATCATCATCATTATCATGTTAAATCATTATCATGTTAAATTATCATTATTATAATTATCAGTCATTATCATGTTAAATCATCATCATTATCATGTTAGATTATCGTCATTATTATAATTATCAGTCATTATCATGTTAAATCACCAATATATCATTATCAGTTTCTGAGATGTAGATGACATGTTGAAAACGGCAAATCTCTGCTGTGACCTTACGTGAAAGTTCAATATGGCGTCAGACCGAGTCGATTTGGCTGAAATTCAGTCTGTTTCATCCTTATATCCATAACACCTGCTTCCCCCGAGTTTTCAAATGCATATTTTCCGACAGTTTTTAAATTGTATTTTTTTTAATTCTTCACTCCACTGTTTAAACTCAATACCCAATGTCTACTTGATTACAAACTTGCTCCTCATGAGACATGTAAATGAGTATGTGTGTGTGTGTGTGTGTGTGTCTTTTCCAACTGTCTTTATCAGTGGCTGGAGTTTAGCCAGTTGTCACGGAAACACATCTGTTGACATGTGAGTCAGTGAAGCTTGAAGGACTTCTTACTCATGTTGAAATGATGAATAAAGACAGCAACAACTTAACTCTATACACTGAAACTAGCAGACATAATAATTCCACCTCAAGGTCCACACACTGTATATGTGATATACACCACCTGCTCACCCCCCCCCCCCCCCCCCCCCCAACCCCCACCTCCAATTATTTCTGACCATATGTGACCTGTATCTGATCTGTTACACACAGGTTGAATATTGCAAATCCTAAATGTGATGTCTATTGGATATTTTGTGATGTGACTTCAGTCTGAACAGGTCACATTGGTCTGAGCTTTATGTCATTAAAATGTGACAAACATCACAACTCTGCATCCCTGAAGACGCACGGCAGTAAAAAAAATATATTTACATCCATAAACAGTTCCTGCCTGTGAAGTCATGTTTTAGATATTTCCCTCTTTCACATGATTGAGTTTTAACTCCTGAGTCTAGCAGTTCCATAGTAAAAAATTAAATAAAATAAGCAACAAAATAAAAATAAAAAAGACCAAAAAGAAAAAAATTATAAAATAAACCCAAAATGTAGAAAAAAAAATATAACATATTAGCAACAAAATGAACAAAAATGAATAAATATTTACAAAATTATAAATAACATGGTAAAATTCGCAAAAAAATTAAAATGACTAAAAAAGTAAAGAGAGAACTAGTATGGATGATTTTGTTGAAATATTGAGGAAAAATTCAACCATTTTCCTTTTTTTTGTGTTTTGTTCATGGAACATTTTGGCCAATTTTTTCCGTGTTAATTATAATATTATAATTCTGTAAATATTTACTAGTTTTTGTTCATTTTGTTTATTTTTCTACACTTTGTTTATCTTATCATTTTTTTCTTTAATTTAGTTCCATTTGTGTCTTAATTTGTTCATGTTACTAATTATTTTGTGAGTTTATTCTTCATTTTATTCACGACTTATTTTATTCTCTTTTTTTTTTTTTTTTTTTTTTTTTACTGTGGAAATGCTAATTTCTCAGAGTGAAATATCTAAGACGTGCAGGACACCGGCCCTCGAGTACCAGAGTTTGACACCCATGCTTTAGAGTCATATTCAGTTTATACTCAAAATTGATAAAACTTAAATATAATGTAGGGTGACCAGACATCCTGGTTTTACTGGGACAGTCCTGATTTGGGGTTGTGTGCATTTGAGCAATGTGGGAATAAATACATTAAAAAAAGTAAACGTAACCTCATGCTTTATGGAGACTTTCTGAAAAAACTAAGTAATGTATGTATAGGGCAGTGGTCCCCAAACTGTGGCCCGCCACCACATTTGGTCCAGCCCCCTGAACAATACCAGAGAGCATTTAGATTTTTTTTTTCATATATATGTATTTGTATTTGATAATAAAGTTGTACTTTTGCAATAAAATATTCCTCAGTTTTGAACTATTTTCATTATTAACTAGTTTAACACAAGAACTTTGACAGACGCTAACCCTAACCCTAACCCTGACAACTAAGCTGAACTTAGACCTGTTAAGACCAAGTAGTTTATGTTCAATGGACTTTTTTCTGTGAAGAACCCTGAGAGGGTTATTTGATTTTGGCTTTCTGGAAACCAATACATTTTTACATTTAAGCAGTCCTGCATTCGTCACACTTTTTCTGTTACAAACTGACCCCGGCCCCTCATCTGAGGAGGGAAAAGTTATGTGGCCATCACAGGAAATAGTTTGGGGACCCCTGGTATAGGGCCACATCATTTCTAGTTTTACTAGTGGGGACCTTTATTTATATTTAACCCTCGTGGGGACCTGACGTTTGGTCCCCGTAGTGTCAGAGGTCCCCATGGTGTGACTGTGTAAACATATCAATGTCCCCATAAAGATAGGAATACAAACACACAAAAACCAGAGTATTTTCATTGTTGTGTCTGTATTAACTGTTGTGAGAACACTTCCCCTCGCCTGCATAAAACAATGTATTTTCCTGTAACTCACATAGAGTACTGTGGTAATAATTTACCAGGCAGTGGTGTGTTTAATGTCCCCGTATCACTTGCAAACCTATCATTAAAAGAACAAATTCCATGCAGCTGTTAAAGATCTCTCGAAGGCACTGCGAGTGCATATGGTGGAAGATTCAGTTTGGTTTCGGAAATCAGAGGAGAAACAGTGGAACATCTGGTCTTTACCCTGGACGAAGAACAACAGGCAGTGGTGAAATGAAAGAGAAACTCATGCATTGTGAATGTGCATATAGCCACAGCAAGGCATACTTGGCTTAAATCATTTGCCACTAATACCCAAATCTATGCTGATCCACAGCGGTGCAGCAGCAGGATCCCATTAACATCATCTTAGCCTTATTCCAGAAACACATCTGGACCAGGCTTTGATTCCAGAAGTTGAATGTAAATCAATTCGGGTGATCACCCAAAAGACAAGATGAATGCGTGATGAAGACGTGCAGCTGGATGTCCAGGGTGATGTCGCTTTAATGACAAAAACCTGATGCTTTTTAAAAACAGATCTCACTGAACCATCCAAAGGCTTCCAAAAGAAAATAACGGACGAGAGGAAAAGAAAAGAGGGAAGATAAATTGGCAGAAGAGTCTGCAGACTTTAGCAGAGACAGAGACAAGTGCACCAGCAGGGTCAATCCAGACTTTGACGCAGTCTGGTCATAAACTTAAGCTATAGGGATTCTCTTCAGGATCTCTCAGTGCTGTGAAACTCTGTTAAGACTCTGTCTGGAGCTCCAAGGATTATTATCAGTGCATCTGGCAGGACAGAAGCATCCATTACCTCAATGCATTTAGCTCTGTGACAACTTCCACACACTGCAGCCATCACTGCCACGGATGAAGGGCAGGATGTGTGACGGCTGAGGTCTGAAGTAGAGCTGAGGCGATTAAATCCATTAAAAAATATGTTTGATTAGAATTTTCCTGAATCAAAGTTCCGTTTCCTTAATTTCGCAGCTGCTAAACATTGGTTCCACTGTTCCTTCCCACGGACGTTTTTACTGTGACGCACATGACACCAAGATGAACACAAATTTGGATATTAGTTCCATCTTCAGTTTCCAGTTGGATGAAAATGTGTCATAAAACTGCCGTAAACATATCGTTTCTCGATATCATTGTACACATTAGGGCATTAACTAAAACGTCGACTCCCGTAGCACAAGTCGACTTAAATTTGGAGGAGTCGACAAGTCACATGTTATTCTCTCTCTCTCTTTCTCTTTCTCTCTCTTTTTCATTCTCTCTCTCTCTTTCTCTCCTTCTCTCTCTCTCTCTCTCTCTCTCTTTTTCATTCTCTCTGTCTCTCTCTCTCTCTGTGCGTAAACACAGTCAGATCTAACTAAGACATGGCAGCTGCAGGTAAGACAGTTGTGGTGAGCTGACGAAACAAAACAAAACAGATTTGGAAAAAACTGTCATTCTTTGTCATTTCCGTGTGTCTTTTTCAGATTTTTGCAATTTGAGGTATTTGCATAATCAAATCAAATTGAAAATACCAATTGATACATTAATCAATTCCAAAAATATGTGATAGCTTCAGCTCTAATTTGAAGTGCTTCATTTGTAGTAAATCAGGAAATCAACTCTCAGATCAATACAAGAAAGAAGAGTATTTGAATGAAACCCACAATAATGATTTATCATCATTAAACAGCTACATGCTTTAGTTTCCCAAAGGGAAACCAGAGAACTCCTGGGATAAAAAAAAAACATCTGGGTCGGGCTTGAGTTTTATTGAATACATGGAAGTTGATATTAGCGTACAGTGTGGCGGCTCGGCTATCAGCGAAGCCTTCGCTACAGGAAGGCGTTACGTCACTGAACACCCTGAAAGACAATAGGGACGCTTGGTTCCTTTACAATGTGCACACTTGGACAGGAAACAGACTCCTGAGCTCGGCATAACCAACCCCCATCGCTCCCCTTTTAGCTGTTCTCACACTCACTCAGTTTCAGAAGTCATTCTGAAGCATATTCAAATATATACAAGTGTGTGCCAGGAACTATAACACGCACTTTCCCCCCACAACACCACTAATTTCCTTCAGGGAGTTTTAGGTCTTTCTGTCGGCTCCAAGGACAAAAACGTCTCCACACTCTGCCCCCATCACTTTATAAATCAGCAGCAGAGGAGGACAGCTGAAATCTTACATTTAAAAGCACTGAGCTGCTTTAATTCACTCCTTCAGATCGTCCAGAATTGAGCCTTTTCTGTGCGTCTGATCATCAAAGTGCACATTTTCCATAATAGACATGACAGTTCGCAATCCAAAAGCAATTTGGCATGACGCAAAAGTCATCCGGGCTTTGGCAAGATGCTGAAAATGAAAGTGATGTCATTTTTTTTTTTTTTTTTTTTTTGCGAGCTGTTAAATCATAATGTCAAACAAGGGGCGATGGAATTTTAAAAGTGTGCACGAGTTGTGTGTCTGTAGTGGTAGTCTGTAACACTACTGAAAAAAACCCTGCTGTTTTTAAGGAAAACAGCTGGCAGATGTGGTTGCCAGATTAATCCTGAAAAAACATGTAGATTTAACATTTTATACATGTATATGTCACAGTAAATATGACAAATGCAATCTCTACTAGGGTTAAGGTTATGTTTCTGAGTAGAGATTGAAATTAGCGTCTCTACTGTGACATATATTTAACTTTTTAAACATTTAGATTTATGGGCAGGGGTTAGCACTCATGCCTCACAGACAAAAGGAGCCTGGTTTGATTCCCACACCAGACCTTTCTGTGTGGAGTTTGCATGTTTTCCTCATGTCTGCGTGGGTTTTCTCCAGGTACTCCAGTTTCCTCCCACCATCCAAACACATGCACTGATAGGTTAATTGGTTAATCTAAATTACCCATAGGTGTGAATGTGAGAGTGATTGTTTGTCTATATATGTTCAGCCCTGAGATGAACTGGAGACTCATACAGGGTGTACCCCACCTTCACCCAATGTAGTTGAATTAGGCCCCCAGTGACCCCTGTGACCCTAGTGAGGATAAAGCAAGTTCAGATGATGAGACGAGACATGTATATTTAACATTTTAAACAAGCAGATTTCATATTATTTTTTAAAAATTTAAATTTAACATTTCCAACATGTAGATTTAACATGTTAAATGTGAATTTAACATTTTAAACATGCATATTTAAGAAATAGACGATTCCGTCTTTATTGCTTATTATTTTAAAAAGCTGTTATTTTAACATCATGGTCTTGCAATTTAAATGGCAGCACATCGTTTTTCAAATTGCAGTTTTATTTTTTCAAAGCAACAGATCATTTCTACATACAGTACACATTTGGTTTTGTTCACATATTCGTCCTGTAAAAACTACAGCTATATTTGATTAAACCATTAACACAATATTTCTTGTCAATTAATAACAACTAACAACTGTATTTTCAGTTACAGTTGTTTGGGGGTAATTTTACAACTTTTTGCAGTAAATTCTATAGCCTTTTTTGGGGTTTTTTTTTTACAGTGCAGTTTATCCACACTGGCAGTGGCATGTGAGGGTGTAGAGTGACAGTCATGTTAAATGACAGAAGAGGGTAAAAAGCTGCACATCAGGAAGGAATGGAAAAGAAAGTGTTGGCCCAAACAGTTGATTTGGTTGTGATGAGGAGCAAATGTAATGATCTCATGTGGTTGAAGCAACAGAACAAGGGAAGTACTGGAACTTCTGTGGTTATAAACTCTGGATAAAAAAAATAAAATAAAAAAAGTTCACTTTGACAGAAGAAAAATGCCTTCTTTTCAGAGACGAAGCTTCACCACATACTTATTAAAGTGTCACATTAAGAAAAGAGGACAAACAAATGAAATGGATCGCAGTCTTATGGGCAACAAAAATATTATTTCTACAAATGTATTAAGAAATTCTGTTGAAATTATTACCACTTACCAACGAACAAACACTGAGTCAAAAGCAGTTTTTTGAAACATTTTCCCCTTCGTTCTTACCATGGAAATCAA
Organism: Siphamia tubifer; assembly: GCA_020466265.1. Classification (NCBI taxonomy): domain Eukaryota; kingdom Metazoa; phylum Chordata; class Actinopteri; order Kurtiformes; family Apogonidae; genus Siphamia; species Siphamia tubifer. The sequence continues at coordinate 24,137,075 of CM035802.1, read as the reverse complement.
ATGTCATTAGAAAAACATAACTGATGTGTTTAAAGCACAAGTGTCAAACTCATTTAGTTCCAGGCCACATTCAGCCCAGTATGATCTAAAGTGGGCCAGACCAGTAAAATAATAACATAATAACCTATAAATAATGTCAACTCCACTTTTCTATTTTAGAGTGAAAAAAGTAAATATTTTATAAAGTTGTTTTTTAACTGCGTATGGTTGCCGCAACCATTTTTTTCACCCTCCAATGTCGTCCCATGTTTCCCCAGCTCTAAACTCAGACCAGAATATGATTATTTATGGTTCTGACGCAAAACTCAACAACACAATGACACCCATTTCTGTGATGAAGTCTACTGGCAGGAATCGTGTTTACACGCAAAGTTAAATGTTTTTAATGACCTATCATGACATTACAATTTATTAAAGTAAAATACTGGCAAGTAGGGCATTAACGACTTCAGTTTTTTTCAAGTCGACTTATACGTCAATAAAGTCGGAGTGGAGTCGAGTCAACGTGTCGTGATAACGTCATCACATTGTCAGCCAAGGAACAACACAGACTTAAAAAAACCCCCCAAAAAACACAGACACACATCTGTCCAGCAATGTCCAACTTGTATTAAAGTTTAACCCCAACAAAACAAAGGCTAACGTTAGCAAAGAGTTTTCTGTTAAATTTAACTGCACAACATCAGTAGGTGAACATATGTCCAGATGTCTGTCACAGGTCCTCACTTTTTATATTAAGTGCAACAAGTTTAAAGCAGCAGCCAAGCCACACACTATACTGTCCACATCATGTTTGGAAAAAAGAAGTGCGTTGTCTGCACTGCTGTTCACTCAGGTTAGGTAGCGGATGCTGCTTATATCACGCAGATTAGCTAACAAATGCCTCTTCAGATGGCTGTGCTGTAAGGTGAAGTAAAAGAGAGTGACAGACACATGTGCGAGGTGTGTCTGTCACTGTCTTTTGTTTTGTTTGCCCTGTCTTACCTTCAGCAGCCACGTCTTGTTTAGGTCTGACTGTGTTAACATGCAGAGAGAGAGAGGGGGGGGGGGCAGAAAGACTAACATGCAACTTGTTGACTTGTGCTACGGGAGTCAACTAGTCATTGTGTCTGTTAATGCCCTACTCGCAAGTGACGTTAGCTAACATACAGTAGGCTAGTACCTAAAGCTGTCAAAATTAACACGTTAATGTAGATTCATCTTTTTTTGGAACACAGTCCCATATCACTCACTCAAATAGAAAAACAAATCAGTTTTGGCTCCAAAGAGTGGCTTAGAAATAGCCTGTATCGATTATCGGCGAAGGCTAAAGTAAGAGAAAAAAATTGGTATCTGTCCCAAAAGAATCCATATGAGTGGATCACTAGTTATTCAACTCTTCTCCTGTGATGAATTTTATGGACTCCACAGGCTGTAAAATATTGCGTTCCTGATGGTGATAGGACCTGACACATGAAGCATAAGGATGGAAGACCGTCAGACAGGCTGACGGCTTTGACAACCATAACAAATGTTTCCTCCCTCGATCAAATAGTCATTTAGCTCCGTATGGATCAGTCATGCAGTCATTTGCCGTGTGTCGTCTTGTTGATGAAACCCTTTTTCTCCTCAGTCTTTGAAATTTCTTCCTCATTTTTATGCTACAGATCCAGTCACAGCTGTCACTTTTGTATAATTAAAAAAAGAAAACAACAAAAAACAGGCCAATATCCCTGTATCCGGTAACATTGTCCCATGGACACAAATGAAAGTCCATATATGACTTCCCATCAGTGTTCAATAGTAAATATAATGATGAATTTCCATGTTATACACAATGAAAATATGGACCGTTCAGGGTTTCCCCTACAAATTATAATGACTTCAGTACTCCATGTCCTGTAAGTGTTTTATTTTTGTGAGTCTTATGTCATTCTGTCATTGTTAGTGTCTGGGCTTTTATTTTGCTAAGTGGGTTCATGTCACTCTTTCTTTCAACCTAATGATATATAGCACATCCACAAAAAAAAAAATGCTTTAGAGCATACCTTTGATTAAGTGGTCATTGCATATACGGGTATTAGCATTAGCATTAGCTCCTTCCGACCGCAAACACAGATTTAAAATCCACTTTTTACAGCGTTTTTTCTGTGACCTTTTTCCATTTCTCACTTTTCCTTTTCTTGGTTAGAACGATTGGCACAGCCGTAAACTACACAAAACATAGATATTTTCTCAACGGAAAACTCACTCGGCTTCACTTCCTGCCCTCCATCTGAATACCATCAAGCACTCTGACTATATAGCAATGTGACATGTCATGTGAAATCAACCTGTTGAAAAGCACGTAATAGTAACTATATTGATATCTGGAAATGTTTCTTTGTTATAAAGGTTTTATATTTTCAATATCTGAAAAATGTTCAAATCTAAATATATCACTAAGACAATGACAACATCAGTCACAGCTCCTTCACAGTAGCCCATGTCCTATCAACTGGTGCGCTAAAACAAAACAAAACAAAAACCTCCTGCAGAATAGAAGTGTGGTGAGGAAGTGTAATGTGTCAGTTCAGTGGTCATTTTTCCACATCAAAACCCCATAGACCCAGGTGTATCGCAGTAAAAACACCACTTCTGAGCCGGAATCTTTTAGGAAGTGAGCATCTGTCTGAGCCAGATGGCATCTGTCCCAACTGGTGTCGAACATGCTGGTGTAGTGAAACAGAAAAAATGTGACCCTGTTGAAGAAAACGCCAAACGCATTCAAAACAACAAGCCGGACGCTTCCTCCCTGAGACGCACAACGGGAAGACAGAGTAGTAATCAGAGACGAGTTATGAGATGGAGCCGCCTCGCCTGCCCCTCCTCCTTTGGTAAAACTGCTTTCACTTGTTTTTCTTTTTTCTTTCACCGCCCTCTTCTGTGCATTTTCGCTCAGATTTCCTGGCTGTAGCAGCAGCAGCTTAACCCTTAAACACCCAAACACATGCTGGACACTAACTCATCTGCTGATAGAAAAGGTTTAACAGCTGCTGAGCCACAAACTCTATTAATACATGTAAATAATTAGAGCAAAATGCAGTTTGTGGTCTTTTCATGGTTGTCAGATATGACCCATTTGGACGTTCAGAGGCTCTGGAGTTACCATGGAAACACCGTCATCTTCTACAACATTGACTCAATAGTAAAACCTATGGAGTTTAATATATGACACATGGTTTTACATTCAGTCATGGATATATTTTGCTGAATAAGTCATGTTTTCTCTGGTTTTGTAAAAAAAAAAAACAAACAAAAAAAAACATCTACACAATCAGTGAATAAAATATTAGAAAATAAATGAGGCTGGAAACAAACTCATCTGCTGATAGAAAATGTTTAACAGCTGCTGAGCCACAAATTCTATGAATACACGTAAAGGACTAGAACAAACAAGTATTCAGAGAATGCCTATTTTGTGCCAATCTCAAGTTTCTATGACAACCTGTTCTTGAATTAGAGCCAATAATGTGATTTTCACTTTTCTGCTAAATGCAACCTTGACCTTTGACCTTTTGCAACATTGATAATTTCATTATATGTATACATGCATCGGTGTGTGCAATATTATGATAATATATCCAGTATTGATTAAGTTATAGCGTGATAGGTCTATGCTTGACACACACAAACAGTGTTACATAAGTGAATTTTACCACATGTCACCTTTGACCTCCAGAGATCTCAAGATTTATTGGTTGTAGGTGATAACACCAATTATGAGAGTTGTATAAATCTTCATTCTGCACCGTTTGGTACCAATCTGAAAGTTCTGTGACCCTCCGTTCTTGAGTTATAATGATAATGTGATTTTGAACTTTTAGTTAATTATGACCTTGACCTTTGACCTATACACAAATGGCTCATTGCATCTTATATGTATTAGATATATATATATATATATATATATATATATATATGCACTTGTAATTTCATGGTGATATCTGAAGTATTCATTGAGTTATAACATGATATGTCTCTGGAGACACACACACACACAACATTAAATACAGTTTTTGTCTTTTCATGGTCATCAGATATGACCATTTGGACCTTCAGAGGCTCCATAGTTACCATGTAAACACCATCATCTTCTACAACATTGACTCAACAATAAAACCCATGGAGTTTGATAAACGACATGGGTTTTACATTCAGTTATGGATATATTTAGCTGAATAAGGTACTTTTTACACCAAAAAATTCAAAATACAGAGCATAATATTATAATAAATGATGGTAAATGACTTAAAAAAAAAACGATTAAATACAGAAAAAAAATTTTTTTGGAGTAGTGCTGGGTCTTCATGGGTTAAAATAAAAAGAAGGGGAAAGAGTGAGGACAGCTGATGGAGAAAATCTGTGGAAAATAGTGTTGGCATTCTTTTCTCTGTGTTCTCTTAGACAATTTCCAAGGAGGATTAGAAGTAAAACTGCTAATATTTCTCACTGCAATCATCAGAGATGTGAAACAAAAAAAGATTTGAAGTACTTGTCACCCTTTGTGTCTGCAAATGTGACTTCATTTTGTCCTTATTCCCAACATTGTATGCGGTCTGGAGTTTGTGAATATGCAAATATATCTGCAAAAAAGAAACCCTCTAACCCCTTCCTTTAATGCTCCATAAACAACCAGATCGTGTCTAATGTCCATCACCTGCTAAACATTTCCTTCCAAAAACAGATGCTTTCTTGGTTAAACAAATGTTTCTGCCTGTTCAGCTGCACTGTAAAAAAAAATACAGTAGAGTTAACAGCAAAAGGTTGTAAAATTGTGGCAAAAAAAGAGTGAAAATACAATTCAATGTTGTTTATTTGAGAACATATTTGTGCTAATGATTAATAGTAGTTGTAGTTTTTACAGGAAGAGTATGTTAACAAAAGCATATTTGTATGTACAAATGATGTGTCTGTTGTTTTGAGAAAATATGTGGTACTGTTTAAATTGCAAGAGCAAAATGTTAATATAGCAGCGTATTCACATTAAAAACATTTAAATAAAAAGAAGTAATGAAGAAATACACATTGAACAATTTCAGATTTTTTAAATATGTACAATAACAGGTGCCCGTGGTTCAGCTGGTAGCATGGGTTATCCAATAAGCAAAGGGTTGGCAGTTCAAATCCTAAATCTGACTTTTCTTTTTACAGTCAATGTTAAATTTACATGTATAACATGTTAAATCTAAATATCTAAAATGCATATATATATATATATATATATATATATATATATATATATATATATATATATATAAATAAAATGTTGAATTTACATGTTTAAAATGCAAATATACATCTATAAAATGTTAAATCTATATGTTCAAATTGTTCAATATACATATTTAAAATGTTTATATATGTGTGTATGTGTGCGCATGTATAAAATGTTAAATCTACATATTTAAAATATTAAATCTACATGTATAAACTGTCAAATCCATATAGATAAAATATCAAATATACATGTTTAAAATCTTCTACATTTGTAAATCCACATGCTACTAGTTTGATGTTTTTTTTTTAACAGGATTGTTCTGACAACCACAGTTGACAGTTTTTTGTTTTTGTTTTTTTTTTTCACTAAAAACAGGATTTTTTTTTTTTTTACAGTGTGCAGAACAAATGCACTTTTAGGTTTCACCAAGACTCTTCATAGTTAAATTCACGACACCACTTCATAGTTTTGTCTTGGAAGATACACTACAGCGATGAGAAAATGATAGAAGTTGTGAATACGACATAAATTGAGGATAACAAGTTAAATCTTTCAGTCCCAGCGGCGATGACACGCACTAACCCTTCTCTGTAGCCTCTTTCATATTTGGCAGCAAAAAATTCAACAGTGAAACACTATATATCTAGTTGAGTAAACACAGTTAAATGGGTCATCATAGTGTGAAGTTAGTTTACAGATGAAGTGTGAGGGATTGTGGGATGTTGGAGACAGGAGCTTTTCCTCAGTAGAGGTGTTTAGACTGCACAGATGACCCTCCATGTTTGTGAGTGGAGACGTTAGAAAATACTGGAAGGATGACAAATCTCTATCCTGCTTGTGTTTCTTCTTTTTTTCCAGCTAAATATTAGAACAGTGGGGCAAGCAAAAATGTAAAACCAGTTCTCAGGAATTGAGTTTCCTTCACTGTCAATGATATATGATGTGACATGTTTACCCACAAAAAAACATATTAGTATTATTCACATCTAGTGTTTCCTACTCACATAAGCAGAAGTAGCATCAGACACCTAAGGATTTTCAAAATTATAAGTTATTTTTTTTCCATCTGGTCAGACCCCATAACCTGACGGTCACTATCTGGTATCATGGTAACATCTGGGAGCCTTCCACAACCAATGTGTTTTCAAAGGAGGGGCCTTATGTAAAACCTTTGCGTGCGATTAGATGAAGAATCTGTCCGTCATCTTGACTGACGAGCCGCTGCAGCCACTCAGGTTAAACTCCAGCTCAGAGCGACAGCAGGAAGAAGAGCGGATAGTATGGCTGCACCTGAACCAAACCAAACCGAACCAAACCAACCTGAACCACACCAACCCGAACCAAAACCCAAACCAAACCAAACCAAACTGAACCAAAACCAAACCAAACCAATCTGAACCAAAACCAAACCAAACCAAACCAAACCAAACCAAACTGAACCAAAACCAAACCAAACCAATCTGAACCAAAACCAAACCAAACCAAACTGAACCAAAACCAAACCAAACCAAACCAAACTGAACCAAAACCAAACCAAACCAATCTGAACCAAAACCAAACCAATCTGAACCAAACCAAACCGAACCAAACCGAACCAAAACCAAACCAATCTGAACCAAACCAAACTGAACCAAAACCAAACCAAACCAAACCAATCTGAACCAAAACCAAACCAATCTGAACCAAAACCAAACCAATCTGAACCAAATCAAACCGAACCGAACCAAACCAAACTGAACTAAACCAAACCAAACGTCGTATGTGCAGGAAAAATCTGAGGATAAAAGGCAACATCAGCACCAGCCAGTGGATATTCCTTGAACTTCCCTATGGAAAACAGGTAGACCAGCAGCTTACAGAACTTGGTCTTAACATGTCAGATGTTTCAGAAAAATCCTCTGGCATATGTCTGAAATGCCTTCACTTGGTAGGGGGACACCAGAGTACTGTGGACACTATAAGGGAATGACAAAAAGCTAAAGAGGAACCCAGTGCCGCCTCTTTGTTCAGTCATTTGCAATATATTTCAATTAATATACTTTTTATGACATTTTTGTTGGGTGGTGTGCCTGGTGATTTTTCTAATGTAAAATATGTACCGTGGCTCAAAAAGGTTAGGAAACACTGCTCTAATTTGACCGTGGTTGATCTACATGCAGTTTATTTTATTTTGAAGTGATTTCACGTCTGTTTATCCACAGATGTCACAGAGTTGCACATATGAGAGATTTAATGATGGTGTGTTTTACACAGAAATAAAGTCTTTAACAGTCAGTACATTTACATGCACTTAGAGATGTTCGTAGTTATCGCCTTACTACAATTAAAATTGAAGTTTTAAAGCCATGTATAAACCTTAATCAGAGTATAATCGTATTGTATTGAAATTTCTCAAATTCAAAAATGGGTTGTCATAGAATAGGGTCGAGATTATGCATTCTCTGAATACTTGTTTGACTATAATTAACAGTTTTCCTAATTAAAAAGGTTTTATTTTGCATATTATCCCCATAGATTAATAAGTAATAGTTTCATAGTTTCAAACATTATATTACTTTCCGATGATTTGTTTTAAATAAATGTTTCTTTACTTCATGTGTTGTCCAGCTGAGCGGACATTTTTGTAAATTTAGGAAAAATAGATTCAAATTATTTTTCTTTTTTTTCCAGATCTAAAAGAATAAAAACACTCAGTGAAGATTAAGGTCAAGACTAAGGCCCCGTCCCATTTCTCCCCCTTAAAACTTCCACTTGGTTTTAAGTGCCCTAAAAAGTAAATTCCACTCATCAAGGGGAAATAATTCCCCCTGAAAATGGGACACCACTCGCCAAGTGAACGTAACAAACGTGCTCACGTCACACGCTGACAAGTCTACCCCGCGAAATATGAAACTACCCCTCCGCGAGACTGACAGCAGCTGACTACTATTTACACGGAGGACAAATGTCGGTCCCAGCTGTGTTGCCTGTTGTGTTGGCTCTGTTTAGTTACCTTCGGGATGAGCAGAGAAGAAATGCGGCAAACAGAAGACGCATTCGCCGTCTACTTTGCCTTTCAGTCTTGTCTCAGGTATGTTGATTTATTTAAATATTTTTATGTATTTTTTCTTCAATAGTTGGTGATTTATAACATTAACGTTAGCATTACCGCTAGCTTGACAAGGTAACATTACCGGTCATAGCCTCTGTGGGTAATTTCATCTTCCACTCAAAACGAATTCCGCAACCAACCTCACTACATTTTGAGGGTTGATTTTAAGGGCAAAATCACACTCCCACTTGCTCCCCTAGGTAATGGGACACCCTACCCCTACACATGAACGCGCAAAATCTAGGGTTAGGGGAAATTTTAGGGTTAGGGACAGAAATGGGACAGGGCCTAAGTCACGTATGAAAGGGTTAAATCACAGAAATGTGCAGAAACACTACGAGGTTACTTCAGTTTTTTTTTTTTTTTGTGGTTTGGAAGGACAGAGTGAGTGTTTCCTTGTCGTTGTTATCACAGTTTCTTGGTCCTTGGCAGACAGAAGGGAAGCTGGCATTCTTCCCACATTTGGCTGTCCCTCATCTACCTTCCTGGTTCCATTATAAACGGGTGAAGTGTCCGACCCCAAAGCTGCTGCTCTGACATGATCAACACCCCTGTGAGTCTGGATTACATCAGCAGTTTAAGCTTGGCCACAGTTCCAGCTGATAATGCAGCATCCGAAAAACATAGAAAAAAAGCATAGACAAGAAAGTGGCTACAACCAGATGCACCATAACACGAAGACTAGTTCAAAGCAATCTGTGAAATCTGTGTAAAGGAGAAACTGGTGAATGTACTGGAGCTAATACTTGTGTGAATTTAAAGTGTCTTTCCAAATATTTTTTTTAAAGAAAGAAAAATACTCTTTCAGATTTACAGCACACAGTCAACAGTGTCTGTTTTAGTCATGCCAGCTCTAAACTGTATTCTGCTTTTTTTTTTTTTTTTTTTTTTTTTTTTTTTTTTTTTTTTTAAAGTACCCTGACTTTTGTATGTTTGTAGTAAAGCAGACCCTTGAGGCCCAGACGGGGGTCATATTTTGACCCCTGCTGGGAGATGCTCAGTTTCATCCCACAGGAAGGATTTACTGGTCTGGACTGTGCCTCACGGTCTGCAGCTCAGAAACAACTCAAGTGGGTCAGGCCACCACAAGGCTGTCTAAATAATAAATGAAAACAGAGACACGGTGAAAAAAAAAAAAAAAAAAAAGACTTGCCAGATGACTGGTGGAGAATGAGGGTAGCGTCCTAATGTTGAGTTTGTGGAAATAAGTGTGAAGCTGGATGGGTGGGTGGGTAGGTAGGTAGGTAGGTAAGTAGGTAGATAGATAGATAGATAGATGATAGATGATAGATAGATAGATAGATAGATAGATAGATAGATAGATAGATAGATAGATAGATAGATAGATAGATAGATAGATAGATAGATAGATAGATAGTGTGTACTGCCACTTTGTGTGTAGGAGTGGAACCATAATTAGATTGTCCTGCTGTGCATGTAAACTGAGATTTCTCATAAAGCCCTAAGCTTGATTATTGGCAATAACTCGACTTAGATGTGCATGTAACACAAAACTGACAGGCTGAAATTTTTTTTGTGGTGTTCTTTTTTGCGTCCCAAAAAAAATGCAGCACTCAAAGGTTGAAAAAAAAAGAAGCTATTTTGGCTAATTTTATTTACAGCTCAAGTTGATGAAAGACAAAAAAATATAAAAGTTAAAAACTAACTGATATATTTTTTTTCACATTATTCCACCAGTGTGCTTCTTTCACACACTTAGTGCTTAGTAAAGGTCTCTGTGGGAGGGATACCTGAGGGTTAAAAAGTGAACTGTGCAGCTAAATTTACTGTGTTAGCACATTTCGCTAGCTGTAGCATCCGTGGCACCACTCGTACTGTACTCTCTTTTCCTTCACTGCTCCTTTATTTATTTGTCTCTAAAGGAAAATATTTCTAAATGGTGCTCTTGTTGTTTTCTTTGTCAACTAAAACCAGTCACGGAGGCTCTGCACTTGACATTTTTAATGAAGTAGCCATAACAAACCTCGCAATATACCACAGCCTGTCATTAGATATTCAGCCAGAGCCAATGAGAATGAGAAGAAACAAGACAGTGGAAAATACAGCAGACAGATTTTCAGAAGAATGTGGTGATACATTTCATTGGGTTTGTGTATGTTTAAGACACAAACAATGTTTAAGATATTTTGGATTTTGGAATATAATATAATATAATATAATATAATATAATATAATATAATATAATATAATATAATATAATATAATATAATATAATATAATATAATATAATATAATATAATATAATAATTAGAAGAGAAATATATTCTTAAAAAATACTTTCTGTAACCAAACAATATTTTCACATGTTTCATTTTCACATGTTACTGTTTAAGAAGCTCTGTAGAAATAGTTGGATGGAAATAATTAATTTTCCATGAATTAACATGAATTAATACGTTATTAATGGAGTATGAATACATGTTTGTAAAACATATACTAACACAGTTGCTAACCCTGTATAAAGTATTAAAAACTATAAAACTATAAAAAATAAATGCTATATAGACATGAATTTATGATTAATTAAGCATTTATTAATGCTAAATTGCTACCTAAGTAGTTTTAAATGGGTTGAGTTTAAAACATTTATAACAGTTTACTTATGCTTAGTAATGTATAACTAATTATTTACAAATGATGAGTTAATGCTGAATTCAGCACTTTACTAATGTTTAACTAAAGCTTAATAATGTGTTAATTGAACATTTAAAACTGTCTTTATGAATGCTTTGTAATACATTACTAATGTTGAATTAGTGGTTAATTCTTGGAAAATTAATGATTTACTAATGGTTGAATAATGCTTATTAATGTATTAGTTGACCATTCATAACTGTCTTTACTAATGCTTTATAATGCATTACTGAGGAATTAAGGATTAACTAATGCTTAACTTATGTTTAACCAACGCTTAACTAATGTTTAATAGTGTTTAGTTGTTATAAAGTGTTACCAAATAATCAATAGTGTGAGTTCTGCACAGGTTTCCTCCCTCTGGTGTTCATGAAAACCCAGTGAGTGGCTGTAATATTAATGGGAGTGACTGTGAGCCTTGTGGACACACTATCAGTGTTCAGTGGGGAAACGGCCCAGACTACTTCCTGATTAGTTTAGTGGACCACAGGATGGGGGGGTGGGACTGTGTGATCTGTCCCTCTGTGTGTAAGCATGTGAACTACAATCTGTGTGTATATATGTGTGTGTGTGTGTGTGTGTGTGTGTTTTAAGGAGGGGGGATTTGACTGTGGCTGTGGTGGTTCCAGACCATGTAATTACTCCCACTTAGCATGGAGAAAAAAATAACAATTTCAGTCATAACACAGGAGGAAAATTATGGCTGGGAAGCCACTGGCCATGACCTATAGTCTCTTTACATATTTTCTATCTGCACAGGTTGTTCTGCAAATGGACGCATTCAAAGCAATTATCAATTTCCCTAAAATACCCTGCACTGTAAAAACAAAAATGACAGTAGAATTAACACCAAGATGTTGGAAAATTCCAACATGAAAAAAATGACAGCGAAATGAAGCATTAGATACAGTACATAGGAAATATTTTTTTAAATGTGTTTGTACTTATTGTGAACAGCTGAATTTATTCATCATTAAAATCTAAATTATGTTTTTTATCACATGTTGAAGGGTTGTTTATAACAGGGGTGTTAAACTGCAGTCCTTGAGGGCTAGTGTCCTGCATGTTTTAGATGTGTGAGACGTTAACAGTTCCACAGTAAAATAAATACATAAAGAAATAAAATAAGTGACAAAATGAATGAACAAAAATGGCCAGCCATGAATAAGATGGGCAACAATGAATAATAAAACAAAATAATTAGTAACATGAACAAATTAAGACACAAATCGAACAAAATTCAAGAAAAAAAATGTAAAACAAAAAAACAAAATGTAGAAAAATAAAGAAAATGAGCACCAAAATGAACAAAAACTAACAAAATTATAAATAACATGGACAAATTTGCAAAAAAAAATACTTAAAAAGAAAGAGAGAGAACTAGTATGGATAGTTTACTTTAAATATTCAGAAAAATGCAACCATTTTCCTTTTTTTAAAGGGTAGACCAGCAGCTTGCAGAACTTAACGTGTCAGATGTTCCAGAAAAATCCTCTGCTATGTGTCTGAAGTACACCAGTACTCTGGACACTATAAGGGAATGGAAAAAAACTTCAGAGGAACCCAGTGCTCAGAGGTGGGTCATTCTCGGTCCATCAAGTCAAAGTCCAACCATGTATTGGTTCAAAGCTGTTCATTGAACCAGATCATTTTGATAAGCACCATGTCTCATCCAGGTAAATGGGATAATTAGTGGAATCACCTGTGTTCAATGAACAGGTTTGAACCAATACATGGTTGGACTTTGACTTAATGAACCTGGAATGACCCACCTCTGCCAGTGCCCAACAGACCACGGAGACATCAGCACAGACAACCACAACGCTGTCCAGTCAGGGGAAGTCCCCCCTGGTGACACTGATTGGCTCCTTCATTTTTCAGAAAGCCTGAAGTACACGATACTCAGATGGATGCGTGAGCCGAGTGTGTAGTTTGGTGAAACGCAGCCAGATGACAGGAGTCACAAATGTGCAGTATGTTCAATAAAACATGTATTTTTCATTGTACTCATCTTTCTTGTATTTATTTGTCACATAATTAACTACAAAAGCACTCTGAGAGCACAGACCTCCGCCAAGGTAGACCCCCCCCCCACACCACCAAAATCAAATAAATTCTCCCTGTTCACATTTCCAACATATCCTGAAAATTTCATCAAATTCCTTCCATAGATTTTCGAGTTATCTTGAACACAGACAGACAAACAGATAAAGCCGGCAAAAACATAACCTCCTTGGCGGAGGTAAATATATTTCATGCTAAATTTAAAGGTGTCATTCTGATGAAAACCACTTTTACACACTATTTTTGGAATGTGATGGGTCATACCGAGTTACCAACACATGCTGCGTTTGCTGCCTGGTGTGTCCCCTCCACTGGCTGGATTTACCATTCATAGAAAACAACAGAGAAATGATCCACTCATTCGAAAAAGCCTGTCCACTGCACATCATGAGGACATTGGTGTCACCCGTATGGGGTTAAGCCCCCTATTGCAGTGAATCTGAAGTAGCATTAGCATTAGCATCTACAAGAGAAGACGGTGCCACAGTAGCAGCTGCACCAACTGGTTCATGTGGAAATAAAGCCTCGTTTTTGTCCTGCACGTTTTCAAAACAAGCGACGGCACCAAACCTAGCTGGATGCTACTCTGGGATGGTAAACACACACAGAGCCAGAGGGGAGGGGGAGTGTTCCTTCACACATTCTGAGCCAATCAGAGACGCCTCATCATGAACATGTATGAGGAAGTACCGGTAACCTCTGTTGTTCCACGTTCCAAAAACAGCTGAACCCACACACAATGTATTCAATAACAATGGAGAACACAGTAATATTAATGAAATAACCATGGAATGACTCCTTTAAGCAAATAATAATAATTATCTGATTAGTCGACTAATTGTTTCAATAGTTGTTGACTTGTCGACTGTTAGAATACTCATTAGTTGCAGCCCTAATATCTACACATTTCAAATGATAAATCTACATGTTTACTTCATAAAAATGTAAATTTTTTTTTACAGTATTGTTCTAGTAACCATAGCTGCCAGTTTTTTTCCCCATAAAAACAGATTTAGTTTTACAGTGTGGGGTACTCCCAGCAGCTTTTCAGCGAACACATCCAAGCGAATCAGCGTTTCCATGAGTAACAGTAATGGATGCTCACTCTGTACCCATTGAGGTTAATCACTACATTAACCTCACTTAAACAAACTAATTGATGCTCATCTTGCATGAAACCAAAAGCATATCTGATGTCTGCTGATTTCTTTTCTTCTCTCCAAAACACCTTTATGTCTTCAGTTGACTGACAGATTTAAACACAGCCTCAAGCTGCTATTTGTTTTCTTGTGGCGAGATGCAAACCACAAGAATACTACGTTCATCATGCCAGAGCAAATTTAAGATTGGTGATGACAATGCATGAGTGGAACGCAGTGAGTGTACAGTATATATATATATATATATGTGTATGTACACAAGGGTAAATGCACACACATAAAGACCTGGACAGATCCATGACTAGTTCTTATTCAAATCAGGAAAACATTTGTGAAGACACTAAAGCTATGAGGAGTCAGGAGACTGAGCAAATAATGTTAGTCAGGTGACCATCTGTACTGGGTGAAGTTAAAGTCCAGGAGAGGAAAAAGGAGCAGATAAATAAATAAAACCTTTAATATAAGATGGTAATTCTAAAAATGCACGAGTCTTCATCAGGGCATATACAGAAAAAGTAGGTCACAGGTTAAAAAGGCACCATAGGTGTCAAAGGGGGTGGAGTCTTCACATCAACTGATTTTATTCATTTATTTATTTATCTGTACCCCCCCCTTCTTTTTTTTTTTTTTTTAATTACTTGTCTTCTCCATTTACCAGTCACATGATGTGAAGTCTCCACTCCCGTTGACACCTATGGGTGCCTTTTTAACCCTTTAACTCCCCATACTTTAACAATTCCAGTCAAAAATTTAAAAGATAAGCAACAAAATGGCCAATAACAGGTAAAAATGTATAATAAACTGACAAAATAATAAGTAACATGAACAAAAAATAAGACACAAATGGCACAAAAGTGAAGAAAAATAATAAAATACAATATTAAATATAGAAATATAAAGCAAAATAAGGAACGAAATTAAGAAAAATTAGAAAAATAATAACATAACAAAATAATAGAAAATAAAATAATTGCAGGACCTGTGATGTGACTATTGTACATACATACATACATTGGGATGTCGATGCTCAGACAATATATTGTGCAGCTTTACCTTTTAGTATCACTTGGAACTAATGGTCCTTTTGTGTAAATGAAATGCACCAAAGTGAGCTGAGTCGAACCAAGCTGATACAACTGGAAACAGTTAATTTGTACTTTTTTTTAAACTTTTAATTGTTTTAGACTATTTTAATGGATCTTCCAGGTCATTCCACTGATTAACTCCTCCAACAGAAATAGAAACTGAAGCAAATAAGGCAGTGCTAGGCTAATGCTAATGCTAATGCTATTTTGTCGTGCGCACACTGTTGTCTGCCTTACACATTGTAAAATGGTCCCAAATGTACAGTATATTATTAATTAACTAACTATATTTTCAAAAGTACAGAAACAGTCAAGATGAGATGCACATGTTTGCAAGTTTGAAAATAGCTGCTAGTAATTTACGTTACGTGATCGGCATGTTTTTCTGATCGCTGATCAGGCTATTTTTAGGCAATATCAGCCGAGTATGATTAGTGCAACACTGTATAATATAATGTAATGTAATATAATATAATATATTTTATTCAGAGGTACCTTTTGTGCCAATCAAAGACGCTGTACAGTAAACACAAAAGTAGAAAAACAAACAATAAAACAGAGTAAAAAACAGGTTAAAAAATAAACCCAAAGCAACACTATGATGAATCATATTAAAGATGTTGAAGGATAACAATCTGCATTAGTAATCATTCTTTTTGCCTTTTTTTGAAGTAAAAATACAGGATGGATATTAGAATAGTAGCTGTTACCCCCAAGTTGTGTCAAAGTGAAAAAAACTAATACATTTGTTAATGTCTTGTGTCAGTTTTAGAGACTTTAGAGCCAAAGTCTGATTCACTGGACAAAACTAATTTCACTTCAGGAACCAGAGGAACATCATGTAATAGTTTCTCCAACTTCTAAACTCCCTGTTGGACTGACACTAATGAGGTGAAGGCAGACTTCTGGAAACTCAACTATTTGCTCACACATTAGCCAAATCCTCTTACAGGATGATTAGGGAGGTGTTTTTGGATGAAATGAAGGCAGTTAAAGCTAGAAAATAAAGAGCATCATCACAGTGAAAACAGCAACACAGTGTAATTTCTGTCAATCACAAAAATATTGACAAGAGGTATTGAAAGGTAGAGCAGGATCATGAGAGTTGTTTTCATCACTTTAAGTTTAATACAAGTAGTAGCTATATTTATTTTTATTCACATGATGTGACTTCTTTCAAATCAAACAGGTGGAATGCTAGCTAGCGCAATGCTAAATGCTAATGTTGCAGCAGTTAAAACATCCTTCAGCAACATTAGCTCACACTATTTAAATAAAAATAATAATAATAATAATAATAATAATAATAATAATAATAATAATAATAATAATAATAATAATAATAATAATAATAATAATAATACATTTATTATTTTGTTTATTTGTCTCAAACTTTCAAATTTTAAAAAGTGGAAGAATATTTGTATATATGTAAATGAAGGACAAAGTGAACATGATCTGATGTATTCAGAGATTATATCTCATTCAGAATTGAAACAGGACAATATCTAACCCAATTTAACTCATTTACAAATTTTTTAACCACTGTATTTTAGGTTTTGATACAGATACATACAGACACATCTGTTAAAAAAAAGATATATATAAATGAGCTCATCAATTGTTATTAATCAAAGAAAAAAACAACAATTACAATACACTTATCATATGTGTACAATCATGTAAATAGATATTTGGGTTCATGTTCTGTCATTTAATTCCACTAACACAACTGCAAGTAATATTTAATCTTAGCTAACATAATACTAACATTAAATAAATCAATTTCAAATGAATTTACAGCAACTAACATGAGCTAAATGCAAACTTAATGAGATTTTTCAGTAATAATACATTTAATTTATAATGAACTTGACATTAAAACAATCTCAAAGTGCTACATGGATATAGAAAATACAATAAAAGAATATACTGTTCAATAAAAGGCAATTCTAAAAAGGTGTTTTTTTTAACATTGAATGAGTCATGTTCAAATGAAATAGCAGCAAGTAACATGAATTAATGTCATGTCAAATACCACATTTCTGTAACTTCCATTGAACTAACAAAAAAAAAAAAAAATACTAATAATACTAAAATAAAATGAAATAAATTAATCATGAACACAAAAAAGTGCCAATGGAACAAGAGAAAATAATCTTGGTAAGATTTATTGAATTTTCAAGATCTATAAATCTATAAAGAAATTCATTACATCTCACTTTCAAGACAGTATTTAAGTAATTATGTCTTATTTTAAGTGTGATGAGACATTTTGACTAAAAGTTAGAAAAATACACTCGGTAAGATTTGGATTTTTGCAGTGAGTTCAAAGGTTTGGACGACAGTTATTTATAAATACATTTATTCTGAGCCCTGACACTGAATATTTCTGGGTTTTTTTATCCTGCACAGTAGAAGAAAAGACGGCATTTTTGATGGACAGATTGTTAAAACTGTAACAGACTCATGCTCATTGGAGACAGCTGTCAGCGGGGGTGGTGTGTGTGTGTGTGTGTGTGTGTGTGAGGGGGGGCTTCAAAAGGCATGTGTCAGCTGTGAAGGATTTCTGAACCGTTACAGTTTACATGGCTAACACATACATGGTGAAGGTCCAGACTCTAAATTTGCCAGGGGTATTGTTACCTCTGGAACACCAAAAATGTGCTAAAGAATCCAAAACATATGTAAAAAAATATGTTAGAATATATCTGCAATGTTTGTTCAACACCTTCGACAGTTTCAACAAAACAACTTGAAATCAAACAACTGCAAAAACAACGGCTCCATTTAATTTGTGTTAAAAATTTAAAGCAGATTAATCACGTTGATGGGTTAATTTTGACAGCCCGACTGAAAATATATGATCTTGTTGACTTTAACCCTTTAAATGATGTTCTGTTCTGAAAGGATGGTTTAGTTTCAATGTTCAGAAAAAAATAAATAAAAATTTGTACAGTGATTTTACCCGAGTTTTATTCATGGTTCTAACATATGGAAATAAACAGGTGTCAAAAAACAACTGATTTAGAAAAAAAGAAAAAGCCAAAACTAAAACTACTGGAACCAAATTATAACATTATTTATTTTTTTATACTTCATATTTTAACTAAGTTAAGTTATTATTTTGCAAATATTTATTACTTTTCATTAATTTTGTTCCTCATTTTCTTTTATATTTCTACATTTAATATTGTATTTTATTATTTTTCTTCACTTTTGTGCCATGTATGTCTTACTTTGTTGGTTTATTATACATTTTGGCTGTTATTGTCCATTTTGTGACTGGAACTGTTAAAGTCTCAGGAGTTAAAGGGTTAATACAGTGACAGTGATGTACAAGGCACATGGCAAACTTCTCCATCCTTCCATCCAGGAGAGGTTTGAATGTAGGAAAAGTCAGTTTAACCTCAAAGAAACCAACTTAAAAAAAAAAAAAAAAAAAGCCAAGAATAAATAAAAAAGTAGATGTATATCTGTTGAAGGAGTTACTCTGTGGAATGACCTGGAAGATCCATTAAAACAGTCTAAAACAATTAAAACTTCAAAACAAAAAGTACAAATTAAGTATTTCCAGGAGTGTATGTCTCTCTCTCTCTCTCTCTCTCTCTCTCTCTCTCTCTCTCTCTATATATATATATATATATATATATATATATATATATATATATATATATATATAAAACATAAATATGTGCCATAACTACAGTTATCCAGGTGATAAGTGAGAATAGAGGGGGTGCACATACGTCACTTCACCCCTAAAAAAACAACTTAACATCTCAATAAAGCAGACTGCATCAGTAAATAAAACAAGACCAGGTGAAATATAGAATAGAACATGAAATTAAGGACTTGACTCAACATTGATCCATACAATCAACCAAATAACAAGTGTTCTACAAACATCAATACATGGTCTGAAATCACATATTTATATGCGTATGGTTTCAACACACATACAATAGGTTAACTGGTTAATCTAAATTGCCCATCGGTGTGAATGTGAGAGTGATTGTTACAGTGGCCAACAGGGACAAACCCACCGCATTAAAAAAACGCTGCAAACATAAGAAAGATGCACAACCAAAAACACAAACACATAAAACAAATGCAACAGGAGTGAAGCTGCAAGAGGTAAATGCTGCAACAAACAGAAACGAAGAAGAAACAAAAACGTACAAACTCGCAAAAACAAATGCAAGAGACGAACTCTGCAAATTTAGTTCACAACAAAAGTAAGTTCACCAAAATAAAATGGAAGAAGAAGAAGACGGTGGATGAAGATGAAGTTGAAGTTCATTAATTTAAGAGATTAGTGTGAAAAGGTGTAGAGCAGCAGAGGTACGTGGCTAATGTTAGCCACATACTGTAAATGTGCTGATATCGTAGCAGATTATGGCCAAGTGTTTGAAAAAGATGAAGGGAAATGTACCTTTTCATGCTAATTAAGTTCAAGTAATTCAGTTCCTTTTTCATCTTCATTCATCATAAGAGCCATAAGAGCCACCATAAAAGTCAGGGAGCACAAATGTTAAGGCTAGAGTCATAATAAAGGAAAAAAGGCAACAACCAAAACTGAAATATTTTACACAAGCTGCACATTCTTTTCATTGCAGTTTTATAGTTTTCATAATTTTTTTTTTGTTGTTGTTTGATTTTTGATTTTTTGGGGGGGGGTATTTTGAATGTATATTTTTGCTCGCACTTTTAAAAAATCTTTGAACTTAATGACACAAATGATTTTTTTTCCAATGATGACATGGGTCATTGCTAATAAAAGCCCATTGTTCGCAGGTTCACACAGGTTTTGGTCCATATGTAATAGAGAATGAATGAGCCTCCTTTGAAATCTTGAATTGCTGCACAGAAGACGGGGACAGTTTTATGGTTTATTGCACACGTATGGCAGAACTAGGAGACACATGTTCACATGCAGCAGTGTTGATGTTTGTCGTCATGTCAGGACACATCTACATATTCAGCTTTCGTGCCTGGATTCTAGTTGTTCCTACGAAATGCAGCGATCTACCTGCTTCTCCTTTCTTTGACTTTAGTTTGTCTGTGCAAAGATAGACCCAGCTGCTTTTTAAACCTGTTAGTGCAGTCAATGGTAGGATATATTCTAAAATGTTCGCAGTATTTAAGCCAAAGCCACCACTTGTCTCTGTCTTTTTTTGCCACTCAGTGAGTATGTCGTGATTTTTGTCTTCAGAGGTGGGAAGAAACTAAGTTGAAGTACTTTATGACCGTAGATTTTTCTGACAAAGTTGACAACTATAGCAATATATGGTAAAAAAAAAAAAAAAAAAAAAATTGAAGGATGTGATCAATTGCACACATAATGAACCGCAGCCTGGAAAATGCTATTTTTTTGGGGGGGTAAACATGAAGAACCGAATAAAAGAAAATGTGTCTTATTTCTCATTCCTTCCAAGACACAAATACAATTAAAGTGGTATGTCAAAGAATAATCACAAAAAACATTTAAAGCTTCAATTTTGATCTCACCCACCCCCCACTCATCTACCCCAACCACCACCACTCAGTATATCATAATATGCATATCCATATGCATATTTATATTGCCTGCAGGCTATATTTTTATTTATATTTTTCCTCTATATTCTTATTTATATTCTACTTACTTTATACTTTACTTATTCTTATTCTAGTCTTTCTTACATTGTATATTTTTGTATATTGTCGTATGTGTATAGTTATATATTTGTATAGATATTCTCATGACCTCCACTCCGGTGACCTTTCCCCCAGTCATCTCCACACTCACCTGGTCCCGCACTGCGCAGCTGCAAGCCGTTCCTCATCAGTAAGGCGTGCAGTTGCCAGTGTGGGACCATTCAGTATTGTCACCTCCATAACCCGGACAGTTTCACCATCGCCTCAGTCACCATAACCCGGACCTTCATCATCACCACGGACTCTGCCTGTTTGTTCCCAGGTTTTGTCTCTGTCTTGTCTTTATGTTTCTTAGTTTTATTATTAAATTATTTTTCCCTTCAGCATTGTGCAATGGAGTCCTCCTTCACCTCACTCCGATCCTGAAAGATATATTTAGAATTTTGCATCTTTGCACAGTCTTAAGGGGGTGTCGCTTCCATTTCATGGCGGATGCTTGTCCACACGTGACAAATGAAGATTCTAAAAGGTATCACAATTTGTTTACAATGTTTGGCTTTTCGGTCAATTTTGGAGGTATATTGTGAAACGACTAAGGTAGATAGAGCTAATCTGTGCATAGATTCTGATTCTTGGGGAAAGGTTAGCCAGGGAGACCAAAAATCTAATATGTAGGTCAAATGATAGAGGAACAGTGGAAGCTCAAAGTTGGACCTTTGTCAAAATAATACAAAAAAATACCACACATTTTGGAAGGCCTTTATTTCAAAACTATTAGGGCTATCAGTCTAAAACTCAATATTATTTCATAAGTCCATAAGAGGAACCTATATGAGTTTTTTTGAGAATTTTCTGAAAGGGTGATCTGGGAAATTTCAGTTTCTCTGGATGCTTTGACACCCATATGTAAAAACCTCAGACGTCTGCAATCTATTGATCATTTTCCCTACTGCACCTTCTCCAATCTCCAGCTCAAATCCCTCTCTCTGTCCTCTCTGGAGCTCACGTATCTCCCTCCCTGGCAGAGCTTTGAGCCTGATATGACTATAGTTTAGATAAGCATTCTTCCACAATGAGAAGCCAGAAGTCTATTTTCTTTCTTTCTTTTCTTTTTTTTTTTTTTTTTTTTTCTTCCTCAAACAAAGCCCAAGAAATGCTTTTGGTTTCTGGGCTCTGATGCGAGGCAGTGAGTTTGTTTTCTATTTAGGGTTATCCCAGGAACACGCAGGTTTCTCTCCAAAAATAGGCAGCGCAGAAAGTGGATGAAGGTGGGGGGTGGGGGGGGGGGGGGGGGGGGTAAGAGGGGAAATAAGGGAGGAGAGTTTGGTTAATGAGCACCAGATGCCTTACCTTCGGTGGTAGCCACATTCTTTGGAGCTTTAGTTGGTGTGTGATCTGTGCTCGAACTTATGTCAGAAGATATGCTTGAGCTCCCTTTACCTGCAGGGAAAATAGGAGGATAAACAAAAGTGGGACACAGCGGAGCAACAAAAGATGTATGATTGAATGTTTTGTATGGTTTAACCCCAACAACCTTTGAAAATCAATCTTTCCATTACAGAACTTACAACCCATAACGCTCCTTTCACATTTGCACATAGTTAACGAAGCTTCATATCGTTAGCCTCCTAGCATAACAGCCTAACTCATTCATATA
Organism: Siphamia tubifer; assembly: GCA_020466265.1. Taxonomy (NCBI): domain Eukaryota; kingdom Metazoa; phylum Chordata; class Actinopteri; order Kurtiformes; family Apogonidae; genus Siphamia; species Siphamia tubifer. The sequence continues at coordinate 24,114,484 of CM035802.1, read as the reverse complement.
TGGACTAAAGCAGCGGTTACCAATTTTTGGGGGGGCTCGTGACCCCATTTTATGCTCAAAAATGTCTGTTGAAACTGAGGCTTAATTTTATATTTGATCATGTAATAGTTTATTATACTACATTGCAAATAAACTTAATTTCAGGCGACATTTATTCTAAATAATGTATATTATTATGCACAGAGGCAGAAAAGCCAGGTGTAGATGACTGTACGAAATGAGAATATTATTTTCCTTGGTTAGGCTATGTTCATTCAGTCCATCTTATTTAAAGTGTCACTGACATGATTTTACAACTATACATATTTTTAATCCTCATCATGTCGAAAGTTGATTCACATATACATCACTAAATTTGACCTACTTATTTCTGAGTAGCCTGAACTTTGACCTGTGACATCAGTGGAGGAAGACTGCTCCGCTTTGCTCGTGTGGAAACGTAAGCAACAACAGCAGCGATTCCAGCGACAATTTAAGAGATTTTTCAGTAGAAATAGGAGAAGCAACAGGTGATTGAGTTGAAGAGGAAAACTAATCTGAAATCAATTTCATATTACTTGGTGTAAATTGAAATGGTGAGTGAAGTATTGAAGTATTAGAGTATTAGTATTAAATATTCAGTATTTCAGTAGTAGCGGTCCACAGTGAGTCATCTTTTCCCATGTAATTGTCTGTAATCTGCAGACTAGGGCTCAATCAGCTGTCTTTAGTTCAGAAAAGATGACGTGAAAAAGCTTGACACATGGGTAATGGAAAATCCAGACTATACTGAATGTGTTAGGAATAAGACTCATAAGTAAATCTATGGGAGTTTATAAGTTTATAGACTACCAGTAGGTCTACCATTCTGTGTTTTGTGGACATCTGATCCCAGTCAATGTAATAATAATAATAATAATAATAATACATTTTATTTATCAGCACCTTTCAAAACTCTTAAGGAATAAAAACACTATATAAACAGGTCTAAAAACAAAAACTACATGGATAAAAACAGGTGGCTGTGGCAAAAAAAAAAAAAAAAAAAAAAAAAAGATTAAATAAATGAAAAGAGCGAAGAAAAACAAAAGTTGGATTATGGAGAGTATGTTATTTGGAAGAGGTAAGTTTTGAGTCTGCTTAAGAAGGTAGGGAGAGAGTCACAGTTACAAAGGTCTGGTGGGAAAGAGTTCCAGAGTTGGTGAACAGAGCGGCTGAATGATCTGCTCCCAATGGTGATGAGGCGAGCAGTGGGAAAGGAGAGGTGGATGGAGGAGGACGACCGGAGGGAGCGAGCTGGGGTGGTCACATGGAGGAGATAAGAAAGGTAGGGAGGTGGACAGCAGGATTTTGTAGTGGATACGATGTTTGACAGGGAGCCAGTGGAGGTGCTGGAGGATGGGGGTGATGTGTTGGGAGCCAGGTGTCCTTGTGATGATGCGAGTTGTGAACCAGTAGCAGTTTATGGATGGATTTGTGACTATGCCGACTAAACTAGACTGTGCTTCCTCCACTTCAACACTGTCATCGTCTGTCTCATATGGATCAAATTGACATGGATGAAGAATTTTTCTCTTCAACTTAATCACCTGTTCCTTCTCCTATGTCTACTGAAAAGTCGCTTAAATTGTCGCTGGAATCGCTGCTGTTGTTGTTTATGTTGTCCATGTTTGGACACCCAGGTTTGCTCATAAGCAGAGTAGAGCAGTCTTCCTCTGCTGATGTCACAGGTCAAAGTTCAGGCTACCCGGAAATAAGTAGGTCAAATTTCTAGGCGGCCAATTTGTATCATTAAATTTGCGTTGTTGTTGTTGTTGTTAGTGATGTATGTGTGAATCGACTTTAGACATGAGGAGCTTTTAAAATATATATAGTTGTAAAATCATGTCAGTGACACGTTAAACCATAAAGACCCAAACATCTATGATTGATCAGAACTATGTATTGATCTAAAATGTTTCAAACCCTTTGACCCATTAATTCTATCAATCATTGAATGTAAATAATTTGTTTAAAATACGGTTATTTAAGGTCAGTCTTCAGATATGAGCCATTTGGACGTTCAGAGGCTCCATAGTTACCATTGAAACACTGTCAACTTCTACAACGTTCATTCATTCACCAGTAAAACCTATGCACTTGGATCAACAACAGTGGATGGAGACACTGTAATTTTTGTTCAGTTAATGATAGATTTTGTTGAAAAGACTCTTATTCTTCCATTTTCTCTACTTCTAATATAACAACCTTTAAATTTACTTTGAAATGTTTTGAACATTATTAAATTAATTATAGACAAATACCAGATTTTTACCAAAGACCTGCAACATAAAGAGGATAATATTACAATTAACAGTTATATAATGTTATATTATAATATAATAAAAGACTCTAAGACTACATAAGTATGGCACCTATCAAAATAAAGTGTAGACTGTTCATTTAGATTTGAATTGACGTCAAAAAACATCAATGGCAGTGAATGAGTTAAAGGTCCAGTGCTCTAAACCACCTTTCTGGTGTCATTATTCAGAAATAGTGTTGAGGATAGATCTGTGGAGTTGTATTAATGAAGAATCCAGACCCAAACAGAGCATTTACAGTTTATGTAGAGCACAGAGAAAAATAAAAAAATGGATAATTCTATTTAAAAAAAAAAAGCCAAAATATCACTCCTTTAAAAAAAATTTTAAAAATTGAGCAAAAATCTCTTGGACTTCTGATGGTTGAGCTTAATCTGAAGGATGTTTGTCCAACATAAGGTACAGGTGAGGATGTACGGTTTGTAAGGGAGTATAAACCCACTCAATCTGTTCTTTTGTGACTTTTATTTTCCTCCGTTTTTTTGGATGAATAGTCGGCCTTGGCACATGCACAAAGGGTCTGCTAGTTTGTTTGATTAAGTGTCCCCTCTGATGAAGAATAAGTCCTTCAGAAAATATCCTTCGATTGTCACTTTTATGGAGAATGGGAGAAGAAAAAAGTCCTGGACAAGATACAAGCAATGACTCTTTTAAATAAGTAATTACTGCAGTATCAGCAGTATACTTTTTGTTTTGCACAGTCTCACAACTGCCACATGAAAGGCTTTTTTTTTTATTGCGTTCATTTAAAACATTTACTTTATGGGGTTATGCTTGTATCGTTGGATTTAGGAGTTCTGGATTTCAAAGGCGTTCTCTTCTAAGTTTGCTGCCGAAGTACGCCAGGCTTGACTGCCATGGTGACTGCAGGCTGCCTGTGGAGCAGTTGTTTATGGCATTTCATTCCTCTGTCAGATCATAAATGCAGCTTTGTGGCTTTCCTGAGACTTAAGTATGTGCCTTTCACCCGGCACGACAAACTGAAGAGGTATTTCCCAAACAGTCACACCCAAATGCACATCAAATGCAACCACCTAAATGGACCAGACAGTTCTGGAAATAGGCAACAAATATGGATGCTTGTGCACGGAGATGATATGTGTCTTTGCATTCAGCCATAAAAAGAAGGACAGATATGTATTACACTGGGGAACACAGTTAGGTCTGACAGCTGTTTTTAACTAATTTTCGGGTGTGGAATCCAAAACTGATCTCAGTTTTTCTCTATCACGTCACATTTTTTTTTTTAACTACAGGATCCCCATTTTCTTTAAAACAGGAAAAATACTGTACATAAAGGTGGGGTGGGAACATTTTGTGAAGCATTTTTTTTCCATATTGCTTGAAAACCTCTTCGTGCACTGAAATAGAATGTCGGCGATAACGATGTTTTAGTCCAGTCTAGTGGGTGGAACCAGAGGAGAACTCCAGCCAATCATTGTCCTGATCATCTTTACACCGACTGATTTGCTGATACATCCATCAAATATCAGTCCACTACCCCCCCCACCCCCCCAACCCCCCTCTGCGCCTTCAGAAAAACAGCTAGGGCGGAAAAGATGACAACTGGCAGCAATGTTTGCTTTTTTTTTTAAAAATTTTATTAAAACTAACTAGTAGATTCTCATTTGTTCTTAGATGTTTTTTATGTCTCTATTTTAATTGGCTTTTAATGCATCTTATTCATTTTAATTTTCTTATGTCTTTGTCTTTTAATGCATCTTAATCATTTAAATTTTCTTATATGTTTTATGTAAAGTACCTTGAATTGTCCTGCACATGAAATGTGCTATACAAATAAATTTGGCTTGCCTAAAAACAAAAAGGTAGTTTTTCATCTGCCATAATCAGATACGACAAACAGAGGGAAAACGTAAAAAAAAAAATAACGATGGCTCAAAAACAGCCCCTGAAAATACGCTGATACTCAGTATTGTTTGTCTTCTTTCACATAAAGTGATACTGTGGTGTAAAATAATATGTATTTGTAAAATGACAAAATGCTAATCATGATTAATCGCGATAAAAAAAATATATCCGAAAATACAGAAAAAATGTTAAAAAACAAAATAAAATATCCAAAATATATGCAAAAATATGAATATATATATATATATATATAGAGAGAGAGAGGAGAGAGAGAGAGAGAGAGAGAGAGAGAGAGAGAGAGGAGAGGAGAGAGAGAGAGAGAGAGAGAGGAGAGAGAGAGAGAGAGAGAGAGAGAAGAGAGAGAGAGAGAGAAGAGAGAGAGAGAGAGGAGATGAGAGAGATATATATATATGCAATTAACATGTTTACTCAAGACCTTCAACAGTCTCTAAAACAACTAGAAACAAAACAACTGGAAACAACTGTTCTGTTTAATTGCACTAAAAGTTTTAATCAGATTAATCATAGTGATGGATTGATGCGTTCATTTTAACAGCCCTAGTAAAAGGTCATCTGTAATGGACTGGAGTGTGGAAGTAACTTGCACAACACTGTGTATTATATCTCCATCCAACATGGCTCATATGGTAGAGAGTCTAAATGACATTTTTGTGGTGACATCACTGAGCCAGCACATCTGCTACGGCTTCCTACTTCAGCCCTCAGAAAATGACTCAGATATTCATAAGAAGGTTGCAGATGTTGACTGGAGTGCACTTTTCAAAGCATCTGAGGAGAACAGAAAGTAGAATGGCTGAGGAACTCTGCAGGGCCTTATGGTTTTGACGCATATGGAGCTGTGGAAGGCCAATTTGTTTTTTGTCTTTCATGGAAAAACAACTTTGTGAAAAGCTCCTGCTTCCTGTCTTATGCTTATATAATGTGCTGGTGGAGAGCTGCCGCATAGTTGTGACCAGTGTGTAATTAATTTCAGAGTCACACTTGAAAACAGATGTGGACAGATGGAATAATGGATTTTGCACTTGCAACCGTAAGATAGTGATCTCTGGCACTGGTGATGGTAACTTAAAGGGTCAGTATGTATTTTGAGGGTGTTTGTGTGATATTTGTGTTGGAGTCCGTCTTGTGCTGGAAGCTGGAAACTCCATTTCTAAGCCAACGGAAGCTAATGTTACATGGAAGCTGCTTTCATGAATCTATGCAAAAATAAGTTAGATTAGAAATGGAGGTGGCTAACGGGAACAGAAAACAGACTCCAACACAAGCTTTTAATCGTGTCATTCTGCTGAAAACCACTTTTCCACGCTCCTTTTGGAATCTGATGGGTCACCCCGACTTACAAACACACGCTGCCTTTGACAGTGGTTTGTCACCTCCACTGGCTGCATACCGCATTCACTCAAAACAACGAGAGGAATGAGGGACCCAGAAAAAGCTGGTCCATCTGACATCAGATGGACTTTAGCGTGACCCACGTGGGGTTAAGCCAGTCCCCTATTGCAGCGAAACTGAAGTAGCATTAGCATTAGCATCTACAAGAGAAGACGGTGCCACAGTAGCTGCTGCACAAACTTGAAAAAAATGGCAGATCAAACTGGTTCATGTGCTCTCTGTGGAAATAAAGCCTTGTTTTTTTCCCTGCACGTTTTCAGAACAAGCAACGACATGAAAACTAGCTGGATGATACTCTGGTAAAGGTAAACACACAGAGAGCAAGGGGGGGGGGGGTGTTCCTTCACGCATTCTGACCCAATAAGAGACGCCTCATCGGCGCGTCATGGACATGTATGAGGAAGTACCTGTTGTTCGACCTCAAGTCATGTTTCTACTGTGCAAAAACAAACAAAGCAATTCGAATGAGGGTCAAAGGGTCACCAAAAGCATCATGGGTAACTCCCTCATAGCCAATGGGATGCTACGTACAGTACTATATTTATATTGTATTGTATTGGGTTTTTGGTTTTGTTTCGTAAATTGAATTTTCTTTCGTATTCAAAGACTTAAAATTGACGTAAAGGTTTTTTGTTACTTGGATTACTCGTGAGCTGGGTCTTTCATAAGTTGAGGTACCACTGTATATCCTTTTATAATTTTATCCCCCAGCCCTAATTGTTTCCTTGGAATGCATGTGTAATGTTACTGTTTGATCGATTGTCAAAGTCTGTGAAACTCCTCTTTTGTTCATTTTTAATATAAATAATCATCATTTTTATTCATAGTGCACTTTACAAGCAGAATACAAAGTGCTTTACAAAGGAAATATTTCAATGTATAGAGGCATTTTTATGCTTAGTTACGCAAATTGTGATGTATCTTACTTATATTTGTCTTATTACATGTCACATTAATATTGTGATACTGTCAGTGCTGAACTCTGATTCCAACTACAAGTCAGAAGGGAGTGTATGTGAGAAAAAAAAAGAAAGAAAAAAGACTCAGAGAAACAAAACTGATACTCTGGTTGGGAGTGGAGAGTTTGACATCATCCTCAAAACATCTGTGACGTCACTTAAAAAAGTTGTTGCGTTGTTGATACCGAAGAAGAGCAACCAGACCAACTTTAAATGGCAAATATTGTGTGATAATAACACAGAAAAAGCCAAACTGACCCACGACTGTCCCTGAGCTTTCATTCCTACTCTGTTCTACAAAGTAAAAAGGCAGTAACTGCACAGACACCAAACTGAGAAAAATGACCTTAAAGTTCTGTTGTTGTTCAGCCTCAGTAGTTGTAGGTAGATTATTGGACATGAGGCAGTTGTTGTTACTGCATATTAACTAGTTCTACAGAAACCACAGAGCACCTTTTATATGGATTAATTCTGGTAGTGCTTAGTGACCGGGAATTTAGACTTTTTATCTCATATTTTTCATCTTTTAATGTGATAATTTTGACTTGTTATCTCATGATTTTGACTTTTTATCTCATAATTTTGACTTTTTATCTCATGATTTTGACTTTTTATGTCATAATTTTGACTTTTTATCTCATAATTTTTGACTTTTTATCTCACAATTTTGACTTTTTATCTCATGATTTTGACTCTTTATCTCATAATTTTGACTTTTTATCTCATAAATTTGACTTATCTCATGATTTTGACTTTTTTACCTCATGATTTTGACTTCACTTAATGCACCTCATATATGAAAAACCATTCATTGACAGTGCACCTTATAGTGCAAAAAATACGGTAATTCCATAATCTATTTCAGTCTAATACTGTGTAATAATACTACTAATACTCTAAGACTGTAAACTATTGTGGCAGGGTCCTAAATAGACATTGGTAAGAACACAGTAATGGTCTTTACTGCCTTTTTGTTTTGCTTTACTAGTACTTTTCACAGTTACTGTAGAAACACCCACCAATTTTCTCCAAAATAACAGACATTTGAGATGAACTATTTTATTAGATGACAAAGAATGATTTGAATGTTGCACAAAAAAAACACAATAACTAATTTTCGCCAAAACATGCAGTTACGGCCTCTTTGCTTTGTAGGGCAGTACTGACCTCATGAACATGTGATAATAAAAATCTCACTGCTACTACAGTCTGTTTGTTCTTTTTCTCGAACAGTTTGATTCCTAGTTGCTCTTTGGGTGGAGTTTGTCCTCATGTTATTTCTACCATCATGAGATCCAATCTTCATCTCTGCAGTTATTGACTTAGACAGAGAGCACAGTGGAATGTTATTTATACAAACATTTCTACTCCGGAGACAGAAATAATCTTTTTTTGCTAAAGTCTGAGTACATTTTTTTGAATAAGTAATGCCTAAGATTAGATGGAAGATGAAAAAGTGGAGGTGAGTTCAACATTCCAGGACTTTTTAATGCTACGGTTGGAGATTTTATCAATATTTCAGTATGAGCGTCAGCAGACAGGGATTTTGGTGGTTGTAATATCACAGAGGAGAACCATTTAATGTTGTCTTTACCTGGATTTAAGCCGCATTCCACTTGGGTGAAGTAATTTTCTGAATGTATCTGCTGGTAATGTTAAATGGACAGTAACTGCGTCACTCCGAATGGGTATATAATTTCTACTTTATTATCAGAGGTGGAAAGTAACCAAGTAAAAGTACTTCATTAATGTACTTAAGTAGATTTTTTAGGTATCTGTACTTTACTTGAGTATTTCTTTTTCTGGCAACATTTTACTTTGACTCCCTACATTTTTGTAGAAATATCTGTACTTTATACTCTTTACATTCTCGGAATAGACTAATTACTTTTTCAAACTAAACATATATGACAGTACAAAGATAAGTCACTTCAGAGATAAAAACAATGGAGGAGAAACTGTGACTTTATATATTATAGTTATATGACTATTATCTTCTAATTTTACTACCAATCACGAAAGGAATTTTAAATGTCCATATCTTTTATTTAGGTATGGATAGTTACAATATTCAATAAATGGGGATGGCAGAAGACTGGAGCGTTTTGAATTGTGTGCGCGTGCATCCGCGCACAAGCGCACGCGCCTGGATGTGTGAAGCAGTTGTAGCCGAATAATTACACTACCTTGGTACTTTAAAAATAATTACAACACTGAGGCCACATGCTAACAGATGCTAGTACTCACCAGTTAGCAAAACAAGCTCTGAGTCCACTTTGATGAAGTCCCGTTAAAGTGTGGATGCGTTCAGGTGTTGCAGTAAATAAGGCAGTGCTAGGCTAATGCTAATGCTAATGGTATTTAGCCGTGCACAGACTGTTCTCCGCCTTACGCAGCGTAAAAGGGCACAATTTATTTGGAGCAGTTACTGAAGGAACGACCTAGGAGTGCCTGTTGGAACTCTGTGATGAATGAGGGTCAAAGGTCATCAAAAGCATCATGGGAAGCCAATGGGATGATAACTACAGTGCGTATTTACGTACATTACATACAGTGCTGTGTTTAAGTTCCAGTTTTGTTTCGTAAATTGGAATTTTCGTGCATATTCAGAGATGAAATTTTTACGTAAAGGTTTTTCATTATTTGGATTATTCGTTTGCTGGGTATTTCGTAAATTGAGGTACGACTGTACTTATATTCCATCTTTTTTTTTAACGTTTTATTATTTCATCCCTTGTGATTTTGAACTGAGTATCTTTATACGTGTTATACGTGTATGGGATTTTTTTTTTTTTTTGCCATTTTCAAACATTTTCTGGTCAATATTTTTTTTTTCATTCATTCATTTTCTGAAGCTACTTCATCCTCAGTAGGGTCACGGAGTTTGCTTGGAGGGGTACACCCTGGACATGACCAGTTCATTACACACAGGGACATTTATTTGAATCATTTAAAACACAATTGTCATAGCTCTAACTTGTATTATGAGTCATGTGGATACAATAGATCTCAGATGAATCAGCAGAGGCATCTGGGGGGTGGGGGGTGGGGGGGTGGGGTATTATGAAGATCTGAATGAAAAATTACTGACAATTTTCAACAGTCGTGTCACTTGACTGAAAGCATAAAGTGTATAGATAAAGTGAAACCTAACCTGCCAACTACTATTTTAATCAAGTTCATGTGTTTTCACCTCCCTTACTTTACTTTTTTTCTTTCTTATATAAAGTAAAGTATTTTGAAGTTAGGTTATTTAGGCAATAAGAAGCTGTGAATGAAATACATAGCAAAGCATGTAATTGTGTTTTTTTTTTTTGCTTGACTTATCATTCATAAACTGAATATTACACGTTTACACTGAAGAAAGTAAAACATTGAATCAACTTTTTTTTTAAATCTTCTTCAATTTTGACTTTTTATCTCATGATTTTAACTTTTTATCTCATAATTTTGACATTTTATCTCGTGATTTTGACTTTTTAATCTCATAATTGTGACTTTTTATAGTCACACATAAAACATGTAGTTGAGTGAAGCAAATTAAATCGCATAGGGTTATTTTAATTTAATTTGATTCACTCAACTAGTTTTTTTTTTAATGTGTGACCTATTAAAGAAGCATTTTTAAGTTCATTGTTTTACTTTTTTCAGTGTAGATATGACCACCAGATGTCCCTGTCTGTCCTCTATGAGGACTATGGACGTAGCACATCTTTGAAAATGCCTTTAAAAGACACAATCGGACACACTCGAGTCACATCAACACAAAGTACAAATAATCAGATGAATATTATATCAAAAAAGTAGCATGGAATAACTTTAAGTCTTCATACAAACTGAAAAGAATGTAAAGAATGAGATGGGATGGTTGTAGTTTTCTACTGGCGGACTAAACCCAAGTATGGACCCAAAAAAGAAAAAAGAAAAACCAAACTGCATAGTGTTGTGTATTTTTAGTGTAACTGAACACCAGTGACAAACTGTTGCAGATAACGGTAACACAATAGGTTCATTGAACGCACCAAAGCAGTAGAGCGCGTTTTTACAAAATGCTCCATTTGATGTGAATAGGACTTTTTTAAAAAGAAAAACGTGTTTCATGGTGTATTCCAGTACTCACCCTCGCTTCCATACTGTTTTCCATTGTTCGCACCCATTTTAAAGAATACATAATCTACGAGCAAAAACCCGGGTTATCAAAAGGGAGTTAAATTCCAGGGGAGAAGGCAGTGTTTCCATCAAGATAGGCTAGACAGTCAGAGGTTTGTGCAGGGCCGCTACGTCTTGACTCCAAATAGTTAATCCAGATGTTGAACAGAGGACGCCTGAACATTACGCAAACCCAGAACCCAGACTTCAGCTCCTTCCAGCGGTGCACACTGGTCCTGTATATCCCGAATATCCAGAGGAGACACTCAACGCCTCATACGCACATTTACACAACATGCAAATCCGTTTCGAAAGAGTTTGGATAAAGTTTGGCGTGTGCGTAAAAGGTCCGCAGCTGTTGGTCGGGGCCGTGCGCGGACAACCGGGGCGTCCAGACGGGGCTGGTGAGGACGCGCAGCCCGGACAGAGGATCTGGATTTAAAGAGACCGCAGACCAAGGGAGGCTGATGTGGATATGTAAAAAAAGATAAGCTGAAGACAGGCCCTTCCTATGTCTCTGAGACACTACCACCACAACACAGTGTTCACAGAGGCGGTTCTACAGGGTGGCACAAAGGGGCATTTGCCCCAGGGAATAACTTATTCTGCCAACCCATTTTATTTTCAATAGTATTTCTTTACTTATATATATATATATATATGGGTGTGTGTGTGTGTGTGTGTGAGTGTGTGTAATTAATTATGACTTTTTATCTCATAATTTTAACATTTTATCTAATAATTATGACTTTTTATCTCATAATTTTGACTTTTTATGGTCACACCTTAAAAAATCTAGTTGAGTGAACCAAATTAAATTGCATAGGGTTAGGGTTATTCTAATTTCATTTGATTCACTCAACTAGATGTTTCTATGTGTGACCTATTGAAGAAGAACATTTAAGTTGATTCAATGTTTAACTTTTTTCAGTGTATATAATATAATCTTTATTTTGAACATGTTGAAAAAAAAAGTCAATACAAATCAAGCAACATACATCAAAAACCTCCATAATGATAGACAGGGATTGATCAGTAAAGAGATTAAAATCTATCTATAAACTTTCTTTTGGGCATTTAAACAAAAACAAAAGAAACATAATAAACAAAGAATACAACAGAAAATATTTTGCCAATCATGACAGAAAAACAGACCATAATAGACAATAAACCACACACACTGAAAAAAGGAAAACATTGAATCAACTTAAATGTTCTTCTTCAATAGCTCACACATAAAAAAAAAATATAGTTAAGTGAATCCAATTAAATTAAAATAAACCCAAACCCCATGCAATTTAATTTGGTTCACTCAACTAGATTTGTGTGTCCATAAAAAGTGTAAATTGAAGATTTTTTAAGTTGATTCAATGTTTTACTGTTTTCAGCACAGTTCCTTCAAACACATATAGTTCTCACTTCCTTAACTGTCCACAAACAAACCCCATGAGCAACAAACTCCCACACAGTAAATATTGCAGTGTTAAATCAACACTTAGAGAGTTTATTTAACTTCTTCTAGAGTGTATTTGGTCCCATTTTCTCCAAATTAACACTGCAAAATTTACTGTGTATACAAAAAATAATTAATTTCATTACACACACACACACACACACACACACATATATATATATATATATATATATATATATATATATATATATATATATATATATATATATGTATATATATATATGAATTTGTGATTTATTGACGGAAATTCACTTACTCTCATTCCTGTCTATTTATGACTCCCTTTTTTTTTTTAAAACACCTTGTCCTACCTAGTGAGTTATTTTTCATCCATAAATATTGCCCCCCCCCCATCACCCCTTCTCTGGACTTTTTGCCCCACCTCTTCCACCCCAGGGAAAAGTCTCTAGAACCGTTCCAGACAAATGAGAGATTCAGGAACAGTAAGAGACAAAAAAAAAGAATGGAGCATAAAGCATCTGCTGATCCATCCCATAAAACACACATGAGTCATGCACATATAGAAGCACATGTTAGGATTATTGAAGCCCCTGAGCCTTTCATCTGTACACGGTTAGTTTCAATTACTATGATGGAATAGAAATAAAGCAGAGAAGACCAGAGGTGGAAGTAACTAAGTACAAGTACTTCCTTTACTGTATTTAAGTAGATATTTTAGGTATCTGTACTTTATATTCTTTACATTTATATAAATATCTGTACTTTATACTCTTTACATTCTCACAATAGACTCTTTATTTTTTCAAACAAGACAATTTTAACAGTATTATTATTATTATTATTATTATTAATAATAATAATATTAGTAGTAGTAGTAGTAGTAGTAGTATTTTATTTTTCTCATTTTTCTGGTTAAATATTATTTCATCCATAGCAAAAAAATCTTTTTTACTTTTACTTAAGGAGTTGAATCAATACTTCTACTTTTACCAGAGTAGAAGTAGCTATACTTAAGTAAAAAATCGGAGTACTTTGACCACCTCTGATTCTGACTGACTTCCATAAGTGAACATTCTTCTGTCCCTTCTTCTACTTCTCCCTTCCCTGGCTGCTGGTAATGTTGACACCAAAGCATGATGAATGAAACATATTGATAAATGAAATAGCTAAATCCTACATATTACTTTAGCTAGCTAGCTAATCTGATGTTAGGTCATCCAGTCAGTGATGCTACGTGAGTCTATTGAGTTTGGCGACCAATGCAATTAGTTGGGGGCGTGGTTTATGTAAATCATTCCCTCGCCATCCTAGGAAAAAAAATCTCACTACCTGTGCAGGGAAGATGGAAATAGCATTTGCAAATAAGCTATTTTTGAGCTGATAACCTCCTTTACCACCAGCCAGGAGGGTTTTTTTCCCCTCTAATTCTTTCACGAGACCACCCTGCATTTCTGTTTCTGGTCAAAGGTCACAATAAATACTGACTTTAACCTTCAGAACCCATTTAGCTCAGCTTTTTGTGTCACTTAAGAAGATGAAACCCAGGTAAGCACAAGTTTTGAGGTTTTTCTATTGAAAATTTGCCTTTTTTGAGAACAGTATAATGCAATAGAATTGTCAGATGCATCTTTAACATTTTTATGGAATGTTCTTTCAGTTTTTTCTTCTTCAATAAAGCTGTGAAAGTCTCGTCCCCTACAGAGGACAAATATGCATTGCTGGGTCTAAGTAGGATATGGCTCTGCACATATGTCCTGTATTTTTTATATTATATTTTGTATGTGACCAAAAAGAAATGAGGAAATAGATATGTATCATTATTTTAATCCTGTAAAAACAAATAGTGCCATCCAGTTATAAAACTGTGTATTTCAGTGCCTGAACATGGATGAATAAGTGAACAAATAGTTTGACACTTCGGTGTAAGCCAATGCATTTTTCTGTGTATTGTCTGGAGGATGATTCTGTCTTGTGTGAAATAAAGGATGATTGTGTTCATTTTGCAAACTGTGTGACATTTGACATGTCTAACATATTCCTCTGAAACACAATAGGTTTGTCTGTTTATACAAGATAGAAATAGATAGATAGATAGATAGATAGACACTGTTGGGGGTAAGTCACTGTAGGTACACCAGAGTAAAGATGCTGAACCCATACAAACTCATGTTAACAATAGTGAACTATCCCTTTAAGACTGAAGTTTTCTTTATCAGTAACACACGTGGTAAAATTTTATTGCTTTTATTCTGGAAGTATTTTATTTGTCGACCATCAGTGGTATTAAGCTTCTGCCATTTCTGAATGAAGACAGAAGTAATGTATATACTTTATAAACTCACTAACAGGTTCGGGAGGTTTCATGTCATCACAGGAAAAATGTGTCGGATGCAGATACAGACTCAACCAATCAGAGGTGAAAACACATCATGTCACATATTCTGAGGCTGACTGAAATGAGAGAATGTCTGAAGCACACGTGCTGCAATGATTCTATGAATAGCAGACGTCCAGGCCATTGGATACTGACCAGTTAAGTCAGTGGACAACCCCAGTTGGCCACTGCTGACAGTCAACTTAATATTCTGGAAATCCCTTCCAAGTGTACAGAACCTATTGATTTATTGGGAGCCTTCCTCTGGGAAAAGGGGCTATTTTAGTCTGGTGAGGGTCTAATTTCTCTAATAGGACTGGTTTCATCTTAAATCCAGACCGATTTGACACGTTCATGCTTTATTGGTAGCAGCTCTGGACTGTGCCCAGGAAAAGCACTGGGTATTGTTCACAGGGTGTTCAATAAGACATTTTAGACAGACTCAACTTTCCACAGTCCACAGAGGTTTTGCTCTTACACTCTGACGCCAAATGCAATTTCTTTATTGTAAAAAAACATTTTGTCCTGAAAGAATTAAAAAAAAAAAAAAGCCAAGAGCCAAAATCCATTTTCAGAAGAGTGCACTTAATACATACAGTCAACTCCTGTCCTCAGTAGTATTCACATGTCTGCGTTGTTGCAAAGTTTACTGTAGTTTATTCTTGCAAACCTTCAAGAATGCATTATGCACTTTAATGATGTTTGATTGGCTCACATGGTACCAATCAGGCGGGCTCTTGGCTGTCTGAAGGAGGTCAAATGCCAAACCTCAAACCTTTACAACCAGCTATCTCTGCCACACTGGAATGCACAAAGGCAGCTTCACTTTCTGCTGGAGTTTTATTCCACTTTACATTTAGCAAATTATCAACATATACTTCAAAAATTGGGAGGCATGTCTCACTGAAAAAGGAAAAATAGTATAAAAATGACCAAACAGTTCATATATCAGAACAGAAGAGAATACATTTAACTTCCTGAGACCCCAAGCAATGTATTTTTGTCCTCTATAGTGGACACAACTTTGACAATTCTGCTTGGAAAAATAAATTCTGTCCAACACAAAATAAAAAAATACCTAAAAAAAAACCTGTTGCATTTTACAATAAAGAGAATTGTTTAATGTGCAAAAGGCTGAACATTTTATTTTCCTGTGTTTCATGAGGTTAAGTGAAAAAATGAAATAAATAAAAAGTCATTCATTTACACTTGAAAAATGTAATACCACCCCCATTCTTATCATAATTGATTGGATTTATACAGTGCTTCTTTGGCCACTCAAAGCTCTTTACATATGTGACCCATTATTCATTCGCTCTCACATTCTCCCTCTGGTGGTGGTGAACTACATTTGTAGCCACAGTTGTCCTGGGGCAGTCTGACAGAAGCGTGGCGGCCATTTTGTACCTACAGTTCCTCTGATCGCGGCCACCAAACATTCATACACCAGTGTGAGTAACACAAAGAAGGTACAGTGTCTTGCCCAAGGACACAATGGACTGACTAGGACAGAGCAGGATTTGGACTGCCAACCCTTCAGTTACTAAAAAAACCCACTATCAACTGAGCCATGGCCGCTCTTATAAATCAACATAAATCACCAATAACTTAACATATTAAAGTACAGTGGTTCCTCAACTTATGAAAGACCCAGCTAACGAAAAACCTTTCTGTCAATTTTTCGTCTCCGAATACAAAAGAAAAATTAATTTACAAAACTGAAACCCCGAGACATAAATGCAATACTGTGTGCGTGTTGCCACTGCCAACAGCTGTGCACCTTAGCAGACTACTTTCATCAGTTGTTCGGCAGTGTTTGTGGCTGCTACGTGCAGGCACACAGCTGGTAGCAGTGACAACGCACATCAATCGCTATTGAGAGAAAGTAGGGCAAAGTAATAACAAGGCGAGTTTTGTTCCATGACGGTTTTGTGTGTAAATAAATCACTAATTCAAATGCAAATTGTTTTGATAAGAAAAATTTTTTTGACTCCGAAAACCTGCTGGGACTACTTTCGCTTTGACCAAAACCGGGCCAGAACTCAACTCACAGGACACTGTCGGGGGTAAGTCACTGTGGGTACACCAGAGTAAAGACACTGATTCTATACAAGTTAATGTGAAAAATAGTGAACGTTATTGTGAATACGCTCATTAACATTTGAACAGGGGTGAGAGTTATTGTAAATGTCTAATTAAATTTGACTGACTTAACCATTTTGTTTCGCTTAATGTGCCGTACAGTCCAGTGCACTTTGTGTATGAAAAAAATAAACAAAAAAAAAAATGTGACGGTGCTCCTTACAATCTATAGTTGGGTACTCTGATCTACAAAAACATTTTAAAAAGCTTAGCTCTATGAGGGGTTTCCAGTCATTTTTGAAACTGTGCCCTCCATTTTGCGAATGCATTCATAGGAGGTAATACGTACGGGCGACTGTCAGGAGGATTTGGATTTATTTTAGGAAGAAGCTCAGATTTGGCTTCAGGCGGAGCATAGCAGGCTGATCCAGAGCCTCCACAACCGTCCCCTGGCACAGCTGAACTGTGGGAGAATGTGGTTAAGGCGCTGTTAGTGTCCATCACAGTGGGGTTCAAGGGAGCTGGACGCTCATTTTGGGCTTCTGCGGTGGACGGGTGGCTAGTGGAAACTGGGGCAGAGGTGATTTCCTCCACTTTACTGTACAATGCCATCAGTGAGACAGGAATGGACCAGTACCTGAGGGAAGGAAAACAAACCAGGAAGGTCATCCAAAGAGGAAAGCTCTCCGCTCAGACTTACGCAATAATGGTTTGGTGGAACATGTGCGTTCTAAACTGCTGAGTCAGTCAACAAATGCTTTTTTTTAATCTCTTACATCCAACGTGTTCACTCTTCACCACTTACAGGTTTCTATAGGTTAAAGAATATGTTCTGGTATCCCATCTGTTACGCCCACTTTGGCTTCATTTTAAATATACAGTAGTGCAGAAACATTTTACCATACCCTTAAAATTGTATACAGTTCCCAATTTTATCATGAAATTGTTTGCTGAAAAATACGGTTTGTGTTTCAAAAGATGTGATTTTTTTTCACCCCATTTTTATTGCGAAGTCTCGCATGATACAAATTTAAGATCTGATTAGTATATCATACTTCATTTTTTTATATTCAAGTAATAGTTCACCATTTTTCACATGAATTCGTATAGAATAAACATCTTTACTCTGGTGCACCCACAGTGTCCTCTGACCAAAACTGGACCAGAACTGGACTCAAAGCAAAAGTAGTCCCGGCAAGTTTCCTGGGATCACGAAAAGAAAACCAGTGTCTCCTCAAAACAATGCGAGTGATTTATTTGCATGACAAAACAGTCACGGAACAAAAACTCACAAAGTAATTTCTTTGAGCCACTTTCAATATCAATCAATGCATGTTGTTACTGCTAACAGCTGTGTGCCTTAGCAAACTACTTTCATCAGTTGTTCAACAGTGTTTGCAGTTGCTACATGCAGGTACACAGCTGTTAGCAGTGACAACGCGCATTGATCACTATTGAGAGAAAGTAGCTCCAAGCAATTACGAGGTGTGAGTTTTTGTTCCGTGACAAGTTTGTTATGCAAATAAATCACTCATTCAAACACATATGGTTTTGAGAAGAAACACGTTTTAATTACATGACCCCAGGAAACCTGCCAGGACTACTTTCGATTTGACCAAAATTGGACCAGAACTCGACTCACAGGACACTGTCGGGGGTAAGTCACTGTGGGTGCACCAGAGTAAAGATGTTTATTCTATACAAATTCTTGTGAAAAATAGCAAACTATCCCTTTAACATTACAACATTCAGATGTAAAGAAAAAAAATACAAATTAAAAGTTTCTCCTGAAACATCCAGTTTTGACCTCCACAGAACAGAGCATGTGCAGAAGGGAACATTGGAGAAAATTTGGCAGACTTCAGTGATTAAGAATGATCCTTAGTACAATATATTACAAATCCATGAGGTGCCAAATACTTTTTTTTCCCACCACTGTACGTGCGTCTGGCTCCAAGTCAAGTACATAATTATGTCTAGAAAACATTTTTGGTCCATGTTCACTGATGAATGACTATGTTACTAAAGCAAGTAAGATCAAGCATCTCTCTCCATTTAGCCTGATAATGTCTGTAATACTAACAAATAAGATCATGTATGGGAACAAAAAGTATACGTTTCATTTATTAAGCAATAAATGCTCCAAATCATCGACATTTGTAAATAAATATTTAGATGAACAGTTTGGATGCAACATTCATTTCTGCATGAATGTATAGTTTTTAAACCTTCAAATTGATCATCTTACCCTCCCTTGTGGATTCTACAGTTTGACGTACAACTACAGCCGTAGCACTTTGATATGATTTTTAGGAAATATCGCTGGTGGTTATGGAAGTGGGTCAAGTAAGTACAGAAAGGAGAAACTATTGAGACTTTTTCCAACCACTTTGAACAGAATTTAATGCCCATTTCACAGGTGTTTCCCTCAAGTCATCAAAGTGGAGAATAATCATTTCCCCAAACAGCTTTTATTAAATATGCACTTCCTCATGCTTACTTCTCATTTGGGAGCCATCCCTGAAAACTGTAGGTGTGTTGGGCTGAATGTTTCATGAGTATTTCTCACCTGAGGCAGCAGAGCTAACATTAGCATTTCTAATTTCAATGTACAGTGCCTGTCTAAAACAAAAGTCACATGCAATGCTTCACTGCATCACCTTTGGTTTTGATTACAGGAGACTGACACTCAATGTAACTAAGCTAATAGTCCAGATGCTTCCATGGGTCAAGGATTTTTTGTTGTCATTCCAGCACATGTTAAACATGAGACGGAACGAAATTTGTTTCTCCTGGTCCTGGAGCAGCCCGATATAAAAATCTGTTTATTAAAAAAAAAGTACATCTAGACTAGGCAATTTTTAAATAAAAAAATATATACATAAATAAATAAAAGAACAGCGTAGTGCAGGTATTATTGTTCTGTGCCTCTGTGCTGGGGTCCAGGTAGGGATGAGGGGTGGGAGGGGCTACAGGGGTCCTCCAGAATTCAACAGTCTCACAGCTTCAGTGGTTAATAATGTTTCCACTGGAACAAGTTACTTAACCTAACTGATGCAATAAGTGTCCTCTCATGTCTGTAATGTTGAACTGATTAGACACCACCAGGATTGATCAGGGTTAGACAGGGACCATGATACATCATTTTCACACAAAAATTAGCCTTCAAAAAGTTCAGACTCTAATTTGGGATGATGAAGAGTTGATGCAGCGGTCTGATTCTCCATCATCATCAATAATCAAAAATGAATGCAACTATGGATGTGAAAAAAATACAATAAATCTTATTGTGACACTACATAAGCATTATGTGGCAAAAAAGTCCAAATAAATGTCTCCTGTAATCAAAACCAAAAGGTGGTGCAGTCAAATACTGCATGTGTGACTATTTTCTTGGATGCTTAGTGTGAATTGTTGGGTTGAAACTTGTGGCATCGAGTAAACTAGGGTTACTTTCGTCGCAGTTTGGACATTTCCCAGATATTTAAATGCACCGCAGCCAAAAAGTATATGACAACGTAACTCAAGACCAACTATATTAAAGTTCATACCTTTTAAAGACTTTAAGATGTTAATCCTTTACCATTCTGAAGTGATTTTGCTTAAAATGCCTGAAAAATACCTCTCCAAATTAAAATAACAGCTGTTATTTAACCGTTTGTGGAGTATAGATAAAAGAATGGGCTCTTTGTAAAGGCAACACCCTGTTGTTTGGACTAAAACACTTTTGCAGCTTATTAAACAGGCAAAAAGCTGTAAATTTAGAAATACTAATATATTTCAACCCCCCCCCTCGCCTTAATTTCTTTGTAAAAACCAAGGTGTCCAGTGTGCATGGACTGAAACAACATGTACCATCAGACCAATGTCTTGGTACTTAGCAGTTCAAAGTTGAAAAGTATTTTCTGTGGTCATGTTTATGTGTTTTACAGAGGGGAAATTGGGGGAACAATCAGTTCTTCCAAAGTAGCTACATTTGGACGTTTTTGAAAAGAATGAATAACCGTTGAATGCTTCCAAGACACATAGCAAAAATTCCGGAAAATAAACATTCCCCATACAAAATTACCATTGTCAATACTAAAATTAAGTCCAAAAATACCATTCTTATGTGCGTTTTGGACCCAAGTACTTTAGTGGATTATGTTCACCGGAGTATTACGAGGAAAACGACACCACATTTGCCGGATCCACAGATGACTGATCAAATGACAGCCTTGAAAAGTAAGAGAAGCCAAGTTTGTCATACTGTATGTCTTTTCTGGAAAGTAACCGGTTGCTTATGTGATGTCCTGTTGCACTTCAGAATGCTTTATATATTTTGACAGATTAGTTTGTTTTATTTAATGTGAGACAAGGAGAGGTGCATTAATGTGGGAGCTGTATATGTAGGCGTTATTAAAATAATGTTATCTACGTCCAAGGACCAGGATGTAAGGCTGGTAAGACGTTCAAATTGAGATATCTAAAGACTTTGAGACCCCCACAGGAAGCTGGGACTTAATCCTTGATAAGAGTTCTAGCAGAAAGACGTAAGATCAAAGGCGTGTATTAAATTTAAATGGAAAAATGCTGATAACATTACTCTTAAAATACAGCGTGGATGTGAAGAGCTTAAAAGGCCGTTACATCAGATTTTTGTCACAAATACATTAATTCATCAGCGATTCCAAATGTATGTAACAGGAGAAAGACCAAACCTCATCATATTATCAGAGACACATTCATCCATTAAGACATCAGCTAAGGTTGGACCAAACAAACGACAGGTAACTTGATGAGGACCAAGGACACGGACCAGCACTGTGGACAAAAAAAAAACAAAAACCACTAAATCTTACCTCAGATCATTGTGTGCCACATTGACTGAACATTAAAGTGTGAAAATATCCAACGTAAAACATTGTTAAGGCTTACAAACAGCGAGGGAATCAGAGTTTGGTGGGTGGAAAGTCACAGAAAAGCTGGTGTCGGACTCTGGAAGGATTTCAAAATGCAGATCCCAGGCCGGACCTGACAATAGGATCAATAAATAGAATGTCAGACGATTGTGTATAAAGAAAAAAACACTGACAATTTCATATTAATGATTTAATTTTGTTAGTCTGATTCACTTCTACAGTTTGGGGCCGTGAACATGTTTAGAAACGGTCCTCTAACATTCAACTACAATTAAATTAAATTATGCATTTTATGTCTCCTGAACGAGCCATGACAACATATTAACCGATGTCTACCTCTGTGATTAGATGGACAGAAACGGAACTGAAATATTCAAGAAAATAAAGTGCAGAACAAACATAAAAAGCCAGTGTTTCTCTGTTAGAGGAGTACATCACTGGAATAATCTGGACCAATACCTAAAAATGTCTTCACGTTGTGCAGTTAAAGGGATGTATAAACCCAACATAAAATATGGAACATTATCTAAACAAGTGGAAATCTAGTTATAATGTAGAAGAATGCATAAAATAAGATACAGATGATCATGATTAGGATATATCACATCCATTTGCAGTAAATATTATAATATGAATATTATATTAGTTTAGTCATTTTATTTCGAATATGTCAAGCACAAAAAACATTTTATCTTTCAAAAGCCAATAATTGATAAAATAAGACAGACGATATAGCATGAATAAAAAATAAGAAGGCAAGTAACATATTCGAAAGGGAGTGGGAAGAAGTCAAACTTTATTTTTTTTTTTATCTCCCACCCCTATTGTACCAAACAATAATACAAATGCCAAAAAAATTAATCTATTCTGGTTGGTTTAATCAAAATGATACAAAAATATCTCATATACAAAATATCCTATAATATATATTACTATGTCTTTATACCTATACACTCATATACACCTGTACACGTATACTATCACTTTATAAATTATACGCTGTATCTCTTTACACCCGCCTACACCTTCATATACATATATGTACACACATATTCACATACATACACAAGAAATATTAGAAATAGTTATGTAAATTTGATTGTATGCGAGGTGACTAAAAAAAAAAAAGTGTATGTGAATGGCTTGTGTGAAGGCTTTTGTGTTATTGAAAAATATGCAAAACAAGTGAAGCCAGGCACAACCCCCCCCACAAAAAATAAATAAATAAATAAATAAATAAATAAATAAAAAAATAAATAAAAAAATAAAAAAATAAAACAACTTTACTCTTAATTAGAGGTGGCCAATCCTGGTCCTCAAGCACTGGAATCCTGCACATTTGTGTCTTTTCCCTCTTCCATCACAACTCATTCAATTAATGATCAGCTCATTATCATGTTCTGCAGAAGCCTGATAATAATGTAATGACTTCCAGGTGTGATGGAAGAGGGAAATATCTAAAACCTGCAGGATACCACTGTTCTGTCAATTCAGGCATCCTGTCCCATTGTGATGTATTATTATTCAGAACATTGTATCTGTACAGTATTAAATATACTGTAATCTTCAATTTTGTTCATTTCAATGCATTTGCTCAGCTATAAAGGTAGCTGTAGTTTTGTAATGTTTTTTATGTGTTACTATTTCTAAGAAATTGATTGAATTGACTTGAATAAATCCTCAGTGCTTCTTCAGACATGTAATAAATATGTTGTAGAACATAACTCAAGTGGAATTAATACGCAAGAATATTCCTGAAATCAAAAAAGACTGACATGTTTGGACTAAAATACCTTGCGTTAACATTTGACTAAAAGTAGACTAAATGTTGAGACATTTACTCGACTAAAATATGACTAACAAAAATGATGTGTGAAAGACTAAAAGTGACTAAGAATGAACTTTGACAAAAGACTAAGACTAAAATAAAAAATGGGGAACAAAATTAACAATGTCTATCTCCACTGGGTTTTTCTTACTGTTTATTGTAAATATTTAGGTATTGACCCAGTGACCAATGGTCCTCTTGGGTCAACAATAGGTCAAAATGCAGAATTAAAAAACGACCATCTTGGAACTCTCAAAAGTTCTATCCAAAATTAATTTTTGACCTTTGACCTTGAGTCTTCAAATTTGTCCTTCAAGGTTCTGATGTCAATGCACAACATTCTGGAGCAAGCTGCACCTCTACAGAAAATTTCAGGGAACATTTTTCTGTAAAGTTGTTGACAAACATACAAACAGACCTCCCCCCTCCAAAATCCGGTCTCATTTTGGGGGGGGGTAGGGTAATAAAAGTGTGTCAAGACTCACCAAAAAGCTGTGTCTGTTTATGTGTGGGCTGTACTAACACTAAACTATATAAAGTAGGGAGACACAAAATATACCACGGGCTACAATTGGCCCCCAGGCCACGAGTTTGAGACCCCTGCAGTAGATGATATTAGAAACACCCCAACATAACACAGTAACTGACACCTAACCTCAGACCTAACAGACGACTAAAACTAAATATATTAGAATTCCTCTAGCAGATGATATCACTGTAATTCTAATTCAAACTAAGTCCCCATACTCTACTGCACCATTTCAGGTATCTGCACCACTTGACTTTTTATTTTAACTCTGTACATCTGACGCATTCAGACTTCTTATCTCTTAATTTTGCACCTTACCGACTGATTTCACTCTAAATGGATGACACAATCTACTTAGGGGAAAAAAAAAAAAAAAAAAAGACAATCCCTCTGTGCGTCTTAACTGTGTGACGCATGAGAAATGCAAGAAGATGAAACCGAGATAAAAGAGGGAATGAAACAAAACAGACAGTAGAAGAGAGAAAGTGTCAGTGTTGAATTACCCAAGTTAATGTTCATTATTTTCACTATAGTGTTTTATCAAACAATGTTTTATTGGATTATAATAGTTTTAATATATGATGCATAGTTTTCTTCTCTTTAAATGAAATAGTTTTCATTAATCTTTCCCAACATTGGTTGGAAGAGATTATTGTAAATCACTGTGCGTGTCTGTGTCCGCAGAGACGTATGCTATAACTCAATGAATACTTGATACCACCATGAAATGACAATGCGGATCAGATGCAATGATCCATTTGAGTAAAGGTCAAAGGTCAAGGTCACAATTAACTAAAAGGTCAAAATCACATGAGTTATAACTCAAGAACGGAGGGTCCCAGAACTTTCAGATTGGTATCAAACGATAATAATAATAAATAATAATAAAAAATATTAATTATGACTTTCTAGTTTATAATTTTGACTTTTTTCCCCTCATAATTTTCACTTTTTTCCTCATAATGTTGACCTTTTATCTCATAATTCTGAAATTTTCCTCACAATTTTTACTTTTTTCTCAGGATTTAGACTTTTCTAAATGTCATAATTATGCTTATGTTTTTAAATCTCCTATTTCTGACTTAATATTTACCTAAATGTCCTGTTCCTACCCACTAAACCACTACCATGAACCAATACACACTACACACCAACTCACTTTTAAAGGCTTAATTTTTGGAGGTTTTTTAAAAATGTTCTGGTTTTGCCTGCTTAAATATGCATTTCATCCATAGCAAAAAAAAAAAAAAGCAGTTTTCTTTTTTTTTACTTTACTACAATAGAGGAGTTGTACTTGTTTTACTTTTACTTCAGTAAAGCCATTGAATCAGTACTCAGTATCTGTACTTCTACTGAAGTACAGAATGGGAGTACTTTGACCACCTCTGGATGACAAACACAATGTACCAAGTTTGAAGCTTTCATTAAAAGCTGAACTCCTTCCCACCCATCATGTGGTCCAATACCTGGGTGTTCACAGCGGACGGTGCCACAGCTCGTCAGCAGGGTGTTGATGACACACTGACGCTGCAGCACATCCAGTAAGGCAGGCACGTGTGCGGGGTGGGTGAAGGGAATCTTATCCACCACGGCTCCTCGTTGGGCAGGCACGTCCCATGTGGCTCCGGGGAAAATGTAACGGTGCATCACATCATCAAGAAGTGGCTGCACACAACAAGGATGGAGTCTTTCTGTTGTAAATTGAACAAAAAGGTTTTAGTTTGGAAAATACAACCCCTGTGAGCAAAACGGGCACTTACAACAAAACAATAGATATCCTGCTCATCTAACGTATCCCGTTGGTTGTTTGCACTCAGTGAACCTTCCAGTAGAAGCTTGGGGAAGGCTGCCCACTGCAGGTCAACATCTGGTATGGCCACGTCTGCAAAAAAAATGACAGTATGTAGTTGTATATTTTTATCAGAATCTGGAAATTTAAGTAACCTGTAAAACCCAGATTACCTTTTGTGGCCACTCCTAAATTATTCTTTTCTTTATATTTAACCTTTCTTAAATGACTTATAACCATTTAAGTGCAGTATCTTTTTTTACTTTTGCTTTTTTCAGTAAAAATCCAGTACTTTGCGAGGTTTTTCTCGGGCTTGTAGAAGCTAATGACGTAATAACCGACAACATGATTTGCCTTTTTAACGCTTTAACCCCTGATGCGTCTGAAAGGATGGTTTAGTTTCAATATTTAGAAAAAAAAATACTGTTTTTTTACTGTGATTTTACAAAGTTTTGTTCATGGATATGATAAAAGGAAGAAACACGTGTCAAAAATCAACCGATTTAGAGAAAAAAAGCCAAAACTACAAGTACTGGAACCAAATTAAAATATTTATTTATACTTAATTTTAGTTTATTTATTTTTTATAGTTTTGGTTAATTTTGTTCCTTATTTTGTTTTATATTTCCACATTTAATATTGTTATTTTATTATTTTTCTTCACTTTTGTGCCATTTGTGTGTTATTTTGTTCATGTTACTTATTATTTTGTTTATTTATTATACATTTTTGGCTGTTATTGTCCATTTTGTTACTTATTTCATTCATTTTGGCTGGAACTGTTAAAGTCTCAGGAGTTAAAGGGTTAAAATGCAATAGAACCATAATGTAATAACTGGTCTATAATGTAATAAAACTCCTAAATCTACATCATAATAACTTCTGGACAATAGAGTAATACATGATTACATTATTTGCTAGGCTTGGTATAAACAATCCTTGCAAATGTAGTAACCAAACCAAGAACACCGTAAACATATTTAGTTATTACAACATTGGTTCATTACGTTATTACTTTATTGGCCTATTACATTTTGAAAAGGGAAAATTTATGATGTTATTTGTCTCTGCGGAACTGTCAAAATTAATTTGGATTAACCCATCATTATGATAGGCATTCTCTGAATACTTGTTGTGTTCTGAGGTTAATGTTTCATCTAAAAACACTAAACAAACGAAGAAAATAAGGTGAAAAAGTTACAAGTACAATTTTTAAAACAAACAAACAAAAAAAAAACAGAAGCAACTGCAACAGGCTGATACCGGTGTTTCAAAAAAAGTGTGAGAAAAGAACAAGAATACACCATTTACTGAAGTTGGCAGACCTGTAATTTGGCTGAGCCTGTGCACAAAAGCCGACATCATTGGTATTGGAGGCTG
Source organism: Siphamia tubifer (assembly GCA_020466265.1). NCBI lineage: Eukaryota > Metazoa > Chordata > Actinopteri > Kurtiformes > Apogonidae > Siphamia > Siphamia tubifer. Next base: position 24,087,434 of record CM035802.1, on the reverse strand, counting down.
CAGATTTAACAGGAAGCAGGCAGGCACTGGCTCACATGGCGTCTGATGCCGAGCTTTGAACACAGGAGAGCTGCCACAGGATGAAGCATGACATTCTGATTCACAGTAGGATTAAAAAAAAAAAAAAAAAAAAAAAAAAAAAATTCCAAAGTGTCCTGTTGAGCGAGAGATCTAACAGCATCTTGTTACCCTTGGGCGTCCAGCTGTGGAGGCTGTGAGATCATCGATGCCATTTGAAGCTGGTGAATCTCATCACAGGCGCCCACTGTTACCTGGGCCGAGTGGACCGACGGCGTCAGATCTGTCGTTTCTGCAAAATCAGAAGATAAAGTCATTTATCAGAGGCTTTTATGCTGCATGAAAGACAGTTGATTGTCCCAACTGGATTTGTTTTCAGGCTGACACTGATTTTATTGAGTGATCTTTGTGGTGAATGTGGCTAGACATTCATTTATTTAATTGAATTATTTTTTACTGACTTTCAGCAATTTTAGGTCTATATTTTTAGAAATGTTGCAGTGACTGGAGAGCACTTTGAAATTCATTGTACTTGTGACAATGACAAAGATCTGCATCTCATTTTATTTTACATCAGTCATACAATCCATTGTAAATCAATGGATCGTTTTTCCCCTGTCGAAGGACAAATGTCAGAAACGGTCTCACCATTGGGCATCCTTCCCAGAACGACCCTTATTAAGCACCAAGTGGGCAAAAAAAAAAAAAAGCACATTTGTGGAATAATGCCAAAGAAAAAGTGTGTGTGTCTGCAGAGACATATCACACTATAACTCAATGAATACATAAGGTATCAGCATGAAATTACATAGGCATATACATATAGCTAATGCACATCAGGTGCAATGATTAATTTGAGTAAAGGTCAAAGGTCAAGGTGGTAATTAACCAAAAGTTCAAAATCACATTATGGGTCATAACTCAAGAACAGAGGGTCACACAACTTTCAGATTGGTACCAAACGGTGTGGAATGAATAATAATTGGTGTAATCACCTACGACCAATAGTTTTTGAGATCTCTGGAGGTCAAAGGTGACGCCACAAAATTAACTTCTGTAACAATGTGTGTCAAGCATAGACATATTACGCTATAACTTAATCAATACTGGATATAATATAATATTACACACCAACGCATATATACATATAACAAAATTATCAACATTGCAAAAGGTCAAAGTTGCATTTAGCAGAAAGGTCAAAATCACATTATTGGCTCTAATTCAAGAACGGCTTGTCATAGAAACTTGAGATGAGCACAAAATAGGGGCGAGATTAGGCCTTCTTTTTTCCATTTCATCAACTTGAGCTGTAAATAAAAATACAAAATACTTAATTTATTTTTTTAACCCTTTAAATGCTGTGTTAGTGTAAAACGTTTTGGTGCAAAAAACATAAATGTGTTTTCCCTCCAAATACTACAACAAAAAATATCACATATGACTTGATTTTTTGCAGCCTTGCACATGTCAATGATTCACACCAACATTGGTTAATTTGCATGATTATTTTTGGTGCTCAGTCAAATGTTCAGAAATACTAGCATCTGTCCACTTGTGGGTAAAATGTTCACCTTTAAAACTAACTATTAAATATTATACATTGTATTTTTCTGTTTCAATTTTATTTTATTTTTTTTGTAAATCAAGGTCAACTCTAATCATACATTTCAAATAATCATTCGTTTTATATTATTTTAATCCTTTCAATGACCTTTATTGATCAAGTCACTACATTTTTAATGCAAAGAAGAACAATTTTTTTGTATGATTTATGCTTTAACGGTTTATGGATTAAAAACAGGTGCTATAATTGAAGACAGTGTTTTGCTACATTTGGGAAACAGATGTTCGTCTCGGAATTTTCTTTTATATACAATGTGCAACTTGGTCAGATTTTTAAACATGCAAAAATGACCAACTTTTGAAATCTGACCTTATTTAAATTTTAAAAAATAATATCAAGTTTTTTAAAAGGAAGTGCAAAGTGGGCATGCACTGTGGAGGAGTGTTATGTTGTGGAAAGACTTCCACACAAACTCAGACTGCATGAGTCACAATTTGATAACATGGGAAAATTACAGAAGGCAGGAAGAGAACACCACCACCATTTCCTCTACTACCGGACATTAAGGACTCGATGATTCATTGCAAAGTTGAACACACAATATATATGTGCTTCACCTTTCCACTGCAATGGCTCAAGAAAAGTTTAATAATAATAAAAGAAGAAGTTATAACCCCCCCCCCTAGAAAACCATGCACTCATTTTTAACAGACATACACTTCATCATCTGCACTTAGTTTAGTTGGATTTAATTATAGAGGTGAAGGTATAAACCAATGCCCCTGTGATCATCATATAACCATCTGTTGATGACCATTTTCAATTTATAGCAAACAAGTGATGTATTCAAGGAATAGTTCACCATTTTTCACATGTATTTATATAGATATATTTATTTATATAGATATATTTATTTATATATTTATTTTTACTCCAGGTCCAGTTTTGGTCAAAGCGAAAGTAGTTCCGGCAGGTTTCCTGGGGTCAACAAAATACAATGTGTTGCTTCTTAAACGTGTTGCTTCTGTCACAATTGCTTGGAGCTACCTTCTCTCAATAGTGATCAATGGTGTTGTCACTGCTAACAGCTGTGCGCCTTAGCAAACTACTTTCAACGGTTGTTCGGCAGTGTTTGTGGCTGCTATGTGCAGGTGCACAGCTGTTAGTGGTGACAACAAGCACTGGTCGCTATTGAGAGAAAGTAGCTCAAAAGCAATTACGAGGTGTGAGTTTTTGTTCTGTGACCCACTCTGTCTCGCATATTTTGGGGACCCCAGGAAACCTGCCGGGACTACTTTCGCTTTGACCAAAACCGGACCAGAATTCAGCTCGCAGGACACTGTCAGGGGTAAGTCACCGTGGGTGCACCAGAGTAAAGACGCCGATTCTATACAAATTCATGTGAAAATTAGTGAACCATCCCTTTAATGTTGGCCTTCTTAGATGTTCCCTCCCATCACTGCAATAATAATTACCTTTATTTTATAGCACCTTTCATCCAGAAAACTGCAGCACCAAGTGCTTCACATCAGTTAAAATGTACAAAAAATACAACAGAATTTTCATACAAATGCTTAAGACAGGGATGAGATGAGACAAAAAAAAGAAATGCATTACACCAAAATGCAAAGACAATAGTGTATATTTTTTGTGTATTCTCAATTAAAATATGCAGATGCAAAGTAGTTGTTTTGACCAATTATGGCATATTTACATGGGTGTATATTTTACACAGCAGTGTTCATAAAAATGTGCATGTCATGTCAAACATCTCGTCTTACCTGAAAGTGATGTTTTCAGTTGTGGGGGTGCCACATAGAACTGGATACTCAAAGGGCAATCTAAAGAAACAATTTAGATGTAAACAGTCAATTAAAATACAGTTCTGTTTGGATGTAAAAGTAATAAAATTCCTAACTAAGTGATACGCACCTTCTTTTTCAGCTATTATCTTTTCAGACTCAGCACTGGAGATTCTTAATGCCCTAAAATCAGCGGAAAAAAATTCTAAATTCTAAACTAAAATTTGTCGTATTGTCAATATAGGCCAAACTTACCATAATAAATGTAAGATTTGATGGACATCTTTCTTGAGACATTGTAGAGACTTGAACAACATGAATTTTAATAAACTGTAAAATAAAAAATAAAAAATTTAAAGTAAAAAAAACATCCTCAAAGAAAAGAGATATGAAATCATTCGATTCAATGAGCATGTACTTGTTTCCAGGAATGTTGTACTGGTTGAAGAGGTCCCTCAGCTTCATAGAGAACTTGGTAAAATCTTTTGACCTAAATGTGACCAAAAGGCAGAAAAATATGTATTAGTCCAGTCTCTAATTTGGGATGTGATAAAGACTTGATGCAGTGGACAGATTCTCAATCAATAATCAAAAATTAATCCAACTATGGGTGGAAAAAATACATAATGAAAATCCGTTTATTATTCATTCATTCATTTTTCAAAATAAAACCGAAAATAAGACAATGAAAAAAATACTTGTTGCTTGATTATGTGTTTCCAAAACCAAAATAAACAATAAACATTCAGTTTTTCATTGTGTGTTTAAATGAATCATAGAAAAAACTGATAACGGCAGTTTTCAGTTTTATCCGATTTTGATCTGAAGCAAATTGACGAAACCGGAAATGAATCTTAACAACCCAAAGAAACATGTCCAGTGGATTTTAAGATCATAATGGTATGATATGACACCAATTTTCTCCGTGGTCGTATCTTCAGGTCCTAGGGTGACCCTCTTCGTTTCCCAAATAGGCCGTAGAAAGTTTCCATGTTTGTCACTGCGGGTCAAAGGTCATTTCCGGTCTACTCAACTTGCTTCAGGTCAAATTGGGTAAAACGGGAAACGGCCGTTATATCATTATTCATTTAAAAACTAAAAGGAAAAAAACAGTTTCCTTATTTTGGTTTTGTAAACAATGAACAAACAAGTCGTTTTTTCGTTGTCTTATTTTTGTTTTTTTATTTTATTTTTGAACGAATGCAACACGGATAAATGAACCTTATTTTGACACTATACAAGCATTATGTGGCAAAAACAATGTGACAGTGAATTTGACTGAAGTAGTGCAGTCAAATTGTACATCTGCACCTTATTTTTTTGTCCAGGCAGCATATTTACCACTGCACTGCCTCTTACCTTAACAGCTGAAGAAAGGACTCACTGGACTGCAAAACAATTTAATCCCATGAGTGCACAGAGTAAAAGGGGATTGTTGTGAATGTCCGTTTTTGGACAGTACAGTTCACTTACCACTTCAGGTCGTCCATGCACAGCGACCCTGACCTCCTCCACTCCACCATATGGCAGCAAAACTGCCTCCAGGTAAAATAAGTCTCCTGTGAGGTAACATGTGTTGTCTGTGCTGTGGAATCCCAACCTAGATGAGACAAAAAATAAAAAATAAAACAGTGTTTTTTGCTCCACTAAGTTCATGTGAAAGCTCATCTCTAAATGTGTTCATTGTGATTCTTTGTGATAAATTAAAGGATTAATTGATGCTTGAAACTCAGAGCTAAATATACTCATGAAAACCCATCTTGGATCAGCTGCCAAATACCAGAAAGGTAGAAACGATGGTTCTCTATGGTGATGAAAAGTTAGATGTCAATACAAATGTATGATCATCTTACAGTATATGAAGCATTGCTGTAAATTAAATGACTGACCATTTTGTACTTTAATAATAGCTTGATCTTAAACATTTATCAATAAAATGCAACATACACAATGTGTGGCTCCAAAAATAGCACAAACTAGAGAAGCACAGAGTGGAAACCTCCGCCGAGGCAAACCTCCCCCCTTCGAATGAAGAGGGGTCTGCCAAGGAGGTTATTTTTTCACTGGAGTTTTTTTGTCTGTCAGCAACATTACTCAAAAAGTTATGGCTGGATTTTAATATAAATTTCAGGATGTGCTGGGTGTGTCACAAGGAACAAATGATTATGATTAATTAGTGTAAAATTGAGTTTAATCTTCAACAGTGATTCACCATAGTTTGGTAAATGACAGTGGATGGAAAGACCATTTTTTTTTATGTTCAGTTCATGATACATTTTACTGAAAAGTCACAAAGTTTTGATAAAACCCTCAAATGTAATCTCAGCATGATGATTAAGGTAGATGATCAGTAAATTAAATATAGAAAAATACCTGATTTTATTGGAAAAATATAAATATATGATATAAATAAACTAGAAAAGCACAGAGAGCGCCATGGCAGAGCTACCCCTTTAAAATGAAGAGAGGTCCGCCAAGGAGTCGGTTTGTCTGTCAGCAGGATTATGCAAAAAGCTCTGAATGGATTTTGGGTCCAATTTTCAGGATATGTTAGGAGTGTCACAAGAGATAAATGTTGGTGATGATCCAGAAGGGATTCTTTATCACTGGATCCAGAAATCCTCCTCTATCACTTTGAAATTTTACATAGCGGTGAATGGAGAATACATTTCAAAGTGATCCAGGATCTCTTGTGCATCACCACCAAAATATAATCATCTGTTCCTTGTGACACTCCAAACACATCCTGAAGATTGGATCAAAATCCATTCATAACTTTCTGAGTAATGTTGCTGACTGACCGACAGAGAGACTCCAGCGAAAACATAACCTCCTTGGCAGAGGTAATAAAAGTAAAACACTGACAGGCATCTAGATGAAACAAAAAATGCATTATTTTATTTAGGTATTTGCACCGATATGTTAAAAAAAAGAAGATAAATTCAACTCTTTATTACCCCTGCTGTTGGGCAATCATTTCCAGACGAGACCTCATGGCGTTCATAGATGTCACTGACATTCACATAAAAAGTCAAGATAAAAACAACTATAAAATACATAAAAAGCTAATTTCCATTATAATTATAGTATCCGTGTTTGTTTACCACTAAATTCTTCCTGGATCCTTTCCATGGATCTAACCAGCGGTTGACAGGGTCTGGATTCAGCTCTGGGTTTGTCCTGTTAGAGAACAAAAGACAGAAAAAAAACAAACAAAAAAAAAAAACAAGGGCTCAGTTGTGCGACAATGTTATCCTTGTGTAAATAGTGTCTTTGGTTCCAACTAATCACACTGCACTACAGCCTGTTAAAGAGAAATGTTGATATTTGAACACTTTGCATTATGGAATGGACACATTTCACTTCACTTACCCTCACACAGGGTTCCTACAGCTCAGGGGAAGTTAAATTCAAGGACTTTTTAAGACTGTTTTAATGACATTTGAAATGAAATGCAAGTCCGAGCCAACAATGAATCAAAATTGAAAAAAAAAAAAAAAAACTAGATCATCTGGACGTCGCAGTTGTGATGTCTTGCCATCAGCAAAAGGGAGTCATTCAACATATCATAAAATCAATCCCACTGTGTGTTTTATCGACAAATGCCAAAAACAGTGTGATTTTAGTGAGCAACTGGGAAAAATAAACAAAGTTGTAAACAAATCGTTTACAAAGGCAAATTTTGACAAAATGATCAATTTTGTGCCTGGTACTTAGATCTATCTAATGAATCAATCAGAATTGAAATCCATTGAGAAATGAGGGAGGGGAAGTGATTTTAGTGAATTGTGGATGCAGACACCACATGAACTTTAAATAGAAATAGAAATAGAAATAGAAATAGAAAATCTATTTATTTTAAATAGAACCTTTTGGTCCAGTTGCTGCTACATTCATGAACCATTTGCATCAAGAAGCATAACTTTGAAATTTTAAATATAAAACACACACTTGCAAAAAACTAAGTATAGCTAAAGGAATACTACACTCATAGAATGATGTGTATTCATTTTCTACTCACCCTAAATTATTATTATTATTATAACAGACAGCCTAAATGTTACCAAATACTTTACTTCAAACTAACGTAAATCTTACGACTTTTGAAAATTTAATTTAAGACAGTTTAATGCCAATTAAGGCCTTATTTTTAAAACAATAAATTCAATGCCTTTTAAGACTTTTCAAGGACCCGTAAGAACCCTGCTCACAGATTCATTATAACCCGACTTTTAAGAATCAAACCAAAGCCTCTTGGGTGGCTCTTATCATTTTGGACCACACATTGGTTCAGACCACCAAGTATCCAAGACTCATGAGACTGACCACTGCCAAGCTCTACTTTACAGTAATCCAAAGTATTATTTACTCTGCTGCTCCACCCATGACAAATCTGAAGAAAAATAACCCACCCTCTCAGGCTAAAACTTGGACTTGGGTTGAGTTATTAGAGCTACTTTGGCCAGATAAATGAGGCAATGCATGTTTAGACCTTTAACAAAAGATATATGCAAGAGGTACTTCACCAAAATAAAACCCAAGGACCTTTTAAAGCCAGATTATAGGCAAAATAAACATGGGCGCTTCTATTAAACTGGTCTTAAAGCTAGAACAGAGGGGCTAAACATTCTATCCAGATGTAGGTTTTCCTAAATTTCCTGCCCATACCCACAAAACAAAGTGGTGTCACCTGATCAAACATACCATATACACAGTAATTCACTTTTAAAGGCTTTATTTTTTTGGATACTTTTGAAACTTTCCGGTTTTTCTTGGTTAAATAAGTGTTATTTCATCCATGGCAAAAAAATAAATAAATGCAGTTTTAGTTTTTTACTTTATTACAATTAAGGAGCTGTACTTTTTTTTTTTTTTTTTTTTACTTTTACTTCAGTAAAGGAGTTGAATCAATACTTCTACTTTTATCAGAGTAATTTTTCACACAAGTAGCTGTTCTGCCACATGCCTGGATACAGAAAACCACTAAGATTGATCAATTTTACACTGTATTTATTCATTTGTAGCCATATACAAGACTATTTACAGCCACGTTTTCCAGATCAAATGCACTGACACCTAGGTAGCTTTTTCTTGGTGCAATTTTGGTCCCAATATACTATTAAAAAATCATAAAAATTTGCAATGGCTCTGTAATAAGAGGTTTTTTGTTCTTTCATTTATCAAAAGGTATTATATGCATCACCTAAGGAGAAATATGTCTAAATGTGTCTCTTATTATTGGGTCTAAAAAGCTGGAAATGTGCCAGATACCAAAATAAACCCAGTTGTATCAGGCTAGTAAAGGAATAAAATCCATCCAAAAGCTCATCCTGAGTTATGCAAATACTGCATTTTGTGTCAAATAATTAGCATGTGATAACTGTCAACTGCAGACCAAACAACAAAGACTGAAGTGTTCTGCAGAAATGAGCTCATTCTCACTGCATCGCCGACTCCAGCACATCATCGTATCACAGGCTCTATCTGATAGTTTAACACAGTTTTGTCCTTTTAACAATTTCCAAATAAAATGCAAGATTTGTAATTAACCCCCAGAACCAATGTGGGGTTTTACTGTAGTCACCATTTCATGCATGAATTATCAAAAACCTTAGTCAGGATTTCTTTTTTCATTAGTGTTTTTATTATTTAGGCATAAAGGAGAGAATTAGAGCCCTTGGCGGAAAAATGTCATTCATTATGATTTTTTTCCTCAAAATTCTGAACTTAATCTCAGAATTTTTTACTTCTCTCAGAATAATAACTCTGAAAAATATGGAAACTTTTTTCCCCAGTGGCATGAAAAAAGAATGATTAAAACAAACAAACAAAAAATTTAATTAACCCATTTCTCAGTGTTCCAAAAATGTCCAACTGGATGCCATGCATTTTTGAAGCATAACATGCAATGAGTGTCCACTGTGTTTAGTTGGACAATATGCAAGTAAAGTAACAAAGTAGAAGTACTTCATTTACTGTACTTAAGTATATTTTTAAGTATCTGTACTTTAGTATTTATTTTTCTGGCAACTTTTTACTTTTACTCCCTACATTTTTGTAAAAACATCTGTACTTTATACTCTTCACATTCTCAGAATAGACTCATTACTTTTCCAAACTAGACAAATGTGACAGTATGAAAAATGAGTCATAAATCAGAAATTCAGACTTTATCTCATAATTCTGAGGTATTTTTTTTTTTTCATATTTTTGACTTTCAGCTCATGATTTAGATTTTTTAAATCTCATAATTATGCCCCCCCCCCCCAAATGTCATGTCTATATACCCACTAAACTGACTACTATGGCTCAATAAAACCCTATCTACACAGTAACTCAATTTTAAAGGCTTAATTTTTTGATATATATATTTTTTAAATGTTCTGTTTTTTCCTGGTGAAATAAGTATGATTTCATCCATAGCACACAAAAAACAGAATTACCTTTGACTTTACTACAATTAAGTTGTACTTTTTTACTTTGACTTCAGTAAAGGAGTTGAATCAGTACTTCTACCAAAGTATTTTTCCATACAAATATCTGTACTTCTACTTAAGTAGCTGTAGAATAACTGTCCACTGTAGTGACCACTACACATGAGAGTTAAAATGGGAAAAGTGATGAAAAAGGGCAAGAAGTGATATATTACCATACATCTTCTGACCAGGTGAAATGTTTCATTCCATGATCTATCTGCAAACTTCCTGTGCAGGCCAGAAATGGTTGGATTCATCTCTGCATAAACTGGGGGGGGAAACGTAATTGAACTCTAGAGATTTACATTTAAATGCTTGTATTAATGGAGCTGTTTGCAGCCATGATCATTTAAATGCACAAACATTTAAAAAAAATATATTACATAACACCACCTGCTTGTGTATCTTTTGCCAACTTGACAAACTAATCACCTCCTGAACAAACCTGTCAACATTTATACAGATTAACCAATTAGTCAATTAGACCATATCCGCCTTCTGTTATCCGCTTTATTTTAGCCTCAAAACACGCATTAAAACAACTGAAAATAAATAGAAATGTGTTGAAATATAGTATAAAACAGCAGATATTTAATGCTGGATACACAGAAGTAGTAAAAGTCAATGTGGTGTGGTTTTCCCAGGCGGGCGGGCGTTGTCAGACAGAGCCAAGCCCACAGGACGTGCAGTCAGTCTGCTGCTAGGACCTACCAGCCAAGTCTCTGGAGTTAGCTCGGGAGCTAGCCATGAGCTAACAAGTAGCAAGCTAAGTCATTTCATCTGGTCACCCCGTTTCAGCCTCCGACAAAACGCCGTGCCAAGGTGAATAGCTTTCCATTCCCTCGGTAGGTGATACTACATCCACATACATTGACGTTAAGGAGCCTACAACCGGACACGCTCGGTCTATTTTACGGTGCATCATTTAGTTGTGATTAGCTGCTCGTTATCGCTGTGCTAGCCCTTTTGCCTGTGTGGCTACCATAGCATGCTAACCAGGAGGCTGTTGAGTGTGAAAGGATCGAGCACACATCTGTTGCTGTGTATCATATTTTAAGAGTTCCTGGTTATATTTCGTGTGAAGCTATCTTGATTCTGAAGTCGTGTGTTTATTACTGATAAAGGAGTTCTTTGAAGCGGGGTTAGGTTAGTTAGCTCGTTAGCCACACCGACCACTACAGGGAACCTGCTAGCCGGTTTACCTGCAGTTGGCATGACACCAGCTAAGTTGCCAGTAAGTAGATATAATTTCCAAATATTTTACATATTCATTTGTACTATTCAGTTTCCTGCTATCGTATCGGTGTGTTACCTTTTCCCACTTGCTTTACTGAGTAGCATCTTTGTGTTCTTGACGTACATATAACTAGTGGCTAATTTCATAATCCGAATTAGTTAATCTGCACAATAGTGCACATTAGCATCATAAAGGCAACATCTGTAGTTGCTTTGTAAAGCTTTTTATAAACTGTAAGACCAGTTGAATATCGCGATCGCATCAAAAACGTCCAGATTTGCTTCATTAAACCTTGACCTGAAAGTTCCTAATTGAGAATAGTGGTCTACTTATGTGAAGTGCCTTTTTACTTACTAAACAAAACTGCTCCATAGAGGAGATTTATTTCCTGACTCTGAGAAAAATAAGGAAGGTGAAAGGACAGAGCCTTGACTAGTCTACTAAATCTCAATGTTGCCTTCCTGTTCCTAAATGCTTTTTGTTAATTTGTATAATGAACTTCTGGCGGATTACCAACATTATCCCTGATCCCCAGAGGTTTGTATGGGCCTGTGATGGGAAGATACAGCAGAAAACGCACACTGCTGGACATCATGTTATTCCCACAGCCTCAAACTGCCCACTGTGGGAAACAGACCACTGGATCACTTCGACATGTGTATAGAGTTAATCCAGTCTTGTCAAACTTTGGAGAGCACTACCAGATGCTACCTCGAAACCGCCATTAGCTTTTAAAAATGAAGTTTTTAATTTCCCTGTATAAATGGCTTTTCCAGGTTCTCTTCTGGGTTAGTGGAATGTGCCTCTTGTGATTTTGTAGTGCAGACATGGTGTGAGTTTTCTTGAATATCCATATGTCATGGAGTGAGCATTGTTTTCCTGCTGGGTGGAGAGTATTTGTTTTGGTCTGACTTCAAACACTTGGCTGAAATGTGGTATTGCATTCATAAGGCCATTTAGAATGTACTAATGTACAGTGGTACCTCTACTTACAAAATTAATTGGTTCCAGAAGTGGTTTAGAATGGTAAATTTTGTTATAAATAATCACATTTTACATGTTAAAGACCTGATTCATTACAAGGCCCCCAATACTACCCCTCAAACTCTTTAGAAATAACTTTAAAAAATACCAATTTGTATGAAATGTGTTAAAAGTAAAAGAAAAGGTAGATCTAGATTTTAGATTTTAGTTGGTATTAGTGGGGAAATTTGTTGTCACTGACTGAACATTGAACCATTAAAATGAACAAGACATGCAAATCATTTCCATACCATTGTGGTTGTTTTAATTGTCACTTTCACCTTCAACAATGTTTGTTGACCACCCATGCAATGCTTTAAAGTCCAGAGGTGCTTGCTGTTCTAAAGAACCCGCACCCTCCATCATCAAATCACTGAATATGGTGGATGCTTTTTCTGGAGCAATCACCTCAGTCACTGTATCTCCAGCAATTTCTTTCTATTTTATCCAAAGCAGTAACAGTCTCTCCGTCTGGTTGTTCAGTGATGACCTATTTTTCACTATCATTCAACAGCATGCCACTTTCAAAAATTTTTTTATCATCTCCTGTTTCACTTCTTCTTTTCATTCGCACCAGAATCACTTTCTTTGGACTTAGGATGAATAACGAATACGTCTGTAATAAAGTTTCAATGATCACACTGGGAAAAACTCAACAAACAACAGTAACTCTGTGATGTATGAGGATCAAAGGGTCACGAAAAGCATCATGGGTAGTTCCCTCATAGCCAATGGGATGCTATATATAGCAATGTACGTATTTATGTCTCGGGGGGTTTCCTTTCGTAAATAACATTTTCTTTTGCATTCAGAGATGAAAAACTGAGGTAAAGATTTTTCGTTACTTGGATTATTCATTAGCGTGGTCTTTTGTAAGTAGAGCTACCACTGTATCTTTATTTATGATTGAACTTCAAGGTTTTAGGTTTTAGTCAGTGTTGTGTTATAAGGCAGTTTCAAGTTGAAAAGAATCTTAACCCCAAAAATGTTGCAAGTTCTCTCGGGTCACACACAGGAGCCTTATTTTTATTAATATCAGGAGTATTGATGACTGACACCATGAGGTTTCAAAAGCGTGAAAACGTATCATTTAATAATGAACTGAATAATAACCTACTTTAAATCTTATTTCTGTAGTTATTTGTAGTTTTTCTGTATCATGATGTGGGACCCGATAACTGTGGATGCTTAAATGTATTTTCTCACCAAATTTCTGACGTGGTTATTTTTTGTGTAACCATTTTAATCAATTATATCTGACTTTCAAGGAGGGGGGGGGTTCTTTCATCTAGTTATTAAAGGTAACTGGCTCTTTATAGAACATGAATAAGAGGTCATTTTTGTATATTACGAAACTCATGTTTCACATCCTACACAAATTAACAAATTTTGCAATAAATCGCATGACATATTTCTGAAGGTACATCCATTCATTTAGATATGTTTACATTATAGTAATTTATGTATACACTCTATGATAAGATGCCTTGTTAAAAAGCCTTATATATTATTGACCTATTGTCAGTACAGTGAATAGAAGGTTCCTGTACTTGTTTTTAAATTGACAATGTGTTCATTATTGCTGCAGGATGACTTGTCAATATGTCGTTCTTCTGCAGAGGCATAGAGCTATAAGGAGGGGTGATGATGATAAAAGTTGCTTAAGGCAGTGCATTGGTCTCATGCCAATAGTCATTATCACATTTTATTTCCTGTAGTGTCAGCCATGTACGGCAAGTCATACGCCACACTATATTAGCGGGGTAATAGATTCCAGAGTCTGGGAAATAATGATGTAACATCTTTGGCCTTTTTTCTCTCTCTCTCCCTTGTCTTTGTTTCTCCACTGGAATTATCATTCCACTTCTCGTTGCAGCTGGAATCCTGGGACTGATTATCACGGTCGTCATTTCACAATCTTTCCCTCCGCCTCCAGCACCACCTTGAACTTTCTCCCCTTCACACTCGATTCTCCCAGCACACAGAGCCATGGCAGCTGCGAAGCCGAAAGGCCAGAACTCTCTAGCCCTTCACAAAGTGATTATGGTGGGCAGCGGAGGTGTGGGGAAGTCGGCCCTCACTCTCCAGTTCATGTATGACGAGGTAAACCCATGGCCGAATCTGCATTTGCATCAACTTCCATTACATTTACACAGTAGGCGTGTGCAGTTTACATGTTGTGTAAAAAGGAATGTCGCCGTTTTCTTCCATATAGTTTGTTGAAGACTACGAGCCCACCAAAGCAGACAGTTACAGGAAGAAAGTGGTGTTGGACGGAGAGGAGGTACAGATTGACATCCTCGACACAGCTGGACAGGAGGACTACGCAGCCATTCGGGATAACTACTTCCGCAGCGGCGAAGGCTTCCTCTGTGTATTTTCCATCACAGAACTGGAATCGTTTGCAGCAACAGTAGACTTCAGGTTGAGTGGAACACACAGCGTTTTTTAATGAAATCTGTCCTCATTTATCACAGTGTGACAGAGAGTAATTATCCAAACCTTGTCTGTAAAATTTGAAACAACTTTGCCTACCCTTTTCTGACATTTTGACACGTTATCAAAGATAATTGTATTTTTTTTTTTGTTAATTTAAATGAAATCTGCAATCAGTGATGATCAGGCACCATTGTGCACATCAGGAGGTAATGGATGGGTTTTAATGTGGGTGCTGAGGGTGATCTCAGCAGTTGCAAAGGAGGTCAATCTGATTTCTTGCACCAACAGTATGTAAATATATAACCATATATTGTTGTGCACGATCTCAGGTTTTCCATTTTTTTAGCAAATGGTGTAATATTTTAGCAAAACATTGAAATTCACTATGTCATGACAGCAACTCTGTTCAATGAATGCTCTCCATTTGGAAAACACTTGAATACACTGGTCTGCAGATCCAATTGACCAAATCCAAAAAGTTATTTAGCGGACATGGAGCAGGAGTTTGCTAAAGTACAGTGGCATGAATTGGCACAAATAAAGTAACATGTCATTATTCAAAACAAAATTTCAGATGCCGTGTTGGTTTTACATTATGAGTTCAAGAGGGTGTACCATAGACATTTCATATCCAAGTGAAACGTCATCGGGAATTTTCGAAGCTCCGAGTCATTTTATTTTAGGACATTAATCCCAAATGTGATTTACATACAGTTAGCCTCATAGCATATTTGCCTAAGCCATATATTTAGTCAAATGTTGATATTTGCATTACTTTTCTCTCCGAACACTGCTGATTCATTTTATGCATACGTCACAATTTGGATTAAAATGTGACCTAATTGATTATGCTAGGAGGCTAACAGTGTCAAACTTCACTACATGTGCAAATTAGAAAAGAGCATTTTGTCTTATAACTGGGTTCCCACAGGGTCTTAAAAGTCTTACATTTACAAATCTGCCATTAATATCTTTTAAAAAAAAAAAACTCTTTAAAAGGTTTTACATTTCATATGGTGGGTCTTAAGATCTGTTGCCACATACTTATTTGCCATATTATCTCTAAATCTGTCTGGGAAATCTCCAAGACGCAAACAAAGCAACCCGAGTCGACTCAATTCCAACGTGACAATTTCTATTTAAATTGGGAACCAGTTGTCAAATCACTTTACAGTCTCCAGTGAGAATGACAGACTGATGGGAATCAAGGTGGCGTAAATAAATAAGCTTTCCTAAATTCTAGGAGTCTGATTATTTTGCTAGTTTGGCTGTGAAATAGGCTGTCAAATGGGCATTAAATTCTGTTTTAAAATAGTCTTAAAAACTTGTAGGAGCTCTGCGTATGTGTGTTCTGTAAGTTCATTTCATGAAATCTCCCAAGAAGAATTGACGAGCTCTGATACGATCGGTCAGAAAATAAGACTGTAACGATTAAGTCCCTTGTGTACACAACTAACATGGTGCCATCTGTCTCTTCAAAGATGTAAAAAGCCTGATTATTATTTCCATAATTCATGGTTGAACGACCGTGTCCCCTGCAGAGAGCAGATCCTGCGAGTGAAGGAAGATGAAAATGTGCCCTTCCTCTTGGTCGGCAACAAATCAGACTTGGATGACCGGCGGCAGGTCAGCGCAGACGAAGCCAAGGCCCGCGCTGAGCAGTGGGGCGTGTGCTACGTGGAGACTTCGGCCAAAACCCGTGCCAACGTCGACAAGGTGAGATGAACTGTCGAAAAGGCAAGCACCCGCCGTTCTGAAACCACAGCAAAAACGAGAAACGTGAGCCTGCGTTTGTTTTTTTTGTTTTTTCCAACAGGTGTTCTTTGACCTGATGAGAGAGATCCGGGCACGAAAAATGGAGGACAGCAAAGAGAAAAATGGGAAGAAGAAGAGTAAAAGTTTGGCCAAGAGAATTAGAGAGAGATGTTGTATTTTATAGTGGTAAAAGAGAGCAGGGTTCTCTGCTTCTGTACATATACATTTCTCAGACTTTTGCATTTATTTTGTGCCCATACCTGACCATGACCTTCAGTTCCTGATCCACAGGAGTCCTGATTGTGCGTCAGGTAGTAGTAAGGCGGCACTCCATACACCATTTATAGCTCTAACTTTTTATGTGCTGACACTCCAAATAATTTATGTACTCTCTCTCTCTTACTCTGACCACATTACAGAGTGTAATAAATGGATGGTGTTTTAATTTAGGCCTATGCTTGACAGGAGGCTAAGCCTTGAAATGTTACAAAACCTTTCATTGTAAAGTTTGATGTGTATAGTATATTCAGAAAACTGTGCAGTGCAAATTCAAAAAAAAAAAAAAAAAGACGAGATAGAGCGGAAGCGTTAGAACCAAGGTTGAAATGGGGGAAGATGAAACTAGAATTAATTTGTGGAAAGCCCCAGTTCATCTAGCTAAGTCGGGCAGTCTTGTGTCAACCCAGAGTTCATCAAGTGCCACCGAGACATGTTCATTGCACTGGTGAATCTTATCAAACATTTCCCTCCTTCCACAAAGGCTGTCGCGTTGCTTAAGCCAGAGCTAATATTTGTTGCCATTCCTATTTGTGGTTTTACACCTCATTTTCCTACACAATATGCGTCTTACGGACACTTTTATCTGTGAAGTCACGTTTGTTCTTGCTTTTCCTTGTATCATATCAACCAGTGTAAATGAAGCTCACTAATGTCTGCGTTTTCTCTCCCCCAGGAGCCACTTTGTTGAGTCTTCTCAATTGCACAAACAACGCTGAACATTACCCTTAAACCCTAATCTGTGAGGGAATTTACACCACTTGAACTGTCTTTGATTCTAACATTTCAGAAGTTTTACCTCATTTGGCTAAAGACTTTCATTGCCTTTTTTTTTTTTTTTTTAATTTTGTTGCGATAAAGGAATCCCTGGTGCTCTGATAAAAGGTGATTCTGTAACACTACATCCTTCACGTGCTGTGTTTTAACACATCTTTATAAAATAAATAAGCTTACGGTCACCGAAAGACTTCTTTTGCCAACTTTGCTCGCCCTGGCTCACACTTTTAATCCGTCACCCGGAATTCCACTCGTATTTATTTAGTCTCCTAATTGGGAGACAAGTAGGAGTAAATTAAATAGATTAATTTAAAGGTGAAACGCAATGGATAGAAGCTATTTCACGTCCAAAAAGTCGCTCTGTCACCAAAGAAAAATGCTTGCTAGTCCATACAAGTGCCCACTGAACAGTTGACGTGAATGACGTAGTGAGCACATGACCCTTCTCTGGGTTGGGTTTGTGTGAGGAAAATGAAACCATGTCAAACTGAGGCAGGTGAAGGTTGAAAGGGCAAAAGGGGAAGTGAAAGATTGACTTAAAAAAAAGAAAGAAGAAGCAGCAGCTGGGGCTTCTTCCCCGCAAAGTTTCGAGGTCTTTAGTCATTCACGTACACTCCGTCACTGTTGCCTCTGTCCGTTGTGAATGTGATTAACCCTCTTAGTATTCTGCTTGTGATGGGACTCTAGGTCGCTGATGACACGTGCCACCAATATGGATTTGTTCACCTTCCGACACCCCTTAATCAAATATCTATCATATTCCATTCGATATGAGACAAATGACTCGCGTGCACACAGCGTAAGACGGGCTAAATATTAACCCATAAAGACCCACAGCTACCTTAGTGTCACTTCCCAAATTATTTTTTTTCTCTCAGTTTAACCTTTCATAATTACCTCCGCCAAAGAGGAATTAAATTCAAGTCTGTCTGTTTGTCTGTCAGCACGATTACGCAAAAAGTTCTGAACAGATTTTGATAACATTTTCAGGATGTTTTTGGGAGTGCAACAAGGAACAAATTATTAAATTTTGGTAGTGATCCGGAGGAGCTTCTGGATCACTTTGAAAGTTATTCTCCATTTACCGCAATGTAAAATTTCAAAGTGATCCATAATCCAGGATCTCTTCTGGCTGTTGGGGTCTTTAAGAATCAATGCAATACATGATTAAATTGGCATAACACATGGTTAAAATGAACAGACCAAAATACACTGTGAAACCATTCTGAAATCCCTGTAATAATGGAGCCACTCTTTCATTTCCCCTCAAGAATAATGTTTTGGTTTTTTTTCTGTCATTTCATAGTCTGTCAGCCAGAGGTTCTTTCCACATTTCACTTTGATCCCAGTCAAACTTTTATAAAACTAACTAATGTGAGAGTAAAAGTGGTGCATGTTGCCAATAGCAATAGCTCACCAATTGCAAAAGAGGATAAAAGATGCCATCACTGGAGTCTATGCAAAAACTGATTGTTATAATTCAAAGAGAAGGACTATACAGATATTTGGATACAACTCAAGAAACCATCATTAGGCTGCCACGGTCATTGACTGTGGTTTGGTGGGTTTTTTTGAGTAAAGCAGGAGCGTCACTCAAGCGTGAATTCTATTTGACGTTCTGACCACAAAATAAAAACCCGCTCTCCGTCAAAAGAAGTAGAAATGGTTAACGTAGGCACCACTTCCCTGTAGTTAAATTCTGAACTGTGAGCGTCTGATTACAGACTTTGTTTGACACAGATCAGTGTGCATCCAACGCCACAAAAAGACAGTGATGCAGAGAGAGAATATTTGTGGTGTTTGTTGTTTACTGAAAACTGCGCGCACACACACACACACACACACACACAGCAGAGAGTCGGGTATGTGTCAGGTCGTGAGGCAAACTCAAATCTAAAACGGGAGTGTATGTACGGCACAGTATGATCTGAAGTGGGCCAGACCAGTAAAACAATATACAAAAAAATTAGTAAAGTAAATCTTTTCACTTTGTTTTGGAGTGAAAAAACTAAAATGACATTAAGAAAATGTTTACATCCACAAACTGCCCTTTAAATAAAAACTTAACATTAACAAACTGAAAGTAAGAAAAGCACTCTGAGAGCGCACCCCCCCCCCCCTTCGAATGAAGACGGGTCCACCTATTAAATTTGAGTCTGTTTGTATGTATCAGCAGGATTACGCAAAAAGTTCAGAACGAATTTCGATCAAATGAAATGGCAGCACCTTGATGAGCCACAGCTGGGACATCAGGTGCTACATGATTGTTCATGAAGGAAACTAAGTGAAAGGTGAGACAGACAGAAATGCAGAAGAATCAGAACAGAGAAATAACTAGAAAAGCACCCTGAGAGCGAAACCCTCCGCCAAGGCAGACCCCACTCCACACACACACACACACACACACACACACATACACACACACACACACACACACACACACACCCCAAATGAAGAGAGGTCCACCAAGGGGTTTATGTTTTTGCTTGAATTTGTTTGTCTTTCAGCAACATTACTCAAAAATGTATTGATCAATTTTGACCAAATTCCAGAATCCAAGATCTCTTTTATATCACCACCAAAATGTTATCATTTGTTCCTTGTGACACTCCCAACACATCCTGAAAATGTTAACATTTTTGCATAATCCTGCTGACAGAAAGACAGACGAACAGACTCTAATTTAATACCTCCTTGGCGTAGTTATAAGTGCAATTTTAACTATATTAATCTGCAGTTTATTATTTACACATGTACGTTACAACTTACAGATCAGTGCATTTACAAATAGACAGAACTTGTAGTAACAGGTAGAATATTGGTTAAAAAAAGACCCTCATGACATTTTAGTTTATTCATAATATTTGGGAAAGGTTAGTTATATCACTGAATGAAGTTTCAGGGATATTATGTTTTTGGTCTGACTGCCGCTGCTGGATATCCTTCATATTAATGCAATAACTTCAAAATATTGTCCTTATTTTCCATATCTCTGAATATCATGGAGAAGAACAGATGAAATTATGGATGATTTACCATTTCTTAATTGCCCACAAGGTAGCACTCAAAAGTTTAAAATCACTAAGCACTCTTGTTCATTTCTCTGGAACTATTTGCCTGAAATGACTTTAAATTAAGTGCAAATGAAAGGTCATGACCTGGGGACGTCTCATGTCGTGACATCATAGCAGTCTGGTTAAAGTCTGGGAGTAATTGGCGTTAAACCCCTCTCACTTACGACAGCATAAACGTAGTTTGTCAATGTAAACATTTTCACATTTATTTTTTCACTAAAATAAAATGGACGTTACCATTATTTACAGGTGTTTTTTACTGATCTGACCCATTTGAAGTTAAATTTCTTCCTGATTTAAAATGTAAGTGAAAATTTTGTCAATTTATCCCATGGGCCAGATTAGACCCTTTACTGACTCAGTTTTGATCCACAGGCCATACATTTGACACCCGTGATCTAAAATGTTAGGAATGCTTTGGAAATTTGTTTAAATTAATATGTTTTAAGGGCTAATCTCCAATGCACCATAATGCGATCGAAGCTGAAGTAACGGGCGTAGAAAATGTGATTTTATTGTGAGAAACCGTCTGTTACGTCATCCCTTCCTTCACTTATGGTCATTAATTCGCAGTGTTTCTACGTTGAGTTTGCTATGATAATCACACCATTGCACTTGCTTTTACTAACACTGACATCAAACACTAAACACATTTCACTGCTTTTCCAAAAATATAAAACAGAACATGATTCATAGTCGCTGGATTTTTATTTTTTTTTCGTCCTCATGTATAGTTTAACAGACTTGATGGCCCAGATATTTTCAGCAGGATTTATGGGTGATATTAAAGATGATGTTTGTGTGGAAGCTTTGAGCACTCTCTCCTACTGGGTATTCAAATAACTCGTTTGCCTTTTATATAAATACCCTTGGAATGGAAAAAAAAAAGTGATAGATATGTGTCTTCGGTTGGATGGTTGTGTGGATGCCATCGATTTTAAATGTTTCCTTCATGTTTACTTCTTTTAAACATAACCACTAATGTAGCCTATCTGTTTGTGAATGCAAGAGGTAAAGCTTACATTTCAATTCATTTTTGTGAGTTATTTGGAAATGGCAAATAAAGTGGATATTACTAATAACATTTAAACTATGTGTAGAACTTGTCTTTGCAAATTTGTGCTTTGACTTAGTACTTTCCACATGAATTGTTTCCCATTTAAGTGACTGAACTAGACGTAATATGAGGAATTAATTAGCCTGCCCTCCAAAAGGGGAGGTAAAGGATATGGTTTGTGGTTTAGTTTTTGTTTGTTGACACTAACAGCAAAACTATTGGTTGAATTAATATCAAATTGGGTATATACCAGTGGTGGAAAACTGTTTTTGGACACCCCATGCATTTATGATATATTTAATTAAGAATCATTCTTAAGTCACAAAAATCTGCCAAGTATTGTTCCGTTCTCTAAACCCACATGTTCCCTTCTGCAAAAGCTCTGTTCTGTTAAGGTTCAAACTAGATGTTTCAGCAGAAAAACATCCAGGACATAACCTGTTAAAACTGTTAATTACCTGCGTGAAGGAGATTATGTTTTACCTCATGTTTATTTGATGTCAGCAAGATAACTCAAAAAGTTATGGACAGATTTGGACGAAACTTTCAGAGATGATTGATAATGTGTCAAGGAACAAACCATTCAATTTTGAGCTTCAAAGGTCACAGTGAAGGTCAACAGCTAAAACACTTAAGTGGTGATATTTCAGAATCCAGAGAAGAATATTTTTCAGTCATTTGTCTTACCTTCAGACATCAATTGAGTTAACACCGATAGGCTCCATGACGTCATGTTTTGACATCACATGACGTCAAGCCAATGGTATATTTGCAAAATGTATGACCTTTACCTTAAAGCAGGGTTATTGACATATTTTGTTAAATCCGACAATATCTTGTGCTTCATATTTAACATTAGATCTAATGTGAAATATGGTCATTGCGTGACATCCTATGTGGTCGATTATTGAAATGGCCATATTTCAAAAATGGGATCAAGGATTTCTTCAAATTTTTTAAAACCCTTTAAGGGATTGTTAATGGCCGATAAAATAAATCATTAATGAACACTGAATACTAGTTTACAAATAAGTTACAAACATCCACATCCAAACCTTGGCAGACTTGTGCTGCTTTGTGGAGGTCCGCGTTCTCGGGGTGTTGTACTATAACAGGGTCAACATCACTATAAGCTACCTTTTAAGACTTCAAAATGTCCAAAAACTAAAAAGAAATTGAGCTTTAACTTTATCTTCTAAGACAAATTTCTTTAAGTCGACTGTAAGTTGTTATAAATGCATGTTGGTCAAGCTCCTCCATTTTGAATGTATTATTTGCAAATAGACAATGTATAAGTGAACCATAAAATCTGAAATAAATATAATGCACAACTATCCACCCTGTCACTTAAATTTACAGGGTGGACAGTAATGTCAAGGATGTGTAGAATGATAAGTATTATGAAAGTAACATTAAAAAGTTAGCTAAATTACTATATATATATATATATATATATATTTGAAGGGTTCATTTGCAAAAACTTTTTTCACAAAATGGTAATACATTCAATTAACTGGCTCTTACCAAATTAAATAAATAATATATCAAATCAATGAGTATTACCTGGAATGTAGAGTAAAAAATGCCATTTAGTGAAAAAAAAAAAGAAAAATGGAGTTATCTGTTTTTGCAAATGAACTCTTTATATATATATATATATATATATATATATATATATATATATATAATGTGTGTGTGTGTGTAAGAATGAATATAATGACATCATGTAAAAGGTAATTAGGTAATTGCTTTTCTAGTTTTGCATTGTGTTCATGCTAACAGTTCGATTCTACTGTGGGGGGAAGGGGGGGGCAGTGAGTTGTGTGTCAGCCTCGTCAGCCCTCCATGTTCCTGCAAGTCAGTGTCACGAACAGGGAAAATATTGATTTACTTATTGATTTTCCATGTTACAGACATGTTAACATGTATTCACTTACAGCATTTTGACATTTTCATTCATTTCCAGTTGCAGGATATTATTAGTATTACATTTTTAACCTATAAAGACCCAGTGGTAGTTTTGTGGCAGTTTTCAAATGACTTTTTTTTCTTTCTATTTATCTTTTAAGTGATTTATCTCATGTCTTATATTATTCCCTCTATTTTACATTTGTCACTGTAAATCATGTATTTTCTTATGTTTAACACAAAAGACAAAGTAACATTTTCAGCAAAATATATTATCAATTGAACATAAAACAGGTGTGTATAACCACTTTTATTTATCAGATTACCTGAATTTTACTGGTGAATCAATGTTGGAAAAGATTACAGTGTTTCCATGGTAACTACGGAGCCTCTGAGCATCCAAATGGGTCATATCTGATAACTATGAAAATATGACAAACTGTATTTTATACAAATTATTTACATATATTGATATAATTAATGTATCAACATTTTAGATCAGTATATTAGTTCATTTGCCAGTGTCTGTTTGGAACTTTTAGGGTTAATGTGACCATATGATACTTTACACACTAAGAATAACCTGAACAAGACACTGCTGTATTGAATGTCATTAGCCTCTTAGCATAATTGCCTAGGTCATATTTTTGCCCAAATTGTGATATTTGCATACCTTTACTAACACTGCTGCTTTATTTTGCACCATTAACTATGACCTGAAAAAAATCTTTACCAATTATATTATGAAGCTAATGACGATATAGCTTTATTAATAGGCTACATCAAATAAACGATTTCACTTACGCAGCAACAAGACAGTTTCGCTACAAGGTCAAACTACAGGCAACAAAATGCAATTAATACATACATCAAGCAGTAAATGAATAAATAGAGAAAATTAACCAGGGCATAAATGAAGAGAATTTTGACACAAAACTTGTACTGTTACACAAGTCAAATCCAATCTCAAATGTACAGTTTCATAGCAAACATGAGTGATGCATAAAGTAGAGATGCAATGGCCGTTGTCCCTCTGTTTATAACAAAGAATAAGACACAAACTGATGAAAAATACCTGAACTCTCAGAAAAATCAGAACAGCTGTTAATATTTGACATTCACATTCTAAAAATAGATCTTTTTCTAGTACAGTTTTTGACAAACGTATACAACAGGTTTGTCTAATGAGCCCACCAAGGGGTCTCACCCCATGGGATGAATTTGTGTAAGTACAACTTTTAGATTGTAATAAAGTACAAAAGTAAAAAATAAAACTGCTTTTTTTGGTCATGAATGCAGTAATACTTATTTAACCAGGAAAAATCCCAAAAGTTTCAAAAGTATCTAAAATAAAGCCTTTAAAAGTGAGTTACTGTGTAGATAATGTGTTTTGATCGAGTCACAATACTCAGCTTTGCGGATATGGGCAGGAAATTTAGGAAAATTGGGGAAGAAAAGTCACAATTGAGATAAAAATGTATGAGATTTAAAGAAAATGGTTATAAATATGAGATAAAAATGCATAATTTTAAGAGAAAAGGTCAAAGTTGTGAGATAAAATGTTCAAATTGTGAAATAAAAAGTAAAAATTATGACATAAAATGTCAAAATTATGAGATAATAATCATATAACAATAATATATAAAGTCACAGTTTCTCTCCTCCAGTGACTTATTTGGTATTACCATCACATCTGTTTAGTTTGAAAAAGTAACGAGTCTATTCTGAGAATGTAAAGAGTGTAAAGTACAGATATTAATATAAAAATGCTGTGAGTAAAAGTACAAAGTTACCAGAAAAATAAATACTCAAGTAAAGTACAGATACCTAAAAATTTCACTTAAGTACAGTAAAGAAGTACTTTTACTTAATTACTTCCCTCACTAACCAGCACTTCAGCACTTTTGCCATTTGTTTTTCAAAATATGTTATCAAAGTATGTAAATTTTAGCATATTTACTCTCAGATGCACGTAAGAAAAACCAAAGGTATCCAGTGTTATGTATGTTACGTAGGTTATATTGTATTATATTGTGGAGGTAGGGGTTTCCCTTAGCGGTGACGTAACCATTGATCTGGATTACGCCGGCGGACGTCATTGGTTCACACAGACGCACAAGGCCTGTAGTTTGAAAGCAGTCTGGGCCGAGCCTGTACCGTTAGCCTCATTACGAACAAAGTTACAGTATTTACAAAGAAATTCAGGGAATAACTGAGCCACTTCATCCTGAAAGACACACGGCGTGTGTTGACAATGCGAAGACCGACGGGAGCAGCTACTCGACGGGATACGTGAAAGAAAGCGCATTCTGGACAGTACTGTTTTATTACATCTTGATGGAGTTGCCTTGAAGTCCATGCAAGGAGAAAGAAAGCTATCTCGCTAACGGCTAACTAGCGGCTGCTATCCCGGCTAAGTCGCGTGTTATTCACTTCCTTGTTGCACATTGGAGTGTAATGGAAGGCAAGGAGAAGTTTCTGAGAAGGAGAAGGAGTTTTTACTTTAACTTTAACGCTGTCTGATTAATGGATTTACATACTCACACTAACTACAACATTCCGGAAGAATTGATTTTTATTTCCAGAAGGGCTCTGGGCCTGAGCTTTGACCATGAAATGGAATGCGACGGTTTAGCTGGAAACAGTTAGCTAGTGCGGCTAGCTGGCTAATCACTAGCATTAGCTAACAAATCATGGAAATGTAATTTATATACATTTCTATTGGACCCACAACGACGAATCGTATTGTGGATTTTCTACAACAGAATCTGCTGACATCAAGTCTCATGAACTGCCGTCTGGGATCACTCATTTATCGGAAACCTGAATCAAGCTAGTTTTGGTATGCTAGCCTCAAGCTCGTGATTTAGCTAGCTAGCTGGCTTTCCAATTATGAATTTGCTAGACCGTTAGCTAGTTAGCCTAATACCCAGCTAGCCAAATGTTTTGTTCCACGGCACGAGTGACATTGTTGGAGTAGAGTACAGAACATAAAGACTTATCACACGGGGTTGCTGCGTTTATTTTGCATATAAATGCCTAATCCAGAGGTGCTTCGTGAGGGTCGGGGACGTAGCCCCTCTGCTCAGAGAAATGCGAACAGACAGGACAGGCGTAGTACCGCTGGGAGCGGTGCTGCTCAGCGAGATAGACGCCGTGAGAAGAGGCGGTCATCGGCATCCAGCAGAAAGAAACGCAGACAGGCCAAGGAAAGAGACTTGTGGCATACAGGTACAACAGAAGACCATAACAATGACCGAAAAGGAATTTTTGACAAAGATGTTGAACTTCGGACATTGGTAGAGTATGATGACGTGAGCTCCCAGTCAGAGCGATTTTCTGGTAGCCCCTCTCCTAAACTTGACCCCCATGCCGACAGTCTGTCGGTGGATAGGCTCAGTGATGTTGACTTTGGAGAATATAATGGACCAGCATCCCCGGAAAGAAGTTATCCCAGAGGGCGTGAATCGGTTTGTCTCACTAAGGAGGAGCAAACAAGAGGACCATCTGAAAGGAGCAAACAGGAGAAAGAGCCTGGCAGGAAAAAGGACCGCCAGAGCCGCGAGAGAGACTCCTCTAAAGCTCGGAGTGGAGGAAGCCTTGGTGGCTCTAAAAACCACAGAGGCACTACAAGGAGCAATGACCGAAATGGTAAAAGGACATCTTCATCTCAATCCTCACAATCTGCAGATAAAAGGGATTCAAAAAGGCACAGAAGTAAAACAAGATCTGACAAAGAACCCCCATCTGCATATAGAGAAGCTCCACAATCGTACAGAGATGATAGAGAAGACCTCAGGGCATACAGGAGAAGTCCTGGATTCAAAGCAGAAAGTCCCTATGGGACATCATACTCGTATAGCTACCAATCTCCTGGTGGTTATAACCAGCTGATATCTAGAAGAAGTCCACCCTATGGGAGCAAAAGACTTTCTCCCAGTGCCCCATATTACAACCGGGATGTAGATGCATATGGATCTTATGGAATCCAAAAGTCACCAAATTCATATTCAAGCAACAAAAGAAAGCGATCCCCTGGTAGCCCTGTGAACTGGCGCAGGTCCCCGAGTTATGGCAGACACAGCCCTTATGAACAAGGAGAGTTTGGTTCAAGTCCTTATGGAAATCGCAGGAGATCAAGAAGTCCATACCGGAAGTCTCTAAGCCCTAGTCCAGATATCAGGTGAGACTTTGTTAAACTGGATAATGCTAGTTTCATATGTTTACTGTTTTCCCATTTGTGTTGTGTAGTCACTAAAATAAAATAAGGAAGCGTTTCTTCTTCTGAAACTGCACATTGTTTTGCCTCAGGGTCATCATAAGTTTTAAAAGTAATGGTTGTATGTCATTGGAACTTGATGATACAATAAATTTTCTCTCCAAATTGCTGGCTTTCCTATACATTTCTAAAAGTCTTAGTGATATGTTCAGGAGGAAAAAAGTCATCATTATGAAATGTTAACCATGCACCATATGTCAAACTTTGAAAGAAAATAACTTGTTTGGGGATTGTTTTTTAAAGGCGATCTGCTAGGTCACGCAGCAGAAGTCCATATTCCTCCTCAAGGCACTCACGGTCACGCAGTCGTCACCGCCACTCACGCTCTCGCAGTCGGCCATCTAGTCTTTCACCAAGCACACTCACCTTCAAAACCAGTCTCGCTGCTGAACTCAGTAAGCAGAAAAAGGCTAAAGCAGCTGAAGCAGCTGCCAAAGCAAAGAACTCCAGCAATGCATCTACTCCAACCAAGGTTCCCTCATCTGCACACCAGCCAAGTCCTAAGTCAAATCACACATCAAGGAAGGGCCGACCTCCGTCTCCACCTCAGCCAGAGAAAGGCCCCAGGACTCCCACATCAAACCAGCCCCAGTCTCCTATTGAACGCTTGACCAAGAGGACAGTGGAGCACCAGCCGTGCAGGGACAGAGATGGAAAGGGGAAAGATGACACTTTACAACGGGACAAGAGGAAAGCACCAGCACCTGGACAAGGAAAAGAAAAGGACAGAGGCACCGGGCCACTCATATCTACTCTGCCACCTCTGCCACTGCCCCAAACAGTTCTTGAGCACATGGATAAAGGAGACAGGTATGATAATGATGTCAGGTCTTCTGACTGTTTTGCATGTATCATTTGTACCTGACTGTAAAGTCTTACTTTATAAGCTCTGTTTCTGCCATCAGCTTGAAGGACAACTCACTCTCAGGGAAGAAAAAGTTGGAGAGAAAAGCCAGACAACTTCTGACTGACTTGCCTCTCCCCCCTGAACTTCCTGGTGGCACATCTTCCCCGCACAGCCCACCTGAAGATAAAAAGCCACTAACAGTTCGGAGAAGGCCTAAGTAAGTAGTGATCCATTGACTATTTAATCTCAAGTACCACTTATTTTCACTCTTGGTGTCTGCTATGCAGTAGTTTTATGTTACTTAAAATATTTTCTTCTACTTCTCAGAATTTGTGGGCCAAGATATGGTGAAATTAAAGAAATTGAAATCGACTGGGGAAAACGGTGTGTGGATAAGTTTGAGATAATTGGAATCACAGGAGAAGGCACCTATGGTCAGGTTTACAAAGCTAAAGACAAAGACACAGGTTGGTGTTCTAAATATGTAGTTCTTCGTTAGCTAAAGGCCATGTTCATGCGAGTTCATTCTAGATCCTCTTTGAAGAAGAGTAGATGAGAACGTTCTGAATGTACGGATGAGACTACTACTACTACTATTACAAATAGTTTGGTTTCTTGATGTGCATTTCTTTTTTCCAACAGCTGAAATGGTAGCTTTGAAGAAGGTTCGACTGGACAATGAGAAGGAAGGATTCCCAATCACAGCCATCAGAGAGATTAAAATATTGCGACAACTCAACCACAAAAGTATCATAAACATGAAGGAGATAGTTACAGACAAGGAGGATGCTGTGGACTTCAAGAATGATAAAGGTTCGTATGATTTGGCTCACACATGTAAGATGCATAAGGACTATAACCAGTTGCTAATTTTTTTTTGGGCTTTCTATTACAGGTGCTTTTTATCTAGTATTTGAATATATGGATCATGATTTAATGGGTCTGCTGGAGTCGGGTCTTGTCCATTTCAATGAGAGCCATATCAAGTCTTTCATGCGACAGTTGTTGGAGGGCCTCGATTACTGCCACAAGAAAAACTTTCTGCACAGGGACATCAAGTGTTCTAATATTCTACTCAATAACAAGTAAGTTCTTAAAATAGCAACACCCAGCAGAAGTGATAATCATATCCTTGTCCTTACACAGTAATAAATCGGACACAACCAGTTTTTTGTAAGTAGGTTTTAATTTGTGTTGTGTTTCTCTTCATCAGAGGTCAAATTAAGCTTGCTGACTTTGGTCTGGCTCGGCTGTATAATTCTGAGGAAAGGTGAGCCTCTTCTGAACCTATCTAACCTACTATGTTGCCTGGTCTCATTAAAGTTTAATGTTCATGATTATTTCAACCATTGGTGTGATTATCATACTAACAAACTGTGTTCTTGTTTATAGTCGGCCCTACACAAACAAAGTGATTACTCTATGGTACCGCCCCCCAGAGTTGCTCCTGGGAGAAGAACGGTACACGCCTGCTATCGATGTCTGGAGCTGCGGGTAAAGACATGACTAAAGGTGTAGGTACTCTACTTGGACACAGACAGTGTCTTTTAATCGTCATTATGCTTTTTCTTGTCTTTCACAGATGCATTCTTGGAGAACTGTTCCAAAAGAAACCTATCTTCCAAGCTAATCAGGAACTTGCCCAGTTAGAGCTCATCAGGTTAGTTCAAATGTCACGGTTGCCTGAAACAGGTGCAACTGAAACAGATTCCATCTAAAAACACAAATGGGGTCTTGATATTTTTTTCACTGTTTTAACCTTTCTATCCATCTTAATGCTTAGAAGCCATGATACTATTTTTGCTTTTTCATGAGAGGAAAAAAAGGGAAGAAAACTAGAAAAGCACTTAGAGAGCACAGACCCCTGCCAAGGTAGAACACCCCCCCCCCCCCCCCCCCCCCGATCACCACCAAAATGTAATCATTTCTAGATCTCCCCATTACCAACCCACCCTGAAAATTTCATCAAAATCTGTGAATAACCTTTAAAGTTATCGTGCTAACTAACAGATAGACAAACGACCTCTGGCAAAAACATAACATCCTTGGTGGAGGTAATTATTGTAATCAGTCAAATTTTATTTATATAGCACCTTACAACACTAAAAAGGTGCACATGGTGCTTTCCAAAATGAGATAAAAACAAGTAACAATTATAAAACTAAGATAAAAACTAAAATAAAACGGTTATACAACCATAGCAACACCATAAAAGAGACATGGACAGACAGACATGTCACACGCTCGCCTAAATAAATATGTTTTTAACTGACCTTTGAAAACCGCTAGCTCGGTTGTTGATTGCAGTTGTGCTGGAAACACATTCCACACCCTTCGGCCAAAAACTGCAAAAGATCGGTCACCATGTAATGTTCTGTAAGCCTTTGCACATCTGTACTTTTTTGCTTTCCTGCACTTTGAGATTTATGGCAGATGGTATAAATAAGGAGTTTAACTTTGTGTGCTTTAAAGAAGCTTCTCAGGTCAGCTTTGAATATACTGAGAAATTTAAGATGACATGCGTCACAGATGTATTACAAGTCTTATTGTGTGTACACCTTGTGTACTGTGATTAACATTATGTGTTTTAATTAATATATTTTTTCCTACAGTCGAATTTGTGGTAGCCCCTGTCCTGCTGTCTGGCCTGATGTAATAAAGCTTCCCTTCTTTAACACCATGAAACCAAAGAAACAGTACAGGAGACGACTTCGAGAGGAGTTTGCTTTGTAAGTTCGTGCCCATAATGCGTAAAGTTTGAGAAATGATGAAATAGCCCTATACAGAGCCCTAGATTGTACTAAGATGCTGCGTTATTGTTTAGTATCCCTCCATCTGCATTGGACCTGTTTGACCACATGTTAAACCTGGACCCCAGCAAACGCTGCACAGCTGAACAAGCATTGAACAGCGAGTTCCTCAAAGACGTCGACCCAGACAAGATGCCTCCACCTGAGTATGTTTTAATCCACTTTGCATCAACATATCGATCTCCCTATTTGTTGCCATTATTATGAGGTACTTAGCATTTTCTCTCATTTCTACTTTTACAGTCTTCCACTGTGGCAGGACTGTCATGAACTGTGGAGTAAGAAACGTAGACGTCAGAAGCAAATGCCAGAAGAGCTGGCAGCCCCCAAGGCACCCCGCAAAGAGCTGGGTCTAGACGACAGCCGCAGTAACACACCCCAGGGCTTCCCTGCTCCTGGAGGCATCAAAGCCCAGAATGCAGCTGCTTCTGCACTGCTGGGTGAGTTGGACTTTAGTCCTTGTATATACTTGATTATAATAAACATTTTTTCTTAAAATCACAATAACCTTTGGCATAGGAAACATGTTTAGTTTGTATATTTTTGTATATTTGACTACAGTGTTGGAAAAACCATCTGCAAAAAATATAAAATTTAGAGATCATATCAAAGTGGTGTTTTAGAATCACTAGTGAGATTGTTTGCTACTAATATGTTGTGGAAGTGGGTGAAATGAGTTGAAAGGAGCAGAAAGAAAGACAGGGTGGATTTCATTCAGTGGTGCTGTGCTACAGCGCAGCTGGAGCCCAGTCAGGAGGCGGGACTTGGCAATGCTCAGAGGCAAAGTTAGAAAGAGAAAATGAAAGTAGTTTAATATCTTTGTTGTTGTATGTTGTAACGGTGTGAAACTTTGCACTGCAATCCACCATAGTACAGGAAAGTCACCCTCCAATTTTCATATCATTTAGTGAGGTTGTGCAGGTGTTCTACAAACAGGACACACCACAGAGATTTTGTCGAATTATAGGTAGATGATTTCTAATCATTCATGCTGAACAAATCACAAGTCCACAATTTAATGTTGCATAAGGTATTATAATGCCTTATTTCATTAGTTAATTTAATTACTCATTTGTTAATTATACTTTTCATCTTTATGGAATTCTCCAAATCTTTGATCCTCTTAGTAAACATCAGCCACTGTGTCCCTCCTTCCCTGCGATTCGGGACTGTTCCAGTTGATGGCCTTTTTTATTTATATATTTATGTGAAAACTACGATTAAGTTAATGAGACCTTGAGGGCAAAACATTCTACTGCGGAATTATTTGGATTTAATTTAATTTCAGCAGTAATTATACTTACTGTGTGCACTATCTTGCTGGTTTGTTGGATGGGCAGTACATGTCAGGCCAATCCACTGAAAAACAAACAAACAATGGCTGAGGCTTAGAATACACATGATCAGAAAGTCCAGAGTTCTGAATCCTTGGGAGTGGGAATAGAAATTCCTGTTTGTCCGTGTAAGGGTTTCCCTGCTGCTTAGGTGCATGACATTTTATGGACCACATGAACTATAATAATGCAAATGAATGTGAATCATTGAAATAGTCTTCATAAACTTAGCAAACACACAGTAATTTTCAAAAACAATGTATGTTTTTTTAGTCAAATAACCCCTGAGTGCCAGCACATCCTCTGGAACAGCTACAGCCTCTGACACCACCAGTGAAATGTAGGGAAAAAACCTTATATGCTTTGTTAAAATGTTGTTCTGCCTTATATTGTCTTTCAGATCCAAAAGGTCCAAACTCCCAGCTGACTCAGGAACAGCTGGCGGTCCTCCTGAATCTCCTCGGTCAACCCAAGAGTGCGGCCAACACTGCCCAGTTTGTCCAGACCATGAGCACAAAGGTCAACCAGGAGACGTTACAGCAGCTTTCCAAAGCACTGGCTCCAGTTGACCCTGTGGAGCCCCCTCCTCAGCCCACGCCTGTGAAGCCTCCCCAGTCTGCTGCTACAGTAGGAGTACCACGCACACCCCCCATGCCCAAGCCTCCCTCACCCCCCATGTCAGCCCCAACAGGTATTCCAGAGGGAGAGGCGGCAGCGGCCACACAGACTGCCATGACCATGCTTTTGGCTCAGCTCCTCCAGGCTCAGCAGGCTCAGCAGCAGGATCCTGGAGACGGGTCAGATGGAGCCGAAAGCACCAACCCTGCAATAGGAGCCTCGGGTGGGCCTCCTCTACCCCCTGATGTGAAACAGCCCCCAGAGCCAAGCCCAGTTTCTCCAGGTAAACCCTTCAGCCACATTTCCAACACATGGTAACGGCTCTACTCCATTCTACTCGGGTACCATGTTGTATTCCTTGAGAGCGTATCCATACAGATACTATCGTACCTGGACATCATCGCGAGGAACCGTCCAGCTTGTGCTGATTTTTATTTATTTTTTTGTCAGTCACCAAAGATAGAAATGTCTCAACCTCCGTGACCAGCTGCGGTGTAGTTTTGCAGAATGCCATCATTGCGTTGCAAACTGAATTTAACTTACCGCTCTGTTTACTAGGGTTGGGACGATATGCTTTTATGTAAATGAGTCATATACAAGTAGTAAAAGTAGACCACTTTAATTTCATGGTCCAGAAGGTATTCATCTGTGTAGTCCACTGCAAAGAAAGCATTCATATACATGTCAGGTTTTGACACACAGCACGATAATGACAATTGGCACCATTTTCTTTCTTTAGTGTAGTAAATGCACCAAAACTTGAGTTTATTTTTATTTTCCACACCAACTAATGTGACAGAACATTTTATACCATCATCATTTTGAGAGAAAACGTACAAGGATATCTTTTTTTTTTCCTAAAATACTCTTTATATGATAAAGAATTCTGACCCATGGATTACTTCTTGGGCAGTGCTCAGTGACAGTTCATTAGCATAACTGTGCCAGGAAAGAAGTAGTTTTGGGAGAATGTGTGTACAGGAAGAGGCGTGCTGTCATTTTAAAATGACAAGAAAATGGATCCACACAAAAAATGACGGCACGTAAAAAGAAGCATGTCTTTGTCAGAACTTGTCATCGCAGGGTGGAGCTGTAGCTCGGAGGTTGTTTGACTGAACGAGGTGGACTGTCAAAGCAACAAATACACAGGAAGGAGAATGACAGTCCTGCAGCTGTGAAACAGAAATAGTCACCCTTATTGTGGTTCTTTGACAAGACATACTAGGTTTTAGCAGTGTAACTGAAGCGTTTGAGTCTAGGTTTGGTTTGTTGTAGTTTGAATTTAAGGATTCTCTGTATCGTTGACTTGTCTGGAATGTGATACATGAGACTTAAAATCACATCTTTTCAGTCTGACATTTCCACTGACCTGTGAAGTATACATGTAGGGTTGTTGTTCACATGTTCATCATGTGATTATATTAGGTTTTTTTTTATCTCACAGGGTGATGTGTACTCAGCTGTAGTGAATGTGGTGCATCTCAATTTCTTAAAACATCATCTACTATGAAGCGATTGATGGGATTCATGATGGGAAAGTTGCAGTGATTGGTTAAAATTGCAACATTGAATTCACGGGGATTGGATGAATTACAACATCACAACATCGGAGGGTCTGATCAAAGCATATTCGTAGAGATGCCAAAGTTAAGAAAAAAATCATTATAAATGACATAGTTTCACAGTAAATGACAATAATGAGCTGAGATTGTCAACCTCGAAAACGAACATTTTAGTGGATTTTCATAAAAATGGATTAGTGATGTAGAAATTGAATAAAATGTAAATGACAAAATAGTTTCCTATAAACCTGGCTCCAGCACCAGTTTGCTTTTAGGCATACTTTAACTTTGATTATAAAAGATTTGACTGTTATTACTTAGATTTCAGTTGTTCCTAATGCTAGACTAGACTGGGGCATATATATTATGTTAAGTATTCAATACAGACACAGTTGGTTTTAATACTGGCTCCTGAACAACACACATTTATCATTTTAACAAAAAGAAAATGACATTTCAATGCATTTGTAATTTCAAGTGCAGTTACAACATAAGACAAATGTATTAGCCTCAAGTTGAAGAAGTTCAACATGATACAGCATTTGTAGACGCTGATGAGATTAAAGTGAAATTTGATGTTAAATGACACCAGGCATTTTTTGATATTTGATAGTTTTGTTGCTGCTATAAAAGGAGTGGAATCCAGTACCCAGCATTTGAGTCACAGCCCTTTATAGAAACAGCTGATTGTCCAAACCTGGATGTGTGATGTGGTATTTCACAGCTGTGATTAACCATGGCCCTAGTCCCTGTTGGTCCTCAGATGGACTGGAACTACAAACAGGCTCCAATGCTGAACTGAAGAACAGTCGTGTCTCTAGTAGGTGGATCAGTGTGACTATAGGCACGATCCCACAGAGTAGTTCTAGGAACTAAATAGTTCTTGGAACTATAAAGTTCCTAGGGAACCTTCAGATTTGCATTCTGACAGGGCAGTAGAAACCATGGGAGGGTGGTTTTAAAGATAGCGGTACTGCAAGATGAGGAAATGCGCAAATAGGTGGTAATGAGCTCTACCAATCACCAAACACCTATGTCATATAGTTCCTGGAGAACCAAAAAAGACCCTGCCTGCAAGGAGGAACTAAAAAGGTTCTAGGAACTGTATAGTTCCTATGCTGTGGGAAATGGTGAAAAAAGGTTTTACGAACTAAAAAGGTTATAGGAACTACAAATGGTTCCTACAATGGGAAACCACCTAATAATGTGCCTTTCGAGCTCGAAAATGTCGTAAAACAGCACCTTATAATCATACTGACCCTTGTTTGAAACCACAGGATCCATCTCATTGTATTTTTGCATTTAATCATTTCTTTGTGATTCTCTTTCAGTATCTGAGGTCGGTGGTATGTCCATCCTGCCCCCAGACCAAAGACCACCTGAGCCCCCAGAGCCGCCTCCACACGCCGACCTGGACTACAGACAGCCCCCCCCAGAGCCCAAAACTGGACACGCCCCACCTATAGCATCGACGGGCGGGGCGGGTGATGGAGGGAGACCACCTGAGCCGGACTATCCCCCTCTCCCCACTGCAGAAGGAGCTGGGTACGGGGGTGACTACAGCCACCCCCCACTGCCGCCCTTCACCCCCGCAGGGTTCGGGGACAGCTACATGGGTCACATGCTGAGCGGAGGCCTCCCACCTCATGCTCTGAGGGAGGTGTTCAGCGGGCCTGGCCAGGCTACCGGCTCCTCATCGACTGCGGGGGTCCTGCCCCCCACCCATTCAGACCCCTTCCCTCCTCCACCCAGCGCTGGAGCCACTGGACCCAGTAGCATGGTCTTCTCTGGGGACAAGGACCATCGATTTGAGTACAATCACAGCCCTTTACCTGTGGAGGGACAGCCCAACCCCGGCGCCCTCCACCTGTATAACCACGCCATGGCCAGAAAAGACGGTGTCCCCCCTCCCCCACCCATCCCAGCACCAGGCCAACCCTGGGGCTCGCCGTCCCAGGCCGGAGCCCCACCACTACCCCTCGGCTTTGTCCCACATGTAAACTCAACCGCTACAATCAGAGGACGAGGCCTACCTTTCTGATGGACTACAAAATGTGAAATGGCAGTTTGTGACGTTGGACTGGGAGGGGAGGGTTACCCAGTCTGAGCCCAAGGCCAGACCTGAACCTGCACACGAGACGTGGAATAACTTAAATCTGTGTTAGGCATTGTATTCCTCCTCCATCTGGAATGTGGAGTACATTCCAGAAGGACAGCTGAATAACACCAGAGGAGCTTTTCTTGCTCGTCCCATTTTCATATTTTTTGTAATCTATTCTGCTGTCTTTTAAATTAAACTTTTTTCAGTGTACATTTAACAGGCTGGGTACATTTTAAACCTCTTACCTACACCGTTCTCCAACTGCTCCCGGGCAGACTAGTATCGTTTCATGCTACTGACTGAAGTACATGGAAACTATTTTAGCTCTGAACGGAAACGGATCATGTGCTTTATCTGCACAATTAGGAATACGACCAGTAAATGTAGAGTCTTGTTTTTTTTTTTTTTTTTACAACCGCGATTATGTTGAGACGGTAACGACTAAGTTTGTCGGGTTGATTGCTTCGGTATCGAACACTGGGAGTGATTTGAAGAACAAGGACTGTTAGTACCAGACACACTGGTAACACATGGACAACTGCAGAAAATCTGATCCGGCTTCATGGAGAAACGCAGTTCTCACTTTAAATTCCACCTGCCTTTTCTCCAGTAGATATTGTAAAATCAAAAGAGAAACAAAACCACCATAACTCCAGATGAAAAAGGATGCAGTTGTCTTTTTTTTTTTTTTGTACTAAAATTATTTTGTTCCTCCCCACCCTGTTCCTTTGGCAAATGTTTATTAAAGAAATGCCAACAATGTATTGTAGTCTCTTTTAATTCGTACATGATTAACCCCTTCACATGCCCGATACTTCTCAATGTGTTTTCATTTCAAGGAAGTTCAACTGTTATTAAATTAAGCAGCATGTCTTAGGAGTTAAAGAAGACGTCAATGGTCATGTTAAAACATTACTATCATTATTAGAAAGTATGATACAGTAAATGCTTTCCACTATTTAACACATTTTAAAGGTGTCATTCCACTGAAAATCACTTTTCCACACTCCTTTGGGAATCTGATGGGTCGCCCCGAGTTAGCAACACGTGTTACATTTGCTGCGTGGTGTGTCACCTCCACTGGCTGTATTTACCATTCATAGAAAACATAGAGAAACGAGCCACTCAGAAAAAACCTGTCCACTACATGTCATGAGCACATTGGCATCACCCATGTGGGGTTAAGCTCGTCCCCCATTGCAGTGAATCTAAAGTAGCATTAGCATCTACAAGAGAAGACGGCGCCACAGTAGCTGCTGCACAAACTTTGAAAAAATGGCGGATCAAACTGGTTCATGTGCTCTCTGTGGAAGTAAAGCAGCATTTTTCCCTGCACGTTTTCAAAACAAGTGACGGCACAAAACCTAACTGGATGTTACTCTGGGATGGTAAACACATACTGAGCGAGAGGGGAGGGGGGAGTGGTCCTTCACGCATTCTGAGCCAATCAGAGATGCCTCATCACTGTGTCATGGACATTTGTGAGGAAGTAGCGGTAAACTGTTGTTCCACCTCAGGTCATTTTCTTACCCTCCAAAAACAGCTTTGAAACAAAACAATCTGGACGTTTTTTTAAATAGAGCCAACACAAAGTAATATTAATGGAATGACTCCTTTGATTCATACTTTTTAAATTATTTATTAAACAAGTAAAAAAAAAATCTAAAGAAAACATCACATTAACGGGACATAAGTCTGTGTTCAAACTTGGAGCAGGTAGTTGAATCTCAGAGGTTTTAGTGTAACTGGATAAAGTAGGTTATGTCAGTGTCAATTAGATTAAACGGCATCTGCATTTTTAAATTATATATATATATATGTGTATGTACATAATTTGTGTTTTTAATTTTGTATTTGTATTCATTAAAATAGATTAAGTGACTTAACCACAATAAAGACTGGAGCAATAGCTAGCTAGCTTATACAATATAGTTCGTAAAAATACGTACAATGCGTAAAAACAAAAAATTACAAAACACAATTTTATAATTCTATAATCATTTCCTTAATGGACAATGTACAGAGAACATTAAACTCAGAGACAGATCATGTAGGAGGTGAAAGCGACTAGTCCATATAAGATCTCGGTTATGGTGCCACATAGGGTGACTGACACTGACGATATTACACTTTACCTAATGCCTAGATTGATCCTGTTACATGTTAAATATTTTAAATTCATTACTTGTTTAATAATCATCCTAAACAAGATGATAAAAGGGAAAAGTTCTAAAAACATCAACTGAAATCAAACCTGTAGAATGTTAGAAGCATTTTCTGATATCACCCAGAAAATATAATTTCCTGCTTGTTTGCTAATTTTTTGTTCATTTTATTGCTTTACTTCTTATTTCAAAGCAATAAAGCTGTAATCTCAGATAGGCATTACTTGTTTAATAACATTTCAACAACTTTTCTTGAAATGGTAAGTATTAAATATGTTTGTCTATCACCAGTGGTAGTCACACATGGGCAATACATTATCCCTTCCATATTTGACAGTTTATCTGTTCATCCAATTCAAAATGATCAGTTCAAATTTCTGACTTTGTCTAAAAAACCCTTACAACCACAATTATATAAATCACAATAAAAAACAAACAAACAAAGGTTGATTAAAATAAAACAAAAATCCATCATAAAACAATTCCAAAGTCTCGACTCATCGTCTGAACTCGCTTTATCCTCACTAGGGTCACAGGGGCCTAATCAAGCTACAATGGGTGAAGGTGGGATACACCCTGTATGAGGGCTGAACATATATAGACAAACAATCATTCTCACGTTCACACCAATGGACAATTTAGATTAACTAATTAACCTATCAGTGCATGTGTTTGGATGGTGGGAGGAAACTGGAGAAAACCCACGCAGACATGGGGAGAACATGCAAACTCCACACAGATGTGGGATTTGAACCAGGGTCCTTCTCGCTATGAGGCACGAGTGCTAACCACTGCACCACTGTGCCGCCCCAATTCCAAAGTGAATTGTGGAAACTTTAAAACTTTCCTCTGTCCATTATTGATCCACTGAACAATCACAACTTCAATCACTATGTACATTTATATTCTGTTGTTATTCAAGAAAATATAGTTAACTTCATCATCATGGGACGGCCATGGCTCAGTTGGGAGAGCGGGTCGTCCATTAACCGAAGGGTTGGCGGTTCGATTCCCGCTCTGTCCTAGTCAGTCTGTTGTGTCCTTGGGCAAGACACTTTACCCTCCTTGCCTCCAGTGTTACTCACACTGGTGTATGAATGCGTATGAATGTTCGGTGGTGGTCAGAGGTGCCGTAGGCGCGAAATGGCAGCCACGCTTCTGTCAGTCTGCCCCAGGGCAACTGTGACTACATATGTAGTTTACCACCACCAGAGGGAGCATGCGAGAATGAATGAATAATGGATCACTAATGTAAAGCGCTTTGGGTGCCTTGAAAAGCGCTATAGAAATCTAATCTATTATTATTATTATCTGTAGTTAACGTTTCACAGATACTTGGACCTTCCGAGGTAAAATCTTCATTGGGTTTGGGTCATTAGTGGAAATGTATGGAAACAGTGTTTTTCCAGTGACAGTGTGTGTTGAGGTGTAGATGTGCGAATTTGTATCAGGATCAGAGAAGGACAGTGTTCCTTTGTTAAAGTTGAGTTTCACTCTGATCTTCTGAAGAACTCTATGAACTGAGGAAATATCAGAAATACCTGTTCCATTGAGTATACAGTACATATCACTGATGAACGTGATTGCCCAATCTTCATCCAGATCCCTCTCCCACCGGTCAGTTGTTCTTACACCAACTGACCATAACTTACTGCCTGTGACGTCGACCTCCCAGCTGTGAATCCCTGAGGAAAAACCCTCAGAGCCCAGGACACGGAAATATTCAAGTCTCTCTGGATTATGTGGAAGCTTCTGTTCTTTTCCTCGCCTCACCTCAGTCAGATCTTCAGACAAGTTGAGGTTTGAACATGCAGAGTTTGGGTTCAGAACCACAGGGGTGTAGGAGACCATGTCCCTCATGCTGATCCAGATGTTGAAGCTCAGGTTGCCCAGATGTTTGGCCTGGTCTATCAGAGCTGCTGAGCCCAGCTGTGGATCCTCCAGCAGGGGGTGCTGCTGCACTCTTTCCACTGCAGCCTTGTATTTGTGCAGGAATGACACATGTTTCACTGTCAGCTCGTCCTCTGTGGCTTGGATTGTTTGTGACAGAGCTTCTATCTCTCTACTCACAGCCTTCACCTTCTCCTTCATCCTCTGACTCTTCTGCTCCTCTTCCTCCCTCAGAGCTCTGATCCTGGACTCTTCTTCCTTTTGGAGAAACAGGTGCAGCTTCTTAAACTGCTCCTTAATCTGCCTCTCTGTGTGTTGGGCCTGGACCTTAATGTGATCTGCTGTTG
Organism: Siphamia tubifer; assembly: GCA_020466265.1. NCBI lineage: Eukaryota > Metazoa > Chordata > Actinopteri > Kurtiformes > Apogonidae > Siphamia > Siphamia tubifer. Next base: position 24,046,072 of record CM035802.1, on the reverse strand, counting down.
CACCAAACTCCTCTGTCACTTCAGTTAAAGACTTTAACTTGTCCTTTAATGGTTTCAAGGAGTTCTGAAGTTCCTTTTTGAGATCCTGAGCAGCTTCATCGATGGGTCTGAATCTGTGACCGTTGTGTATCTTTGAGGTTTGACAGATGAGACAAACTGGCTGCAGATGATCCAGGCAGAAGAGTTTCAGTTCTTCTGAGTGCAGACTGCAGACAGACTCTGGATCTTTCTCATTTCTCTGTTTTAAGAACGACTCACAGATATTTTTTAAGGCCAGATTACGAGGTGGATCACTCTGTAACGATACTGTCTTACAAACTGGACATTCCCTATTCGGTTTCTCCTTCCACCAGTTCTGCAGACAGACTTTACAGAAGCTGTGGCTGCAGGGCAGAACAACAGGGTCTCTGTAGACGTCGTGGCAGACTGGACAGCAGTAATCTACCTCTGATGTGGAAGCCATTTAGTCTGAAAATAAAGATGAAAACAGGTTCAGTCAGTCAGTGTTACTTCCTCATTCAGGTTCAACTTTGTGTACACTCTCCCACTCACAGAAATATTTTACACAGCAGATGTTCACAACTTCGATACAGTATAAAAAGTAAAAAAAAAATAAAATAAAAAATACAGCCAACTGATCTAGAACCTGGAAATCCAGACCCAATACAAATGTGTCTGCTCCATTTTACTCAGTGTTCCTTTATATTTTTGACTCGTGTTGTTGTAAACTCACATTCAGTGTGTTGAGTGTCAGCAGGATGAAGTAGCCATGTCTGATTTTCTTCTTTTTTCTCCTATAGTTCGACTCTGTTTGATCTGAAGCTAAATCTGATCTGATCATTTGTTTGTCCACCTGTGTCTGACGCCGTCTTAAAATACCTATTTCCTAATTCTTCTCAGGTAATTAAGGTAAAGGGGCAGAGCTTAGACACACCTCTTCTCCAGTATGTTTGAAAAATAGTTTCAGTTGAGGAATAGTTTTTATGATGCGTTACCTTTTCCACAGTGAATGAATTAAGTGAATTTCGACCCAGTACATTTGAATGTGGGGAAACTTGGAGCAGTTAGTTGAATCTCAGAGGTTTTAGTGTGTCTTTAACTTAGTAAAGACAGGAAGAGTAACAGTATCAGGAAGGCATTATCTTTTCTACTTTAAACACAAAAGAACACTGTGTTCTTTTACACCGAGGACAATCAACATATGACATACAGAGGTAATGCACGTGACGTCACGTGACCCCATGAGTCCGTGAATCTATAGCTGTGCCGCCATATTGGACTGAAAGAAAACACAGCACTCTGCTATTGTACATTATTATGGCTGAAAATTATCGTCTTTCTGACGATGCTTCGAAATTGTCTGATACTCATAAGGATCGCTATCGACGAACCTTGAGCAGATATGATGTTTGGACCAATATACGCTACCAAAAGCCGTGTTTAAGTCGGTTTTCTCGACGACTATTGATGTGTCCGCAACGGTGCCCACACTTCCTGATTTAGGGTATCCGGGCATGTAAAACTATTTGATTGACAGAACATCTGCATACACAGCAGAGGCAATGAAGACATGTAAAAGCCAAGACGGATATAGACACTTCGTGGCAGGTTGGATCAAATAATTACGTGTCAAAAAGCCATCATCGTCCAGTTCTTCGCTCATCATAATAAGTAAGGTAAACGAGACTTACATGTAGTATAATTCAGGAAGTCATTACCAATTTCTACTGGCATAACTACATCGACAAGGAGTGTGGACACATGCAGAACGTGTGTGGACTTATCCAAATTCGACCTACCAGATATAAAATGAACACTGCAAAGTCGCGTGCCGTCATTCGGTTTCCATGTCTTATGGCGTATAGTGGGCAGCCATTTTGACCGTTTCTCCGATTCTGTTGAAGGAAACTCCATCTGTTGTCTCCTGGTAATTCGTACAACCAACGGCACACCATGATTCACCCTTAGTGCGACCAGGAATGTCTTGATTTTCATATAATCGCGATAAAACGGCAGCGTGTTGTAATGTGTCAAAGTGAGATAACGTGGGGTCGCGTGACGCCAATTCACTCTATTGAGTGAAACTTTCGCGTCGTTCGAACCACGTGATACGTGTGTGACATGTAATAAGTCAGAGTGAGCAGTACAGGAAATATACTGAGCTGCTGCATATAGTGGTCCTCTGACTACGACATCTGCTTTACAGTTACCGCCTTGGTTCAGTTCTTTTTCTTCTTCTGTGGCGTCAACTGGAAGTATACTAATGCAAAAGAGCACGTAGCGCCACCTAGTGTCTGGGAGTGGAACAATAATTCGAATTTATCTTAACTGGAATGTAGAAGTCATAGACAGTAGAAGAAAAAAGTATTTTGTAAGTCATAGATAGAAGAAAAAACATTTTGCCCTCTGATGGAGACAAGTGCTTATTTCCCCCGCCACCTGGCTTAAAAATAATAATTTAAATATGGGGGGGGGGTAGATTTTTTTAAACAAAAAATAAATAAATTTTTGAACAAAAAAAAAATAGACTTGAACAAAAATAATTTATTTAAAAATCAGAAAAAAAATCCTGATAGATATGTGAATCGATTTTTTTTCTCACTCTCCTAATACATACACATTTATGTATACATATACAGGGCTAAAAGCGTAGCTAAAATATATAAATAAATAAATTAAAAATGTAACTAAAATTAGCAATAAATCAATAATCATAATAAACTCAGCTAAAAATACTAATAAATGACTAATTATAAAAAGGCCTTACGTAGCCAGGTCCTGACAGGTTAACACTGATCAGACTCACATTTCTTTATCAGAGGGGGAGATAGGCCTGAGGAGATAACAGGAAACGTCAGGTGTCACACCATACGATCCAGATCCACAGTCGTGTGACTGTCAGAGAAGAAAAGGAGATGGTGATGGAGATGACAGACACATGTCTTCAACCCCAACAACTGACTTTCAACTGTTTTGGAAACAGGTTTTTCAGTGCTGACACAACAATCCTTCAGAAGGGTCCTTGATAATGTCAGTTTTAATAACTACTTTCTCTCTGTCAGACCCTTTTACCACTCATACTTACTTGTTTAATAATCATTTTTAACAAGATGATAAAAGGGAAAGTTCTAAAAACATCACCTGAAATCAATCAATAATGTTAGAAGCGGGGTTTTTTTTCACCCAGAAAATATTGTTAATTTCCTGCTTGTTTGGTAATTTGTTGTTAATTTTATTGATTTACTTCTTATTTCAAAGAAATAAAGGTGTAATACTAGATTAGCATTACTTGTTTAATAACTTTTCAACAATTTTTCTTGAAATGGTAAGGATTAAATGTTTTTCTATCACCAGTATAGGTCTCCTTTCTACGTTAAACTAATTTAAATAACAAAAAAAACCCTAATCATTAGGCTTGGATAAAATAACAGGACAAATCAGGACTCGTTGAGGCTGTAACTTTGTGATTTTCAGTATGTTTGAGAGTCTTAATATGAAAATATCTTGATAAGTTTGTGATCCTCAGATCAATAGTTGTTTACGATCGGAGCGTCTTGCTTTTAAGTCAATATGTTAAAAATGTAGTGACTTTTTAACAGTTGTGCATCTGGTTCAACTTTGGTAAATGTGGCTTGATTAGAAGTACAGTCATTGATGCTTATAAGTCTGTTCTATTGTAAATTAAATTCTAATTACATGGACTTTATTGGGTGACGAAGGTCTGAGCCACAGTCAGTGTAATTCAACTTTACAAAGTTTAGATGTATATTTGAAATAAAACCATTCTCAAACAGTGTTCATTGTCTTCATGAATTTATTAACATGAATATTCACCATTTACACATTAAACTCATTTTGGAGTTTATTCAGGAGCTGTTATCAGTCCACATATCATTAGAACATTTGTAAATTATACTGCCTAGCCCCCCTAAAATAGTTGCATATGCAGTATTTCACTGCACCACCTTTGGTTTTGATTACAGGAGACATTTACTTCAACATCTTTTTTTGCCATATAATGCATATGTAGTGTCACAATAAGGTTTATTATATTTTTCCATCCATAATAGCATTGATTTTTTAATGATTGATGATGGAGAATCAGAGCACTGTATCAACTCTACATCATTCAGAGATAGAGTCTGGAATTTTTGGAGGCTAATCCATGTGTGAAAATGATGTCTGAAGTATTCTGTTACAAACCTGATGACCCTGATCCACCCTGGTGGTGGTCAATGTTTTAGACAGAGACACAAGGACATTTACTGCATCAATTAGATTCAATACCTTGTTAGAGCTGAGGCATTATTAACCACTGCAGTACTTATACATGGAAGGATCTGAACTATTTGTTTAGTTTATTCCAAGGTAAATCTCCCGTAACAAAGGCAAAGGTGCAGTGAAATATTACATGCATTACTTTTTTTTGGCCAAACAGTGTATGACATATTACAGAATAAGATTTGCATCTGGTATTTGACAGTTTGATCCAGTTCAAAATGATGACTTCAAATGGCTGACTTTATCTAAAAAAAACCCTTACAACTGTAATCATATAAATCACAATAAACAAAAGTGAAGAGTTTGATTAAAATAAAACAAAACCATAAACCCATCATTTCCCTTTAAAACAATTCCAAAGTGAATTGTGGAAACTGTAAAACTTTCCTCTAACTGTCCATTATTGATCCACTGAAGAATCACAACTTCAATTACGATGTACATTTATATTCTGTTGTTATTCAAGAAAAGATAGTTAACTTCATCATCTTCACCTGTAGTTAATGTTTCACTTTTACACAGACCTTCCAAGGTAAAATCTTCATTGGGTTTGGGTCCTTAGTGAAAATAAATGGAAACAGTGTTTTTCCAGTGACAGTTTGTGTTGAGGTGTAAATGTGTGTGTTTGTATCAGGATCAGAGAAGGACAGTGTTCCTTTGTTAAAGTCCAGACTCACTCTGATCTTCTGGAGAACTCTATCAACTGAGGAAATACCAGAAATACGTGTTCCATTGAGTATACAGTACCTATGACTGATGAACGTGATTGCCCAATCTTCATGCAGATCCATCTCCTCCTGGTCAGTTGTTCTTACACCAACTGACCAGTCCTTACTGCTTGTGACATCGACCTCCCAGCTGTGAATCCCTGAGTTCAAACCCTTAGATCCCAGGACATGGAAATATTTAAGTCTCTCTGGATTATGTGGAAGCTTCTGTTCTTTTCCTCTCCTCACCTCAGTCAGATCTTCAGACAGGTTGAGGTTTGAACATGCAGAGTTTGGGTTCAGAACCACAGGGGTGTAGGAGACCATGTCCCTCATGTTGTTCCAGATGTTGAGGCTCAGGTTGCCCAGATGTTTGGCCTGGTCTATCAGAGCTGCTGAGCCCAGCTGTGGATCCTCCAGCAGGGGGTGCTGCTGCACTCTTTCCACTGCAGCCTTGTATTTGTGCAGGAATGACACATGTTTCACTGTCAGCTCGTCCTCTGTGGCTTGGATTGTTTGTGACAGAGCTTCTATCTCTCTACTCACAGCCTTCATCTTCTCCTTCATCCTCTGAATCTTCTGCTCCTCTTCCTCCCTCAGAGCTCTGATCCTGGACTCTTCTTCCTTTTGGAGAAACAGGTGCAGCTTCTTAAATTGCTCCTTAATCTGCTTCTCTGTGTGTTGGGCCTGGACCTTAATGTGATCTGCTGTTGCACCAAACTCCTCTGTCACTTCAGTTAAAGACTTTAACTTGTCCTTTAATGGTTTCAAGGAGTTCTGAAGCTCCTTTTTGAGATCCTGAGCAGCTTCATCGATGGGTCTGAATCTGTGACCGTTGTGTATCTTTAAGGTTTGACAGATGAAACAAACTGGCTGCAGATGATCCAGGCAGAAGAGTTTCAGTTCCTCTGAGTGCAGACTGCAGAAAGACTCTGGATCTGACTGAATTCTCTGTTTTAAGAACGACTCACAGATATTTTTTAAGGCCAGATTACGAGGTGGATCACTCTGTAACGATACCGTTTTACAAACTGGACATTCCCTATTCGGTTTCTCCTTCCACCAGTTCTGCAGACAGACTTTACAGAAGCTGTGGCTGCAGGGCAGAACAACAGGATCACTGTAGACGTCCTGGCAGACTGGACAGCAGTAATCTACCTCTGATCTGGAAGCCATTTAGTCTGAAAATGAAAATGAAGACAGGTTCAGTCAGTCAGTGTTACTTCCTCATTCAGATTCAACTTTGTGTACACTCTCCCACTCACAGAAATATTTTACACAACAGATGTTCACAACTTTGAGAAAGTATAAAAAGTTACAAAAAAAATACAACCAACTGATCTAGAACCTAGAAATCCAGACCCAATACAAATGTGTCTGCTCCATTTTACTCACTTTTCCTTTATATTTTTGACTCGTGTTGTTGTAAACTCACATTCAGTGTGTTGAGTGTCAGCACGATGAAGTAGCCATGTCTGATTTTCTTCTTTTTTCTCCTGTAGTTCGACTCTGTTTGATCTGAAGCTGAATCTGATCTGATCATTTGTTTGTCCACCTGTGTCTGATGCCGTCTTAAAATAACTATTTCCTAATTCTTCTCAGGTAATTAAGGTAAAGGGGCAGAGCTTAGACACACCTCTTCTCCAGTATGTTTGAAAAATAGTTTCAGTTGAGGAATAGTTTTTATGATGCGTTACCTTTTCCACAGTGAATGAATTAAGTGAATTTCGACTCAGTACATTTGAATGTGGGGAAACTTGGAGCAGTTAGTTGAATCTCAGAGGTTTTAGTGTGTCTTTAACTTAGTAAAAACAGGAAGAGTAACAGTATCAGGAAGGCATTATCCTTTCTACTTTAAACACAAAAGAACACTGTGTTCTTTTACACTGAAGACAATCAACATATGACATATAGAGGTAATGCATGTGACGTCACGCGACCCCATGATTCCGTGAATCTAAAGTTGTGCCGCCATATTGGACTGAAAGAAAACACAGCGCTCTGCTATTGTACATTATTATGGCTGAACATTTAATCTTTCTGACTATGCTTCGCAATTGTCTGATACTCAAAAGCATCACTATCTATCGAACCTTGGGCAGATAGGATGTTTGGAACGATATAGGCTACCAAAAGCCGTGTTAAAGTCGGTTTTCTCAACGACTACTGATGTATGCGCGACGGTACACTTCCTGATTTAGGGTATCCGGACATGTAAAACTATTTGATTGACAGAACATCTGCATACACAGCCGAGGCAATGAAGACTTATAAAAGCCAAGACGGATATAGACACTTCGTGGCAGGTTGGATCAAATAATTACGTGTCAAAAAGCCATCATTGTCGAGTTCTTCGCTCATCATCATAAGTAAGGTAAACAACACTCACACGTAGTATAATTCAGGGAGTCAGTACCAATTTCTACTGGCATAACTACATCGAGAAGGAGTGTGGACACATGCAGAACGTGTGTGGACCAAATTCGACCTACCAGATATAAAATGAACACTGCAAAGTCGCGTGCCGTCATTCGGTTTCCATGTCTTGCGGCGTATAGTGGGCGACCATTTTGACCGTTTCTCCGATTCTGTTGAAGGAAACTCCATCTGTTGTCTCCTGGCAATTCGTACAACCGACGGCACACCATGATTCACCCTTAGTGCGGCCAGGAATGTCTTGATTTTCATATAATCGTGATAAAACGGCAGCGTGTTGTAATGTGTCAAAGTGAGATAACGTTTTCTTGCCGTGCAATGTGGCAGCATAACTATCGTGGGGTCACGTGACGTCAATTCACTCTATTGAGTGAAACTTTCGCCTCGTTCGAACCACGTGATACGTGTGTGACATGTAATAAGTCAGAGTGAGCAGTACATAGGAAATATACTGAGCTGCTGCATATGGTGGTCCTCTGACTACGACATCTACTTTACAGTTACCGCCTTGGTTTAGTTCTTTTTCTTTTTCTGTGGCGTCAACTGGAAGTATGTGTACTGTGCTAATGCAAAAGAGCACGTCGCGCTATCTAGTGTCTGGGAGTGGAACAATAATTTGAATTTATCTTGCTGGAATGTAGAAGTCATAGACAGTAGAAGAATAAATGTATTTTGTAAGTCATGGATAGTAGAAGAAAAAATATTTTGCCCTCTGATGGAGACAAGCGCTTATTTCCCCCGCCACCTGGCTTAAAAATAATCATTTAAATATGGGGGGGTTGGATTTTCTTTTTAACAAAAAATAAATCTATTTTTGAACAAAAAAAATAGACTTGAACAAAAAATTATTTATTTAAAAATCAGAAGAAAAAAAAATCCTGATAGCTATGTGAATCGATTTTTTTCTCACTCTCCTAATACATACACATACCTGCACACACATTTATGTATACATATTCAGGGCTAAAAGCGTAGCTAAAATACATAAATAAGTACATTAAAAATGTAACTAAAAATACCAATAAATCAATAATGATAATAAACTCAGCTAACAATACAAATAAATGTCTAATTGTAAAAAAGCCTTATGTAGCTGTTCTCTTTTGGAAGGTCCTGGCATGTTGACACTGATCAGACTCACATTTCTTTATCAGAGGGGGAGATAGGGCTGAGGAGAAACGTCAGGTTTCACACCATACGATCGAGATCCACAGTAGTGTGACTGTCAGAGAAGAAAAGGAGATGGTGATGGAGATGACAGACACATGTCTTCAACCCCAACAACTGACTGTTTCAGTGCTGACACAACAATCCTTCAGAAGGGTCCTTGATAATGTCAGTTTTAATAAGTACTTTCTCTCTGTCAGACCCTTTTACCACTTATATCTTCATCAAATAAATGGTTCTATGAGAATTGTAGAAAACTTCATTCCACATTGTTTGGTACCAATCTGAAAGATCTGTGACCCTCTGTTCTTCAGTTATAACCGATAATGTGATTTTGACCTTTTAGTTAATTCTGACCTTGACCTTTGACCCTTACTCAAATGGATAACTGCGTTTGAGGCACATTAGCTATATGTTTATGTCCATGTAATTTCATGGTGATATCTCAAGTATTCATTTAGTTATAGCATGATATGTCTCTGCGGGGACACACACACACACACACACACACTGATTACAATAATCTATCCCAACCAATGTTGGGCGAGATTAAATATGACTTCAGCAACATAAAAACATAAATACCTGCTGTATTGTCTCAAGAGATCCACCAGAGGGAGCCATAACTACTGGAAAAGGAGAAGAATTTAAACCCAAGTAAAGAATTTACAGTTCATGTAGATCACAGGGAAGAGTTTAAAATGCATAATTGTACTATTTATTATTATTTATTTATATAAGTCCTTTAAAATCGATGTTGCTACTGTGCTTTCATGACAATTACATACAGTACATTAGCAGAGATGGTCAAAGTACTCACATTCTGTACTTAAGTAGAAGTACAGCTACTTGTGTGAAAAAATACTCTGGTAAAAGTAGAAGTACTGACTCAACTCCTTTACTGAAGTAAAAGTAAATAAAATACAATTTCTAAATTGTAATAAAGTAAAAAATAAAAATGTATTTTTTGATCATGAATGCAATAATGGAGTACTTATTTAAACAGGAGAAATCTCAAAAGTTTCAAAAATAAAACCTTTAAAAGTGACTTACTGTGTAAATAATGTGTTTGATCAGGTCACAGTTACTCAGTTTTGTGGATATAGGCAGGAAATTTAGGAAAAATGGGGAAAAAAGTCACAATTCAGATTAAAAAAAAAGGTCATCATGAGTTCAAAAAATATAGAAATATGAGATTTAAAAATATTTTAAAATAAAAAGTCAAAATTATGAGATAATCGTCACATAACTATAATATATAAAGTCACAGTTTCTCTTCTCCACTGATTTTCCCTCTGAAGTGACTTATTTTTTATACTGTCACATCTGTTTAGTTTGAAAAACTAGTGAGTTTATTGTGAGAATGCGATGAGTATAAAGTACAGATATTTCTAGAAAAATGTAGGGAGTAAAAATAAAAAGTTGCCAGAACAATAAATACTCAAGTAAAGTACAGATACCTAAAAAATTCTACTTAAGTACAGTAATGAAGTACTTTTAATTAGTTACTTCTACCTTTGTACAGTAGTGACACTGAACTGTTAGTATTACGGTCCATAGTATAATATCCAACATAAACAGCATTTGTTCCAGTTTATCAGCATTTTTTCTGTTGTTGTGTGAACAGATGTATTCCACAGGAGGGTTTATTTTATTTATTTTTTGAGAAAGAGGAAGAAAATGTCTTTTTAGAAAAACATCTGTGTTAGTGTGAACAGGGACATTCACAGGGTTCCCACAGTTCCAGTGAATTTCAATAAAGTCTGTTCCAAACAGGTGTAAAAATCCACAACATTCTAGAACACAAGCTTTGCCTTCGAATTTTTGTAGTTGGACATACAATAGTGTTTTAAATTAAATCAATGGAACTATTATGAAAAAAAGTCATAGTTCAGAATAACTGTGCACTGCAAAAAATAATAATAATAAAAGTCGAACAGTAAAAACTTGTAAAATTGCAACATAAAAAAACAGTTGTTTAATTGAGAAGATTTTTGTGTTAGAGATCAATCAAATGAAACAGTTTTTACAGGAAGAGTATGTGAACAAAACCTGGTTTGTATGTAGAAATTATGTATTTCTATTGTTCTGAGGAAATAAAACTGTAAATCGAAAACACTGTGGTGTTTAAATAACAATGTTAAAAGAACAGTCTATTCATTTCTAAATAAATAAATAAATAATACAGTAAGCATTTAACTATTTAAAATTTTAAATTAGTTATCCAAAAGAAGGCTGTGGTTCAGTTAATATAGAGGAGGTTGTCCAATCACCAAGAGGTTGGTAGCTCAAATCCTAGCTTTAACTTCATTTTTACATTGAGTTTAAATTGTGAATTCCACATGTTAGTCTTAGACTTTTTTTTTTGAAATACAGGATTATTCTGGTAACCACAGCTGTCAGTTTTTTCTGTACCTACTGTACTGGTTTATTTTTTATGGTGAGTTTCTCATATATAAACTAAAACCATGTGCTAAAATAATTAACTGTGGTGAATTGATGCTATTTTTGGTCAATTTATTCATAGTAGGATGTAGAAGCTCAAGGGTTTGACAAGTTAAAATGTCCTTTTCTGCTCTTTGCCCAATTGTTAAATTGAACATTTGTTTCTTCTAAAGGTCATGGGATTTCTACTTACTGGTCACAGTATTTTAAGTCTGACTTGGAGTGGGAACCCTGTATTTAAGAACAACCTTTAGAGCAGTGGTTAGCAGTCATGCCTCACAGACAGAAGGTGCCTGGTTCAATTCCCACACCAGACCTTTCTGTGTGGAGTTTGCATGTTCTCCTCGTGTCTGCGTGGGTTTTCTCCAGGTACTCCAACCTACCCTGAAAATTTAATCAAAATCTGTCCATAGGTTTTTGAGTTATCTTGCTAAATAACTGACAAACTGGCAAAAACAACCTCCTTGTCGAAGGTAACAAAGAAAAATTGGCTCAAAACACAGCTTTCCTTCGTGCTCGCATTAGGTATTTCCCCGTCATGTTTGGTACCGTTGGAAAGATCAGGATTTTCTCTAGACAACCCTTAAATAGAAATCTATGTAATTATATGTTTGAACCAATGGGAGGCCTCAGAACAAAGCCTTCTCTGGTAAACTAAATCCCTTCTTACTAGGGCGATGTTGAAAAACGGCCTCTGATTGGTTGAATTAAGTCAATTAAATTTTATTTATAAACCCCCAAATCACAACAATGTCGTCTCACAGGGATTTACAGAAAACACAATCAACTACAGAAATAGATAAAAAGTCCCAAGCATCCCCTGTCCTTAGACCGTCCTTCTCAGCAAGAAAAAAACTCCAAAACCCAGTGGGAAGAAGGAGAACCACAATGAAGGACAGATCCACTCCCATGGACGGACAGACTATAGATGAACGTCCATTTGTAGATGAAGGAAGGGGTGGGGGTGGTAGGAGGTCTGGGGTCACAGGTCAGCACAAGTGAGTCACCGCAGATCCTGTTGTCCATGGCTCCCTATGCAGACACTGCTGAATTAGTGTCACGCAAGCATTTTTAATAAGCTTTCAGATAAATACAAAATCTCAATTTCTGAAATTTGACCCAAGTAACTGGTTTTGTGCTGGAGGGTCACATATGTTCAGCCCTGCTATGAACTGGAGACTGTACCCCACCTGCGCCCACTGTATGGATTAGTCCCCCAGCGACCCCAGTGACACTAGTGAGGATAAATCGGGTTCAGATGATGAGACGAGGCTTTAAAGCTGACTATTTTACTCCATATAAACAAAGTTTTAAATGTAAAATAAACAACTTTATAGTCTGCACTGTCAACATTATTACTCTCTGGTGTAAAAATGCTGTATATGAGGAAAAGGTTGGATACTATATATTATATTATATATTACACCAGTGATATTTAAAGGCATCAGGCCAAAAAAGAAAAAGCCTCAGTTTCATGCCATCAGCAAAACCCTACAGGAGGAAGCCAAGAAACTGCAAATAGTATAAGTGCTGTCCACTGAACATTCAAAATAAAGTTCTTCCCCAAACATCTGTCATTTATTTCAGCCTTTAGATTAAAAATCAGAGTTTGTCACGTCACATCGGCAGTGATGAAAAAGTGATTATCTCAATGGGGTTCCGTTGTGTGAATCTAACGTGGGATGTGGATGGCAGCTAGTCAGTGATTAATATGGCGTGGATGATGGATTGCTGAAAATTTACGGCTGCTTCAGTGGGACTGGCAGCATCATATTTTTTTCTGTGACTGATTGAAATAACAGTAAATACAATTTAAAGAGGACGAAGAGGAGGGGGCAGAGTGGCGCGACTGAGGTATGGAAGAAAAATACCATAAATCTGAACCAACGCTACACTCCAACACCATTTGTAAATTCATTTAAATAATAATACAGCTTTTAAAAATGACAAATCCCACTGTTCAGCCACGTCGTAGTGAACAATGAGGACACACTTGGCATTATCTTTTTGGTGCTTACACCATATGTCGCTAAATAGACAAGTTCAGCAAATGTCTCACATGTGGAGAACATGTTGTAGCTTTCAAACAGAGGTGTTCAAAGTTCCTCACATGTGAAAAATACTCTGATAAAAGTACAAGTACTGATTCAACTCCTTTACTGAAGTAAAAGGAGGGAATGTTGACTTTCTCATAATTTTGACTTTTTATCTCATAATTCTGACCTTTTTATCTCATAATTTTGACTTTTTATCTCATAATTCAGACCTTTTTATCTTATAATTTTGACTTTTTATCTCATAATTCGGACCTTTTTATCTCATAATTTTGACTTCACACGCCTTATATATGAAAAACCTTCATAAAAACCATTCGTTGACAGAGCACCTAAAGTCCAGTGTACCTTATACTGCAGAAAATACGGTAATTTCATAATCTGTTTCAGTCTAATACAGGGATTAACCCTAAACTATTGGGACAGGGTCCTTAATGGACATTGGTAAGAACTTTACTGCCTTTTTGCTTTGCTTTACTAGTACTTTTAGCAATTACTGTAAAAACACCCACCAATTTTCTCCAAAAATGACAGACATTTGAGATGAGATATTTTATTATATGACAAAGAATGATTTGAATGTTGCAAAAAACACAATACTTAATTTTTGCAAAAAAAAAATAAAAAATACAGTTACTGCCTTTATACTTTGTAAGGCAGGATACATGCCACTTTAATTTTAGTATCTTGTTATTAAGTTGATATAACAGCCTTTTTTTCTAGCACATCACCACTAGAATCCAGACTTAAAACACAGGTATGAGGTTCAACTGGATTTTTAATCGAGCTCTTCCGTTGGTTTGAACCCTCTCTGTGAAATGCCAACTACACTTAACATCACCGCATGCTCACTGCAGGACCCACAATGCACCTCACAGTGGCAGTACCCATTTGACACACAGAGTGGCACTAAAGGACTGACGAAGACTAAACCTGGCCTGTAGAACCACAGGCGTCTCAATCCATCAACTCGATTTTATAAACCTTGCAAAATGTGAAGTTATGACCAAGGTACGCCTTTCATCCTTGGACCCCAGCCCATAAATCCCATAAATATGGACACATGTCGGTTAACAGTGAATAGTGACAGTGGGTCTGATAGAATTCCATTGTCAACCTAAATAGCTTCAGTGCATGGGGGAACTGGCAGAAGGGACTGCACAGTCTTCCTTAACTTCTTTAGTGACTAGCTCTTGTTGGAAGTGGAATGTGGCCAATCTCATTACGAGGCACTACCTTATCATATTTGGCCAATCAGAGACTTACCTGGACTGGAGCTTGTTTGCTCATTAGGTTTGTGCATGGATTCAAGGTGGCTCCAGGACAGGATGAGGCAGTACCGAAGTGTTGACAGTGAAATAGTAAAGGGAAATAATTAGGGCTTTAGAGTGATTTATGGAAGAATTAATGTGCTGACTTTGAATTAACCTTTGAGATGTGGCAGTAACTGAACCATAATGTGACCCAGAGTGCACGACTGGGCCCCAGGCTACACTGCTTCTCGAAAAGGTGACTTAGCAAAACTAATGGCTCTTTAATATCCATTGGTCAAGCCTTGTTTTCTGGGCTTGTGTGTGTATATTATGTGAATGTGTGTGTGTGTGTGTGTGTGTTTGTAAAATCAGACAGAAAACCAGCAGAGAAAATGAATGAACGAAGCTGACATTTTTAGGTAGTGTTTTGTTTACACTTTTCAGTTTTAATGATTTCCTCCTGGGGCTGTGTTCAAAGTACTTTTTAATTCAAATGTGAAATCTAAAAGCAGTGGCAGTGTGAAATAATAGTGGTGCAATTTTCCACATGCATGCACGGCAAAATTTTCATGGTGTCAGTAATTTTCACCTGCTTCATTTTTTAGTTCTTTTTCCTCACTAGGGACATTTGTTGGCTTTTTAATTTCAGTTATTCCATCATTTTGGCTGTTATAATGCATATGGCATACGTTTTCTTAAGGGTGTTTTCTGAATTTTAGAGGTTCAGCCTCAGTTTCCATAATAAGTGTATAATAAACTGTTCATCCAAAGTAATAATCCCATTTAAACCCATTATAACTCCAATAATTTTCTGCTTTAATGCCTGCGTGTGTTCAGACACACACAGACATTAAAGCAGAAAATTATTAATTCTATTATAGCTTTCAATCCAAGAAACTAAAAAACTATTAGTCTATTTTCAATTATACTGTGGTACTGTCTCACATTTGTACATATGTTCAGAGTTTCTGAGAAGAGCACAATTCTATAATTATATATATATATATATATATATATATATATATATATATATATATATATATATATATATATATATATAAATTAAAGAAAGAAATAGTGGCATTTAAAGGTTTATTACATTATCACATAAAATAATAAAATAATATCAGCTCAATTTTAATTTTGAGCTCCAGATGAATAGGTGACAAACACAAGTCACGATCAACATTAATGCTGAGTTTTATCATGGTATGCAGTTGATAGTGTGATGATAAATTATCATTTATCACTTAGACATCAATCAATTAGATTTAAAAGAAAAAATTGTTTGGAAGTCGATATAAATGTAGTTCTGTTGGGTTTTTTAGGTGACCTTGACCTTTGACCCACATTCGCCTCAATTTAATTGTATCTATTCTGGACCACCTAGCATCCTTCCTCAAAATTTCATGAAAATCGTCCATTAGTTTTTGCATTAAGTTGCTGACAGACAAAGAGTTAAATAAAAAACAATAACCCTTGCCTCCCTTTTGGGGGCGGAGTCATGAATGAGGGAATGAATTTAATAAAGAGGTGACGTCTAATCCTTTGTAATGTGTCCATATGGAACCAAATGTATTAGAAATTATTTACAGTGGTCAATGGTGAGGCAAATAATCCTGTTCAAACTGTGCCAACATTTATACATATGATGATTTTCAACATAGAATATTATTTTAAAGTCAGGAAACTTTCAGTTTGTGGAAAAGACTGAGTGGAGTAGCATATAGTTTGGTGTCAAACAGCTTGTCTTCTGATGGATGTCACCGACACTGAAAACCAGTTTTACTTTGGCAGATTTCACAGCGATCTTGAAGTGGGAGGTGAAAATCACAACAGTCTGGTCGTGTTGAAGCTGCAGTGACACCTTCAGTAACTGTGGAGAGGGAATGTTCCGCTGGCTTTTGGGTGTGCAGTCTTTGTATTTATGTATTTTCAGTTTGATACTTGTGCACTTTACAGAGTGGTAAAATAACCTTTTAACCTGGCACATGCTTGCATAGTTCAAAATAGATTCAATAAAATAAATAGATTAAATAGATGAATTGTAGTTGGTTTGTTTGGTTGTTTAATAGGTAGGTGACGATGACAATTTCAGCTGGAGGGCAGGAAGTAACCATGTAAATAGTAAATGGACTGCACTTATATAGTGCTTTTCCACCTTCATGTTGCTCAAAGCTCTTTACATTAGATCATCTCACATTCATCCATTCACACACACACACACACACACACACACACACACACACACACACACACACACACACACACACACACACACACACACACACACACACACTCATACACCAGTAGGTTTCTATGGTTCTGTCAGTCCTACTGGGAGACTAAGTCAGGGTTCAGTGTCTTGCCCAACATGTGGACAGTCAGAGTGGGGACACAAACCGCCAACCCTTTGGTCATTGGATGACCTGCTCTAGCAACTGAGCCACAGCCGCCCCAACCCAATCATGTAGAATAGAGGAAACTTTATTGTACAGATACAAAACCATAATTACCATTTACATGTAACAGTTTTATATTGGGATAAATATCATTGCATTGCTTATTTGGCCGTACGGTGGCTGAGCGGTTTGCACTTTTGTCTCAAAGCAAAAAGATCCAGGTTTGATTCCCGGTCCCTGTGGGCTTTTCTGTGTGGAGTTTACATGTTTCTCTCCTCATATCTGGATTGGTTTCCTCTGGGGCTCCGGTTCTCTAACCTGACTCACACCAGATGTATGGATGCTTCTTATGGTTGCTCACATCTTACACACCTGGGAAAGCTACTACTCTAGCTACGAGAGTCTTCCTTACATCATAACTGTTTAAGTCACACCCAGTGATCCTGATTGGTCCGTCCATGATTTAACTGGAGACATCAGAATGTCTACGGTGCTTTACCAGACCCTTGTGTGAAGCTCACGAAGCTGAGCAGAAACACACAAGGGTGTTTGTTAGGCTCAAATCCTCCAGCCAGGTGATTCTGACCATTAGCCTGGATCTACAACTGGAGATCAGTCCCCAGGTGCCGCCCATGGCTGCCCACTGCTCCGTACAGGTGCCCCAATGGCATCAAAGAATGAAGAAATTAATGGTTTAATGTTTAATCTTCAGTCAGTGAAGATTGAGACTAATAAATTAAATCTAAAATCTACATTTTCTTTTACTTTTAACACATATTTCATACAAAATTGGTAATTTTTAAAAATATTTTTAAAGGGTTTGAGGGGTAGTATTGAGGGCCTTGGAACGAATCAGGCCTTTTACATGTAAAATGGAAGAAATTAATTTCATAAGTTGAGGTACCACTGTATGTGTATATTTTAAGGCAGGTTTGTACCATGGTTGACATCAGAAGTAAAAATGAGCCTCAGGTTGGTTGAAGGTTAAGGTGATTAACATGACCACGTTATAAGGTTTTAATGAAAGTTTCCTTTTAAAAAACCTGCATGTTCTGTATAATTTCAGAGTGATTTGCTTAATATTGGCTGATTGAGATGAGTGAAGCCGTAGGGGCCGATCAGTCACGACACAGTGTTAAAGGTCAGTGTGTTTTTCATCCTGACACTCTGTATCAGATCTGTGTTGGGCAGTAAGGTGACACCGTTGGAAGGTTACGGTGCTCTGACCTTTACAGCGCCGTGTCACACACAGCGGCCGGTGGTTAGTGAAACCAACACGTCACGCAAAGGTCATGTGTTTGATCTCCATGACGATCAACGCTCTGACACCAGCCTCATGTGCTGTCAGGCTGCTCATCCACCGCTTTCACGGTCACATTTCACACACATTAAACCAACCTATCGTTAGCTTCATAGCATAATTACCTGAGTCATACACGACATGGTGAATTCAGGTGTTTCTTTTCTAACAGGGTCTGGGATGCAAAACAATGACAAATGACATAATAGAGTTTTATATTGGGAGAAATATCATTACATTATATTGGTAAGTTGTGTTTAATTGGTACTGTCCCATCCCAAAAGGAGGTGACGATATTAGTTTTGGTTTGTTTTTTTGTTTTGTTTGTCTGTTTCTATATGTATTTGTCAGCAACATTGCAGAAAACTACTGGACAAATTTCCGTGACATTTTCAGGAAAGGTGTGACGTGTTCCAGAATAGATCCCATTACATTTTTAGCTTATCTGGATGAAGTTGCGATGAGCTATTGCCATCGCAGCTTCATCCGTTGTCCATCCGTTGCCGTCCACAATTCCCTAAAATTGCTTCTCCTCCCTCAACTTCTCAATGGATTTCAGTTCTGATTGATTCATTAGATAGATGTAAACCTTAGGCAAAAAACGTATCACTTTGTCGAAATTTTAAATTGTAAATGTGATGTTCACAGAAATATAGATTTTATTTTGAAATCAAATAGCACAGACAGGAAATGAATGTTATGATCATTTGTTCTACTACGGATGCTAAAAGTGCTAAGTTGCTGCTGCAAGGCTGTTAATATAAAAAAAACTGTAGATTTAGATTTTAGCTGGTCCAGGCTAACACCAGCTGTTGTTAGTGTAGATACAACCCCCCCCCCCCCCCCCTCGGGTTTACCTGTGACAGCATGGCTTCTGTCTGACCTGAATATTATTAGCCCATCCAGGCTAATGTCGGTGTCCGGGACAGAAGAGTTAAGACACGTCTGGGTGAGAATGAGGACGCAGCAGTCTGGTGGATCATGTTTGGTGTTTAAATCCAGTTTCAGGTAGTCCACTTTGTTTTCCAGTGAGCGTACGTTGACTGATGGACTGATGGAAGCGGCATTCGGGACAGGTTAGGCCTTACCTTAGCTGTAAATCCACTGCGACAGACGTGCTTCCGCTTCCTTTCACGCCGCCTCCGATGTCTCCAGAGGCGTCGTCTTTGGGGGGGACACTCCGCTGTAGGATGCTGGATCTGAGTCCGTGGATCTGTAGAACGGTCCACGTCTCTGGGCTTGCGGAGTCCACGTTTTTTATGATTTTCCTTCAGCTGATGATAGTCTGTCAGTCATATACTCTTCTTAAACTTTTGACACTAGAAACACTGGTGTAGTTGGAGAAATAACCGTTAAAGTGTCAAGTGTGTTATCGAGAGCCACAGCAGCCGCTCCATGATGAATGAGGGTCAAAGGGAAAAGCATCATGGGTAGCTCCCTCACAGCCAATGGGATGCTGATACAGTAAATACGTGACGTATTTACGTACATTACATAGTTACATATAGTAATGTACTGTATTTATGTCTTGGCGGTTTCAGTTTCCTTTTGTAAATAGACTTTTCTTTCGTATTCAGAGACGAAAAATTGAGGCAAAGGATTTTCGTAACTTGGATTTTTCGTTAGCTGCGTCTTTCATAAGTAGAGGTATGACTGTTTTTCTAAATTTCTAAAATATTGTTTTGTGCTCTGACTGTGAATATTAATTTTCTACCAGGTCTAATCATCTAGTCTCTTCACATCTGACTTTGGAATAAAAATCTAGTGCAGAATTGTTATTGTGCTTTTTGTGCCTTTTCTGGATGGTTTAAGTGAAGAGAGAGAGAGGAAATGTAGTTAGAGAGAGTATGAGAGTGACATGCAGCAAATGTCCTCAGGGAGGCTTTTACACACCTCAACTAATGGTGTTATTAGAATATGGCTCTATTTAAGATTATATAAGGAGCAAACATACTCTATATGGACAAAGGTATTGGCACATGTTTCTTTTTTAACAGGGGTCTGGAATACAAAACAATAATGACAAACAACATAATAAAGTTTTATATTGGGATAAATATCACAGTGGTTAGTTTAGTTTAAATTCTTATATTTGGTTCCACAAAACCGAAGATTTTTTTTCCTTTCAACATTGTGTTTTCTTTTGCATGACTATGATTGAAAATGTTCTTCCTCCAAATTTCTAAAAAATATTGGTCCTGCTCTGACTGTAAATAAAAATTTTCTACCATAACTAACCATCTATTTTATTCTAATTTCACCTTGGAAGAAAAACCTTAGATTAAACTTTAAAGGGATATGCCACCCGCAGTTCAAATTGAGTGTATCCCCACAGAACCCAGATGAGTCAGACAGAGGCGGTTCTACAGGGTGGAACAAAGGGGCATCGTATTCTGCCACCCCATTTTATTTTCAATAGTATTTCTTTCTTTATTTACAATATGTAGAAAATGTTAAAAAGTCAATACAACATACATCAAAAACATCGATAATGATAGACAAGGATTGATCAGTAAAGGGAAAAATCTATCCATCAATCTATACATTTTCTTATGAGTATTTAAACAAAAACAAAGAAACGCAATAAACAAACACTACTACAGAAAATATTTTGGCAATCATGACAAAAAAACAGACCATAATAGACAATAAACAGCACAGTTCCCTCAAACACATATAGTTCTCTATGTCTTAACTGTCTACAAACAATCCCTATGAACCACAAACTCCTATACAAAAAAAAATATTACATTTCAATTACAAATTTTTACTTAAATAATCTAGTGATTTATTGACCAAAATTCCCTTACTCTTTTCCTCTCTATTTATGGCAACTTTTCTTTTAAACGTCCTAAAATATTTTTTGTGCTCTGACTGTAAATAGAAATTTTCTTCTACAAATAACTTCTTTCTTTAGATCTCACTTTAAAAGAAAAAAAAAATCTCACTACATTTTAAGGAGCTATTAATATTCATGAACTGTTCACTAACTATATTCATGAACAAACTGGACAGAATTTTAGGATGCATCATGTCTACAGCTGCAAGATGTTTCATGATGGTTTGAGATTAAAAAAAAAAAATCAAAATAATTATTCATTTGCTATTAATCACAATATAAAACTGTATTACTGTCAGGATCCTAGTGTGTGTGTGTGTGTGTGTGTGTGTGTGTGTTTCCCCTCCTTCTGGGACTATGCTTTTCCTGTTTTCTGGAGCAGGGCAGAGCTGGGGTCATGACCTTTCACCTCAATACCTGTGCACCATGGTCAATTACACCACCTGGCAGCTATCACCACTTCCTCTTTCTGTATATAAGCCTGATTATCTCAACAGCTCATGGTCACTTTACATGGTGCTTTTGGTCTCATATAAAGTTCAGTTTTATGAACGTTGACTGTGTTCTTGTTTTACTTCCTGTTTTTTGTGGACCTTCATTTCCCTGGACTCCATTAACACCCTGATCCAGCTCCAGTTTCTCTTGTTCAGTTGCTTTTTTGGATTCATCATCATTAAATCATATTGTTTTTTGTTTTTTTTTTTACCTACAAACAGTTTTTAATTCAGTCCTTTTGTTTCTACAGCGTGGCTCCAAAACAGATTATGGCAATTATGGCATTTGTTGTTATTATGTAGCAATGAAACACTTGAATTCAATGTCTCCTCATACTAGTGATAGGTCCAGCGACACTGATGCATTGGCTCATAGAGTGAAACCTCAAGAAAGTCACGTGACCGATACAGCAACTGTTTTTCGAACAGATTCCGACGCCAAATTGTGTTTATGAGGAAGAACAACAGCGTGAATCTGCCAAAAGAATCAAAACAGCAGCCAAGAAGGTTTCCACGTGTGGGAACATTTTGACCTTATGTCAGAAACGAAGGTATTTGACAGAAACAAGATAAAAACAAAGAAATTAAAACAGTTTCCACCTGATTTTCTGAATTCAAAGTGACTTAGTTTAGCTGTTCAGATTATTTTCTACAAGTGAAATGTGTGTGGGTGTTTTCTACAGTAGTTGGACCAAAAAAGAAGAAACGCAATATATTAAAATGTTGGAAAACTTATAGGCTATATATAATTTTTATTTATAAAACTTGTTTACAAAAAATCCCAGTCCACAAGCATCTTCAGTCACTACACGTTCACATATATTTTCATTTTTCATTATTTATTCCTTGTATCTAAAAATATCAGATTTTAAATGAAAATATGAAATACAATATAAAATACAATTATATTATTGTATAAACTATGTCAGTGTTTCCAACCACTCTGAAGACAAGACATGAGAAATGATCAGGTGTGCCTTGCCTTGGAAACACTGTACCAGGTCAAATCACTGTCAGTTGAGTCTGTCACCATGGTTACCTGTAGTGACTTTTAATGTCCAGCAGGTGTCAGTATTCAGTGACACAGTATCAACACAGGGTGTCATTGTGTCGACATGAGGCCTCGTCGACCCATCACTACCTAATACTTTTGTCCATTTGTGTATAACTTATGTCAGTGTTTTTCAACCTTTTTTTGGGGGGGGGGGTGTCACTTGGAAGTCAAATGGGGTGACTGAAATTTATAGTATTTAAAAAAAATTCTAATAAGAAATCTACGGCAAGTTGAGAGAGATGATCCCACTCCATAACAAACATGTCAAACTGAAGCACTGTTGTACTGTTTATCTGTCAAATGTTCATTGTGTTCAGTTTCAGATGCTGCAGCTCTTTCTTTCAGAATTTGACTTAATGTTTATTTAGTATTAATTGTCAGCTTTGTAAACTGGACTGACTTAATAACTTGTATCTTTCTTGTAAGATTCTGGTTTATTGGCACTCAAAGGGTAGGAAGGGCACACAAATATCTATGTTACAAAACACTACTTATGCATAACATACACACTGGACCGCTAATGCTAACACAGAACTGTGCTGTGTACGCCATTAATTAGCACATTACATTGCCACAGTGATGAACAAATGTCTTGTTAAGAACTAAAATTGACATACAAAATAAAGTTTAAGTTCAACACATGGAAACACATGGTACCGGCGATACACCTTCAAATACAAGACACCATGAGCTCATGGTTAGCATACTGCATGCTAGCATTAACATTTACCGTTCTGCTGTTACTTTCTGTTCAAATAAACTTTTTTAAAAACAAAACACATTCACTAGAGCTACTGGATTCAACCACTAGGTGGAGGTAAACAAACAAAAATATATGAAACAGAGTAAATGGTCTGCACATTTGTAATCACACACACACACACACACACACACGATTATTGTAATCGTGTGTGTGTGTGTGTGAGACATATCATGCTATAACTCAATGAATACTTGACATATTGCCCTTAAATTACATGGGCATATACATATTGCTAATGCGCATCAGATGCAATGATCCATTTGAATAAAGGTCAAAGGTCACAATTAACTAAAAGGTCAAAATCATATTATCGGTTCTAATTCAAGAACGGTGGGTCACAGAACTTTCTGATAGGTACCAAATGATGCCGAATGAAGATTCGTACAATTTTCAGAATTGGCGTTATTGTATGTGTGTGTGTGTGTGTGTGTGGGGGGGGGTGTATGGGGGGAGGGGTGTGGACTGATATTTGATGGACGTATCAGCAAATCAATCACCGTAAAGATGATCAGGACAATGATTGGCTGGAGTTTTCTTCTGGTTCCACCCGCTAGACTGGACTAAAACATTTAGTTTTTTTTTGCAAACATTCTATTTCAGTGCGTGATATGGGATCATGAAGAGGTTTTCAAGCAATATGTTAACATTTTTTTCCAAAAACAGATTTCCCATTCCACCTTTAAGTAATTATGCTAAGCATCTAACAATATCTGTCATTCTTCACCTGTTTATATCTTCCTCTCTCTCGCTCTCTCTCTCTCTCTCTCTCTCTCTCTCTCTCTCTCTCTCTACCTTTCTCCTGACATCCGCATCAGCTCAACTGAAAAAGACAAAGGCCACTCCAATATTTTCCAGCAGATCCGACCCGTAAATGTCACGCTTAACTCCATTCCCACCCTACCCCAGACCTGGCAGATGCTATAGAGGTGACTCTGCTGCAGACAAACACCCCTGCAGTTTTCACACAGCTCATGAATCCCATTGTTGTATGTTTGTACTGGAGAGCTGCTTGAGCTTCACAAGAACATGTAAAGAATTTTAATGAACACAAAGGATGCGCTATGTCCTATGTGCTATGTTGTCACATGCAATTATCTTCCTGCCTATCTGTCTTTACACACACACACACACACACAGACACACTTATTTTAAAAATAAATGTAACAAGTTGAAATGCAACAGATGCTAATGTCATATTATGCTGATGTTCTGCTTCCATGTATTTTAATCAGAGATATTTTTTTGATCCGTCACACACTGAATTTGGAATTCAAACTGATCAATACAGATCCAGTAATTATTGGTGCATTATGTAAATGTAACTAAACATCATTGTGACAAACGCAGGCTTTTAATTTCTCCACTACAGAGATTCATGTAAGTCAGATGTGTCAATTGTACTGGGAAGTATTTGTGAAATGCAAAACTTAGGTATTTTTTATAAGATATTAACAATCAAAGGTGTCAAAATCATGTTAGTTCAGGTTCCACATACAGAACAATATAATGTCAAGTGGATTGGATCAGTAAAGTATCATCATAATAACCTTTAAATAATGACATATTAAATATTTAACTGTGTTTTGGCATGAGAAATGTAAAATTACTTGAAGATCCCTGACCCAAAAAGTGTGAATAACATCAACAATTATTTAAAACCTGAAATGTTATAAGAGAAGCCCATGTAGTTTTAATAATATTGTTCTGTTACTAAATGTTTTGTGTTTTTGTAGATCCACAGTTATCTGTAAATTTTGTTAATCTTGCCAAACATTGGTTGGGAGAGATTATTGTCATCACTGTGTGTGTGTGTGTGTGTGTGTGTGTGTGTGTGTGTGTGTGTGTGTGCAGAGACGTGTCATGCTGTAACTCAATGAATATTTGATATCACCATGAAATTACATGGGCATATACATATAGCTAATGCACATCAGATGCAATGATCCATTTGAGTAAAGGTCAAAGGTCAAGGTCCAAATTAATTAAAAGGTCAAAATCACACGATGGGTTATAATTCAAAAATGGAGGGTCGTAGAACTTTCAGATTGGTACCAAAACGATGTGGGATGAAGATTTCTACAATTTTCATAATTGCCGTTATCATCTACGATCAATAGTTTTTGAGATCTCTGGAGGTCAAAGGTGACATGGCAAAATTAACTTGTGTAACAATGTTTGTGTGTGTCAAGCACAGACATATCATACTATAAGTTAATCAATACTGGATATATTTATCATAATATTACACACACTGACGCATATATACATATAACAAAGTTATCAATATTGCAAAAGGTCAAAGTTCAAGGTTGCATTCAGCAGAAAGGTCAAAATCACATTATTAGTTCTAATTCAAGAACAGTTGTCATTGAAACCATTAATGTGTACTGCCTCATGTCATATATTTGTTTTTTGGTTTTTTTTGTACATTACACGCTACAGCCTATATCCTAGCCCCCTCCCTCCCCCCACATTATGATGACTTATTATTGTACATACATTTCCTTGTATGTTGGTGTTGCTTAAATAAAGGTTATAATAAAAAAATATATATATATTTTTTTTACACACACCCTGTTCCTCCATTTCTGCCAAATACGCCGCTATATATTATTATGTCGGTAAACATCTACAAGGTGAAACGTATAAAGCTTGATGATCTGTGACAGAATGTATAATGGCTTGTTTGTTGTGTTGTTTTTTTTTTTAAGGAAAAAAAAACATTTCCCACACATTATGTCTGTCCATACCGTAGCGAAACAATCTCTGAAGCCATTAATGTAAATTGTACAAGGAAGCAGAACTGCTTTTCAACAAATATGGAGAGAAATATGAAATCAAGCATGAAATGTTGTGACTCATTTTGAAATGGTGTGTGGGGATGGATACAAAACACACCACTGCTTTGACCAGGGTAAAGGTGGATAAATCGATAAGACATCTTGTTTATGATTCATCCTGGAGATTAGGTCTGGTCTAAACGCTGCACACCGAGCTCAGACGCTGAGTTTGCGTGCGGTAAATCACTGATAGTGAAGATGTAGCGCATGGACTCTGCGGATGGTCCATCTTGTTCCGGACCTTGTTTGTCCACTGAGTGCTTGTAAAATAACAATCCCACGTTGGGTTTTAAGTGTTATTTCAAAGTGAATATGCTGCAGGTACACTGTTGACAACTTTCTGAGCAAACAACCTGTCAGAGGAAAAACATGTTCCCTCACATCTAGAGCATATTTACCTGCAGGGAAACTTCAGACCCTTGAACCCATCACTATGAAGAAGTAAAAACAGTATGTGTGGATGACTGGAGGGGAGACAAACAACCCATCAGAACAGACACAGAGTAAATATACATCATTAGCATTAAACGGAATAAACATCCACTGATGCTGTACTGAACTGATACTATACTTAACATTTGAAGAGCTTGGTTCCAAAATACTATATATTCAATTTCACTGTTTTGAGAAAAACTTTATTATTATTATTATTATTTGGAGGAATGTGATGAATGCAATAATTTCAATTGCATTAACTTTACTCGG
Source organism: Siphamia tubifer (assembly GCA_020466265.1). Lineage (NCBI taxonomy): Eukaryota > Metazoa > Chordata > Actinopteri > Kurtiformes > Apogonidae > Siphamia > Siphamia tubifer. The sequence continues at coordinate 24,019,332 of CM035802.1, read as the reverse complement.
TAAGGCAAATGTATTTGTATAGCACATTCCATGTACAGGACAATTCAAGATACTTTCCATGAAACATATGAAAATGGACACGATTAAGATGCATTAAAAGACAATTAAAATAAAAGACATAAGAACATTTAAAAACAATTGAGAATCTAAGTCAAAGCTCCAGTGAACAGTAATGTTTTCAGGCCTGATTTAAATGAACTGACAGTTTTTCTCAGACCTCAGGTATTCAGGTAGTTTGTTCCACAGGTGAGGAGCAGAACAACTGAATGGTTCTGATTTTGGGAAAACACAGTAAACCTGTTCTTGATGACCTATGACCTCAGGGCTCTGGATGCTTCATATGGAACCAGCAGGTCTAGGATGTATTTGGGTCCAAGGTTGTTTAGTGCTTTATAGACCAGGAGTAAGATTTAGAATTCTACCCTTTGACCCACAGGAAGACAATGTAAGGACCGGTTTGAGGACCGGTGTGATGTGGTCCAGTTTCCTGGTACTGGTATTGACCAACTTATTAAATGTAAAAAGTATATTTCAAATCCTAAAATAACAGAAATTTTTATCAGACCATATATATATATATATATATATATATATATATATATGTGTGTATGTGTGTGTATGTGTGTGTGTAGTGTGTGTGTACAGTTATACCCCAACTCACGAAATACCCAGCTAACGAATAATCAAAGTAAGGAAAAACCTTTAGTAAATTTAATTTTCTTTTGTATTCAGAGACATATACTTTGCGGGACTCCACAGAACATGCCTATGACCACACTTCTCCATTCCCGCCCACTCCCGCAAGAGGCTGTCAAATAATGACCCGCGCCACATGGTTTTGTACTGCATCCCGCGGTTCCCATGGAGTCCTATCCCATCGCAGGACTCTAATCCCAGTGTCTCCATCCACTGACATTGACCCAAGTCCATGGGCTTTACTGGTGAATCAGTGTTGTAGAAGATGACTGTTTCCATGGTAACTACAGAGTCTCTGAACATCCAAATGGGTCATATGGGATGACCACGAAAAGATGACAAACTGTATTTTAAACCAGTTATTTACATATTATGATAGGATTAGTGTATCAACAGATATTATGGATTAAAAACAACATAATAAAAGTAAAAACACTGTCTCCTCTGAAATTTAAAGTGACATCATTTATAAAGACATGTTCAAAGTTCTTTGGAATCAACTTTACTTTTCACAACAATTAATCTAATGCTGCCAAAAGCAATTAACGAACTAACCCTCGCTTCGGGTCTTTAAAATGTTCCACATTTCCTAATGACAATGACTGTTTCGCCTTGAAAACCAACCTCTTCCAAAGATTAAAAGGAAAACCTTTAACAATGAGCCTTAATTCCATTATTACCTTTTCAACAATCTCTGTATTTCAAACAGCAGATGTTTGATACTAATAATGCACAACAGTCCATATTCCCTCGGTTAAGGTAGAGGGTGTTTAGACAGAAAACAATATCTTCAATAAAAAAAGGAATTTTTTTTTTGGATTTCATTAGGGAAGACACTGTTCCAAACTCATTATGTTTGCCTGAAAATCATACGGAAGTAACAGCTTCTGAGTCTTGGTTGCAGGTAAATGGCTGCCCTCAGGTTGGCCAATCTACAGCACAGTAATTAGATGAAAGAGAATATATAATGGGAATCTTATTACAGTGTCCTTGTTTCTTTCTTGATTTTTTTTCTTCTTTTAATCAGCATTTTTGTTCTCATTTTTTCGTGTAGCCACTGAACAATTTTATTTCCGTTCCCATGAGGCTTGATTGGACTTAGTGTGTGTGTGGTTCCAAGCAAATGCAACTCCTCTAAGACTACATGGAAAGCAATGGTGCCCCCAAACATTTAAGCAAAAAAGATGTGGAGAGTATCAGGAGATTTATTCTCATGAGAGCAGTTTCCCCCATGAGTATTACATTTTTACCCTAACCCCTAAATGGGAGGCAGGGGGTATTATTTTTGGGTTCATTTTGTTAATTTGTTAACACTCGAGCACCAAAACTATTGGTCGAATTCATACCAAATAGGGTTCACAGTTAAAATATCATGTAAATATCCACTCTACTGATTTTTAATTTTTATTGTCATTTTATTATTTACAGTGTGATAATATTTATGTTAAATACTAGAAATGTCAAGGTCTAAATATCCTCGCAACTATTTTTTAATAGTTATTGTCATTTTATTATTTACAGTGTGATAATATTTATGTTAAATACTAGAAATGTCAAGGTCTAAATATCCTCTCAACTATTTTTTAATAGTTATTGACATGCAACTGTTTACAGTGTGATAATATCCTTCATAAATATGCAAAATGAATAAATGCTCTCAACTCACCTATTTCTGTTTAAAATGGTTTTATTAAGTGCACTTTCCTCCTTGAAGATACTGAAATTGAGTTGTAGAGGCTACACATTTTGAAAATCTGACATTCTGTAGTATAATAATATTTATTTATTCTTTCAAAACTGTTCCCTTTCTTATGTTGTTTTTGAACATAGCTTTTATAAAGATATCCTTGGCTATTTCACATTATACGATTTTGATTTTGATTTAGGGTGGAATTGGTCAAACTATAACTCAACTATGAATGTTGTTCACAACCTTACACCATTATGTATTATAAACTAAGTAGCTACAAGGTAAAAATGTCTGTAATGTGGTGTCATCTATTGGTTTGAAGTAGCATTGCAATTTTTTTGCAATTTGCAGAGAGAGAAAGAAATAGGGTCAATAATGCCTATAATAATGACTACCTATTAATGCACCAGTTCAACGAGTCACCTCCCACATTATCAGATAATTTGCCCCTCCTGTGAACATTTTCAGGTACCGCCACTGGTGTGAGCTGATGAGAAACCGATAAGCAGCAGGAGACAAAAGAGGGGAAAGGTGACAGGAGGACAGAGTGATCCTGATAATATCAACAAATGCATGTGGGGTCACCATGGAAACTGGAGACAAATCCGCATCAGACTCTTATTTGCACCTCAAATATAACCTTTCTGTGGCGTACATGGACATGCTGGCTGGAATGTAGAACACCAGCCCTCGAGGACCACAGTTGGAACCTCATGATGTAGATGAAACCATCTCCATTAGCGTCCTCTGTGTGTCGCTCGTATTCATTCCCTCAGCTCCAGCTTTAAGCCTTGGGGTCGACTATTAGCTTGAGTTTGTGTTTTATTTTCAGTAGGGATAAAAATGAAGCCAAGATGGTTGATTTTATCCAGAGCCTTACAATTGATATACTGCTCCATAACATAAGCAGATAGACATTCTTCGGAAGCTTGTAGGAAACATTTTAAGCATTAATGAATACAAGTTAGTGCTTAAGAAAAAGGAATGATAAAAGCTTGAAAAACATAAACATCAATGAAAACTTATTTCTTTTTGGAAATAATTCACATAATATTATCCTCAAGCTGTAGTTTTATTGATGGCAGTGTATTTCTTGTCATGGGCATCTGCTCAAATACTATATTGTTTCTTATTTACAACACACTGTCAAGAGATGTGGTGTCTGTAGCTGTAAGAATAACTGCTTCTGTTTTGAGAAAAGGGATCAAACAGAGATGAAGACTGATATTATCTGGATAGATATTTTCCCATGTAAGGAACATTTCACTATTTTTTATTCACTTTTTAAAGTTTGGTACTCAGCTACCCATTAATCAGTGATGTCAACTTCTTGCTTGTTTCCGGAAAAGAAGCAAAAAAGACCCTCAACAAAACACTGTAATATGATGGTAATGGGAAAAATACAAACTGCAGCTACTGTTGCAGTTTCATACCAGCACCATAAAAAAGGACTAGAATTAAAATTGCAACATAAAAAAACTAAGTGAAAATGATCTGTGTATCATTCATTCTTTCGTTTTTCAACTGCCAATCAAAATCCCAAAAACTAAAAAGGATTATTTTATTTTTTGTTTTCTTAATCCAACGTGAAAAATTATTATATGCTTGGTTTTTCATATTTTGATTTTAGGCTCAGATCAAAAATGGGCCACTTGACTGAATTAGATTTTTTTATTTGTTTGTATTTACACGACCTAGAAGTTCTGAGCACAGCCGTTTGTTTAGTTATTTCATTTATCAATGTTTTTATTAATCATGCTTGAGTGCCAACACTGCCAGCAGCCAGGAAAGGGACAAGTAGAAGTAGGGACAGGAGAATGTTCACTTTTGGAAGTCTGTTTCCAAAGAAAATTGAAAGTCGAAAGCTATGTGTCTGCATATAGCAGCCACAAACACTGGCAAACAACTGATGAAAGTAGTTTGCTAAGGCACACAGCTGTTAGCAGTGACAATACGCATTGATCACTATTGAGATAAAGTAGCTCCAAACAATTGCGAGGTGTGAGTTTTTGTTCAGTGACAGTTTTGTTATGCAAATAAATCACTCATTCAAACACATGGTTTTGAGAAGACACAGGTTTTATTTTGTTGACCCCAGGAAATCTGCCGGGACAACTTTTGCATTAACCAAAACTGGACTAGAACTGACTCACAGGACACTGTCGGGGGTAAGTCACTGTGGGCGCACCAGAGTAAAGACACTGATGACATACAAATTCATGTGAAAAATAGTGAACTATCCCTTTAAGGGCCCACAGGCCATATGTTTTGTCACCCTTGGTATACACCATCTTGTTTCAAATTGGTGAAGGCTTTATATACTATAAATGGTTATGGACTGATTAAATGCCTTAAGCATTGGTAGGCTTACAATAATGAGTGCTAGCCAAGCCATAGTCCAGTTTAAGAGTCATTATGACCCTGTGTGGCTTTCTGCTGTTATAGCACTTTGTGTGGAATGCTGAGATGAGGACAAACTGTATATTTAGTGTTGGGCCCAGTCTCTTGCAGTGTGATTAATGAGTGAGCAGACAGACAAGCAGGGTGCATTCTAATCACCTACAAGGACAAAGAGTGATAGAGAGAGACAGAGGGCAAGAAAAAACGGTTCCTTTTTAATGTCTCCCAAAAGGGTCTAGTCCATACAGGAAATTTAACCCAATCTGGAAAAAACATTCTCAAACATCGAGTCAGTCAGTATTCGGCCTTTGTAAAATCCTGACTAGTTTTCTTCAAATATTTACTTAAATTAGACTATTTCTGTTTGTTTCTTCTTCCTTTACATATGAAGTGAATGTATGAATTTACCGTGTATGCAACTCAAGACACAAGGTACTATTTCACATCATATTTATGAGGCCTTCGCCGCAGACAATGCCGGCGCAAGGCCTATTGAGTCCGCTGTGATGGCCAGGAGACGAAATATGCCAGGGACGACTCTCACCACTCACACACACACTCACACATTCACGGTAGCGAGCCGTGTCTGAGCATGTGCAAGTCACACGCACACCCCGCATATTTGCTCCTGCTCAGAATGAATGGGAGTCTATGGGCCACGCCCACTCAAGGTCACTGACATGAGTGGAAGTGTGTCAAATATGACCTCTGACCCCCAAGGGACATGGGGAAGGTCGAAAGATTTTATTTGAAGGTGAGTTCGGGGGGGGCACTATATTGTTCCTGCTTAGTTTCTGAATTTTTCTTTATTATTTGGCCTTTGCCGCGTACCAGGCCTATTGATACTGCTTGCAGTTTGTTCTGATTCAGCCCACCTAGAAAAGGTGAAATAGTTTGTATTAGGCCAGATCACGCCCCAGTGAAGTTAGAGATATGAAAATCAGTACACATGTTTGTCATATGATGATGAACAAAAAACCTAATGATGGCCACGCCCATAAACCAACAGGAAGTCTGCCATATTGGATTGAAAATGTTAAAAATTTGAGTCGTCATTTTCGCTGTCATTGGAATTTATCTATCTCCTCTTTGGTCGTTGGGCCAAATGAGCTCAAAATCGGTGAACACGATCTAGACAAGTGGAACATCAAAAGTCATCAAATTTAGTTGGAAAAGTTTTATTGTTTGTGTGCTACGCCACCACAAATTTTGCAAAGATTTCGGGGAAAATTACCACTACATAAATTGCTTCAGCTCAGACATACGAACACCCATTATATTTGCATGTCAGAAATGTACATAGACCCTGACATATGAAGCAGAGAGAGAGAACATCCTCTCTCTCTCTCTCTCTCTCTCTCTCTCTCTCTCTCTCTCTCTCTATATATATATATATATATATATATATATATATATATATATATATATATATATGTCTATTATTTAGACATTCATGTATTCTGCTATTCTGTGTTTTGTTTCTTTCTTTGAAAAATGTTTTATTACTTTACATCAGTAACACATTCAGATGCCTTTTTTGTGTGTTTACCATGGCTGGCTGCTCAGATATAGGGGCCCCTATGGAGGGCAGATGTGATAGAGGCCCAAGGGTTTACCTAATTGAAAGTCCACCACTGCTCTCACCATGACTTCAACCATCGGCGGAGAGAGGGGGTGGCTTTGGGGACTTAAGCTCTGGATCTCACGGCAAAAGCCCCGGATTTGTTTTTGATCTTGTAAAAAAAAAAAAAAAACAGTCACCCGTGTAGCTACTACGCTCCATACAACACATATTAAAACTGATATGTGGGCAGAAATCGTACATTAAAACAAAAATTTCCCTCATTCTTAAAATATTCTTAATTTGACCCATAACTAGAAAAATATCATCCCACCAACAGATACAGTCTGTGTGTTTACATTATTTACAATATTTAGATTTATAATTTACTGTTGCTGAACTGGTTTCGATGGGTTTCTATCTGGCTCATATGTTTCTGTCTGGTTAATATTATATGTTAATATCTGGTTTCTATATGTTTGTCTGGTTTACTGCTGGTTAGCTGGTTTATCTATCTATATCTATGTCATGGGGTTAGGATTTGTTGAACAGGTCACCTTAAAATGCGCTACAATATTCCCACCACCAGCGTTCCCACCACCAGCACAGACCTGGCAGAGGAGCTGAATCAGTTCTTTGCTAGGTTTGAAGTTGGAGAGGAGGAGGAGGCCCCTATGCTGCTGCCCGCTGACCCCCTGGCCCTCACTGTGAGCACGGAGGAGGTCAGGAGGGTGCTCCGGGGTGTGAACCCATCAAAGGCTGCTGGTCCCGATGGTGTCCAGGGGAGGGTACTGAGGGGCTGTGCGGACCAGCTAGCAGAGGTTTTTACCACCATCTTTAACCCCTCACTGGCTGCCTGCACAGTCCCCAGCTGCCTGAAATCTGCCACCATTGTACCCATCCCCAAGAAGCAGTCGGTCAGCAGCCTGAATGACTACAGACCTGTGGCTCTTACTTCCACTGTGATGAAGTGCTTTGAAAGACTGGTTCTGAGGCACATACAATCTTGATTGCCTCCCAGTCTCGATCAGCACCAATTTGCATACAGAGCCAACAGGTCCACGGGTGATGCCATCAACACATCCCTCCACACAGTATGTGAATACCTTGAACACTCTGGCAGTTATGCGAGGATGTTGTTTGTGGACTTCAGTTCTGCTTTCAACACACTTGTTCCAGGCAGACTTATGTCCAAACTGTGCAGTCTGGGTATTGGAGAGCACACCTGCAGATGGATCAGAGACTTTCTCACTGGTCGTCTGCAGTCAGTCAGGCTGGGGGGCCACCACTCCTCAACTCTGACTGTGAGCACTGGGGCTCCCCAGGGCTGTGTGCTCAGTCCAATGCTGTACACTTTGTACACCCATGACTGTGCACCAATTCACAGCAGCAACATCTTTGTCAAATTTGCAGATGACACGACTGTGGTGGGGCTGATCCACAACAACCATGAGACGGCCTACAGGGAGGAGGTCCTGAACCTCACTACCTGGTGCTCCCTCAATAACCTGGCACTCAACTCCTCAAAAACCAAGGAGTTGGTGCTGGACTTCAGGAGGAAGAGTGAAGACCCCCCCTCCCTCTTCTTATACGAGGGGACCAGGTAGAGCGGGTCAGTGACTTCAGGTTCCTGGGAACGTACCTGTCACAGGACCTTACAGGGAGCACAAACACCAATGCCCTTGTTAAAAAGGCACAGCAGCACCTGTACTTTTTAAGGTCACTGAGAAGGGTCAACGTGTCTCAGGACCTGCTGTTGTCCTTCTATAGATGTTCTGTAGAGAGCATCCTCACCTACAACATCTTGGTGTGGTTCAGGAGCAGCTCTCAGGCTGACAAGAAGGCTCTGGAAAGGGTCAGGAAGTCAGCATAGAGCATCATAGGAGTCCAGCTGTCCTCTCTGTCAGACATCTACAACACCAGATGTCGGCGCAGGGCCACCAGCATCGCCAGTGACGGTTCACACCCCGGGCTCAGCCTGTTCTCACTGCTGCCCTCAGGGAAGAGGTACAGGTCCATCAAGGCCCGCACTTCGAGATTCCTCAACACTTTTTATCTCAGTGCAATCAGGGTACTGAACACTAGCGGGACACAATAGCTACCTCAGCCATTGCCCACTGTGCAATATATTTATATATATGTTTATATATTTATATATATGTTTATATATTTATATATTTATTCACGCTACCATGTTCTCTAATGCACTTTTACATTGCCTCCTGTAAATGTTTTTATACATCATACTTTTATTCTATTTTAATCTCCTGTAATTTTATGCCACCAGAGTTGTCTTTTGAATTTCATTATGTATATGTATGTGTATGATGACAATAAAAGGATTCTATTCTATTCTATTCTACAATATAGAAAATTGCATCTAAGAAGTCTTTTTTCTTTCCGGGGGAGGGCCCCCAGACCCCCCTCTGGGCTAAGCTCCAGATCTTCATAATGTCTGGCTCCACCTCTGACTTCAACATGACTCAGGAAACATCAACATTAATCATCAATCACATTTTCCAAAGCTACAGAAAATAAGGAGTCAACATCAGGCTACATACATTTGAACATGTTGTGAAAAACTCCCTTTCAAATTATAATATGCACATTTGGGAACACAGTGAGAGCCAAAGGCATCTTACTTCCACTTTCTGCCTCTCTGATTTCCACAGCTTTATGGCTCCAAAAATAAATATTCAACTGTCACTCACAACTCAGTGAAGCCAACCGACAAATCAAAAGCAAGATGCTTCCATTAGCTGTAATCTACAGGATAAACCTAGAATAAAACACAATTGTATGAAATCATCTCCAAATTGATGCCCTGTTGTTTAGTGTGAGGATTTCCTTTTTCAAGGTATCTTACAAAAATATTTGATGAAACCACTGGAAAACTGTCTACAGCACTGCAAATCAGTTCAAGTGTGCATAAAATCAGCAAAATAACAAATGACAAAAGAAAGAAATTTGCTAATTTGATGATGTTTGCAGGAAAAAGATTTGTGTGAATGCTAAAAAAAATTAGGACTGAAATTATAAAGCCTTTAAATGGCTGAAACTAACCCTCCCACAATGAAATGATATTTGTTTTTAGATTTGTTAATATAATGTTTGTTGTGAGACATTGTATATAAAAACACTAAAAACTAGACAGTCACAAAAATTTGAAAGAAAATATATACTGGAAAATATGAACAATACACTGAAATACAAAGAAATAATGACATATACACAAGAGAAATATATAAAACACAATACATGTACATATATATTAATGCGTTAACACATTAATCTATCATTGTGATTAATCTGATGAAAATTTTAACCCAATTAACTCATCTGACTCTGAATGTCTGCCAATACATTTGCATTAGTTCCAGCAGAGCAAACTGATAAAGATGGAAGATCCTAAACAGAACATTGGATGGAGAATTTAAAAAAAACTGGAGCAGTTGTTTCACCTTTTTTTGTTTCAAGTTGTTTTGTTGAAATTGGCCTCAATTACAATTTGGCCTCAGTGTCCAGGTCGACTGAGGCCTTGTCCACACGTCCATTCAGGTGGGGCAGGACAAAATCAGTGCATTTATCCAATGACTGTTGAGCTTTGGGGCAATGAAAAAGACTGCTCTGTTCATGCCCATAGATGCTGAAATTCAACTGAGAAATCCATAGACTGTAAAACGTATGAGGAAACGATGCTATGAGAAGTGAACAACATCCATTCACTTGATTTGTGATAAGTAGCTAATTCTGAATGAACTCATTTTTGAGATGAACATGTTGTAACACATTTGGAGTCAATGAAATGTTAACACAACTGAACATATTCGACCATTCATCCATCATCATGATTGATCTGATTACATTTTTTAAATACCAATTAACCCATCTGCAGGAGAATGTTTGAATATCTCTTGCAACATCGGGAAGGACTTTTCTCTTCACTGAATCATATCCATCTTAAAATACCACATTAATGCAAAACATAAGGGATTCTGCTAGCAATTCAGCTAACATGGTGCCCAGTTTATGACAAACACAATAAGTGAACATGTATTCCTTTATTTCTTGAGGCTGTTTGAACATGAAAAATTAAACATGATTAATATGGAAATACATATTTAACTGTGATTAATCAAAATTAATCCACGGTGATTAGTCAGTGAAAATTTTCATCATTTCACAGCCCTAATATGTCTATGTATATTATATATATATATATATATATAGGCTGTGTAGAGAAGCCCCTGAAACAGTCCAGCACATCACAGCAGGGTGTAAGATGCTGGCAGGCAAGGCATACATGGAGAGGCATAACCAGGTAGCGGGCATACTGTACAGGAACATCTGTAAAGAGTATGGACTGGAGGTCCCAGGGTCAAGATGGGAGAACCCCCCAAAGGTGACAGAGAACAAACAGGCCAAGATCCTGTGGGACTTCCAGATCCAGACTGACAAGATGGTGATGGCCAATCAGCCTGACATTGTGGTGGTGGATAAACATGAGAAGACAGTGGTGGTGATAGATGTAGCAGTCCCCAGTGATAGCAACATCAGAAAGAAAGAACATGAGAAGCTTGAGAAATACCAAGAGCTGAAAGAGGAGTTAGAGAAAATGTGGAGTGTGAAGGTAACGGTGGTACCAGTAGTGATCGGAGCATTAGGGGCAGTGACCCCCAAGCTGGGAGAATGGCTCCAGCAGATACCAGGAACAACATCAGAGATCTCTGTACAAAAGAGCGCATTGCTAGGAACAGCTAAGATCCTGCGCAGAACCCTCAGGCTCCCAGGCCTCTGGTAGAGGACCCGAGTCTCCCACATGGGGAGAGAGGAACATTTTTTATTTTTTTTTTTATAGTATGGTTGAATCTTTTTGTCACTAAATTGGCTCATACCTTTTAATCTTACTTTGTGTATATATATTGTTTATATATAGATTCAAAGATTCAACCTATGGTCATTTTTAATATCACAAAAGAAAATGGCTTCTTGATGCTGTCATTACTAATACTGAACACTTACTGAATACAAAATACAACCCACTCAAACTCAACTAAAACAACCCCAAACATGTTTCCAGTTTCTGTTTCTCTCATCATCCCAGTTTTCTTCCAATGAAAACTGAACGTTCATGTGTGGGATATATTGCCAAAAGTCACCATAGATTTAGGTGATGTATCTGCTGTCACTTTCTGCATTAACGCTCTGACCTTTTCTTCCTATTTCAGAAGCAATGTGGACCAAGCTGGTAAGAAAGATGGATACGTGGAGGATGAAATCTGTCACCACCAGAGAAATTGAGCGCATGGGCTTCTCCTCAGCAACGTGTATATATAAACTATTGCATCCGTGGAGCAAATAACTCTCATATGTGAAACTACCACACCAAATTATCAACATCAGAAGGTGCACAACAAAGTCTGGTTGAAATGGTGTGGATGCAGGAAAAAGGAAAGGAAGTATTAAGAAATGAGAATAGAAAGAAGATAGAGGAGAAATGGACTTGTGCTCTTTTTCTCTGAGCTGTGAGTCGACAGATCAGACCAGAATGTGGATTGATTGCGCTGTCACCACCTCTGTTATCCCTTCTGAATGAATTTAATATTTGATGCGGTTTGTTATTCGCTCTTACAATTCTTTGCGATGCACTGCTGTTCTTGTCAATTCATCTTGTACTGTCTCCACTGTAATTAACCCTTTACAGTAAACTCTAAGCTTAAAATAATCTGCATTACCTTTTTATATTACCTTTATTTAACTTATGTTGACCATAAAAATGTTTAAATACATTCTGTGAGTTATTTTCATATCATTTGTAATTTACTGTAGGTTATAATTCTGCTAAAAAAAAAAAAGCCTCTTCTCCAGTTTCTAGTACAGCTGTGAGTGAAATCATAACTGAACCAAGAAAATCTCTGGGGTTTCAGAAACCACTGGAATTTTTCCAGTTATATAAACACTGTGAAAGAGTTACAGTCATCCAAAACTGTATGTGCACAGAGTGTGTCAGTGATGGCATTTAAGGTTTTAAAGCAGGGGTGTCAGTCATTTCAGGTCAGGGGCTGCATTTAGCCGACTTTGACCTACAGAGGGCCAGACCAGTGAAATATTATTTTTTTTATTTGCACATGAAAAAAACTAAACAGAAGGTAAAATCCTTCCTGAATACCTAATTATGTTTTAAAATGTGGTTTTCATTGTGGAACTGCAATTTGAACCAATTCCGTAGAATGGCCCATATTCGTGCACTGAAAAATAAACAATGAATCAATTTAAAAAATCTTCCATTTTTATTTCTAATTTAGTTCACTCAACTAGATGTTTTTATGTGTGACCAACTGAAGAATTTTTTATGTTGATTCGATGTTTAATTTTTTTCTATGTGTGTGTGTATGTATATATATATATATATATATATATATATATATATATATATATATATATATATATATATATATATATATATATATATATATATATATATATGTGTGTATAATGTACTGTATATGTGTGTATTATTAACTTTGTACATATGCAAATGTGCAGATGGAAAGATGGAAGACACTCCACAGCACATTTGAGAACAAAAACAAACAAGTGAAACAGTTGACCAGTAAAAATTATACACACTCAACAGAATAGTTTCCTTTTCACTGAAACACTTTCAGCTGAAAACACTACATTAATGGGAAGTGTACATTAGTCAGGGATTCTGCCAGCACCTTAAAAATGTGAAGCACACACTGTATATAATCTCTTTTCTTTTTAATTTGTTTGCTCATGAAATATACAATGCAGAGTTATTTTTTAAAATTGGATTAGATTTCTTTTATTTTAAAAAGGAATGGTATTTCATTGTGATTAATTGAAGGAACTCTGTGATTAATCTGATGAAACAAATTAATATTTGACAGCACTAGTTTGGACTAGAACAAAGTCTTTACAGCTGCATGATTTATTGTTCTTTAATATATTTCCTTTAAAAATACACAGGATGTATCTTTAACAACTCTGTCTAATATTAATAATTGACCACTTTTTCATTTTATTGCACATTCACTGCAGGTTTTTTTTGGCTTTGTACCGAACCTAGCTACGCTGCATTATTCTTCTCTTGATCCTAATCTCCAAACTACAGGTATTTACAGCCTGAAACATAACACAGAGCTGATCCTGAACCACATCAGGACATTCGTAGGCACCTGACTGCAGCAAAAGCACAATTTACATGCAGCGCCATGGAGTGTTGTGTAGCTCAGTTCAATATCAAAGTAAATAATTTACATCCATGAAAAATGTGTGTCCAAGGTTGCACAATCTAATTGGAATGAGTAAAAAGCACTGCATCCTGCAAAATAAATCTGGATCAAACTACTGCAAAATACATCTATGTGGTTTAAAAATTCAGATCTGGAGTGAATTTTACAGAAGATTGATAACAGAATAATAATATAAAAAAAAATGGCACATACATACAGATGTATCCTTAACCCTTTAACTCCTGAGACTTAAGCAGTTCCACAGTAAAAAAATACAGATACAATTAGCAAAAAGATGAACAAAAGCTGCCAAAATGATCAGTAAAATGAATATTAACCTAACAAAATAATATGTAACATGAACAAAGTAAGTGACTAACGGAAAATAAAATAAATAAAATGTAGAAGAGATAAAAAACAAAAATAAGCAACAGAAACTAATAAATATTCACAAAACCACAAAGTGAAAAAATGCAAAAACAAAAGCCTGTTGTCATTTGATTCCAGTAGTTTTAATTTAGACTTTTTCTTTTTCTAAATCAGTTGCTTTTCAAAACCTGCACATCACTTCCATCAACAAAATGATCATATATAGTAAAATAAACACACAAAAAAACTTGAATTTTTCCAAATTTTTAAACTAAACCATCCATTCAGAACACATCAGGGGTTAAAGGGTTAAATTCAGACAGTAACTTTGTGAATTTACAGAGGATCAGGACAAGAAAATCTTAAAATATCCTGTTGATACACACACCAGAGATATGGACTCTTTACTTTGTGATGAATAATGAATGTATCTTGATCATTTCATGCTGTAGGCGACTTGGCAAGAGGGGAATGCAGAAGGCTTTGACTGCAGCAGCTCCTCGCTTTATTTAGGTGGATTTCCGAAGTAAGCATGGGACTTGGAAACCCAAAGGACTTGGACACGTACAAGATGCGAACACATGCTGCGGTAGTTAGTCTCCTGCCACCTGAATTCCTCGGCGTATGCAGCATATGTACGTTTGGAGCAGGTACTGACTGGAATTCCACGCCTGCTGAGAGTTGAAGCGCACGCTGTGGACTCACAAAGACAGAAAGAGTGTTTGTCCGTTTCCCCCGTCGCCATGGCAGCACCCGTGAAGGTAGGAGGTAAGGGGTGCTGTCGCTTCAGATGACCTGCATTGGCGGCAGTTGCGCAGCGTGGATGCCAGCCGTCATCACGGTATCAGGCGGGGGGAAAACTTCAGCAGTCACTTAACAGCCGGAGGGGAGGAACCGTTCAGCGACGAGAGGCTGAGGAGTAGCTGTGAAGCATCCACCAAAACACACTGCATCAGGCTGCTTAAACAAGATATGACACATGCCTCATTCCCTTATGCCAGCCGATGACAAGTGATCAGGCAATCTCATAACTCATGCAGCGCTGTTGAGGCTGATACACACATTTAAATATATCTCCATAGAGCGTTGCTTTATTATTTTAGTATTTAGAGCCGTGATGACTTTGTCTGTCACAGTGTTTACCTGACCTTTCATTTCATATGTTGGCGTCCTTTAATGTGAAGAAGCACATCTACTTCCTAGTTGCCAGAAATAGACACCAAGATGTTACTGAAAGTATTTGGGAATGCATGAGCTGTGACCTGGAATTTCAAATGTGATCTTATAAACTGCAATTCATATTTGATGGGGTAATAGAACATGAATTTTTCACTGGGTAAAGGCGAAGGGAGGGGGTGTTTTGAGGAGATGTGTGAGGTTGGTATGAGTATCGCTCTGCATTTCACATTTGGGTTTTTAAGGCTTTGTAGTGACAGGTACACACACCCATCAGAAGTGTACATATGTTCACACATGGAGTCTGTCAGGTTCTAAAGGGCTGTGATGTGAGCAGGTTTTCTCTCATTGGTTTCACATGACTAGTGTACACTGAAAAAAGTAAAACATTGAATCAAGTAAAATAACAAAAAAGCTTCAATTTTGACTTTTTATTTAATAATTTTGATTTTTGATTGAATCATTTTGATTTTTTTATTTCATAATTTTGACTTTTTATTTCATAATTTAGACTTTTTATCTCATGATTTTGATTTTTTTAATCTCATAATTTAGATGTTTATCTCATAATCTTGACTTTTTCATCTCATAATTTAGATTTTTAATGGTCTCACACACAAAAAAAAAATAGTTGAGTGAACCAAATTAAATTGCATAGGGTTATTTTAATTTAATTTGATTAACTCAATGTTTTTATGTGACCTCTTAAAGAAGAATTAAGTTGATTCAATGTTTTACATTTTTCAGTGTACAGATCCTACATGCCTTACTTTCCCTTTTATGTGTTGATGCATCTTTAAAAAAACACAGGTTACTGAGGACAGAAAATTTGTTTTCAGATGCATGTCCCTAAAGAGAAAATATCCAGAGATTGTCTTCTGTGAGGTTGTGCCGAA
The DNA here is from genome assembly GCA_020466265.1 of Siphamia tubifer. Lineage (NCBI taxonomy): Eukaryota > Metazoa > Chordata > Actinopteri > Kurtiformes > Apogonidae > Siphamia > Siphamia tubifer. The sequence continues at coordinate 24,003,285 of CM035802.1, read as the reverse complement.
GTGGTTTCATAAAAAGAAATATTTATACCAAGGCTGCTTATCACCCCGCAAATGTCGAGAAGTATTAATATGTAACATCCTGCAGGGCTCTCCAGGACACTTGCCATAGCTCCAAAGAGGGAGAGAGCCCAGTGTTATCGAGGCTTGGCAGTGTGACTTGGTGATGGTATCAGCCATCCTGACTGGATTCCATTAGGCAATGCCCACATCTATGTCTACTGAACATATTGGCTTGCACTGCAGGGGGAACGCAGCGAGTGATAGGCCTGCAGCCATGACACATGAGCTATCATCCACCATCCAGGAAGGCATATCAGCACATACACATGAGTTTACTGCCAAACTGATGCTGCGCCCCGAAGATTATAGAAAGTCTATCTCTCAGAAATAAATCATACTTTGTTAAAAAAAAAAAAAAAAAAAAAAAAAAAAAACAGCAGTATTTAGGATGACGGGAATATTCTTCAGAGCCGTTTTCCCTTTTTTTTTTTTTTTTTTTTTTTTTACACCCTGACTACTTCCCCAAGTGGCCAGATTTCTCAGCACTAATAGGATGAGTCATTTTTTCGCCTTGCCTTTGTATACACAGAGCTGCTGATTTAAGCAGCAGATTTGCATTGCAAAGACAGTAATAGAAAAATTTAAAAAACAGAACAAGGGTATAATGAGACAGCAGATAAAGGATAAGTAATGAGAGGCAGTTCGCTGTTAAATGCACTGGTCCTTAGAGGTCAGGGATGAGAGTATGATGGAGCTGAGCTGTACATCTGCAATGCACTGTTGTTTTAATGAAGCACAGACTCACACAGCCATCAACAGTTACATTAAAATCAATGGGTTGTTATTTATTCTGGTCACCAGTTAAAATATGACTTGAATATCACAGTTATGTGAATACGAGCACACTTTTTAGATGGTAACCAAGTGAGGGAGGGAAACCAGTGTGAGAGTTTTGACAACACATTCATTTTCTTTCTTAATGACAGTTAACAGAGGTGATCAATGCCTCTACCACATCAGTTTTTAAAATATGAAAAGCTGCAACACAGGAGGTAGTTCTGCTGGAGCAGGGGTAAGTCACTACTGTGACTGTCTGCTATTGAAAAAAAATATACATAGGGGATTTTATTTTGTCAAATCTCAGGAAAAAAAAATGCAATTTACCACCCAGATGGATTTGAATTATCCAAAAATCACTTCTAAAATGGATGCTTTATATTTATGTAGGACCAAAACAAAAACAAAACACAACCTTTTTCAAAGTACAGTGGTACCTCAACTTACGAAAGACCCAGCTAATGAATAATCCAAGTAACGAAACACTTTTACCTCAATTTTTCATCTCTGAATACGAAAGAAAATTCCATTTAAGAAACAAAACCGAAACTCCTGAGACATAAATTTGTACATTACTATTTTTACGTACTGTACGTAGCATTCCATTGGTTATGAGGAAACTACCCATGATGCTTTTGGTGACCCTTTGACCCTCATTCAGTGCAGTTACGGTTTGGAGAGTTTTTCCCAGTGTGTTCATTGAAACTTTATTACAGTATGTATTCATTTCTTTACCTCAGCTTTATGTCACTGGATAAAACAGATGGTGGAGCCTCAACTCCAAGTAAACTCACACCAACAATAAGTTTAATTCTTATCAACTATGTCTGACAATATTATGTGTGTGAATGTGTGTGTGTGTGTGTGTGTGTTTGGATATGTGTATGAAGAAAATAGGATCAAATATGGCTCAGGGCTCATTAAACATGTACACACACACACACACACACACACACACACCTAATCATATTCTATGTCTTTTTTTTTGTTTGTTTTCTACAAACATGATGGGTTATTAATAGTTTTGTATTTGTACATTCTTCAATTTATTACCTACCCGAAGGAGGTTATGTTATACCATGCCCCTACATATATAACTGTTGCACCTACCTCACAAACATCCCCACCTCTACCCTTGCTTTGATAAATCAATGAGATACTGAATTCTACCATTTTACCAATTTGACCATTTTATTGTTTAAGTTCCCAAAGGCCGACAATTACTTGTGTTTCTGCATCACTACCAATCCTGGAATAGCCTGTGAATGAAGAAATGTATCATTGACCATGACTGACTTGGTACTCATGTGTATTTGTAACTTAGTGGATAGAACTCCTAGTCGTGATCTTTTGAAATAGCTAGCAATGAAAATTCACTCCATGTAGCCTTTAAGGTCAAGATCTTACAGAAACACAACAAATCCCAGATGAGTAACCACTTACTGATGGTGGAAAGAAAAACCTGTGACAGAAACAGCTCATGGGGGGGGGGGGGGGTGTCCGTCTGTCTGGTCTGGTATAGGTGTGAATGGAAAATGACAAAAAAAATAAATAAAAAAAAAAGCACAAAGAAACACACACAGTCTAACACTGGGCAGGTTGTTAAGGCCATAACTACACATCTGAAACATCACTGAAAAGGAGAAGAAAAAAAACACCCAGAAACAGCAGACCTCCACTAAGACTTGATATGGCATCATATGACGTCAAAACGTGTCATGATGGAACCATAGGTGTTGACCCATCTGATGTCTGAAGGTGAGATGATGTGAATGAAAAAAAAAACACCAGATTCTATCTTGTCTGAATCCTGAGATATTACCACTGATGTGTTTTAGCTGTTGGTGTGACCTTGACCTTTGACCTTCATTACTCAAAATCTAATGGGTTCTTCATTGATCCATTATCTATCATTCCTGAAAGTCTCATCAAAATCAGTTCAGAACTTTGTGCATAATCCTGCTGACAAACAGACAAACTGACCTGAATTTAATAAGGAGGAAAAGATTTGAAAAAAAAAAAAAAGCACAGAACACATAAACACCAACATCTGGGTCTGGTCTTATAAATAAATCTGGATTAAATCTGAATTGGTGCTCAGTTTCTCTGAACACACCCTCAGTGATGGCACTGTGTTGAATTTTAGACACTCATGCTTAATTATACATCATAAATAATAACCTTACACTGTCAGAAACCATCTGAAAAAACCTCAATCCCTAATGATGTCATAACTCTAGACACCCCCAGGTCATGACCTTTCACTTGCATTTCATTTGAAGTCAATCAGACAAATAGTTCCACATATATGAAAACAGTGTTTAGTGATTTTAATCTTTTGAACGCCCCCCTTGTAGGCAATCTAGAAATGGTAAATCATCCAAAATTGAATCAGTTCTTCTTATCCATGATATTTATTGATAAGAAAAACATGGAATTGTTAAACTGAATACCAAATCAATATATAATGTTTACATGAAGGGTATCCAGTGGTGGTGGTGGAGTCAGTGGGGCCAACAGTAGACCAAAAACATAATATACCATAAACTTCATTTGGGGATATAATTATTCCCACCTCATGCATTCTGTGTTACAATAATAATGGACTGGATTCATGTAGCACTTTTCAAGGACCCCAAGGTGCTTTAAATTTTTGATCCATTATTCATGTGGTGGTAAACTACATTGGTTATGCTAATGGAAGTGGAGCTGGCACCAAACAGCCCCACTAACCACCACTAAATATTCATTCACCAGTGTGAGGGACACTGGAAGTAAAGTGGATACAAGTAGGACAGTGCAGGGTTTGAACCAACAACCCTATATTTATTTGACAACCACCTCTACCCCCTGAGCAATGGTCACATTTAATATTACCTCTGCCAAGGAGGTATTAAATTTGAGTCCTTTTGTCTGTCTGTGTGTCTTTCAGCAGGATTACGCAAAAAAGTTCAGAACAGATTTTGATTACATTTTCACATGGGCCTTTTGAGAGACTTCAGCAAAACAAGTGAAAAACGGGTACAGAATCCATGCATTTGGTGCAGGTTGGAAGAATAAAACATCGATTCCAATCAAGCATTAATTTACATGGCAAACTAGTATTCAGAGAATGCCTAATCTTGCTACTATTTTGTGCCAATCTCAAGTTTCTAGAACAACCCGTTCTTGAATTAGAGCCAATAATGTGATTTTGACCTTTCTGCTAAAAGCGACCTTGACCTTTGACCTTTTGCAATATTGATAATTTCGTTATATGTATATTCAGAAGTTAAAAACTCTCTGAAGAGATGTGTAACTGTGACTTCAGTTCACAGTTCACTTCAGTTTTATATATATATCAGTGTGTGTAATATCTAGTATTGATTAAGTTATAGTGTGATATGCCTATGCTTGACACACACAAACAGTGTTACACAAGTTAATTTGTCACCTTCGTCACCTTTGACCTCCAGAGATCTCAAAAACTATTGGTCATAGGTGATAACACCAATTATGAGAATTGTATAAATCTTCATTCTACATTGTTTGGTACCAACCTGAAAGTTATGTGACCCTCTGTTCTTGAGTTATAACGGATAATATGATTTTGACCTTTTAGTTCATTGTGACCTTAACCTTTGACCTTTACTCAAATGGATCATTGCATCTGATGTGCCTTAGCTATATGTATTTGCCCGTGTAATTACATGGTGATATCTGAAGTATTCATTGAGTAATCTCTGCGGACACACACACACACACACACACACACACACACACACGCACACACACACACACACACACGCACACACACACACACACACACACACACACACACACACACACACACACACACACACACACACACACATACACTGTAGATTTTGCAGTGTTAATTTGGAGACAATGGGACCAAATACACTCTAGAAGAAGTTAAATAAACTCTCTAAGTGTTGATTTAACACTGCAAAATTTACTGTGTAGTGAGATTAATAAACCTGAGAAGGCACTTTTTTTCCCCTTCCACATAAAATTGAGCCAACCAGCATTTAAGACTTGAGTTTCTTTTATCAGTAACACACATGTGGTAAAATTTCATGAGTTTTTTTCCAGAAACATTTTTCTTGTAGACCATGTTACCTTTCATTCCACACTTTACAAATGACTGTAAATGCAGTAGGTGCGACTAGAGTCACACTGTCATGTTCCTGTATTTTTTTTTTTATAGAAACTGTCACAAACTACAACAGCTGGACAAATGTAGAGCTGACTTGCACAAAACTTTTCGCAAAAGAACCCGCAGTAATTTCTCTGCTGTAGAACGGACCAATACTATATGTCATCACTTGTGCAGCCTTTTCTGCCTCTGATTTTCTCTTCCTGTCTCTCTCTCTCTTAAAGTCTGCTTTGTTGTGAATGTGGGTGTTCATTCATTTTCTTCTGTGGCAGCTTACAGGCTCAGGCACGAGTTCTCAGTTCTCCCATAGCTCAGACAAACACATTGTGTAGCCTGTTAGGATTATCTACAGAGGCAAAAAAGCTTTGGAGACACTGCCAAACAAAATCCTAATTACGCCGAATGCACTGTGCGCTTTTAGTACCGCAGTGTCTCTGAAATGTTCCTACATGAGCAGCTGGCCTCACCCAAGTCTTCTCACAACAGATATAAATCTTACTGGACCATTTACTGTTTTTTTTTTCTCCATCCTTAGACTTATTATAAAACAGAAAAAAAAATCCTGTTCTTTGGTTTGTTTATGCACTAATTTATTCAAATGAATGGAATGTCCTGCATTGGATTTTTTGAAACGTTAATACTCCACTGTTTGGATTTTCTGCATTAATCTTTCTGTGTTTTAATACTGTCACACTGTGAGAGCTAATACATGCGGCATAAAAACCTGCATAAAATGTAAGAACCTCCACAAGCCTAAGAACATTCTGTTACTCTATATATTATGTTAATGTGTTAATAAATGAAGACCTAGTAGTCCAGTGAGCCACTCATGTGTTTGAAGCTTCACCAGCTTAAATATTTAATTCAACAAGCGGGAAAGTGCAATTATCTGCACAAAAAAGATGTGTGGACAAGTTTTCAATTTACAGATCAAAAACAATGTCCTCATTGTCGCTGTATGTTGTATTAAATCCTCATGCATATGTGATCAGTGTCAGAAAGTGGTGAAAAGCTTTAAAGAATCCCAGTTCTAAAAAAAAAAAAAACAACACTCCAGGCATTCATAAAAATGTTGAAGAGCTCATGCTATTCATCAATGTATTTTATTATTATTATTATTATTATTATTATTATTATTATTATTATTATTATTATTATTATTATTATTATTATTATTATTATTATTATTATTAGTGCAGAGCCTGTAGAACATGTGAGCTTGTTTGCTACTAATGTGTTGTGGAAGTGGGTGAAATGAGTTGAAAGGAGCAGAAAGAAAGACTATAATAATTAGTTGCCCCCCCCCCATTAAGCTATTATTACCATCATCATCATCATTATTATTATTATTATTATTAACATATTATTAGGCTAGCACCACATCTCATGTCACCAGTTGATGTGTGTGTGTGTGTGTGTGAGCCGACAAAGCAAGTGTTTTCTTTTCCCGTTGACTGACTTCAACCGGTTAATGAGGCTCAGTGATTGGCCAAGATTTTCGCCATCTCTAACTTTGAAATGTATTGTATATGAAGTGATTCATATAGACCCGGAATTTGGAATTTTAGAAACCAGCAGTTTATGTATTGCAAAGTATTTCCAGGTAAATATTACAGTATGTGAGCTCTGAACACCCTAACTGTTTAAATATCCCATAATATAATGCAGTTGTGATGGAAATAGACGATGACAGAGGGTGAATATAGCCCTGTAGGCAGTAGTTATATATAGTATTACACATAAGGTAAGTAGGGGCAAGATTGGCTGGTTACCAAGGTTACATGCCCAATACTTGTGTGAAAGCTTTCAGGAAGTGACAAGTGTTTATGCCCTGAGTTTCCTAAGTTACCCAGGGTCAAAGGTTATGCTTCTCAAATGTGTTTGTTAAAAAGATGGTGTGTTTTGAACCTGACATAAAACAGAATATCATAGTATGAAAACAGAGTATATGTTTTTTTATTAATAAAACAAAGTGACCAACAGTGGGTGATGATAAAAATATTCCTATTAACACAAAATGAGATGTTTTTTTGGAAGAATTTTTACCATATTGCTTGAAAACCTCTTTGTGATCCCATATCACGCACTGAAATAGAATGTTTTAAAAAAAAAAAAGGTTTTAGTCCAGTCTAGTTAATGGAACCAGAGGAAAACTCCGGCCAATCATTGTACTGATCATCTTTGCAATGATTGATTTGCTGATACGTCCAACCCCCCAACGACACATTTCCTCACTGAGACTAATAAATTAAATCTAAAATCGAACTTTTCTGTTACTTTTAACACATGTTTCATACAAAATGTGTATACTTGTATAATTCTTCAAGGGTTTGAAGGGTAGTATTGGGGGCCTTGGAACTAATCAGGCGTTTCGTGTAAAATGCGACTCTATTTACAAAAAAAAAAATCATTGTATGAAACCACTTATGGAATGAGTTAGTGTTGTAAGCTGAGGTACCACTGTACTTGTATTATGTTCAGCACTGGGACAGCGCCATGGTTACGCAGAAATGACAGCCCTGTTCAATGCAGTACAGCAAATATGTGCTGCCTGAAAAGAAAAAAGAAATAGAGAAAAAGGTGTTTCTGTCTGACAGCTGTTACCTTCATGACCAAAACAGGCTTTAACTTTGTCCACTAACAAATGGAACTGACGATTTAAAACTTTAGGCATTTTTTTATAGAGGAACAAAAACAGAAAACACATTTATATTAATGTTACATGTTAGAATTATCATACTTAAAAAAAGAAAACTAATGAACTAAAATAAACTTTATTTAAATGTAACATTCATTATTCATGTCCTCAAAGCTACAGGGAGCCACAGTAGAAGGATGAAAGAGCTGCGTGTGGAGCCACGACGCCTGAAACACCACCTCTTGCCAGCGCAATAACTTTTAAGTGAAAAACAAAATTGTTGAAATTGTCATTTTTCCATTGGGTAAATTTTTTGGAGGAATTCAGGCCAATAGAAAAGCAAAACTTTTTTTTTTTTGGAACATAATGGAATTCAAGTTCAAATTGTTGAATTGAACTATTTGTTTGGTTGCAAAAGTGGTCACATTAGTCAAATTTAATTGGATTCATTTTATTAGTGTATGGCAATAGAAAAATAAGACTTATGCAATTTGGAACATTTCTAATAATTTTATTTCACTTCACACCCTTGAACCCACTTTTGGGCTCCACCAATTTCCTGCCACCCCCCCCCCCCCCTCTCTCTCTTTTGTAGATCTCTCACTGGTTGAGTGAAACTGTTTGTAATTTATCCCTTAATGACTTAGTATTCAACATTTTTTCTTCACATACAGCAAGTATCTCTTTCTTAATTGTATTTGTGCTACAGGATAAATTATGAGTGTGCACATACTGTAATTTATCTTCCTCAGAAACAGCATGAATCTCTGCAGCCTGTGGAGCAATGATTCTATTTACTGAAAAATACCTTTGTCCTCCTTGCCCTTATTTTATGAAATAATTGTAAATGGAAATGAATAAATGGTAATTGTACACATCCACAAAGGAAATGAGCCATGTTTAAATAAATAAAGAAATGCAACACCAGATTACATGGTGGAAAAATCAGAGATGTGAAGGTGGTTGTGTGGTTAGACTTCATGGTTTTGTTTTGTTTGTTCACTTGACCTGCAAGAAATTCTGGCAAAACTCTGGCACAGAACAGCTTGTTATCACTGACTGGCATGAAGGACTTAACCCATGAAGGCCCAGTGCTACTTCTATGTTCCCAAATGAACTTTTCTCTATATTTATCCTTACATGATTTATTATAATTTATTATAATATTATTCTTTTCATTTTGTATTTTCTCCTATATTCAATTTACTTATCATGTAGATCCTCATAAAAGTTCAGATTAAAGCTGAGGATATTGGATCAAAAACAGAGAAAACAAAAAAGTGACTTAACCCGTAAAGATGTAGTGCTACTTTGGTGGCAGTTTTTGTCCATAATTTATTTTCTAAAGTGCTTTATTGCATTTATTGTAATGTCAGCTTCTTTAAAGTGCACTTTTCCCCAAGTAAATATCAGGTGTTTTCTTGCATTGAATTTAAATTAATGATCATATAGATGTTCATGAAAACTCAGATTAAAGCTGATAGTTCTATAGAGAAAACTGAAAGTGACTTTTAACTGAACTGCAGAAGATGCCAGTGTTTCCATGCGTGTATGTAAACTGGTTAATATATAAGTTATCAGTTATAAGTTAATCAGAAGTGTTGTTCAAAAATGTGTTAAAAAGCAAAAATACATTTCATATGCTACAAAAAAACAATTTACATTCATATTTCCTTTAATATTTTAAGTTAAAAACATTTTAAAAATACCTGAATATAATTTAGAAATTAATACAATAAGCCGCAGATGTTTTGTTTAATTTTAGCTTTTATTTTGAATGAGACAGTAGGATGTACTCTCTTGTACGGGGTTCCCCTGGTCCATTTGTATTTGTTTTACATTGCTTGTAAACCGGAAGTGCTTAAGGCTATGCAGTAGCTTGATCAAAATTTGCCGACACGAGGGAGAAAATTTCTCCTGGTAAACTGCAATTTGGAGCCATCTAATGATTATTAATTCCATGATGACTAACGAAGTGTCAACCTATTATTTTCTACAGCACTAATGGACACAGTTTGTGAGGCAACATCATCCCAAAAACTGCATTTGCCTTAAGGTAAAAGACGTTAGCTTTGTATTAGCCGTTAGCATCCATTGAACAAGTGTATGTAATACTGTTGCTGCATTTATGGTTTAAGTACCGCTAACTCAGCCTGCTTAATGTATTTGTTTCATAATTTCGGACAGAAATGCGGACTTCATACTTAGTTGTCAGCTATAAATGTATAGATAATATTGGCATTAGATTTTAATTGCATATTTCCGGGGCGCAGCATGTGGTGCACCACAGCGGGACCAGTGTGGATGTGACCTCGTTCGTTATTTTGTGACCGTCATCTTGAGTTTCCATCCATCCATCGCGATCTCAGGACTGCAACCTATTGTTAGAGGTAACTGCTGGCTATAGTGTGTGTGTGCGCGTGTGTGTGTATATGGTCAGTGGCCACTTGCATAATTGAATCCTATTGTAACCTTTCCCACAAATTCATATTATTCAGTAAGCTTTCATTTTCTATATATTTTCAATCTTTTGGTGATTTTTATATTTTATTACTTCTGTGCATGTGTTAATTGAGGTTTAAGTAAAGGGACCTGGAATTAGTGAATACAACTTCATTTTAATAACGTTAGTAGTTTTGAGTTAGAAAGAACTCAGGGGTCCTTATACACTGGGTATAGTTAAGCTACATATACAATAATAATAATAATAATAATGATAATAATAATTAATACTATATTATATACAGGCATTCTGAATATCCAAAAAGGTAATATCTGACCATAAAAAGATGAATAACTGTGTTACATCAATTATGCACATGTATTGATAGGATTAATCAATCAACAGGTCACCTGATTAATAAAAACCTAAATTAGTAATGCATTACGGTGCAGCTGTAGCTAAATCAGGGGATGGGACTATGCCCCTTAGCAAACTACTTTCATCAGTTGTTCGGCAGTGTTTGCAGTTGCTACATGCAGGTGCACAGCTCTTAGCAGTGACGACAAGCATTGATCGCTATTGATAAAAAGTAGCTCAAAACAATTAAGAGGTGATGGCGCGATTAAGCAGCGCCATAGTAGTTTTCAATTGAGTTCACTATGTAGCGCACTATATTTATTTCCCTATGTAGGGGGTGAGTGGGTGATTTTGGACACAGCCATAGTCTCATGTTTCAAGAAGCAGATGTCCATTAAGGGCTAAACATGTTTGTAAACGGATGTAGTTTGTTCGTTGTTTCAGTTTGACACAAATCAACAAATGAAATAAAAAATTGTGTCTCAAATTTAGGATTACAATAGATGCATATCTTCCCGTGTGGTTGTGTTTTTAGGGCAGAAACACAGACGGCTTTTTATTTTTGATGAGTGAAACAGAAGTGACACTTAACATATAAATAAGTAGGCTGCCAAAAGTTTAAAGTGAGACAGAATTTTGAATGCACAAGTTTTCTATTCCCTCCATCCTTCCCTTGTGAGTCTGTGTGCTACACAAACACATGCTGCAACACACCGATATGCCTCTGCTCTTGCCTTATCTCTCATTAGGATGGTCTCACTTGTGTCCTCAGACAGTCAGGCAGCCAAGCACGTCAGCCAGGTCTGGACGCAGGCGAACCTGATACTGTGATACTGCGATACTACCGAGGTGAGGCTTTTTTTATACCAACATGAACACTACGCTGCTGTGGACACATTCACATGATGTGGAATTGCTTCCTTTTTTTGGAGCTGTGATTGTTCATGGACTCCTGGTAAACATGGATGTAGCGTTTCGCACATCGCCCGCTGATCTGCAAGGACCTGTTTTATAGTACAGCTTTACCGCCCTTCATATTTTTTTGTCAGTTATTGAAACCCAAAACAAACACACGACGAAAACAAAACAACTGAAGCGGCATATTATCCTGCACTGGCAGGCCTGTAAAGCTTCTAAAGCTTTCTTCACATGCTGAGATGTACGTGTGGGGCATTTAGAGGATTTGGGTGGGGGTGGGGTTGTATTATCTGAGAACGGTGAAGAATTTAAAGTCATGGATGCACGACGCTGCACGCTTATCAGCTGGAACAAAAGATTCAACTATTAGTATGTTCTACCTTCCATCTTCAATAGCAACAGCAACATAAATTCTACAGACAAGAATCATTTCAAAGTCAAGATGAGGTTAGTTTGAAGTATGCATGTGAAAACAGAAGTGAAATGTTCTTTCTCATGCACCACAAACTACAGTGTCTCCCATAAGACTCCATACAAAGGAAAAATAAACATTTCTTGACATAAACCATTTTTATTTATATAATATACTTAATATGACTGACATTTCAATGTGTTGCTTTTTATGCAAATTCATTATTTGGGTTATCTGACATATAAAGAAATACAGGTTAGAATCATATATGTATGGAAGGTCTCCTATCAGTGATGAGCGGGTGCCTGCGGTCATTGAAAAATATTTTTAATGATATTCGGGTTGTGGTTGGTTGGTTATGAAAATATTTACATGTACAAACTGTCCTGTAACAATAAAATGTAAATAATCTGAACAAATATGAACAACCTGAAATGCCTAAAGAAAGTTAAGTCCAATTGGAACGATTAGTGTTTTTGTAGATTGTTGAGATTATGTCTCAACAATTGTTGAGTATTATTGTTGTGTATTGTTAAAATTGCATTTGTTTTCTTTAGAAATGTCATCTTTTTCAGGTTATTCACATCTTTTTTGTTTGGATAGTTTATAAAATTAAGTATTTTCATATTTATTTGTAAAACAAAGACAATAATTTGGAGTTGGCATCATTTATAGGTATGGCCCATGGGCTGAATGTAGGGTACAGGGTAAACATCATTCTTTAAAGTTGATATATATGTAATAAAAGATTATTTTACTGCACTAAAACATCTTTTTAAAAAACTAACTTATTTTATTGACTTGTAAAGTAACTTTGAATTGAATGTTTTCACTTCTGTTCAATTTGTTCAAACCTGTCAGCTGGTTGTCATATCTGCAGAAGTACAGGAAATTATTATAATTTCAGATATACTGAAGCATATTTAATGACTTTAATGCCCTCAATAATTTGATCTGCAGAATTAAACATACAGTGGTGGAAAAGACATTTTGTCTTTCCCATGCATTTGGAATCACTCGTATAATTATTCATTGAACTCTGCCCAGCATTGTTTCATTCTCCATGTTCCTTTCTGCACATGCTATGTTCCGTCGAGGTCAAAACAGGATGTTTCAGAAATATAATGAAACACATTCGATGCAGGACATGTTGAAACTGGCAAGAGTTTAACATATCATTATTACGATTGGGTTTATTGTGGACTATTTTACAATTTACGATTGCCATTATGTGAGTCTACAGTACTTGCTTGAATATTAGGGAAATCATGGAGAGTTAAAATAGTTTATAAGGTATAAATATGTCCCAAAAAAATACAAAACCTGAGGTTTACAGTTCTGTATCCCACCCCAAATAACTTAAAATGAAAAAATAAATAAAAATTTGAAAAGGTATTTTTGCCAATTGCATAAACTCACTATTGTTATTTCCTAAAAGTTAGTTCTGTCCGCACAGTTGACCAACCTGATCACAGTACACATGCGGATCTTATTCACCTGTGGAGGCCTGTTTACTATGTTGGCTAATATGCAATTAAAACACATATTCAGAGAATGCATAATCTCACCCCTATTTTGTGCCAATCTCAAGTTTCCATGACAACCTGTTCTTGAATTAGAGCCAATAATGTGATTTTGACCTTTCTGCTAAATGCGAGCTTGACCTTTGACCTTTTGCAATATTGAAAATTTCGTTATATGTATATATGCATCAGTGTGTGTAATATTATGATAATATATCCAGTATTAAGTTATAGCGTGATCGTAGATGATAACACCAAATATGAGAATTGTAGAAATCTTCATTCCGAATCGTTTGGTACCAATCTGAAAGTTCTGTGACCCTCTGTTCTTGATTTATAACCGATAATGCGATTTTGACCTTGTAGTTAATTGTGACCTTGACCTTTGACCTTTAATCAAATGGATGATTGCGTGTGATGCGGAGTAGTTATATGTATATGCCCATGTAATTTCATGGTGATATCTCAAGTATTTATTGAGTTATAGCATGATATGGTAAGATTAACAACAAAATATGCTCATAGTTTTTTAATTTCAAAGCTGCAATAATATCCATTTTCTATGTTTAAGTTCTTAAATTAATATCTGTGGTTGTACTGACAAAAACAGCTAATACTTAATTACATTACCATTGTATTTGATTACTTTTGATGGTCTAATAATTTTTTCCTGTGACTATGTTTTCATCAGTTGTATGTTTTAGACACTTTTATACGCCTCAGGTCAGTTGAAAATATAACATTTTCAAGAGCTTATATGCATGTCCACTGGTGAGGAACAAACAAACAAACAAACAAAATAAATGCTTTCAAACTTCCAAAAATGCTCATTACAAAGCCAACAGCAGTGTTGAGAGTACTATTATGTTTACAAAGTGTGAGCTGAGTTCTCTTCTAATTCCCCAGCTTCATAAGATGCACCGATGCCTGAAAAAAAAAGCAAAATCAATAATACATAAATGTGCCTCACCACTGAGTGACTGGCCAAGTTTCCTTTTCAGAAGTTGCTTGTTTTGTACATGGCTGAGGGGAGAAACTGTCCAGTCATCCAGGAAATAAGAGAGCAGCCATGTGATTTAGAGTGGAGAGTCTCTGTCAGGCATCCAGTCCACCTGAGACTCAGATCATTCCAGGTGTTCAGCAGCGTCTTGATGGATACACACACTTCTTTTTTTATTGCTTTTTCTGGCCTTTGATCATCCCATTGTGAAAATGCCATTTCATGTTTTATCTGCTGTGCAACAATATTCACCATATGGTATATTGTGCACCCAGAGACCTGTTGGTTTCTGAAGGTAACTTCAAGGAGAGGTTGGTTTGTTCCCCATCAGTGCTTGTGTGTGTGTGTGTGTGTGTGTGTGTGTGTGTGTGTGTGTATATGTGTGTGTGTGTGTGTGTGTGTGTGTGACAGAGGGGAAGATCATGCCTCTAGTTGATTAAACCTCTGCAGCCCAAACCACCTCATGGCCTTGGCATTTATTGGCAGGCGATCTAGAAGGATACACACACAAACACACACACACACACTTGTTCCCATGTCTTCTGAGGACCAAGTTTGTAATCAAGTAGCCATTGGGAAGTGAGTGTAAATATCTTTTTTTCTTAATATAAAATTAAATAATTAGAATAGAATAGTTTCATTGCCATTTGTACAGGTTAAAAACTATTTTTAAACAGGTGCGTGTTTTTGAGTAAGTTTAAAAAAATGAATAAAATAAGGACAAATATTTAAAACTCAGCAAATGAGTAATGGGCGGCGCGGTGGTGCAGTGGTTAGCACTCGTGCCTCACAGCAGGAAGGACCCTGGTTCAAATCCCACCTTTCTGTGTGGAGTTTGCATGTCCTCCCTGTGTCCGCGGGGGTTTTTGCCAGGCACTCCGGTTTCCTCCCACCATCCAAAGACATGCACTGATAGGTTAACCCTTGTGCGGTCCTTCGTAAAAGGCACACTGGCTGTGTCCTACAATCGGGTCTTAAAAACCCAGATTCCAAAGTTCAGTTCCATAGACTCATCACCCCATCCCCCAAGGATATATTACTGTTTTCAGTAGTAAGCAATGGCATCCTACAGTACGTATAAAAAGGTACATTTGTGAGCCACCGGGTCTCTTTGACCCGAAGGACCACACAAGGGTTAATTGGTTACTCTAAAATTGGCCATAGGTGTGAATGTGACAGTGATTGTTTGTCTATGTATGTTCAGCCCTGAGATGAACTGGAGACTCATACAGGGTGTACCCCGCCTTTGCCCATTGTAGCTGGATTAGGCCCCCAGTGACCCCCGCGACCCTAGTGAGGATAAAGCGGGTTCAGATAATGAATGAATGAATGAATAAGTAATAAATAATAAATAAAACATAATCTAAGTGAGGTGTTTTCCCTCTTTAGTGTCCTGTATAATAATAATAATAATAATAATAATAATAATAATAATAATAATAATAATAATTAATAATAAATTAGAAAACTAAAGGAAATTTAAAACAATTAAATAAACATCAATAAACATAAAAAATCCAAAAATAAAATAAATACATGAAATAAATATTTTTTAAACAATAAATACATAATTTAAAAAAATACATAAAAAATAAATACGTTTAAAAAGACAAAAAAGTAAACTCATATTTAAACCTTAGAAAAACTCATGTTTCACTTTGCACCTGTTTCCCTCATGCTTTATGGGGACTTCCTGAAAAAAATGAATGTATTTATAGGGCCACATCATTTCTATTTTACTAGTGGGGACCTAAACTTTAGTCCCCATAGTAGTGTCAGAGATCCCCATGGTGTGACTATGTAAACATAACACTGTCCCCATAAAGATAGGAACACACACACCATTAAAAAAACAGCCATTCTATTGAGCTGTGGTTGGTAATGAGCATCCTATAGTAATTTAGGACCACAGGTCTGACACCCATATTGATCTATGTGGACAGGCCATGAAGACCACACACAAATCAGCGCACAAGTGTTAAATCATCCGTCTCATTGGATAAATCTGCGCCGTAGAATGACCATAACTTTTTTTCATTGGATCTTAGCAAAATGTCTTTTTCCTGTCATGTTTTAATACTGTGCCATGAACTGATTTGTCAACCCCATTACTATGACACTAACCGCTATTTATTTGGAAGCGGCATAACCATTCTGTAAGCCATTTTGTGACTTAATTTGATGTATCTAAAATAAAAAAAGTCCCATGTGATAGAAGTGCAGCAGAGAAATATGTAAGATTGTGCAATGACAGTTTCAGGCTCTCAACCTGTTCACAGCCTTAAAAGAGAACCACTGTTATTATTATTATTATTTTATGAGAAACTAGTCATTGCTTTTGAGCTGTTTCAAGCATGTCATTTGAAAAGAGCAAAAAGTAGAGGTGGTGAAAACACATACTGTTTTTTGCAAAGTATTGCCAGACTATGGCCCAGTCCCAATTCACCTTTTACCCCTCCCTCTTGGCTCTCCCTCTCACCCCTACTCCTTAACCCTTGCACTTGAAATGGAATGGTAGGGGTTGAAACTAGGGGTTTCAAATCATCACATTAATTAAGATTAATTCATTACAGCCATAATTAGCCCATGTTTTTAAATCACATCTATCTTTAATTGAGCAAATATCTGTCTGTAGTGTGTCCTGTTTGTCTGTGGATTGCCCAACACCTGCACAACTCCACCAAATGATCTGAAATTTGGAGGGTGACTTTCCAGTACGATAGTGGATTGCAGTGCAAAGTTTCACGCTATTACGACGTACAACAACAAAAAAAAAGTTAACGAATTTCATTGCTCTTTCTAACTTTGCCGCTCTGAGCATTGCCAAGTCCCACCCCCTGATTTGGCTACAGCTGCAACTCATTTTGCGCCGTGGGCTCTTTGAGAACATCACAACTGTGCTACCGGTCGCTAACAACTTCAGTCCCCTCAGGAATTTGGGGACAATTTTGCCATTTTTGCGGCCAAAGCAAGTCCGGTTGTGACCAAGGCTATTATTACAGCGCATTCACACAAGTTAAGGTAGATCCATAGTTTACTGAATTAACAAGCCGAACATTGGATTCACCTTCAACTGAACATTGCACCAATCATAATGACAGTAGGCTACATTACTATCTTGCTCATTCGCCCTTCAGGTTTTTCACTTCACTTTTAGACCATTTTCATTAATTTTTGGTTTGTATTTAACTGTCAGTGTTTCCCATTCATAGCGTAATTTGTGGCGCAATAATCTTTTCCTTTTCCTTTTTCCCCAATGCGATAGTGTCATTGTCATTCACACACAGAAAGCAAGCAAGAGAGTTGGGTACCGGAAGTCGAATTTTTGATATCTAACTTTACTCTTTCTGTATGCAAGCTGCCAATTGTAAACTGCAGAAATGCGATATTTAACACATTGAAATGACTTTAAACGGTCGATCAAATGATAAGCTGTTCATGAAAATACATACAAAATATATTTGTGTTTCTTTCGTCACACTGCTGCACTTTTTTGGTGCTGTTTATTTACATCTTGTGAATGATTCAAACAGATTTATTGGAGAAAATATAAAAAAATTTGTGGGAGGGTATTCTTCTAGGGCCAAGAAAGAGGGATTCATAAAGTAGCTGCCAAACTGAAAGAAAACTCCAAGGCAGTCTCTTTAAACATTAAAGTGCCGTTATGACCATGGCATGGTCATATCTGGACCTTAAAAAATGTGTTTTTAAAGTCTAGGTATGACCATGCCATAATAATAAAGGCACTTTAATGTTTAAAGAGAGTGCCTTGAAGTTTTCTTCCAGTTTTTCTAAATAAGATAAGATTTTCCCTCTCCTATATTTGTAGTGTGGTCCTGAAGAAAAATCTCTGTTTTGAACGACAAACAGCCCCTCCCCTCTTAGTGACTAAGAATCAGAACATGCCTACCCCTTCATTCGACCGCAAAATGGAGGAATAGTATATATATATATATATATATATATATATATATATATATATATATATATATATATATATATATATATATATATATACATATATATACACACATTTTTCTACTGAAGAAAAAAAGGCAAATAAAGAAAGATGCTGCAGTCATTAGTATTGCGTCTAAATTTAAATATCTGCCAGTCCAGCCATAGAGATCAGCAGAGGAACAGGTGCATTCTGGGAACTCCTTTACCATTAATTGGGGAAAATAAAAACAGGGGCAGTTTTTCATCACTGATTTTGTTGCATTAAGCGTGCAAGGGCACAGACGGCGTTCACCCGTGGCCAATATGTCGGGGTTCAGTTTGTTTCTCTCTCCAGCTAGTGTCAGGTCAAACTGAGCGTGTGGGACACATCCCCATATGGTCCATGTTTAGAGGGCGGTACCGGGGATGCCGGTTGGAGTCGGTGGTGGTGGTCCGCACCCTGACAGTAGAAATGATAGGGCCCTTTACTCACATTTTCAAATCAGGAAGTGGAAAATGGATGTGACGTTTTTCTGTAGGGGAAAAAACACCCCCCTCTGGTTTTTTCATAAATCGCACCCTGGTGAGGACCATATTGCCAGTCATTAAACCAAAGCAGCAATGCTTGGTTGTTGCTATGATAATGAAGTTGAAGCGATATTTAAGGGCGTATTCACACTGCACTCAGAAAATCCGGACTTTCGGACTATCCAGGAAAGTTCGAACTTTATTGACAAGTGTGAATGCTCCCCCGAACCTTGGTCCGGACTAAAGACTGAGTCTTTGGTCCGAGCTGAGGAGGCAGTCTCGGTCCAGACCAAGGTTCGCTGGTGCACAGTGTGAAAGGTCTCTTTAGGAAAGTCCGGACTTTCGGACCAAATACGTCAACAGTCACGTGCTCGGAATCTAGTCAACGTCCAAACATGAGTCGCGGGAATACATGGGGAGGCGAGGAAACCAGGTATTTCATTGAAATTTGGTCGGATGATACTATAAAGACTAAATTAGAAAATACTCATAAAACTAGTAACTAGGTCTATTTCCTGCAACAGTGTAGCGCGCTCATTTACTAACCAATCAGGGTCGAGTATAGAGAGACGCACGCTGTACATGCATTGACGACATGACGTTTTAAAGTCTGTTGGTCCACTTGATTCAATACAGTGTGAATGAAGACTGTAGATAAAGTCCGGATTATAAATGCAGTGTGAAAAGGCAAAAAAAAGGTTCTGGTCCGAACCTTGGTCCGGACTTTACTATGTGAATACGCCCTAAGACAAAATTACAAGCCAGAAGTCTGATCTCATACAAGGAACCTAAATAAACTTAACTGCGCTGCACTGTTTGTTTGTCTGAATCTAATTTTGCCCTGGAACATGCGTGCACACTGTTCTAAATTTTGCATTTTTGCACAATTGTGAAAAGTCCTCCTGGGATTGGGTCTAATTCTCATCAGTCTGGTCTGATTCTTGGATTAGAAGTAGTTTTGATTCCCAGCATTTATTTTTGATTTCCAAGTCATCTCATCAACAAAGTCGAAGAAAAACATCCCTGGATACAATTGAATTCACTGGTGGTCAATGTGTGGAACCGCATCTGACCCGCTCCATGTTAAATAAACAGTTGTGATGTGGTTTTATTCAGTCTGGGCTCAGTGGAAATCACTTTGAATGGGAGCAGTGCCAGACTTTTCCCAGCCTACACTTTCCTCATTCCAGTAGAAGAACTTGTATTTTCTGAGCTGCTTAGTCCTGAGGGTACTGCAGCCTATCCTGTGGACATACAGATAAAGATGGGGTACACCCCGGACATGTCACTGGATCACTGAAGAATACACACATTAAAAAAAAAACAGTAGAAATTCTTCTCTATGTCTTTACTGTCGTGTATGAAAGTAAAAACAAGCTTCGAAGGGATTGTTTACCAGCTATATGTAACAAAGTATTTTAACGTAAATAAAAATGGAATAAAGAAAATATATTGAAAATAATCAATCATCCTTTGTTTCAATATGATTATATATTTTCATGTCATGTTCATGTGTTTCATATTATTCCTTTTTTGTGTGTGATTTTCTTTCTGTTCCATCAGAACTAATCAGAAAATCATAAATTGGAGATGTTTTACTTTTTCCTTTTATATTATTTTATTATCTTTCAGGATGTTTTTGTGTAGTTATGTCTTAGTTAGTTTAACTTTAACTTTGACCTTTTGCAGTATTGATAATTTCATTATATGTATATATGCATCAGTGTGTGTAATATTATGATAATATATCCAGATTAAGTTATATATTAAGTTATAGCGTGATATGTCTATGCTTGACACATGCAAACATGGTTTCGGAAGTAAATTTTGCGACACGTCACCTTTGACCTCCAGAGATCTCAAAAACTGTTGGTCATAGGTGAACGCCAAGTATGAGAATTATAGAAATCTTCATTCCGCATTGTTTGGTACCAATCTGAAAAATCTGTGACGCTCCGTTCTTGAGTTATAACCGTGATTTTGACCTTTTAGTTAATTGTGACCTTGACCTTTAACCTTTACTCTAATGGATCATTGCATCTCATGCGCATTAGCTATATGTATATGCCCATGTAATTTCACGATGATATCTCAAGTATTCACTGAGTTACATTATGATATGTCTCTGCGGACACACAGACAGACAGACAGACAAAGTGATTACAATAATAATAGTAATCAGGCTAAAGGTAAAAAGTAATTAGAAAAATAAATGTTGACATCAATATATCTCAAAATGCTTACTTACTTTCTGCATCTTATAAAAAGTGACATTTATTGATGCTTTGTGTCAAAATCTTACTTGTGCTTTTTAATTGTTGCATCAGACTATCCATAAAATTACAAAAGTGCCTCATAAATTTCCATGAGAATGATTCATATTCACACTTTATAACATTTCCCCCCTGCTGTGATCTGCAGCTCTAGATATTTAAATCTAATTCATGCAGATGTAAGTTCTGAGCTCTGGCCTGAGAGACTGTCAGAATGTTGCTGCAGGTGAATTATATGAAATATAATGAGAGCAGTTATAGGGACGTTATATTTGAAACAGCACCTCGCACTATACATTTAAAAAAAAAAAAAAGTATAACCTGTCTGCTCCGTAGTGTGCTATTTTCTTCTCTGAGGTCACTTCGAATTATTACAACATGCTGTTTAAGATGTTGAATGACTTTTTCTATATAAAAGCCTAATATTACGGTAGCTGACAGGTGCAAACAAGCTTCCTATACAGAAATGACTTGCAAATTAAAAGAACACAAATAAGAAGACAAATGCTAGAGGACAACACTGCCAAAATAGAAGATAACATACTCACGTTATGAAAATGTTCAGTTACACTTAACATTACAGATCGCGAATGAAGTGATAATTCTATGGTAATTTTAATGTAATTTCAAGCTAATAATCCTTTTTAACCGCTTATATCAAGTAATTTCTATGCAGTTTCCAGTGCAATTATTCTGCAGTTTCCAGGTAATTTCATTTAAAATATAATAAAATGCTAATTATTTGAAATTAATCTGTAGTTACTGAAATGATGCGTACATGATTTACTTGTTTTTCTTTAATTACCTGAAAAACAAGGAGATAACTTCCTGGAAAATTCACATAATCAGGGCCTTAAAAATGCATTACCACATGTTTTCACCCAATTAAACTTTCAGACTTTCAAACAAACTTTCAGAAACAAACTAAACATACTCTTAAAAATACATTAATAATTAGTTGTCATTATTTACGGAATATTCTAAACATAGTGTTTAAAATGAATAAATGCACATATCTATGTAAAGTACATTTGAATATAATATTTGTATACTGTAAATATTGTTAAAAATGTATATAACATTGATAATTGAAATGAAAATTGTTAAATTACTAAGTTTTAAAGGTGTACACTGGATATATTTGAAGATGAAAATGTCAGAGAAACTTCATTTTGGAGAACTTTGTAATTTTTGCAAAACAAACACTTTTTAAAATATTTAAATTTTTTTTGTCCATCTGTGACACAGTAGTTTGATATTTTTCATTTAAAAATGTCTGAAACAAATTTTTCCCTTTTAAGTATATTTAGGATGGCATTTAAACCTAGCCTAGCCATGCTAGACACCTAGCGGCAGCACATCTAATGGTCTACAGTAGTAGTCGATAGTTACACTTGATTAAACTTTTGGTTAGATTTCCCTGAAACTGGCCGATGAATCACAGTGAAGTATAGAGTCAGTGGGCAGTAAACTCTTTCAACTACTCTGGAATTCCAAATTTCAACTGTTGTGTTGAAATTGTCTTCTACCTCCTGATGTAACGGTCTCCTTCCTCCTGCCATAAAGCTAGCAAATGATGCTTGGATGTTTTAAAGTAAAATACTTTATTTGTCATTGTACAAATGTATAATGATAAAGTACTTTACCTTAAAACATCCAAGCATCACTTGCTAAACAGTAACGCAATAAAACAACAGTTATAATGTCAATAATCACTCGTATTCACTACCTACGTCTTCAAAAAGTCTATGAAATCTGTCTGAATCACTGTATAGTTTTATAAAAAAAAACAACAACAAAAAACCACATGCTCCAAGCCCCTCCGGAGGCACAGGATTAGACCCATTTCTAATCATTACAGACATTACCAAAAATGATCACTTATCTGCTAAAGGGTTAACCAGGATCTAACCTTAACCATGAGTAACTGCAGAAGACTGGAAAGCTGATGAATGAAACTGGGACTATTATTGAGTTTTTGGACACAAACCTAACGCCTATTTATCTAATTCGACTCAGTGACTTATCTCTGCTTCAGGCTGGCTCGTGTTAGGATGTTTTGTTAGTTTTTAAGGACGTCGGGTACAATAAACATACCTGAGGATCTTACCTCACAGCGACACCGTTATCTAAAACAACACACACCCTTCAGCTAATCAGAATCAAACCTTCTCTGATGGCTGGGTATAAAGGACGCAATCATCTCCCGTTGTGACATGTAATTAATTTAGTTTTATTGTGATGATTTCATAAACATGTAATATACAACTGTGTGTCCCTCCTCCTATAATGCACGAAATGTAAATTCTGTGTCAAAGATATTACTGCGTCGGGTAGCATAAAATCTTCCAACACAGAGCTCCTCTATTTCTCTGCAGGAGTCTTCTCTTCACCTGGAGCAAAGCTCATTTCACTGGAAAATTGGCTCTACCACTCAGCTCCCTACTCCCCCATTCTCTGTGCCTGCCTCTCTAAATTCAGCTGTTATTGTAGTGCCTTAAGCACTAATCCAATTAGCTATAGGAAGCAAATGGAGCTATCTCTCATTTTAGCTTGTCACCTGCGCAGGGGGCAGAGGAGAGGGGTAGCGACAAGTTTTATGGAGGATTGTGGCTTTGGGGGGGGATGGTTGATACCAAGCATTCAAATTTATCAAGCCTCAAGATGAGGAGTTTTGACATTAACATCAAACCTCAACAGAAAATGACAAGAGAGAGAATCATAGTAAAAAAAAAAAAAAAGGGAAAAACCACAAACATGTTTCAAGTTCCTCTTTTTTCGACTGTAAAAACAACCACTGGCAAACAAAAGCATCTACTGATGTCAAATGTTTAATACCTGTTGATCTAACTAATCCTATACATGTAAATAATTGGTGTAAAAAAACATTTTTTTTTCATGCTCATCTCATGTAGCCTATTTGGACAATCAGAGTAACCACTGTTATCTTCTACAACATTGATTCACCTGCAAAACCCATGGAGTTGGATCAATGACAGTGTGCACACACACACACACACACACACACACACACACACACACACACACACACACACACACGTTTAAGTGTCTCATGAGGACCACGTTTCTAATAAAGTTGCGATTGGGTAATGAGTGTGAACACATCTTCTTTTTTAACCCCCCCCCCCCAAAAAAAAACAAAAAAACAAAACATTAAGTTACAATAAATAAATAAAAATTAATAAACAAATAAAACTTAATAATTACAAATAAAATAAAAAAATTAAAATAACGAAATAAAATAATGATATAGAAAATAAATAATGAAAAAACTAATAAATACATTAAAAATACATGTAAATAAATAAATAAATAAATGCATCTTCAAACCTTCGAAAAACATGCTTGAGTCAACTCACATATTATCAGATAATTTTCAGGAGCCGCCACTGGTCACAAAGCTTACGACAAAGTCCAGATGTGTTCCCTTCTTTTATGAGACTGTTTGCGCATGAAAAATTAGATTAAAAAGGAATATTTAACTATGATTAATTCAAATTAATCCACAGTAACCCTATGATTAATCTGATTAGATTTGTAATAATTTGACAGCACTTATAAAAGATATATTTGGGAACTGTCACAAAAGGAACACTGGGCTTTCATGGGTTAACTCCTGTCCACTACATACAACTGTATTTGTTCATGGCGTGAATTTCCCTGTCGCCCTTCAACACTTTACTGGCTGATGATTAAACCTCAACATTTTACTCCACTGACCCTCGTCTGCAGCCTCAGGTGGACGGTCAGATTCCTGGCACTGAGCCGATCTATTAGACACTGTAAACATATCTTCAACTACAAAGCACTTGCCCTGCGTTGCCCTTGGCAGTCAGGCATCCATGCAGTAGCCATATTTTTCACAGTGTTTCACTTGATGCCAGATGGTGTCAGCGCTCACAATGCCCGAAAAAAACTGTGTGGGTGGTGATTTCAGAATGTACCTGCAGCAAAGATTTTAAAATGAGTAAAAGGATGGGATGGATACCACTTTGCAGTTCTGAGGCACCATTAAATCCAGCTATTTAAGCCATAACTATTAAAGCGTGGTTTATTGCAGCATAAATCAGCTCCTGTAGCTGGATAGTGAACACTGGTGTCGGAGAGAATAATCAACCAAATTAAAGTTTGAGCTAATTTAATTTCACTGAATTATATATTGTTGCGGCACTGTAGTAGTTGTGTTGTTTCTCCTCTCAAACAGAAGTGTGGACCAAGAAACAAATGTTAATTCATGTTATTGGAAAGGAAAGGCTTTTCTATTTCTGTACATTTCTAGTATAGTATATTTAGTTTATATAGAAACATTCAAGTCACAGGATGAACTTGAAGAATTAATTTGGGTTTATCAATCTTGGGGTTAGGACACCATGTGGGGTCACCTGGAATTCAAATGGGTCTACCTGAAATTTCTAGCAATTGATAAAAAAAACAACAAACAATGACAAACCACCCGATTGACCGCAACCCAAATATCATTAAAAATATTTTTCAATACCCACAACTGTGGATGACCCACTCACTTCGGGTCAGCCCCCGCATCACTGGTAAACGTGAAGTAATTGGTTGATGCATAGCACTTCTCCAATTCGATACAGATATTAGTAAAATATGGTCATATCCCAGAAGAACACAACGTCAGCAGCAGACATGTTTGTTTACTTGGGTTACAAATGTGTTTTTTGGTTACGTAACAACTGGAGGAGTGAACTGATGATGGAGGTGAGTGTTGAAGGGGTCTCCCAATTCATACTGTCGGGATTGATTTTCATCCCTACGCCTTATAGCTCCATTTGAAGGGGTAAGGGGTGAAATGAGATACGGCCTTCATGTTGTCTAAAATTGTTTATTTGCAACGTACTATTACATAATCAACAAAACCTGGGGTTGGCAGAAAAGGGTGTGAGGCACAGAATTAACTTTCAAAGACCAAAAAACAGCCACTGTTGACCCAAAGCATCTACTATTCTGAATATTCAATAACATGTAAAACTAAAATACTCGACACTTTCAAGTACTTGAGGTAAAATGCCTTTTCTCAGTTGTTCAGTCCAGTCAGGTGTGTCTTATTTAGGTGTTCATAGTTTGTGTAGAATGTGGAAATACTGTCATTTTATTCAACATCGAATCACCGAAGCCTATGATGAGCTAGTGACCCCCCCCACACACACTGAGGATAAAGTGGATTCAGAAGATGAATTAATTATTGCTTCACCAATAAAACCCATCTGACAAATGTCAGTGGTTGTAGATGGTCGTTTTTATGCTCAGTTATTAATTTATTTTGGCCAAAAATGTATATTTTAATTCAGTTTTCACAGTTTTTATGTAAGGAAAAAAAACACCTTTGATTTTACTTTGAACTTCATTGACAAATACATGACAAGTGATTACATGCCTTTAAAACTAATATTCATTTTAAGCTACAGAGATGAATAAATGATGGCATACTACTTGGTCAAGATGTAATGTAGAGAAATATCCAGTCGGAAATTGCCACAAAAATAGTCCTGGTTCTCAAAGGGTTAAAACATCTATCATGTGTAAAACCAGAGGTTGAATATTAACAGAACATCTACATAAGGTTCCTTATTAAGTTCATGTGGTGTGAATCAGAAAGCAGACTAAAAATAGATAACGTGTGAAACTATGGGCAGTGGTTTTCATACATTATTCAGTTCAAAGAAACGCATAAGGAAAAAAAAAAACAGGACATTATGAGCACAATGAACATTAATGTTAAAATGATTGTTGTGATTCTTTGCGAGTCTGCCTGCATTTTTTATGGACCATCTGCTATTTTGTTTAGTATTAAAGGTTCAGTGTACAACCTTTAGAAGGAAATAGTGCAATTTATTCATTTCTGTGTAAAAGTACATGACAACCACCCGTTGTCTGTAACAGAGTTGTTATCATTTTAAAATTCAGAACAAATAAATGAACTTTTTTGTATGTTTTCTTCTCATTCATCTTTAACTTCTTGTCCACTGCAAAAAAGCCCTGTTGAAACATAAGAAAATTAGTCATTCGTGGGTTAAACATCTTATTTCAAGTAAATTATTCGCTAGTGATTATAGATGATACAATTTTTATTTTAACCAGAAAATACTTATTTCAAGTCTTCATAGTGAACATATATTTTATCTATGGTATGTACTCGTGTGTGTGTGTGTGTGTGTGTGTGTGTGTGTGTATACAGTCATGGAAATATTTTTAGTTTTAATATTTTTTGTTTTCCAAAAGATGCGGCTTCATCAGACTGATTAAAATAATTTTGTTGTTTTATTTATTTTTTTTATGAGAAAAAAAATAACTATACTAAATTATTCACAATTTCAACATATGCTGTATGGTTTTCTGCTGAAACATCCAGTTTTAACCTTGACAGAACAGAGCATGTGCAGAAGGGAGCATGTGGGTTTGGAGAAGGGAACAATACTAGTCACATTTTAGTGATTTAAGAATAATTCTTCACGAAATATAGCAAAAATGCATGGGGTGTCTACAAACATTCAAATCTTTTGCGAGTTAAGCACCCATGGACTGGAAGTAGAAGGCCTCTCTGTGGTTAATTCTGCTGGACATCACTACTGGATCAACTGACCACTTAAGTGGTTTATTTCATTAAAATGTTTCATCATCTCAGTCATGATGATAGATTATTTAGCATTAATGTGTTAATTTTGACCGCCCTAACATGGAGATATGACTTGATATGTAATAAAACTGCATAAAAGAAGTAAAACATTTTTACGGCAAAAAGACGCTGTATCTGCCATACTCATCCCTCAACGATGTAGCTTGTTTTGTTATAAATGTTGCTCAAAATTAGTGGCAATATCTAAGTGGAGTAGTTCTAGATAAAAATTCGTGGGGCAAGTCAAATAGTCCTAAAAAAGATTAAGACTCATTAAAAAAATAAACCCTGAAGAGAAATATTCCATAATTCAAGTCAGTTGATTTAAGTCAGATACAAGTTTTTTTTGCAGTTTAGTGTCCACCATAGGGGAGAGTGAGGGAAAGGGCATTCAGTCAGTTTCAATCTGCAATTATATCACTAAATACCACTTTAAGACAATGTGTAGAGAAGAACTAACAAGCCATTATGAACATGCTGATTAACATGATTGCCATCTTTGTATTTAACTATATATTGTTGAAATGAATTGGATGTGAACAAAGAAAAACTAACAAAAGAAGATGTTACGAAAGGTAAGATTTTTTTTTTTCTTATATTTCCACTTGTGTGTAAAGTGTGTATGAGTATTTCATATGTAATCGGTGTGTAATCTATTTTTTTTATGTAAAGTTATACTGAGCAGGATCTGATTCAGACACTTTTCACCCTCTGAACTTGACTCTGGTTGGTTACAATAACTTTGACCTTTTTTTTTTTTTTTTTTTTAACACATTAACATTCAAATCAAAACTCTTCATGGTATATTAGAAAGTGACAGGTGACAAAAGGGAATATTTTAGTATTTTTGGGACACTCCTTTAAAACAGCAGGTGAACTGGCTTCCATATCTTGGCTGTTCTCTGGTGGGTTAGCATGAAGGGCTACTGAGACATGTCGAGCGTTGCCGTGCCAACAGAGTCCTCATAGACTGTGGCAGACCTTGCCTGTAGTGCCGCCTGCCTCTTTGTCACCCCGACGCCCTGTCATGATGACAGCTCTGCTTTTTGCCCTCTCTGAGCTTTTGTAACAGTATGTAGCTCATGGTGAATTGGAACACGATGAAACAGACCCCTCAGTGAGTAAAGACCTGCTGCGGCTTCAGACTGTTTTTACGTTGGCACATGGCTCAAAAGTACAACTTGTCTGCAGAGGTCAGATAAGGTTAACCCTCAGATGTTCTGATAGCATGTTTAACCCACACAGACCCAGTGCTGCTTTTAAACAAATGACCGCTTCTCTATTTTTACCTTTATTCACACTTTTACTACCATAATAATTGATATATTGGTAACACTTTGTAATACCTACACACAATTCACTTTTAATGTTTGTTCATTATGTATTAACCATTTATTGCCCCTTTGTTAATGTTTCTTCATTATGTATTAATCATTTATTACTTATTTGTTAATGTTTGATCATTATGTATTAACCATTTGTTACCTATTTGTTAATGGTTTAATCATACACAATTTATCATAAACAAAGTGTTCTTTTCTATGAATAAACTATTTGCAGACATGTTAACAAATGCTTTATGATTAACTGTGTATAAGCAGTACATTAATAAGCTTTAACAAATAGGTAACAAATGGTTAATACATCATGAACAAACATTTACAGGTGGGTAACAAATACTGGAATGTGTGTAGGTATTATAAAGTGTTACTGATATATTTATTAAAATGCCTTATATTTTTGTCCATAATTGTGTCAAACAAATTCCCTTTGTCCAAATGTAGTTCTCAAGTGACAATTGGAGTCACAGTGGGCACCTTGTTCCACATAAATGGTCATCATGTAAATCAGGGGTCTCAAACATGCAGCCCGGGGGGCCAAATGCAGCCGGCCAAAGGTTACAATGTGGACCCCGGGATGAATTTGCAAAGGTCAATAATTCGACAGTCAAGGCTGTGGAAGTCATTTTAGTTTGGGTTTCACATACAGACCAATATTATCTAGTGTCAAATAACATAAAAACCTACAAAGAATAATAAACCTAGATTTTCTTCTGGGTTTGATGTGAAAAACATTTAACATTATGGCAATAATGACCACTTAAAATATTTAATGTTTGTTTTAGTTTAAAAAAAAATATTTACATTTACAGACTATAATGACTATAATACAGACTGAATGTTTTTTTGTTTGTTTATTTTAAATTTGTTTGGTAACGGTACTATTTTTCTGAATGTGACCTAAGATCATAATTGAGTTAGGTCATAATATCTAATGTTACAGTTAACATTATGGTGCAGAGTCATTGCATCACCACAAAGCACTTTGTCATTAATGCAATAGTTTCATGTTTCCTGAGAATCACCCATATATGCAGCATATGTGGTATATATGCAGCATATGACACATATTCATTCTGTCGTAGAAATTAAAACAGTTTGACAGATGAGTGTTAAAGTATTTTTTTTAGGTTTATATTGCCTTTGGTCTGTGTCGGTGTGACAGTGGAGCTGCAGTTGAGAGTTGATTACCATGTACAGTAGAAATTATTTCACTGATAAAAGAACAGACACATAATAGGAAAGCAAGAAAACATAGGGTGAAGTTAAATAAACTATTTTATAAGATTTGAGTGAACCACTACCATTTTAATTAACCTCTTAATTGTGTTTCAGCTTCACAAATGTTTTTTGTTGACATCCCAGTCTCTGTGTTGTTTCTGGGCCATGCACAGCAGGACGGTGGCCATAGCTCACAGAGAGGGGGGTGGATGGAATTTCCCTGCAGCAAGACAAAAGGTACTTAATGCATGCCTGAAGAGACGAGCCTCAGGTTATGTCCAGACTGGGTTTAGTTTTGAAACTGTGTCAAAAAGAAAAAAAACTGGAATTGTTTCAGTAAAAAATCTGCGTGACCATGGGGGGCCAAACGCTACTGAAAACGGTGCAATTCACATGCCACACCCTCATGTGTGCTGTAAACCAGTCCCAGCGGATATAAGAGAACAATAGAAGTAGAGCGCATGCGCCCACATCCTTTTTCTACCGATGTGACACACACCGGACAAAAGCAATAACACTGCTAACACCCTAGCATTAACCCATTCACCACTGCTACTTTGTTGTTCACCATTGTTACTGTCTGTGATGAGAATGAATGCTACGGGCACAAGGCTACTGTTTTTTCTGGTCATGTGGTCATGACGTGGGTGTGAACACACGTTTACTCGTTCACATGGTTGCCGAAACTGCACCATATCTAGGTCTTCCCACTCTGGGACCCATTTTTTAAAGATATCGTTTTGAGGTACCCATGACACTGGTCATTTTGACGAAAGACCAATCCATTAAGAAAGTACGTCCATTTCACGCAAATTAATTTCCGTGCAGATGGGGTCTCAGACGCTCAAACGACTCTGACTTTATGACCAAAGACAATTGGAAAAACTCAAGAGTCAGATCATTTTCACAAAGTTGCTCGTGTCATGAATATAACTAATAATTATATTTTTTCCTTGACAATTCTTTCCATCTATAGCATTGTTCCAGAGTTAACCAAGTCTGGAAACAGGGTCTGGATATGTCAGAGTATGTGATGGGTAAAAAGAACATTCACCTGCAGTGTGACACAAAAACACCAACAAACAAAAAAAAGACATGGCAGCTGCAGACATGTGGCCTTCCTCATATTGAGCATTAATGAGTACAACAGAAATAAACAGAAGAAATAAGAACGACAAATTGTCAAGAGTCTTATCAAAAGCTGCCAGCTATCAAATCTATTTTAGAGAAGCGGTTTTCACAGAAGGCAACAGATGCCAGTGCTTAGTTCCTTCATCAGAAAAGATGTAATTTGTTTGCAGATCACAAATTCGACTGTGGAGCAGTGTCAATGTTCAAAGAAAGCCGCTGTTGTTTTTGTGCGACAGTTTTGTGTTGTGTCA
The DNA here is from genome assembly GCA_020466265.1 of Siphamia tubifer. NCBI lineage: Eukaryota > Metazoa > Chordata > Actinopteri > Kurtiformes > Apogonidae > Siphamia > Siphamia tubifer. The sequence continues at coordinate 23,971,657 of CM035802.1, read as the reverse complement.
AGGAGAGGATGGGCCCAGCAGCTGTATGCAGGACAAGTGCCATTCTCACTGCTGCTGTTGTCTTTGTGAGAAGGAAGATGAAACAGAGCAGACTAATTGAGAACGTCCACCCCCTGCCTGTGCGAGCTGCCATTCTCTTGGCTGAAGACACTTGCTGTAGGTAATTACAGTTCTAAGACGATCGGTCTCTCAAGCTAATGTGCAATCACAGGTTAGAACCTGGCATTAAACAGAATCACACCATATTCAGTTCACATTCCTTAAATATAACGGCTCGGTTCTTGGTGTTCCCTGCAGTCGCATATTTGAGTCAGTGTTGTTTTGTAAGATTAATCCCACATGAATTTTCCCCTCTATTTAATGTTTCTCAATCTATTTATCAGTTTATTGCAATAGTTTCATCTGTTTTTTGGGTTTTTGCTCTTTTTTGCATTTTTTTTTTCAATGAAAGTCTTACATTTCCTAGTAACACTGTATATTACAGATTGTGTTATTTCTATGGTAATTTCAAGGTAATAATGCCTCTGTAACCATTTGTTACAAGCGATTACTCTGCAGTTTCTAGGTAATTGCGATGCAAACAGCTTTCATTAAAGGTGTCATTCCACTGAAAACCACTTTTCCACGATCCTTTAGGAATCTGATGGGTCACCCCGAGTTACCAACACATGCTGCATTTGTAAGTGGTGTGTCTCCTCCACTGGCTGTATTTCCCATTAATAGAAAACAACACAGAGAAAAGAGACAGCCTGTTCTCAATACCACGTCACCCACGTGGGGTTAAGCCCATCCCTCATTGCACTGAATCTAAGTAGCATTAGCATCTACAAGAAAAGACGGCTCCACAGTAGCTGCTGCACAAACTTGTGCTCTCTGGAAATAAAATATCATTTATGTCCCTGTGCGTTTTCAAAACAAGCGATGGCACCAAACCTAGATGGATGCTACTCTGGGATGGTAAACACACACTGAGCCAGAGGGGAGGGGGGAGTGTTCATTCATGCATTCATTCACTGAGCCAATCAGAGATGCCTCATTGCCGTGTCATGGACATGTATGAGGAAGTACCGCTAAACTCTGTTGTCCTCACCTCACCTCAAGTAATTTTTCTACCCTCTAAAAACTGCTGGAAACAAAGCAGTCTGGATGTTTTTTAGATGGAATCAACACACAATGTGTTGAATAACAATGGAGAACACAGTAATATTAATGAAATAACCATGGAATGACTCCTTTAAGGTGGTCATTTCTATGACAATTTTGATGTAATTTCATGGCAATAATTCTTTGTAACAACTTACTACTCAAGTAGTTTCCAGTACAATTACTCTGGAGTTTCTTATTAATAGCGATGCAAACAGCTTTAATTTTTCAACTTTCTGCTCTTATTTTTTCCTGTCTGCCAGTGGCATGATTTTCCATGCAGGTGCCAAATCCAATGAAATAGGTTCCTGATTGGACTGGATTCAGCTCAATTTAAGCCTTGATTTTAAATCAGTAGCTGCATTTAGTCACTTGTGGTTGTTTAGATTCTTAGTGGTTTAAAAATGATAGTACACAATGAATACCTACGCACACACAACCTGAATCTGTTTCAAAGAAAAACATACAGTGCAACACACTACAGTATTTGTCATCCTGAGACATCTTATGGGGGAAAAAGCTCTCAATATTTGATAGCTGTCTTACAATTTATGAATTTTGCAGCACTAGGTATACAGTTCATTTCAGTGGGGTATTACATTATTAAAGATGAGCTGTGCTAGTAGTATGACAGTGATTAACAGATGGTGAATTCAGGCTTATATAACAAGTCCCTGACATGCAAGGTCTTATGTGTCATTCATTTTCTTTTTTTATCTTCATTAGTTACTTTAAATCTATTACTGCCACTTTTTCTCATTCATTTCTTATTCATAATGACAATTAGTATGCTTATTGGACTAATATTGAGAGAGAAAGATAGAAAGAAAAAAATACAGCAATATAAGATTTCATATGCATCGTGTTATAACTCGGTGGAGGATACAGATCCCCTGAGCTCCCTTAACGGTTACTGATGCTTTGTTGAGCATATTTCTCTGTGATTTTTCCCTGATGAAAGCCTTTTATAGGGTGAACTCACTGACAGCACACTCTATTGCATTACAAATTTATGATTTCCACAACATATACTCTACATGCACTGTAGTGTGTGTGTTTCAAAATACAGAATATTTCCATCATTACCTCCAAGACATCACTACCCACATAAATAATTCAACATTTTATTAAAAGGCTGACTTTTTTGCTATATGTGGATGTATATATATATATATATATATCATGGATGTATTTTATTTCTATGTTTCGTGACAGTTTTATGAAAGGTAAGAGTGGACCAGCTCATTGTTATTCACAAAACCAATATTTCCACTTGAATCTGCTCTTTTCACAGTCTTAAATGGGTTATTACTATTTGCTCATTCCAGATAGTAGCCATAATTGTTCTCATTGTTTGCGTACCATATCAGTGACCATTAAAATCCTTCTGTACAGCCTTAGAACCTGGGTTGATATCAGTGGTACAGTTCGGTAATGGACTCCAGATACTAATTGGACATTACTTCATCCACTGGTATGTGTGGACAGTTGTTCTGTTTTTATGATTTGGACCTTATTTCTGTGATGAAACACTGTCATTTAGTTAGTTTGGTGTAATTTGGAGTATGTCCGAGGATATTGCATTTGCCAATATCCAAATAACAGGAGTTGGAACATGGATATGCAGCCAATAAATAACACAAACAAGTATTGGGAGAATGTCTAATCTTGTCGCTTTTTTGTGCGAATCTCAAGTTTCTATGACAACCCGTTATTGAATTACAGCCAATAATGTTATTTCGACCTTTCTGCTAATTGCGACCTTGACCTTTGACCTTTTGCAATATTGATAATTTCATCATATGTATATATGCATCAGTGTGTGTAATATTATGATAATATATCCAGTATTGATTAAGTTGTAGTGTGATATGCCCATGCTTGACACACACAAACATTGTTACACAAGTTAATTTTGTGACATGTCACCTTTGACCTCGGGAGATCTCAAAAACTATTGGTTGTAGATAACACCAATTATGAGAATTGTAGAAATCTAACAGATACTTCATAATGCAGAAGTCTGGGTGTATTCTTGGACAAAAGGTTTTGCTTAGATGCAAATGTGAAACCAGTGATTCAGATAAGCTTTTAGTAGTAAAAGTAAAACAACCCGGAAACTGCCAGAAATATGTAAAAATAACTGCAATTAAGTGTTTTCTAACATCAGCAAAAAGTCTGGAGGAACACATCACACCAGGCTGGAGCAGCTTCACATTGGCTGCCTGTTGCTTTTAGGATTGACTTAAAATGATTATTGATTACTCTTTAAATCCTTTAGAGGCCTCATCACATCTTATCAGAACTTTTATTGCTGTGTGTTCCATCCAACTCCCTGAAATCCTCAGATGCATCATTTCTTGTCTTTCCAAGGTCCGGTCTAATTAATGAAGGTGATAGAGTCTTTATGGTCTCAGCATCCAGACTTTTGAATGACTTGCCTGAGGCCTCTTCAAAACCCACATTTTCGGTTGATTTATGTCTATGTTTTAAGATAATACTGTTCTTTTTATGATGTTAAAGTGCTCTGTGATCTGATTTTAGCTTTTAATGTAGATGCTTTTACTGTATAGATTCTTGCAACTATGTCTTGCATTAAAATTTCTGAAAATGTGTCAATCGATGTGCACTACTATGTTTGATTTATTTATACAACATCTAAAACTATTCTACCCTTATTTTTCTGAAACGGGACACATTTTATATAGATTCTCTACTTCAATTCAATTTTCAATTCAATTTATTTCGAATGTGCAACAAATAAAAACGACCACAATGGAAAAATATATATATAAAAATAAAAATAAATATATATATATATATATATATGAAAAAACAAAACGACACATTGCTTCATTTGCACGTTCGAAAAGGAGTGGGAAGAAGTAAAACCTATTTTCAACCCCACCCTTTCACTTTAAAAACAATCTGTATTTTAATTCTAACGTCCTGTCACCATGATATATGAGAAAAAATAAAATAAAATCAAGTCTTCTGTGGATACTCTGTTTTCATTATACAATGACAGATACAGGAAGGGAATGCCCCTTCCCCAAATGAAGAGAGGTCCACCAAGGAGGCTATGTTTTCGCTGGAGTTTGTCTGTCTGTCTGTCAGCATCATTACTCAAAATATTATGGATGGATTTTGATCAAATTTTCAGGATGTGTTGGGAGTGTCACAGGGAACAAATACTTATATTTTGGTGGTGATCTGGAAAATATCCTAAATTCTGGATCACTTTGAAATTCTACATTGTGGTAAATGGAGAATACATTTCAAAGTGATCCAGAATCCAGGATCTCTTGCAGATCTCTTTGGTCCTTGTGACATTGCTAACACATCCTGAAAATTCTTATCAAAATCCATCCATAACTTTTTCAGTAATGTTTCCTCCATGCTTTATGGGGACTCCCGGGAAAAAAAACCAAGTTAATGCGTTTAAAGGCGACATCATTTGCATACTTCACAGAGATTTCACCTACATCCCCTCATGGGGACATAAATTTTGGTCCCCATGGTGTCAGAGGTCCCCATAGTGTGACTGTTTAAACATATCAATGTCCCCATAAAGATAGAAATATAAGTGTACACACACATGCACACCTTGAACAATATGTACTGAACAAGTATTACCAATATAAGTAGAATAATATGTGACCCGCCACCACGAAACCAGGCATAAGTCGCACTGAGCCGTTCAGAGCTACAGCCAAATTTAGGCTGGCAGGTGATTTCTTATTTGTGTTTACACCTTATCAAAAAACGGTACCGTAACACCTCTATGTTCAGTTCCTGTGGTCATTACATTGAAATCCAATCAATAAAGGTGTTTATTGGGTCAATTATTTAAGCGGTGACAAAAGTTTAAGGATTGCTGAGCAAAGACAAAGACGACTTCCACCTCTTTTCGCCGAACAAAACGATCTCCGTTCCGTGCGTAAACATCCAAGTGTTCGGTACGAGGTAAAAGCTTATATTGAATGCTCTTGTCCAATGGTGTAAGCCAAATGATTATAATACGTTGCAATTCTGTCCTATTATTACAATATATAGAACTTCTGTGACATGTCCATCAGAGTGTCTTCTAACATCTGTGAATATTTTTTGTCAATCGGATACGAATTATTATGCATTGCTAAGGACTTCCTACCCCAAAACAGTCCAAAACTTTAACGGACAATATCTAAAAATATGCAAATTGCATAATAGGTCCAATTGTGGATATTAAAATGACCATAACTTTGGTTCTACTTATGATAGAAACATAATTTTTTCACCATCTTAAACCTTAGTTTCCACTCTACCAATCTACACAGATAACTCAGTTTTGATTTCCAGACACTTATGCCTGGTTTCGTGGTGGTGGGTCACATATAGCACTAAAATGAATAAAGTAATTTTGACAGATTCAAAAGAATAGGGGCACTTTTATACTATGTGCCTCCTGCTGGCAGTTATGTGAATATCACACTGCTACAATAGCATTCCGGGAATCATAATCCCCCCTTTATCATGACTCTGTTACAACCTCCAGAGCTGTTACAAAGCTGCGATAAAGGTGTGGACTAAATGAGTCCACATTTTGTTTACACAGACGTCGTTCTGAAATACAGGCATAATATTCCCATAACAGAAGTTCTGTGGAAAAGGGGCTAATATCTCCAGCTCAGGATTTTAATTTATACCATAGCATGTGTCTGCACTTGGGTATTCCAGGTTGTGTAACATTCAGTTTTGCTGCTGCTGAAAAAATAATGACGAACAATTACCATGAGTCAGTGGTCTGCTGCTCCACCTTCTGAACCATGACATGTACTGGGTCTGATTTACACAGATGTTAGAATGAAAATGGGACAAAATGTGCTCGCCGCAATCTGGATAATTAATGGAAACACAGCCGCTGTCACAACAACTTCAAAAAGCGATCACACTCAGCCTAAGCTTCTGGAAACTACAGGGGAAATTTTAACTCAGTTTTAACAAGAGGTGCAAAGATTGGGATTCTACTTCAAAAGCTCATTCAGTCCCTCCAGGGTTTGGCGGGTCTTTTTTGAGATTGTTTCGTCTGTTTCATGAGCTTTTCTGAAAAATTGCGACGAAAGTTGTGGTTCTTTTTAGGTTTTTGTGAAAGCTTTTTGTAATCAACATTAAGTAATATTTCAAATATTTAGTTAGTGGAAAATTAATGAATTCAAAGTCAGTGTGACATGGTCCTCAAAACTATCTTTTACCAAGATGGCAAATAAATGATTACAAGGATTACAAAAATGCAACAAAATATATAGTTTTTTCCAAATGCACCTGTTGGTCCAAAGTTTAAAGTGCATATGATTTCACAACACTACATGAAGTTATAAAACATAATATAAAAAAAAACATTTTTACTACTACTGTGAACTGTGTAGTAGAGACAGTTTCTCTGACAAAAATAGAACAAAGACACTGAGATATTAAGACAACCTGTCAAATATGGCAAATAAAATATTACCTGGATGATAAAAATTTAGCAAAATTACTCTTCCAAATGAACCTGTTGGTACTAGTGCATCATTTTAGTCGTCAAATGGTCGCACACATGTTGCTTCATACTTTAAGGTAAACAGGAAAAGGAGGAAGGAACAGCTCAGGACGTCACATTTAGCAGGAAAGTGGTGGTAATTGGTTAAGTTTTGCCTTATGTTAAGCTGAATTCACAGGGATTGGTTGAATTTGCGTTAAAGTTGCAAACTGCAATATCCTGGAGGGTCTGCTCATTATGGGATATTTTCACTGACAAATCATACAACTGGTTCTGTAGTGGTGTAGTGTAAGTTGTGAGTCGTCCTCGACAGCCGAGTTGCTTGTCAAAGGTTGTGCCCATATTATTGGAAAAAAAATTATTACAGATAAATGATTTGCCTCAGTAGGTAGCTGAACATGACTTTAATCAGAGCCATCACTGATGTGGGAATTTGTGATTCATTTTCAAACAGCAGATGAGGGCTGCCAAAAAAGGCAGTTTGAATTTCCTCCAAGTATGGGGACCTACTATGATATTTGCCAGATTTTTTTAATGTCATTAAGAAGACTAAAATAATCTTTTAGCTTGTCAGAGTCAAGCAGTTTGTGGTTTATGTGGGGTTATGGCATCAGTGCTTTTGGCAGCAAGCTCCTCCTAATGGGAGGCTGGTAATGTGTGGGACCTGCACTCCTGGTTATTGGAAATGTTGCCTTAGGATGAGTTTAATTCCTAACTACTGAACTGCTGATTACCATGGATAACAGTCATGGCAAGAGAATTAATTAGGGCCAGTGCCAGGAGGTCTAACAGACGGCCTTCTGGATTCAGAGACTGTAAAGTTCGACCTTCACCCCAAGCTGGAGCGCTGTGTGCACTGCTGGCATGAGCAGCTGCACATCCAGCAAAAAAAAAAAAAAAAAAAAAAAGTTTTTGTCTGGGGAGGAGTTGGAGCTCATACACTGGAAAAGGAAGCAAGATCCTCTAACTTGTGAGCTCTGCTTGGCTTTAAAACCGTGCAGGGTTAAAGGCTCACACACGCCTCCAGCCCCAGTGGCCTCGGTGGCTCTGGTTCTTAGAAATCACATGAAAAAGAGCATCTGGTTCCAAAGTCTAAGCAAAAAAACTAAAAAATAAACAGATCTTTTGTCAGTCCTTGTCAAAACAAAACCTTTGAGTTTTGTGATCTTTGTGGCCTTAAGTTTTGGAAAGTAAGAAAAAAAGTGAAGGGAAACATGTTTAAAAATAAAACAATGTCAAATGTCAGATTTGCAGCAGAACAATTTTCACTGCCATTGACACAAGTCAGACACTCGGTTTTAATGCACTATCCTACATTCTGACCCTGGGTCTAAGGGGCTATTTACACGAGGATGATTGCAGCAAAAGACAGAAAATATTTTATCGGAAATGCCTTTCCTTTACACAAGAACTGAGTTTTAACGGGCTGAAAACGCAAAAATCTGAAAACGCATTCCATAGTGGAAGCCTTGAAAACTATCCTCTGTTGCGTTTTCATCTCACAGTTGAAAATGCAAAAATATTGCTGTTACTTATGCATGAAGACAAGGCAGTATTCGATCACAGCACCATCTACAGCCTGGCGTGTATATCCAATCCAATTCCACACACTCTTGCATCCCCTTATGCACAGAGGGAGTAAAAGTAAAAAGTTACCAGAAAAATAAATACTCAAGTAAAGTACAGATACCTAAATAATCTAAAGGACAGCAATGAAGTACTTTTACTTGGTTACTTTACAACTCTATCTGAATGTGTCTCTATAGATTCAGTCAGCCATTTGCAGATTCACTTCCATTGAAATCTGGAGACTGTTTTCATCTGTACTGACCCCGCTCTTATTTTGAAGGTGTAGAACAAATTTACAGACTGCATTCCTATTGATGGCATTTTCCCCTTTTGTGGATACAGTGCTATTCTCATGCATACTTTGTTTTCATACTACCTTATTAATGTATTGAGACCAAACAGGATGTTGTGAACTTACGACATATCCGCTCATAACGTCTGTAATTTGCGCGAATTACAGACTTTTGTTTATCCCGTCTGAATGCACCACACAATAACACAGAGGTACGAGGGTAATTGTGAGTTACCAGTGGTCCACAGATAATACTTATCCCATGTGAATAGGGCATTAGCATGCTAATGCCCTATATCAACATGCTGATACAATATGTATCAGCATGTTACATATTGTACTGTTTCGGAAATATTCGACCTAATTTCATGGAATCAAGGTAAATGTATTAGACATAATGCAGCTTAAAGTAATCCCCCTTTCAGTTTTATATATTTCTGGGATATATGGGTATTATATGTGTGGTCTGTGGTTTAAGAAAGAGATTTAAGAATGTCTTGCCTCTGGAGCTTAACCTGGCTAAATTTGCATCATCCTTTAAATCACTTCACAAAATCCATTTGTAAAAGTGCTCTTTATTACAACAGGACCAGAGGCTCCAGGATCAGGACAGTCAAATAGGGAACACTTCAGTGGAGATGTAAAGACTCACCCATGCAACATAAATACTCCAGGATATGCAGTCCAGGGTGATGCTGGTTCAGTGCAGGATACTGTACACTCTTCTGCAGGTACAATCTGCACAAATGCAATCTTTCTTCTTGCAGTTTAATCACATTCTTATATGTGCCTTCTGTAAGGCTTCATATTAATGTACATAAGTGTTAATTAATAGATGACTAGACCCTTTTAGATGCTTATTAACATTACCAGACCCTTATTTATAAGGGATGTATGGAGGAATTGGGGCCTTAGCGACTTAAAGGTGGGGTTGGAGATCTTTTTTTGGAACATTTTTGACCATATTTCTTAAACCTCTTCATGATCCCATATCACGCACTGAAATAGAATGTCTGCAAAAAACTAAAATGTTTTAGTCCAGTCTAGAGGGTGGAACCAGGGGAAAACTCAATCATTTTACTGATCATTTGTATAATCATAGATTTGCTGATACACCCATCAGATATTAGACACCCCACCCCCCTCCCCCTTCTGTGCATTCACATAAACAGCTATGGCGACAACCGGCAGCAAAACCAAAGTAAAACCTGTGTTTCAAAAACCTACAGCTATGAGGAAGCTGAGCAAAGAACAGAACAGGACAAGGGTGGTAATCACTACGACTTTCCACTGGCATCAACTGAAAAAGGAAAAGGGGCTTAAAACTGATGCTAAGGTGACCATGTTTCTACTCGATAGGTAAGAGGATACAGATATAATATTTAGAAATACTCATCGGTTATGGGTGTCTGAGAAAATGTCAGATATTGACCAAACATAATGTTCCAGCAGGTTTTACTAAGTTACCAACACTGTGTGTAAACTGTTGTCCTTATCCCTTAGTTTTCATGATGTTTATTTCATGCTTCTAAACCTTTTGTTAGCTAAGCTTCACGTGGCACAAACTGATAAATGTTGCTTATTGTTTTGTTATTTAGGATAATAAGTGACGTTGAGTTCTCATGAATGTTTGTGAACCTCCGTGATCGCTCCAGACAGCATGAGCGTTGATGTATTTTTGAAGGCGTGGTTTCAAGGGGTGGGCTGACGAAGAGGCATGGGTGTGTATACTTTCAAAATATAGCTACAGGAAGTATTTTCCAAGATCTCCTACCCCACCTATAACTAATGTTTTTCTGTACATTCAGATGTGCACAGTTTCTGTTTTAATTTTGGAAAACATTGTACAACAGCCCACTCAGCAGCATGCTAGAACAAGCATATAGTACAGAAAAAAATAGACCGTAATGTAGGTACAGACAGAAAATACTACATCTGACAAGTGGTAGTGCAGAGAGGTTGCACCTTCTGGGGAGTAAATGGAGGAGGATATGTTTAAATAGGCCAAACAGCAGGTGCACAAAATCATCAATAATGACCCTCTATTATCAGACTTACCGCTCCTGCACCAGCCTCCAAGCTCCGCCCACCCACCACATCACCAGCCTTTCACTGGGCGTTTTATCCCACGTTTAGAAGGTTGAACCAAAACTAAGCAAAAAAACCCCAAACATCGCATTATATCACAAAGTACCACACATGCACACAGTCTGAGATGGAATATTTTAAGGCTCCTCAAAGTTTAGAAATTGGAGCGGCTCAATGCATGCCGTTATGACTAAGAAAATAAAAATGCCTGCAAGCTAATAGTCATGGCACCTTGTATCAGCATCCAGCACTGGATGATCATTTAGCTTAACATGAGTAATTATCACATTCAACACGACTAATTTAATTGAACATAGATTAGTGTGTCCTTCCTCAGGCATGAAACTCTATTAATGTTGAGCTTCATTTACAGAAAAATAATCAGAAAAATGTTGGATAGACGGATGTGATTTTTAAAAAAAATTCTCATTAAATTTTGTCAACCTGCTAGAAAAGTCATATGAAGCTTATGCTAATTTGCAACAGCAGATTGCACAGGCACTATTCTCAAATGCAAAACAGTCCAAACCAAAACATTGAGAATTACCTACATTAATTATCATACAACACAATGCGAAAACGCATTTCTTTTCAACCACACTTTTTTTAGAAACACCACATCAATTTGAAATTCAACCTCCATCCAGGAGAAACTGGAAACATCTTGCATTTTGTAGGCTTTGCAGTACAACAAAGAACAATTCATTCCATTGCTTTATCTCCACACATCTTTCCCCACTCTGATGATTTGTCTATGAAAATGCCCACAGAAATGAATATATGGGTTGAAGGAGGTGAAATGAATGTCTGCCGCAACGTTCTATCAGCCATCTTAGTCCAAATGTCAGCCAGGCTTTTTTCTGATAAAGAAATAGAGTTATCAAACCGCTTCCTATTGCTGCTGCCATGGTGACAGGAAGGTATAGAGGAGGTGAATCAGAGGCAAGTGATAACGCTCGGAAATAGATGTTACCACTGCATCCACGTCTTGCTGTTGTGTTATGAAACTCTCTTTCCCCCCACAACCAATGCATCTTCTAAAATGGGGGATAAAGAAGATTACAGAACATAAGGCACAATGTGCTGTCATTTGTAGTGGTGAAAATGTGTTGGGCTGTTGCAGTAACGTAGATGAAGACACCTGTCATGTTCACAGTTGCTGAATCTACGTCTTATCTCACAAATGTTTGTAATGTTTTTAATTTTCAGTAAAGTGAAAGAAGTAAAAGTCAGAATCAGGGTTTCATAAAGGTCAACTACATACAATTAGACAATTATTCAGACATAGTATTAATTAAAGGGTTGAATCACACTGTGGATACTTGTATGATCATCTTTGTCATGGTCACATTTATTGCTGGTAACAAGTTTTTCATTTTACAAAGCAGCAATCACATTTTGCCATTTGTAATCTTGCCCAACATGTGGTTGGAGGAGATTATTATGTCACACACACACACACACACACACACACACACACACACACACACATACACACAGTGAGTAGATCATGCCATCACTCAATGAATACTTGCGCCATGAAATTACATGGGCATATACGTATAGCAAATGTGCATCAAATGCAATGATCCATTTGAGGAAAGGTCAAAGGTCAAGGTCACAATTAACAAAAAAGTCAAAATCACACTATCGGTTATAAGTCAAGAACAGAGGGTCACAGAACTTTCAGATTAGTACCAAACGATGTGGAATGAAGATTTCTACAATTCTCATACTTGGTGTTATCATCTATGACCAATAGTTTTTGAGATCACTGGAGGTCAAAGGGGACATGTGGCAAAATGAACTTCTGTAACACTGTTTGTGTGTGTCATGCATAGACATATCACACTATAACTTAATCAATACTTGATATATTATCATAATATTACACGCACTGATGCATATATACATATGATGAAATTATCAATATTGCAGAAGGTCAAAGGTTGCATTTCGCAGAAAGGTCAAAATCACATTATTGGCTCTCATATAAACTTGAGTTGACACAAAATAGGGGCAAAATTAGGCAATCATTGAATACTTGTTAATGTTAATTTTTTTATACCCTTTAAAAAATAAATAATAGTGACTCACTGCATCATAACAAGCTCATCTTTCTGATCAGTTTGATAAGAATATGATGATTGCCCCTCGTGGTGGAAGAAGAAAACCCACAGAATAGCTGCACCTTTGTATAAGCCGCATGATTCAAAACATATGAAACAACTAGCAGCTTATAGTCCAGAAAATACTGTATATTCTACTGTAATATAGTCCAGTAGTTACTTACCACCTCTTCAACTGCCCACATATCAAAGTGTTTTGGGCAAGAAGCTGAACCCAAAGTTGCTCCCAGTGGGTTCAGGCAGCGCTGTGTATGACAGCAGCCGCCTACTGGTGCATGTGTGTGTGTGTGAATGGGTGAATGTGAGGAATTGCAAAGAACTTTAGGCAACATGGGGTGCATAAAATGTGCTATATAAGCTCAGTCCATTTACCATTATGTGATTTCCAATCACGACAATTATTAAATGCAAAAAAAAAACACCTTTCACTTTGCTGGGTATCAGGAGGATATTAATTGAAAAGAATCTACATTAACTCTGTGATTAATATGATTAAAATTTTTAATTGATTGACATCACTAGTATATACATATTGTCAGTAATTGACCAGTCTAGTAGTGTATTGGTGACACATGCACAGTGTTCAGCCTTCAGCCGTTGGTGGCCAGGATAGACTCCATCATCCCTGTGATCCTGTCTATTATAATTATTTGCGGCTCGTATCTGCAGTCCAGCTGAACATGACACCACAGTAGTTTACACTGCCGCTCTGTAATGACTGGTCATACTCAGTGAACACTTTACTAGCAGTCGCACAGTCTTAGATGTTATCAAGTCGGAGTAAAATTTCTGAAAATATTTGTTTTTTACAGAAAATTGGTGTTGTTTGGGTTAGGACTAGAGTATAATTAGAATATTACAGTGTTAAAATGCCTCATGATGGAAAAAGGACTGAAACACTGGTCACCTTGAAGGAAGATTCAAAATACTGGACTATTTTCTAATGGTTGTCCCAGTCCATCAACACCACCTTTTATCCTGCGACCAGGAAAGGTACATAAACATCAGTCATTTTCACCATCTTCAACCACAAAAATTATTCATGGGCTTAGTAAATTCAGCTTAAAATCAAGAGCTTCTTCTCCTTGAAAAAAGTTACATGTATACATTGCAATCAGCTGGTATGTTACTTTTGTAAGTTGATGTAAATTAAATATAAGGAAAACAATCTTAACTTAGTTCATGTGCTCTCTGTGGAAATAAAGCCTTGTTTTTTCCTGCATGTTTTCAAAACAAGCGACGGCACCAAACCTAGCTGGATGTTACTCTGGGATGGTAAACACACACAGAGCCAGAGGGGAGGGGGAGTGTTCCTTCACACATTCTGAGCCAATCAGAGACGCCTCATCACCGCGGCATGAACATGTATGAGGAAGTACCGGTAAACTCTGTTGTTCCACCAAGTCATTTTTCTACTGTCCAAAAACAGCTGGAAACAAAACAATCCAGGCATAAAATAGAAAAACACACAATAGAACCAACACACAATGTATTTAATAACGATGGAGAACACAACAATATTAATGAAATAATCATAGAATGACTCCTTTAAAAGTTATTTAAATTTAAATTGTGTCCTTCCTTCCTTCCTATTCTATCTATCTATCTATCTATCTATCTATCTATCTATCTATCTATCTATCTATCTATCTATCTATCTATCTATCTATCTATCTATCTATCTATCTATCTATCTATCTATCTATCTATCTATCTATCTATCTATCTATCTATCTATCTATCTATCTATCTATCTATGTTGAAGAAAATCAAGTTAGTATCACTAGCATAATTGTGTCAAACTAAGTAAGTTGTAAGTTCAATTTACAAATGAATCATCAAAAACTTAACTGAAAACCCAACCAAGTTGTGTCAACTAAAAGAAAGTGTGGACATTGTTACCTCAGTACAGTTTTTTCACTGCACTGGCCATCTTTGTTTCTTTTCTGATAATGTTATAGTGTTGTTCTTTTTTTTTCATGTTCATTTTTGAGTTTATTAAGTGGCATTTGGGAGGATTTCTCACTCTCATGGATGGCTGACTTTCCAAACCCACAGAGGTCCACTTAATCCAGCATCTATCCATTATATAACATCATATCCTTGCAGGGTCATGGGGTGTCTAGAATCAATCCCAGTAGCTGACACTGACCAAAAAGTGAAAGACAATGGACACTTGAAAGAAATAGAAAATTCAACCTTGTTTATTACAACTATCCACCTTCTTGTGTGGCCACAGGACACAGAATAACAGGCCTGTTACCTCAGCCAAGGAGCTATTAAATTCGGGTCTGTTTGTCTGTCAGCAGGATTACGCAAAAACCTCTGAACAGATTTTGATAAAACTTTCAGGAATGATAGATAATGGGTCAAGGAAGAACCTATTTGATTTTCAGCAATGAAGGTCAAAGGTCAAGGTCACACCAAAGGTCAACAGCTAAAACACATCAGTGGTAATATCTCAGTATTCACACAAGATAGAATTTTTTTTTTGCATTTACATCATCTCACCTTCAAACATCAGATGGGTCAACACCTATGGCTCCATCATGTTACGTTTTGATGTCATATGACGCCATATCAAGCCTTGGCAGAGGTCTGTCTCTGACTGCCTTGTGTTTCTCTTTTAAAATTAAAAGTAAATGATGCAATAATAGCAAAGACACTACAGTACTGCTCTGAATGTGTCTTTGTACATGCACTGCTTTGTGCTTATAGTGTATTGTCATTGGGAAGCATTCGGTTGTAAAATCCAAACTTTAAAAGATTTCTTAAAGGTGTCCTTCACTAATTTCTCATCATTTGCATAAAAATGAAAGTCACTTTTATTAATTCTTTCATCAAAGTTTTTGATTTAACATTAAAGCCTGTAAAAGTGGTCTGTGAGATGGAGATTGCATCAAGATTAAAGTCGAAGACAATGACAGTTTAATTAACTTCTCTACCCACAAGAAACAGGCAAGTTAAACACCAATGATACAATCACACATGATTTTGCTGTAGTAGGAGGATTGTTATTTCACATGTTCAGATAGAAAATGTCCGACACTCTAATCATCACACACTTTCTAGCTGAGTGATTGCATTTAATGTTAAGAGCATCCAAATAACAGAGGCAGTATTTCAACATGTATGCTCTCCTCTCATTCAGATGCCGCCCTACACCAACTATATTTGTTGTTAAGATTACCATCCACACACGAGCACCCATAATCATGCTTGTCAGGACCATAACATGAATTTTAAAGGTCTGTCGTGTTAATTTTTTGACAGGTATTAAGTATATTCCTCATCATGCCTTCCTCCTGAGAACAGTTAGCTAGCTTTAATACAGTGTGGCCCAAATGGTTAAAGCACCATGAACAAACCATTTACACATGGGTAACAAATGGTTTGTGGATTATAAAGTGTTACCAAAACAAATTAACTAGTGCAAAAACAAAAACAAAATTCTCTATTTTTAATGCCTGGGGTCACCAGAAATTTGTGATGTTAAAATTAAATCATTAGCCAAAACGAGGTTGGAAACTAGTGCGTTTTTTTATAGTAAGAAAAAAGAGAGCTATGCACAGATTGATTCTCTCTCTAGATTTACCCAAATAAATGTGTAAAACACACAAACACAGTTGATTGGAGTCTAATTTCCAACACCAGATTCTTTATTTGATACAAAGATGGAAAAGGAAGCAGACTGTGATGACATCCATTCTCTCTCTCCGCTGTTTGATTCCATCTCTGAACACTCGGTCATTACTGAATCTTTATTTTCCTTTCAGCCAGTGTACCAACACAACCTGGTGCATGCTCGTACGCCTAAAGACAGTTTAGTCCTTCAGCCAGCTGCAAAACATAGATGATAGTAAGAGCTTTAAAAAGCGGCATGCTCTTCTTGAGGCATGAAAAGCAGAATAATTCAATGATAGGGTAAATGTGGAATGTTTTTATTTGTGTCACACACTGATGCGCTGCTCGACAGCCCATTGAGCTCATACTTTAACTTCACACTCACAAACAGGACAAGTACATTGAAGGTGTCTCTAATGCAGTCGTTCTCACTCTTTCTATCTCTGGATGAAAAATATCTCCAGGTCACCCTCAAGCCAATGACATTCTAACAATGGTTGCAATCATGGGCGGTTTCTTCATAAGGGCGATTGGGCAACACACTGCCACACAATGTAAATTAATAAAAAGTGTATTTTCCGCCTTCCCGACTTTAGCGGAGCTGACTGATCTCATTTGTCTCCCTGTGGATATCATTGTCCAATCAGGGTGAAGCCCTAAGTACAGTCAGTGACACTTGGTACCACCCATTTTGGGCCGATTTTAAGCCAAAATGGGTGAGTCCACTGATAAGACTTTCATGCATTTTGTTTTGTTTTCACGTAACAATCACTTCAATGTGAACTCTTTGGCTTCTGGAGGAGCTTTCCACAACGTACTTTCGTCACTGCAAATGTTACACGGTCAAACAACGAATGTTCCTGTCAGTTCTGTCAGATGGATAGAGTGGAAAACAACGGTCCAGTCCTTAAAATAAATTCCCTTTAGTTGGCGCTCAGATTGAACTAAACTGGCAAATGGTTTTATTAAGTGCACTTTCCAACTTGAAGATACTGAAGGTGAGTTGTAGAGGATGTACATTTTGAAAATCTGACATTCTGTAGTATAATATTTAAAAACTGGTAAATACATAGCATTATTTTCTTCTTTTAAAACTGTTCCCTTATTTTTTTTTTTAACATAGCCATGGATATCTTTATAGAAGCTATTTCACATTATACTATTTTGTAACAATGTAAATAGGGTGGAATTGTTTATTGCAGAGTCAAAGTATTCGACTATGACTGTTCACAACCTTACACCATTATGTATTATAAACTAGCTAGCTACAGGGTAAAGATTTCTGTAATGTGGTGCCATCTACTGGATTGAAGTGATATTGCAATTTTTTGCAATTTGCAGAGAGAAAAAAAATAGGGTGAATAATGTCTATAAAGCCGCAAACACTGCCGAACAACTGATGAAAGTAGTTTGTTAAATGAGTAGATGAACACAGATGTTGATTGTTTGTTGTCCAACCCTCAGAGATCCCATGCCCCCTCTGCGGAGCCTTCATGCCTCTTCTCAGGGACCCGCCCCGCAGTTTGAGAAACACTGCTCTACATCAACCTTGGACTCAAGGTGATGTTATGAAAAAGAAAAGTAGGTCTTTGTCTCCTCAAGATGTTCACTTATGAATGGAAATGAGATCTTCAAAGACTGACACGACCTTGAGGAACCTTGCATTATGAAAACCCAAATTAAAAAGGTCTGCGAAGGTTCAGATGGCCTAAAGTGATCCGCTGTGGTCGTTTGCGCCAGGGGGTGGCGTTCGTCTTCTCGAAGATCAAAAGGTGCATGACTTCTGTTTCCACCAGGACATCATAAGAACACAGCATCCAGTGGAGTAATCCAATTAGATTTGTTCATGATGTGCCGGAGCCAAAAGTAGTGATGAAGGTGGCTGTGGCTCCAACAGTGGAAGGAGGAGAAAGAGGAGCAGGAGCCTGATTAGACCAATGAGTCCTCAGTCTACATTGAGTCCAAATGGAACTCATCAGCATATTGACATTAAGAGCACAAGGCTCAATTATTCAGCATGTGGAAGAGATGTAATGACTTTGTCCAGATATTAATGAGTCATAGTGGAGTTATTCATTAAAGGATACTAATGTTTAATAGGCAGAAGATGAAGGAGGATGAGGCTGAAGATGTTCGCTTTTATGGTGATTCGGCCTTAATTAAAAGTTTGTGAAGACCAAACAAATGGATTGCCTCTTTTACATCTCCTCCCCAAAGCTATTTTGATTTTGGATCAGAATACATGGGTTGCTTGATTTCAATAATGTATGAATTTCTTTCCATTTGTTTGGCTTCAAGCTGGCTTTTGATGGGTCGATAACAGATGTCAGTTCTGCCTGCGTTAATTTGTATTTCCAACTTTTCGTGGGAAATAAAAACAAAAATTAAAAGACAAGAAAAGTTGATTTATGTAAAACAGTGGCCTCCCTTTGAGTAACCACAACCATATGCGTAAGTGATTCTCGGACTAATAAAATAAGATGCAACCTTGAAACAGCAGCGACCTTGTGAAATTGGGGTGGGGTGTTAAAAGGTAGCATGTTCCAAATTGGATTAATGAACAGAGTGGTGTGATGAAAGTAAAGTTTTGCTCAAGGCCCCAATCCCTGCGTGACTTTAAAACATTATTTCATCTCTTAAAAAAAAAAAAAGAAAAAAAAAGAGTAACTAGTTCTATTTAAATGCTTTAGAAGCTGCATTAGTAGCTACTTATAATTCCTGTCGACAGAATAAACCTCTTCTCGTTTTTTAAATTTAAGGTGAAAAGCGCTAATGAACTTGAAATGATGGTCCTCACAGGACTTGCAGAGCTAGTTGGGATTCTCTCCGTCTCTATTAGATGGTCACTAAACATCCCAGTGGAAATGTTAATTATGGACTCAGCACGGCTTTAGATATTGAGCAACAAATCCGCAGCGCACGCTTTCAAGAAATGATGTGCTGATTCAGAGGGTATGTTACTGGAAGTGTGTGCAGTGAATAAGGCGGGTTTATCAATACTTATTGAGCCAGAGCCGAACTGGATACATGGCTGAGCCTGAGCGGGTGCGGTAGAAGCCAGAAATGTTTGATGTAGTGTGCATTTATAAACCATATTATCAGGGTCATAACTTTATGTTGCTCATCTGTTGATATGTATTATGTACAAACAAACGTTAAGTTCCTCACTGATGAGCTTTCATGCAATGATCTGTATGTTTTCACTGTTTACACTGATCCCAAATGCAGAACAAGTGAACTAGTTTGAGTTTTTACTGAATTCTTGGTTGCTTTAAAACTTTTATAAGCACACAGAGTACATATATAAACTAAAGCTACGTCCCATTCACCATTTTAACCCTTAAAAACCCAAACCAGCAATCAACATCATGTACTGGTATAAACTTTTTAATACCTGTGAGTCCACTAATTCTATCAATACATTTAAATAATTGGCGTAACCTACAGTTTGTCATGTTTTCATGGTCATCAGATATGATCCATTGGAGCATTCAGAGGCTCTGTAGTTAACATGGAAACATTGATTCACCAGTAAAATCTATGGGGTTACCTTTAATTAGGTGAATATATCCTTTGGTAAAGTTTCGGTAGCCTTTTTGCTCCACTTGTCAGACACTCCAGGATTTTGCGATGTTGCGATTTTAAACTTCAACGCAAATTCAACCAGTTCCTGTGAATTCAATTCAATTGCAATTTTAACCTTTCTCACAATTTAGATGTTTTAAAATCTCATAATTATGCTTTGATTTTTAAAAATCTCCTATTTATGGCTTTTAAATTTTTCCTAAATGTCCTGTCCATACCATGACCCAATAAAACACATCATCTACACACTAACTCACTTTTAAAGGCTTCAAATTGTATTTATATTTTTGAAAAAAAAAACTGGTTTTTCCTGCTTAAATAATTTTTATTTCATCCACAGCAAAAAAATATGTTTTTACTTAATTAAATTAAGAAGTTGTACTTTTTTACTTTTACTTCAGTAAATGAGTTGAACCACTACTTTTACTTTTTTTCACATCAGTAGCTGTACTTCTGTTTAAGTACAGTATGAGAGTACTTTGACCACCTCTGCTTTTGGCCACAATCCTACATAGAGGACAGATCAGTAGCTGGTTTTGGTCATCAGTGGTTGTTTGGGTCGTTATGGGTTAATCTGAGCTTTTATTAACATCTACTGTTTATGATTCACACATTAAATATAGGAAAATGCAACATTTCCACTGGGGAAAAATAGCACTTTTATAATAAATGGTGATAATTCATTTCAGAAAGGTAAAAATGTAGAAAAAAATAATTTAGGAACAGCCACAAAACCAACACTGGGTCTTTATAGGTTAATTTAGGTTTCAAGTTTGACTTTGAAATTTACAAATACATTTATCATGAATAAATGAGGTCAAGTGTTTTTATCTGCTTTCGACCTCTTCTTTTACTGTGTATTTTCTGTAACACCACAGTGCAGAGGAAGCAGGTAACAAGGGTAGTGAGATCAGTTAAAATGTTTATTGTACAGAAACAAAGGTAGATGGCATGGGCAGCTCAGGGAACAATAAACTGTAAAAAGTCTCAAGAGGAGTTCCTGAAAGGGATGTCGGAGGACCAGCCAAAAAATACTGGTTTATAAAAGATATAGAGACAGGAACACTCCTACAAATACAACATACTCTGGACCAGGGGTTTCTTCACACTTTCAGTTTGAAACACTTAAAGACAGTTTTTGTGGCCTTTGAGGATCCAAAAGTTACAACAGACTTTACTGAATCTGGAAAACTACAGTATGTTGAATTTATTATTTTTTTTCCAAAGGGACAGAGTGCATATTAATAAACACAACATGTGTCAGTGTGGAAAATTATAGCTAATTATCTTTAGTCCATAAATAAAACAACATATTTCATCTACAACAGTACAGTCTAGTACTCCAATACTTATGACAGTACAGTCTAGTTCTCTGGTACACATGCACAGGGTGCGATTTAGCAAAAAAACAGGTGGGGTGTTATGACCCTCATTCCAGAAACAGTGAGCAAAGAGGGAAGAGCCCAGCACCACATCCCAGTCCCATGGGCGGGCGTGAGAAATGTGACGTATGGAAGACTGCTTGGCCGGTGGTCGTCACGCCAGGTCCTGTCTTCTTAGTCAGGTTGTTAATGAATGCAGCCCACAGCGGGCGGTAAAGTCTATCTAAGGCTAAATACTGACACCAAACTGATAGTCAACAAGTACCTGAAGGGAAAGTTGAAAATAACTTTGAACAGAGAGTTCAAAAGGACGTGAAACCATTGAGAGGTAAATGGGTGGAGTCTGCACAGTCCGCCTGAGGGATTGAACCTCAGCGGGTCTGGGTCAGTCCTCGCGGGACCTCCCCTTGGGTCTGGCTTGTGTCCCTGCTGGGTACATTTCCTCCGCAGTATATAGACATATAATATGTATGTGTGTGTGTGTATATATATATATATATATATATATATATATATATATATGTACTATATTTTTCAGCATACAAGACAATCCCAGACACACCTTGAAGCATTTCTTACATTCACCTGCTCAAAGTAATAAGATCAACTACAAGGATATGAAACGTCAACACTCCTTAAATATGCAAATATTGCAGTTGTGATAATGAATCTTGAAAATACCTTATTGTCTTATAAACACTGATGCCCCAACCACACAAATAGGAATTTTTCCATGCATTTTATTGTCTTATTTACATGTAAATTATGGCACTAAATTTGAGATTGCTTTAAACATCTTCTTCGAGTGCTTGTGACCTGCTCAACCATCCGGTTTACACAGTTTATTCAATACTGAGAAAACAGTCTGGATATGGGCCAGTGACTGTGAAATGTGCGTGATCTATTCCATAACAAACCAATCACGGGTCTGGGGGGTGGGGTTGGTGTTTCGCAGTGTGTCATACACACTGACTGAGTTTTAAGTCTGCAAATTTCAGTTGTTGGTTATTTAATTAATTCAAAAATAAGGATTGAGTTACAGATTACACCCTGTATTGTTGCATTTCTCTGTCAAAAGTGTCATATCTGTGATTGGTTTACTTGGTACCTGTTAGTGGTTCTGCTACCTTGTACAAAAATACATCTGTTTGTATTGTCATCATAGTGTGTAAGAATGAACGGTTCTCAGTCAGTCCACCAGAGGGCACAACTCTTCAACACCATAGTAGCCGAATACTACGAAGAAGAGTAAAGTTTTTTTAAGAAAAAGGAGAAGAAAGATAATGATAACAAACATGGCAATGACAGAGAAGGATTTATTAATGTGGATTATAATGTTAAGTTTGAGTATGGTAGTGTTTTCGCTGGTAAAGTAGGTATGAAAAAGATAAAATGAACAAAAAACATACATGGATAAAACCGATGAACAAATATAAACTGTAGAGACTGTAGATTTAAACTGATGAATTAAAAGTTACTCAAATGCAGCTGAGACCAGGTGGGTCTTTAACCTGGATTAAACTGAGTGTTTCAGATGATCTGATGATTTCTGGGACTTTGTTTGGACTATATAATCTAATTTACAATATTCCTTGACAGCCCTAAATATGTGAAGTTGATTGAGGTCAGCACTTACACATGTAAGAGTGGTCTACTAGTGTAAAGAATAAACTTCACCAACCCAAACTCTTACGCTGAATCTCATTTCACCCCTTATCCCTTCAAATGAAGCTATAAACTAACCCCTATGAATTGGGACACCCCTTCAACACTCACCTACGTCATCAGTTCACTCCACCAGTTCTTAAATAACCAAAAATGAAAGCTTTAACCATAAATAAACATGTCTCCTGCTGTAGTTGTCACTTTCTCCTGCGATATGACCATATTTTTACTAATATATGCATCGACCAATTACTCCATCTTTATGTAAATAGCGATCATTTTTTTCCTCTGCCTTTTATGGAGAAAATTACCATTACACATTTCGACAATGTCAAACTTTATATAATGCAACAGTTCTCACAACTCAAACATGGTTAATTACGGCAAAAATTCTACATTTGTGTACTTCTTTTAAAGATGTAGCCATTTTTAAAATATTTGCATTGTATTCTGGGAAATTTCTCGTACCTCTCCGTTTGGAATCTGCCTCTGGAAAATCTCAGTGTGAAGGGGTATAAAGCCCTTCCCCTTCCCCCTAACCCTCTGCCTTAACGTGAATTGAGACACCTGTATATTATACACAGTATAGTTTCTATTGTTCATGTTCATTCCTGGTAGGAGGTTTGCACAAGCAATATAAAGGTACTATAACTAGTTATTAAATGTTCTCTAATTTAATCAACCTCTACACGTGGACGCACAAAATGGAGGGGAAGGGGTGAAATGGGATTCAGCCCTAAGCTTAATATGAGTGACGTTTCTGTATCTGCTGTAATATACTCTGTCTACCAGAAACAATGGTATGATGTTTTGCTGGGGGTTTTAGTCAGTTGTGTTGTAGTGTGGACATATTGGAAATATTTTGTAAAATAAATGCTATGTGGACAGAATACTAAGGGAAGTGGTCTGTTAGAAAACTGCCCTTATTAGTACGGACGGGCCACGAGGCTCCAAATTATTCAGTGACTGAGGAGTCACTGAGAGATTTTAATGAGGTCACTGAACTTTCACATGGAAAAACAATATTAAAGTCAAATTATTATTCAGCACAGACTGTTTTTTATTATATCTTGTGATGTGACAGAAGGGGGTCTTTAAGGGTCCTTGTGCTCTGCTGTGCCAGCGGCCCCCATGCTGTCATTGGAAGTCTCAGACTCTCTTTTGCTTTGACCTTTTCGACGCTTGACAACCAATGATAGAATAGAAATAAATCATTTGTTACTGTCATAACTACCACAGACACACTCCACATGAACAGGTCGACATTTATTAGTGTTTTTTACAAGTCTGAAGAGGAAACTCAAGTTTA
Source organism: Siphamia tubifer (assembly GCA_020466265.1). Lineage (NCBI taxonomy): Eukaryota > Metazoa > Chordata > Actinopteri > Kurtiformes > Apogonidae > Siphamia > Siphamia tubifer. The sequence goes on along the minus strand of CM035802.1, from coordinate 23,947,350 downwards.
ATTCATGAAACCGGTAAACAAACTCTGCCTTCATGTCCTTTCCTCCAGCATTTCCTCAGGCCTTTATGGTGAATCGTCTGAAGTGGTAGACCATTGGGATCAGTAAGGCCTTCTAATGTGGTCTGAAGAATCAGAATCACTGATCCACTGTACATTTATGAACAACCTCTTTACATTTGTTTCATGAAAATACATTAAAGGTGGGTTACGAGATCTTAGAATGTTATGTTCCTGGACTCTGAGCATCTTGTTTTGTAAGTTTTTTGTGTGTCTTCCTGTTTTTCTGTCGTTGTTAGTGTATGGGCTTTTATTTTGTGTTCACTTTGTCTCGTTTTACTTCCTGACACCTGATTGTCATGCCCCATTTAGTTAACCTTAATGGGTCTCCCCTGGCTAGCATGCGACATCGTTTGCCCTGGATGCATCAACAGAGCAGTTGTCTGTTGTCTTGGTATTCCTCGTGTGTGATTTGTATTTTGGCTTTCTGGTTCTGGTTTGTTCAGCTCCTTGTCGGTTTTGGTGTTTTTTCTGGATCCCTGTTCTTAGACCCTGTTTCTGACCTCGGCACTGGTCATCCACTATCCTCCCCGCAGACACTAGGTGGGCGTTCCATAGACGCTTGGTGTGGGCGGTAACAAATTACTTATGAACAAACAAAAACACAATATAACATAAACATGTTTAAGAAATTGTAAATTACTTCTGTGATGCAAATATGCAAACTCGTGTAGTGTCACTGGAAAGGCTTCTCATGAATGAACTAATCCCCCTAGTGGATCATATGTGTATTGCATGTATCTAATTGTACACATCAGTTGTTAATGTATTGTTCATACAAAATGTATCATAAACAAACCATTTGTTAACAAACCATTAACAAATAGCTGTAAAATTAGATCTTTTTTAACAGACAGGTGCAATATGTATCTTCCGAAAAGCAAACAGTTCTAAACACTGCACTTGTCTGTTAAAAATAATCACATTTTACATGTATGTTTGGAAGAGAGTATGAAACATTACAAGACATTAACAAATGGTTAATACATAGTGAATTGTGTGTAGGTATTATGAAGTGTTATGAAAGATTTTGAACTCCCTACATTTTATTGTACATAATCTTAAAATGCTTATAAATACCTACTCAGATATGTATAATACATTCATATATGTTACTCTGCTTACATGATAGAGACCTTCAAACACCAACTATGGATGGAAACTAGTCATTTAGTTCTAATCTGGTTCAGTACATCTCTGTCTCTGTGAGCTTAATGTACATTGTGTCTTAAATAAAGGAGGAAAAAAGATGTGTAGCCACTTGAATGGACCCTTTCGTCATGCTGTTAATGCTCGTCTGTGATACATCCTGTCATATTGTATTATGATGGTATACTCTTGATATTAAAAGCTTTGATATTAATATTAATTACACCACTGAACACCCAGGTGTGAAATGCACATCCCACCACTGATAATTAATGGTTTATTTTTTTATCTATTTCCTTGATGTTGTGTCATTTTAACTGACCAGACTGACAAAAAGACACACACAAAGAACTAACAAAAAATTATTGACAGCAAAGACACACAACACTCATTAACAGAACTAAAGCAAATACATGCCTAATTAGCTTTAGTTTTCCACTAGAAGTGGATCTCTAATGTCTTGTTGTGTGTGAAAATAGAGAAGGCTCTGAAGCCTGCCAGAAACATACTTAATATTTTAACATGGTGTTTGGTGTAATTATGCATTTTTGATGAATTAAGACTCGCTTTATTTCCAACTTCATGGACAAAATTACATCATGCCATCCATTTTATATGTAGAATGAAGAAAAGGAGTGTGTTCAAGAGACACGGCACACCATTTATTAATTCAACAAACTTAAGACAAGGTAGATTTATTTGTATAGCACAATGTTATATCTTATTGGTAATTTGGAATAATTACAGAGAATTTCTGAGTTCTTAGCCATGTCCGTGATTTGCTCAGTAATACAGTAATTCCACCGTAAATTACTTACTGTGTTTGGGTGAAAGACAGATGTCCAGTGATAATTCAAGTCACATGTCTGTGTTTGTGATTTCAATTGTCTTTCTGTAGTGAATAATGGGGGAAGCAGCCAAAATTGTGTGGTAGCAGGCGGTCAAAGGAAGATATGGTCACACCATATTTATATTCAGTGTATTTATATTCATTATTTATAACTATCTGAAGTTGTCTTTATAAATTCAGTCAGCTGTTTGCCAGAGGGAAAGCCTCCACTAAGAACTGCCGATTCACTTCCATTGTAATCTGGAGACTGTTTTCATCTGCACTAACTCCGCTCTTATTTTGAAGGCATGGAGTCAATTTACAGACAGTGTGTGCTGTGAGATTGTGAAGAGGTTTTCAAGCAATATGGTAAAAATTTTTCCAAAAAAAGATCTCCCACCCCACCTTTAAGTGTGCTTTACAGTCCAGAAAATATAGCACTGTGCTTTTTAATCCCACATGTTAATAACAAGATTTACCTTGACACTAGACATTACTTTTAAGCTTTTGATTAAAAATAAATTTTCTGAGCTTTCTGTCATCCGTATTTATTGTGAAAAATAAACTTTTTGTGAAAAAAATCTAAGATTTTATTTTTAGACCATATCGCCCAGTGCTAGGGTCTAGTGTACTCGGGTACAGACTCTAGGACATTGCGTGCATTGTCTTCTTGTACATGACTTCCCCCTCATGTTGAGAGATTATTACATAAAATAAAACCATTCGAAAAATAATATGCTAATTGTCAACATTATGATATGACCATGCTTTGGTATGAAACACGCTTTTTCCAACTGTATCATAAAAACACACCTGACATTTGTAATATAGCCAAGGCTGTGTTTTGTTTCAGTCCAGATTCAGTGAGTCCTGGTGGTTTTATCTGTTCATAGACCGCCTAACTCTGTAGCCCTGCACCATCTGACGCACAAGATTCAACTGCAAGATAATAAACAAGAGTACTTCAGCTGTAAATAATGTGTTTTATTCTGCTGAGTGGTAGAAGAAAAAAATAATGTCACAATGACACATGCTTTGGGGATGTGAGGGTATGGACCCCTCCATGTCCATCTGGGGTTTCTGCCCACGAGTGTTGGTAACATTTGGTAGAAATGCAAATAATGATTATATCTGACAGCCCATGTGTCTAGATTTTGCTTAAATGTGACTATTAATTTAGTTTTTTAGACTTTTATAGCTCTACATGAGGATAAAACACCCAGTGGAAATATGTAGTGTTACTATGAAATGTTACACAACATCAAGGCAATCATGGAGGTTACACACACTTAACCTTCCAATATCTGGGTGAACATTTTACACACACACACACACACACACACCATTTGCACTTCATATTAAAAAACTTCATATTATTTTTCCAGAATTTCAATAGAATTTCAATAACAGAATTCAAATGTTCATTTTTGCAGGATCTTTAAAATTCTGACCACCAACTAAAATGTGCACATTGTAAACAAAAACAAAATACCAGACTAGCATCTGTGTCCCAAGTGTGCCAAAAAAAATACACCATTTCTTCCATTAAAACCACAGTTTTTTTTCTCCATAGTCCATTAAAGCATAAATCATGCAAAAAAAATAAATAAAATGAAATAAAAAAAATATATACAGTCAGCATATATATGACAGGTTAGATTTTATGTTCATTTGGAGACAGAGGCTAGTATTTATGAACATTTGACCTTGGGAGACGGCGTTAAAGTATAACGGTGTTACTAATGCAGCCACACTTCAAGCAACGGAGTAATTACTTAATTACTTTATCCATAACTGTATCACCGTTACTCTTGAAATAATGTGATGCGTTGCAGGTGTGTTTCCTCTATCAGAACCTCCAGGACTTTTTGGGGGGGAACTACTTTCAACCGGGCCATGAGTTAGCCCGGTCCTGTCAGGCGTGTGTCTCCATACAGAAATAGAACCTTTCGATGACGTAATTATATTGCGTCAGTTGCTATGGTAACATCACTAACAAAAAATGCCAAAACAAAGCGTCAGCAGAGGAGGAAATCACAAGACTAGATGTGAACTAGTGATGACGAAATGCATTAAAACATCTTGACCAATCACTAAATTCTGCTGCTAAATGAGCAGCATCCGCTAGCTAACCTGAGTGATATGAGCAGCAAAATTGGTTTAGTTTTATCATTTTTAAAGGGTTTAGGGTGTAGTATTGGAGGCCTTGGAACGACCTTTTACATGTAAAATGTGACTATTTATGAAAAAAATTGTTAATTTTGTAAATAGAGGTACCACCATATATTTAAAAATCTTTAAAAACACAAAAATGTTAAGATGTTTTAAAAGAGATGTTAAAAATCATAAACAGATGTGAAAATGTATGTTAAAATATGTTTAAAAAAAACAGACTTGAGAAATAATGAATTAAGAGCATAATAATAAAGATGTTTAGAAAATGTGTGTGTGTAGGGGGGGGGGGGGTGTTACTTTTGAGTTATTTTCTGGGAGGCACAATTTGACAACTTCTGGCATAGAATATACAAAACTTTAAATTTTCTTTCACACTACTGTACATGACAACTGTTTTGAAATTCTGTGTAGGTCAGGATGACACGCTGCTTTCTTCAGAGTTCTCTTTTTCACTCCCACACATTCTAATCTAGCACACATCTGATAATACCCTACCTCAAAGTAACACAATGATTCTTTTTCTCCGATAAGAAGGACACATCATTGGTGCACACTCATACAAGCAGCTTCAATCAACTTCACACCTTGAAGCTTCAATTAAAATACACAGAAAGACACTGATAATCTAAAGACCATGCTTTTTATTCTGAAGACAAATGAAGACACAACAATGTATTACACAAGACTGCAATGGAAAGATCTTTTTCTGCAACTAGTCACATGAATTAACCCTTTAATATATGAATTACAAGAACCTTAGTCCATACTTCATACTTCTTCTCCTGAGTGTTTTTATTCTTTTTTCAGCATGAAAAACACAATGTGATTTTTTTTCATTAACCTATTTTTCCTGGAATTATAAAGAAACATGTATTTAAAACCCAACATCAGAAAGTGAATTAAAAGAAGTTTTCTCACATTTTAACAAACTCTAATAATAATAACAATGGATTATATTTCTATAACAGTATTCAAGGCACCCAAAGTACTTTACATGAGTGATCCATTATTCATTCACTCTTACTTGCTCACTCTGGTGGTGGTAAACTACATATGTAGTCACAGTTGCCCTGGGGCAGACTGAAAGAAGTGTTGCTGCCATTTTGCGCCTATAGCCCCTCTGACCACCACCTAACATTCATACACGAGTGTGAGTGGCACTGGAGGCAAGGAGGGTGAAGTGTCTTGCCCAAGGACACAACGGACTGACTAGGACGGAGCGGGAATCGAACAGCCAACCCTTTGGTTAATGGACGACCCGCTCTACCAACTGAGCCACCTCTGGTCAAACCTCTGGTTTTCATTTACATTGCAGTCATTAGCAGCAGATAATGGGACAAGGAAGAGCCCATTAGATTTTGAGCAATGAAGGTCAAAGGTCAACAGCTAAAACGCATCAGTGTTAATATCTGTCTGTCTGTCCGTCCGTCTTTTCTTTCATTTTGTGGAGGCTGCAGTTTAGTGGGTTATTAAAATATCAAAACTCCATTTGTTGTGATTATAAATAATACTTTGAAACCATAGCTAACCATCTGATTTCTTCAGCTTTGAACCAGCATTTAATAGTGTTTAAGAGGTAATCTTGATTTGACATTTATAATAATATTAACTGACAGCAACTGGCGTGAATATTTTTTATCATATATCAACATGAACATGTCAAATACAAGCTGGAGGTATGACGTATCCTAATGTTTCTGTCCATATAATGAACATAAACAGTGATCAGAAATGTCTTCATTTTAATATTACATTGATTTTTTGGCTGAAAATTCAAGCATTGTATTAAAATAAATATTCAAAATGAATGAAGAACAAGACATGGACATGAATGTAACCTGTATGTTTTATACATTAGGCTGAAATAGGTAGATATTGGACATACATTACATGAACTGCTTTCATTTCAAATGCTTCCTACAGCAATGAGATTAGCAGAAGAACTGTCACACTGAAAATACCATTTTCAAGCCTCAAAATGAATCAATCAAATGTTTGTAAGTAATGGATTTTACTTCCTTTTTGACATTTTCCTTACATCCTCTGTACATGTGTAACCATGATGTCAAAACAGAAAAACATCCACTGCTTTTCCCCCATGTGGTTTATATTCATGGGCATAGATTTTAGAATATTGAAAGCTATTATTGGGAGATTGAATGATTTTATAGTGGAAATGTATAGGAAAAAAGTACAATAATAGATTTATATAATAAACTCATAATAAATTGTTTAGCCCTTAAAGCAGCATATGACTTTCATCACAAATTTTTCTTCAAATTTGTAAAACCCTAGTGATAGACTATCACTAATCTATTAGTTTGAATGAATGAATGAACGAATTAATGCATTTATTTTTGGTTTGTACATCAATCATTCCTCTCAGTACTGGCTCTTAGAGAATTGCACTGCAATAAATCCTGTTGTTTTAATGGGGGAACACAATGGCAACTGTGGTTCCCAGAACAATGTGTGTAAAAAACACATCAAACAGTGAAGATATTTACAGAGTAACATGTAGATTTAACATTTTAAACATGTAGATTTAACATTCAATGTAAACATTAAATGTAGTAATGCATCTTACATAGACTACTCAGCGATTATTGTTGTGTATTTCTCATAAAATACCAATAAACTGCAAAATGTTAAGAGTGTGTGAAAATGTTTTCCCACAACTGTACATGGAAAACTTCCAACTGATCAAGAAGATTTTTATGGCTTAAGAATTTAATGTAAAAAAAACAAACATCTTCTTCTCTCATAATTTGATTCCAGTTGATAAATATAGATAAGGACATCCACCAGGAACCTGCAGGAGCATTTCCATCCAAAGGTCTTTATTGGAAACAACCTTGTTCAATGTATTTATTTTGTCAAGGTTAAAGGTTAACTCTCTTTATTATTCCTGTAGGGAAATTCAGTGTCTGCATTGGACCCATTCTGATGCACACAGCTCCTAGCATTAGCATAATTATATTAGGCCATATCGTTGAAGGCGCTGGGGGACCACCTCCAGATCTTCATCAGTATTATGATAGCGGTGGAAACCAGAAGACCTGGAAAGTCACACAGAACAGGCGTGTCAACACAAAAAGAACTTGCTCCACCTGGGAATTAAACACCCGCTGTCTATCTAAGAGGCGGAGGCGCTAACAACTGTACCACTGCTATGTTGGAATCATAAATATACATCATTTTTAGTGACATCTGTGAATTATATGATTTTTGTGGTTTTTTCCAGAGGTTCTTGTGTTTCCTGGACTCCCCCCCAGGACCTTCCAATTTTCATACTCTGCAGTTTATACAAAAATGACAATTGCTGCTACTGTGTAATATCATCAAATTTAACATAAGGGAGATTTAATGTTTCAGGCGCTGCTTTTGACTAAATGACTTTTCTTTTAAAGTAGTGGCATTTAGGGTTTTTTTTTTTAAATAAAAATTTTATATTATATTTTGAAACATTTCCCTGTGGTTTAAATAAACTGTAAATGCTATGTCTTGGTCTGAATTTTTCATGAACTCAACTGTTTAGGTCCATCTTTAACAATATTTCTCAGTCATGACACCCGAAAGATGCCTTCCAGGTCATGATCCTGCTCTCTGTGCCATTCAAACACTTGTGTTCATTAATACAACCAACATTATAGGCAGTGGTGTAGTGGTCCCTAAAAATGCTCAGGCATTGTTGGTTTCTAGCTGTTTCTGGAGGAGCCTAATGTTACTGGAGGTTCAGTAGTTAGCATTAGCACTGTCAAAATGGAAGAGCCTAATGTTACTGGAGGTTCAGTAGTTAGCATTAGCACTGTCAAAATGGAGGAGCCTAATGTTACTGAAGGTTCAGTAGTTAGCATTAGCACCGTCAAAATGGAGGAGACTACTGTAACTGGAGGTTCAGTAGTTAGCATTAGCAACGTCAAAATGGAGGAGACTAATGTTACTGGAGCTTCAGTAGTTAGCATTAGCACCGTTAAAATGGAGGAGACTAATGTTACTGGTGGTTCAATAGTTAGCATTAGCATCATCAAAATGGAGGCGACTAATGTTACTGGAGCTTCAGTAGTTAGCATTAGCAGCGTCAAAATGGAGGAGATTAATGTTACTGGACGTTCAGTAGTTAGCATTAGCACCGTTAAAATGGAGGAGACTAATGTTACTGGTGGTTCAATAGTTAGCATTAGCACCGTTAAAATGGAGGAGACTAATGTTACTGGTGGTTCAATAGTTAGCATTAGCATCATCAAAATGGAGGTGACTAATGTTACTGGAGGTTCAGTAGTTAGCATTAGCAGAGTCAAAATGGAGGATATTAATGTAACTGGAGGTTCAGTAGTTAGCATTAGCACCGTTAAAATGGAGGAGACTAATGTTACTGGAGGTTCAGTAGTTAGCATTAGCACCGTCAAAATGGAGGAGATTAATGTTACTGGAGGTTCAGTAGTTAGCATTAGCAGAGTCAAAATGGAGGTGCTCTATAACGTGGGAATCCCCTACAGACCTGCAGGTGCCAACAGTGTTTTCTAAATCCATCACGTCTAAAACTGGGAACAATTTACAGTTCAGTGTCAACAGAAAGTTTGGACATGTGAACAGCTGGAGCTAGGATTTGAACTGCCAATTAAACTGCCCATTAAACATCCATTAACAACTAAAACCACTGATAGGCTACCTGTTGTTTTACATATGTCACATAATTTTTATAGTTTTTTGGGTTTTTTACACAAATAGGTTATTGTTTTAACATTGTTTTAAAATGTTATTTTCTCAAAACAATACAAATACATAGGATAATTTCTACATACATTTTTCAAAACATACTCTTTCTGTAAAAACTACAGCTACATTTTTATTTAATCAGTAGCACTTCTCAAATAAACTATTTTGTCTTGTATTTTCACTTACATTTATTTTCATTACAATTTTTTTACAGTATAGAAATCCACTGGATTTTTTTCCCCCTCCCTCTATGACGTATTAGTGTCCAAATACACAAATTATCTAAAGATGAATAAAATGGGTTTAGTTAAATATGAGTTCTTTATAACAGACATTTAAAGAGACTCAAGAGACTTGATGATTTTCTCTGAGATTTACTACATCAGTTCTTCCTGTTGTCTCAGATGTCGTCCTACACTCCATGCTGTGCTTTCAGTCATATACAAATTGTTATGGGTGCACAGCTTGATGCGTGATTACCAGCACAAGCAGGAGATCGCAGCAATCAAACACTTTGAGGAGACTAACTACAGCTGAGCCACCAGGTAAGCACTTTGGTCTATGCATCAGCCTGTCCAGGGAATAGCCAGAGCTCACTCCAGCTCTAATAATGTGTGCTCCATGTAGCTTAACCTCACTGGGGTGAAACATCAAACCCTGCAAAGTCAATTTCTCCCTGCTTATTAAATCACCCACGGCACAATCAGCAGCAGGGTGTTGGAAAATAAACATCTTGCTGATGGTGTGTGATAGAAGGTGTTAGCAGACTCCTGGGGAAAGGATTTTCTGAGTGAGGAAACACATGTTGAGTCTTAGCAGTGACACAGGAAAAAAAAAAACTTGCATTACAGGGCTCAGTTTTAGGAAATTTTAATAAGGCATTTGTTCATAATGATTTCAACATGATTAGAAAGGTTTTCCAGGCAATAGAGTAATCTGTCTAAAAATAATCCAATAGTGCCAAATGGATATTTTGGATAGGAAATTTTATATATATATGGAACCCTGTAACCCTGTGGAAAATAAAAGGGCAACTAAGATCCATCAAAACTTTAAAGGCTTAATTTAAATCCTTTCCCCATATCACTAAGACACTAGGTTAGTGTAAAAGCAAATGGTTGTTTGGTTACTATTTCTTATCATTCTATGATTGGAGTCCTATATACTAAAATATATTATTACTGTAACGTAGTGACAAGTAAAAGTGTATGTTTTCATAGTTTCTATTTCATTTACAAAAAAATCCCAAATAAGGTTGATTGATATTGATAAATGTATTTTATGTTTATTGTATTGATTTTGTGTTCTTGTCATTGGTGATAATAAGTAGTCACTCATCATGGGGATGAATGAGAGATGAGTAAGGTGAAGGGGTGGGGCAGAGGGGAAGAAGAGGGAGAGTAGGCGTAGAGTTACGGTGGACACGCAAAACCGTTGTTTCAGACTTGTGTGTGAGGTTAGTAAAGAGAAACTTTACATTCCAGCGTGAAGAGAATGCGGGGGATTCAAATCCCAAAGGCAGATGGAGCGGAGATCCGAAGAGTGAACATGTGAACAGAGTTAGCTAGGAACAAACCACGAGGTGCTATAGCTAAGCTAGCTGCACTGTGTTGCTATTCGCCGTACGGGATCGTGACTAGGACAGAGCAGGATTTGAACCACCAACCTTTCAATTACTGGATGACCCACTCTACCAGCTGAGCCCCTAAACACATTGGGGCAGATAACATACAAATAATTGGACATATTCACATCCATATTCGACATAAAGAGTAATGATAAAACATTTTTATAGTATTAACAAAGAAAAATTCCAAGGCACTCTCTTAAAAGTGAAGAATAAAAAGCCTTTATTAAACTGGCTTGGTTACAAAAACCTATGAAATCATATAAAAACATGTAAAAACCCCAACGCGTTTCGGCATAAATGGCCTTCATCAAGGAGTCAGTGACTCCCTGATGTTTTTATATGATTTTATAGGTTTTTGTAACCAAGCCAGTTTAATAAAGGCTTTTTATTCTTCACTTTTAAGAGAGTGCCTTGGAATTTTTCTTTGTTTTTGCTGTTTTTTCCTATCCACTAGAGCACCTCTAATATTACTTATTTTGAGTCCAGGTAGCGCTCCTTTTTTATTTTTATAGTATTGTTTTATATTCAATTGATCCATTTGGCTCTAATGGTTTATATTTGATGGATTAGAAAAACCTTTCCAATCATGTTAGAGGTTTAATTACAAAAATCAAGCTAATGGATATGATTAAATTAAAATGATCAAACAGAAAACAAACAATAGATAAATAAATCAGTCACATGGATCACACAAATTATACGAGGTCAATTTCTGTGTACAGTAAAACAATGTTTTTATTCAACAAATGAATCAAAATATAAATACAGCACACCCTCTCTTAAACCATGTTGTTATTTAGCATTCCTCTAAATGTTTTCAATAAAGTTGCCTCGAGTTCTGTGATTGCCCCAAACATTTGAAGCATAAAACAAGTAATATTTTGGTGCTGCTCCTATTATAGATCCTTCCTTGGGCAGGAAACTCAATTAAAATGTGCTTTTCACATCAATTTTCTCTCAGAATGCTTCTTCAAGAAAACGCCACAGGCAACTAATCTCGGCGTAATAGCAATATATCTGTTTTCATGATTAATATGCATCAAAAAATCACATATATTTTCATTTGCAGTTGCCAGAGATTACGATTTGATAGGTCAAATATCTAATGGGTTTTGTACAGGCAATCAAGCTAAAGGCTCCATTTTCTGTCTTGGCTGTTTGTGTGATGGGAGCAATTTACATGTGCAAACTAAAATGCCATAACATTAAAAGAAAATATTTGACTTAATAGATGCTGCAGCAGACATAATTTGATGACGTATACCTTTAAAGCCAATGCTTAGTTAACTCTGAAAAGTAATTGCAATAATAACTTGTAAAAACACCTTTATTCTGCATGAATAAATCACGCTATTTGTCAAATTAAACAACTGTAAATAGAAAGTATTGTTATAGTTAGAGGCAATGTCAAGATTATTATGTGATTAAGATGAACATTGGACGCACTGAATGTTGGGAAACGGCCAAACATGTATAATCTCATTAATTATGTTACAAATCAACCTTAATTAAGATATGCATGATAGAAGCATATGCTTGGATATAAATATTTCATACATTAAAAACACCTACGATGGATCTGCCATTGTGGGGCGTGATTTGTGAACTTTTCACCTTGAGCACAATCTGATGCACAAATCTTGCTAGTTTTCCTCAAATAAAATATTATATCTTCAGTTAATGATTGATTTTTACCAGTAATGAAGAAAAAAAATCTGACAATTTGTCATTTAAAATAACAGTGCATGTGTTCTTTTGTAAATTGTGTGTAATGTAATATAATGAAATGGAGGATTGTTATAATATTAGTCTTCATTTAGTATTTGCAAAACATATGGACGTGACTGCATTGGCTTATTTCACATATGACGCCATCTTGGATTCCAAATGAGGCTCGGGTGGATAGCGTTGGTTTCTGTCAGTACGTTTTGGACTTAAATGCATAGTATCATGGATATCTGTCACTTTGTTCTGTTTTCTCTACTTCACTTTGATTGTTAAAAGAAAAAGAAAAATGTTTCGATTCATATGCTTCTGTTTTATTTTTCTTTACATTGACCACTGTGCAAAAATTATGTACGATTTCTGCGTGCTAGCAATGTTACACAAGCATATAGTTTCACCACAGTTTATTGAAAAAAGAAAAAACTAAATGCTGTACACTGCAAAGGACATTCTATAAAAAAATTAAGTAAAAAAGCTCTCAAAGTGTAGATACTGATCACTACTGAACTTTTATCACTTCTTCCTTGTACCAGTATCAACATTTCCTGAAAATTTTCACCGAAATCTGTTCAGAACTTTGTGAGTTATATTGCTGCAAATCAAACACGTCCCCCCCCCCACACACACACACATACCTCCACCAATCACCACCAAAATGTCATTGTTTGTTCCTTGTTCTTATATCAGCATTTCCTGAAATTTTCAGCCAAATCCTTCCATAACTTTTTGAGTATTGTTGCTAACAATCAGCCAAACTAACACACCCTAATCATTACTGAAGCTCCATCATTCCTTGTTGCATCATACTGTTTCCAATAAAGGCAAATATTTATTGTAAAAAAAAATGAAAAAAAAGTAGTTTCTGGGGTCTCAGGAAGTTAAATCACAAACAAAAAAAGTGAATACACTGGAAAATGAAGTGCAATTATAATAAAATTATGCCTGACCTCATTATTTATTGAGTGGTGGGAAAAAAATGTGATTCTTGATGCATCTGTAACATATTTCACTGAGAATCACTGTTAAGTCAATGTCACGTTCACTTCTGCATGTGTTCTGTTCTGTCAAAGTTAAAACTGGATGTTTCAGTGGATAATGAAAGGCATCCAGGGCATGACATGTTCAAACTGTCAAGAATTTACTTTTGTCATCTTTTCATGCCAACAAGAAACAAAGAAATCCTTTTGTCACCGTCTGTCTGATGCAGCCACAGATTTTGAAACACAAAAAAACTTTCATTCTTATTCAGATATTTCATTATATTTGACATTTTAAAGTTGTCTGAAAACTTTTTTCCACTGCTGTACATTCATAACATTTGAACCAGACAACATTAAGACAAATATTACAAGTAATTGTGAAGGTCTAAATTAGCCTAACCATGCTATCCCTATTCATTACATGTATAGGTCTAGGAACGCTTCATAGTCAGGGGAGGCGGGGCTAAAGGGTTGTCTTTCAAATCCTCTGTATGCAATTGGACGGTACCACAACCAATCAGTGTAATCTTTAGGATGACGTAGTTAGATGCCGGAAAGTTCACAGAGGAGTCCGGAGAAAGTTAGGAATGACTAAAACAAAATGGTGGATTACGGAGCTGAACGACTGTTGTCACTTCTATAAAAAGAATTTAAAAAATTGCTGACGTTTTCTCACATTCTTCACTCGTCTTTGATAAAAGAAAATGACCATCCGTTGTTGTTCTTCTTCTATGGTTTGCTTCCGGTTCTTTGTCTCCGAGTCCGAATCATTGCAGCGTCACTTTGTTACGCCCGCCCTCTGACTCTATGCTTGACCGTGATTCGTCGGCCAGTTTCAGGTAAATCTAGCCAAAAGTTGAATCGAGTGTACAGGTAACACGATATTACATGTGTGCGGCTAAGCTAGGTCTAAATGCCATCCTAAACATACTTAAAGGGAAAAATCAGTTTCAGATATTTTCAACGAAAAATATCAAACTACTGTGTCACAGATGGACAAAAAAATTCTTAAAAAAATATTTGAACAAGTGTTTGTCTCGTCTCGTCATCTGAATCTGCTTTATCCTCACTAGGGTCACGGGGGTCTGTGGGGGCCTTTTCCAGCTACAAGGGGTGAAGGCGGGGTCAAAGTCACTATTAACTGAAAGGTCAAAATGACATTATCATTTCTAAATCAAGAACGGAGGGTCACAGAACTTTCAGATTGGTACAAAACGATGCAGAATGAAGATTTCTACAATTGTCATAATTGGTGTTATCACCTACAGCCAAGATGTTTTGAGATCTCTGGAGGTCAAAGGTGACATGTCGCAAAATTAACTTGTGTAACACTGTTTCATAGACATATCATGCTATAACTTAAAGGTTAAAGGTCAACGTCGCATTTAGCAGAAAGGTCAAAATCACATTATTGGCTCTAATTCAAGAACAGGTTGTCATAGAAATTTGAAATTGGCACAAAAAACGGGCAAGATTAGGCATTCTTTGAATAGTTGAATAGTTTGTCCTTGTTGCTTGTTCCCAGCACTGCAGAAACTTCATAAATCTTTGAACCTGCAACAATATCAGGTTATTATTATTTTATTATAATCTTTTTTTCTTTACAAAAATGTCCTTCATAGTTCTCTAAAAGCACAAATAGGAATATAAAAGGTAGCTGCCATGAGCTGGTGAATGATTGTGAATGAATTGTATGTATTTTCGGAATAAAACCTTGAACCATGATAGTTTATACAAAATTACATGAGAAATTATAATTGATACAAGTGTTGCACTGTGAGGAAACTAAGAAGTAAAATGATCAATACGTCACTAAATCCAAACTGGACAGCTCCTCCTAACAGGATCTGTAATAAATCACTCACAAGTTCTGCACAAGTACAACTACAGGCCATGTATAAAATGAATGAGTATAGTTTGAGGGCAGAGTCATTGTTAAATTGCAATTACTTGATACTAGACAATAATTGATGATTACGTCTTATGAGGGGATTAATGTTGCAGTTACTTCCATTAACAGCCAAATGATTTAAAGGACCACCCATAAACCAATAATTACATTATCATTTTACTACTTTTTCTGATGGCTTCATAGTTTATGTAGTCCTACACATGGAGAACAGTGTTATTCAAGGACACTTACAGCAAACCTGTGGTGATTTGAACCAGGAAGGGTCTTAAAATTATCCAGTCGAGTGTCATGTTGAGCCGTATTTTGTAATAAACGTCCAAAATGTAATAACTTTTTCATTTCATTTTGTAATAAACTGCTCCCACACATCTTCTAATACATTTTTGTAATAAGTTATTACATTTTGCAGCAGCAGGACACTTTGGTGGTGTGGTATTAAAAGTCAAGGAGCTATTTTGGAAACATTCCAAGTGGTTTATGGCTTGACTGGTAATTAGACATATTATTAAACATGGACAATTTGAAATTACGGATATATTTTGGAAATAGAAATGTTGTTTGTGTAACCTTTTGAGGCAATTTCATATTTGTTTAAAATGAATGTTAGTGGATAAATGATCTGGTCATAGCAGCTCTGTAAACAAGCAGAAGACTTACTCATATTCATTAGTTCCTTATTATTTTAAATTGTCCACAAGCCTGCATGTGTTGGTTACATTTATTGTTGTTGATGTTTATAACTATTCTTTATGTGGTTTTGGTATCTAATAATAATAATAATAATAAAAATCTGGAATTTACAGAATATTCTCTGTTAATTCAACCTTTTGAATAGTGTGCTGATAATAATTAAGTACTGCTACTAGGCTAATACAGTCATACTAATAATAGGTCTAACTTTTACAAATACTTTATAATAAAATACAATTCACAAACATATAAACGATGCTTTATAATTATTACGTAATGCACCATGTTATTACATTTTCTGGAGAATAAAAAAGTTGCAAGTACATTTTGTAATAATCTTCTCAAAATTATAATAACTTATTACATAATGCGGCAAAATTTATTACAAAATGAAATGAAAAAGTAATTACATTTTGGACGTATTTTGGACGTATTACAAAATGTGGCTCAACGGCGACATTTATAGTAAACCTGTGGTGATTTGAACCAGGAAGGGTCTGAAAATTATCCAGTCGAGTGTCATTTTGCTGAGTCTGAATTAAAAAAAATAAATACTGCACCTTTTCTTTTGAATATTTTCCAACTCGTGTAACTTAAGACTCACTCTACTTACCCGACCCTCACACCTCATCACAGGCCTTAGCTTCGTCTGTCTACAAAAACACGGGTCCTATTGATGGACATGGTGTATGGCGGCGAATCCCCCCTAACGGACAAAACCCCTGGCTGGGATTGCAGTGAGCGAGTAGTGGAGCGAGCAAAGCAGCAGAGAGTGGCTAAGCCTCGGCGCTGACTGAACAGAATAGTTTCATTTAGTTACGGTCCATGTGAATGGGGAAAGACCCTAACACAATGACACATTCACAATCATCTGGTTGGTGCAGTGTAGCGCAGCAGAGTGGCTTACACGTCTTTAATTTACATTCATGCACCATACAAACATGACTGCACATGGATTTGTTTAATACCTGAAAATCAATCACAGGTTTTAGAGAATGAAGTGAAATATATGTTTCAGAGAAATGTAGAGAATTACATTCCAGTGTTAGCATGGATTATATCTGGCATTTCATAGAGTCATGATGTGCAAGATTTATGAATTAAAATATGTCCAAATGACCTTGTAGCAGAAGTTGAGGTAACAAAGTATAAGTACGCCCTCTGAATGGATAGTTTAGTTTGAAAATTCAGAATAGTAATTTTTTTTTGGGGGGGGGTTATTTTACTGAAAATTTTCTTCATGGAACTGATGTACAGGTGTCGAAAAGCAACTGATTTAAAAAAAAAAGAAAAAGCCCAAACTAAAACTACTGGAAACAAATTACAATACTAGTTATTTATTCGGGGTTTTTTAACTTCATTTTGTTTTATTTTTTGTTTTTTTGCATTTTTTTTCATGTTATTTGTCATATTTTGTGAATATTTTTTTAGTTTCTGTTGATGTTACTTATTTTATTTTTTCAATATTTTGTTTACTTATTTAATTATTTTTCTTCAATTGTGTATTTAGTGTCTTATTTAGTTAATGTTATATATTATTTTGTTAGTTTAATATTTCATTTTACTGATCACTCTGGCAGTTTTTATTCATTTTGTTGCTTATTTTATCTTTTTTTTTTTTTTTTCTGTGGAATTGCTTAAGTCTCAGGAGTTAAAGGTTAAGTAGATTTTTTTTAGGTATCTGTACTTGAGTATTTATTTTTTGGCAACTTTTTTATTTTTACTCCCAACATTTTGGCATGAATATCTGTACTTCATACTCCTTACATTCTCAGACTAGACTCATTACTTTTTTTTTTTTTAAACCAGTCCCACCGGACACAAGAGAACAATAGAAGAAGTAGTGCACATACACCCACATCCTTTTTCTACTGGTGTGACACACACACACCAGACACAAACAAAAATAACGCCATTACATTTAACAATGCATTCACCACTGCTACTCTGTTGTTGCCATTGTCGCTGTCTTGTGACAAGAGTGAGTGCTATGGGTGTAAGGCTGTTTATTCCAATCATGTGATCAAGACGTGGGTGAGAACATGCACATTTTACTCGCCTAGACCCATCAAGATGGGTGCTAAAAGGGCACTGTCACCAGATCTTCCCGCTCTAGGAGACGTTCAGAGATGTTCACAAGTCACATTTTCCAAGTCAAGTCTCAAGTCTTTCTGCACAAGTCCAAGTCAAGTCTCAAATGGCTGAAATGAACGTTTTCACATTATATGCTATTTAAGAGAATACTGCATTGCTGTATTGTTTTGGATTAAGTATGTAGTAATTAAGTATGGTGAAAGCATGAGGACTTTACTGTACTATTTACTCCGGTATTTCACACTACACCATTAAAATTGATCAGAAACTATTATTTCTACCTGTGATTTTCCCATAATGTCAGGCAACACATTGGAAAAACTGAAACAAAATAAATAATAAAACAAATAATTCCATGATAATGAACTCATAAGTCATATCACATAAGTCTAAAGTCAAGTCACAAGTCTTTGTGTGACTTAACTGCGACTCAAGTCCAAGTCTCAGACTCAAGTCCCCATGTCTGGAGCTGTTTTCCAAAGATATTGTTTTGGGGTACCCATGACACCGGTACCATTTTGACAAAAGGCCAATCTGTTAAGAAAGTACATCAGATTCACACAAATTCATTTCCATGGGGATTGGGCCTAATTATACAGATGATGAGGGATTGGAAAGGAGGATGTGTTTGTAGTTTGTGTTATTTATTGGCTGCATATTGGTGTCCCGTCCACTCCTGTTATATGGATATTGGCAAATGCAATATCTTGGGACATACTGAAACCAATGAGTAAATGATGTTGTTTTATCACAGGAATGAGACCCAATCATAAAAATTAAACTTCTCCTTTAAGTAAATTGGTGTTAAATGTCATTTTGTTAATCACCAGTAGTAGAAGGTCAGCAGCAACCCACCAGTCACCAACTAAATATCACATGAACCTACAGAAACTCAGATTCCCTTCCTTTTTCAGTTTTAAAACATTGTTTTTGAGATGATGGAAATGCTAATCCAAGATTTTTATTTGTTTTATAGCAAATGTGTTGTTTATTTAATCTTATAAAATATCCAAAAACTCTCTTCTTTGGGCCTACAACTGTAGTCTACAAATTCAGTCTTGATATAACCTTCAGAGTCTGCACATTTTATCTTGTAAATCAGAGGATTTCCTCACAGATTTATTTCTTTGATTTAAGTTCTTAATATTAGTTTACATAAAACCTTTCCCACCATAGCTTTTCATTTTCTCTTTATTTACTTAAAGTTTTGCATATCAAAACTTTACTAAATACTTTGCTTTGGTAATTGTCAACAGTAAAAACAAGTCTATAACTAAAGCACTAGTAGAAGAAAGATAATTAGATGCATATAAATGATAGCACCCAGAGGATTTTCTCTTAAAATGCCATGATCAGTGGCATTGAAGACTGACCCCAGTGTTGCCAGATGGGAAATGACAAATTATCATATCAGAACCCTTAAAGTATTAGCCTGGTTTTCTCCAAAGCTCCATGAGCTTCACACAAGGGTCTGGTAAATCACCGTAGACGTTCTGTTGTCTACGTCCAAATGGTGGACAGACCAATCAGGATCAATGGGTGTGATTTTAACAGTTATGACATAAGGAAGATTCCCGACACAGTAGCTTTGAAAAACATAGCGGCTAGCATGGAGGAGACTGAACTCGGCTTTGTTTCTGCAATTTCAATGGTGTTGTGGAATCTACTGCAAATTGATTCTTTAAAAGATGAACAAAGAACAGTTTTGAAAGAATGTATTGGTGGCAAGGATGTTAAGGCTCTTCTCCCAACCGGGTATGGTATGAGTTTCTACTTCAATCATCTGCGTTACATGCTGCTTTCAATGTGATTTGTTGAAGTAGTACGTCATTCAAAAATGACAAGCATCTGGTTTCTCCAATCAGGGTGAATGATTTTGATTGACAACCCCACCTTAACAAAGAGAAGCTAATGGTGCTTTCCCAGATGGAAGATGCTAGCAGCCATGAGAAGCATCCGTACATCTGGTGTGAGTCAGAAAAGTATTGTACATATCTGACTTGAGCTTAATGTCATTTCACCCCTTACCCCTTCAAACAGAGCTATAAGGGGTAGGGCTTGAAAATCAACCCCTATGAATTGGGACACGCCTTCAATACTCACCTACGTCATCAGTTCGCTCCACCAGTTGTTGCGTAACCAAAAATCACACCTTTAACTAGAAGTAACCAAACATGTCTGCTGCTGTAGTTGTCACTTTCTTCTGGGATATGTCGATATTTTTACTAATATCTGCATTAAATCGTAGAAGTGCTATGCATCGACCGATTACTCCACGTTTATGTAAATAGTGATTTTTGTTCATGTGTGTTTTATGCATCCATTACACGTTGTGACAATGTCAAACTTTATACAATACAACAGTTATCACAACTTAGAAACTGTTATTTATGGTGAAAATACTACATTTATGTACTTCATTGTATTCTGGGAAATTTCTCGTACCCCTCCGTTTGGAGTCTGGAAAATCTCCATTTGAAGGGGTATAAAGCCCTTCCCCTTCCCCCTACCCCTCTGCCTTAATGTGAACATGTGGACGCACAAAATGGAGGGTATGGGGTAAGAAGTGAAATGACATTCAGCCTTGATGTTGCTCAGGACCATCTGCACCAATAAAACATGACCACAGACTTTAACCAGATTTACCTTTAACCCTTTAACTACCATTATAACAGGCCACTCAGCTTTCTTTATGTTGTTTGTGCAATAACAGTATAAGAAAATGTCTTCTTTGCCAATTCTTTTGAGCCTTTTTTACAGGAAGAACTTCATTTTCAATATATGCAAATGAATTATTATAAGTAATACATATTTAAAACAGTGTGTTATAATATAAAAAAAAAAATAAACAGACTTGTTTTTCATATAAATGTGATAAAGATTCAACTGTAAATGGTCATAATGAAATATTGATATTCCTTAGCTGGTGCTTCAGACAGTGTAAACCTAGTTGGAATTATTGGTCACACATTATACAGAGGGTGAAATTATCCTACAAATATGGGAGGGGGAGGGGGCAGCGTATTCACAATTTAACATCAAAATAAATACCGTATAAATAATAGAAACCACTTTTTAAGGGTGTGAATTCAAAGGTCCCCTATGCTTTTAAATACTTCAGAACATCCTGACGATATTGCAGTGTGTTTTTCTGCACTGAACGGTAAAGTTTCATGTGCTGCTGCTTTTATACAGATGGAAACAGCAGCGTGAACTCACCTCATATTCACACAAGTCAATTTTTTCCCAAGTATTAATTAAGCGGCGAAGGTTTGCTGAGCCCATGTGCTTTATCCACAGCACTGCTATGGTTCCTCCCTGATAAGGTTACTCATGTTCACACTTGGGATCTGCCTGGTTCAACCACAGTCTCCGGCTTTTTGCCCAAAAGAACAACTCTGTGCCAAGTGTCTTGCTCAAGGGCGCTGTAATTGTAGGTCACTCTACCGGATCATCCTGATTGGTTGGCGAACTGATAGGATTTGAACTCCTGACCCAGATCTCTTAAGGCTACAACAGTCCTTAATGTGCAGGGAGGAGTTATTACTAGGGAGACCTCATTCACCCCCTCCCACTTGTCCTCGGCACAATATTCGGAGCTGACCAAAAAGACATCACATATGATCAAGTGCTCATTAAATGCTAACAAGATTAGCCAGAGGCCAAAAGGAAACACGTGAGGAACTCATACGCCACGTTTCTCTTTTTGCTACAGCTATTTTCATGTAATGTATGCAAAACGTGGCCCAGTTCCACACATTCACCTGTCACATATGGTGGACACACAGATGGACGGAAAGAAAGAAAAACATGATGTATGAGTAGCAACAAACTGTAAAATATTCAGTGCTTCACACAAAACCTGGAGAGACATAGATGACTACAGACGTATTAAAAGCATTAATACAGTATGCATCATTCCTCATTAGAATATTTATGTTCAAACCATTATGTATTTTCTCGACCCTGGTGCTGCTGACATTATATGAGATCTATGCTACTGTTTGTAAATGTCAGAGGTGGAATATCCACATTGAAAGGCCTCATGATAATCATACAATATTTTTATGATAATCACTATTAGGAGTGTACTGATCTGATTACGTGATTAGAAATTTTGACCGATCAGGTGATTTTTAGACTCAATTGTGATGCATGAATTATGAGTACAATAGTCAAGATTTTTTTTTTTCTCTGAGGGTTTTTATTCCTCTTTAGGTGTGGGGGGGGGGAAAGCACTATGATTGATTTAAAAATAAAAGATTTTCATTTAATTTTTTTTTTGAACATGCAAAGAACAAATAAAAACAAAATAATGCAAAATAAAATGAAAACAAAGTAACATTCAAATGAACAGAATCCATCTTTGAGTATGTACAAGTCTGTGTTTTGAAAAGTAGTAGGAAGAAGTATAGAATTATTCAGTCCTACCCCTCCATTTATCACTACCTTAATTTATTATTTTTCAGAATTTTAGCCTTTGACTGTAATTAATAGATAATGCAGTTATTGAACTCAACACACATAACAAAACTATCATATGAGTACAGTTAAACAAACTCAACTTTTCTTAAAAATTTAGGGTCTGCAACGATTTGCTTTTATGCCGATTCGATTTTAAATTGCAATTCTTCCACTCCTGATTTTTCCGATTTTTCGCTTGCTTTTTTTAAACACTAGACCAGGGGTCTCAAACTCATTTTCTTCAGGGGCCACATTCAGCCTGATTTGATGTCCAATTGGTCAGACCAGGAAAAAGAAAACATAATAACCTGTAAATATTGACAACTACACATTTTTGTCATCGTTTTAGTGCAAAAAAAAAACCAAAACACCCATTACATTAAGAAAATACTTTTATAAATTATCCAAATATTAAAAAAAGGAAAATAAGGGCAATTTTAACAATATTCTGCCTCAACTTATCATTAGTCCATGTGTTTTTTTATGGATCAGTTCTACAAAGACACTAAACGTTTAGTAACAGAAGCAGAAAATGGTTCAAATTGTGTCTAATTTTCTTTATAGATATTTCAGGTTATTCACATTTTATTGTTACGGGATAGTTTGTAAATGTAAATATTTTTGTAATTTTATATTTTTCTGCAGTCAAACAATGAGACACATTGGAACTTGTCATCATTTATAGGCAAAGAAAAAGCTGAGAAGAAAACATGGAATCATTTAATACGTTATTATGCTCTTCCGCCCTCGGGCCGCATTGGAACTGTCAGCGGGCCGCATTTGGCCCCCGGGCCGCATGTTTGAGACCCCTGCACTAGACCATGTGAAAAAGCTGAATGATAATGCCTACAGATCATATCAGGAGCCACTGCCATGGGGGGTGGGCTTAACCCCACATGGGTGACGCCAATGTCCTTGTGATGTGTAGTGGACAGGCTTTTTCTGAGTGGCTCGTTTCTCTGTTGTTTTCTATGAACGGTAAATACAACCAGTGGAGGTAACACACCACGCAGTAAACACATCATGTGTTTCTAACCCATCAGATTCCAAAAAGAGCGTGGAAAAGTGGTTTTCAGTGGAACGGCACCTTTAAAATGCAATTTCAGAACACTGTGAAATAAAACATTTTTTAATGCAGTTTTAGTTTAAGAAGAGACTGTTAATTACAGTATAATAACAACAAACCATTGATTTAAATGTAAAATGTTAGTGCAGATCAGGTATGAAGAACAAGCAAGTTACAGTAATGATATGAACTGACTGACAAAAACCATGAATATACAAGAGAGCAACTGTAGAAGAACTGTCCACTGTAGTGACCAGTATGCATCAAAGGGTTAAAATAGACAACAACAACAACAAGCCAGCTCACAGAAATATTCCATTTGCAGGTGTTAAATAAAAAATAAGGTGAGTTTAACAGGTACATCCTGGATCTGTTCAGTCGCTCTCCATTTTCAAAATGTATTGGATTAGAACTAGTATCGGCCAATCAGTCAAAATCAAAGGACTCGGTGGCAAAAAAGCCTGATGGGTACGTTTCTAAGCACTATGGTGAATGCTTGTCAAACAATGACATACAATTACTGTATTTTCTCAATTTGTGGCCATTGCCTTTAGAGTCAAGCTGTTATTTTTTATTAGGCCTTCGCCGCGTACCACGTCGGGCGCAAGGCCTATTGATACTGCTTGCAGTTTGTTCTGATTCAGCCCTTTTGACCTCTAATTTGACCCCCTGAACATGCATGAAAACTCACCAAATTTTGCACACACATCGGAAGTGTGAAAAATTTCATGTATTTACAGGTTTCATAAAAGTCAGTAAAGAAATGTGTCTACAGCGCCCCCCTAGAAAAGGTGAAATAGTTTGTATTAAGGCCAGATCATGCACTAGTAATGTTACAGCTATGAAAATCAGTACACGTGTTTGTCATATGATGATCAACAAAAAACCTAATGATGACCACGCCCATAAACCAACAGGAAGTCCGCCTTCTTGGTTTGAAATTTTAAAAATTTTGAGTCACCATTTTCGCTGTCATTGGAATTTATCTATCTCCTCCTAGGCCGTTGGGCCAAATGTGCTCAAAATCGGTGAAAACGATCTAGACAAGTGGTACTTCAAAAGTTGTCCCATTTATTTGGAAAAGTTGCATCGTTTTTGTGCTACGGTATCTCAAAAATTTGCAAACATTTCCGGAAAAATTGCCACTACATAAATTGCTTCAGCTCGGACATATGAACATCGATTTGGCTGAAATTTGACACAGACGTCTATCTCCCAGGTCTACATCCATTTAGCTAAAGACATTCTGATTTTGTACTATAGCACCCCCTGGAAATGTACTTTTATTAAAATGGCTGGAGTTCGCACATACGAACACCGATTTGGCTGGAATTGGACTCCGATGTCTGTCTCCCAGGTCTACACCTGTTTGTCACATGAAATTGTTATTACGCACTATAGCGCCCCCTACAGATTAGCCAAATACACTGTTAGTAAAATGGCAGTAGTTCGGACATACGAACATGGATTGGGCTGAAATTTGACTCCCACAGTGTCATAGCAATGGCTTCCTCAAAAGAAAGGAACCGTGAGCCAGGGGACCATGGTGAGAGACAGGGCCCCAGTGGCTGATGGGCCTCTGTGGCTCCGCCCACAGCGTCACAGCAGTGGCTTCCCCAAAAAGAAAGGAACCGTGTGGTTTTGACCCCTAGTGGCAAAAATGCTTTACTGCATGTTAACATTCTATTCATTCCTCATATTTATTATCAAGAAAGAGTTCAGTTTTCTATTACACCATGTTAGCTTGATCAACTGTGTTTCCCCTTTAAATGTTTTTTTTTCCTAAAAGTAGATAACCTGATGTGTTTGATTGTTAAAGCAGCGGCAAATTAAAGTCAGAAAAAAAAGATCAAATGAACGTGAATCTTTGTAGATGAAAAACCTTGATCTCATCTCGTCGTTCTTTCTCTGAGTTTATTAATCTATTTTTGCTTAGTTTATTTAGAAAAGCATTCTATGAGCCACCTCTGGTCAAGCTTTATCCTTGTGCAACAGCAGCTGGTGATGCTCAGAGATGAAAAGCAGAAGGAAACTGGTTCACAAAGCCGTAAAATCTATGAAGAATGTAGAGGAAAGTATGAATCCTGTGATCAAAGCGGTTACCCTTTATCAGAACTAACCTGGATTATAAATGAGAGTTCTCCTCTTAAATGGGTTTATTTCTCTCCCTTTTCTCTTCCATGCTATTGTATTTAGAGTTTAAACCAAACACAATGGCTAAGAGCCTTATAGAGCCAAAGTGGATTTTCGTTCCTCAAACACAATCATTTGTTGACGTAAGTAAAGACTCGCTTCCAGTACATTTTGTATTGTTCAATTGTCGCATAATCCTGTAAAATCACATTCTGGAGACTGCCACTCATACAGCGGAAGGAACTCCTTGTTGACAGTAAAATTAATATAGCTTTTTATTCTGCATTAGTGGTTTGGCTTTTTCACAAGATTCGCTGCTGTTCTTGTCTCTGAATCTGAATTGCAAATAATTACTGGTGTTTGTTTTCTGACAGAAAAGCTTTAACATATTATATTGAACATCTCCTTTTCTTATGGAAACCTATGTTTTTGTTTGTGCTGTTAAATAACTACAATTTTTAATCAGATTAATCACAGATTCCCTGTAGGTTAATTTTGCTGAATCACAATTAAATACTATTTCTTTTTAAGTTGCAGCATGTGTAAAAATATTTTCCAGCAGGAAAATATTTGGTCCCTGAACTCCACAGCAGTAAGGAAGTAGGTGTCCGTTCCTCAAGCCGCTCAACTGGGGTAAGGCTGAGTGGACAGCCGCTCATGCTTGTGGAGAAGGTAGACGTCCGTCGAATATAAGACGTCAAACTGCCAGTCCTCAAGCAGCTCGATTGGAGAATCAGCAGAGAGGGTGGATCTGAATATTGAACATTAAAACTGTCAAACTTACTGAACGTAGCTGCTACTGCTAGCTAAGTCTGCTAGGTCGATATATAAAAACAAATGCCTTTGTAGTCACTTATTACAAGTAACAGGTCACTTATAAGGTGGTAAATATATGGTAATTTTGATGTCATTTGTGACAAGATACTGACATTGGATGAAATGTGCCTGTTGTACCCATCTGTAACACACTGGTTTACTGTATGCTAACATAGCTGCTACTGCCAGCTAAGTCTGCTAGATTTAATAGCTAACTTGAACAGGCTGGCTAACCATTACTGGTTGCCATGGTTACTGTCTGCTTTTCCCTTGTTTAAACACAAACTGTATACACGGCAAAATAGCATTAGTGTGTGTGTGTGTGGTGTGTGTGTGTGTGTGTGTGTGTGTGTGTAATTTATATAATATTTACAATATAAAGCGCTGTCGAAATTAACGATTTTCGAATAATCTGATAAAAACTTTTATTGCATCTAATAATAGAAATCACGCAGTTTGTCCAACCTGTTAGTGTTACACATGCACAAAAGTTAAGATGGAAATATGAAAGATACTAAACAGCACAACATTTGGGTAAAAAAAAATTAAAGATGAAACACTTGATTGGCAAAATAGTATAATATATAATCTATATACTATATTAACACAAAGTTTACATTAGTCAGGGATTCTGCTGCCACTACCTATCTTGCAACATCTTCTTTCTTCTTGAGTGTGTTCGCTCATGAAATATAAAATTTAGTTATCTCTCTCTCTCTCTCTCTCTCTCTCTCTCTCTCTCTCTCTCTCTCTCTCTCTCTCTCTCTCTCTCTCTCTCTCTCTCTCTCCTTTTCTCTCTCTTTTTCTCTCTTGAAGCCTGGTTTACGCTCACTAGGGTCACAGGGGTCGGGATAGGGAGCCTATCCCAGCCACTGAAGGGTGAAGGCAGGTACATCTTGGAGCAGTCACCACTTCATCTCAGGGGCTGAACATATAATATATAGACAAACCATCACTCTCACATCCACACCTATGGGCAATTTAGATTAACCAGTAAACCTATCAGTGTGTGTCTTTGGATGGTTGGAGAAAGCTGGATAATTAATGACATTAATGACTTTTTAATTTATTAACCATCATGTGAACTGGGTAAATTTTTTACTATATAGCCAAAACATAGATACTGTCTCTGTCAGTGAGTCCTGGTTATACTTTATCTACCAAGAATAAAACAAATATTCACAGTCATTTTATGTGAAGAGATAAAAAAATATATATTTGTATTCCATTCTAAAAAGAATAATTAGCAATGTTGATTATTTTGCATATAAATTAAAATTTTCAATAATGGGTTATGTTTGTGACTGTCTCCTGTGTTGTCTCTGGTAAATATAGGATACAGGTAAATTTCCCTCAGTTCAGAGAAACAAATGGATGCTTTTGTTAAATGAAAATTTTAAAAAAGGACAAGAAAAATACCTTGGACCAATAAAAGCTCCAAATTATGTGGTGAAAAATATGACTGAATACACGATATGTGAATTTGCCAGCAGGATATGTGTTGCTGGCAGTGGCGTTACATATCCTTTGTGAGAAAATGGTTATGCTAATAAGTAAAATCTACTGGTTATCAGTTCAGCTGCTTATTAGTCATTGCAAATCAAGTATTAATTCTAGTACTCTTCATGACCATATTCTAGGCCATTAACTTAACAATTTCTCCTTTGTTCAGTATGACCCCCATAACATGGTATTTCCACATTAATAGTCAATCTCATTTAATAGCATCCAATAAAACAGCTATAACGTAATGAAACAAAACAAATAGGTGTTTGTTAATAATGTCCACATGGATTAAAATTAAACGTTCGCTGCGTGATATTTAGTGAAAACCAGTGTTGAAATTATAGAATGAAACTTAACTGATAAGAGAATTTCAAATCCATATACATGGAAATACAATAATTTAAATAGGAAATGTAGTTGTTGCATCAGTACAGGCATTAGCTGACATGAAATATTAAATATATCTACAAGAATTAAATACAGTGGTAGTTGGCTAAATAGTATAATATACAATATAAAGTGGGGATAAAATAATATGGGTGTACAATAATAATTAATAGTGTATTTGTGCAAAAATTATGTTTGTATCCAAAACAGTTCCGTGCAAGTTAAACAGTTCCCTTATTAAGTAGTGTTATCAAAGGCAATATAAAAGTTCAACTGTGCAGATTAACCTCTTACTACAGTAACTCACTGTCATCGCCGACACAATGGTGATGAGTTGAACAGATTTATTATTTGCGGCAGGAAAGTTTTCCTGTCCTGGTCCTCGAGACAGTGAAGGTGTTGTACTTCCTAGAAGTGTTTAAATTTTTAATCAGATTAATCATGATGATGAATCAATCCACATTAATGTGTTAATTTAAGCAGCCATACTGATGAAATTATAGGGTGCTACAACTCTTCTGCTCTCTCCCTGACATATACTGTACTGTGCAAAGATGCGTTCAAGTACCAAATATGAATATGAATCATATGAATCAATATTTGGTGATACTGACACAATTCAGTCGGTACTCATAAAAGTACTGAATTCAGTACCCATCTGTATCCATGACCAATTTTGAACTCCATTCTTAAGTTTGGTTCTTCACTAAAAGAGAAAAGATGATAAAAAAAATAGATCAGAAAATCCAGTGGTCCACAGTAGAGTGCTGCTAAAGCAATGGCAAATGATTGGAAAATAAATGATCCAAATCTCTTGAAACTAAAGAGATTCTGCTGTTATTTTAGAAATGGAGGCAGGAATGACAGTAAAGTGAAATATCTCTGAAAAGAGTGTTGCATTATCCAGCTATGTTCAGAGTTCGAATTACGAGGGGTACGGACCCACCCGAATGTGACTTGGTACCTCACAAATGGGACGAAAATGACACTTTGGGGGGGATTCAAAAATAATCGAGTTTTTCTTAAATTTACATCCTTTAAAATGTGTCCTTATCTACTATTCCTCTCTGTGTACTAAGAGGAAATAAATCTAATTTATAATTCATTATTACATACTTTGAAATTCCTTTGGAATTCCAAAATGGTTTCACCCTACCCGAGAGAAATTCACACGCTCTCTGCTGAAGTTTGTCGTGCATTCTTCTCATATGTGGGACTGGTGAGAATGAAAGAAGAACCAATTAACAGGTGGGTAAAAATGTAAAAATCCTGTCATAACACAGCTCTGTTCTGTCTAATTTTCCCTTTAGCTTAGCTGTCTTGACTTTATTAGCAATAGATAGTAACCAGCTGATGCACACACAGATGTGTTGGTTGAGTGTCTTCCTTGTGCATATCATTTTACACACAACTGGTTGTCGCATAGGGCACTCGTGCCTCACAACCAAGAAGGTCCCTGGTTTAAATCCCACACCAGACCTTTCTGTGTGGAGATGCATGTTCTCCTCGTGTCAGCGTGGGTTTTCTCCAGGTACTCTGGCTCCTCCCACCATCCAAACACATACACTGATAGGTTAATTAGTTAATCTAAATTGTCCATAGATGTGAATGTGAGAGTGATTGTTTGTCTATATATGTTCAGCCCTGAGATGAACTGGAGGCTCATACAGGGTGTACCCCGCCTTCACCCATTGTAGCTGGATTAGGCCCCCAGTGACCCCCGCGACCCTAGTGAGGATAAAGCAGGTTCAGGTGATGAGTGAGAGTGGTTTTAGGCGTGGAAGGTCTACATTAAATATAAGAAGATTTTAAGTCTGTACTTAGCCATGCTTGGCTCCCAGTGCGCTTATGCCACGGTCGATGGTATGTGTTGCACAGTGTAGCTAAGCAAGTGTTGTGTCATGAATACAGAGGGAATGTACTTTGTTGGTTTGTTGATTTATATACGTGTGTTAGCAATGACTTTTCTTTTCAGTCACATGTACAGTATAGGTGTTTAGTATTGCTTAATTTCACTAGACTGTTCGACACCATGCACAGTCTGTGGTACGTGGGCGTGACACAAATCTGACAGGTGACGTCATCACCATCGGTCCCAAAATGCTCACCCCACCCCCGAAGCTGGAATGATCGTATGTCAAGAATCACCAATTTCCAGCATATAGTTGAATCTTTTTCTGCATTTGCCCTCCACTATATCCACTATCTACAACACAAAGGATGACGAAGCCAAAGACTTTTGTAAATCAGGCAGTGGCTATTAAACCCGCAGCTCCCAGCAGAGGCCTTAACTTGAGAAACAGTGCGGTGTCCTCCCTCCAGATGCTGCACGTACACTTGCATAAAGAGAACCCCCATTCCAAATTCATAGAGGAGCTCCAGACTGAGATTTGTATTTCATTAGTTAGATGCTGAGCAGCTTTTATCTGACAATGTACAATTCATACTTTGCCCTTGAGACTGTTTGAAAAATCACTTCTATTTCGGCACCACAGGAGCGCACTAGCCGAGGAAAAGATTGCATGATCATGTGAACTCTCCAGGCATTTTCTTTGGAGTAAACATGGTTCCAGGTAAGATGTTTTACATGATATACTGTAAAGGGCTTTTAGCAACTTGGAAAATGTTTGTAGTCCCATGAGGTGAACAGATAACATGATTTTTTTTTTTCTCAAAAATGTTCCTCAGCAAACGGTTATTGGACACTCAGTGATGGCTCATAAAAAGTTTGAGTGTACAAAGTTATTTCACAATAAAAGCCACGGCACTTGTGCAGGTCTTGAAAATCTTAAAAGTCTGGAATTGTCAAAATGCTGTTTTCCAGACCTTGAAAAATCTGCATATTGGGATATGTTTTAAAATGTTCATAGCTGTTTTGTGTTGGTTTAGTTTTTTGTAGAATTTTTGTGGATTCAATTATGATTTGGCTTTTTTTTCCGTTGCAATTTTTTGTGTTTCTTTGTGTATTTGATGGAAAATTTTAGTACTAACCCCCCAGAAACAGAGCAGTCCACCACCATAAAGTGTTTTGATAATGATTAATTAAAATTAATTCTGATTGTGATTAATTTGATTAAAAAATGTAATAATTTGACAGCCTTAGTTATGACAATTTGGTCATTTATTACAAAATGCAACATTTTTAATCTCGCCCAACATTGGTTGGAAGAAATTATTCTAATCACCATGTGTGTATCTGTAGAGACATATCATGCTATAACTCAATGAATACTTGAGATATCACCATGAAATTACATGGGCATATACATATGGCTAATGCACATGATCCATTTGAGTAAAGGTCAAAGGTCACAATTAACTAAAAGGTCAAAATCACATCATGGGTTATTACTAAAGATGAGACAGAACTTTCAGATTGGAACTAAATGATGCAGAATGAAGATTTCTACAATTTTCATGGGTGTTATCACCTACAGCCAGTAGTTTTTGAGATCTCTGGAGGTCAAAGGGGACATGTGCACAATAAATTTTGCAGTGTTAATTTGGAGAAAATGGGACCAAATACACTCTAGAAGAAGTTAAATAAACTCTCTAAGTGTTGATTTAACACTGCAATATTTACTGTGTGGCAAAATTAACTTCTGTAACACTGTTTGTGTCAAGCATAGACATATCACACTATAATTTAATAAATACTGGATATATTATCATAATATTACACACACTGACGCATATATACATATAACTAAATTATTAATATTGCAAAAGGTCAAAGGTCAAGGGTGCATTTAGCAGAAAGGTGAAAATCACATTATTGACTCTAATTCAAGAAGGGGTTGTCATAGAAACTTGAGATTGGCACAAAAGAGGAGTGAGATTAGGTATCCTCTGAATATTTGTTGAGGAGAGTTTTTGAATGTTTTAAAATTTTCGTACCTGTTTTGTTACTTTATTTTTTTGTGGATTTTTAGCATGTCTTAGGTATGTTTTCCTTTGAATTTTTTTCCTGTGTGTATTTGGTGTTAAATTTTAGTACAAACCCCCCCCCTACAGAAACAGTCCACCACCATAAAGTGTTTTGATCATTATTAATTGAAATTAATTGTGATTGTGATTAATCTGATAAAAAAGAAGAAGAATTTGACAGCTTTAGTTATTACACTTTGGTTGTTTATTACAAAATGCAACATTATTTCTAAAATGTGGCTTAACAAGGGGGAGGGCGAAAGGGGTTGAATAGGAATTGAGTCAATTATAGTCTGAGAAAATAGTCTGGAATATTTATTTGGATGAAAACCAAGCACCCTGATATATTGCGTTAAAATAAACCAGGCAGAACTGATTCAGAAAGTTAATTTAACCAGTTCCACAAAATATGCAATGTTTAAATAAGTGTCTCCAAGCATTAGCTAGGTTTAATGTTTGAAGTGCATGCATTATTCTGAAGCCATGATTTTACTTTAGTATCTGTCAGGCCTTTAAAAGTAAAAAAAAAAAAAAAAAAAGACGACAAAGAAAATTAAATTCTTTTATCATAAAATGTTCTGTTATGCACGTTGGCTGCTCTGCTATACCGTTAACATGAAGGGCTTCAAAGTGGGTATCAGAGACGGTGAGAGTTGAGAGACAGAACGCTGATATAGAGAATGGGAGCAGGAGGCAATTTAACTATGAACTCACCCTGAAAGAACCTTCAGTCTGTCAATCAGCAGACCCACCGCCTTCACAGAGCCTCGGCTGCCAACGCTGAAAGTCTAATGCTTAGTGTCCCGCTCCAGCCCTGTAATGAGATCTCTGGGCAATCTGATTGAATTATTCTGATGGTTTTCAGTAGGTTTGTGCCTTGGGCCTTGACACCCCTCACTGATAAAACCTCACTCTGAAAATAAAAAAAGCTAAAGTGATGGATCTACAAATACAATTTGAAGATGGCCTATTTATACGTAGAATCGTGAGGGTCCTCGTTCAAAGGCCACACCAGTGTGTGTGTGTGTGTGTGTGTGGGGGGGGTCATATACAGCATATATCATTAGATTAACCCATTAAGGTCAGGTCCTGTTTTTGCAGAGGTGAGAAGTAACTAAATAAAAGTACTTCATTACTGGTAAGTAGATTTTTATTAGGTATCTATACCAGAGGTGGTCAAAGTACTCATCTACTGTATTTAAGTAGAAGTACAGCTACTGGTGTGAACAAATAAAAGTACAAGTACTGATTCAACTCCTTTACTTAAATAAAATTTTAAAAAGTACAACTTCTGAATTTCAATAAAGTAAAAAGTAAAACTGCATTTTTTTTGCTATGGATGAAATGATACAACTTGATGAAATCACATGGGCATATATATATATATATATATATATATATACATATATATATATATATATATATATATATATATATATATATATATATATATAAAGCTAATGCATATCAGATGCAATGATCCATTTGAGTAAAGGTCAAAGGTCAAGGTCACAATTAACTAAATTTATACAATTTTGAGCTGTTTGAGCTGTCATAGAAACTTGAAATTGGCACAAAATAGGGGTGAGATTAGGCATTCTCTGAATACTTGTTGTTCAGGTTTTTCACATTTTATTAATACAAGATAGTTTGTAAATATAAATATTTTCAGGATCTAATGTTATTTTTTGTACTAAAACAAAGACAAAAATGTGAAGATGTCATCATTTATAGAGAGAAGAGAAAACTGAGAAGATTTTTGTAATAGATTACTATGCTCTTCATTCCAAGGGCCGCATTGGAACCTTTGGCGGGCTGCATTTGGTCCCCGGGCCACATGTTCGGTCATCCGTGTCGTTATGGGTCTTTATGGGTTAACCTGACAACACACTCTTCTGAACCTCTGTTTTGGTGTATATATGGATTTACACACAAAAAAAGTGAAGTATTTCATAATAATATCCCTCATGTTTCCTGCCAGGTGTTCAACCTCTGAGCTTCCTTTTACTGTAGCACCAGACTCACATTGATAATGAGTCTCTGGAGACTTGAGTGAAAGACATAAAAGTTAGTGTAGCTTGATAAAGACTGAATAGCAACCATCTGCTGGCTTACACTGAATGCATTTTTGGAAGCTGAAATTTTTAAGGAGCTTCAAAAATGCAAATGAACGTGGGCTCACAAACAAACTTAATCAACAACTAATAACGCAGCTGTTTCAAAGACGGAGTGTGCGAGCCAGAAATAGGTTTTTGCCTCTTTAATTGGTGCAAATTAATGATTTAGTTCAGCATTAGCTGACTCAAGGCAGTCATTGTGACTAATCTTTATCACACTACGCACTGATGGAAAAGGAAGTGTATGAATAAATGGATGGAATATGTAGATACATATTTAGAAGAAGGATGCATTTCCATGTTTAGTCTTGGCATGTTTTCTCGTTTGTAATTCCATTTGATTTATGACTGAGCCAACGCACCATTCCCCGGCTACTATATTAGGTCCTCTGAGCTAATTGAAAGAGCTGTAAATCATTATTTGCTTGACGAGTGGAAATGGTATCAGACATTCCCCTGCTGCTGCAAAAACGCTGCCTTGTCCTAAAACCATCCATTAATATTATTAAGGATTTCAACAGCATTTATATAATAAAAATTACACGGTGAAACGGCAAGATTTTAGGTTGTCGGTCTTTCATCTGCTCATTGAGCCTGTACAGCAAACGCTAATCAGCAATGAAAAGTTTGGGGAAAATAGAATTCACATACTGCAGATTTTTGTTCATCCCTGTTGCTTGTATGTGACATGGCATTCTGAATAAATGATGACATTTTATGGAAATCAATTTCCTAATGCAGCTGTGATTCTGAACTCATATTTTCCCTTATTTAAAAAATGCCAATGTGACATTTACTTCACCATATTTCCCCGCACACTTGCAATCTGAAGTGAGTTTTAAGACTTTTTAGCCAGAAGAGATGCAAATAAATGCCAGGTTAATGTTGAGTATGAAGGGTTTTTTGTGTGAAGTGTGTGTTGGAATTGAAGATTAGCTGACTCAAATACTCAGCGGGCTAATCTTGAACAGTGAAGAACCTCCAGGCAATCACAAGGATATTAGTGGGAAACTCATCTCAAGACAACTTAGAGAACAGTGTATAATAGTTGTTATAATGGATGTTGGCATCTAAGACAGTTGTTGGCTTAGTTTGGGAGTTAGCTTAAGTCACCAAATGACAGCTCCCAGTATTAAAAACTCCAACCACAACATCCCACAAACACACTCGAATGAACTTTTAACCCCTGGGGTGTTTGTAATGAGGGTTCTGAATGACTTGAAATATTCATAAAAATTCAGCTGTTTGCTCAACATAAAAAATTCAAAACATGCCAAGGGAATAAACCTGGTGCTTTCTATAGGCACCTGCTCATGCAGTCCCTGATACCTGTGTAATGGTGGTTAATCCCCAGATCACTGAATCAGTTCATTTACATGCACTTAGAGAAATTAAAATTACAGTGGTACCTCAACTTATGAAATTAATCAGTTCCATAAGTGTTTTCGTACTGTGAATTTTTCATAAATAGTCGCATTTTACATGTAAAAGGCCTGATTCATTCCAAGGCCCCAAATACTACCCCCCAAACCCTTTAAAAATTATAAAAGTATATACATTGCACACATTTATTGGTCTCAGTGGGTAAATATGTCTTCAATGACTGAACATTAAACATTAAACCATTAAAATGAACCAGACATGCAAATCATTTACATACCATTGTGGTTGTTTTAATTGTCACTTTCACCTTCAACAACGTTTGTTGAAGATGTTTGGTGAAATATTGATCCAAAGATCACGACTTTTCATAATCTTCCTAAAATGCACAAGGCATACTGCGTCAAAGTGGGCGATAGCACGACTCATGAACAGATTCGGAACAGAGAAGGAAGTCAGTTCTTTCTTCACAGGGTCGAAGACTTTCCTCCGTCTGATCTGGTGCCTTAGGCGGCCACCTAGTCTGCCTATACTTAATGCCGGCCCTGGTACTACAAATCAAACATAATTTGTACAAATTAAAGCTATTGCCTAAAGCTAAATGTAATTTTTTCCCTCCCTTTTCTATCATGGTTGAACTCACCCTTTGTGATCAATACATTGTGGTAAATGCAATAAATAAACACAAAACAAGTCATTACCGCCCTTTAACGTGTGCATTTGGATCCCATTTACCATCAGTTGTCTTATTCATGACTGGGTAATTACTGCAGTGAGTTTAAACACCCAGGCGTTCTCCATTGATCGCCTATACGCTACTCTTTATACAAGAGTGAATATGTGAGCAACTGGATTCACCTTGAACATCACTCACTCTATTTTCAACTGCTTTGGATTCCCTTTCAGTCAGTGGAAACTTCAGTCGTGCAAATCCGTTGTTTGATCATTTTCAGGCATGGACCGTTTCTTTGGTGTTAATGGAAGACGGGATTGGACACATTCCTACAGAAAACCATTCGCTCCGGAACAGTCGCCATAACATTCATCGTCTACCTCTGATCCTGAAGGTGATAGGTATCAGGAAGTCAAACCTCCATTTTGACTAGATCCATCTGAAGATTTACACATTTCCACGTGTTTATCAGTCACTCACAAGCAAATTAGAGCCTATAATTGCTTTCCAAATTGCCTCTTTGAGCCGTGGCTGACCCAATTAGTTTTGGGATTGTGTTTGTTACAGTATCACTGTCTGACGGTTGTGACTCATCTGTATGAATATTTCAAACTCACATTGGCAGTCAATTACATCTGTATTTGTAATGTGTCAGCCGGCGTGATTAGTTAATTATGTTTGCACTCTCAGACGATGGTAAAGCCAAGTATCTGTCTCTGTCTCTGGTGCTACTCGTGTTGTGTTGCACACCTTCATTGGTTCCAACCAGGAGGGAATATTTAGTCCAAACAGTCTTATTTACACATGGACAGGTGAACTTTGGAGATGTCAACATCACGTTAAGAGGAAAATGAGTCGAAATAAGCAATAAAATAGATGGAGGGGGAGGTGGATTCTGGGAAATTAAGCATAGTTATTGGATGTGTCTTTAATTCCATAATAACAAACTGTAGAGGATATCATTAGCTGTGTTTCCATTACCCTTAAAAATTCGCAAAATGTAAATAGCACTATAAAAAACTTGTAACACCTGAATAAAAAAAAAAAAAAAAAACCCACTCAAATATCGATAAAAAGTTTTCATGCTTTCATGAGGTGGTTTTTCACATGTTTCAATATTCTAATATATATCGCAAAAGCGCAATGGAAATACTTTGTCTGCAATTCTATGTCACGGAACGTGACGTACATGGTCACATGATCACTTCTCTCAGAGTGAAAATGTCAGTTGTAACTAGAACAACCATTGGCTGCTGGGACGTGAGAAGTACAGCCACCATCTTGGAGTGGTGATCAGGGTGATTCCTACACTAGACACAGTGAAGGTTTCAATTTATTATGTTGGTTTTTGAATAGTTCATTTTTATTTTTTTTTTACAGATATATTTTCTGTTCTTTGTTGTTGTTGTTAAATGCTGAGCATATTTACACTTAACATTTCAACCTGACAATGTGGGGTGCACATGTACAGACCCTTATAATATCAGCTGACTCGTTTGTTTGACATGTTAGTGCCTTTAAAGAGTTCACCAGGGACGTTTAATGACCAGAGAATTAGCCGCTTCATTCATGCTAATGCTAACAGGGTGATGGCCAATCTGAAGCTCTGATGGTGACAGCAGTGAAATCTCACGGGATGATATTTCACGACAGTTACGACACTCCTGCCTAAAACAACTGTCAATGGAAACAGGTTCAAAGCGCAAATATACTTTATCAAAATTTTAGGAATATCTATTGTTTTGCGAAAAACTGTAACGAAGCTTGTGATTATGTCTGGTTATCGAATTTATGATCTTTACCTAATCTGATGAATGAAAAAAGATAAACACAACAAATATCCATCAGATGCGTTCACTGTCGTTGCAGCATAATCTGAAACCTTGACATGTGCCCAAAAACAGATCATAGCACAATTTGACCACCTACGAAAGACGTAACAATGTTGTTTATTGTTGCTTTTTTCTCACTCATGACTATTTTTACCTCTGCCAAGGAGCTATTCAATTCGAGCCCATTTGTTTGTCTGTCTGTCTGTCTGCAGGATTATGTAAAAAGTTGTTTTGATCAAATTTTTAGGATGTGTTGAAAGTGTCACAAGGAACAAATTATTACATTTTGGTGGTGGTCTGGAAGAGACCCTGGATTGGAGGTTTGTGCTTTCAGAGTGTTTTTCAGAGTGTTTTTCTTGTTATTATTATTATTATTATTATTATTATTATTATTATTATTATTATTATTATTATTATTAATTTTACAATTAAATATGTATAGCATCATAACATAATTTACTTATCTATTATTATTACTTATTATGACTACAAGACTATTATTTATTACCCTAACATATTTCTAATATGTAATATTTTTCCACTGATGTTTTCATAATAATTATAAGTTGAGGTTTGTTTTGTTTGTTTTTTGGCAAGTATTTTTTGCAATTGGCTCTGCCTAAGGGGTTAATGTAGTTCTTTGTAATCTAAACTAATAGAATTTAAGCTAAACTCAAGTCACCTAATCTTTAAAAAAATGTAAACTAATTTTAACAAATGTCTAATCTAAACTAATTGAAACGAATCTAATCCAATATAACCTAATGTAATCTAATAATATAACTTAATTTAAACTAATAAAATGTAATCTAAACTAAACTATTTTAACCTAATTTAAGTAATCTAATCCTACTGTAATCTAATAAAATTATATCTAAACTATTCTAATCTAAATATTAACATGGAAATGTAACCAAACATCATATTATACTGATCCATATTTTTGTTAAATATTATTAGTTTTTATCATTATTATTAATTCATGGTCATAACATCAGATGACCATGAAAACATGACAAACTGTATTTAACTGTATTTAATACCAATTGTATTGACATGTATTGAAAGGATTAGTGGATCAATAGTTAAATCAGTAGATGTTTTTGGTCAAAGTGGATGTTTGGGTCTTTTTAATATTGTCATTTGTGAGTTATGTTTGTCACACAGTTCATTTACAGTTCAGCTCGTCTTGTAAAATGGCAAACACGTTTTTATTCTCTTTTATTTTTTTGCACCTCTGCAATAAACCCAATCTAAATGCAATGCAGTAAGTGGTTTTACAACAACAATAAGCCACTTGAGGCTGTGATTTACAGTGATTTTATAACAGCTAAAGGCAACGCTGCCTGTACAATCACAGTAAACCATGGCCTCTTGGGGCTCATTGCTTTGTTCACACAGACGGACACAATTTAAAACAATAGCCTTCTCTGTTGAGTTAATATGAGTCATAATAGTGAATATCTACCCTCCCCCCATGAGGAATATGCCGATACATGCCTGCATCACCACACTCCTTCCACCTTTTCTGTTAAAGTACTGATATTTCACTTTTATTTTTAATAAAATAATGAATTTTAAAATATATAAACTGTATGTGCTATGTTTGGGTCTGAATTCTTCTTTAATTCAACTCCACAGGTCCCTTCTGAAACCACAAAGGTCATTTTGAGCACTGGCCCTTTAAATGCAAATGAGCCACTTCAGGCTCCGCCCCCTCCAGGTTGTTGGCTGCGCTGCTCTGTTATATTCAACCAAAAACTGAACATTTCACAGAGTTCCCACAGATCCTTGAAAAGTCTTAAGGCATTGAATTCATTGTTTTAAAAATAAGGCCTTAATTGTCATTAAATGTCTTAAATGGAAATTTCAAAAGTCTTAAAAATTTGGACAAATTAGAAAGATTTATGTTAGTTTGAAATCAAAAGTATTTGGTAACATTTAGGCTGTTTTTATTACAAAAATAATTTAGAGTGAGTAGAAAATGAGGGCACATCATTCTGTGGGTGTAGTATTCATTTAACAAGTGTGTGTTTATATGATGCGGCTGTGTGTGTGTGTGTGTTATATATTACAAATTTTAAAGTTATGCTTCTTGATGCAAATGCTTCATGAATGTAGCAGCAACTAGACCAAAAAGTCATGTTCTATTTAAAATAAACATTTGGGTAAAACTGCCCTCAGGTAATTCATGTGTTGTTGTTTTTTTTCCTTTTCAATTTTGGTTCATTGTCGACTTGGACCTAAATTTAATTCCAAACGGCATTAAAATAAAGTCTTAAAAAGTCTTGAATTTAATTTGCCCTGAGCTGTAGGAACCCTGATGTGAGGTAATCAACTGAAAGTGTGGACATATTTTCACCAGTGCTGGGTAAGTTACTTTGAAAAAGTAATTAATTACAATTACTAGTTGGTTCCCCCAAGAACTAATTGTGTTACTAACTGCATTACTCCATTAGTGTTATGATCCTAGTCTCTGGTGTCTTATTTTTATAAGTTTCTCTGTGTTTTATTGTCTTTGTTGGAGTTCTGGGCTTTTACTTTGACAAGGTTTGTGTTCACCTTTTCCCTACTTTCCCTCTGATCACAGTGTGTTTCCACTCAGTTCATTAGTCCCAATGTGTCTCAGCTGTTTTCTGCCTATATATATATATATATATATATATATATATATATATATATATATATATATATATATATATATATATATATATATATATATATATATATATATATATACTGGGTGTTTCCTCTTTCCAGTTGCTAGTCTGTCTGCCTTGGTTAAATAACACACTAATGGTCTTTTTATGGTGTTTGGTTTCCTGGTTTATGGAGTGTTTTGGTTATTCTGGTTTGCAGTTGTTGTCTTGCCCCTTGCTTGATCTTCTTATGTCTATCCTTTGTTGCCTGATTATCTGCCTGTCCACGTACTTGATCCCGCCTGACCCCTGTCGGTACCTCAACGGCCTTCGGATCCTGGGCCTGACCATCTTCTGTTTTCTGGTAAAGATTTCTGGATTTTTTTCCCCCTGTATTCATGTTTGGACTGCCTGTGTTTGACCCCGGCTTATACGACTGCTGATATTACACCCTGTCTCACAGTTGCTGACATCGATGGCGATTCAATAGTCTGGAAGAGGAAGCCATACTTATTAAATGTAAAGTTAATAAACTCTTTAAATTGAAATCTCTGACTCTGAGTTCTGCATTTGGGTTCGCTTGTTGTCTGGCCGTGTGTCAACTACCATGGTAATTAGTTACCAGGAAAAGTATTTTTGCGTTCCTTCTTTTTGTTTAAAAGTGTCAAATGAAAAAACTGTTAAACAGGGTATTTATCCTTGTTCTGTGATGTTACTGTGATTTAAGATGTTTACTTAAAACACTATCAATGTAAATTCTTTCTCTATTGGTGAAAAAACCCCAATACAATGTCTGTATATTCTTCTATTATACATTTATCTAATGAATTCTCATGAACACTTGTGTTATAATCAGTGCTGGGAAAGTTAATTTGAAAATGATTACAAATACTAGTTACTTCCCAATTGTGTTACTTCACTAGAAAAGTAATTGGTTACCAGAAAAACAATTTTTGTATTTATATACGTGTCTATTCAGCTTAACTAGTACTGGCTTAGCAGGGTGGTGTGTACTTCCACATAGTTTGTTCAGGAAATTGATAAACTTGTATTTGATCTGAATTTTAATGTCCACCAGAGACTTGAGTCTCCTGGACTAACAATGGGTGTAGTATTATGGTTTGTCAACATGTGGATTAATATACGCTATATTTACTGTCAACTTCTTCATCTGTATGTTGTAAAGTGGTGAACTGTCTGACCAATCAGTGTCTGCAGTGGTTATAAATGGTAAATGGACTATTTATGTTGAGCTTTTCCACCTTCATGGTGCTTAAAGTGCTTTACATTAGCCTCAAATTCACCCATTCACACACACTCATACACCAGTAGGTTTCTAAGGTTCTGTCAGTCCTACTGGGAGACCAAGTCAGGGATCAGTGTCTTTGCCCAAGGACACTTCAACATGTGGACAGCTAGAGCCAGGACCCGAACCGCCAACCCTTTGGACGACCTGCTCTACCAACTGAGCC
This sequence comes from Siphamia tubifer, assembly GCA_020466265.1. Lineage (NCBI taxonomy): Eukaryota > Metazoa > Chordata > Actinopteri > Kurtiformes > Apogonidae > Siphamia > Siphamia tubifer. The sequence goes on along the minus strand of CM035802.1, from coordinate 23,904,978 downwards.
ACAGCTGCCAATAGATCACCTTTTGTTTGGTAAATTGGTGGTACCAAAAAGCTAGTAGTGCCCTCATCATACTTAAAATCTTCAATCTCAAGAAAAAAGCAATCGGCTTTTGATAAAATTTGGGGAGGATTTATAACAGTTTTACGTGCCAGAATTCCTCCTAATGGTCATTGTCAGACTTGAGAACCAGACTGCAGTCTGTCAGCATTTCTACCTCATTCTCTTATCTTTACATCAGTGGATCCCTTTTGTTCCCTGTCTTTTATTTTATCTTTTCTCTTCAAAAGCAATACTCTTTTGTTCAATTTTATTTCATGCCAATTGTTAGTCGTTTGTTGTGCATGTATAAAAATGTAGGCTTATCTACAGTATGTGGGTTTGTGCATATACACGTTACTTTTGTAAGCTTTTTCTTAATACTGTCATTATGCTAAAAAATAGTTTCCAATACTCCTTTTGGAATCAGATGGGTCACCCTGAGTTGCTAACACATGCTGCCTTTGATATGTGGTGTTTGACCATTATTTAGACCTTGACCAAGAGTATTAAAATTTGTCCTTCACGGTTTTGATGTCGATGCACATAAACAGTGAGAGCAAGAAAAATAAACTATATGCAAACCTGAGGAAGGAAAGTTCTAACAAGTGGTGTGAGGCACAACCCCCTCATACACATTTGATTTGATTTGCCCTGTCTTTAATCATTGTGAAAACATGTTTTTGTCGACCTTGCCCTTTATCTACATGGTAAAGGGCAAGGTCCTGAAAATATAATGGAAATTGGTCCAGTGGTTTTTGTGAACAGTTGCTGGTAACAAACCAAACCTCTAGTCAACATATGGACATGTTGGTAGAAATGCTGCATAACATGATCTAACGCTACATTTATACGGAAATGATGAAAAAAGAAGCAAGTGTCATCTCGTCTTCAGTTTTTAATCCATGTTTAGACCAGTGTATTCAGGAGGAAATCCTTGTTTATACGAAGATGCAGCAGTACGGGTAATATGATTAGATAGTCATACCAGGCTGCTATGTGGCACTGATGGTCCGCCGACTTGTCCTTTTCTGTTTTTGACATGTAAGTGTACACCTAACTCTGTTCAGGTATGCCTGTGATTTCTGTACAAAAGCTGAAACGACTCCTGTACATTTACTACAGCTGCTAATGCTAGTGCTAGTGCAGCTTGGAGATCTTTGGGATCCACATTTTCCAACATGTTTGTTGCTTTACTGGATCAGCGTATGAATGTAATGTGATATAAAGACGCCCTCAACGTGAACATGTGCATTTCTTACCATTTAGACGGAGCCATGACCCAGAGCATCTTCAATACGTCCCATTCTGGAAGGAGGCTTCAGATTTGTGTGTATTCACACCTTGAGGGCGTCGGCTTTGTGTAAATGAAAGGTACTTCTGAGAAAATATGCTGTCGTATTTAGCAGTAATCGTCCTTGTGTAAATGGCCCCTAACTATATTTCTAGGTAAACAGGCTCATGGTGACGTCCTGAATGAACATGTTAATTTCTCTGCTCATCAAGGTGTTTTCAGACTCGTATTTGCAGCAGATGAGACCTTGGATCGTGATGACGACTGCAGGAACAGCTGATCCTTGCAGAACCCATTTGGAGCTGACCCAGATGAGGACGCTCCACTGTAATCAGACCCCCAGAGGTAATCCAGGCAGGACATTATCTGCTTCACTGCTGCTCGGCAGCATCTGGACGCTTCTGCCACCTGTTCGGGACAGCCTCGCACCTCGCCTCATCTCCACGTTTGTTTGCCTTCTCCGCCCTGTTTAGCTAAACATTACACTCTGCCGTGTCACAAATGTTCCTCAGACTCATAGATCAGTTTCTTCACATATTTTGATGCATTTATTCTTTCTTTCATTAATTCTTTTTTTTTAGCAATGCAAGTAGGGATTTTATCTTTTTATATTTTTGTAGGACAAGAACATTTTTCATCAGAGTTAAGATTTTTTAAAAAACTGCTCCATTAATAGGAGCTACGAACATTACGCATTATTTTTAGTCCTGTTTTTGTGTAATTGTACCCATAAAAATAAACATCCACCGAAGACCAAAACCTTGAATGATTGTAAATGTTTAATATGGGTCGCTCTCGCTGCCGCCACCAAAAACGCTTCTCATTGGCTATTCCACAATATTATGTTGCCAAAATTTGTTCAGAATAATACAAAAATGACATCTATGATAATGCTGTGCACGTTCATTGAAAATATGATATAGTTTGTGAACGATTGTTCAATTAACTCTTTCAGGTGCAACACTGTGCATCAGATGCAATAATCCATTTGAGTAAGGGTCAAAGGTCAAGGTCACATTTAGCAGAAAGATCAAAATCACTAACTCAGTAACTCAAGAATGGAGGGTCATAGAACTTTCTGACTGATACCGAATGATGTGGAATGAATATTTTTTACAATTCTCATTATTGGTGTTATCACCTATGACCAATAGTTGTTTAGATCTCTGGAGGTCAAAGGTGACATGTGGCAAAATGTACTTGTGTAAGACTATTTCTGTGTCAAGAATAAAGAGAACATGCTGTAACTTGATCAATACTGGATATTATAATATTACTTGCACAGACGCATATATACATATATTGCATATATACATATATTGCAAAATGTCAAAGGTCAAGGTCGCATTTAGCAGAAAGTTTAAAATCACATAATTGGCTGTAAACCAAGAACAGGTTGTCATAGAAACTGAGATTGGCACAAAATAGGGGCAAGATTAGACATTCTCTGAATACTTGTTAATTGTGAATTTTGTATTGAGAAACTGTATTGTACTCACTTGTGTTTGGGTAATTTTAAATTTCTGTTTGAGAAGTATGTGTATAACCTTGTGCTTTTTGTCAAGGTGATGATTTAACATTTACTCAAGGCGCTGCAGATGAAAATACCTGTTAAATAAATTCAATCTGTTATTTGGAAAGCACTTTAAAATAACCGAAATGCTATACAGAATAATAATTAAAAAACAGAATAAAATACATAATAGATTTAAATAGAAGCTGTACAGAAACACTACAGAAGAATAAAATAAAAACGTAAATAAAATCCATACAATGAAAGCAGAAAACCCTTGCAAGTAAAAACAGCAAAACAATAAGAACACCAAACTACCAAATAAAAATTACAATGTAAATAACAGTCACATAAATGAATAAATGAAAACTAAAATCCCTTTAGTCCACTCCTAACATGCAGAATGACTCTTTTTATAAAGACTAGTTACTGCTACATCAATGACAGCGGAATAATTGTTTTTCATCAAAACTCTTCTAAATCAATGCTTGAGTATCTGGGACTAATTTGAACTAATTATAAATAATTTTGTTCATGAAAATAATTACTTGAAGATATTACACAGCGTTCATTTCTCTAGCTTTTGTCTAATCCAGGCTTGACACAAAAAAGACAGAAAGAGGCAGAGAAATAAAAGAAGCCTGGGACGCCTTTGAATTCTTAAAGTATTAAAGTAAATGAAGAGCAGATTCCCTATGGTATCACCCCTGTTTTGGCGTTTCCTTTTGACTTCTGCCAAAGTATTGCTTTGTTAATTGGGTGATTGTAACGTCATGGGCAGTTCTTCCTTTGGTTTTAGGAACTGAAGGAACATGAAAGAGGGAGAAAAAAAAGTGATGATGTATGAGTCACGGTAAATCTGAACATTTCCTCTAGAGACCAGGACCCATTTAAAGGAGATGATGCCCGCTCATAAGAGGGTTTTAGGAAAATAAAGATGTAGACTTTACTGATAAACTGATATATTCCTGTAGCCCTGAGGTTTTTTTTGTCTATTTGTCGAATACTACTACAGAAATTTCTATGAAATTTTCAGGAAAGATGGGACAGAATAGATCCCATTACATTTGGGTAAGATCACCAAAAATCAGTTTACAACCGGGCATTAACGGAAATGTCTACTAGTCGACTTCTGTAGCATGTTACTTTCTCCCTCTGTGCATAAACACAGACCTAAACCAGAGGAGACATGACTGCTGCAGGTGAAACCAGGGGTAGTGGGTCTGACTAAAGTAAAGAGACTGACACACACATCACATGTGAGGAAATAATTTACCTTGGATGAAAAAAAACAAAACTCCAGCATGGCCATCTGAAGACGCATCTGCTAGCTAACCTGAGTGATATGAGCACCAGTGCAGACAACATGCGCTTTTTTCTTTTTTTTTTTTTCAAACGTGATGTGGACAGTTTGGTATGCGTCTTGTCGGTCACTGTGTTAATCTTTTTGCACTTGTCTGAGGACACGGTCCAGGCAAAATGTGGACATATGGTCTGATGTTGTGTTATTGACATGTGTCCGCGTTGTTCCTCCACTGACAATGTGATGACGTCAATACAAGTCGTCGACTTTCTTGACTGATAAGTTGACTGGGAAAAAAAACTAAAGTTGTTAAAATCGTAGTTTGCAATGAATCATGAATTTCCTTTAAATTCCTCATTAGTCCATTTACCATGTAGCGTGCATACATATATATATATATATATATATATATATATATATATATATATATATATAATTTTCAACACAACTTGAAATAAAACAGCTATTCCATATAATGGCGTTAATTTTGACAGCCCTACTTATTTAATATTTTTTTCTACTCGGGGTCTGTTTTTATTGGATACCCATGCCAAATATTTTGTGGTTTTGTAACCATGTTATAATGAACATGTTATTTATTCAGGTTTGGCTAAAAGTAGTAAAACTCAAAGGCTAAGCCGAATATAGACGGTGTGTGTGTCACAATAGTTCACTGTTTGCTTAATTTTTTCTCAGCTGTCTTTTACTAAACAGGCAAGCAAAACCTGTAACTGTCTGTTTTAATCAGCCTGGTGGTGTTGCTAAAAACAATTGAAGCTACATTCTCAACTTTTTTACAAATACTGAAGGAAACCCTGCCTTTGAATTTTATTATAATCACAGTCTGATGCAATAAAAGCTTGTGGCAGAAAAATTTAAAGCTGTATTATGTACTTAATAAAAACAGGAAATTCACATGATTGATGTCTTAGCAGATGGGAAACGTTAAAATATCAAAACCGATGCTAAAAATGTTCATTTTTGGTGAATGTTATCACGAGTCATAACCCAGACTTGAGTTAAATATAAGTTGATGTATTTAACATTAAATATAAATAACTGGTCAATAAAAATGATAAGGACAGCCATGCTGGTGAGTCTGTCGTCCACATCACAAGCCTCATGTTGCATGACATCATGGAATGACATAATGTTGAACTAATTAAAGCCATGTAGTACAAAGGAAAAGAAGCATAACACTGATGCTTGTTTAGAACAGTGTTCAGTCCAATATGCACTGTCAACCCCAATAAGTTAGAACTCCAAAAAATTGAAGGCAATCGATTGACTCAGTTTTTAAGTTCATCAACTTAAAATAATTAATTTTTCTGAACTTAAAATGTAGATGCTTATTAACGCATACTTAAATTAAAACATTACTTATCTTAGTATTCTCAGGTTCTGTCAGTCCAACTGGGAGACTAAGTCAGGGTTCAGTGTCTTTGTCCAAGGACATGGAGCCTGGATGTGAACCTCTGACCCTTCAGTCATTGGTCGACCCGCTCTACCAACTGAACCACAGCTGCCCCTGAATAAAATGACTGTATTGTTCGCATTTTTTTTGGTGTGATAGATATTGATAGTTATTTGGAGTGCTCTGAAATTGTGTTTCATCATCTATTACATCAGTTAAATTTACTTCTTTCAATCATTTATTTGAAACAATAGAAACATGGCAGTCAGTGAGAACAGATATATAGCTTGATATGGCGTCATATGACGTTGAAACGTGTCCATAGGTGTTGGCCCATCTGATGTCTGAAGGTGAAACGATGTGAATGGGGGAAAAAAAAAACCCACTAAATTCTATTTTGTTTTGAATCCTGAGATATGACCACTGATGGGTTTTAGTTGTTGACCTTTAGCACGACCTTGACCTTTGACCTTCATTGCTCAAAATCAAATGGGTTCTTCCTTGACCCATTATCTATCATTTCTGAAAATTGTATCAAAATCCATTCAGAACTTTTTGCGTAACCCTGCTGTCAGACAGAAAACAGACCCAGACAAATGGACCTTTAATGACTTAATTCCACTCAGTTGTACCTCATATGTTTTTAAGTTATGTCCACTTATATCCACATTAGTTTCCTCTTAATAAAAAAAAATATTAGTTGGAATTACTTAAAAAGAAGAACATTATTCCAGCAACTTAATACATTGAGTTAGTAGTACTATTTCTGAAATTTTGAGTATTCACAACTGTATATATTTAATTATTCTAAACATCTGGCTGTCCACATGTGTCCTTGGGCAAAGACACTGAACCCTGACTTAGTCTCCCAGTAGGACTGACAGAACCTTAGAAACCTACTGGTGTGTGTGTGTGAATGTGAGGCTAATGTAAAGTGCTTTGAGTATCATGAAGGTGGAAAAGCTCTATATAAGTGTAGTCCATTTACCATTTACAGTGTGGGGTAGAAGTCGCTGTGGAGTCTGTTATGACAACAACAATGTGACTCGCTGCCTGTCGCCAACATAATGGCTGTTTCTCAATAAGCCACTGTTTTTCAACCTTATAATTTTATTTTTTTTTATTCAGGGTTCATACATTTTGAAAAAACCTGGAAAAGTTTTGGGATTTGAAAAATGCAAATTCCAGGCCTTGGTGGAGGTCTCCGGTCTTTGTCTGTTGTAAGATGCACGTGTACTTCCATTCCTAGTATAAAAGTGGATGGTCTGTGTATTTAATATGTTCAATGTAGCCAAGCAACAGGCAAGACTGTGTTTTTTTTTTCTTCGGAAAAAAGGTTTTTATCTGCTTTTATTTAAAACAACTTTGCACAGCCTGTGTTTTTGTTACATCATTAGTAATTATGCCACACACTTAAATGTTCTTCTGTTGTATTGTTTATTCATTCATTTTGTGAGGGGGCGGGGCAGCAGCCTGACTGTGTGACCAATTCATCACATGAAAGACACATAGAGACAACTCTGTTGAATTATCTGGACTTTTAATCAATGCTTTCATCACAAAAGGGTGAAGAAAGCCTACACGTCTTATAATTACATCAGCATAATTGGAGGAGAAGCTATGCTAGCTCTGTACTTTGCTCTTCGATCAGTGGACAGGACTGAAATGTGGAAGATGGGGAAAAAAAACAACTTTGTATTCATTCAAGTTGTGACACTAAGGGGTCTGCAAGAGCTTCAGAGGCTAAATTCATCTGAGACACATGGCTCTGGGGCAACCCAATGGGCAAAATGTGCCCTGAGCATTGCACACAGAAAATGTCAAAAGCTGTTATCTCATTTTACATATGGTTTTAACAGCGGAGAGAGATTAGAGACTGCCTTGAATTATTGTTCAAGCATGTGGTGCTGAGGGAATGTAGTGGAGGTTTTGTATGTATGTATGTAAGCATTCCAAGGGTAAGTTGAAATCCTTCTGTATGTGTGTTAAAGAGAAACCTTGTCAGTGCTAATGGCAGGGACTTTAAATCTGCATTTGCCCATGAGACTTAAAAAAAAAAAAAAAAAAAAAAAAAAAAAACATGACCTTGTCCCATTTTTTTTTTTTTTTTTCTTTTAAACTACTCGTACTGGTCACGTTGCAGCATAGACACATGAAGCAAAAGTACTCCTCAGATGACCAATGATGACAGAGTCCAAACTTTATCTTGTGATCTCAAGCCAACTCTCTCTGGAGGCCGGTGACTGTTGAAGCAGGCATCTGAAAGGACACCAGAGGGTGGCTGAAGGCGGGGACATAGGTTGGTCTATATGTGAATGGAATAAAGGCAGTTGAAGAAGATCAATATTCTCTGATACTTTTGTCCAGATGAGATTAACTGAGTCAAGTTAAGATGTTTAATTTTAACTGTAGCCTGTTTTGATCATGACGTTTAAAGGGTTGTAGCATCTTTACTATTGACCATCTGAAAAATGTAGGAATCTCTTTATCATAGTTTAACAAACTAGGGGCCCCCCAAACAGTGTCTTTCTTTGGGCCCTCACATGGTAGAAACGGTCCTGATCACTGGACGTGGTTAACATCACGTCCAGTGTTTCATGATTCTCAGGTCAGTAGATACTGTTGGTCTCTTTCATGGTTAAAGCAGGGCAGCATCTGCACACAAAATTGTTTATTTTTTTAATATATATTTTTTTGTCCTAAAATCTTCTGATTCTACTTAACATTTACAGACACATAGAGCCCTTTTTCTTGGTATTGACTCGACTGACAGTTATTTACATTTACGGAACAACCTTAAAAGTGTAGAAGTGCAGCTGTTTTTCAGGAAAAAATTGTTACACCATAGGTTCAGACATGATATCTTTTAGAATAACAACCCCAGTGCCTCTGACATTTTATTTTTTTTATTTTTATTTTTTACTGAAAATCAATGCACTGAACGAGTCAAAAAAATCCTCATTTTTCTTACCCATAATAAATCAGCATTGCTAAAAATGGCCTACTTGTCTGGGTTCCTATCAGGCCAGCTGGCAGCCGGGCCAAACAGCTCACTCACCGTGTTGAAAGGTGACTGGCATTTTGATAAGAGTTTGAGTTTTACCTGCATTACCGTGTTTCTTGCTGGGTGTTATGACGGCATGTATTACTCTTTGGGGTGTTGTGTCTGCCCTCCAGGCAGTTTTGCTGTTATCTGGGCCTAGCCAGGCTCACTCAGGAGAGGTATAAATGAGAACTGAAAAATGTGATAGCTCATGTGTGGCCATACACTACCTTTACTCGTATGAATAAAACATGAGGAAATATAGACCGCTATTGCAAGAATTATGTGTGGATGCATCCAATTACCTGTATTCAGGCGCGTGTGTCCATTTGTGTTACCATTTTCCTCCGCACAAACACATTTCAGATAATTTGGCATCAATGTCCCATTTTATATAATGGCAGCCACTGGTTCTCCAATCATATCTTAATGAGAGGTTGGTTTGTGCTGAGGGAAAAACAAAAAAACAAAAAGTCGTCATGTCTTTTATTTTCTCCATGAGGCATTTCCTTCCCTGCTTCATGCTGTACTTCTACAAGAGATAAACAGCTTACCTTTGGCATGACCCATTCCAGTTTAATAAGCGCTAAGTACTCCACTGGCCCACTTTTTTAAAGCTAGTAATTTGATAAGTGAGGGGATCTCTCACTTAGCAATCACACACTGGACAATTAAACCCATATCTGAAGAATGGGGCTTTACTTGAGGGCTTTTCACTCCCAATTATGTGGAACCATTTGACTCCATATCTAATATTCTGTTGAAACGAGCCATTGTTGTTGGTGAAGTATCGAGATACATGCACCAAAGCATTCAAAGCTCAGCTTAACTTGAACATGAATGGCAGCCTTTACAATAGCTTTTTTGATCTGTTTAACCCTTTAATCCCTGATGTGTCTGTGGTTTTAAGGCAAGGCAAATGTATTTGTATAGCACACTTCATGTAGAGGATAATTTAATGTGATTTACATAAAACAAAGAATTAAATTGATTAAAATGCATTAAATGACAATTAAAATAAGAGACCTAAGACAATTAAGAATTACAGTAAAAGCTCCAGTGAACAGTTATGTGGTCAGGCCTGATTTAAATGAACTGACAGTTGCTGGCGTTTTCTCACATTCTTCACTCATCTTTAATAAAAGGAAATCAACACCTAGTCAGCAGCCATCTATCATTGTTCTTCTATGGTTAGGCCTTCGCCGCACATCCAGCGACCACGTCTGGCACAAGGCCTATTGAGTCTGCTGTGAACGCAAGAGGAGTCAGCTCTTTGAGCTCTAAATTGACCCCCTGTACATGCACGAAAACTCACCAAATTTTGCACACACTTCAGAAGTGTGAAAAATTGCAAGTGTGTGTGTGTGTATATATATATATAGTTTTGTAAAAGTTGGTAAAGTAATGTGTCTACAGCGCCCCCTAGAACTGTGACAATAGTTTGTATTAGGCCAGATCACGCCCTAGTGAAGTTAGAGCTATGAAAATCGGTACACATGTTCGTCATGTGATACTGAACAAAAAACCTCATCATGGCCACGTCCATAAACCAACAGGAAGTCCGCCATCTTTTGAAATGTAAAACATTTTGAGTCATGGGTTTTCGCTGTCATAGGAATTTATCTATCTCCTCCTTGGCTGTTGAGCTCAAAATTGGTGAAGACAATCTAGACAAGTGGGACATCCAAAGTTATCCAAATTGTTTGAAAAAGTTGCATCGTTTTTCTGCTAAGCTGTCGCAAAGTTTGTGAAAAATTACCACGACATAAAAAAAATGACTGGGAATTTCACCCAAGTTTTATACATTGAAGTTTAGAGCATTATCTATTGAGTTGTCTGTAAGTCTTTGCTACAATTTGTTAAACAATGGGGGGTGGAGGGGGGCATACCTTTTTTTTTGTCCTTGCCCACCTGTATAGAGTCATTCACAAATTCTGAGGCTGAGACAGCTTGGTTCAGGTGAACGTTTGTGCCAGTAATGTAGGATATAGGTGGAAGAAAACACACAGTACAACCTGCTTTTTATTTCACTTGGTTGGTTTTTTCCCCCTGAGGATGAAATTCATTGAGCAACAAATCGCACCCTATGTAGCTCTGACCTCTTCGTCATCTGATTGTCTTGGTACTTACTCTATCAGGATGTGGCAGGTAACAGTCTACACAAGATGTAGCGACCTCACTGATTGCCACTGTGGTGACAGATGAACCGGTATTTTTGTGCCACTGTACTGTGTACAAACGGAACATAAACCTGTGTTTTTTGTCTTTGTCTGTTTTTATTCCCATGTTTGTTTGTTTTTTTAACTTATTTTCCTATTTTCTTTTACAACACTTTAGTTTCCCCCGTGGATTTTTTACAAATAAATCGAAAGTTGATTATGTCAATAGCAACATCAGTATTTTAAATGTTTCTAAAAATTAAATACTTTGTTCAATCAGGGGAAAGAAAAATCAAAATGTGCTGATAGAATAGACCGTGGAGAAGTGACTGAGAAATTAAAACTGAGAGTTTGTAGGTTTTTTTGCCCTTTATTTTGTCAGCAGGGTTGGTTCACTCACATAAACATGAACTATATATCAAATTTTGTCTCCCACGTTTAACCCACCACTAGATCATGAATGCATCACACACTGTATACTAGGTGCTTTTCATATCAGGCATTTGGGAAGCAAATGGGGTGTGTGTGTGTGTGTGTGGGGGGGGGGGTTTAAGTGCCTTGATCAGCCAAAAAGTATTTGCAGTGTTGTGGTCATTTTCCGTACATTTTTTTCCCTGCTTTTTAGAGTTCAACCAGGTGTCACAAAAACATCTGGACTAATTAAATTAAAAAAAACAACTTTGACCTGAAGCAAATTGAATAACACGGAAATGACCTTTGACCTGCAGTGACAAAGATGTAAACCTATGTCCTATTTGGGGAAACTAAAGAGGGTCACCCAAGTCCGGTGGCCATGTTTCTTTCAGTTAAGATTCATTTCCAGTTTCCTCAATTTACTTCAGGTCAAAATTGGATAAAACGGCCGTCATCCACTTTTCCTATTATTCATTTAAACACAAAAAGGAAGCACATCACTATCCATTTTTTCATTTTGGTTTTGGAAACAAATAATGAAGAAACGAGTATTTTTTTTCATTGCCTTGTTTTTGGTTTTATTTTTTGAAAATCTGAACGAATGACACACGGATTGTGTCAAAACCGCAATCAAAAAGTTAGGGAGCACAAACGAAAAGTCTGAAGTTGTAATAAAAGACAAAGGCAACAATTAAAACTGACTAAGATATGAAGGCAAATAATTACAAATTTTTTCATTGCTGTCGCGTTTTCATTAAAAAAATTTTTTTTTTAAATTTGGCATTTTGAATTCAGATTTTTTTTCTTGCGCTTTTAAAAAACTTCTTTGAACTTATTGTCACAAATAAAACACCAAAGATAATGACCATCAGATGTACTGGAAGAGGGAAACATCTAAAACAGGCAGGATACCAGCTCTCTCCTGACCGACGGTCTTCAAATTTGTCGTTCAAGGTTCTAACATCAATGCACATCAACAGTGAGAGCAAAAAAAAAAAAGCTACATGCAAAAGTGAATATACAGGACTGAAAAAGGAATGTTGTCCTATCTCTATCCACTGTCATTGATTCAACTCCATGGGTTTTACTGGTGAATCAGTGTTGCGGATGACTGTGTTTCCGCGGTAACGATGGAGCCTCTCAACATCCAAATGGTATTTTACATCAATTATTTACATGTACTGACAGGATTAGTGGATCAACAGGTATTACACATGTTGTATCAGTAGATGGTTTTGGTCACAGGTGGAGGTTTCGGTCTTTATGAGTTAAGGCAGATGTTTCTTTGTTAAAACCCACAGTAGGTCATTGACGTGGACATGTGAGCATATTATGGATTCCATGAACTTGCTGTGAAGCATGAACTGGAAAAGACACATGCTGTTTGTAAAATGTGCTTTTCTCTCATAATCTCTTAGTATAATTTAATGAGTTTCTTCACCTGTTGAGCTGTAGAATACAATCCCATCATGATGCCACGTAATGAAAGGAGCTAAAGTTAAACCTGCATGTAATGACAAAACTATCATCCAGGTAAAATTATGTCATGTTTGAAGGTTTACTTCACCAATATGGTCAAACACACTGTATACTTTTAGACTCTCTGTAGATTCAGTTCTGTGTTGTAGTTTTTTTACAGACACATTTTCTTCCTGGTTTTAGTGCAAAAATCTCCATTAAATTGTAACAATAGTTCTTTATAGAAACTATCCAAACAAAACCGATAGATGTGACTATCCTGAAAAAAACAGACATTCCTTTAAAAAATAAGTGCATTTTCAATAATATTATAACTCGCATACTCATATATATTATAATGTTTAGGTTATTTTACAATTATTTGTCTGTAGATGATATTGATCAGTATGTGGAACCTGAATTAACTTTAATTCAACAGCCTTGACTGTGGATTTTTTGTACTTTGCAAAATTCATCACTGGGTCTCCATTGGAAGCTTTGGTGGGTCGGAAGTGGGCCCCGGGCTGCATGTTTGAGACCCCTGATTGAAATGAAGTTTTGCTGTAGTCCATGTACTGCAAATTAGATGTTTAACAACAGAAACCACATGTCTTCACCGTGTTTTGTGTTCGACATGACTCAGGGAGGCCTCACACAGAACAGAGAATATATGGCAGGGAGTTAATTTTCCCTCGTGGAATGCACAGCGACATTTCAATCATCAGGGCACCTTAATGTTAATTTGCTGGAGGAAATCAAAGGTGACCTGGAACCTCCAACTAAAAAGAGTCACCCTGTGTCATCTGTACTTAAATGCCTTGCAACTCTTCTTTTAGCCTTTGGTTCCTTTCTGCATATTGGGGCTTTTGTAGCTGAGATTTCATATTTCACATCTTCACCTCGTAGGTAGATATCAGAGGCGAATGGATTCAAGTCATATAAGAGATGGTTGGCATTATGCCATCCATTTATTCATTAAAAAAAGGCCCCAAAACACCTACATTCACACATCTTTCCTCATTCACTGGTCAACTTCTTTTTTTTTTTTCTACAATTTATCTACCTCAGGGAAAATGGGCCAGATTTTTCAAAGGTTTGTGAGCATTAAAATATGTATAAAGTCATTCCAAAACACAAAGAAAATGTAGAAACTGATTTACTAACTGTGCACTAAGGGTTGTGAAGGTGCAAAATAGTGCATCTGCATCTAGTTAGTAAATTTACCCAAATAAATATGGAACTGTGGGCATTTACACGCAATTGTGCATAGGAGGAGAAAATGTAAATGTATAAATTTAGCAAATGCAATAGGATTTATCAACCCTAAAAACTATTTTGCTGATGAAAACTGCATCTATATTTAACTTCTTTCAAAGGGAGTGGCTAACAGTGGGCGGCACCCGGGGACACATCTCCAGACGTGGAACCAGGCGAATTGAAACTTATTTGAGACACATTTTATGGGACTCTTTTCTACTAAGTTTGATGATTGTGATAAAATAAATAGGCTATAGTGTGACAAATGTATGTGCATTTCACAGTCATTCAGTCGGACAACCTCCAGCCCCCACCCCTAAATGAAAAATAAATGAATGAATGAGTCATGTAATAGCTTCTATCAAAAACTCTTCCATCTTTACGTTTCCAATCAGTCACTGTTTTCATTAAAGTTGGCAGATCCCAGAGCAGTTTAGCACATGCAAAACCCTCAGTCTTGTTTAAATGTCTCAAAAACTTTGCACCTGTTGACACTTGTGCAAGTGATTGTACATGTAGTATATGAGCTGCAAACCCTGGGTTCAACCCCACACTCAAAATTATACATCTGGATCTTTGTAGATACAGCCCTAAATGTGTAAATCTTACATACTTTAATAAGATATATGTATGTGTGTATATATATATATATATATATATATATATATATGTATATATATATACACACACACATGTTTATATGATATATTCATGAATGTTATGGTGGAAAGAACTTATAGTGAAAGTGAATTACTGTAATGTGCACAGTGTTCTAAAATAGAACCAGTTTTCATTCGCTACTTTTATTTTGAAGGCCTTTTACTTGTAGACCAGCGTTATGATGGGTCCATATTTGATTATGTTCCTATTAAAAAAACAATATACCTCCAATCATACTGAACATATGTCATTTGACTATAAAGTCTTTAATTGTCATATTTCAGTTCTGTGGTAGTTTTAGTTTAATTTAGTTTAATAGTTTAGTAGTTTAATAGCTTAGTAGTTTCCTCTGTGTATTTTCTTAGGTTATGCCTTTTCTTTTCCATTTTCTGTTTTTCTGTATGGAATGTGCCTTTGGCCTTACTGCCATTACCTTGCCTACAATAATGTTCCAGATGTCTCTTTTGTGAGGCTAGACATTGTGATTTTCACATATTTTACTGAAATGACTGCATTCTGCTGTGTATGGGTTGTGTTTCCAAGCTGTTTCCCAAAACAAACAGATGCAGTATTTCTTTGACATTTTTAAGCAAAAAAATGAAAAAAAAACCCCAAAAGAACTACTTTTCCTGGGAACTATTTACTTTGCTAGTGGAGTAACACAGTTAGTAACACAATTACTTTTTTGGAGAAGTAACTAGTAGTTGTAACTTACCCAGCTCTGTTATGTGGATAATGGTTTTTAAATGCACAAATAATTAAGAGTCATCTCTCTCCATATATTCCTGCTGCTTTAAAAATCCTGAGAGGGATTATTGCAGGAAATCCACAAAGAAACTTGCAGAGAAACCAGCATGACTTCCTTGCATTTAAACCCTCCTCAACACTCCTTTTCCCCCCACGTCTGAACATGACAAATGAAGAACAACGATATATATATAAAGAAACTGGATAAACAAGCTGCATGACTCAGTGTGTGCATGGATCAGTCAAACATCATCGCCTTCTGACAGCTCGCTCGGCCAGGTCTCGTGTAATAGTGATGAATGTTTCCACTTCCAGTTATGAAGTTTCAAGTTCACAAACCATCATAAACATCAATGATTGATTATCACACGGGGCAGATTTACAAATACCCCTCCCAAAAAGTGATGGTCAGCCAGTTGTATTTTTCTCTCATATTGTTGTTTTGAGTTTGTTTTTTGAAGGCACCCATTGAGTCACTTGTGCGATCACAGCTGAGTAAGAAGAAGAAATCCTCTCCAGGCAACTCACTGATGATTGGATGAGACTATACTGATGTGTGTTTTAGTCACTCTGTGATTCAGATTGCTCTTCAGAAAATGAACAGTTTAATGGGTGTAGAACTAACTCCCAGAGGATGCACGTTCATATTAGAGAAAATTATTGTCTGTTTTATATTATTATGACTAAAGATGAACAAAGTTATGTCTTCTGAAGGACATGTGCTGAAGGTCTTGTACACATAATATTATCACACTCAGCTTTATTGTTGTTCGATCACAGACATGATCAGAACAAAACACTTCCCAAGGTCTCTATGTGCAGAATGAAAGAAGAGGATAAAGGAAATAGACAATAGGTAAAAAAAAAAGATTTAAAATATTTGAAAACAAGTGTTCAGAGAATGCCCAATCTCGTTTCTATGACAACCTGTTCTTGAATTAGAGCCAATAATGTGATTGTGACCTTTCTGACCTTGACCTTTGACCTTTACTCAAATGGATCATTGCATCTGACACGCAGTAGCTATATGTATATGCCCATGTAATTTTATGGTGATATGTCAAATATTTATTGAGTTATAGCATGATATGTCTCTGCAGACACACACACACACACACACACACACACACACACACACACACTGAGTACAATCATCTCTCCCAACCAATGTTGGCCGAGATTAAAAAGTAAAATATATGTATTTATTAGTGCTGTCAAACAATACAAATTTAATGTTTCCCCTGGGCAGTAGAACAATTTGGTACCGTTTATCTCAGAATTTTGGCTTTTCAATCGTAATAATTAAAAAAAAAAAAAAAATCTTAAAATCAATACTTTCTAATTTTAGTTAGGAGTTTTTAATCTCATAATTTCAAATTTCTATCCCATAATTTTAATTTTTTTGTCTCATAATTTTGGCTTTTTATCTATAATTTTTTAAAATCTCAAAGTCAATACTTTTTATGTCAATTATGAGTTTTTAATCTCATAAATTTGACTGTATTTAATCATTTTGAATTTTTATCTCATAATTATGGCTTTTAATCATAAGCTTTCCTTCTTTTAAATCTCAAAATCAATACTTTTTGAATCTCATGAGTTTTTAATCTCATAATTTCAAATTTATACTTTATATGTCAAAAATTCGACTTTAGTTGTTGTTTTTTTTAATCTCAAACTCAATGCTTTTTATGTCAATTATGACAATTATCTCATTAATCTAACTGTATCCAATAATTTGGACTTTTTATCTCATAATTATGACTTCTATCTTGTAATTTGGAATTTTTAACCTCATAATTATGACGTGTATGTGGACTTTCATATATAGGCCCATTTCTGTGCCTCAAAAAAATAATCCCCTGGGTAATTCATGATGATGAGATAAAAAGAATCTTTGCTTCCACAGCCATGGGAAACAATTCTCATTAGGGAATATACCTTATTGCACAGCATCAAAAAAGCAAGTAAAATATGGAGTGTGAAATGTGCTGTGTGGAAGTTTTTTTTTTTTGTTTTTTTTTTTTTAAGTAGACAACACCAAGCTAGGTCATAGAAATACATTTACAAGTATTAAGTAAAAATAAGGTGAATAAAACAAAGGAACATCATGAATCTGTTTAGTCACTTTCTAATTTTTAAATATATTCGAGAAGTAACAAAGGGGGAGAAGAATAAAGAAAAAAGGAAGAAAAGAAAGAAAGGGAAAGAATGTAACTAAAAGAAATAAAAGTAAGGAAGACGGGAAAGAAGAAGAGGAGGGAAGGAGGAAGAAAGGAGAGGGGGAGAAAAGGAGAAGGAAAGAGAAAAGGGAAAATTGGGAAGAAAAAGAAGAAAAAAAAAGTGACTCTTTTTGTTGTGTTCTATTTGGACAGTTGTCTTGGGTTCGAGGTAAAGGCTTCAGCCCTAAACTTTTTCGATCGAGTAATGTATTGATCATGTGTACATATGTGTCTGACCTGCCTTGTGCTTTTGCCTTGTTTTATATTATGACCAAAAAAAAAAACTAATCTAATCTAAAGTATTGGATTGGAACTCAGATCGGTCAATCACCAAAAACCAAAAGTCTGATCAGGACATCTTTATTTAATAGACTTTTGATGTTTTATCACTTCCTTTAGATTTCAAGTGAGGTCATGACCCCAAGGTTGAACACCATTGGGTAAAGGTGTAGGGTACATATATGTACAGGAAAAAAACAAACAAAAAAAACTCATAAACTTTGGAGATTGGAAGCAGTACACTAGCTCTTTTATGTCACGGTGAGAACTTTGTAATAGTTGCAGAAATGGGATGGAACATATTGCGGTGTGTTTCTGTCTAGGTGTTTTATCTGCGGAACAAGCCACCTTGTTTTGGTAGACGAGATTAGATCATGATTCACTTCATGGAATCAATTTCACAGTGTATTACAGCAGCATCCCCTGCAAGATCAGTCTGAATGTCATTTTGGGGAATGATTTGTCTCGCTCTGAGTCGCACAAGCATTTCCTGCGTACTGTACCTACACTCTTCAGTTTATCATATTTGCCCTCGGAAAATCTTTATTAGCGTGAAAGGCTTGCACTGGGTCTCATGGGAGAGCGGGTTGGCATTGATGCAGATGACAGCAGCAGTCTCTCTTTCACACTCTGTAGTGTTGACAGACGTGGAAATAGTACGGATCTGTCAGGAAGCACCGCGCAACTCAGCCGTTCCAGCCGTGATAGCTATAAATATTTCAGGAAATAACAATCACGGCTGTTTATTCTTTCCGAAGTTACCCATAAGTATGACTGACTTGTTTTGAAGACGGTTGTTGTTTTGACAGATTTCGGGGCTGACAGTGACTGCTCCCTGTCTTTGTTTGCCACCTGTGTGGTGATGAAGCTGACAGGACGGCATTCAGCTGAGGCAGCAGTCACATTACAGCGGTGCTGCCACGTACATGACTCGGTAAAACATCTTAGTTTTTTAAATAAATGTGCCCATTTGCTGCGTCCTTGTATCCTTGCATCAAAGGGGGGTAAATATATGCACATTTGCAGAGTTTTCATAAGATGGATGAAAAGCATTTTATATTTATCAGCAAGATTTATTTATTGAGGACACTGAGGTTTTTTTTTTTTTTTTTTTTTTTTTTTAATGGAAACTTTTGGTCGGAAGTACTCCAGAAGTTCAACAATGACAAGTAAATGCCCCACCTGGATTTAACCCCTTAACCTTGGAATGCCAAATATATTATTGTTGATATTTGAGTTTTGAATCCCTCTACATGATCAGTGTGATATTTTTTTTTCTTGAAAAACCTGATGTATACAATTAGATACATGCAATACACAGATAATCCACCAGGGGGAGGGATGTTTTCAACAGCCTTCAATTTTCTATTGACTCTGAAATTCTCGTCTTGTTATCTGAACCCACTGTTGCTTAATAAATGTAACGTACTTTTTCTTCCTATACACGGTCTTGTTTGTTAGTGATTCAAACATAAAGCTAAATGGATCCATTTTGGAGATGCTTGATATTACTGTTTTGCTTCAGTAAGTGAGTCATGCATCACTGAACATGATCCTAAATGATTTTCTAGGTCCAATTACTCATTTTACAGAGTCAGACGCACCGATTTATAAAATACATCTAAAGTGGGCAAAACAGGATACTAAGACACGTTAAGTGGAAAGTGTTAATTTGAGTGTAGCACATAAAGCACAAGTTCAACAATGATACAACAAGCGTAGTGATCAATAGTAATGAAAAAGTAATGGGAGACAAGACAAATGTATTAGTAAAGCACAGTTCATGCACAGGGCAATTAATAGCGCTTCATAAAGGAGACAACTTGAAAACACACAATTAAAACATAATGAAGAAAACATCAATAATAATCAATTAAAATAAAGTAAAACACAAGACTGCAGACAGAACAACTTCACTTGTTAAATGAACAGAGCTGTTTGGAGTCTGGATTCCTGCCTCACTAATTCTTTCCATTGTGTACATATATATATATATATATATATATATATATATATATATATATATATATATATATATATATATATATATATATATATATATATATATATATATATATATATATATATATATATATATATATATATGTATAATGTGTGTGTATATGCGCGGGTCGATGTATAAATGACCTGCAACCGACTGTTTTTTTTTAACTAGCTCAGACTGCAAGAAATATATTTGCAAAGGACAGACCCGACCCACTTCTTGACTCGACCCACAGTTTAAAAAGTAGTCAATGGTCTTTATGAACATCACATGACCTTACTCATATACCTGCATTTATTTGTGTGTTAAAATCCAATGTCATTGCTTGTAAGTTAATATATAAAGAAAATACTTTTGTCCTGCTTCATCATTCAAAAGTTATCAACGCACAGCATCTAAACCAGGAGTCAACAACCTGTAACACCCAAAGAAACATATGAACCTGGTTTTCACAGAAAATAAAACACTGCGAGCTGCTCATCATCTTTAAAAATCTCAGTGAATGTGTCCCAAACTTTTTTTTTTGTTTGTTTGTATGTTTCCGAAGCTTCCACTCTCCTAACTTGACTTTCTCTCTTGCTCCCTCTACAGCGTATGATACTGATGACATTGTACATCACACAAAACTTCAGTTAATAAAGTCTATTTAATGCTTATCTTAAATGACAAACGACTCGACGGAGTGCAACCTGAATATCATTAAAAATATTTTTCAATGACTTGCAACTGCGGGTGACCACGAGCACCTGCTCACCCTGTGCATCACTTATATATATATATATATATATATATATATATATATATATATATATATATATATATATATATATATATATATATATATATATACACAAAAGTTTAAGCAAGATGAGAGACTGCACTAGCACTATATTGTCAATATGATGAAGGACAAAATGCTGATTTATTAACATAAAGTGAAACTAAACAAAAACCATCATACATTTCCATGTCATGAATTAACTGTAAAGACTTGTTTCTCAAATTCACAACACCTGGCAAAGACGAAATGGATTTGGTCACAACCATAAGAAAAAAAATATAATATAATTTATTAACCTTTTTATATTTGTCATTTTATTGACTGTGGTTTAACAGTGTAGTTACATTGTGGTATTTCTATGGAACAGTGGATTATGTCAGATTCAACAGTACTAAAGCTCTCAGTGACTGCTCTCACATGGTTTTTAATGGTTTATTTGGATTTTTCTCTCTGCCACAAGACATTGAACCAACAGAGAAATCCTGCAAGTTTAGCTGAGACTAAAGCAGCTCCAGGTGTCAGGATCCCTTAAGCCCAGTTCAGGCTAAAGATTCTGATGCAACTCCTGACTTTTCAGGCTTTTCTGACACTAC
Organism: Siphamia tubifer; assembly: GCA_020466265.1. Taxonomy (NCBI): domain Eukaryota; kingdom Metazoa; phylum Chordata; class Actinopteri; order Kurtiformes; family Apogonidae; genus Siphamia; species Siphamia tubifer. Next base: position 23,883,800 of record CM035802.1, on the reverse strand, counting down.
AGCTGCTTATCTAGTATTGATACAAACATAAAAAAAAGAAAAAACATCAAGGGACTCGAGAATTTATTTTGCCTGTGAGCAGGTCTGTGGTTTAGAGGAGTCTATGCCACCTTTAATCACACTATCATGGCAGGATTTACTGGGCAAACAGCTGATATGCAGCACTTTATGTTCACAGGTGAGCTACAGCGCTCAAATACTGAGGAAAAGTCACAATATATAGCATGGGGTTTTAAAATAAGTAAATGAATGTAAAAGTAAACGTAAATGAATGCAATGAAAAACACCATTAAATATGAGTGATTCACTGAAGTGGTTCAAAGTGCAGTCCGACTATGAAAAACACATTCAAAAAAACAATCAATTATATATTACATTATATTTGTACACTATACATGTGCACAAATATATTATGGTCTAGTTAAAAACACAGTTGTTAATTTGCGGTGGAATTATTACTGAGCAAATCGCAGACATGGCACATTTGTACAGGACTAAGAACTAAGACATTCTCCGGAATTATTCCAAATTACCAGTGGTCCATAGGTAATACTTATAAACATCAGAACTGCGCTACACGCTGCCACAACTTCAGTCCCCCCAGGAATTCTGGTCCAGGAATTTTTGTCATTGTTGCACCCTCAGCAAGTCTGGTTGCGACTTAGGCTATTATTACTTATTAATTCACACAAGCTCAGTCCATAAATTACCGAATTAACAAGCGGAACATCTGATTCACCTTCAATTTAACATTGTACCAATCTTAAATACTGTAGGCTACATCACTATCTTGCTCATCTACCGTTCAGCTTCATCATTTGACTTTTAGACCCTTTTCATTTTTGGTTTGTTTGTTGTTAGCTGTAGTTTAGTAGGTGGACGCACATTGCCCACACACTTTCTACGAGCTCTGCACTAGTATTAAAATTTTTTTTAAAAATGCATTTAAACTTTAGCTTAATTTTGATCAATAAAATCAATTGAAAAATATTTAGAAACCGGTACTTTGACCGCATTTTGGTATGCGGTCAGGTTTAGGCCTGGCTCAGGGAAGAGGATGCCCCTGCCATGCACAGTCCACCATGGGCACCGTTGGAGGTGCGACAGGCCTAAGGCCTAGCAGGAAGACCATCCTTCTGTATGAAATAAAGCTTAATTTTGATCAATAAAATCAATTGAAAAATATTTAGAAACCGGTACTTTGTTTCAAAATTCATGCATGAAAGGACTAGTCCACTGAAGAAAAAAAAAGTGCCTAAATACTCCTCCTTTGTGGAGAGTTTTGAAGTTTTGACAGTTGTTTTTTCATTTTCTGATGCGCTGACAGGGTATTTAAGCGCTGTTCTCAAAACTTTGACACATGTTCGGATCATTTCACTTTTACTAAAGATGAAATGAATCCATATTTGAATGAATATTTAGGAAAGAGTTTGTAGTTGATCTTATTGAGGTTTAAAGCTTCGAATTGTTAGTGATGAATATCCAGTATCCACAGGCACCGCTACTAATTATGTGCCCCATGAAAGCCTACAGAAATGGACTATCTTCACATTCTGTTGAGAAAATTCTGTTGATAATATAAATGTCTCAGCCAGTCAAAAAAAAAAAAAAAAACAGTAGTAGAGGCAGTTTCTCCTGACAGAAATAGAACAAAGGCACTGAGATAGTAAGACAACCTGTCAAATATGGCAAATAAAATATTACCTGGATGACAAAAATGCGGCAAAAAAAGTACTCTTCCAAATGCACCTGTTGGTACTAGTGCATCATTTTAGTAGTCAAATGGGAACTGCTGGGAGCACACATGTTGCTTCGTACTGTAATGTAAACAGGAAAAGGCAGAAGGAGCAGCTCACGACGTCGCAAATGATTGGTCACATTTTGCGGGAAAGTCGTGGTGATTGGTTATCTCAAGGACCGGTACAGGAAATCTTTCCTGCCACAAGCAATAAAGCTGTTCAACTCATCACCGTTGTGTCAGCAATGACAATGAGTGACTGTAGGAACTGACAATTTTGTACAGTCGAACTCTTATCTCTGTCTCTGTGTGTGTGTGTGTGTGTGTGTCTGTCTGTCTGTCTGTATGTGTGTGTCTGTCTGTCTCTGTGTGTGTGTGTGTCTGTCTGTCTCTGTCTGTCCGTCCGGAGTTGGCTGAATTTGTGTTGAAGTTGTCTGTCTGTCTTTGTCTCTGTGTGTGTGTCTGTCTGTCTGTCTGTGTGTGTGTGTGTGTGTGTGTGTGTGTGTCTGTCTGTCTGTATGTGTGTGTGTCTGTCTGTCTCTCTGTGTGTGTGTGTCTTTCTGTCTCTGTCTGTCCGTCCGGAATTGGCTGAATTTGTGTTGAAGTTGTCTGTCTGTCTGTCTTTGTCTCTGTGTGTGCGTGTCTGTCTGTCTCTGTGTGTGTGTGTGTCTGTTTGTCTGTCTCTGTGTGTGTGTGTGTGTGTGTGTGTGTGTGTGTGTGTCTGTCTCTGTGTGTGTGTGTCTGTCTCTGTCTGTCTCTGTCTGTGTGTGTGTCTGTCTCTGTCTCTGTGTGTCCATCTCTGTCTGTCTCTGTGTGTGTGTGTGCGTGTCTGTCTCTGTGTGTGTGTGTTTGTGTGTGCGTGTCTGTCTGTCTCTGTGTGTGTGTGTCTGTCTGTCTGTGTGTGTGTGTGTGTCTGTCTGTCTCTCTTTGTGTGTGTGTCTGTCTCTGTCTGTCCGTCCAAATTCACAGGAATTGGCTGAATTTGTGTTGAAGTTGCAAATCATAACATTGTGAAATCCAGGAGGTTCTGCAAAAGGTTTTGTGAGAGAACGCAAAACTATTGCAAAGGAAAGCAAAAGTGTAGTCTAAAAATATTTTCCACCCTGACCCTAGCCAGTGTCCGTAGGAAACACAACATGGTGAAGCAACACACAAAACCTGATTCTGTCTGAACAGATGATAACTTATTGTTTTAACGTCACTTAAAGGTCCATTGTAGGGAAATAATCCAACATATACTGGTGCTTATCATGTCAACTCTACACAATAAGAAAATGCAGTTTTACATGTTCAACCCTTCAGATGGTGACGTGAGAGTGGAGCATTTTTAAGATTTCCACTCTGGAAGGTAGTTTAACTTTTTTTTGCATAAACTCCAAAAATGCTGTTACCATCTAAACAAAAGGAACATCTAATCAAATATTTTTGTCCTTTTCATCTAAGAGTGTTGTTGTGTAAACTGGGCCTAAGTGTCAGCTTAGCTCAGTCATCGATGCATGAAGTGTTCACTGACCCAGGAGGACTTTAGAGTCAAGATCCTGGACTGGTGTATTGTGTAAAGAGTCCCTGGAGGGGTCTTTGGTGGAATGGGGATAAAATCACCTAACTGGCCTGGAAAGCACATCCAGCCAAGTTGTCCCCATTTGAACTGTGCTCTTTACAGTGGTATACTGTACAAAATTACAAAATTAATTTGTTCCAGAAGGGTTTTCATCGCGTGAATTTTTCGTAAATAGTCGAATTTTACATGTAAAAGGCTTCATTTGTTCTTAGGCTCCCAATACTACCCCTCAAACTAAATTACCAATTTTGTATGAAATATGTATTAAAAGTAAAAGAAAGTGTAGATTTTAATTTTAGATGTGATTTATTGGGTAAATGTGTCTTCACTGACTGAACATTAAACATTAAACCATTCAAATGAACCAGACATGCGGGATATTTTCATACTATTGTGGTTGTATTAATTGTCACTTTCACCTTCAGTGGTGTTTGTTGATGGACATTGGTTGGGGTGTAGATCCAGGGACGATTGCTTTTGACTTTTCATGGTCTTCCTGGGGTGCACGGGGCGTGTCCTTTGTTGGGGTTTTTATACGACACGGCACGTGGACATTTTTTCGGGGTGTTTTTTTCCCACAGGTTCTTCCGCAGGTCTTTTGTTCGTGCTGGTGGAGCGATGGCTGCCTCTTTTTTTTTGTCGTCTCCTGTTTCACTTCTGTCGGTGGTGCAGTGGACATGCTCGGGTGGACTTGCGGGGCAGCGGTGGCTCTGTCCTTTACTCATGTCTGGTTAGAACTCTGTGATGAATAAGGGTCAAAGGCTCACCAAAAGCATCATGGGTAACTCCCTCATAGCCAATGGGATGCTACGTACAGTATGTACATGACGTATTTACGTCCATTACGTAGTTATATACAGTACATACAGTACAGTACATAGTATTTATGCCTCTGAGGTTTTAGTTTCCTTTCATGAATAGAATTTTCTTTCATATTCAGGGATGAAAAATTGAGGTAAAGTTCTTTCGTTACTTGGATTATTTGTTTGCTGGGTCTTTCGTAAGTAGAGGTACCACTGTATGTCTAACAGGGGAAAAAAAGGATTACCGTATTTTCACGACCATAAGGCGCACATAAAAGTATTAGATTTTCTTCAAAATGTGCGGCGTGCCCTATGGTGCAGTACGCCCTATGTGTTGTTGTAAGGCGGACGTAGTAGAGGACACCATGAGAACAGTAACGCAGCTGAGTTTCCGCGGACATAAGGCCAGGTGGCCCGAGTTGGAGTAAAGACTCGAGCAGTGGATCACCGAGCAACGCACACCGAACGAGTGAGAGAAGCGTTTCGACGGTCACCATTCGACTAAAAGCAATAACGCTAGCAGAAGAAATGAACATTGAACATTTCCAAGGAGGTCCGTCTTGATGCTTTCGTTTCATGAAACGGTGCCATCCTGACAAAGGCTACGGTAGCGCAGCAACTTCCAACGGATTATATAAAAAAGATGGCCATCTTCCGGTCCTACTGCAGCAGATTTCCGACAAACACATCCAGCCCAGCCACATCACAAACATGGACGAGGTGCCGCTCGCTTTTGACATCCCGGTGAGTCAAAAACGCAAACTAGTATGCTTGTTTCAGCGCCCTATGATCAGGTGCGCCGTATGTATGTGTTAAATATAGTAATGGCACAAATAACTGAGACTGCGCCTTTTCATACGGTGTGCCATATGGTCCTGAAAATACGGTAATAAATGATATTAATCCTCAAACATCTACATGTGTGTACTGATACACAACTTATCAGTACACACTTTGTAACCACTATCAATACAGTGAAATGTTTCAGGTAAGATACAGTTTTTCAGGTGTGTGTATATGTATGTGTATGTAGTGAATGCAGAATCTGAAACTTTGATTCGCAAGTAAAACCCATGGAATTTGGTAAATGACAGTTGTTTTATGTAGAGTAAATTATATATTTTGTTGAAAAAGCAATGTTTTTTTAATTCACTCAATTTCATATAAAAAGAGTTGAATTTACACCTTTTGTGTGTTTTTTTCTTTTTTAATAATAATAATAATAATAATAATAATAATAATACATATTTTTAAAGACGTATCTAAAAATCCGAATACCAGAATACAATAAATATCAATCAAAAACAAATACAAACAACTGAGAGTCAGTTAACAGAAGGTGCACGTGCTCAGCTCAGGGAGGATTAAGAATAGCCTTTCCTGAAAAGAAATGTCTGGAGGCCTTTTTTAAAAGTGTCGTCCATTAGTGGGGGCTGGAGGGGGTCTGACAGGGCATTCCACAGACAGGGAGACATGGTGGTTAGCTTTGCCCTTCGTTATAACCTTTAGATTGAATGTAATTAAATATAGGAAAAGACCTATTGGTCACTGGAAAAAAGCAAAATACTGAGGATAACATTGATGATAAATGACTTAGATATAGAAAAAAAAGATCAATATGGTTTAACCCTTTAAACTCCCACTCAATTTCCCCTAAATTTCTCAATAAAGTACATTCAATGCTGTTCTTGAATCATTTTAATAACATGCAGTTGGTGTTTGCTTATATTACAAATGAAAATATTAAGATGAAAACTGGGATATTGGGGGCAGGTCCTGTTAAATGATGCAATTGATAAAACATTTGTGGATATTTGTTGATGTTTTGATGTGTTTTGGGTGATATTTGGACAATTTTTGGGTTTGTTTTGGATGTTTTTTTGGACTATGACTGTATTTGTTAGAATATGGTTCCTCTGTGGATAATTATGAGACATAAAGATTCAGATCTGCTGTTTGACATTTGTATTTTGAACGAATAAGTGATTATACCTGCTGCGGTTATTTTAATAATAATAATAATAACAATAACAATAACAATAACAATAACAATAACAATAACAATAACAATAACAACAACAATAATAATAATAATAATAACAAATTGTATTTATCAGCGCCTTTCAAAACTCTCAAGTGCTTAACAGACAGAATAACCACAGTATATAAACAGGTCTAAAAACAAAAATTAAACAGATAAAAACAGGTGGCTGTGGCAGAAAATAAAGAAATAAAGAAATAAGATGAAATAAATGGAAAGAGCAAAGAAGGCGTAGCCCCTTTTTTATCTGAAAGGGGCTACGTTAGGTCATTGGGACAGGTTTGGGTGGTTTGCTTAATATTTTTGAGTGACTACTTCTGGTCTATATGTGGATCTTTGGAAGTTCAAAGGGTTAAATATTTTTTTATATCATAATTGAACAATAGGGTGAATAGTTTAAATATAGGAAAATACATGATTTTCACTGTAAAAATGCAAAGATTAATATTATAAATAATGATAAATCACATGGTAATGTTTAAATGTAGAAAAGGAAACTATTTGGAAGTTAACACAAAACATAGTGTTAATGGGTTAAAGATACAAAGGTACTTTTTTGTCAACATGAGCCATGTTTTTTTCTAAAACAGTGGTTCCTGGAGGATCTGTGTGTAGTGTATGCGTTGGCAGTCAGTGGTGAGGATGCATCAGTTCAACAGCTCTAGAATGAGCTCAGTGATTGAGTACCCACTCAGTATTTTTATGACAGTGTAAGTTTAAAAAAGGCAATAGTTTTTCATCAGTTGAGTAGCTCCTGAAATGTGACCCCCTACAGCAGTGTACCAACTCCATATAAATTACTTTAAAGTGTCAGTCAGGAGGATGAATAACTTTCAGTTTGCAGTCATATTAATTCTTTCTTTTTAATCAACTTTTCTTTGTCGCTCGGTAGATGAATACTACTTTTTAGTCATTTTCCCCCAAATGTAATTCTGTAAAGTCATTATAACAATATCTTATTTATTTTCATTTATTTTTTTCTTTCAAGCACTTACAAAATACATGTAAGTTTAAAAAAAAAGTCCAAAATGTATTTGTCACCCCATTTTCTTGCCAATTTAGTTTGCTTTTGATGAATGTTGTCTCATTTTATTCATTTTTTTTCTAATATTTTAGCTTAAATTCAAGTCCAATTGGTTTGTTTGTCTGTCTGTCAGCAGGATTATGGGAAAAGTTCTGAATGGGTTTTAGTAAAATTTTCAGCATGTGTTGAGAGTGTCACAAGGAACAAATGATTACATTTTGGTGGTGATCCAGAAGAGATCCTGAATTCTTTGAAATTTGACATTGTGGTAAATGGAAAAGAAATTTCAAAGTGATCCAAAATCCAGGATCTCTTCTGGATCATCACCAAAATTTAATAATTTGTTCCTTGTGACACTCTCAATACATCCTGAAAATGTTATCAAAATCCATTCATAACTTTTTGCATAATCCTGCTGACAGACAGACAGACAACCAAACAGGCTTGAATTTAATACCTCCTTGGCGGACGTAATAACTCTATTTATATAGGACCTTTTAAAAACATAGTTTACAAAGTGCTTTGAAAGTGAAGTAGAAGGAGCACAACAGCAGAATAAAAAACAATACAAGAAAGAAGAACAGCAACACAAAGTAAAACATTAAGGGAGTTGAGTTAAAGACAAATAACAGAACATGATGCTGTTAGATCCATGGAAAATGAAAGAATGGAATAAAACAGCATCATGTATGTCAACCAGACAAGGTAAAATTAAAATAAAAAAGTTAATTGAAATTAAAAAAATTAAATAAATAAAAGCCAGTTTAATAATGTGTTTTAAGGAGTGATTTAAAAGATGGCACTCATATATCATATGTATTCAGAGAATGCCTAATCCCGCCCCTATTTTGTGCCAATCTCACGTTTCTATGACAACTTGTTATTGAATTAGAGCCAATAATGTGATTTTGACCCTTCTGCTGAATATGATATATATATATATATATATATATATATATATATATATATATATATATATATATATATATATATATATATATGTGTGTGTGTGTGTGTGTGTGTGTAATTTCATGGCAATATCTCTCACAACAAATGTTGGATGAGATTAATAAATAGCAAAATAATAATTTAGGAAGAGTGAAATGTAGAGGTAAATACACATGAAAATAGTCCTTGGTTTAAAAGTGTGAAATACCTTTACAAGTTTCCAAAGTCTTGAGATAATAGCCGTCTGTGTGCCGTCTTCTCAAAGACTACATACAAACAGTTTTTGTAAATGAAAAGAAAAAGATTTGACAGCTTTTGTCTTCACCTGTCTTTTTCTGAACAGAAGGAAAGAGTTAGAAGTGAGTTGAGTTTGCTATAGAGATGACATGTCATGACTCCACTGAAGGTTACACTCTGGAAAGATACAAACTTTTTTGAACAGCAAAAATCAGAAGCACCTACTTGTATCATCTCTCACCACAGGCTTTTCAGCTTTATTTTACCACCCTTAAGGTTCTTTTTTTTTTCAGTCAGTGAAACCATATCAGTGATCTGTTTCATGGGATTTCAGCATGACTCGTGTTGTGAACAAGCATGTGCACAGTTTATGATGGTCCCATTGCACAGATTTTCCATTTTCCTAATTAACAACATATTAGGCGATTGCTTTAAATGTCACATTCCAGGTTAATAGACTGTTTATGTAGTCTCATAAATAGACTGAAACTTAAAAGGGCCTGTGTGAAATTATAAATGATATGGTGTGATTAATTACTAGTACCTGACAAAGGAAGGTTTATCTGCAATTCTTAGAAATTAACCAAATTCAATTAAAGACTCTTTAAGGTCTAATTAACATATCATCATGAAACATGGCTTAATATATTTTTAGCCTGTCTACACTAATTAGTTGCATTATTGTGTATCAATAAATTTGGACAAATCAAGACTGTAAGATAAAGACTGTTAACCTGCAGTCTTTAATCATTTACTGGAGATGTTTGGCTTCTGTATGAATACTTACATCTAATTAAACCTGCCTGAATAATACACAGTAATTAATATCAAATGTAGCAAGTGACGTCTTGAAATTCACAGAGAAAATATGTTTGAAAGTTCATAGAGGAACTACTCTGTGGTGTGTAGGGGGGGCAGCCATCCGGCTTTCGAGGGTCATGACCATTGAACGCTTGTTCATTACAGTACGCTTATTTAAATGTACCTGAATAAATTCGAAGTGCACTGAATACTTGTTTGTCCCAACTTTTGAATTACAATTAAACACAACACTGCTTGTCGTCTAATCCAGAGGTGTCAAACTCATTTAAATAATAATCAACCTCAAACTGTTGTCCATGTTTTAGTGGGAAAAAAAGTCAATTTACATTATTAAAATGTCTACATCTACAAACCTTTCTTTCACACTATGTGAATAGCATGAGCTGGTTGTGTGCTAATGATTAGTCGACTCCATTTGTCATGACCTTTGACCTTGAGTGACCGTAAAAAGTTTAAATTAAGGTCACATGATTTTAAATGGTCGTAAATCAAAAAAGAGTGGTTGTAAGTCCTCAATTATTATTGTTGAAAAATAGGAAACTACATCTACTGTAGGCTCCAAAATGACCTTGTGACCTTTGAACTTCAGCAAACTTGGTTTTAGAAAGAAAGGTCCTTTAAGAGCTAAAATGTTTGTGAGGGATGGGTTTTATTGTCAATAACCTTTTGAAAGTAAAATTCATTCACTCATACTATTAGGTGATGATTCTATTTCCCACCACAGAGGCCTTCTTAATAATTCTCATTTCACTGAATTACCTGGTGAAGGAATTAATGATTAGCATTGCCCGGGTGGGATTTAAGTCCATTCTTCTACACGAGCTGTCTACAAATGTGACTGAATCATTCCAGGAATTGTATTTTTTTCCCTCTGGAACATGTTAACAGTCTCCTTTACAGTATGTTTTGGAGCTTTATCCTGGTGAAACGTCCACCCACACATCGCATACTCATCATTTCTGAAGGACGGCGACAGATTTACATCCAAGTTTTCCTGCAAGCTATAATAACATGCCAGTACGGTGAAAAAAAAATAACACATATATGACGTCTTCACCCCACAACTCTGCTCTTTGCAAAGTATTTTTAGGGCTACTATTTAAAGGGTATTCTTATGTGTCTGCATATATTTATTTGAGAATTCTTCGGAGGATATGGGTAATTCTATGAAAAGATGAAACCCATCGCATTTGTCTCAGGGAACTGGGATTTATTGCCATTATTACAACAATACAATACCAGGAAATATATCCATTAAGTGTTACTTTTTAATTTGTAAAGCTTGACATAGTGCAAATCCAGATTGTCTTTCACCACATATTAATTTTAAGACATCCCTCTGGTTGTAAATGTCTACAAACTCAATATTTTACAATGAATAATTTGCAATTTTATGTGAAATATTCAATGTCCTATAAGAAACGCCACATGAAATCCAAGTCAAGGGCCTCGAGAGAGACATAGCAGTGGATTTTATAGGGCAGCAGTAGTTATAATTTAGTGAAGGGATTCAAGAGATTTATGTTCCAGGCCTGTCATCATGTGATTGGCTGTCATGTCCTATACCTTTACCTGGCTGCTCCCTGAAGGGAAAAGTGGTCTCAGCAGAAGGACATGTCCTTCTATTTATGTCTTGGTGCCTGCAAATGTTAGGAGGCTGTAAAACACTAATATAGATGCACTGTCACCTGCTGGGATGATGTGAAAGCTTCTGAAGCTTTAGTAACTTATTCCCTTTTATTTATCAGAAGTGATGCTTTTTTGTCAGACAGCTCAGATAAACATGTTTAGTACCAATCACCAAAGATCTTTCATAAAAAACGAAGACAACATAAAACAATAAAACTGCCTTGTGTGATCAAACTCACTCCAGTGTTTCCTATTGAATGTACACCAACATTACCTATACTAGACCTAGTATATAAAGGGGCCACTACACCCCCCCCCCCTACAGTGAACCAAACGCTCCGCCCCTGACTGTACATAAACTTACATTACAATTACAGTAATGTCTCTCCACTCTCATTGCATTTTATTTGGAAGCTCTTAAAAGTGTTTGGTTTATTAGCTTTTTATGTCTGCCATGTTGGGCTTTGATTGACAGGACAGTCTGACAGCCCATTCGCCTGAAATGTATTTTACTTAATAAAAAAAACTGGTTTTTCTGACAGACAGCTTGACTCTACCTCTAATGAACAGGTTTCACTAAAAAGAATAAAACATAACTTTGCTCCACAGTGTTTGATGATCATTATCATTTTGCACACTTGACCTCTGACCCCTGGCACGCTTAACAACCTCCAAAAAGCCAAATATTTCGACAGCACCAAACACAGGCTTTACAACAGCTGTTCAGACACAGATGGGTGATGTAACAATTCATCCAGTAAATATATGCGACCTATGTTGACTTCAGTGAGTGTGATGCAGTACAGTAAAGAATAAAACTAATGATTTGATCCATTTGTTTTGTTTTGTTTAATCCATCATTTCGAACGTTACATTTCATTTATGCTTTATATATGAAATGGGATCACTTTTATTTTGATTTTCTTTTTCCTCCCCAAAAATGTTTTACCCTGAAATTTTATGAGCCGGGTTGGGGGAGGGGGTCAAGTTCAATGGTGGGAGGATCTGGTCTTTGCAGATGATGTGGTCGTCGTAGTTCCATCGAGCAACGACCTCCAGGTTTCATCGGCGTGGTTGGCAACCGAGTGTGAAGTGGCTGGGATGAAGATCAGCATCTCCAAGTCTGAGGTTATGGTTCTGAGCTGGAAAAGGGTAGCGTGCCTACTCCGGGTTGGGGGGAAGGTCCTGCCTCAGGTGGAGGAGTTTAAGAATCCCTGGATGTTATTCACGAGTGACGGAAGGATGGAGCAGGAGGTCGACAGTCCGACTGGGGCGACAAAAACTGATATGTTGTGGTGAAGAAGGAACTCTGGATTTACCGGACGATCTACGTTCCGACCCTCACCTGTGGTCATGAGTTTTGGGTCATGACCGAAAGAATGAGGTCTCGGGTACAAGCGGCCGAAATAAGTTTTCTTCGCATGGTGGGCTCGGGCTCAGCCTTAGAGATACCGTAAGAAGCTTGGGAGGGACTCGGAGTAGAGCCCCTGCTCCTCCATGTCCAGAGGAGCCAGCTGGGGTGGCTCAGGTATCTAGTGAGGACGCCTCCTGGACGTCTCCCTGGGGAGGGGTTCTGGGTATGTCCATCTGGGAGGCAACCTCGGGGGCCGACCCAGGACATGGTGGAGGGACTATATCTCTCAGCTGTCCTGTGAACGCCTCGGGATTCCCCTGGAGGAAGTTTGGGCTGCTTTGCTGAGGCTGATGCCCCCATGACCCGGATAAGTGGGAGAAGGCGAACAAATGATTTTATGAATTAGCTTTTATTTCTGAAGGACCATTAATAAGTAAATAAATATAGATCTCTGAATGTCTAAGTATAAAATATTCAGCATTTTTGAAATGCCAGTGATAGATTGATCCACTGATGTTTCCTTTCATGAGTTTTTGTCTTAGATTACAGTTGTTTTTTTTTTAATTATACCTTGTAACATTCTGAATATTTACTCATATTTTGACTCTAAATATCTTCTTTTTTTCTTCAATCAGCAGTATGGTCGTAACCTTCCATCACATATCCTTTAGTTTGTGTATCATAACATTTTTCATTTTTCACTTTTTCACTTTCTGCCCATTTATCATCCTTGTTACATGTAAATAGTGTTACCCTCATGACACCCACTGTCTTCATCACCTTTCATTTTAACCCTTTGATGCATGAATTATGACAACCTTTTTTTGTCCTAAGTCTTTTTACACACACACACACACACACACACACACACACACACACACACATATATATATATATATATATATATATATATATATATATATATATATATATATATATATATATATATATATATAATGTTGTGTTGCTGATAAGGTGTAAATAAAAAATCTAATCTTTAAAGAAGTCCTTGTCTTTTCCAACTATTGAACTATTGTGGGTAATATTCATGCTTTGGAGGTTATTGAAATTATATGACCAATATAAGATTAAAACAAAACAAAGAATCAGTGCCACCGTTGTTTTCAGGAAAGTGTGTTTACTTTGCAGAATTGTTCAAGGTTTTGTCATTTAAAAGAAAAGAAAAAGAAAAGCACCCAAAATATTCTCAAAAATACTTCACTCAACGTGGGTTTTTTTTTGTGTTTTGGTGATGGGGTTGTATATTTTACAATGTATGTCTGTATAAAGACCCTCATATTTTGATATGGTTATTTTATAAGAAGGTGATTTTTCTGTAAATGTTCCTGAACAGCTTCTGTCTTCCATCCACACCATCTCTAAGTTGCACTTCTTCAAACTACACAGTTAGACTTACACTTTTTTAAAAAATGTGATTTATTTGAACATTTAAAAAATGGAAAATAAAATAAAACATACAATAAAAAAAAACAACACAAGCATGTTCAAAAGGAGTTTGTGGAAGTTAACACTAATAAAATCCCACCCCTTCTTACTGTATCAACTTTATTTACACTATATTTAACTATATCTGATACATACGTACATACATACATACATACAAAATGACAACCATAAACAAAAATAAATACAGAAACAACAACAACACTCAATAATAATAATAATAATAATAATAATAATATTTGTGGAAAAAGAAATGAAAAACCCAAACAAAATTGAAAAGAAGCTGACACTAATTATAAGTTATAGCTTTGGCTCACTCTATTTGAAGTGATTTTTATATAATTTAATAAGCAAAATGTCTCAGTTTAGTGATAATCTTGATTTTTTCCTCCTCTCTTGGTCTTATGGTATTTATAGTAAAAATGGTATCAATACATATGGACAAAAAGGGGGAAGAAAATCATCTCAGCTGAAGGTCAACCCAACCTTTGGCTTTGACTACAGCACATTTTTGCCGTGGCATTTCAGTACATTTATTTCCAGTATTTTATGGATCCAGGGGCGGGGCCTGAAGACAGACAATACAGGCAGTTGCTTGGAGCCCCACCCACTGGGAGGGATGCTCCTAGTCCTGGAGAGCTACTGTCCTGCATGTTTTAGATGTATCCCCTTTTCAACCAGAAGTGGTCAAAGTACTGACATTATTTACTGAAATAGAAGTGCAGCTACTAGTGTGAAAAAATACTCTGGTTAAAATTAAAGTAGAAGTACTGATTCAACTCCTTTACTGAAGTAAAAGTACAACTTATCTTTTGTAGTAAAGTAAAATGTAAAATTGCATTTTGTTTTTGCTATGGATGTTTATTTAACCAGGAAAAATCTGACAAAAAAAAATCCCAAAATGAAGCCTTTAAAAGTGAGTTATATAGATTATATGTTTTAGTGGGTCATGGTACTCAGTTCAGTGGGTATGGACAGAACATTTAGGAAAAATGTAAAAGTTATAAATAGGAGGGGGGCATCATTATGAGATAAAAAAAAATCTAAATCATGAGATTAAAAAATCCAAATTATGAGATAAGAAGTCATAATTATGAAGTGATAAATGGATAATTACGAGATTTAAAAGTCAAGATTATCATCCAGTAAGTCACAATTTCTGATTTACATTCACCAAAATCTAATAGGGACCCTAAGTCTCCGCCCTTTCCGGTCGGTCCACTGGGCCTAAGTTTGGGAAAAATTTAACATGAGAGTAGATGAGGAGAAAATAATTATTTTCTGCTCCACTTTACTTTATGCCCTGAATCACACATTTGCTGTACTTCAATTAAAATCACAACCAATGATGTGCGTTTGGAGTTTCTTTGATACGTGTTTTGTGATTTATTAGCGTGTAAAAATATGTCATTATTTGGACTCTGTTTGGACTACATATCAGACGTCGCATAGCTGACGTCACAGCAGAATCTTTCCCTGCAAACTTTTCAAAACCGTATACCGCCTTTACTATTTTTCATTTGAAAATGTCTGTGTGTTTTGTGCCCCGGTGTAATCACAACACCATTTCCACATGTTCCCTCTACCGCTTCCCGGCTGACGAGAGCTTGTCCCGCATGCTGGCTCTCACTCGACCAACTATCTCTCCCCCGGAGGAGCTGCCACTTTCCACATGCCCCAATTTAAAGTGGTTTTCTCCACGTTTGATGCTCTTGCCTTCGTCCTGAAAGAAGGAGGTGAAGCTCGCCAAAGTCACAGCCATATTCAAAGAGTTTGATGGTGAAGCTTGGTGGTGACGTAATATTTGTGGGACGAACGTTGTAGTCCATTACTTACTCTCACATAAAACCTAACGTAACTTTTGATGCCTGTCCAAAGTGAGTGCTTTCTCAATGTGAAAATGTATCTTTAAAATTCACAGACATCATATGTGAAAACCATAGCACATTTCAAACGGGACCAGAAAATTACTTTTATCCCTCCATTGACGCCATTTTTTTAATGGCACTTAGGTCCCATTGCCTGGAAATTGACCGGAAATCGAATCGCGTCACTTAGGCTCCCTATAGGATCTATTCTGGACCACCTTGTACCTTTCCTGAACATGTCATAGGAAGTGGTCCAGTAGTTTTTGTGCAAAGTTGCTGACAAACTGACAAACACTAAACACAGAAAATGGTTCAAATTGTGCTTGATTTTTATTATTATTATTATTATTTTATTATTTGTTCACGATTCATAATTTATTGTTACAGGATAATCTGGAAATATAGATATTTTCATAATTTAATGTTCTTCTTAAACTAAAACAAAGACAAAACACAATTGAAGTTGTCATTATTTATTTTCATTGTTTATTTATTTTTCACATCAAAGTGAAAAGAAAATATGTCATCATTATTTTTTTTATTATACTGGAAAAATCTCAATCTTACAAAGTGTATTTTTCTCATTTTCAGTCCAATTATCGAGTAACACTAAAAATACGTCTTCAGTCAGAGACAAGAAATAATTTTTGGGACAATAAATATGGAAAATCTAATTGAGGAAAAATGAATTCCACTTGTTCCATCACTTAATTTATTTTACTTAATTGAAGCAATAATTTTTTTTAAACTTGTTTTTAGAGGGTCGTTTTTTCCAGTCTATCCCATTCTCAGAACTGGACTTCGCTTAAAAATATATGTTCATAAAACATTTCACTTGATATGTTAAAATATAACATGCAAAACTATTATTCACAAAGTATGTAAACACGACATACTTTTTTTTTTCACTCAACCAGTCAAAACCCTGATCCAGTTGAGCCCTTTATTACTTATTTAAACTAATGGAACTGGATTCAATTATTTATATTTATATAAAGACGTGTGTGTGTGTTCTTCCTCCATTTGTGCTAATATAATTTTTCATTGTGTTTATAAATTATGAATTCATTTGTCTGGAGATAAACAACTCTTCAGGCTTGACTGCATGTATCCTTTTTAGACTTTGATATTTACTCAACCTTCTACATAATCTTTCTTTCTTACTTTTTTTCCTCCTTGTTTTTCTTGGGGCCTTTGGATTCTACAAGTTTTGTCTGTGTGTTTCCTGTAAACTATATAGTTTTTCTACATTATAAACTAGATTTTGTGTGGAAATGAAATTTTCATATTTTTCTTTTGTGTTGTTCATTTTAATATTACAATGATTTATTCATTTTTCTTTAAACGGGTATATTTTCTTTTTTTAGTTCCATAAAACCTATGTTTTATCATCTCTAATACTGGAATGAAAACAAACAAACAAAACAAACAAAAGAAAAACAGCTATAAACTCTTTTAAAAACATGTTTAAAAAGTATTATTTCTGTTCTGTGGCCCAAATCTGATTTTTCTGCTCATGTTACAGACAGTTTCAACAGCACAAATTAGACTTTTTCAAACTCCTGACAACTTTTATATGTGGTCCTAAATCTGATAGTTATCTGATGTTTTGTAATCCAACTTCAGTTTGAACAGGTAGAGTTTTATTTACCTGACTTTTATGTCATTGGAATGTGATAGATGTCAATCAATCAATCATGATCCATCCATCCATCCATCCATCCATCCATCCATCCATCCATCCATCCATCCATCCATCCATCCATCCATCCATCCATCCATCCATCCATCCATCCATCCATCCATCCATCCATCCATCCATCCACCCACCCATTCTATTCTATTTTAGTCATTCTATTTGACTGTTTTTCTATTTATTGTCTCCTAGGTTTCTTGACAGTTCTCTCATATATTTTTATGTTATATGTTGTCTATATGTGCATACTTTTACTCTTTTATAGAAATGTACGATTGTTCTGTGTTTCTGTGGGTTTTTTCCAGGTACTCCAGTTTCCTCCCACCATCCAAACACATGCACTGATAGGTTAATTAGTTAATCTAAATTGTCCATAGGTGTGAATGTGAGAGTGATTGTTTGTCTATATATGTTCAGCCCTGAGATGAACTGGAGACTCATACAGGGTGTACCCCGCCTTCGCCCATTGTAGCTGGATTAAGCCCCCAGTGACCCCTATGACCCTAGTGAGGATAAAGTGGATTCAGATGATGAGATATGAATAAAATAGATGTTATTGTCACACATGCACACATGTTACAACAAAAGTGAAGGCTGGGTGTTACAGGCTCTAGTTGACATAATTTTATCAGCGAAGAACTTAAATAATTTTTAATTTTTTTGTCAGTGGAGGCATCAAAACCAACAGAAATGCAAACATCAAGGACAATATTTATGTTTTTTCGCACAACACTGAGGTCGACACAATTAGAAGCTATTATTTCTGAAAGGTATTTATGCTTCTCACATTTCACAGTCTGCTGAAAATGTAACAGGCTCTCTTTAAGAACACCAAAATAAACTGGTAGCCTGTCCTTTTTCCACCTACACTCCACTCCCCTGCAGTGTTAATTTCGTCAGACGAGACGAGATATCTTCGTCGACAACCTTTTTTCCCAATGACGAAGACGGGACGATGACAAGACTAATTAAAGAGATGCAAATTTAACTTGAGATAAACACATGCTAGTTGTGGATTGAAACACACTGACCTACCAATAAACCTCAACTCCTGAAAGATGTTATGACTGATTTTTTGATTAAATGTCACTTATTTTCATATTGTCTTTTTACTGTAGACCTACATTTTTCTGTTGAATTCTGTTGTTATACTGTATGTGCAGTATATATGTTTATTTCTGTAGACCTCCATCTGGGTACAGATATTTCTTTTGAATCATTATACTCATTTTTGTGATGTACTATTATTCAGAACATTTTATCTGTACAGTATTTGATATACTGTGATCTCTAATTTTTTGTTAATTTCAATGTGTTTGCTCAGCTCTAAAGGTAGATGTAGTGTTGTAATGTTTTTTTTATGTGTTATTTCTAATAAATTGAAGAAACACTGAGGATTTAAGTCAATTCAATCAATACATTTAATCAATATGTTCGTTGTAGAACACAACTGTTGAGCTGCATTTTGTAATTGGATGTAATAAACATGCAAAATGGAATAACTTTTTCATTTAATTTTGTATTAAGCCGTATTTTGTAATAAATTTTGCTGCATTATGTAATAAGTTTTTACATTTTGCAGCAGCAGGTGCTTTGGTGGTGTGGCATTAAAACTGTTTGGGAAACGCTAAAATATTTGAAATCTATTTTGGAAATAAAAATGCAGCAAAATTTATTAGAAAATGCGTTGTGGCAGTTTATTACAAAATGAAATGAAAAACGTTATTTAATTTTGGACGTTTATTACAAAATACACCGTTATTACACAATGCAGCTCAACACAAATCAACTGGAATTAATACACAAGAATAAATAAATAGAAAAAGACTGAAATACCTTACATTTTGTCTGATTAAAAAAACTAATTAAAAACATTTTTATTTTCATCAGCCTTTGAAGGGAGATAAAAAAAATAATGGGTTGACAATTGACCCACAAGTGACCCCATTCTTTATATTCTTTATATTTTGTGTGTAATTAAATCTTAATGCATTTCTTATTTATTTTATTGAAATTTTATAATGTATGTATAATCAGTTTATCTTGTACTTTTGTAATTTTATAATTTTGTGCAATCAAATCTTAATATATTTCTTATTTCACCCTTGTCTTAAAATTGTATTTTAATGTTTAATCAATGTGAAGCACTTTGGGCTACAGTTATTGTATGAAAGGTGCTATATCAATGAAGTGAATTATTTTTATTATTATTATTATTATTATTATTGTTGTTGTTGTTGTTGTTGTTGTTATTATTACATGGAGACTAAAATAAATAGACTAAAATATGACTAACAAAAAATATTTGTGAAAGACTAAAAGTGAATGAACTTTGACAAATGACTCAGACTAAAATAAAATTTTTTTTTTAACAAAATTAACAATACTCCCCTGCTCACCTAGCAACACAAGTGACGACATTCGCCCATGGCTCCAGGACAGGTTTAGTCCACCGGATCGTAAAAGCTCATCTAATATGTTTGTTCTTTTCAATAGTAAATGTCCTACATCCTGCTTGTTGTCTGTCATCTAACTTTCGCGGGTTCTTTACTGCTTTCTGTTCCCAGTTGTGACGTTGACAGTCCGGCCCGTGGCCTTGGTCAACAGTTGATGTTATTCAACCAAATGACAGATGATTTTCTGCTGAGACGTGACTTTCCGCAGCAGGAGGGGTTTGATGGGCAACTCTTGGTGCACAGACACAAAAGACTGTTTTGAGATCAGAATGTAATGCCGGCTCAATTGGAGATGCAGACACTGAGACCCTCCCTCGTTTGCCGCTGGCTGGAAGCCCTCAGGGTCTGTCTGATGGCGGTGCTCTGCAAACTGACAAGGAAACCTGATTAGAGGAACACATAATAGCCAAAGATATTATTTAGAAGTTGTTCACCTGCGTTAAGTGTTATTTTTAAACTTTTACATAGAAGCAGTGTTTGGTGTCCATCTTCAAATCCCTACAGTATTAATGTTTACTTTGGACAACTACACAGTAAATATTGCAGTGTTAAATCAACACTTAGAGAGTTTATTTAACTTCTTCTAGAGTGTATTTGGTCCCATTTTCTCCAAATTAACACTGCAAAATTTACTGCGTAGGCTATTACAACCAAACCATAACTTTCTCTTCTTTACATCCAACTGTTTTTTTTTTTTCATTTGTATTTTCCAATTTCTGCAGTAAAACCCAAGAGTCAAAGCAGAAAACATTTCATTCAAATTGGTTTTATGCTTGAAATAAGTGGCATAGTTGGTGCATCAATAAAAGGTAAATATGATGAAGTAGATAGACACAGAATAAGGAACATCTGCAGTTCTCCTGATGCTAAGTAGATGGTAAAGATTAATACAGGAATGTTAAGCATTAATGAGACCGAAATATTAAAGAAGAATGACAGTAGTTAAAGTTATGCAAAGTTTCCAGCAAAAAAAACAACACTCTTCCATCTATATGAGCTCTTTAGTCTATAGCTCAAACCTGTTAGTGCATGAAATAAAACAAGAAAACACTAGCTAACCTTCACTACTGCTAGTTAGCTTCTGCTTGAAATACTATACAGTACCATGTATGAATAGCACTAGATAGATAGATAGATAGATAGATAGATAGATAGATAGATAGATAGATAGATAGATAGATAGATAGATAGATAGATAGATAGATAGATAGATAGATAGATAGATAGATAGATAGATAGATAGATAGATATAGATATAACACAGCAATATTAATGAAATAACCATAGAATGACTCCTTTAATGTAGTAGTTTAAGATGGAAGTGTTTTGGTGAAAAGAAAATTTCGTCAAGATATTTTATGTCGGTTGATCGTTTCAAATTTTTTTACTCAAAATTCCCAGAAAATGAAAAAAAAAAAAAAACCACTAAGAAACACATAAAATGCAGAGAAAAAAATGCAAAACTTGGGGGAAAAAATTACACAAAAAAGCTATGAAAAATCTAAAACATATTCAAAAAGTCTCCTAAAATATAGGAAAATATGATAAAATGTGATAAAATATCCAAACTATGAAAGCACTCAGGAAGCCACTTGAGGTAGATCAGCCCCCTTCCCCTCCTAAAATAACTAAATGAGGTTTTACTTTCTCTTCTGCCGTGACTAACTGAATGAAACACACACATGCAAACTAAAGTTGTTGTTTCAGCTCTACATTAAACTGCATAAACAGCCAGAAGGCAGACAGCACAGGCAGATGGATGAGACTTTGTGACAATCTGACTGATTGATTTTTAATCTGAAATTGAAATCATATTTATTCAACTTAAAACAACAAACTCAAACTGCAAATGTTAGATAAACTCAAACATTTACAAACCGTGTCACTAACGTCTGATATGTCAGGATTAAAACAACCATGATATTTCCCTAAAACTAAGCATTAATTAAAATGATCACATGTCAAAGCTCATCTTCATTGTCTTGGCGTGTTATCCACAGTGACCAGTCAAGTATGTCCGACATCCTAAATCGCCCCATTTCAAGTAAATAAATCCGTATTAAACAAGTACAGAAACATTTTCCAGTGCAGTCCTTTGGTTCAAGTCAGCACTATGGGAGAATGTTTCTGGTAAATTAATCTTGTCTTTTCAGTATGCGGTTGACTCACTCAATCCCCGTGCTGTCAGTTTGACAGATCGCTGAGAGACAACTAACGAACCAGATGCCCTTACATGCACCTGAAAGAAGAAGCCGAAAAATGAGGAGATACCGCTGGGTTCATTTCCCTGTTCTCTCAGATAATAGATTTTTTTTTAAACCTCCTTTGATAATCACACCACTCCTGTTTTTTATCAAAGTCATATCTGTGGCCTGTGATGTCATATCCACTCAGAGTGAAACTGTTGCAGCACAACCCGTCCTCAACCCAAAACTCTCTGTCAGTCCATTTCAGTGGGTCCCATTCATTAATATGTACGTAGAAATGTTCTTTCAAAATAAATGCATTAAAAAAACTCATTGGGATTCATTATTTGGACTGTTTAACCACTTTCAATTCTGGGTTGACTTTCTGGATTGACATCTGAAAAATACCTCTCCAAATTAAAACAGCTGTTCCTCAACCGTTTGGAGTACAGATAAAATAATAGGCTCTTTGAAAAGTTAAAAGCCTGTAGTTTAGACAAAAACACTCACTTTTGCTGTTTATTGAACATCTTAAAAACTGTATGCAGTGTTCCCTCACCAGTGTTGTACCTGAACGAGTTCATTGAACGATCGTTCCCGAACTATATCATATTTTTGACAAACGTGAGCGACTCGTTCACTTTTGCCAAATGAACGGGAAGTTGTGAACGCGGTTATTCTGGCATTTATTGAACTGCGCTCTTATGTAGTTCATATTTCGTTCTTATCACGTTGTAATTATTGAGTCCTATATGGTATAAAAATACAGTATTATCATAGATGTCATATTTGTATTATTCTGAACAAATATAATGTTGTGGAATAGCCAATGAGTAGAGTTTTGGGCGGGGCAGAGAGAGAGAGAGAGAGAGAGAGAGAGAGAAGGGTGCAGAGAGTTTTTGGGAGCGGAGGAAAAGAGTTAAATGTACAGAGTGTGACCGACGACCAGAGCAGGTGTTGTCCCGTTCTTGGAAATAAACATTGAAAACAAAACTCACTGAAACCGCTCCTTGTGTTCTAAGAACCTGCAGAGGGAAGTTAACCCTAGGGTAAGGTACTTACTGGAGATTCCGTCCAAGATGAGGACGGCATTTTCCCCTAACTTCCTGACTACGGTCAGGATAACGTCAGGAACGGTTAATAATAAGTTTACAATAATAACACAAAAAAGAACGAAAAAGTTCATTTTGGGATCCATGAACTTCTAATTCATAATTTGGAAGAATGAACGATGAACTGAACTAATTCATATTGAGTAACTTGAACTGAACTTTGAACTAGTTCCTAATCAAGGTGAACTTTCCCAACACTGTCCCTCACTATAATGTGGTTCAAAATCGGCCATTTTGTGGAATTTTTTTAGATCCTTTTTTTTTTTTTTTTTTTTTTTTTTTACAAATTCTTCTTAATACTTTTTTCCAGTGTATCAATGCACATTATTTTCTGTGTCCTGATTGGTCCTGGCAGAGTGAGATACTAAAATGTACACAAATAAACTCTACAGACACTGATTGGTCAGACAGTTGTCTCTGTGATCCGCCGTACATTGATCCACATGATGACAGCCCATAATACTACATCATGGTCTGTTCATGATATTCAACCCTTGGTGGTCAATGTACTGTAAAACACAAAATAAGCAAGTTTATCTGGCTCCACCCATCAGAAGGGTCACACTCTGGACCTGGTGTTTTCCTTTGGCCTCAACCTTTGTGTTGAGGATGTCCACATGAGTGACCATTGTTGTTGTATTTGAGTCGATCTTCACTCCTGAGCTCATATCTTCTGAGTTTAGGCCACAAAGGCGCATTCTCATAGATAAGACAACACTTAGATTCTCAGTACAGTGACCATTCATCCAGATTTCATCCAGACAGATGGTCCTAAAAACCGGACTGTCCGGATGTCAGTCACACATCCTGACTTTTTAAGGACACAATGTAAAAAGTGAGGATGCATGACAGACGTCCGGACAGTCTGGTTTTAATGATCAAATTCAGGACATCAAGGGCAAAACTCCAGTAATTTCTTTTTTTTAACCCTGTTGCCACTGAGCCTGTACCCCACAAGTGATCTCATTTTAAACCTGTCACTCAGGCTGATATTTTTACTTTACTGAACAGAATGAAACATTCCTTATGCCCATCAGATGCTCTACTTTGTAGACTTTTGAAGTTTTTGATTCCACTGGCCCCTGGGTTACTAAACTCACAAATTTGTCACTTTCTACTGGTGTTTTTCCTTGGTCTTTTAAGCATGTTGTTGTGTAACCACTCCGAAAGAGACCTAACTTAGACCCATGCAGATCCAAAAAACCTCTGACATTTTTATCCAAAATCCTAGAAAAAGGGGTCTATGAACAACTGCTTTACAGTATTTTTGATACTTTTCAACCTGGTTTGCGTAACATTGTTAGACCTTTGTTCTGCCTTTGACACTGTTGACCATCACACACTGTTACCGCATCATTTGGTTGGAATATCAGGTCCTGTCTTAGTGTGGTTCTCTTCTTATTTATTAGGCAAAAGCTTTAATGTCTCAGCTAATCAGATCTTGTTTGACCATACTGACTTGTGGTGTGGAGTACCCCAGGGCTCCGTTTTGGGCCCCGTTTTGTATCTGCTTCATATCCTTCCTCTGAGAAAGTTAATCCAGGAGTTTGATGGTGTTTCTTACCACCTGTCCAGTTGTGTTGTTCTTTTAAGGCCTCTGAGTTCCAAAAACTGAATTCTTTATTATCCTGCCTCAAGTGAATTTAAAAAAATGGCTACGCATAAAGTCACTGCAGCTTAACCCAGATAAAACCAAAGTACTGGTGATTTCCCCCGATTCATCATTCATTACATTTGCTTTTATCTGTATTCTATTGTATTTGTATTTTTTACTCTTTGTGAAGCACTTTGTGATCTGCTTTGTGAAACATGCTATATACATAAAATGTTCTTATTTACTATGTATTGGCCAATATATTGACTATCAGCCAATATAGGATATCAGCTTTTTTTAGCCCTCAATTTCAGTATCAGCCCCCAAAATCCTCGGGGTGTAGTTGAAACCATTTCTGTTTTATCATCCACACTGACAGATAATTATCTGAAGTCAAGTTAACTGTTTGGTCCTACTCTTTTTTAACCACCACAATTATCTCCAAACATGATCATTTAAGATTTTCTGTCCACATTTCCTCCTCGAAGATGATAATTCACCACTACCCATCCATGTTTTAATAACGTATTGAATATTTCCTATCCAATTTCTCTTTAGAAGGTTTTTTTTTTTCATTTTACTCTTTTGAAACAGAGTTACATCTTTTCCATGACTATGGGCATGGTTGAAATGAGAATCCACTCACTGCATCAGAGTGAAAGAATATGTTGTAGCTGAAACATATTAATCAGTAATAATCTAATATAAAACTTTCATTTGTGTGATTAGTTATATATGGGAGGAGACTTATTTCTTTGGCCAGAAAACAGCATGAAGTCTTTTCAAGGGCTGAAGTGTTGGAAGAAGCGTCTGATAATGAGCGAGCTCAGATATGCTGGTGCACATATTAACACTGAGTTGTATATTAAACCATTGTATCATAGAAAATACATAGGTTTCTTGACATCTAAAGCTGCTCATTAGTTAATTTAATCACATCTAATACCTTATTCAACATATATGAAATATCAATGTAATGCAACAGTAAATATTGAAGAGGGCATTGGAAGAAAAACACTATGTATTCCTGTTTTAAGACCAGTCTGCACAACACATACAGTTAGAGCTGCAGTTTTTAATTACTGTTTTGATAGGTGGAGAAAAAAAGTAAAAATGTGAAGAAGACATGTCTGAAAATGACAAATAACTCATCTTTTATTCTAGAATCTCTAAGGAGAAGGGGTGGAGCTTATAAATTGTATGTCCTCTCACTCCTTTTATACGTCACGTCTTGTGTTTAAGTGTTTTGTTATTTCTTTTCCACATACAGTAGCTACATGGAGGTCTAACAGTGTCCCTCTGAGCCTTTATATCTATTACAGTCTGGGCTACTCCTCCACAACCAGGACAAAATCTACATTTTATTCTCCTCCTGAATGTGAGTCGTCTTTTCCGGCACTTCAGCCAAGGATTTCCCAGTGAGACGGAGCAGTGTAATCCCCCAACAATCCTAATGGTGATCCCAAGAGACATTAAGGATGTTCAGGTGAAATAATGGACTCTGCTGGATAATCCCTAGTCCTTCATGTGTCACAGCATCACATTTCACATGGAAAAGAAAATCTTTCTGCAGGCCTTGCATTCCATTTCTCACTCTAAGCGGGTGGTTGACAACAGGAGGGCTGTCTTTCATCATATCTGCTGGCCATCTGACAGACGGGTACCCTGACCAGTCATCCATCTTTCTCAATGAGAAATCTGTCTGGAATCACAGGACTTGAATCCAAATATGAAGGCGGAATCAATAGACGTCGAGTAAACCAATCACAGATGAGATGGACGTAACGCTTTCACCAAACACATTTAAGAGTGTAATCTGTAATTCTACCCTTATTCAGGCCCTCCTGGATTTTGTGATGTTGCGATTTGCAACTTGCAAATTCATGTTGTAATTTTAACCAATCACGGCAATTTTCCACCAAATGTGACCAATGATCTGCGACGTCTTGAGTTGCTCCTTCTGCCTTTTCCTGTTTACCTTATAGTACGAAGCAACATGTGCACGGCCAGCAGTTCACATTTGACGACTAAAATGATGCACTAGTACCAACAGGTGCATTTGGAACAGTAGTTTTTGCTGCATTTTTATCATCCAGGTGATATTTTATTTGGCATATTTGAAAGGTTGTCTTAATATCTCAGTGTTTTTTTTCTATTTTTCTATTACACAGTACTAGTAATAATCTATTTGACTGGCTGAGACATTTATATTATGTTTTATAACTTCACATAGTGTTGTAAGGTCATATGAACTTTAACCTTTGAACCAACAGGTGGATTTGGGAAAAAAAGTTTGTTGTATTTTTATAAGCCTCATAATCATTTATCTGCCATCTCAGTAAAAGGTCGTTTTGAGGACCATATCACAAATGAATTATCTCGTAACTAAATATTTGAAATATTACTTAATTTTGATTACAAAAAGGGTAAATTGCAACTATTATATATATATATATAAACAGACATAACTGAAGAAAAAGTAACTTATTCAGTAAAATATATCATAATATAAATCATAATTTATCATTAACTAAATGTAAACCTCATATTTTCATCCACTATCATCAAACCAATTCCATGGGTTTTACTGGTGAATCAATGTTTTAGAGGATGATGGTGTTTCCATGGTAACTACAGAGCCTCAGATCATTCAAATGGGTCATGTCCGATGACGACAAACTGTATTTTACAACTATTATTTAAATGTATTGTTAATGTTAATGTATAAACAGGTATTAACCAGTTTAGATCAGTCATAGACAGTGGCTGTTTGGGTCTTTATGGGTTAAAATGTCTTAAATTCTGACTTGTAGAATCTGTAGAAACATTGGACAGAGATCCCAGTCTGCACAAAGGCAAAGGAAATAACTTTCTAAACAGAATCCAAATAAAATGATCCTGCTGCAGTCATGCAATCTGTTTCTTCCTATTTGTTCATACTTAAATAAAAAAAGTTACTGTGGGTTTACATCATCATCAGTCATTGCACTTGACATGCTGGATGATGAGAACAATGTACTGTAGCTGCTGCCACCCACACACAAACTCAAAAAGTAATGAACCCAAAAACCGGGACTCAATTTGAGACCATTAAGCAAATCAGAGGTTGACGATGCAGGATGCCACTGAAGGAACAGCAACAAAGGTCATAGTGTCAAAGGATAAGTTGTTGACAAAGACAGCAGCAGAACCAAAAAAAGACTTTTATTTTATTTTCTAGTACATATTTTTCCAGAAGTGGGGTACTGGCCACAGTAGTACTCTCCACTGTTGTTGTTGTTGTTTGTACCAATGAAAACCCTTGTGTTTGTGTCACTGGTGCTTGTTATACTTGGCAACAGCAGTGAAATCAAACAGCCACAAATGCGTCTTTGATAAAAGGTTGTCAGAAAAGCTTATATTTTGCTCTTTCTGTGTGTGTTTTTCTGTACTTATTCATCAGTTTCTGTTTTTTTTCAGACACAGTTGATGCAATGATCAGGGGGTGGCAGCATGTAGTCGTACACTGGAAACCCAAATAAGTTAGCAAAACTCAAAACATTTAAAGCAATTAATGCCTCAATTATTTTAAGTTGATGAACTTAAAATATGTAATTTTCCAGAACTTTAAATGTAGATGCTTATTAAAATATATTTTAACAAGGCAGCAGACCTCCAACCAAGGCTTGATATGATGTAAAAACATGACGTGATGGAGCCATAGGTGTTGACCCATCTGATGTCTGAAAGTGAGACGATGTGAATGAAAAAAAACCCACCAGATTCTATCTTGTCTGAATCCTGAGATATTATCACTGATGTGTTTTAGCTGTTGACCTTTAGTGTGACCTTGACCTTTGACCTTTGACCTTCATTGCTCAAAATCTAATGGGTTCTTCCTTGACCCATTATCTATGATTCCTGAGTTTCACCAAAATCTATTCAGAACTTTTTGTGTAATCCTGCTGACAGACAGACAGACAGACAGACAGACAGACAGACAGACAGACAGACAGACAGACAGACGAACCCAAATGTAATACCTCCTTGGTGGAGATAATTAAAACATTACTTATTAACTATAAAATACTTATTACCTTAGTATTCTAAGGTTCTGTCAGTCCTACTGGGAAACTAAGTCATGGTTCAGTGTCTTTGTCCAAGGACACTTGGACATGTGGACAGACAGAGTGACATGTGGACATGAACCACAGCCACCCCTGAATAAAATGACTCTTTTGTGATTATAATTTTTTGGTGGTTATTTGCAGTGATCTGATATTGTATTTCATCATCCAATACATCAGTTAAGTTTTTTCAATCATCCTTATTTGAAACAATAGAAATAACAGTACAATATCATTCTCAGCATTTAATGACTTGATTCCATTCAGTTATACCTCATATGTTGTTAAGTTATGTTCACTTATATCCACAATAGTTGCCCTTAATAAAAAAATATTAGTTGGAAGTACTTAAAAAGAAGAACATGTTACTGTAACTGAATACATTTGAGTTAGTAGTACTATTTCTGAAACTTTGAGTATTCACAACTGAATATATTTAATTATTCTGAACATTCAGGTTTACAGTGTAGTTGGTGGATGTTGACTTTCTCTAACTTTACATTTTAAGTAACTTTTGTTTGAACAAAACCTATATGCGTGCAGTATTGGCCCTTAAGTACAAACATTTTTGTTGAAGGAAATTGCAGTCGGACCTCGGGTGCTTTCCAGCATTTCTCTTTTTTTTCCAACACAAAGATTAATAATTTACTAGTGTTTTATTTCGTAATGAGAACACACATACAAACACGCACAGCACGCTCCAAGGCAATAAATGAATATCAGACCATGCATTTCTAATGTACAAACCCTAATTTCTACCTTACTTCTTTCAATTGAATCAGTGGTGCTGCCTTTGGAGGGTGATTTGTAAATGGTTTGTAATGATTTGAAAGGTTTCCAAGGTCAGACATCTGTGAATTCAACTATATTACTGTTGTGTTGTGTTTACAGGGTGTCTGAAAAACTCCACTGGCAGCCCGTAAGCCATCAAAGTGATTCAGAGGATGCTTTTATTGTCAGTTTATGTCCCAAAGTTATCCCCAAACTCATTTCTTCCTCCAGGACTAAAGCCTACAGTGATGTTGCTTTTAGTTCACACACACACTCCCAGACTCTGAAGTAGCTTCCCTGTGGATTCAGTTGTGTGCACTTTCCTTTCAACTTATACAAGAAAAGTTTTTTTTCGCCCCAATTTATGTAGCATATTTTACTGTACTTTTTTCTAATCTGCATAATGTGGGAAAAAAAAAGAACTGATTAAAATCCTGCACAAGGCACACGGTGGGAAAATCATAAAGAAATGCATACATTAAATGTAACTGAATAATCTATACGGTGTGAATATGATCCATTTCACCCATGAACTTCATGCATTGTTGGGTAGCACTTGCACTGTCGAGGTAATGGAGGTGAAAAAGAAGATGATGCTAAATTAGAATGAGGTGATGAAAGACAGCGGTGAACAAGAGGTCAAAGGGCCTGGGTGGTGATCTAAATAAGGTGTTGATCTCACACAGTCAGCTAATTACCAGGACAATAGAGAGAAAACTGCTACACACATTATTTATGAAGCACATTTGTTGAGGTAGCACCTCCACTGATTCAACTGAGTAAATAGTTCAGGTCTTTCTGTTGGATAATTACTGAAGTTTGAACTGGAGAACAAGATCTTTAACTTTTACAGGTGCAGTGAGAATACCTTCTAATTTATGAACCCAAAAAGACCCACTTCACATTTTAACACAGTATGAGTATAATTAATTGTAAGTATTCAGAGAATGTCTAATCTAGTCCTTATTTGAAGTTTCTATGACAACCTGTTCTTGAATTGGAGCCAATAATGTGATTTTGACCTTCTGCTAAATGTGACTTTGACCTTTGACCTTTACTCAAATGGATCATTGCATCTGATGGGCATTAGCTATATGTTTATGCCCATGTAATTTCATGGTGATATCTCAAGTATTCATTGAGTTATAGCACGATATGTCTCTGTGGACACACACATATGCATGCATACTCGTTTACATGTTCAATGAGGACCAAGTAAAATCTAATTAATTAATTTAAAAGATAATAATAATAACAATTAGAAAACTAAATTCAATTTAAAAACTAAAAATGAATTAATCAATTAAAGATCATTTTAAAAAGCAAAGAAAAATAATAATGTATATAGTACAGATATTTATATAAATGTAAAGAGTATTAAGTCCAATATGTATATAAATGTAAAGAGTATAAAGTACTGATATTCATATAAATGTAAAAAGTATAAAGTACAGATATTTATACAAAAAAGTAGGGAGTAAAAGTAAAAAGTGACCAGAAAAATAAATACTCCAGTAAAGTACAGATTCCTAAAAACTATACTTAAATACAGCAAAGGAAGTACTTCTACTTAGTTACTTCCACATCTGCTAGTGAGGCTGCATTTAATTAGAATGGATGAAACTTCATGTTGATAAAAAAACATACATTTTGTCTCAATTTCCCTCAAACTTGGCACATATATAGAAACAACTGATACGCTGACAGCAGCACATGCATAGATATAATGACATCAGCTGGATAAATGCCAAAGTAAGTTACAGTACGAGGGGAGGGAGGGGTTTGCTGTGCCTGGTATCACTTATTGTTAATATTTTAATTAGTAACTTATTTAGTTGCAAATTAACACATCGATGTTTAATCTGCTCTTTAATGAAGCAAAACTGAAAAACATCCTGATCCTTTACAGTGAAAATTATTATTTTTTACCTAGTTTTCTCTTTCCTACCTCATGTCTTTATACTGCACTACATCAAGGATTTTCTTTCCTATATATTTTTCCCTTAACTTTTCCCTACTTTGCTGGAATTGCAAAGAAGTATGCAAATTTCACAGTGGGAGTGGGTATAAAAAAGCAGAAAGATGAAAAAGAATATGTGTTCTTTGTGTTACTTAAAGTTACAGTAAGTTCTTAATAATCCTGTTGGATGATTGGGTCTGGGTCTCCTACGTACTGTATGTATGCGCGTGAAGACCCTGGAGACCAGCACTGATTCTGAGCCAGTGATTTGGTCAAAAGTGTTGAGAGGAACATTAAAGGTGGCCTATAAGATCTTTGGACTTTTAATTGTATATTTACCTACGACAAGGAGGTTATGTTTTTACCAGTTTGTCTGTTAGTTAGTAAGATAACTCCAAAACTTATGTATAGATTT
This sequence comes from Siphamia tubifer, assembly GCA_020466265.1. Lineage (NCBI taxonomy): Eukaryota > Metazoa > Chordata > Actinopteri > Kurtiformes > Apogonidae > Siphamia > Siphamia tubifer. The sequence goes on along the minus strand of CM035802.1, from coordinate 23,852,015 downwards.
TGATGAAATTTTCAAGATGTGTTGGGAGTGTCACACGGAACAAATGATTATATTTTAGTGGTGATCCAGAAGAGATTCTGAATTCTTGATCACTTTGAAATTTTACACTGTCTGCAGTAAATGGAGAATAAACTTCTTCTTCTTCTTCTATCATTCTCTTGTATCCGGTGGGACTGGCTTACAGCGCTCATAGAGGTGTAACATGTGAATTGCATCGTTTTCAGCAAGTGTTTTGCCTCCGTGCTGATCCAGATTTTTACTGAACCCGTTCCATTTTTACATAATATCTTTTTGACACAATTTCAAAACTAAATCCGTATCAAACTCGTCTGGGCGTAGCCTGAATGTTGAGTGTATGCTGCCTGGGAGGCCACATGCACTAGGGGTTGCTCCTTTCACACACATTAATTATTCCACATATCAGGTAACACCGCCCTGTTTGTCCCATCTGAGGTGCTGGAATTTTCCATAGCTGTGTCAGCACAAAGCTTGCTGTGGTTGCTTCAGCTGTGACACTCCCACAGGATCAAAACCAAGACAAGTTAACATAAAAAAAAAACATGAATTTGACATTTATATCTCTGGTTCTATTGTAATTTCCTACACAATATATATATATATATATATATATATATATATATATATATATATATATATATATATGAAATCAGGACGTTCATGTGAGTCGACTGCTAACCGAGCCCTGATGCCCCGTCCTCAGAGGGGGTTATAATACAGGTAAGTAGGAGAGGGGAAAAAGACACTTTGACATTGACGCATTAAAAAGTCCAGTAGAGAAGACTGAAGCAGACCTTTGATGATGTACAGTAGAGCATCTGTGACATTTTACATTCCTGACCGGATTTTCCCACCCTGCCATTCCCTAATGTGACACTCAGGATGACAGCTCATGTGATGTACGAGCAGCTCTCACCTCCAGCCTTCCCTACCTGATGCCCCTCCTGGGTGTCAGAGCCGTGTTCTTCCCCTTTTCCTTCAAGCTTCGGTCCCTTCCCCTCCCCCATATTATATTCACCGGCCTTTAGGTTTCCATGGTAACAGACAGAGGAGCTAATATGAGGGCAGAGTCATTGATTTGATTTGCTGAAGATTAATATAGACATAGCTTAGACTCGACAGGGGAATAGAAAGGGAACCTAAGTCGGTGGTGACTTAACTTCTTCATTGTCACCAAGATGACAAATATTGGCTTATAATTTAATTAGTACTTCTGCAGCAGCTGTTGCATATTTGCACATATACAATTTGACTTTTATGAGATGCATAGAGTTAAAAGAGTAACTCAGATCCCTAATTGGTATTTTAATAGGTTTGTTTAGCTTAAATTTGTTTTTGTGAGTGTGTGAAACAATCAGCTTTTAGTGGTTATAAAAGTACATCTGGCTGAACTAGATGCACCACATTAAAAAAAGCAAACAATCAAATACACATGAAGTCAGTCACCGGTTGAAGCCAAAGAAAAGGTGTTCAAGAGGGGGCGGTGGAGAACTACAACGCCTCAAATTATCCTGGGAAGAAAGGCTAATTAACCCATAGAGACCCAGCATTACTATGGTGATTTTTCTCTCCTCTGTATTTTATGCTTTTTCACTGAAAATCCTATTTTCATGTTTTTAATTCACTGATCATGTTGATGTTCATTGTTAGGGACCATGTAGTAAGGCAACCAGAAGACAGGATTTATCCATTAGCTTATTTCACACGTCACGCCATCTTGGATTCAAAATGAGGCTCATGTGGGTAGCGTTGGTTTGGCTTTTGAAAATAGCAAGGGGGAGGTGGGCAGAATTTTAATGATTTATTCAAGTTATTCCAAATGCCGGGGCCCCTGTACATAATTGTAAATTATCATTGGTTCAATTTGGCATTAATTGGCCTTAAGTAATGATTTTGTCGTGCGTGGTGATTGTGGATATCTGAGTTTAATAAGGTGTCATGGTAAATTTAAGGAAGAAAGAAACATTTATGTATGATCTTATATATCAAGAGAGTACCTTGGAGTTTGTTTATGTAATATATGGTTAGTATTTTTAGTTTTTTAAAGGTGTAATTACACTGAAAACCACTTTTCCACACTCCTTTTGAAAGGTCATCCCAAGTTACCAACACTCAACTCATTTGAAATTGGTGTGTCACCTCCATTGGCTGTATTTTCGTTCAAAGGGGTAATTTACACAAGGACGATTGCAGCTAAATATGACAGCATATTTTATCAGAAGTGCCTTTCATTTACACAAAGCAGATGCCGTCACGGTGTGAATGCGCACAAATCAAAGTGGGGCGTATTTAAAACGCGCTGGGTCACATCTTCGTCTAAATGGCAAGAAATGCAAATGCGTCTTTACGTCACATAACGGCAAGAAACGTATATGTTACCATTGTGTGTGTCTTTACGTCACATATGTTCACGTCACATACACTTTCATGTTACATTCATAAGCAGAGCAGGTAAAGCAACAAACATGTCAGACAACCTGGAGCCCACAGATCTTCCAGCTGCACTAGCATTAGCATTAGCACTAGCAGCTTTAGTAAATGTACAGGAGTCGTTTCAGCTATTGTACAGACATTACACACATACCATATCCAAACAGAGACGGGTGAACAATTACATCAAAAACAGAAAAGGACATGTCGGCGGTCTATTACAGTTCCACATACCCGGCCTGGCATAACTATTCAATCGTATTTTGCCTATTCTTGTGTCTTCAATTAAACAAGGATGTCCTCCTGAATACGCTCATCTAAATGTGGATGAAAATCTGAAGACGAGACACCACTTTTGCATCTTCTGTTTTCATCATCTCTGTATAAATAACACAGAGAAACGAGCGACTCAGAAAAAGCCTGTCCACTACACGTTACAGGGTCATTAGCATCACCCACGTAGGGTTAAGTCTGTCCCTCGTTGCAACAAATCTGAAGTAGCATTAGCATTAGCATCTACAAGAGAAGACAGCACCACAGTAGCTGCTGCATAAACTTGAAAAAAAAAAATGGTGGAGCAACCTAGTTCCAAAGTCAACCCAAGATCTCTTACTTTCCATATAATTCCTATATTCTAATAAATATTTTTTACAAATGAGATTAATGTGGTTTTTCCATGTTAATTTTGCATCTAGGATGTCTGTAAAAAGTCAGTAAGGAGGTGTAGATGTGGTTCATCCCTGGGAGAGAGCCCCTTTTCAGCCTGGGCATTAGTAGTCTGAGTGATCTGATCACAGACAGACAGCTCTAATGCAAGGTGTGATTGCGCTCAGGACCCACTCAAATCCGATCACTCAAGGAGCATTTTATAAGTGTCTGAACACAAAATGTGCTTGGATGAATTGAAGACGAGTCCACTCAGCTGATGTAAGTAAAGGAATATATTGTCAATGTCCTCTGCGAGGAAATAGAATATCTGCAGTCTGCATAATCTGATAGAAAATCAGCTTCATAGGTACTTGAAGATGCAATCATCCTTACTGCAAAAAAAACTAACAAACTGCTTTGGACCTGGGTCAGACTGAACAGTCAGGTTGTGAATAATTTACCATCCTGTGTCCTGTTGTCTTTGAGATTGTATTTTGTACAGTTATCCTCTTTGTTTGTTGAGGAATTTTGTGTTTTTAAAAGTCTATTTACAGACAGACAATTCCAATTACCAAGGTAATGGGAATGTCCAAAGACTGTATATAATAAATGGACATTTTGGACTTATTGGTTTCTGAATGTTTGTTCTGAGGTCAGTAGTTTGTGATTTGGCTGTTGGTTTTTATTGACTTTTTGGTACTGGAAGTGACCATATTTGGACAAATGGAATCTGTGTATCATTCATTCGTTAGTTTTAGAAAATGAAACCAAAAATAAGACAACGAAAAAACAAGTCGTTACTTCATTACTTGTTTCCGAAACCAAAATGAAAAAACAAAACAAAACAGATAGCGATGTAGTTTTATTGCCTTTTTTTGTGTTTAAATGAATAATGGAAAAAACAGATAACAGCCATTTTCCGTTTGATCTCATTTTGACCTGAAGCAAGCGTGACCCGCAATGACAGAGATGTTTTCCCCTTCCAACACACCTGATGGTCATTATCAGGCTTGTGCAGAACTTAATGAGAGGTTCATCATGTCAATCAGGTGTGTTGGAAGAGGAAAACATCTAAAGCATGCAGGATAGTAGCTCTTAAGGACTAGGATTGAGGAGCCCTGCTCTACATTAATGACTACACCTCAGGAGACGTAAATGTGAAAGTCCTAAAGTTCGCAGACGACACTACTGTCATTGGTCTCATCTGGGACAGACATGAATCTGCATACGGACGGGAAGTGAATCAATTGGCCTCATGGTGCAGTCACAACAACCTGGAGCTAAACACGCTCAAAACTATGGAGATGACAGTGGACTTTAGAAGGACCCCCCCCACACACACACACACAAACACACACACACTGCCTCCTGTTTCCATCCTCAACAGCACAGTGTCTGCTGTGGAAACCTTCAGTTCTCTGGGATCCACAATCTCCACAGAGCTAAGGTGGGAGTCCAACATCAGCACCATGAAGAAGAAGGCCCAGCATAGGACGTACTTCCTGTGTCAACTGAGGAAATTCAACTTGCCTCAGGAGCTGCTGATCCAGTTCTACTCGGCCATCATCCAGTCTGTCCATCACTGTGTGGTTTGGATCAGCCACTAAACAGGACAAACACAGACTCCAAAACATAGACAGGTCTGCAGAGAAGACCATCGTTGCCAGCCTGCCCTCCATTCAGGGCTTGTACATAGCCAGAGTCAAGAAACAGGCAGGTGGCATTACTGCAGAGCTTTCACACCCTGGACATGACCTGTTCCACCTGGTCCCCTCCGGCAGAGCTCTGTACACCAAAACATCCCGACACAGGAACAGTTTCTTTCCCCAGGCGGTCACTCTGATGAACACTCAACACCAGTCAAGTGTCACAATCATTCTCTGTCCTCATTTCCTTCCTTCCTTACCTACATATGATATATTCTGTATATAAAAATATAATATAAATCTGTACATAAGATTCCCTACACACAACTGTTGCACACAACGATATTACACTCTAATTATGTTTTTTATGTTATGTTATGTAAATGATGTCTTGTTATGTTTGGTTTATGTGTCTCTTCTTTATTGGTACTCACCACAGTAAACTGGAGATAAATTCCTGTATGTGTACACAAACACATACAGGATTTAAAGAAACCCCACCGTAAATAAATAAATAGATAAATACAGGTGGTGGCCTTGTCTAAGTAAAAAAAAAAATTATAGCTTACATGTAAGACAAACTTGATAACCATGGTGCTATAATGCAACATTTATTTTTGCTCTCCTTTGTCTCATTCAGTAAATTATATAGTGAGAAATATAATTCTTGTACTGTTGGATCAACCTAGGGTTAGCTTAGCACTGCAGTTTGTATCATTGTTCTATTGTTTAATGATTTTTTTCCCCTTTATTAAACAGAATAGGCTTAATATATTTGCCCATTCAGTTGTATCCCATTTTCTGAAAATTGATGTGTTAAGCTTTTAGCTGACGTTCTTCTGTTTATGTGAATGTATAGAATGCGTATATTGCTACAAGCATTGCACAGCATTACCATGGCAACACAGATGAAACTGCAGCTGCCTGCAGCTTTAAAAGTCTGTGATATATTGGCTTCATTTCAGAGCTGAGGTCCTTGTCCCTTGTTCAGTGGCATTAATCTATGCTGCATATTTGTCCTTATACAAATAAGTAAATAATATAAATTCATGGAGCGTCAGTCACAGCCTCACTTAGTGATGGGACAAAACATTATTGTTTATGAGCTGCAGGGAGAATTACATTTACAAAGAAACATAGCAAAGTCTGTCGATTAAATTTGAACTTAGAGCTTTGTGGTGTTTCAGTCTTAGATAAGATTATGTGGTTGCATATCAAGTGGAGGAAGTTCAGTCAGATCAAAGGCTGGAGACAAATGTTGGTACAAAGTCTTAACAGCACCTGAGCCACAAAACTGAAGTTTGACCGTGTGACAAAGGTCCTCCTCAAAAAAGTGTCCACTATATTTAGAATATATTTGCTGCTTCCTTTTGTTCTCAACCCCTTTAGCCCGTGGGCCGAGAAAATGTTGTAATTTTTCATTAATTATTAACATAAATCTGTACATGTCACAGGTGATCAACTAAGATTGACTGTAGATGACAACAGGCGCTCCAACAGTCTTGGAGACGGCACTATATAAATAAGGATTTTATATTCACCACTGGTTGTCATCATGGGGACAGTAGGCTGGAAAAACTACTCTGCTTTGGGGAGTTTATTAATCTCACCCAATATTGGTTGGGAAGGTTATTGCAATCACTGTGTGTGTGTCCGCAGAGACATATCATGCTATAACTCAATCAATATTTGAGATATCACCATAAACTTGCATGGACATATACATATAGCTAATGCACAGATGCAATGATCCCTTTGAATAAAGGTCAAAGGTCAAGGTCACAATTAACTAAAAGGTCAAAATGTCATAATCGGTTATGACTCAAGAACAGAGGGTCACAGAACTGTCAGATTGGTACTAAACGATGTGGAATGAAGATTTCTACAATTCTCATAAATGGTGATATCACCTACGACCAATATTTTTTGAGATCTCTGGAGGTCAAAGGTGACATGTTGGGAAATTAACTTCTGTAACACAGTGTGTGTCAAGCATAGACATATCACCCTATACCTTATCAATACTGGATATATTATCATAATATTATACACACTGACACATATATACATATAAAGGAAATTATCAACATTGCAAAAGGTCAAAGGGTCAACATCACATTTAGCAGAAAGGTCAAAATCACATTATTGGCTCTAAATCAAGAACGGTTGTCATAGAAATTTGAGATTCACACAAAATAGTTGCTAGATTAGGAATTCTCTGAATACTTGTTCATAGAAGTTATTGCACGAGTCCTACCTGTGACTGGCCTCAAATCATCCCCTAGTTCATCTGAAGTTCTAAAATGGCATTGCTGGGTAGAACATATGTCTCAATTATTTTATCTCCTGTCATTCCTAAAACGTTGACTTGAGCAGAACAGGTTCATTCTCTGCATCCTTGGTTTTGCTTATGCTGCTTTCTTACTATAACAACTGTGTCAGTTAAAACCTGCCTTTCAATCATGATAAATATAGATACAACATCAGCCGCTGCAATCAGTTACAGGTTTGGTGAATCACAATTGATGCGCTACATAAATATTTGCATCTGCTCATCCCGATAATTTTGTTTTTTCTGGCAGAAAAACCCATATTGCATATTTATCAAGGCAAACGAACTGAATGGGTTGCACAAGCTATTTTGCCGATCTGAGAAACACAACCCTCAGTCCATCCAGTTATTAGATGAGTTTCAACATGTTTTTGCATGCACAGTCAAGTTTGTGCAGGCTCTTAATGTTTTGATTATTTCTGTCCTTGTGAGTAGACAATTCTTCCTGGGTCACTGATTTCCCAGGTTTTCATTGGCAGCAAAAGCTACGTTAGAGTGGATGATCCAGTGACCGAAGGATTAGGGGTTCAAACCTTGGCTCTGACTGAACCCTAAATTGCTCCCAGTAGGATTGGGCAGTAGCTTGCATGGCAGCAGCTGCCTACTGGTGGTACTTCAGGCATTATGGAGGTGCATAAAACGTGCTCTTTGAGTTTAGTCTGTCCGTTCAGAAAATCTTGAATTCATAAATTTGCATTTAACACCTTTCACTGCTGTTTTATACTGTACATTATTTTTTGCTGCTGTAGCAAAAAAAATCCCCAGGGTGGGATGAATAAACTATTATTCTATTCTGTTCTAGTCTCATCTCGCTAAAGTGAGTGAGAGTGATCTTAAACTATAGTTGCAAAAAAGACAAAAATTAGACCATCAAAAGTTACTTTATCCTCACTAGGGTCACTGGGGGCTTAATCCAGCTACAATGGGCGAAGGCGGGGTACACCCTGTATCAGTCTCCAGTTTCTCTCAGGGCTGAACATATATAGACAATCACTCTCACATTCATACCTATGGGTGATTTAGATTAACCACTTAACCTATCAGTGCATGTGTTTGGATGGTGGGAGGAAACTGGAGAAAACCCACACGGACACGAGGAGAACATGCAAACTCCACACAGAAAGGTCTGGTGTGGGAATCAAACCAGGGTCCTTCTGTCTGTGAGTCAAGAGTGCTAACCACTGCACCACCATGCTGCCCTGATGCCGAAATTGTGTTTTTCTTCTCATAATTTTGACTTTTTATCTCTTAATTTTGACATTTTTTAAAATAACAAGTATGGGTTTTGTTTGGGTTTTTTTTTATCTCCTATTTATGACTTTTGAAATGTTCCTCAATGTCCTGTCCATACTCCCTAAACTGAGTAACATGACCCAAGTGCTAACTACTGTACCACTGTGCCACTCTCTATTCCCTCCTCTCCTCTCCTCTCCTCTCCTCTCCTCTCCTCTCCTCTCCTCTCCTCTCCTCTCCTCTCCTCTCCTCTCCTCTCCTCTCCTCTCCTCTCCTCTCCTCTCCTCTCCTCTCCTCTCCTCTCCTCTCCTCTGTACCAACCCAACAATTTATATTGAAATTAGGAACTAATTATTACTTATAGGCCTATGTGAGAAATGACTGAACGGCAGGGAATTAAGGTGTTGGAGTAAATAAATACATTTTCCTAAAGTGTAGGAGCCTTGAATTATTGCAGTATGGCAGTGAAATAGGCTGTGAAAGTGGGATTAAATTCAGGTCTGAATAATCTTAAAAAATGTAAAATATAAGAGGTAGAAACCTTTAGGAACACTGTTTCTTTCTGTGAAGTGAATATGTATAGGATGATGAGCTTGTTCCAAACATTACAGGCTGCTTCTGCAGACATCCACTTTCACACCTTCACACCTCTGATCAGTCCTCTTTTATACTTTGGGCTCAAATGTACTGTGTTTAATGTAATCCTGTTCCCTGTAAAGGTGTTCTTATTTACACATTTCCTCTATTGTGGAAATAACAGTTTAATTTTGTTAATTTTTTTACCTGAAGCTACTTTATCCTCACATGGGTAGTTGGAGACTATCCAAGCTACTTATGGTTGAAGGAGGAGTACCCCTTGGACATGTCACCAGTTCATCACAGGACTGACATATAGAGAGAAACAAACACTGTCACATTCACATCTATGGGCAGTGTTGTGGAAGTTAGTTTTAAAAAAATAGCTTTTACCCATTACTCACAAAACCACATAACAGGGGCCAATCACAGCCCACAGTCAGATTCCATATGACCTGCAACTTCAGTTTTATAATGTATTATTTTATGGCCCACACAGACACACAATAAATGAATCAGAAAATGTTCAAAATGCAATTCCTCCTTTCACCCCATGATGGAACTTGAACACATGAATCTGTCACCGAGGCAACCTACAAAGTTGCCATAATAGTTGTCTCTAACAGTTGTTGTTATACACTTGTACATGTGACACAAAATATTACTATTTGAATAATCTTAAAAAGGCAAGCGTAAGAGTCATGTTTTATGTTTAAATGTGAACAGACTTTACATTACTGAGTAATATATGCGTAATGACTACACATATATGTCATGTTTAAAATGAACATGGAGTTTATCAACTTCCTGGAAGTTTAAGATCCTTCATATAGTTTATTCTGTTATGTGACTCCAGAAGGGAAAGAGAGGCAGAACTTTATTTTTCATTCACACATGAGTGGCTTAGATTTGGGTACAATGCTATTTTAAATAGTGAAATTGTGACAATGAAAATAAAATTGTCATAGAACAGTTCATTAGCATGTCATTTTTTTTTTTTAAATGTCAAAGCGGCTACTCCACATTATCAGATATGGCCCACTTAAAAAAAAAGTTTTAATATAGGGTTCACCACACTGAATATTAGACTTCAAAGACTTGACCTTCATGGTCAGTGCCCAAGGTCAAAGTTCATCAAATATTGACAATTTTTTGTTTGCACTCAAGCATCACCAATTCTTGACGGATCATTCTGCAATATGGTGTGTACAGGGAGATGGATACAAGGAAGAAATTTACCACATTTCAGCTGCAAGTACCGTGCTACGCAGGACTTCTAGTTTGTTTGTTTGTTTGTACACAAAGACAACTGGACCAATTTCCATGGAATATTCAGGAAAGGTGTGAGGTGGTCCAGAATAGACCCCAATAATTTTTGGTGAATGTAGGTAAAAAGTTAAGATCACAGTCACCAAAAATGTGTTTTTGCAATGATAGGAGATGGGTGTAGGAGGGGGGCGGGGCTTGTTGTGCCGGCCTCACTTGTTCAGACTTATATCATTTGACATAACATCATCTTAGGTTACAAGCGTCATGTTAGCATGTTTTCCTTTCAAATGCTTTTTGAGGTTAGCATTCACAGTAATGTTAATCTGTTTTCTACTCAAGTGTCTTCCTTTAGTTTCGAGGTGTTGAATGTAATAGGAATACTTCTATCCTACCAAAGTTATCGTTGGCTGCTTCTCCATGCTACCACTGGCCTCTGTGGTTTACCATGTGGAATGAGAGCTCACGACTATTGTACAGTTGCAGCTGTTTCACTACTAATAGACTATGAAGCTAAAAAATGTACATGACAGCAGATCTTTACTTAACCACGAAAAGTAATGTTGTGCCAAATTTAAAAAGGACTATATTTCATTACCAAGTTTTCAGAAGTAACACATTACATTAATTTTTACCTGACAAAAGTAATTATGTTAATTTATCAATGCATGTCTCTGGATGGTGGTAGGAGGCCGTAGTAGCCTTCAGAACAGTTTAATTCATTAGTTTAATTTCATATTTGTGCACGTTATTGTAGAAAACATGCAGCTGCTATGCCTTATGGTGCCTTCCTCGGGTTTGGACTGCATTTGAAAAAAGAACTTTCAGCTTTAATGCCCCCTTGGCATGGAATACTCTACAGACTGAACCAAAAGTCTGAATTTATTCCACTCGGAGGCTTCCCTTCTATCCTTAGGGACGAGCAGTGAGAGACCACTGGACAGTGCCTGTGTTTTTATATTATGAACTATTGTTTGGTGTAGTGTTGTAGCTCCTGCAGTTGTGGTTGACAACACTATTACACCTCTAAATCTAAAATGTATGTGTTAATCTGTCCCAGTGTTGTGAAGTGAGCGGGTGATTGAAAAATATTCTTAATGATATTCGGGTTGCGGTCAGTCAGGTCATTTGTCGTTTTGAGATGAACATTAAAATAACCTGGTAAATATGCTTTATTAACTGAATTTCTGTGAAGACAGCTAAGTAAGCATATGAAGTGGCTCTGGCCACAGCAGCTACTCTGCTTCTGATTGGGTACGCTTACTTAGCTGTCTGTCAAACATAAAGAAACCAATACTAAACCACCAAAGGAAGTCCCGCCCCCACCAGCCACGTTTATGTCAGGGAGCGCAAACGAAAAAGGCTGAAGTTGTAATAAAGGAAAAAGGCAACAACCAAAACTGAGAAAGATGCAAAAGGCAAATATCTTACACAATCTGTGAATTATTTATTTATTTATTTTTTTATTACAGGATGATATTTTTCATTTTAATGTTTTTTGTTTGATTGTTTTATTTGGTATTATGAATTGATCTGTTTTGCTTGCACTTGTAAAAATCATCTATGAACTTATTGACACATATTAAACACCATAATAGTCAGGCTTTGCTTGAGCAGTGAAATCACTGTTCACCAAATCTGAACCCACTCCTCCATCATATCGGTACAAAGCCATTAGCAGAGTAACACACTAGGTTTTCAGTTCTATAAATATTAAGGGATCAAAATTCAGAGAGCTTTAATATCTGAGGGAAAAAAAGTGGTTCTGTTGACATTGATGCAAAGCTGAAAGTAGGATTTTTTGTTGGATGCAGATAAGAGAACTCATTGAACTCATAGCAATGGATTCATTTGTGGATGTGCTGCAACATTTCTGTAACCACAGACACCCAAATTATGATCTGTGAGTTGAGGACTTGCTAAGAGCATATGGATGGGTTCCACTTGTAATTTTCTTTTTCTCCACCCACTCTGGAAGGTATAAGTGAACATAGTGAATTTATCCAATATTTCTGAAATAGAAAAGCAGGTAAAAAGGAGCTGTTACCCAAATATGATGGTGAGACTGTTGATTCCTACACAAGAACCAACAAATACAAGAGACATAGAATCATTAGTCAAACTGATTATCTCTGATGATGTTACAAAAAAAAGAAGAAGAGGAAGAGGAAAAAAAAAAACCCTCAGGATCAAATAAATTAAAATCCACATGCTGAAGAAATGATCCCGATTCTAATCTTGAGACTAGGCAAGATCAGCGTTTTTTACACTAGTACATTTGTCCTTCAAGATCTTTATATTATATTATCTCTTGTCTCGTCATTTGAACCCATTTTATCCTCACTAGGGTCACAGGGGGTCTCTGGGGGCCTAATCCAGCTATAATGGGTGAATGGTAAATGGACTGTACTTACATAGTGTATTTTATACACCAGTGGGTGCCCAAAGCGCTTTACAATTCGTCACATTCCCATTCACACACACACACTCATACACCAGTAGACAGCTGCTGCCGATACACTAACTCTGCTGGGAGCAACTTAGGGTTCAGTGTCTTGCCCAAGGACACTTCGACATGTGAACAGTCAGAGCCAGGAAAACAATTGCTCTACAACCTGAGCCACAGCCACCCTAGAGGTGGGGTACACCCTGTATGAGTCACATGTTCATCACAGGGCTGAACATATATAGACAAACAATCACTCTCACTTTATACATTATATTATTATATTATCATATATAGAGTTTACATGTTCTCCTCATGTCTGCGTGGGTTTTCTCCAGGTACTCCGGTTTCCTCCCACCATCCAATCACATGCACTGATAGGTTAATTGGTTAATCTAAATTGCCCATAGGTGTGAATGTGAGAGTGATTGTTTGTCTATATATGTTCAGAACAGTGATGAACTGGAGACTCATACAGGGTGTACCCCACCTTCACCCATTGTAGCTGGATAAGGTCCCCAGTGACCTCCGTGACCCTAGTGAGGATAAAGCGGGTACAGATGATGACACGAAGGTCAGGAACTTTTTATTATTATTTATTATTTATTATATACACACCTATCTGTTCGTGAGGACATTTTCACCTCTCTCTGCCTTGAGAAAACAAAACAAAACAAAAAAACATACTGCAGGACCCATCACGCCCAGCTCGTCATGTGTTCCTTCTCTTGCCTTCTGGCAGGCATTATCAGACAGTGAAAAAAACAAAAACCACAAGATTGCTGAACATTTTTTTATTCCAAAGCCATCATCACGCTAAATGCAGACCTCAAATTATGGGGACAGTGACCATCTCTCATTTATGGCTGTAATTTCAAAGAGCAAGTGCAATACATACCTGTGCAATCTTCTTTTAGTGGAATAATATATATTTATTTTTTGCTGTTACTTTTAATGTATGCAATTAAATATTTATGCTGATGGTAAATCTGTGTGTGTGTATGTGTGTCTGTGTGTCTGTGGGTCTATCTATCCGTCTGTCTGTCTGTACTATATTACCAATTATAGTTATCATTCTTATACACACATTCTTGGAGACATACATTTGAATGTTGGAGTGATGGACACCAAAGTGATGTACAATGCCTACATCTCAACTGCCTGATCACGATTGGCTGCACTCGTGTTGCATTTTTGCTAAAGACATTTTCTCCTTTTTAATTCGGGGTTTAAACTGAGCTGCCATCATTAGCCTGTGTGTGTGTGTGTGTGTGTGATACTGTCCAGCAGAAAAGTTTCAACCTGCGCACGGATCAACTACGCATCTATGAGTTGTCAGTTATTCAACAAATGATGTGTATACATTCCATATATGATCTGTGTCAACTTTACGGGAGATTACCGGGAGAAATTACAAAATGGGAGGGGGTTGGAGATGGGTCTGAAATACAGGAGAGTCCCGGTAAATATGCAAGTGTTGGCAGCTATGGCTTCACATACTGCACAATACAATTCAAATAATGAGAAGCAAGTAAATCAAGGACATCTATCAGTTTTACAAAAATCTAATGATAATGATGTTTTTCTCCTTCCCACTCCTTTTTGGGAGTACGTGGATAATTTTGGAATGTATTGACTTGCATGTGTTTTGTGAATGCTGGAAATAAACAAATCAATCAATCAATTGATTTGATGTTTTTCAGAGACATTTCAATGATTGACAGGAACATCAAACCTCAACTAAACAACATTCAGTATCTTTACGGCTTTTTATAATTACTTGACATGTGTAGCGTATGAAGACGCGGCCTCCCCTGAATCTAAAGTTTCAACTTCAAAGAGCACAATCCCAAAACTTCAGCTTTAAATTACCATAGAAATGACAAATCATCTCCAAAATCACCCACAGTTTTCAGCCAACCATCCTGAGCATATGAAGTGAATGTTGGAGTGATTTAGCCTACGGTCACAGTCTGATCATGCCTATGAGGCAGCCGTCTTCAAAGGAAATCGCTGCTGAAGTTTAGGTAATTAGACAGAAGAGCTATCTACAGCAGGCATCATCATACAGTACAGGCTGTTGAAAGCCGGCGTTGTCTCATCTCTCCTCTCTCTCTCTCCTCTTGGTAACATATCAAAGGGAATTTCAAGGGTGATTAAAAGTTAAACTGGATCCTTAAAGGGGTATGTTAGTGCACTTCAGCTTTATGTGCGTCACTCCTGTGCCCTACAATAGCTCACTTCATTAGTGCAGAATGTGCTTTGGCTTTACTGTGACTATAACTAACAGTGGTGTGTGGAGTAGTAGTTCTTGAGCTAACAGTACAGTTCGGTAATTAATGCAGTACAAAAAAAAAAAAAAGAGGAACAAGTGTTGGAAAAAACCCCACATTGGTTCGACTTTCTTTATACTGTATGGGACAGATTTCTAGTTTTAAATTATCCTGCATATTTACAGTTCTGTTCTGCCGGTTCATGGTGTAAAACCACAAGAGTCTTGGTTTGCAAGTTTCTTTACTTGGCTGGAGTTATTTTGTGCTCATTTGCACACCACCAAAACAATTTGCCCTTCAATTCCACTGCAGAGCAGGACACTCAAAAATGCTTCTGTTTCCATCAGTAAAGTGCACTCAATACAACATTCTGGAGGTAATTTCCCCAAGGATGTGGCTTGCTGTCCTCCTATCCTTTCTTTTCAAAGACATATTGGGAAACACACATGAGGACACACTCTTTACATGCGTACATGCATCCTTATGTGCTTTATTTATCTTTGTGCTGAGCAAACACCCCACTGTGTCTCTTGTTTCTTGTGTCATGATGATGAAAGGCACCTGCTGTTCTCAGCAGAAAGCCCTCTCCACCCTATGTTTCTGACATCCTGCCTACATTATTCACAAGTCGAGTGGTAATTCACTCACTTTCTGGAGAGTTTCGACTTGTGTGACATGGGCTGAGGAGAAATGCAGGACAGTTAAGTGGATATGTGCCCTTATTCCACCTTATGAAAGAGAAAATAGGCCACTAGTTTGAATGACTTTGCAGTCACTTTAAGTCTGTAAAGTGTGACAGTAATAACCCTTTTCCAAACTGTACAATATATTAGACAATTTTTCCTGCATGTGGTGTATTGTTGTGATGTGGTCCAGATACTTTCTTTGACCCATAAAGACCCAGTGCTACTTTAGTGACAGTTCCCAATAGGATTTTTTATGTGATTTTTTAAAAATTTTGTCTTCTGAATTGTCCTTTGAACTTTTTTCTATATTTAATTAATTGATCATGTGACTGTTAATTCAAGCAGTTATTATAAAGAAACAGAAACAAATGGTAAAAGTGTCTTTTTTTTCAAGGAAATATTTCATTAACAAAACATAAACCAAATGTCTCAATTTAATAAAATTGATACAAACTCAGGAGCAAATTGGACCCACTTGCACAATTCAGACACAAGAGTTGGCTTTTAACAGGTTTATTGAAACAATATGTAAATATAGAGCGACGAGTTGCTGTGACGGAGATCGTCTGATTGAATGTGATCAGATCAGGAACTAGGAGACAAGGCAGAACCGTGGTCAAGACACAAGCCAGAATCAGAACCAGACAGCAAATTACTAAATTCAGGTCAAATCCAAAAATCATTACCAGTATACAGACAGGGTTCAAACTAGGTATCCAAAATCCAAACGGGGTCCAACAGGGGCAAGGCAAACTCATGGTCAGGCGTGGTTTTCAAGTCTGGCAACGGTGAACAGATATAATGCTGCACAACAGACATGGGAGAGACAAAAGACCAAAAACCATGGCACAACATAAAGTCAAAAGCCAGGCAAACCAAGATGTGGACTAAACCGCTCATCTGCTGCAACCAGGGCAAAACAAACTTGCAATTTGATCCAGACACAAGAGGGACTTAAATAGGACACAAAACAGGACACATGAGGCATCATAAAAAGGGGGCGTGACAATACCAGTGACAGGAAGTAAAATGAGACAAAGTAAACATAAATAAAAGCCAGACACTAACAATGACATAAAAACAGGAAAACAAACAGAAAACTTACAAGACATGACAATAAAAGTCCAGATTGTGACAAACATGTATCACTGCATGGGTTTTACTACTGAATCAATGTTGTGGAAGATGGTTTCCATGGCAATTATGGAGACTCTTAATGTCCATATGTCACATGTGATGGCCATAAAAAGATGGCAAACTGCATTTTACACCAATTATTGACAAGGATTGATAGGATTAGTGGATTCGATTAAGGTTGCTCATATTAGGATCAGATATTGGCCCTGATATCAACATTTTAGCGTGATAAAGAATTTGTAAAAGCAACCTATCCTTCCTCTTTAAATGTTTGCAACACAGGCTACATCATGCATGCCCAACATAATTGTAAAGGTTGATGGACAAGTATATGGAGGATGTGATGGCTTACATAGCTCTGTACATAATGCTGTGAGAAAGTGAAAGTCAACTCACCTCACCTTATCCTTGAATAACTGCTGCCCTCCAAAAATAAATCTGCCACTAGGAGCGGGGTAATATGTGCAGAGCACTGTGACAATAGTAGTTGCTACCACACCCGCATGCACAATGATGTCAATCGCAATCCCCAGGTTTGATATTGGTAATGGGTCTTGTGTAGCATCGGAACTGAAACAAACAAACAAAATAATAGTTGAGTGTTTATCGAGAACAGACAATATTAAACATTTTATATCAGTAGATTACTGAATTTTTTTGGGCTAAAATGTATTAATTTTTATCATGTAGTAGTTTGCTATACTATGTTACAAATAAATGTTGATTTTAGATTACATCAAATCTATACAATGTATATCATGAATGGAGACAGAAAAGCCAGATGTAGTTAAGCTGCACAAAGTGAGAATTTTATTATCCTTGGTCAGATAATGTACAGTCAGTCCAGCTTGTTTTTACAAGGCTGACTATAAAAGTTTGACTATGGACATCTTGTTTTGTTAGTTTTTTGTGCGTCTTCCTGTTCTTTCTGTCATTGTTAGTGTCTGGACTTTCATTTTGTCATGTTGGTTCATGTTCACTCTCTCTTGTTTTACTTCCTGTCACTGGTGTTTTGACACGCCCCTTTCATTTACCCTCAATGTGTTTCACCTGGTGTCTGGTGTATAAATATGTGGTTCTCCCGGGATAGGACGCAAGTTTGTACCACATGAGTGTATGTTTAGTGTCTTGGATTCCCTCGTGTATGACCTGTTTCTGGATATTTGGTTTCTCTGTCTGTTGTCTGCCTCTCATCTGTTGTGTTGCATCCTCTGATCTCTCGGTACTGGACCCTGTTTCTGCCCCTGGCTTCAAGCGTATCGATTAGACCTCTCTGGCTTCATGGACTGTGGTTCTGACCCTCTTCTGGCTTTTGGTAACATCATGTGGATTGCTTTGTTTAATGCTCTGATGATTTTCTGGTTTTGACCCTTTTCCATGCCCTGACATTTCCTCAGTCCTGCTCCCTAGTTGCTGTTAGCGGCACAGCCCAGCTGATTGGCTCACAGACAGTGACACGCTACATTTCACCTGTTAATACTTTCAGTAAACTTGTATTTAATTCTACCTCTGTCTCTGAGTCTGCATTTGGATCCCTCAGTGTTCTGAAAACCGTATCACTGACAATTAATACTGACCAAACAATACCTATGAATTATGAAAGAGCTGTATCATCTGAAAGTGACCACAATTAACTTTGGACACAAACAGTACCACAATTGATACATGTATATGTACTTAGAGAAATTTGAATTATTGCCTTTGTCCGACTGAAATTGAAGTCACCTTAGCCAGACTATAATCAAATCGAACTGGAATTTTAGAAGTCGGAGTAACCAAGTTAGATAATGCGATTCTAATTGAATTTCTCCATCCAACCTTAGCTCGACTACTGACTGGCCTGGACACGCCCCCTTCCAGAAGTGACTAGAGACACAGCATGACAACCTGGACGTTACATGTAGTAAATGTATGTATCCAATTATTTTGAGACCGTACTCGAAATGATTGGATGGTGATGTCTATCAAACTCAAGTGCCATTTGTCCATCCCCGCTCTGAGAATGTCCAAGTCATGCAGCAGGTTCACGCATATGGGTGGGGTTGGGTGACAAATGACAGTTTACTTTCATAGACATATCACTGTTCAATCATTTCAAGTGGGACATCAAAATGATTGGATGGTGTTTTTTTTTAAAATATACTGTCACCTGTTCCACAGGTGACAGTATATTTTTATTCTTGTGTCGGAGCATTTAATTACTTTAATTAATTGGTTGTAATTGGTGTGTGAAGAGCAGCGTAAATAACACAATAAAAATCCCACCTTTAACAGATTTGAAAATGTTGTTCCCGACAGTATTCGCCTGCATACACCAGTAGCCGTAAGCATCTGTGTTTCATGGGCTTTGGTCATCAACTGAAAACTACAGAATTACAATCTATAACACATTAAAATGACATTAACGGTCAATCATATGATTAAGTTGTTTACATATTTGTGTTTTCTGCATCACTGCTGCACTTTTTTTGCTGTGTTTGCCGCCACGTGTGTCATGATTCAAACTGAATTAGGGGAAATTTATTCTAACCCTCCATTCGTAGTGTGATCCTGGTCCATACAACCCTTCACCTGAGCCCCTCCCCTCTGTCTAATTGAGAATTGAGGAAACACTACCCCTTTTAATGGATACATAAAACAGAAAGGTGTAGGGGTCAGAGGTGAATTGGGATTCTGCCCTGATCTGTTATAGACAGCATTTCTGTGGTTTAGAGTTGATGGCTGTAAAAAGATGACCAAAGCCCATGAATTGGGATTGGGGCAAACACTCACTCTCATATTCACACCTATAGGCAGTTTATGATGAACTAATCAACCTAACAATGAAGGTCTTTGGATGGTGGAAGAAGCCAGAGTACCTGGAGAAAACCCATACAGATGCAACATAGGCATCTACACGATCACTAAACTAAATCCAGCAATGTAGTTTTATTATAGTTCACTTTTAATATTGTACGATAAATCACTAAAAGGTTAAACAGATATAATACATTAATTGGGAAGGCATGACTGCTTTCCATTGCACCACTGTGTCACTCATTGAACTTTGAACTTTGAATGATTGTTGATTATTTCTGACTGATATTTGTGTGAAAATAACGCAGGTTCAACTTTGACTGTGTTCAAAGTAGTGTTGCACGGATCGATCAGCTGCCGATCATAATTGGCCAATGTCATCTTGACTTGTCAACAGAACCTGATTTGTCCCCTCTAGGGTCCTTCTGCCTGTGCCGATAATCAATAATTGGCTGATATTGCCTAAAAATAGCTTGATCAGCGATTGGAAAAATATGTAGATGAAAAGGCCAATCACATAAGGTAAATTACTAGTGACTATTTTCAAACTTACAAACACGTACAGAACAGGTGTATGTCGTCTTGACTGTTTCTGTACTATTTAAAATATAGTTAGTTAATTAATAGTAGACGTTTGGGACCATTCTACACTGCGTAAGGCAGACAACAGTGTGTGCAGGCTAAATAGCATGAGCATCCGAACAGAACGCATCCGCACTTCAACAGTATTTCATCAAATTGCTAGTTTGCTAACTAGCATATGTTAGCATGTAGCCTCACATGTAATTATTTTTAGCAAATGTACCAACGGAGTGTAATTACTAGGCTATAACTGCTTCCACTTATCCAGGCACGTACGTCTGTGTGCAAATAGACACGCACACAACTCAAAACACCTCATCCTTCTGTCGTCCCCATTTATTGATTGATCTAATTTAACCCTTTAACTGCTGAGACATTATTTCAGATAAATGTGCTGCTGTGAATTTGTCCTAAAAGCTGCTGTGAGTCTGTGTTTGTGTTCCTTTTCTTCAGTAGTTTAGTTTTAGTATGTTTTAGGGTGAAAACAGGTGGAATAACTGGTTGATTGGATCGGCAATTTGCAAGTTTTTTTGGTGATCGGGCCAAAAAATGGTGATCGGTGCATCACTAGTTCAAAGTGAAAAATCACAGCCTCTGGAACACATCAGCAAAAGTCACAATAAACATCCTTTGCCTTGTTACATATCTTACATTATTTTCATCTTGTCTTCTGTGCTGTCTTTGTCTTGTTTCATCCGGTGCATAATTTTTTTTTTCTCTTCATGTCTTTCTTTTTATTGTATTTTTCATTCATGATGTGCACCGATGCATACGTCTATTGTTTCATCCATTTAGATTAAAATCTGTCTCAAAGTTGAGAGAGAAATCATGCAGCATAAAAACTATCAATAATTTCTTTGGAATGCATTAGAATGTGCCACGCTAGAAATCTAAGATGATTAAATGACATTTGAGATAAAATATAGGGAGTAAATGTAAAAGGGTATATCAAGAAAAATGTTCAAGCAAGGTATGGACACTTAAATACTTTGTTTGGCACAGTATTAATATGTATCTACTTATTTATGTGCCGCCTTAGAGCACAATGAGTTATATTTTTTAATATAGAAGTGTGTGGTATTATACTAGGATACTACAATAATACAGTATACATATACTTGGCAAATTTTTTATATAAATTGAATCATCCCCATGTCGACAGATGGCATTAGTATGTAACTGGAGCATAGAAAAGCATTTTCTTTCAGCTCAGCCTGATTGACAGCTAATGACGAACCTATAATAGAAGCCTTTTTTTTTTTACATTCCATTTAGTCTTATAATACCTATCTGAAACAAAGTGAAATTTAGTGTCACAATAAGTTAAATCCTTTAAATTCACCCTTGTCGAAGCCAGTGTTCAATGGACCAGGAACTGAAACAGACTCTGTCCTTTATCTTTTAGCAAATGTTGAGTGACAGAGTGATGTGGCAATAGAGCATAGCAAAGAAATATATGAAAGCTAATGTTCAATGATGTTCGTCTTTGACATTTAAATAAGGTGTCAAGGACTGAAGAGAGGTTCATCTGTCCTGCTGTCACCGGCGAGTCCAGACTCTCGGGCTAATATTAGACACATTAGGTCTTTGTGCATCATCTACAATTTTCAGTGAAGTGTCAGTGAAGTAGCAATATTTAGGGAATTTGAAGTTAAATACATTCAAGTGGGTTTAATTTGTCTTTACCAAACATGCATTGTTTTGATCTATGCCACACAGTGTTGCCGCTCATCAACATAACAGCGGCAGCGATGCATATGGCCTAATGTGTTTTTCTGTTGTATTTGATGAGATTCACAGCAGGAGACAAAATCACTCTCCCGCCACCACCTCCGCTCTTACCTTCACTCACTGCGGCGCTTCCCAGCCTGAACAAAAAGAAGTAGTTTCTCATTTAAATGTATGCAAAAATTGCTCAAAGGCATGCACCAGCAGACACAGTTTGCCACGGGTGGAAATGCAGGTGTGGAGATGAGAGAGCAGCTAATGTGTCATTCCATCCTTTGAGGCTCGCCTTAGGGGAGAGTCGACATCAGATTTCACTGTCAACACTGTTCCATATTGAATATTTTGTATTTTTTAAATTAGTGAAAATGCGAGTAGTTAAGGTCTATGGGGAGGGGGGCACACATTATTCCTTCAAAAGTCATCCTCTAGTTTTTACCCCTTGGCCAACTTCTGGCCAAAGGGCTATTGTAATTGTTTTGCCTTCCATCCATTCAAGGAAATAAACATTATCTCAGTGTTTCTCAAACTGGGGGAGGGGGGGGTATGGCATGCCAAAGGGGATATGGGATCACTCCTGCTTGTCTTTTTTTTCAAGACTAGAATATTTTAACCTGACTGCTGCCATCTGGTATCATGATACCATCTGGGACCATTATCTAAAGTCCTTGCATGTGATTAGATGAAGAATCTGTCCTTCATCTTGACTGATGCGCTGCTTCAGTCACTCACGTTGAACTCAAGCCATGACACAGAGCGACAGCAGGAAGAAGAACCATACTGCAGCAGACCATCAAAACAAAGGCCACAGTATGGCTGCACCTAAACGCACCGCTGCATTGTCTGTAAATGACCATTGTCGTATGTGCAGGAAAAATCAGAGGATAAAAGACAACATCGAACTTCTCAATGGAAAACAGGTAGACCAGCAGCTTACAGAACTTGGTCTTAACGTGTTAGATGTTCCAGAAAAATCCTCTGGCATATATAAAGCTCATGGCTTTGAGTAACATGTTTTTGTCTGTTTGCTGCTCCATGTGCACTGCTTGTGTTTCATTTCCATTTTTTAGATTAGTAATTGATGTTATCAATTGGTGATCAATATTGAAGGTAGCGCAGTACATGGCTGCATGACCTGATCAGCCTGGGAGGGGTTGATCAAACTGAAATTTCGTTTTTGATTATCTGCGGATATGCAAAATGACAATAAAGCTGATTCTGATTCTGAAGAAACTGTCAAATCTTAAGCACATTCCTGTTATCTGTAAAGAGCTAAGATTAGACCTGGATCATTTTACAAATTATATTTTATCATGGCTGTAACTGAAGGTCTTAAATGAGTCCATAATACCCCCCTGCTGTTACTTCCTCTGTGAGCTCACCTTCAACTCGATCATTCAATGGTTTTATTACAGATGGGTTAATAATAGAAAAACAGATGGACTTGTTATTGTATGTGTGGAGTGTAAAACATGAGGAATCAAGCTGAATCTTTTTTTAAAAATGCAAATAGATTGTCCCTGCACAGTGGTTCCCTCCATGTGATTTTATATTTACACTCATTAGATTGGTTTGAAACATATTCCATGTTACTGTTAGAGGCCACTTCTTCACATTCCTCATCATCACAAATTGTTTGGTGAAAAAAAATCAGCATGAAGCGTGGGTGTTATTACTGTTTTTGAAAGTATGTGCTTCAATCACTTTTGGAGTTTGGCAGCATACATACTTATCACTGAAGAGAAAAAAAACAAAACAAACTTAGACCTTGGACCTGTTTTTAACTAAATGACATAAACAAAGAACGTCAAGTTTGATAGTGTGCATGAGTGTGTGTATGTTTATCAGGGATGGAAAGATTATCTGATATGTATTGATACGCACATGCATGCAGAGGTGGGAAGTAACTAAGGAAAAGTACTTCCTTTACTGTACTTAAGTAGATTTTTTAGGTATCTGTACTTTACTTATTTATTTTTCAGGAAACTTTTTACTTTTACTGCTTACATTTTTGTATAAATACCTGTACTTTATACTCCTTACATTCTCTGAAGAGACTCATTACTTTTTCAAACTATAAGACATGTAACAATACGACAAATAAGTCACTTCAGTGGGAAAATCAGTGGAGGAGAGAAACTGTGACTTTATATATTATAGTTATATGACTCTTATCTCACAATTTTGACTTTTTAATCTCATAATTTTAATATTTGATATTATGTTTTTGACTTTTTATCTTAATTACTGCATTTTTTAATCTCATATTTATAACTTTTTTTTTTTTTTTTTAAATCTCATGATGACTTTTTATCTAATTTGTGACTTTTTCTTCCTGTTTTTCCTAAATTTGCTGCCCATATTACAGTACTGTGAACAGATCAAACACATTATCTACACAGTAACTGACTTTTAAAGGCTTTATTTTGGATACTTTTGAAACCTTTATGATTGTTCCTGGGTAAATTAGTATTACTGTGTTTATGGCAAAAATAAAAAAATAAAAAAAATAGAATAAAGAATAAAGAATAAAATGCAGTTTTACTTTTGTACTTTATTACAATTGAGAAATGGTACTTTTTTACTTTTACTTCAATACAGGAGTTGAATCAGTACTTCTACTTTTACCAGAGTATTTTTTCACAATAGTAGCTGTACTTCTACTTAAGTACAGAAGTGTATGAGTAGAAAAAGCTGATGATATTGTAATGCATTGGTTACTGAATGCTTGAAGTAATAACATGTGATATGTTTAATAGAATATATGATTAAAAGTGTTTCTCTTTCTTCAAGTTAAGTTTTTCTTTTCTATAGACCCATATTAATGCGTGTCACAGATTCGTGGGTGTGTACATTTGTTCAAGTCAGTATGAGCTACAGTCATGATCCCTCTGTGACCTTTGCCCTCTTTCTTCCCTCCTGTTTCTTATTCGTCCCTCATTACCTCTCTCTGTTTAAGTGCACTTTTCCCCTCTTGTCTTTGTCTGGTTGTTTCGTCTCTCATCTTATCTCAGTCCAGTTGTTCGTAGTCCGCCCAGGTCTTTAGATACTCGTCAGCTCCGGTCCTGCTTCGGACCTGGCTCAGTAGACCTGGTCTCTGGTTCTGCAGTGTTGCTGTCTTTTTGAGTATTGTCCTTTTCCTGTATTGCTTTTATGTTTGCAAATTAAAACTTGAACTGTTTCCTGGGTCCTTCACTATGACTCTAACAGATGCACTGTGGCATGAGTACTGCGGATGAAGTCTGTATGTAAATCTTACAGAAGGAGAACAAGTGGTTTGCTGGACCGGATTATTGGGGGGTCTGGTCACCGGGGCCAAGAGTTTCCATATGTCATGTCATAAGGAATTCACAAATACTAGTTACAGCAAAAATCACTTCTTCTACAGTTTTATCTGTTTTTGACATAATGGCCCTCAAATGTAATTTAACCATGATGATTAAAGTACATGATCTGTAAATTACATATCAGGAAATACTAGATTTTCACTGCACAAATGCAAAATACAGAGGAAAATATTATGATGAATGATAATTAAATTAATTTGGGAACTTCCACAAAAGTAACTATGGATCTTTATAGGTTCATTAATACTATGAATATAAAAACTATAGTAAAATATAAGTACTTGTGACTATTACTAGTAATAGTGGCTGTGACTATTGATAGTGATTCTATTCTGTTCTATGACATAAAAATCAGTGGAAAAATGTATGAAAACTAGCTACTGAGGAAAAAAATGTTGCCACCAAAAACTTGACAGAAACAGGTGTGTACATAGACCAAACATGTGCACAGATAAAATAGATGTCAGATTATTTTTACCCACATACCCAATTATTTTATACGCCCTCCCTCCTGCATTTATCACACCTGAGCCTGTAACCCTTTAATGCTGCTGTCAAGTCATCCTACTAACACATCAGCGTAATGTAATTAGTGTCCCAGGTTCTCGTTTCCATCACTGAGAACTCACAGATCTGACATGAACTCTCTACATTTGATCATCCTTACCAAATATAAATATATTAAAAGCTTATACACTAGAATACGAACAGCAGCCCACTTTTTATACTTATGGGATCCTTATGCGTCTATACAAAAACATAGAAAAAGACATGGAAAAGACAAAAAAACTAAATGACTAAAACAGCATTATTATTATTATTATTATTATTATTATAGGAACCCAATTTTAAAAACACCATCGACCCAAACCATCTGATCTAAACTGTTAAATATCCATTTGTCCACTAATTCAGAGGCTCAATAATTACTGTGGAAACACTATCATCTTCTATATTAATTATTTATGAACATATCAGTGAATTAAATCTAAGAAAATATTTGATTTTCACTGAAAATTTGCAAAGTACAAAGAATAATATTAAATAAAATAAATGGTTAAAAATCACTTTAAGTTATGATAAATACAGAGGAAAATTCATTTGGGAACTACCATAAAAGCCACACTGGGTCTTTATGGCTTAAGGTTTGAATAGTTTTAGTGAGACTTGGTGAAAATGACAATGATGAGGCTGTAATTGCCAGTAAAGCTATATTCTGCTATTTATATGAAAATGCAGGCAATTCCTCTGGCATTTTTAGGATTTTTTTTAAAACTGTGCACAGCTATTTTGAATATAATCTGGTATCACATTATAATGCTAGAAAAATGTTAAATCTGTGACATTTTACATGTAGCCTCTTCCACTGCCAAATATGCACTATATGTGATAACAATACTGCACATTTTATTTTGCTTATAATAACTGTGGTTTTATTTGGATTTTCAACACAAGTTACTTCTTGGTAGTACTTTAACATCTGCACTTTTGGTTTGGATGTGTGGGTGCATCTAGGGATGGATAGGGGAGGTTTAGGGTTAAGGTTGGTCGCAGGTTGTCCAATGACTCAAGGGTCAGCGGTTCAAATGCTGGCTCTGACTATCCTCTTATGTTGAAGTGTCCTTGGGCAAGACACTGAACCCTATAGTGCTCCCTGTAACTCTGGCAGCAGCTGCAATGTGTGTGTGTGTGTGTGTGTGTGAGAGAGAGTCTATCTAAAGTGTTTTCAGAACCATAAAGGTGGAAGAGTGCTATAGAAATGCAGTCCATTTACCATTCCTAAGGGTTAAAGTTCATACTTCATAGTTTGTGTAAATATGAATGCCTTGAAAAAAGAAAAGAATGCCGTATGGACATGAATAAATGCTGTTCTTTAAGGTGAGTGAATGGACGTATGCAGTGAGACAGTTCACTCGTACTGGAGCATAGAGTGTTTCTACTGTGTAGATAACTCTACTTACTGTATGTCATGGCATTTGTGTCAGAATGTAGCCTAGCTGCACTAGACTCCTAGCAGCAGCACATGTACTGTATTACAGTCGTAGTTTAGTTACGCTTCATTCAACTTTTGGCTAGATTTACCTGAAACTGGCCGACGAATCACGGTGAAGTATAGAGTCAGAGGGCGGGCCTAACAAAGTGATGCTGCAATGATTCGGAGACAAACAACTGGAAGCAACCATAGAAGAAGAACAACAGCATGTGGTGATTTCCTTTTATCAAAGATGAGTGAAGAATGTGACAAAACTTCAGCCATCTTTAAATAGTTTTTTACAGAAACGACAACAGTCGTTAAGCTCCATAATCCAACATTTTGTTTAGTCATTCCTAACTTTCTCCGGACTCCTCTGTGAACTTCCCGGCGTCTAACTACGTCATCCTAAAGATTGCTTGTGGTACTGTCCTATTGCATGCAGAGGATTTTAAAGAAAAACCTTTTAGCCCCGCCTCCCTGCCTATGAAGCGTTCCTAGACCTATACATGTAATGAATAGAGATAGCGCAGCTAGGCTAATGAGAATCACATTACTGATCACATTTCTACAACTCATTTGGGGTCATTTGGACAAACAGGAGGAAGACCACTACATTTTTCAATCATATGCCAGTATATGGGATACATAAGATCAAGATATAATTATTACAGTTCATGATGAATTGTCTGTTATATCTTGTACATGATATAATTATGAAAGACATTCTTTGTGTGGATAAAGCATCTGGATACTTTCCTACTTATTCCCTTTGTCTCTGATATTGGTCTCCATTCATAATACCTACATTACTGTTGGACTACTTTCTCATTTGTCAATAACCACAGAGCCAATCAGTGCCCTTGTTCTATAATGTATAGACTGGTAAGCTGTACATGAGTGGGGTCATCTGGAATTCAAATTGCATCACCTGAAATTTCTAGATAACAAATAAAATAAAAACATACTAATAAAAAAAAATCAATGGTAAGTTGAGTGAGACAATCCCAAACTACAAAAGACAAACTGTGAGTATGAAACTGAAGCACTGTGGTCCTGTTTATCTGTCAAATGTCCACCAGTCAGTTTCAGATGCTGCTGCTCTTTCATAAATCATAGCTTGAGTTATTGTTTGTTCAGTATTAATTGTCTTGTAAATCCAAGCTGAACTGCATTGCACACTAATCTACACATGGCTTTTCTGCCTCCATCCATAATATACATTATTCAGGCTAAATGTTAATGTGCATTTGCAATATAGCATAGCAAACTATTACATGATCCAAAAAATACATTTTAGCATAAAACTGTTTGAGGACATTCAAACAATTAGTGATATTAAAATGAGGTCAGGAGCCAAAAAAAAAGTTATAAACCACTCCTGTGACCTGTCCCCCTGCTGCCACAGTATGATAGTTATAAGCATCACTCATGCTATGTGTCTACTGGGTTTCAGGACAAGGCTGTAGCGCACCAGTTACCAGAAGGTGGTTTGAGCATCTATTTACACTTTCAGTTTCAGCAGGCAGGCGAACAATATGAAATGTCGCAAAAGTTTTTGTCATGTGAGGAGTTTTCCCAGGTTTTTGATTCAGCTACTGGGGGAACATTCAACATTCAGAGTGGAGACGATGGATCATTCGTTTGGCTCTGTGGCTAAACACACTAATATTTTGTGCCACAGTACTGTGAAACTAGCTATAGCCAAATAATAAATAATGTCCTCATAAAGTCACTAATTAAATTGTGGAATTATTGACAATGACAGGAAACACATGCATAGATGCTGAATTAAACTTATGACTGGTACACTCTGCCAGTTCAGTGTCAGTGTGGGTCTTGATCTATACTGACTTCAGACCAGTGTATCACAGCAGGAGTTCACGTCATTACATTCGGTTACTACGAGCTGCTGGTTGTAAAACTCCCACTGATGCTGCTGCCACCATTTGACTGGAAACTGGGAGATAAAAGAGTAGACCTGGCAACAGCACATTCACGCTGTACAGAAAGGATATCTATCTATATATATATCTATACAAAAAATTCTATAGTAAATAGAGAGAGGGATGACTGTGTCCAAAACAGCTGATTTTACACTAAGCATCTACTTAAATAGAATAAAACAGTGATGATTCACTATAAGAGGTTGGCAACAAATCTCTCCGCTGTGGAGTATTACATCAGCTGCTCCACTGCCACAACAAGCAGATCAATGAATGCAGAAGTCAGTTCTATTTAGAGAGCCTGAACCACCCTGTTGGCCCTGGCTACATTCAGGAATCTAGTCAAAAGGGCAGAGGTAGTTCAGTGAGATTGCATTAAAAGTGAAACTTTTACAATAGTCTCATCTGTATGTAGCCATGTATCATTTGTCCACACCTCTGCAATTGAATCGTGCTGCTAAAGTGACTCTGTGGTACCTTGTTTCTGTAGCACTTTCCCATCTGACTTGCAGAGAATGAGCAACGTTATTGCCTGGCCTAGTTCCTCCAGAGGCATGCTAATGGAACCATTTGGCAGCTTGCCTCCGGAGGCAGGAGGGATGGACTTGTTTCACTTGATGTCAGTGTGGGGATCTGGAGGCGAGGGGAGAATTACAGGTTGGCATTGCTTCAATTGGCAGGAATGGAACAAAATAAAAGACACCATGCAATGTCTCACCCACCTCACAAAGACAAGCCCAGATTATTTGGGGGTTTGTTTCAGTTCAATTATTCTAGGTATCTTAAGGTTATACCACCCATCATACACACTCACACATACTGTTGACTACCCTCGACCAAAAAAAGACACAAACAGCTCAATTTAGATGCAGCTCCACCATCTGTTACAGGTGAGCCTGGGGTGTATATTTTCAGGTGTCTCATCCTAATATAGAAACATTTATGATTTGTACAGTAATTAAAACATTGAGCACTAATGGCTTACACATATGGTGTTAGCTTGTTTTTAGTGACACTCTGTGTCTTGTGCAGAGCAAACAGCTGCAGGTGGTGATTACCAGGAACGGCCTTGAAATGCCTTGCCAGGAACTTTTCACTTTCCTTTTTTTTTTTTTTGCTGCTGCTTAGCGGTCACCTCATTACCCAGTTGCTACCTTGTTTCTTCTCCCACATAAATTTAATACATTCATATTCTTGTGGGGATTAGTCTTATTATTGTATCTTCTGAATGTAAGAAATAAACATATGTAAGATTTATGTTGATATATACATAAAAGTACTGCAGTTCATACTGACTAGCTTAGTAATTTGAAGAGAAAAACATGATTTCAACATAGCAGTGAACACTGGGTACTTGAATAGAGTGAATGTTATAGATATGTAGGTCACCTCTCAACAGAATTCATACAAGTTTTAGGCAATTCTGATAAACAGAGCACCACAAGTAATACAAAGTTAAATGTATTAAAAATAACCCTTTATATGTTATTTGTGATTTGAAGGTTTAACCTCTGGAAATGGAAACAAAAATATCCAGTTTAATATCTTGTCTCGTCTCATCTCGTCATCTGAACCCCCTTTATCCTCACTGGGGTCACGGGGGTCATTCCAAAACCATATGCAAATAAAAATATGAAACTGTACAATACTTTTACTAAATATGTGTTATTTAGATGTGGTGCGACATAGAGGTGGTCAATATTTTTCCAAAATCACATACAAAATTTCACACACTTTCCAACCTTGAATTTGAACCAGTTTGGTAAAATGACCCTCATATATATCTAATGTCTCATTTTGGCTGAAAAGATCAAAGGCAGGAAACAATAGTCTACATTTGCCATTTAAACCTGCTCTGAAACTAAAGTGTCTAATAAAGGGGCGATGTGCAGCGTTTTAAAACATCAATTCAATATATATATATATATATATATATATATATATATATATATATATATATATATATGTATGTGTGTGTGTATATAGTGTCTGGGTTTTATTTCTGTTTTGTTTATTTTTATTTTTTTTTAATTGAGGTAGTTCATCCAAGCAGCAGCAACAACTATCCACACATTTGGCTAAACAGACCTTGTAGAAACCACTGGTGAATAGTGGAAAAAATCCTTGTTTTGACCACTTGATTGGAATTCCAATAACAACATATGGTACCTACAAATATGTGAAATTGTTCCAGTTTCTAAGAGGTTTCACAGACCACCTTATATGTGACATATTTCACATATAAATGAGTATAAGGGCTTATGGCATAGGAGTGTTGCTTTCTTCTTCTATAGTTCTTCCAATTCTCATCTTAATTTCAATGAAATAAAATACATCGAATATGCAGTTCCCCGTAAATGAGCCAAGACTAATGCCCCTTCATATGATGCTACTGCTGGACACAGGGGTTTTATTTTGGCCTGGCAGTTGAACATGACTGGTTATGACAGCCATGATGGGAATATTAATATATTACCTGTCTGTCTTTTCAACAGTTCTGGCTCTGTGTTTGAATTTAGCTGAATACATTTCCATTTTAAGTGTACCTTCTGGAAGTGTGTATGTATATGTGTTTCCAAGTACTATTCTCAGTGGTACAAGCTTGTAATGACATTATAATCTCTGAAAATACTGATAGTGCTCCAATAGCTCTCCTCTCTGGCATATCCCAGGGCAGCAAGCATGAGACTGGAGTGAGCTGAGCATTGATGCTTGGCAGTCCTCAATGCCTGCAGCTCAACCATCTATCAGCTCAGCTTAGGCGGTTTCCACTGCTCAGTACCGTGGTGGAGACGAACGCAGACTGTCCTGATGGGAAATTCGAGGGACATACAACAACTCATACCAGTTTTGTTACCCAACAGGAAGAATTCTGCTGAAAATTATTCACTTTTTTTGTGTGTTTATATGTCCATTTGATTTTCAATAATGTGACGCATAAATTACTGGATACATTTTAATGATATTTTCAAGAAATGTGTGAGGTGGTCCAGGATTGATCCCATTAAATGTATCCATCTAGGCTTTTATAATTCTTCATTGCCTCGGCTGTGTATCCAGATGTTCTGTTTATCAAATACTTATAAATGTCCAGATACCCTAAATCAGGAAGTGTCGGCACACATCCTCACTAGTCATTGAGACAACTGGCTTTAACGTAGCTTTTGGTAGCGTACACGGATCGAAACATCCCATCTGCTCAATCTTCGATTGATAAAGATCCTTATGAGTATCAGACAACCTCGAAGCATAGTCAGAAAGACGATAATTTTCAGCCATAATGCTGTACAATGATAGAGCGCTGTGTTTTCTTGCCGACCAATGTGGCGGCACAAAGGAATCATGGGATTGCGTGACGTCACATGCATTACCTTTATAGGGAACAAAGGATCCATAAGGAGTCTGAGGAATGTTGAAAGGTCAAAATCAAGGCCAGATTATTTTAAATGGAAGTTACTCCAAAATGAGTTGTGATAAGTGATCAGTTACTATTGCTTACAGATATGAAATAGGTAGGCTCTAAAACAGCATTATAACCTTTGACCTTGAATGACCTACTGTATAGTCTCATGTTTTGGGAAGAATATTCGCAATGGGTGGAGTTTGTTGTGCCTGCCACCACTTGTTTTTTTTTTAAAGAAACGACAAGGTAAAATGTTTGGCCAGTGCAATATTTGTTGATAGACTTGTGAATACAATTGCAATTCTGTGTGAAATAACAGTATTGCAGAACTGCCTATGTGACACCGAGGCTCATTTTAGAGAGGGTACACACAATTTCTGTGAACTATTAAGTGACACGATATCGTATCATCAAAACCAAAATTTCTTTCAAATGGTTCGACAATCAATCCTAACTCCGAGTGTTGATGTGCCAGAGTAAAAATGCCAAGTTCATTACCAACAGCTGCCACAGCCTGAAGAAAACTAAGCCTTGATATCAGAGGGAGCGGAGATAAGAGAGGAGGATTACTAGCCTGTCGGCGTTCAGAGGAATCAGGCAGCCCAGTGAAGCTGTCTACGGCATCAAAGGTCGTCCTTATTAAAGATTATTATGAAAGAGCTGGAAGATACTGTCAGATGAGTGGATTACTATGGAAATACAGTCCAAATATGGCAACTGGAGGGAGGAAGGTCAGGATGACGGGCTGATCAACTAGGAGGAGAGGGTTTCATCTCAGTTACACACAATACCTCTGTCAAAGGTGGTCCAAAGGTGCTGCTGAGTATATTTGTCACTGATGATTAGGAAACACTGGGATATAGAGAAAGGTTTATGACTGCCAATACCAGCTCCTTAAGGTGCTTCATCACTGTTTACTTAGAATCCAATTTATCATCGACCTGCAACGGGAAAGTCAGCAAAATTGTCCACTTATACAGAAAGTGCTGCATCAGAGAAAGTTTAATGGCTGCTGCTAATGCCTGGTGCCAGAAAACGGTGCTATCATTGAACATTGATCACAACTTATTACATATAGAGAATAGTAAATGATGCTACTTTAACCTAAGAGTCTTTCACCAACAGAAGATCAAAATTGCAGTATAAATATTTGCTTCAAATGCATCTTGACATTTGAATGACTTCTATATTATGGGGGGGGGGCACATATAGCAGCAAAATATGGTTTGTCTGCTTTGAATATTTCCTCCAGTTAAGAAAAGGATAAAAAAAAAAGAGAGAAAAGTTAATCTGTTAAATTATAGTAGCCAGTGTGAGCAAACCACTGATTCAAATCAACAGTATTTTCCACTCTGCCTCCTGAGGATGCTTCTGAAATGCATTAGAAAAAAAAAAAAGCCTGGAGGGGTACTGCATGACAGCTCTGGAGAGATTATCTGGGTGGAAATGGGCGATAGAGGATATTTTTCCCCTGTTCTTCTTTAATGGTGCTGTTCTGTGGCTACAAATTGGAGCCTCTGTAATGCAATGCAGAGCAATGACAAATGACTTCTTTTACAGAATATATGCTCATCCTTCTGACTTTGTCTATGCCCTTGACATTTAGTCTCGGAGACTTGATACTTGCTGCAGTTTGACTTTTTAAACGCAAGGTGTGAAAACACTTAAGTTGTTCCTTTTTCCCTGGGCATCTAGAAAAACAACTTGAGTGTTATGCTCAAGACAATTTGCAGCCTCCTTCCCGCTTACATGTATATATGTCTGTCACTCTCACAGGTGAAGGACTTTCTTGCTGCAGGGTGTCATCACTGACAGTTGGACACAGGTTTACTTCACAGTTTTAATGTACTTTAATTGTTTCCTGCTGCTGTTACCTCGCAGTATGACTTCAGGTTCTTGTTAGTCTCGCCTTGCCAGACTTATCATACCACACTTTGTTAGCATCGTGCCAGTGTTGTACTGTAGATGTCTGCTCTGGAAAATAAATAGAACAAGATTTTATTATCTTGGATGGTGATGAGTTCATGATAATAATGCGAATACTAACACTATTAATAATAATGGATTAGGATTCTATAGCGTTTTCAAATTACCCAAAGCACTTTATATTATTGATCCATTATTCATTCACTCTCTCACTGGTAGTAAACTGCATCTGTAACCACAGCTGCCCTGGGGCAGGCTGCCATTCTGCACCAAAGGACCCCTCTGACCACCATTGTGGGACACTGCAGGCATTAATTAATTCATTTTCTGAACCCACTTTATCCTCACTAGGGTCACAGGGGTTACTGGAGCCTATGGGTGGAGGAGGGGTACACCCTGGATGTGTCACTAGTTCATTGCAGGGATGTTCATACGGAGACAAATAAACCCTCTCACATTCACACCTACGGGTTATTTAGATGAACTGCGTAACCTATCAGTGCATGTCTTTGTGTCGTGGGAGGAAGCCAGAGTACCCAGAGAAAACCCACGCAGACATGGGAAGAATATACAAACTCCACACATAAAGGTCCCACCCTCATTGACTGGTGTTGGAATGGATGTTCATACTGTGAGGCACAAATGCCCTCCATTGCACCACAATTTTGACACACTGGAGTCAAGGTAGGTGACGTGTCTTGCCCAAGGATGTAACAAACTCGGACAGAGCAGGATCTGAAACATCAATTCTTTGGTTATTGGGTGACCTGCTTTACCTCTTGGGTCAAACTGGCCATAATGATGATCCTAAATATTGTTGAGAAAGTTGTTTTGGTGGAATATGTATGCATGAAAAAGTGTATTTATTTTCTGCTAGATGTGAAGTGACTTTTTGTCAACCATGGATGCACAGTAATAGACACAATAACAATACTTGGAAGATCCTGCTGATTTCTGTCAGTTGTCATGTCATCCTCATTTGCTGCCTATGAATAACATGAAATTCTCCATGACCACAGAATGCAAAAGGCAAACAGTACTAGCAAACCCACAACTGTTCAGCTCAAAAGATGAAAAAGTCAGTAACATCTGGGTTGTATCATGTTGGGAATGAAAAAAAGGAAACCCGACATTTAATCAATTTTCTTATTTCTGATTTTTAATTTGTGCATGGAATCGAAAGAATTATTTTTTTTAACGAGTAATTTTTTCTTCATTTTCTGATTGTGGATTCTCAATTAAATATTAAAACAACAAATGATACGTAGATTGAGCTATTTTCTTCTCCTTCAGAGAAATGACAAAATGTTTCAGCACCTCCACTTTGGACAGTTATTCTGCAAAAACAAACAAAATAACTACAAAAACTTAACAAAATGAAATTAAGTACATTTAAATTGAATAATTAAATGTACTTAATTTTAATTTTCCAAAGCCATAGGGAGCCACAGCAGAGGGTTTAAAGAGGGACACGTGACTATAGGCTGTACAAAAGCTATATAATACAAATACTGTTGAAAGAAGGAACATATCAGTCCACAAGACACCTTGGTGCGCAAAGAAATGGAGGATTCACCACCAGGATAACTACAAACTGCCCCCCCTCACATGTTTCTTTTCATTGACAATGGCATATCTCTAGCCGGCACATAATTCGGCTTGTAACTCCTAAAACCCACAAGTCAAGTTACCACTGTATTCCACATTTTATAGCTAAGATGCTGCAGTCTATAGGTGGAAATAGGTCAGGCAGATATTAGAGTGTGGGGGCTGTGGGTTAAGCAGGCTGAGTACCTGCGTGACTTGGGAACACTCAGAGAATTTAGACTTACTGCCTAAGTGCCTGTAAATATACTAAGGAGCCATTTACACAAGGACGATTGCGGCTAAATACGAGTGCATATTTTATCAGAAGTGCCTTTCATTTACATGAAGCCGATGCCGTCAGGGTGTGAATACACACAAATCTGAAGACTCCTTACAGAGTGGGAGGCGTTGAAGATGCTCTGGGTCGTGTCTCTGTCTAAATGGCAAGAAACGTACATGTTCAGGTTGCGTCTTTACGTTACATATGTTCACGTCACATACACATTCACTTTACATTCATACGCTGAGCAGATAAAGCAACAAACATGTGGGACAACTTGGATATCACAGATCTTCAAGCTGCACTAGCATTAGCATTAGCTTTAGCATTAGCAGCTCTAGTAAATGTACAGGAGTCATTTCAGTTACTGTACAGACATTACACACATACCATAGTGGAACATAGATGGGTGTACAATCACATACTGTACGTCAAAAACAGATAAGGACATGTCGGTGGTCTATCACAGGACCACATTACTGGCTAATCGTATTTTGCCTACTGTTGCATCTTTATACAAACAAGGATTTCCTCCTGGATACGCTCGTCTAAATGA
Source organism: Siphamia tubifer (assembly GCA_020466265.1). NCBI lineage: Eukaryota > Metazoa > Chordata > Actinopteri > Kurtiformes > Apogonidae > Siphamia > Siphamia tubifer. The sequence goes on along the minus strand of CM035802.1, from coordinate 23,815,204 downwards.
GACGCCCCTTTTGCGTCTTCTGTTTTCATCGTCTCTATATAAATGTAGCCTCAGTCTGGCTAATATGACCAAAGGCTCTGATGGTTCTCATGTCAAAGTGTTCGTGGGCAAAGACACTGAACCCTCGATTTCTCCCAGTAGATCTGGTAACACCTTGCATGGCAGCAGCACCTACAGGTGTTTGAGTGTGTGCATGAATGTGAGGATCTGTAAGTGCTTTGGGCACCATGGGTGCATAAAATGTGTAATAAAATCTCAGTCCATTTACCATTTAATATCAAAGATTTAAAAGCCATATTTACACCTTAGTCAGACTGTAGTCAAACTGAACTGGAGTTTTTGTAATTGGACTATTCATGCTAGATGAGGTGGTTATAAGTCAAAGTTTTCCAGTATGTGTATGCCTGGGCACTCCCCCTTTTGGAAGTGAAGAGAGTGTGACAACAACACAGTATCAGAAGAAGAAGATAAGGAACAAGATCAGGGTGTACAGTTTGTATGAAACATATCTCTCTTGGTATTGTTGTTCCACTTCTACTACATCTGCTTCAATTGTACTGTTTGTTACTAAGTGTTCTTTATCAGAATCAGAAGAATACCAACATGAATGGGCATGTAGCGCCACCTAGCGTCTCAGAGTCGAACGTACCTCACTCAATAATTCCATTCTCTTGTGCGTATGTACACTGGGATTTCTCAGAAACTTCAGATAAATCCTGAGCCAATATCTTGGCTTAGATGTGCATGTAAACGTACTGACTGTCTGATCTCAAACCAATTGTTTCGACCGCTAACGACCCTCCTCATAGCCAGGTTTCAGAGTTACACCAACACTTTGCTGGTCTATAACCAAGAAAGTTGATTAGTTAAAAGTATATGACCTACAAAAAAAGAAAGAGAGATTAAATTAGATTAATGTGGTCAAATCAAAGGGGGAAAAAAAACATCCAAGACGTGATAGTGAAGCAACACACAAACTATCCCCTTGCAGAGTATTAGACATCAGCCTAACATATACTTAAAAAGGATTTAGTGAGATAAGGCTATTCTTGGCTCAGTACCATGAGCCTGGACCACCCAGTGGTGCTGACAGTTGGTGAGACATACGGACTATGTAATGGGAGCAGCTAGCAGGACCACTCTGAAATGAAGCTACTGATCCTGATAAACTGACCACAGATTTTCGTTTTAAACATCCTCTTAGAGCGATACTCCAGGAGCGGAAAACAGGCATGTACATAGAATTTAAAATATATTGCTTACTGCTTTGGCAGAATGACATGGCTCTGTGGTGAAATTATTTCTTAGAAGTTCTGCTAGTTAAACCAAACATGAATGAAACGCCTCTACCACCAGGTTTATTTTGATGAAAAATTAATGTAAGCAGCCTTTATGCTTATATTTCATGAAAATGAATCATTCATGCCCATACTGTAAACAGTGTGACAGTAATAAACAAGTGTAGCCCACCTATACCCTGCGTATAAGGGCCCCTGAGTTCTTTCTAACTCAAACTATTAATTTTGTTAAAATTTCCAATGTATATACTAATCCCAGTTCCTTTTACTTTACCAATTTATACACACACGTCAATAGTTAAACATAAAAACCACCAAAGATTTAAAATATATTTAAAAAATATAGTTTACTAAACAATAATTTCAGAAAAAAAGGTTACAATACAATCCAATTATGTAAGTGGCCACTCACCATACACACACACACACACACACACACAGTCATATAGCCGGCAGTTACCGCTACTAGTAAGTTATGTTGCAGGCCTGAACGTCGTTTGGGTGCGATGTAGAAGATGGTGATGAATGTAGAAGAAGGTGATGGATGAATGAAGATGGCGATGGACGAAGAGATGATGGCGTGGTCACAAAATGGCGAAGGACGTCACTGCCACACTGGTCCTGCTCTGGTTCGCCACATGCTGCGCCCGGAAATACGCTTTTAAATTTACTACCATTATTATCTAAACAATTTTAGGTGCCAATTAATCATAATGTCCTATCCGAAATCATGAAAATACAATAAGCAAGCTGATTTAGCATTACTTGAAACAAATGTGTAGCAAACAGTATTAGCATACAGTTGTACAGTGAATGCTAACTGCTAATACATCTTTTTACCTTAGGGCAAATACACTTTGCGGGACGTTGTTACCTCACGAGTGATACCCTTCAGTGCTGTAAACAATATAATATAATGAGACTATTAGTGACTATTGGATTAATAATCTGTAAATGTCTCCAAATTGTGATTTACCGGGAGAAACTGCGGTCGGTTACTCCCTCGTGTCGGCAAAGTTTCTAGTCAAGTTACCGCATTGTTTAGAGCACTTCCGGGTTTACAAGTATGGACATAGATCAGGGAAACCCTGTACATAAGTACATTCTGTCTCCTTCAAAATAAAAGCTAAAACTAACGAAATATCTGTGACCTAAATTATTTGGGAATTCTCTTAAATTGTTTTTTTAACGTAAAATATTAATGAAACTATGAATTTGAATAATTTATAGGATAAGTAATGTGTTTGTGCTTTTTAACATATTTCTGAACATTTCTAAACACTTCTGATTAACCAGGTTACACAAGTATAAATCAAACCCTGAAAAATATACAATATAATAGACTTTATTTAAATGGAGATGGCAGTATGTTTAGACTTTTACATTTTATTTATTTTTTATTATATTTCTTAACTACTCAAAAGTGTAAGCTATTATAACCAACTATATGCAGATATGTAAATAACATGTACACTATCAGTTAAAAGTCAGAATAAACCACTGACTTTATTGGAAATTAAGTTTAATTCTGAATTATCATTTTCAATTGAAATTACATGGTCATCTTAAAGCAGAATTAATAACCTTTATTCAGTAATGAATAATAATACATTGGATTTATATAGTGCTTTTTTGGCCACTCGAAGCACTTTACATTAGTGGCCCATTATTCATTCACTCTCACATTCTCCCTCAGGAATAAAAAGTCATGTAAACAGGGTAAGTGAACCTCACTGGTGAGTAAATGGAACACAGTTGAAGAGGGAGAATCCATCGAGTTATTAAGGGGATGTATCTGTATCATTAGTGGTTTGATTAGGATCAATATATTGCCCGATATGTTCATGAAAATATAAATAAATAAACACCATACGATATTTAATACCAATTTGTAGTAGATGGGACACAAAGCTACTATGCAGGTGCTATATGTGACTAGATATGGTGAGAGGAAGTAGTTTTGCAGATTCTTTCACAACTACAACAGGGATACACACTTTTTTAGACAAACTCAGAACAATGATTCACTGTACCAGTCCATTTTTCTGCTGTTAATATTGAATGATTTTTTTTTGGTCTCGTACCCTGGGGATGCCCCGCAGGCTGGTGTCCGTGTATTCTCTATGTAAAAAGCCAATTTATTTTAATTGCCTTTTCCCTCAGGCCAGGTTGCCTGTATGGGTGACCTGAGGGAAGACATGTTCCTGTGGTAATACTGAACAGGGTGGTCCGGACACATCAGAAAGAATAATATTTTGTTGTATTTAAGCAGACACACATACTGTAATAACTGTATATGTTTAAAGGTAAGGTAGAGTTACTTCGGTCAGTCATACAATTGGGTTAAAGGTATTTAACTTTGGAGCTGAAATGGAATCATATGAAATTATCCTTAATATGCACAGTAAATTTTGCAGTGTTAAATCAACACTTAGAGAGTTAATTTGGAGACAATGGGACCAAATACACTCTAGAAGAAGTTAAATAAACTCTCTAAGTGTTGATTTAACACTGCAAAATTTACTGTGTGCTTGAAAAAAAAATAGGTCCAAACGTATTTAATGTGAGACAATCTTTAACTTTTGTAACAGAATGTCAACAACTGGTGTTGTGTGAATTTGTTGCTGGTATTATTTAGGCTGTCAATGTTTATGACATTCTGTGTATATTTTCTTTTATTATATTGCTTTTATTTAATAAGCCTTATTTATTTCATTATATTTTTTCTGTTTCTTCATTTTTTTTTCAAGGCTGTCAAAATATTTAAATATTTCATCAAATTAATCACAGGGTTACTTTGGATTAATGTAGATTAATTGGGGGGTTTGTACTCAATTTTCCAACAAAACACATAAAAATATATTAAAAAAACACAAAAATGCAGAGAAATAAAACATATAAAACAGGCTAAAATCCACTAAAATTCACAAAACAAAACAAAATCCAAAACATATTTCCAAACTCTTCTAAAATACATAAAAAAACATAAAAAAAACACATGCAAAAATATGAATACACACACATATATATGTTCAGGTAGCCTCGCCTAGCTATCCATATTAATTTCATGTATGTTTATAAAATGTTGTCTTTAAACAGACACAGATGACACAAAGCGCTGCACACTACAAAACACAAAACAGAGAAAGGAGAACAAGGCAATGTAAAATAAATCTAAAACTAGAACAAAAAGTGGTAAAACTACACAGATAAAAAAAATTAACTAAAATAAAAATTCCAAACAATAAAAGAACTAAAATCAATGAGGCCAGTCAAAGGCCAGGGAGTAAATAAAACAAGTGTTTTAAGACAAGTTTTAAAATTGAACAGTGTAGGTGTCTGACATTCAAAGCTTATTTCTTCAATCAAATGAACATAATTTTCTTCATTTCTTGCTGTTCTTTCTTTCTTTCTCTTCACATTCGTCCTCCTCCTCCAGTAGGTTTTCCTTCCAGCTTTAGTCATATGAGATTCACCTGAGATTCATTAAGTTCTTTTTCCCAAGTTGATTCAAGAAGCACCAAGCTGTGAACATTCCTGGCTTCCTTCCCCTCTTATTTCCATATCCCCTTTTCAGCATCTCCGTGCCTTTTTTTTTTTTTTTTTTTTTGCCTCCTCCATCTTTTCTTGGTTTGTAGAAATATATTCCCATGGTCTGTATAGCTGCTTCAATTGCGCTGACTTCAGCATCTGATCTGAGAACAACTCTTGTGATCAGCCTAGATTCGTACTTGTCAGGATCGCCTACTGCTTCACTACCCCTTTCTTTTCTACCCCCTCTTATTTTTTTTTTATCACATGGCCTTTCTTCTTTCCCTCAGCATCATTTCCTTTTATTTGGAAGCGGCTTGCCTCCAGTCGACTCGGTCTGCCTCTTCTTCTTCTGCCTTATTATTATTTCTAAGCTTTGTAACATTAGCTTTACAACTTTATATGAAGGTCCAGGCTTATAAAAATGATCCCGCTTGAATTTTCTCCCGGGCAGTGTAGAATTTATGTACAAGTCACACGACAGCAGAAGTGATTTCTCACATACTCAGTCTTTTATTTACATCAGTGTGCACGAAACATGCACACCGAGACAAACAAATGACACTGTTTTGTTGTGTGGTGGTTTTTGCTCTAAAGATATATGAGCTAATCAGTTTGGATCTGACAGCAGTTCTGTTTTAATAATATCCACAGTTGCACTAACCTCAGATACATAAAGACTAGCATGTCTCCGTGTGCCATAAACCAGACTAAGACTACACACAGCAGCCTAATTCAGACTTTAAAAGAATGATGAACGATCCCCACAGAGGATGAAGTGGAAGACATCAGACTGTGCAACCCAGATCTATTTGGGCATCACCACAGCTAAGTGGTAGGACTGTCACCTTGTATCAAGGAGGACTAGTGCTTGTCGCTGTGCTGTTTCGTGTATGGAGGGTTACATATTCTCTGCATCATCGTCGTGCTCCACTTTCCTTCAAGACATGAAGATACTGCTCAGTGCAGTGGTTGCCAAACTTTTATGGTTCGTGACCCATTTAAACATCACAAATTTCTAGTGACCCCAGATGTTTAAAATTGATTTGGATCATATAATAGTTTGTAATAGTTTTTACTATATTGCAAATAAACCTTAATTGTAGATTAGAACGTTTAGTCTATATAATACAGAAGTTTTTTTTTTATCACACCACAAGGAAAGCTTAACTTCCCTTGAAATGTCATGAATTAAATGGTCAAATATGTACTAGTGACGTTCGATACCAATGATTTCCTTTCCTTTCCGATCCGATACCAAGTAAAATCCAGTGTATTAGTGACACTGATACTGATATTTTATGCAACTACACCTAATATGTCTTTTAAATCTACAAAAAAAAAAAAAGGATTTCAAATCGTAGCTTCCTTAAGAATTCAAGGCTGAGTTATTTATTTATTTATTTATTTATTTATTTATTTATTTATTTATTTATTTATTTATTTATTTATTTATTTATTTATTTATTTATTTATTTATTTATATTAAACTGAAGCATATTGACGTAGAAAATAGAAATAGACAACAGAAAAAACAGAGGATACAATCATACAAAATATGTGAAAATACTGTTTCCAACTCTGAAAACAAGAAAATGAGTACAATTATACAAACATTTAAATACATTTTTGCTTAATTATTAAGAACTACTATAAAAATTAAAACTTGCATCTTCATTATTGTTACATGATCATATACTGAATATTTAAATAACACATCATCCAACATTGACACTGTTTTTTCTTCATTCACAGGTGTTTGTTCAGGAACCAGATGATATTTACTGTTTTCTAGTTTAGTCTGTTTGGTTTTTTTGCTCAGAACCTCCTGCCTTTGAAAACACACTCTCTGCTGCGCTGACGCATCACACACTTACCCAGGGCGGAAGAAAAAGTAGTCCCACCAACAGCCTGTTATTTAGACATCTCTCTGTGTGCATCTGCGTGTGTAACTTCAGGCCAGTTTCCCAGGTAACGGGGAAAATCCCTTATTCACAGAAATTAATTCATTCCAGAAGTGTTTTCATACCATGATTTTTTCATGAATAGAGTCGCATTTTATATGTAAAAGGCCTGATTGGTTCCAAGACCACAAATACTACCCCTCAAATTATGATTAAAAAGTTATATGATTATATAGAGTTAGGAATAGGAGTATTAGTTTGTACAAAATGTTACTGTGATGGGTCGCTTCTACAAGCTTTAAATGTGAGACAATATGTCAAATATCTGATTCAACAAGAAATACTATCAGATGGTGAGATTTTGTCTTGACCCAGATTAGACATTTTAATGTTTTTTTTGTTGTTTTTTTTCTGTACCACTGAACAGTCCATAGAGTCAACTGCTTGGGGCCCCAGTCATAGGAGGTTATCAGCCCCTTTCAAGGGCAGTAACATCTCAAAATGTAGCAACCGGAAGGAGTGTAAACCCCCCCCTCCATAAACAACCAGCAGACAGCAACCTCTCACTTTGGAAATGTCCCTAAAGGTCCATTTATGCTCAACATTAACTACGCATACGTAAATGGATGGAGCATAGTGTCTGTCCTCTGAGTTTGTCCTCTGGGTGCTTGCAGATATAAACTGAAATGATGGAAATGTTGAGATTTGGAGAGAAAATGGTGGAATTTTTCAAAGAATGACTATATGAGTAGGTGAAAAATGTTGAATATATTCATGAAAACTAACCTTTCTCAATCTGGTATTCTGATGCAACAACTACATTTCCCAACGTGGGATGAAAGTATCTATCTATCTATCTATCTGTCTGTCTGTCTGTCTTGATGTTACAACCATGTTATGTACAGCACTTTGTGATTTTTATCTGTGAAAAGGACTTTATAATAAATAAATGGAACTTACTTACTTGTTCGGCCTGTAAGTTAAATCAGAGCAGCGCCCTCTAGTGAGGTGATTGACAACGTCTCATACCAACACTATATATATATATATATATGTGTGTGTGTGTGTGGAGTATAAAAAAAGTTGTGGCACAGGCTGGACAATGTTATAGTTTCCATTATTGTCATGAAATATTTGCAGATTTTTTAATGTGTTTCAAAGGATGTGACTGCATCAGACAAACACTTGCATCTTTTATTATTATTATTATTATTATTATTATTATTACTACTACTACTACTACTACTACTACTACTACTAGTACTAATAATAATAATAATACAATTAAATTACTGACAGTTTAAACATGTCCTGGATGCTTCAAATCAAAACATCCAGTTTTGATTTTAACAGAGCAGAGCACACACAGAGAGGAGAATGTAGGTTTGAAGAAAACTGCACAGATTTCAGTGACTTAAGAAGGATTTTTAATAAGGCTGTCAAATGATTAAAATTTGTAATCAGATCATCACAGGGTTGCTTTGGATTAATTTAGATTAATTACCTAGCTGTGTTGATAATTATTACCAAGAAATTACATCAAAAAAGATCAGAGAAATGTCCACATTAATGACTAATCACTATTACCTAGAAACTACAGAGTAATTGCTCTGGAAACTGCATGGAAATAAGCAGTTACAAAGGCATTATTACCATGAAATTACATCAAAATGACCATATAACTACCACCATTTTCATACCATTGTTTTAATTGTCACTTTCGCCTTCAACTGTGTTTGTTGACGGACATTTGGTGGGGATCCAGGGACGATGGCCTTTGAAAGCGTTTCATTATCTTCCTGTGGTGTTAGCATGCATAGAGTTGACAGTGGTTGGTGGAGATCCCTGGAACTTTTTTTTTGCCTACAGGGCTCCAACACTCTCTAGAATCATTGCAGAATAAATAAAACAAATAAATTTGGTTCATATTATTTTACTCTGCACAAACTCAACCTCCAACAAAGAAGAATTGCTGAAACTTGTAAAAAGCCTTGAGCTTCTAATAAGTATTGAAAGTTAGAAACAAAAGTAATTCAGCCGACAGAACTTTTCTAATCTACTCTTGTACTTTGGGGGTTATATTATAGAGCGTTAGCTGGTGCTTGGAAAGTTTGGAGTCTTTCTTCTTTATTCATGTCCTTTCCAATATCTCACAAAGACAGCTACTGAGCTCAGTATATATCTATAAATACGGCTCATAAACCAACAACTGTAATACACCCTGAGTGCTTGGGTGAAGTGCACACAATGTTTTTTCCTTTAGATGAGAAACAAACATTTTTATAGATAATATGTAATTATTCGTAATTTGTAAGATTAACACAGATTAATCCACCATCATGATTACAACAAACCCCGCCCCCCTCACACACATTTTGCCTAATTTTCCCTATCTTCTATTATTGTGAAAACACATGTTTGGTGATTTGAAATGTAATGGTATCTATTCTGGACCACCTTGCACCTTTCCTGGAAATGTAATAGAAATTGGTTCAGTAGTTTTAGCAGAAAGCTGAAACCAAACCAAAAACCATACCTCTCCCCTTCGGAGGGGGAGTAGCCATGCAACAAAACAACAATAATGACACAAAAGGGATACATATATATATATATATATATATATATATATATATATATATATATATATATATATATATCCCTTTTGTTTACTTATCAACCATTTATGTATCATGATTGACCCAGCCCAGGAATCACTTTCTTTGGGCTCATGATGAATAACAAATACGTACTGTAATAAAGTTTCAATTAACACACAGGGAAAAACTCACCAAACAACAGTAACTCTGTAATGAATGAGGGTCAAAGGGTCACCAAAAGCAATCATGGGTAGCTCCCTCATTGAATTTTCTGTTGTATTCAGAGACGAAAAATTGACGTAAAGGTTTTTTGTATTTTGGATTATTCGTTAGCTGGGTCTTTTGTAGGTTGAGGTACCACTATATGTATATATATATATATGCTCATAAGCTCTGCAAATACATATTATCCACTATAACTTGGATTTTAAGTTGAATAATCTGCATCACTATCCTTTACTGTGTATGTGACTGTTCCAGTATAAAACTTGTCAGTTTCCTGCAGTTGACAGTCACTGTTTATAAGTTGGCTGAACCCTATTTTGCTAAATTGCATGTTGTATGTAAAAATCAATGCTAAAACTTTAATAAGGGCTAAAGCTAATCTTCTTATACAGACATTTTTTATTTACATATATTGCTGCAGATTCAAAATTCTTTCACGGCTACTGATTGTATTTTATGTCACCCACCTCCGCCCACTGTTGGCACTGTAAGTCATGCTCACAGTTTTGAAACATAAACTCCCTCTTAGTCTGGATGTGTTCCAGAAAGTCCTGTATGAATGGAAGAAAGATTTCTTTTCTTTTTTCTTTTTTTTAAAATGCCCAAATAGACTTGTTTTATCTAACAGCCTTTAGTTCCGCTCTTGTAATGCACACTCATGGTTTGTAAAATGCTCAGTGAGTGCTTTTTCTCAGTCACCTTCACCATCAATTCCTATTTAGTGTCTGCATTATTATTCACAGGGACCAGATTGGAATTTTATCCCTTCATTGTCTTCTGTCCCATTCTGTTATTCTGTCTCTAAAATATGGAGAACAGTTATATAAGACAAGACACCTCTAATTCTAATCATATTTTGCCCTCTGCATAAATATGTCTTTTAAAACATCCACACATGTTTAGAAATTATCAATCGATTCATGTCATTTAAAACAGAAGACCTATTTTCTTGTGAATTTTTTTTGCGATCAGATATTGTGCTCTGTGGAGATTTACTTCTAAAACTACACTCTGATGGTAGTGAACCCATTTCAATATTTAAATTTCATATAATAGAGACATAGTGAAGTGACATTTTTAGAGCATCCCCTTGTTCTTAAATGGATTTACAGTGTTATTGTAATTACACTAGCTGTGGGAGGATGGCAAAACACAAGAAGATGGTGTATGTGAGGAATCAAAACAGGTTAATTGGGTAAAGAGAGAAAATGGTGCATGAATGACAGGGCAGCAAGAATTCTGCAAACACATCAAACACCAATGATGTACTTTATGAATGTATTCATGCTGTTAAACCTGTACTGTCAGTTTGGTTTTAGTCGTACAATATCTGTCAGGACAATGTAAGCGTGGCACAATCAAGGTCACATTGAAGAGACCTCATTAAAGGAGTTTTTTTTTTCTGTTGTTACTAAAAACAGCTGTCTACTGCTTCTGGGGAAGAAGTTGATGAGAGCTGTGAGACTGAGCCAAACAATCAATTCACAAGGTGTAAAACTAAGACAATGAGCTGAAATGGTGTCATTGTGCTGTCATGTGAACCACAGGTATAGGTGTGTGTGTTTCTGAAGCAAAGATTATGTTCTTATTGACATTTTAAGACATTGTGTAAGTCAGTGTTAGAATAGAGATTGGTATTGTCCACATTTTGGGAATTTATCTTTGGCCCCACGAAACAGAAAAGAAAAATCGAACAAATTATTACCCCTACCTAGGACAACCAAGGTTGTTTTCATCAGGTTTAGTTTGTTTGTCTGTCAGAAAGATAACTCCAAGATATACAGAGGAAATGTTGATACAAATACAATAAACAAATGTGTGAGTGTCCTTTATGGGGACATTGATCTGTTTACATAGTCACACCATGGGGACCTCTGACACTATAGGGACCAGAATCCAAGGCCCCAAAAATTCAGGTCCCAACAAATATAAATATGTGACAAGTACATGAATTTATGCAAATGATGTCCCCTATGGCATTTTTTTTTTTCTTGAAGTCCCCATAAAGCTTGAAGGAAATGGGTGCAAAGCCAAACATGTATTTTTTTTAAAGATTAGGAAGCTATGTTTACTTATTTATTTATTCATTCATTCAGGGTATGAAAGTCTTCTTGTGGTTGAGGCTACCATGTATCACAGTGGTTACCAAGCGACCCCAGACATTCAAAGCGGTGTAGATATATTTTTTGTTTGCTAAATTAATTTGTTTTTGATCATGTAATAGTTTCAAATCAAGATGTGGCTTAAAGTTTTTGACATAAAAAAATGAAACCATCATAACAATAAGATAAGACATACTTTATTGATCCTACATTGGGGAAATTAACATGCCTTAGTCACATGATGTTAACAATTAACAATTAAAAGAAAAAACAAAAAAAACCCAATTATTCAAAAAATGTCTAATGCGAGATTAGACATTTTGTGCTAATCTCAAGTTTCGATGACAATTCTTTCTTGAATTAGAGCCAATAATGTGATTTTGACCTTTCTACTAAATGTGACTGTGACCTTTGACCTTTTGTAATATTGATAATTTTCTTCTATGTATATATGTGTGCAATATTATGTGTAATATTATGATAATATATCCAGTATTGATTAAATTATAGCGTGATATGTCTATGCTTGACACACACAAACAGTGTTACAGAAGTTAATTTTGCAACATGTCACCTTTGACCTCCAAAGATCTCAAAAACTATTCTGTCGTATTATGAGAATTGTAGAAATCTTTATTCTGCATTGTTTGGTACCAATCTGAAAGTTCTGTGACCCTCCGTTATTGATTTATAACAGATAATGTGATTTTGACCTTCTCAATGCAAACTTGACCTTTGACCTTTAATCAAATGGATCATTGCATCTGATGTGCATTAGCTATATGTATATGCCCATGTAATTTCATGGTGATATCTCAAGTATTCATTGAGTTAAAGCATGATATGTCTCTGCCGACACACACGCACACACACACACACACACACACACACACACACACACACACACACACACACACACACACACACACACACACAGTGATTACAATAATCTCTCTCAACCAAGGTTGGGTGAGATCAATAAGAATTACAAGGAACCCAAGAGTGTGTCATATCCTTTCAACTGTAGTCTTGCAATTAAATGGAGAGTCCTCTTTGACCAAGACTGGAAGGAGCTCCTGTTAAAACCCACTCAGGAATCAACTTCAGATCCATCTGGAGTACAACTATTCAACTGAAAGCACTTGGGGGCAAGTGCAGCACTTTTATTGCCTAAGAGTTAAAAACCTTTGGGAGTTGGGATGCTCCACTCCACTCTCTACTGTTTAAGTTCTGGATCCACACCAAACACCTTCTCTTTCCTTTTGAGGACACACATACACACACACACACACACACACACACACACACACACACACACTGGTTTCCATATTTCATGAATACCAAATTTGTAATCATCACTTGTTTTAAAGTAGCCATTGGGTAGTGAGTGTAAATACATTTTCTTTTTTTTTTACTTTTATAAATAAATACCTTTTTTAAATGAAAAAATATATTAAAAAACAAATTAAATTAATAAAATTTTAAGTAAATTAAAAATAAAATTAAATAAATTAAAAAATAATAATGAAAAATAAAATAAACCATGACCGTGGTGTCGTGGCTCGTCTGGAGGGACACCTTGTGTGTCACATACCGACGTTTGGGCAGCGCATCTGAGCGTCAGATTGAGTGTGAGTGAGAATGCCCCGGCTTATCTGGCAACGGTGTCGTTCCCGCACCCATCTTGGTGAGTCTAGGTGAGTAAAACGTGTGTGTTCACACCCACGTCATGACCACATGAGCCCGGAATCAACAGCAGTCTGGTGCCAGTAGCATTCATTGTCGTCACAAGACAAGGAAGACAAGGAAGGCCATGCGTATAATGACTGACCCCTCCCACCCTTCCCACCATCTATTTGAACTCCTTCCATCAGGTAGGAGGATCAAGAGCTTGGGAGGAAGAACCACCAGGTCATCAAACAGCTTCTTCCCCAACACCATCAGAACTCTGAATGCCCGGCATATACTGCCCCCTAGACCGACATTCTGAGATGCCGCACATTGCACTTTGTATGCATCAGCACTTTCTTTTACCGAGTTGTCTGCTGCCCTTTTCTCTTTTGTTTTGTTTTAAATGTTTTTAAACAAGGCTCTGCCTCTTTTTAATGTGTCTTTTGTTTTTTAACTGTGTAGCATCATGAGTTTGTGGAGAACGGTATCTTGCTTCCCTGTGTGCTTAGTGTATATTGTGAAGTGACAATAAACTGATTCTGATTCTGATTCTGATTCTGATTCTGATTCTGATTCTGATTCTGATTCTGATTCTGATTCTGATTCTGACAGTAACACTGGTGTATGAATGTTCGGTGGTGGTCAGAAGGGCTACAGGCACAAAAGGGCTGCCACGCTTCTGTCAGTCTGCCCCAGGGCAACTGTGGATATGTATGTAGTTCACCACAACCAGAGGGTGTATGTGAGAGCGAATGAATAATGACTCACTCATTTAAAGCGCTTTGAGTGGCCAAAAAAGTGGTATATAAATCCAATCTATTATTATTATTATTATTATTATTATTATTATTATTATTATTATTATTAAAAATGTAAAGGCATTATTGTTGTTTGTGTCCGGCGTGTGTGTGGCGCCAGTAGAAAAAGGATGTGGGTGCATGCGCAGTACTTCTTCTATTGTTCTCTTGTATCTGGCAGGGCTGGTTTACAGCGCTCATAGAGGTGTAGCATGTGAATTGCATTGTTTTCGGCAAGCCTTTCTCCCCCATGCTGACACAGATTTTGTACTAAAACATTTCCATTTTTACATAATATCTTTTTGACACAGTTTCAAAGCTAAACCCGTATCGAACTCGTCTGGACGATTTGAAAAGGGCTGTTTGTCCAGCTTGAAGAGGCTGCTGTATCTCTTCATCAATGTGTTTTTGACCAAAATCTTGATCAAAAACATGTCACAGACAGGTCACTGAAACACCAGGGAACTGTGTTCACCAGTGGAAAATAGGAATGATACGTCCCCTTTAAGAGATGTGAAAACATTGTTTCTTCCAGTATTCACCTGCACACACTAGCAGCTGTTAGCATCTCTGTTCCATGGGCTGTGGCTATCAACTGTAAACCACAGAATGTGATATTTTACACATTAAAACAGCATAATGCTCCATCAAATTATTAAGCAATCCCTACATTTGTGTATTTCTTTCATCACAGGGCTGCACTTTTTTCTTTTATGTATTTACCTGTCATGACCTTTCCTCCAGTGCTCTCCAGATACACCTGGCCCCACACTGTGCAGCTGCATGTCGTTGCTAATCTGCAATATTTAAGCAATGAAGCTTGCAGTTGCCGGTGTGGGACCATTCAGCTTTGTCACCTCCATAACCCGGACACTCTGCCCATTTTCCTTGCCACAATAACCTGGTCATTTTTCACCACCATGGACTCTGGCTGATCTACCCCTAGGTTCTGTTTGGTCTTGTTTCACTTTTATCTCTGTCTTTGTGTGATATTTTTTTGTTCTGTCTGTTATTAAATTATTTTTCCCTTCAACACTGAGCACTGGAGTCCTCTCTCCTCTTCACCCATCATGACATTACCTCCATATTTACAATGATTTGTAATGTGATCCTGTAAAATCTCCATTTTGAGGCCTATATAGCCTATCACCTAATCCCTAATTGGGATAACACTACCCCTTCATGTGTTTGTGCAAAACAGAGAGGTAGGGGTAAAGGGTAAATATGGATTCAGCCTACATGTCTCAGCTAAATGAGTTTAGAAATGGGCTTTGCCAACTCCAAGCTCAACACAGACTAAAATACAAACTTCGATAGTATAGCACATATATCTTATATATTGAAGTTTTAATACACAACAAAGGGTAAGAGAATGGCTAAAGCTATTTTTCCTGCATGTTACTTCAGCTCACTCCTTTAAAATGTCACTTAAATACTATTATCCGGGTGCTATTTCACCTTTAGGCTTTTATCTTTGCATCTTGTTTTTCTTTTGCTATTGCCCATAGCTGTCCTCTCATTTGTAACTCTCCAGCCTCTAGTAAGAAGTAGAGATTACATGGTGTTGATTAATGAAACAATAGAGGACATTTCTTCTACAATGGGAGATAGTTCTGCATTGTGCTCTTTTCCAATAAACTGCAAAGACGTGTTCAAAGCACAAAAGGCTGTCTGGGGGGGGATGAACAAGCAACTGTATTTCCTCCCTGAAGGCTGTTCAATACAATGTGTAATAGAAGATCAGAGTGTGTGGCCTACTGGGGGATTACACCAACCTCTGGCTGAACTACACACAAACAAATGAGCTTTAGGAATTCTTTAGAGCTGAAATCTTGCCATTTATAGCTGACAAAATCCATGTTGTGTCGGTCCCTACTGTAGATGAGATGCACATAATTGCATTCCTTTTAATTCTTTCAAAACTATTGTGACAAAGCTATAGAGCTCAGACAAGTGAAAAACACATTGCTGATTATTCTAACCGAACCCTGAAAATGTGATGAAAGCATCTAAAGAATTCAACTAGGAATTTAAATCCTCGTTAATTATGTTTATGACAGCCTGGTGCTTTTGAACAAGTTAATAAGAGTCGGAAAGTGTATTCGGAAAGTTTTGGCGTTCATTCGTGTACTGAGTTTCCCTTTTTCCTTCAACGACATCAGGTATTTTTCACATGAGTTAAAGGAAATTGTCTCTTAAATTGATTTTTATTAACATCTGAGTGGAGACGTATTTTCTCTTTTAATCTGCTTTAGGTTCATTGGAGGCAATTACCCCTCTATTGAATACTAGCACACATCAATGACCTAAAGAGTAGCACAGGAGGGTCTTAAAAAGCCTGATTTTAATGCGTTGTTTTTGCATTTAAGTTAACTTTAACCAATCAACCATGATCAAGGTTGTTTTGCACTTATTTAAGAAATCGTGAGAAACGCACTGTTATTTCTGATTATTTATTAACAATTATATCCAGCCTTTTTAGAGCAAAACATTGACATAACGACTGTACATTCTGAAGTTGTGAGAAAATGGCTATGTTTTCATTATGTTTTTTAAAATTCAGAATTACAAAATAAGTCAGAATTAAAGCAATTTCCTTTTCATGGAAATGTTAATGCCAAATATAGGTTTATATGGGAAACATGTTGATTTTATTACCTCCACCAAGGAGGTATTAAATATGGGTCCGTTTGTCTGTTTTGTCTGGTCTTTTTTATGTAATGGAAACGCCATTCCCATAACTGTAGAATGTTCATTATGTCTTACTGTTAAATTAAGTTAGTATTTTCTTTTATCTCAGACATAGGTGTAGGTAATTCTGAATCTGAACATCTGAATGTTGCAGTGACATGCATTCAGATGACCCTCTGACGAAGGCGGAAGTAACACGCCAAAACATGTCAGGTGAGAAATACCTTCACCTATGTCTGAGATAAAAGAAAATACTAACTTAATTGAAATGCATTCCCGTTCATTTTGGAGCAGGGACTTATGAATCTAAATTGTCAGTCTTGCATGTATTCTTTTTGTTGGATGCTGCTGTATTCAAGTTACTTTTGTTGGTTAATTTCTTGTTTGAAATACTTGAAAAATTAATCAATGAATCAAACTGAGCTAAGTTGAGTCGAGTCATTTCAAGCTGAGCTGATACTAGTGGAGATGTGGCATTAGACAAACACAGACAGTAGGCAGAAGAGCTGATTTTGGCAGCGTCAAATATGTGCATCATCATGACAGTAAGACAAAGAGCATGTGCAGAATGATGGAAATAATATTACAGTGGAATAAACAATTTCCATGCCCTATGAATAATTTAATTCATAATTTAAAACGGAATAAACCAGTGACTTTATTCTGAATTAAGTTTAATTGGAAATGTTCATTTTCAACAGGAATGAGGTGTTTACATGGTCATCTTAAAGCAAAATTAACCTTTATTCTGAATGAAACACGAGTAAAAACTGTCATGTAAACAACCCCATTAATTGTGAGACATTGGGTGCTTGACAACTACAAGAAAAGTTTGTTCATAAAGTTGATTATTTAGAGAATATTGTTTCTTTCTAACACGGGTTGAAGGACAACATGATTTATGTAAAACAACAATCATCATGCAACCAAGAGTGCCAAATCCTCAACCCAGAGAGGATGTGACCTTTTGTGCTAATTCAGAGCTATTCATTATAAGGGAATAAAGAGTTGCGTCTAAACAAGACAGACTGTGATTTCCATATGCAACACTTAACCATTTATCATTTAATTGTGTGAGAGTATTCCTCATCAGTGGAAATTAATAGAGGCTCTTAGGAAAGCCCAGTAAAGTCAAGAGAATTCCTTTGCATAATCAAATATGCTAATGAGAAGTGAATGAATCTGCCACTGTAGACTCAGTCCTAGATTAGTGCAGGAAAACAATGGGCTGTGCCATTCCAGGGTGGGCTATTGTATGGTCCATGCGTATTGACAATTCATTTTTGTATTTTATGCAAATGTTTGCATCTGAAAGGGAAGAGTTTTAAAAAACAGAGGTATGTTTGTGAAACAACAAGGGTTTGTTTTCCAAAAAGGAACCTCATTACATGCAACAATGTTACACCATGACATTCTTTGAAATATTACACCCATTTAAATACCTGCACCAAGGAGGTATTACATTTAGGCCTGTTTGTCTGTTTGTTTGTTTGTTTGTTTGTCTGTCAGCAGGATTATGCAAAAAGTTCTGAACGGAATTTGATGAAACTTTCAGGAATGATAGATACTGGGTAAAGGAAGAACCCATAAGATTTTGAGCAATGAAGGTCAAAGGTCAAGGTCACAGTAAAGGTCAACATCTAAAACACAACAGCAGTAATATCTCAGGATTCAGACAAAATAGAATGTGATGTTTTTTTTACATTCATATTATCTCACCTTCAGACATCAGATGGGTCAACACCTATGGCTCAACTTGTTGACGTCATATGACACCGTATCAAGCCACTGTGGACATCTGCTGTTTCTGACTGCCTTGTTTCTTATGTTGTTACCCCACCTTCAGAGGACAGAGGGGTATTGTTTTTGGTTCAGTTTGTCTGTCTGTCTGTCTGTGAGCAGCTTTACACAAAAACTACTGGACCAGTTTCCATGAAAATTTCAGGAGAGGTGGTCCAAAATAGATCTCATTAAAGTTTGGTGAGTGCAGGTCAAAGGTTACAGTCACCAAAAATGTGTTTTCATAATGATATGAGATAGGGCAAATCAGGTAACATGTGTGCAAGCAGAGGGGGGTTGTTGTGCCTGGCACCACTTGTTACCGTGTGTTTGTCTGTCTGTCTTTAAGCAAGATGAGTCAAAAAGTTATGGACAGATTTGGATGAAACTTTCAGAAATGATTGATAATATCTCAAGGAAGAAACCAGTATATCTTGAGCTATAAAGGTGAAAGGTCAAGGTGACAGTGAAGGTCAACAGCTAAAACACATAAGTGGTAATATCTCAGAATCCAGACCAGATAGAATCAATCACTTTATCTTACCTTCACACATCAGATGAGATAACACCAATAGGCTCCATGACGCCACATTTTGACATCATATGACGTCAAGTGAACGGTATATTTGTAAAATATATGACCTTTACACACTTGTGCTCTGTGCTCTCGGAGTGCTGTAGTTATGTAAGATCTGTGAAGTTAGATGGAATTCACACATTTATGCACAAAGACAGAAACTGAGTGACTCCCTGAAATGACCACAGGGGTTACTCACTCTTAAAATTCCTCTTTTACACAATGGATATCATCCTTAAGCTGGAGGGGAGAGAATGTGTCCCTGTTGTGCATTATAGCTTACTTACACAGGGTCTTTATGTGGGGGTACTGTCCCCATTGACAAACACTGTAATAGTCTAATCATTTCCTTTTTGATATGGAGGGGGGGGTCGCCCAAACAGATTGATTATGTCAATATTGTATGGTCGGTCATCCATGCACATCAGGGAAGTTATCTCTAACCCTAGAGAATGGCTGCTCCTGTAAAAGTTGTTCCAGAGTTGTTCACTTTCCTGCAGTTTCCAACTTCACCACTAGGTGCCACAATATATGACTACTTCACCACTAAAGTTTTATTTTACTAAACCCCAACTTTTGTTAAAACATGAATATTCCATTTGAGTTTAATTTGCGTAGCATTTGTTTTGCTGCAATTTCCCTTTTGTAGATGAGCACTGAAAAACCATGTCACCCTCACTCCCAGAGGTAATACTTCTCCTTGTTGGATGTAAAGAGGATGCAGAACGCAGAACAACACACCCACTGCTTATCTCACAATGTAACCTCAAGGAAAGAGTTGGAAAACCATCAGATTTCTGTGACACACACACATATACACACAACCTGCCACTGAGATATTACTGACGACAGGTCAAATTAATAGTCATCTAATTTGCTATAGGAGATGTTTGATTTTTTTTTTTTCTTTCATTGTTTTAGTTTTCAAGAGCTGCTTTCAATTCATGCCCACAGTGCTGGACTGTGATGATTTCTTATCAACATGTATAAGTTCTTCGACCTTTGAATACAGGAAACAAACCCAAATACCCAAAGAGAATAATGATGATTAACTGCAGGCATTTATGTAATTAATGAAAATTACCAGAGAATCCATAATTAATGTGAAAGAGGGAGAAAAGTCATTGCCAATTCTTCTGTGATTAGAACTGAGGAGGCACGTATCCAGCAAAAAAAAAAATAAAAGGGAATCTTTGAAGAAATGCATCTCCGTCGTGTAATTTTTAGGGCTCTCAAATGACTAAAAATGTTAATCAGATTAATCACATGGTTGCTTTGGATAAATAAAGATTAAAACACTTTGTCTGTCGACTGTTCTGTTTCAGAGTTGTTGTTTTTTTACTCAAATTTCCCACAAAATACACAAAAATTAAGAAAAAAAAACCTAAACAAAAAAAGCAAAAATCCAATAAAATCCACACAAAATAAATAAACCAACACAAAAAAGCAGTGAAAAATCAAAACCATTCGAGAACATTGAAATTGATAATGAATTACCATATTCTATTGACCCTGTGCTTATTATATTTCCAATGGTTCAGAATTGGAATAAGAAACTGAGAAAATTATATAAAACAAGCCAAAATAAAAAAGCCATGAAAAATCTAAAATATATTCAAATCCTCTCTAAAATACAAAAAGTGATTAAAATATCCAAAACGTGATTAAAATATGCAAAAATATGAATATATATAAAATTCTATTTAATTGCGTTAACATTTTTAATCAGATTAATCATGATGATGGATTAATCTGCGTTAATGCATTCATTTTGACAGTACAAATAATTTTGCTTTATTGTCTTTTGTCACCGTAAAGTTTGGAATAAGTTAATGGTACCAGAATTCAATGAGACTTTAGTGGGTGGTTATATGTGATCAAATTAAGATGGGTTTTCATCTGTTTAACTTATGCATGGTTTCATATAGCAGCTGTAATGCACTGGTTAAGTGGTTAATACAGTGTTTTGCCTTCAGGCCAAAGCTTCATTCATTTCCACACCAAACGTCTCCATCTCTCCAATGTGCACTTGAGCTTTTCCAAGTCACTTCTATATTCCCTCGTGGTCTCCTCTAACCCCTAGTTACCCTCGGTTACATTGGCTGCAGGGTATTGTCACCTTGATGTAATATTTTATTCAAACCTCAACTTCAAACCACACATCAATAAAGTCGTCCAGTCCTGTTTCTTCCATTTACGAACCATTTCATAAATCAAATCAATCCTCCTCCAATCTCACCTGGAAACAGTCATCCACATATTCATATTCACCAGCCTCCATTACTACAACTCCCTTCTGTCTGTCATCAGCGGTTACATGCACTTCGAGAAATTCAAATTATTGCCATAGTCCGACTCATATCGTAGTTTTAAGGCAGAGGGGTAGGGGGAAGGGCTTTATACCCTTTAAACACAGATTTTACAGAGGCAGACTCCAAACAGAGGAGGTACGAGAAATTTCCCAGAATACAATGCAAATCTGGGCAGTGCTGCTTTGCGATTGTTGGACTTTTATTTTGAAAGGTCTTCCACATTCATGACAGGTTTAGTTTGAATGTTGAGCCACGTCTCATGAAACAGTTATGAATACTTTATGTGTAATTTATGACAGCTGCTATGAATGTGTTATAAACTAACCCATCAAGTAAAGTGTTACCAAAGTTTTAAGATAGTATTTTCCTCTTAATTCTTATTCTGTAAATAGCTGTTGAGTATTTACTGGCAGTAATTATAATTTTTTTTACTTTGAATAATATCTGGTTAACAGTGTAACAGTGTTTTTGTTTTCTTTTTAACATTCTTTTTATTGAACATTTTCAAAATCATACAAGTTATTTAAAAAAAAAACATAACAAAAGTACCATATCTAATCTAATATATGTTCACAGCAATGATCTCCAGAGTCTGTATGGAATCCACTTTTGGCATTTTCAGTTTGAGTTCTCAAATAATCCAACACTTAGTCTGTCGATATTTTAACAGTTTACATATTAAAGGGGGGGGGGGGATCATCTCACATACAGAGTTGTGAGTCTTCACACAAGAAAAGTGCCTGTGCATGTTTCCATATCTTCCAGGGATGAGCAGCATTGTAATGACTTGGTGATTGTGTGCAGCCCCCCCCCCCCCTCCACCACCGCCACCCGACCTCCTTCATTTCATTTGACACTCGCTGTTGTTTACCTTTGTGCCCCTCTCGACAGGATCTGTTTCCCCCTCCACGGGTGTTTGAGGAGATTCCAACCAATCAGGGAGACGACGACAACTCAAATCACATTCAGGTGAAGAGGCTGAAACCAGTACGACTTTGATTGATTTGAGATTGTTTCCTCGTAAAATGATCGCTTGGCTGACGGAGTTAACTGTCAGGGAGGTGGGGTTGGGGGATTGGGGGGGGGTGGGGGTGGGTGAATCCAGGAAAAAAAAAAAAAACCCTCCAAGATACCAGTTCAGTAAATTAAATGGATTTACAGAGAGCAGGGAGGCCTCACAGAATGATTTTCAATAAGAAGTAGATGGATGAGTATGGTGAATGGCAAACGGCTGCTGGATCCATTTGTTTTGAATCCTTTCTGTGAAATTAAATCCTCAACTGATTATAAGAGAATGGTATTACATGGTTGAGGAGGCAGGAATAGAAATATGAAACAATTCCAAATGTGGAGAAGTGTTTTCTCTTACCCATTGGTAATAATGCTCCATGCTGATGCCACTATCCAGTGCAGAATTGGCTCTCGCTTGCAGAAATCATCCAAGAAATTGCTTTCATTATTGCAGCTAATGTTTGCATTTAGCCGTTTGTCAGATTGAATCGTATCACTTTTGCGTATTTATGCATTTCCTGATTCAATTCTAAGCTGTTGTCATATAACTTACACCTGAATCCTCTCTGTAATCTTCACCAGATGTGTGTTTGACGTATGATTAAACATAATATATTTTAACCTCTTACTATTTTGGGGTGTTTTTTGCTTAAAACGCCTGAAAAATACCTGCCCAAAATAAAATGACAGCTGTTCCTCACCCGTTTGGAGGCTCTGTAAAGGTGACATCCTGTAGTTTAGACTAAAACACTCGCTTTTTTTCTTTATTTAACCTTTTGTTTGTCACACTCCAAAAATCACAATAATTTTTTTTTGCTTTTTTCCTCCTCACAGGGACTATTATAACATAAAACATTTTGTTTTTTTACTGACCCTAAATTTAACTAAAGTATTAAAACTCAAACATTACTCCTTCACCAATCTTACCAACATAATTTGTGACTCGGTTTAATCATGACCTTTTTCAATCATCTCTACCGTTTGGTTGAGCATGTTTTTAAAAAATAATTACATGAATACCAAAGTATTTCTGAAACGTGATAAGGATTATTTATGTAAAATAGACACTGTAAAAGTTAATAAAATGAAAAAATCAAAGTTGCCTGCAATTTTGTGTCCAAAAGAAAATATCATAACAGAATCCAATTGTCATATGTCCTCATTTTCAGCAGCTCATTGTCTATCCACCTGTCACCACTGATCTTACATGTTACCTAATTTGTTGGAACATCAATAGATGATTGATCAGACAACAGCCTTTAAAAGGATAAAGCCAAATTTATCCTATTTGCCGTTTGTTTAAAACAGCCTTTTGTGTATGTGGTGTTGCTGTAGCACTTCAGAATAGTTTATATATTCAGAAAGATGAGTTTGTCCACTTTCTTTTGATGTACGATAAGTGGAGGTGCATTAATGTGGAGCTGTATATATAGATGTTATAAGAATAATGTAGGGGTGGAATATGTTTCTTGCCTTCTTATTTTTGATTTATTCTATATTGCCTTTGTCTTGTTATTTTATCAATTATTGGCTTTTGAAAGATCAAATATTTTTCTACTTGACATATTCAAAATAAAATGACTAAATGGAGAAAAAAAAAATGTCATCTGTGTTCCAGGACCAGGATATAAGGCTGGTAAGAGGTTAAAAACAGGTTCAATACATTTTTACCTATCACTGAAATCTGGTGTTATTTTGATAGTGCTCTGTATTCTTCTGTGGTGCTGTTGGCAGCATTACAGTGTTCCAAATCCTGGCCAGGAGGCCACTGTGTACATAGATGGTATTCAGTGTTAATCTGATTTAGAGTGAGAAGATAGGGAAGCCTGGACTATATGTCATCTGAGAACAGCATCACTGCTATTGATTAACTGGGCAAACATCAGATGGAGACACCAAACATTTACACAGAAATGTACACAGCTATTCTGGGCTGTGGCAGATGGTGGTCAGATAGACTCGCAGTGAGTATATGGGTTCAACGCTCATTTTCACAGGGCATTTTCTAGCATGCATTCTGCCAAAGCAGCCCTGTCTGTCCACTTTACCAACAGGCTGCTGGTGATAATGCATTGGAATTGAGACAGATGTCTCTCATCAGATAATCAGCTCAGTCATAATGAAGTCAAAATTAGAACCCTAGACGCCTGTAACAAGTGATGATTATGAGTGTGAGTGTTTCAAATCCAAGACCGGCTGTAAATCTGCCATCTGATTGGCAATAGCTGGTCAAATTGTAATCAATGATTAGCAGATTTCAGAGGCATCCTGCCACCACACCTCCATTACAACAATGCTGCCCCACACTTGTTTTCTGATTAAAACTGCATCACTTTGCATTGTAGAAGCATCCATCTGTTGAGCTGAGAGGAGCCATGTGTGTTTGGACAAAGTTGTGTGTGTAAACATTGTAATGCTTATTTGTCCATGCGAGCTGTGAGATACTGATGATTTGGATTAGAGAAGAGAAAAGGTAAATAGGAAGTAATCTGTCAGGAGGATAACAGATTCCTGCCCCGAGGGCTAAATGTCCTGCCTGTGTATGCTTTATTTGTGTAACAATTAGGAATCACATCCCTTCGTAATTACCAAATGTTGTTGACTCCATGACAATACACAGCATCAAAGCTGTTCCACCAGATTAGTAGCACAAACACAATGGAGAGTCAAAACTGACTGACTTCTCACTTTCACAAAGTTTTTGGTCATATTGAAATAAGACATTTTAATCCATCTGGAAGTGGTGAGCATTTTAAATTGGAGTCAAGTACTGGTCTCAGGCAGAGAGAAGCTTTAAAAACTAGTTTTATAACCCAGAGTTTGGCATTTGCTCATCACCATCTTGATTTTTTTGGAGCCAGAAGTGCGTGGCTGAAACTGGCCAAGCTGATACTAAGTTACTGAAAACACAAACAGCACTGGACATGGTGTTGTGTTAAACACCATCATGTAGTATGGACTGGACTGTACAATCTATCTGGAAAGGATGATTTGGAGTAAAAATAAATGTAGCTAATTATTTAGATGATTGGGAGTCCATACATACATATAGTTGACATCAAAATCACACCATTCAGATGTATATTGAGAAATTTGGATTTTGCCGTTTTGAGCCAAACTGTGTTAGCATGGAAGTGAATAGGACATGTTTTTTCACTATTTTTAGACCTCTTCTAAAGTTCTAAACAACATCACACTTATATAATAAGTAGAGGGTCCATGAAGGCAAACCCAAGTGTCCTGAGGTCTTCATGTCGTCAGATAGTGTGTCCATAGTTACTGATCTGAAGCACTTTTCATGTACTTTTCTGTATTGATAAGACGTCTTCGGAGGAAGCCTGAAATAGTCGATTGCCGAGTGCAGAGTTAGACCTTCTGGAAATTAGCGATTTTGTTGCATTCTTTTAAAAAAAAATAGTCCAGTATTTCATTAGAAAATGAAATGGTGTATGCAACAGCAAAGCTTAGCCGATTAGGTTGCTGTTTTCAAAAAAGAATGCAACAAAATCATGAATTTCCAGAGCGTCTCACATGGCGGAAGAACACGACCAATGCACACACCAACAGGAGAGGGTTTTCCCACAGGAAGGGGGTTTCCCAAGACGTTCGTCAGTTGTGTTCTTCCACACCGAAAACTTAACCTAGCTGTGCTATCCATATTTATTACATGTATAGATCTAGGAATGCTCCATGGGCAGGGGAGGCGGGGCTAAAAGGTTGACTTTCAAATCTTCGGTGCTGAAACCGATCAGTGCTGGAGAAAGTTAGGAATGACTAAACAAAATGGTGGGTTATGGAGTTTAATGACTGTTGTTGCTTCTGTAAGAAGAATTTAAAGATTGCTGATGATTTCTCACATTCTTCAGTCATCTTTGATAAAAGGAAATCACCACCCGTTGTTCTTCTTCTATGGTTGTTTCCAGTTGTTTGTCTCCAAATCGTTGCAGCATCACTTTGTTACTCCCGCCCTCTGACTCTGTTCTTCACCATCGGCCAGTTTCAGGGAAATCTAGACAAAAGTTGAATGGAGCGTAACTAGACTACTACTGTAGTGTATTACATGTGCTGCCGCTAGGAGTCTAGCGTGGCTAGGCTACCGGAAACTAGTTCCTAACCGATTTGATGGAGTCAAGCCCAGTACATTGGAGTTCCACCGTTACCATTTGCAGTTGATGTGAATACTGCACATGGAAAGTAATTGTGAAAAAAAAACAAGTAAATTAATTCACTTTGGCTGAAATCTTTGGGCGGATTAATTCACTTTAGTCAGCTCTAACAGACTGAAGCTACGCAGCCAAAGCAAGCTGCAGTTTTATTTGGACAACAGCTGAGTCACCAGGAAAACGCTTCCGCGTACTTATTCCAATCTTGGAAATTGTGTGGATACACTCAATTTGACCTAGGGGTGGCGTATCCCATTAAAGACAATTACTCAGTTAATTATACATTTCTTTGAGCCTTGATATCCTTATGAAGACATCCATTTGATCATGTTGGTGTAGCCTTGAGCCTCGCGCCACTGTTTCTTTTCTTGCTTTGTAATGCATGCTGTGAATATTCAGTATTGCAGCATTTGAGTAAGGTAAGGAATTCTAATGGAAGCACTAACTAGGAGGAAGGTGCCCGTGGGAATATGGCTAGGGTTATGGTGTACCACGGGGGAAACTCGGTAAAGAAGAATAAAGGTTAAAGTGTGAGGAAATCTGAAACTCTTCAGACACTGCAGGGAATACTGATCTCATGTGAGCATTTAAATCCATTATGGAAAGGGCAAATGCTACAGTGTATTTTAAGCTAACCTCTGTGCTGCAGAAGAAACTGTGTTGCTGAGTCACTTCCCATCTTCGGTTTGTGACAAAAAAGGAGCCAAATAAAGTTTGAATGATTTCTTATATTTGGAGTCACTAAGGTGGATGCACAGTAGATAAAGAAGTGGTGGAAAGAAACAGGGCTGAATGGAAGAACGACTATCAGATAGAGATTCACTTTCTCTGCTAAGGGAGGGGAAGTGGCCATTAGTCAGGGAAGTAATCTAATCAATGTTGTTGTGCACAACAGTGGAGACAGCTGCAACGCATCACCGGGCGCTATTATTCTTAGTCATGTTCCCATTGAGAGAGAAAACGCCAGCTCTTGACCGCACAAATCTCCTTCCTGGCTGCGTGCAGGCCCTGCAGAGTGCAGATACTCGTCAGGCTGTAGACCGAAAGAGGAGACTGGGGGGTTAAGGTGATGAGGAGCACGTTCCCCATGGACCAGAGGAGCCGGACAGACTCTGTTAATGCATACAAAACAGTAATATAAATTTAGCAGGTAGCGGTATATTATCAGCGCCCACTCCTGCACAGATCGCACTCAAACCTTCATTTTCCTGCTGCGCTAGTTTATGTTCCAGCGGTCCTTTCGTGTGGTGATAATCTCTGACCGGGCTGCAGGAAAGATATGTGAGAGATGAAAGAGGAGCAGACTGGAGTGCGGCGCTTTGATGACCAACTGCCATGAGTTCACCTGGGGTCAGACTGAATCACACACTTCATAAAGTTTCAGAGCTATAGAGCCTCAGGGAGGCCATAGATTTGACAATAAAGTTTAGTGGCAAAAGGTGTTATTAGTTCATGCGTGTCCCTAAGTTTAATCAAACTACAACATTAGCTATGACAGTCACAACTTTTTATGTTTATTTATTTTACTTTGATGTGATACTGTATAGAAGAAGGGCTCTTATTAACAAGATGCCATATAAATGCGATTAATCTATATTCAGTTTCTAAACTCACTCAG
The DNA here is from genome assembly GCA_020466265.1 of Siphamia tubifer. Classification (NCBI taxonomy): domain Eukaryota; kingdom Metazoa; phylum Chordata; class Actinopteri; order Kurtiformes; family Apogonidae; genus Siphamia; species Siphamia tubifer. The sequence continues at coordinate 23,786,928 of CM035802.1, read as the reverse complement.
AGAGCATTATACTTTTATAACCCTTGATAATTTCACAGTTTAGGGGGGTTTTACTCAATTTTGCTTAAATTTCTTCTCTTGTCTCATCATAACAAAGTAAATTGAATGCTGTTCTTGAACCATTTTGATAACATGCAGTTGGTGCGATTATATTATAAATTAAAATATTAAGATGAAAACTGGGATATTGGAGGTAGGTCCTGTTAAATGATTCAAAAGCCATTTGGGGATATTTATTAATGTTTTGATGTGTTTTGGACTACATTTGGACTTTTTTCGGGGGTAATTTTGGATGTTTTTATTGGACTATAACTGTCTTTGTTGGAATCTGGTTCCTCTGTGGATAATTATGAGACATAAAGGTTCAGATCTGCTGTTTGACATTTGTATTGTGAACAAATGAGTGATTGTATCTGCTGTGGATATTTTATCTGGAAGTGGCTTTTATCTAAACTGACTTGCGTCATCTGGCTACGTTACGCTACGCTCACACAACCATCTGAGTAGCACAGGGATCAAATCTATTTCCAAACATAGGAGCCAATCACTATCACAGGGTGGGACGACACGGAAGCATTGTCATATCAACTTGGCAATTTCCACTGTTTTGTCTGTCTTTGTGATGCAATTATATATATATATATATATATATATATATATATATATATATATATATATTATTATTATTTTTTTTTTTAATTGTTTTTTTTTATTAATTAATTTATTTTTTACAGTTATTTTGTTGAAGCTGTTGAAGCTGTTGAATAAACATGTTATATTCATATTTTTGCATGTTTTAGATATTTTATCACATTTGTTGGTGTATATTAAAAGCGTTTGTGAATATGTTTTGGATTCTTCTTTATTTAAAAATTTTTTGGGTGAATTTTAGAAGATTTTAGATTTTTTTGTTTTTTTTGCCTTTTTTTCTTCGTGTATTTTTGTAGATTGTGTGGGAAATTTGAGTCCAACATAAACTGTTTTGACAGTTTTCTTTTTTTACGAAAGCACTACCAGCTTAAAATGTCTGCTAACACTTCAGCTGAGACAACAGCAGATCTATTTTCTTCTTTCTTAAGTCTGTTTGCTCTTAGAAAAGTAAACGTAATTAATATACAGTAAAGATTAATAATTTGACAGTCCTAATATTTGTTAGTGTCAGATTATTTACAACAGTAATGATTGATATTCTTAGTCTTTCAGGGACATCTGTTGGTCCCTAGATCTCACATTGAAAACTTAATTAATCCATTTTTTTTTCAGTTTTCATCTCAATTGTCTTAAAACATTGTAGGGAGATAAATTTTTTTTTACGGCATGCACAGGTGGGGTGGGAACCCAGGGCTTTCTTGCTTGGAGCCCAAGAGGCCCTCGCAATGTCACTGTCCATAAGTTTAATGAAACGACATCAGTCACACATTTTATATTTATTATTTATTTTGTACCTTGATCTGATGCTGTATAAAAGAAGGATTCTCATCAAAAATGAAACAAACACCATGCTGTACAGTGCAATACTGTAATTGAGTCTGCCTTGGTTCAGTAAGAATCGGAAGCAAACAATTGGAATATTTATGAGACGTTAATATTTAATTCATTTCATCAACAGTTTAATAAAAGTGCCAGTAAAGATTTGAGGTTGCATTTGTTTTAAATGTTGAATGATCCCAGCCAGTGTGTCCATGTGGGCACCAACAGGGTTACATTTGGGATGCACATAAGGGTCCCATGTGGGTATGTCAGCAGTTTCCCAGGTGAACCCACATGTGTTTGCACATATGAGAACCAGAATCTCTTTACTGTCATTGAACTAAGTAGAATAAAATTAAGGTAAACCTCTCAGGTTCAATGCAAGAATTAATAGAAAACAAATATCAATAAAATGTACAGTTGTTTACATTAAAAATAAAACTAAGATATCTGTTAAACAGAATTTAAAGCACAAATAACATGGGAAGTAGTGCAAATGACATAAAAGTCATAAAAGAAGTGTGAAAAATAAATAATATGAAATAGACACAAAAAGAGAAAATGCCAAGGCACTGTCTTATATGTGAAAATTTAAAAAGCCTTTATTATATTGGCTGGGTTACAAAAACCTATAAAAGCCTATAAAAGACCTCAACGCATTTCGGCATCAAAGCCTTCATCAGGGAGTCAAACATAACACATGAGCAAAAAAAGCTAAAAAAGTGTAAGCCAATCAGCAGCCTTCACATTGCATCGCTAATCAGGCAAAAAAATTTAGTATTAAAAACTTTACATAATACAGGGTAAAATATAACAAACAAAAACAAACAAGATTTTGTTTGTTAAATAATGTGAAATATCTGATTCTATGAGCAAACACATGTAACCTGACTATGTTACGTTCACACAACCATCAGAGTACCATGAGGTTCAGGTTTACTTCAAAACAAAGGAGCCAATCAGTGTCGTAGGCTGGTGACTACCCAGCGCCATTGTGGCTGGTGTGACCTAAAGCAGAAGCAGACAGTTTATTACAAAATGCAACTTGTTGAACTGTATTTTGTAATAAATGTCCAAAATGTAATAACTTTTTCATTTTATTCTGTGATAAAACCACATTTTGTAATAAACTACCCCAACACAGTTTGTAATAAATTTTGTTTTTACATTTTGAGAAGATTATTACAAAATGCACTTTTCTCCAAATGTAATAATTTATTATGTAATATATATTACATATTACATTTTGGACATTTATCACAAAATGCACAGTTAATAGAAAATGTGAGTGAACAGACCCTTACATGCAGCCCAAATGTAACCCTTCTGGGGCCCACATGGACATGTTGTCTGGGATCATTTATATCAGTAAAAGCACATAACTGAAAAAGACTAGAGAGGAAATGTGTGAATTGTTCCCCGAAGTGACCTACACACACCTGACCTGGTCTTTATCTCAGTTCAACAAGTCACAGGGTTAAGTGATTTTTTGATGTGCATTTCATTTGGAATATATGCTCCGCTAAAATCTTTGAGCTCTGCAATATCGCTGAAAGCACATTTACAGGGGATGCTAAATCATGCGGGGCTCTATCGTAAAAAGCATATTCCCACATTGAGCTGGAGCCACTAGAGCACGGGTCTGTGCTAATAGTACGCCAATTTCTTGCCCTTCATTGCTCGACCTCGTCCTGATGAGAAGGTCAACTTCAGCATCCTAAGTAGGGACGTGACATGTGAGTGACAGCAGACTGAGAACACGCTGGGAATACACAATCCAGCTGCTTTGTGGTTTCTGTGCTAGGACCTAGTAGTCATTTATTAGAGGGTTAGTTGGGTGTTGTAGTGGAGAGAAATAGATGCTTCTTCCCAGTTTAGAGGAGCATGACAGGAACAAGAGAACAGTAGTTTAGCCACCTTTAACCCATAAAGACCCACTACTACTTTTGTGCCAGTTTATAAATACAATTCTCTCTGTCTTTTAGTGCAAATTTTGGTTTGTGTGCTTGGCCTTTTATGTTTTATTATTTTACTTATTGTTCTGGCTGGTAAGGCATTTTTATATTTCTTCTTTTTATGTAAAAGCCAATGAAATTCTGTATTATATCCATGTTGGCAGTGGCAAGTGCTCAAAAGGGAAAGGGAGGGGGGCACTTTTTTGCACATGTGGAACATGTTATTATAGTGTGAGATTAAAAGAAAAAGTGAAATAAATTTATTTTGACATGTATGTGTCTTGTATAGTCCATTTTCAGATACCAGTTCCCCACGCTAAACCTGCTCTAACCAGTTCCTTGGTGTCATCGCAACAAGAACAAAACAGTCACTTCACTTATTTATCTTTAGTACAAACTCCAACTGGAAACCCACTGTTCTTCTGACTCATGCTTATATATATATATATATATATATATATATATATATATATATATATATATATATATATATATATATATATATATATATATATTCCTTTCAAAAGACAACCATTGTGTGTGTTAGAATGCACAGATCTGACCTTGTTTAGACAGGCTGGTCATTGTTATAATGTTGATGGTGTTGCCATGAAATATACTTTTTCATTTAAGTTTCTTCAACTTCTCTTACCTCGTTTCATTGGCTAAGAGGTAGGTGGGTGGAGTGGGTGGCAGATTTACACAATCAACGACGTTGCCATCAGAGAGAGAAACTGCATCCCAAGTAGCGCAGGTGTTTAGGTCGAGGTGATAAAAGTGCTCTGGCTGAGGGTAGAGTTTGAGATAGGAGTCGCCGAGGTAACAGAGTCAGTGCTGTAGCGCATACCAGTCCAGGGACTGTGGTGTGGTTGAAATATTAAATACTTTGTGCAGACTTTTTAATCACATCTTTGCAGACATCTCTTACATAAATCCAAGCCCTGCTGTCTGTATTCATGATGTCACCAAATGCAGCCAATAATGGAAATGACGTTGACTGACCTTTTTGTAGAATGAAACTCTCCATTTCTGAACAATTTACACTGATGTGCAGTCTCAATATTTTGGCCAGATTTAACCCTTTATAGAGCAGCATACAGCCCTACAAGCAAAAAGGCAGTAACTGCAGTTTTTGGCAAAAATGTGTTATTGTGTTTTTTGCAATATTTAAATCATTCTTTGTCATTAAATAAAATAACTCATGTCAAATATCTGTCGTTTTGGAGAAAGTTGGTGGGTGTTTGTACAGTAACTGCAAAAAGTACTAGTAAAGCAAAGCAAAAAGGCAGTAAAGACCATTACTGTGTTCTTACCAATGTCCATTTAGGACCCTGCCCCAATAGTTTTAGTTTACAGTCAATCACTGTATTAGATTGACACAGATTATGGAATTACCGTATTTTCAATGAATGGGTTTTATGAAGGTTTTTCATATATAAGGTACATTAAGTGAAGTAAAAATGAGACAAAAAGCCAAAATTATGAGATAAACTCAAAATTTAGGAGAACTAGGTAATATGCAGTAACATTACTGCCTTATGTCCAATAATCTACCTACAACTATTGGGGCTGAACAACAGCCCCAATAGCCCAAATCAGTGATAAAATACTGCCCCAGTTTTGATTTTCCCCATTTAATGGTAAAGAAGCTCCCAGAATGCACCTGTCCTCTGCTGATCTCTGTTGCTGGACTGGCAGATATTTACTGCAGGGGGAGGCTTTAATAAAGTGAGTTAGTGTGTAGATGATGTGTTTTATTGGGTCATGGTAGTGGGTATGGACAGGACATTTTGGGAAAAATTCAAAAGTCATGAATAGAACATTTAAAAAAAAGCAGAATTCTGAGATTTTTTTGCATTTGTTATGCAAATAAATCACTTATTCAAACACATATTGATTTGAGAAGACACACGTTTTGTTTTCCCCAGGAAACCTTCCGGGATTACTTTCACTTTGACCAAAACCAGACCAGAACTCGACTCACAGGAGACTGTCGGGGGTAAGTCACTGTGGGTGCACCAGAGTAAAGACGGTGAACTCATACAAATTCATGTGAAAAATAGTGAACTATCCTTTTAACAAAGGTTAGATATAGAGACAATTCCATTTAGGGATTGACATAAATTTAGTGGTGGGTCTAAAAAAACATGGTTTAAAAAAACAACTAAACGTGAGGTCCATTGTGTGAGGAGACGCTCGCTGTACATGCATGACTACACAGTAAATTTTGCAGTGTTAAATCAACACTTAGAGAGTTTATTTAACTTGTTCTAGAGTGTATTTGGTCCCATTGTCTCCAAATTAACACTGCAAAATCTACAGTGTACAAACAACCCTTCTGCTGTGAATGACAGCCATGCCTTTTCTCTATGTACAGATCAATTACTGATGGATTTTTATCCGAGTCAACATTGTCTTTCCAGAGGTCTGTTTCCATGAATAGAACATTTTCATCGTACTGATTAAAAAGAAGGATCGCGGTGCTACGGCTTTTTCCATGTGATGATTGTCCCAGACAGTTGTCCTGTTTGAATAAATTAATCAGATCAAAGTTTTGTTGCTTGTGATGGGAACAGTACATGCATCACCCGCAGATTTGTTTTCTCCTTGGGGAGTGGAAGTGCCCATTAGTCAAGAAAATGATTTGATCACTTGTGTCTGACAGTTTGTGAACAAGCACATTGCATGGCTGGGCACTGTGAGGGGTATAAGCCTCAATCACAGTCCCTCTGAGGCAAGCTTTTAAGTTTATTTTGAAGCCTAAGAATAGAAACTCTTGGCATTGCAGGGCTGGTTTATGATTTAGTCTGTTTATATTCTGTCTGTCACTGACATGCTGTATCACTTTACTGCAGTCCATGAAACATTGACCTAAAAGGCTCCAGGGAACACAACATACCTGCTTGTATTCTCAAACTTTAGCCTTAAAAGGAACCTTAATATTTTCAGTGTAATTCAGCTGACAGGCATTACAGTCAGTCCAAAGCACAGATAGAACGAGGACTGTTTAATCTCAACGATTCAAGTTTGGTTTGTTGTCTAACTCCACTGTATTTTTTTTTCTTTTCTTTATTTTTTTTTTCCAGGTCAGGGGCTTTATTCTGGTTTTGAAAGCCTGTTTTGAAAATAAAAATTTGAAGTGCATCACCGGGCCAGGCGGTTGTGAGCCATTCAGATGGAATGCTACTCACTCTAAACCTTTAGAGTTTTAAAAATGCATGTGCACTTGTCAGGGGCGCTGATGCTCAACTGTGTCGTTGTTGTGTCTTTGAATGTTTCAGATTTTGTTCAGTATGTAAATGTGTAACCTTTGACCTCTCTAGCACAGTGCGCATTGGAAGTATGTATTTGTATGTGGGAGAGCTTGGTCCTCTGTGGTTTCTGTTGCTGTAACTTTGGCAAAGTTTGGTTTACAGTCTTCATCCAACTCTGCCAAAATGAAAATAAACTCAAATATTTTAATTTCATTCATGTCCTACCTTCTCTCTAAATCATGTCCTGGTATTTTTTTTTTTTTTTGCAAAATGGTTATACACATTTGATATAGCTACTATGTTTCCATAAAGTAATAGCAGAAACAGTTTCAGGTCAAATTAACTTTTGTCAGCTGCCATATAGACACTTTTTATTGACAGAAAACATCAACATGTACATTAAAAAAAGTTTAAAATACATAAATCATTCTAAATTAAATTGTTGGACAACAAAATATGTGGAAAACAAATGGTTCCTGGTGCAACAAACCCTACCCCCTGCAAACGTTTAACCTGATTTGCCCCATGTTTTTTAGATATATATCAAGTGTAATTTTTTTTTTAAACTTTATTTAACCAGGACATATCCCATTGAGATTAAGAACCACTTTTACAAGGGAATCCTGACCAACATAGGCTGCAGCAATGCAAGTTATATTTACTGTAATTCTGTATTGCCTCTGGACATAGAATTTAATTATTTTTAATGCCATCTAACATCTTAATTTTCCACAAAATCTTTAGCCTGTAGAGACCCCCGTTGGCACAGTTTTTAAAAATAATATTATCCTCTGTATTTTCTATTTTATTTTTTGTATTTCATTCACTGATCATGTAGATGTTCATAAAAGCTCAGATTAAAGTTGAGGGCTATTGTATCAAAAGCAGAGAAAACTGAAGAAAGAATGACTGTTTTTTTTTTGTCAAATATATCCTTAACTCAACTGTCATTGATTCAATTCCATTTGTTTTACAGGTGAATCAATATTGTAGAAGATTATTGTGTTTCCATGGTAACTAAGGACTCTGAATGTCCAAATGGATCATAACTGATGACCATGAAAAGATGACAAACTGCATTTTACACCTATTATTTACATGGTTGATAGAATGAATGAATCAACAGTTATTACAGTACCTCAGTAGATGCTTTTGTTTGATGATGGATGTTTGTGTCTTTATGGTTTAAATGAAAGAAAGTACTTATTCTTCTCCCTGCAGAGAGAAAAACATCCTTGAAAGATGTGGCCATTTTCAACCAAAGTGGATCATGCAAAGTCAGTCACACCTGCTTCAGGTTTAAAGTTGGAACATGTTGACTCTGTGTTCCTGTGGACCGCTCAAGAACCCAACAACTGATTTATTTTTCACCTAGGAACAGTAGTGATAATTATTCTCCCACTGTCCCTGGGAATTTCTATGAGTCACATACTGAAGTTCATTTCAAGTTTCATCTGACAGCAAGTAGGTAACAGCAGAGAACACAGTGAATAGTTTGCATTTCTTTTCTTTTTTTGTATCAGACAAGGTGGTGAACAAAAATGTTTCAGGCACTCATTATACTTTCATATTGTACAGGTCTGTTTTTCTAGGAATATTTAACAACACTTGCTCAAAGAACTGGAAAAATAAACAAGCAACAGATTGACTATTTATAATAGCAGTCATCTAGTTGAAGAATAAAAAAAGAATAGTAACACAGAGATTACACATGTTGTCTCATAAGTCTGATATTTTGACTCATACCCGCTCTAGGGAACACATCACCCCCATCCTCAAACACAATCACTGGCTCATTAACATATACACTTTAAACTCCTTCTCCTTACCTTCATAACCTGGCCCCTCCTTACCTTTCTGACCTCCTCCACAGCGCCACTCCACCCGTCATCTTTGCTCTGCTAATTTAAACCTCCTCATGCCCGCCGTCCGCACCAAGCACTCGCTCCCACTACCCATCAAGAACTTGGACTCACTATCCACATTCAAATCCAATCTTAAAAGTCATCCTTTCAAATTGGCTTTAGCTTAGTTTTTTTGTTTTGTTTTGCTTATTTAATTATTTTTAATACATTGTTTGTCTGTCTGTTATGTAAAGCACCTTTGAGTGCGTTATTATTATTATTATTATTATTATTATTATTATTATTATTATTATTATTATTATTATTATTATTATTATTATTATTATTATTATTATTATTATTATTATTATATGTCATGAGCACATTACATTTCTTTCAGGAAATGTATGGAAGTCTAGTTGTTATATGTAATCCTTGAAATCTATCTATCTATCTATCTATCTATCTATCTATCTATCTATCTATCTATCTATCTATCTATCTATCTATCTATCTATCTATCTATCTATCTATCTATCTATCTATCTATCTATCTATCTATCTATCTATCTATCTATCTATCTATCTATCTATCTATCTATCTATCCATCCATCCATCACGATTTCAACCCATAAATAGTCAATTCCCGTGTAAACGAAAGGCAGTTCTTATAAAATATTTTGTTGCCCCTAAATCATGTTATGTGAGTCATATGGGGGGGGGGGGGGTGTGTGTGTTCCTATTTGCCGAACCCACAGCATTACAAACAAGAGTGGATCTCAAAGTAGAGAATCAATCTCCCCTGGCTAGTATCGATCCAATACCAATCCTGCCTTGGTATCAATACTTTGGATATTTGGATCAATCTGCCCACCACTAAATTCTATACCATTCACTTTTATAAATGGGTGTTTGAGTGTTCGTATGTCACCCTCATATTTGTATTTTAATAAAATGATTAATTTCCTTTAACAGTTACAAATGTGTAATTGTGTTGTTCAGTCAACAAATATATATATATATATATATATATATATATATATATATATATATATATATATATATATATATATATATATATATATATATAAATTGCCTCAACATGTATAACTGCAAATGTGATATTTACTCTGTACTCACAATCTTTTTTTCTGTTGTTTTTGTGTTTTTGGCAAAAAGGGAATAATACTTGAATTATTTACCAACAAACTGCAATTCAGGGCATTCATTTGTGACTTAAAACTTATCTCTCTCCATGCAGGAATTGATTATGATTTCTAAGATTTGAGTTGTGTTATCAAAAAACACCTTTGAAATGTCTAAAATTCTTGAGGCTTATCTATGAAAAACCAACATTTATGCTTTGTTCTGCCGCCGCCTGACTGAATAAGTACCAAGATAGAAAAAAAAGGGCTGCCTGCAGCTCAAATACCTCTCCCAAAATGAGGAAATGCACAGAATAATAAATAGTTTATGAGCTGTGGTGTTTGGTGTAACGATAACCTGAAGGTAACTGATAGTAGATTTCTATATTTCTATAAGTATTATTTTAACACAGTTACTCTTTTGTCTGACCTCCAAACTGGATTTTTCCTTGGATTCCCATGTCAGACATGGAGGTCAGATTAAGTGCTTGTATTTATAGTATTGGTCCCTGGACTTGAAGCCTGTGTCTGCTTCCAATCAGCAGGAGGTGTTTTCACATCTGAGCGTCTCATTTTCCCCTGACAGGATTCTCACCATCACCAAAAAGGTACAGAAATCTAGGAGCTTTTGTCTGTTTTCTAAATCAGCTTTCTGACAATTGTCTTTTTTTTCCCTTTTACTTGTGGATGAAGTCTGACAACTATTGGAAAGTAAGAGTTTGTGTAAAGCATCGACTTTTCAATCTTTTTTTTTTTTTTTTTTTTACCAGATCTCTGGATGCTAGCTGAGCTTATACTGTGTGGTGATAAGAAAGTGAGGAACACCAGATTAAATGAACCCAGGGTTCAGCCTGAGGGTGCAGTGGAGCTCATTGGTCACTGTCACCCTCTAAGCCTTCTTTTTCCTTACTGGCTTTTGTTTAGTGCAATTGGCCCCTGTGGTCTTTCCAGCTCAGAGAAAAATTCGGAAACACTGTGATGAATGTGAGGCCACATTATCGTCTTTGATCTCTTCCTCAAATCCTTTTTTATTTGCTATGATTAGGTGACTCTTTTTTAACTTGGGATAGAATCAAGGAAAAGAATGAAATAGCTAAGATGTATATATGGCCTTTTACAAAGACAAACCAGGGTTTGGAACAACAATAACCCTCTGCTTTTGGTGTCTGGGTGCTGTTTGGCCTCGTCAGGAAATATTTTTCTGATAGTAACGCATGGGAAATACATTATCCCACTTATTCTACAGGTTATTATAGCTTATTACTGCTTATTTTGAGAAAAGAAAACAATTGTTTACCGAGGAAAAGTAGTCCAGTTGCAACGTTATTGTTCCTCAAAGATATTCCCACTTACAGTATGTGTTTTACCTGTTGTCCTTTAGTGCAACCTTGACCTTTGACCTTCATTGCTCAAAATCTAATGAGTTCTTCCTTGACCCATTATCTGTCATTCCTGAAAGTTTCATCAAAATCTGTTCAGAACTTTTTTGCGTAAAGCCCCTAATGGCAGATAATTAAGAGGCTCCTAAATACAAGTAAAGATTAAAGTAAAACCCTAATGTGAAAATCAACCCAGTTTACTGAGCAAAGTAAAGTACCATAGATGTACTCTGTGTTCCATTTCATACAGTCCAGACCTGGGCAAAGTAAGGGGGGCTACATGTGGCCCAATAACTGACCCTGACCAGCCCATATGAGGTCATTGGTAAATTAAAAATCAAGGCCGTTTCTACCTTTGTGGGAAATACTGACAGGAAGTTCAGCTCTTTTCTGAGAACTGGCTCATTTGACTAGTAAGCAGCTCTTTATTTAGAATTTTTTTAGGTCTTTATTTTTCCATAACTGCAAAAATGAATGGGTTGTGTGTTGAAAACCCTTTCAAGTGCCACATTTTTAAGAAATTCTTTGCATTTATTCTGTTACAAAACCATTCTTTTGTTTGTTATTTTAATCAAACATGTTATTGCAATCGGTGATGATGTCATTTCAATTGTTCTACTCACCCATGTTACTTTTTTTTTTCAATTTTGATTCCTTTGGCGGAGATATCCATAAAACGGTATCCAACAACAGTCAGTGGGGCAGCGACTTGCAGATGCTAGATCAGTATTGCTAATTAATTCTGTTGCACTCCTATTTACACTTTGAAACATCTGGGATGATGGAGCTCTCATTTTTCATTATGTACATACCCTCACAATGAGCATATTAACAGATTTGATCAAAATAACTGATTTTGCATCTGTAAGTCACTGTATACTGTTTTGTGGATATTTCTTCCAGAGGAATCAAAATTGAAAAAAGTAAGATGGGTGAGTAGAAAAATTTAAATGACATCATAATTAAGGCCTCAATTGGATCCAAACAAAATTGCAAATAAATCCACAGAACAAAACTAGAACTAAATCCAAGCAAACAGTTTTATATCAGCTTTATAACTGCCTAATTTTGTGCATTTATTCAGTTACACAAGGTTTAGGTATAGTTTATTTGTTTTTTGTTTTTTTTGTTTTTTTCGTTTATTTATCTAGTTTATTTGAAAGGAGACAATACAATTTCATAAAAGACATAATTTCCTTCCTCCTTTGGTTGTATTCATGACAAACTAGGGCCCCACTAGTGATGTGTCATATGTAAAAGATACGGTTCTGAACTAGTAAACTAACATTGAAATCTGGTCCCAGCTGTTTTAAGTTTGCCTCTTTTTTTTAGCCACCTGTTCCATGAACAAAACTCAGTAAAAACACATTATAAAAGATACTGCCAATATCCCTGTGCTCATCTGGACCTCACAGCTGTGATGTCTTGCTATCGACAAAAAGGGATTCATTCCATAAATTATAAAAACAGAATTGAAATGCATTGAGAATTCAGGGAGGAGAAGTGATTTTCGTGAATTGTGGACACAGACGCAATGAGCTATTGTCATTTCGCTTCAAGCTAATAAGGAAAATGGTTGAATTTTTCTCAATATTTAAACTAAAACATCCATTCAGAATGCCCCCCCCCCCATACACACACACACACCACTATACATGTACTATCAAACTTCATTTCAGAGGCAACATCTTCCAGTTTCCATCAATGTAACTGACACCCACCATAAACTACATGAGTTTAATCACTGCTCAAAGTTAACTCCAGCTTTAATCCGTACACTCCCCCTCACACTAAAAAGGGCATCTGGTGATTTAGTGGATGCTAAGAGGGTTGAAACATAAAAGAAAAGCAAAAGATCACCCATAAGAATGTGTCTGTTTATCTCTCTTAACCCTCTTATGTACCCAACACTAACCTGTCCAGGGTATTTCCATGACTTCTGCCCAGTACATACTGGGACTGGCTCCAGCCCCACAGCACCATGAAAAGGATTAGAGAAAATAAATGTGCTTGTGTGTGTGTGTGTGTGTGTGTGTGTTCCTATCTTTATGGGGACATTGATATGTTTACACAGTCACATCATGGGGATCTCTGACACTATGTTGACCAAAATTTAGGTCCCCACAAGGTTTAAATATAAATAAAAGTCCCCACAAGTAAAATAGAAATGATGTTTTTTCAGGAAGTCCCCATAAAGCATGAGGGAAATAGATGTAAAGCGAAAGATGTGTTTACTTTAAAAAAAATAAAATAAATGAAATTATTAATTTTTATGTTTTTTTTTTTTTAAATCATTTTTTATTCTTTATTATTATTTTTTAATGTTATTAATGTTATTTATTTTTAAATCATTCTTTTTGTATTTATTCATTCATTTTTATATAGTTTTAATTTAAATCATTAAAAACAATTTTATGGTTATTATTTTATTTATTTTTATTTATCTATTTATTGTATTTTTTTAAATTATTGTTATTGTATTCAATCATTCTTACTTTTTAATATAGTATTTTCCAAAGGTTTGAAGATGTGTTTACTTTAAAAGAAAAAAAAAGGATTAATTTAAATGTATTTTTTAAATTTATCATTATTTTTAAATATTATTATTTATTGTATTTATTTTTAAATGATTGTTTTTTGTATTTATTCATTCATTTTTTCCTTTTTTATATTTAATAAAATGTAAAATTTTTAGCATCATTTAAATTTAATTTTTTTAAAAAAGATAAAAGTTAACACTCACTACCCAATGCCTACTTAATTATACACTTGGTCCTCATGACACATGTAAATAAGTGTGTGTGAGTGTGTGTGTGTGTGTGTGTGTGTGTGTGTGTGTGTGTGTGTGTGCGCAGGGTCTAAAAGATCAACGACAGACAGCAAATTCATTGAGTTGCTTTTCTGTCAGGCTCTAAACAGTCCTCTCTCAGCATCCCACCATGTTATTAGAAGCAGCCCAAAAGACAGAGGGGAAGGAAATGGGAAAGCGCTATAACTCAAATTGCCACCCAGAGAATGCATCTGAAACTGTACGTGATCAGATAGAGGGAGGACATTACCATTTCTATTACAGCTATTTTGCCTCCAGCGAAGCAACCCAGTGTCCATTTAGGTGGAAATAATCTTTTTTTTTTTTTCCTCCCCTACATACCAACCAGTAAAATAAAAACACTTTGTCATGGAGTTGAAAAAAATAATAAAAAAAAATAAAAAATAAAATCTGGAGTACATTTATAATTCATAGAATATATGTGATTTTCCACAATTTGTTCGCACTATATTTCTGTGTCTCTGTTCGGCCAAGAATAGCATTTGACGCAGCGGTGGAGCCAACAGTGGATGGGAGGTCCACCTCAGTCTTATGCTCCATTAGCAGTCAGTGTGTAATAGCACGGGTGGACATGTGTTCAGTACAGATAACAGAGAAGTGGCTGAGACTGTGACAGAGAGAGACAGCCCTAACAGACTGGCCCTGATGTTCCAGCACCAATGACATGTCTGCCTTTTTCTCTCCCACTCTCCCTTTGAGAGTCGACTCCATTGAAATACCTGTAGGTATGACGGAGCATGAGAGACAGATAGAGACGGAGCCCAAATAAGCTCTTTCAGGTGAAAGATTACAGGGTTATACTGCAATTATTAGGCCAGACGCAGACTAATTGATTTAACAACTTTATGCAGATCTTGGCCTTGTTCAACCCGTTACAGCTTCTGGGACTACTGGATTATACAGACTGTGCCAAAGCTTCATTGCTGCTTTATTCACATTGAACTTGTTATATTTTTGTAGAGCCACTGCTTTTGACAGCGTGTCCACATGCAGGCACTTTAAGAAAAAAAATCATATGGTTAAAAAAAATCCAAAGGAGAATGTACCTTTGAGGTTGTGGCACCCACTCTGTGGAACTCTACCACTAAATGGAAGATCTGTGGACACTGTGGACACTTTTAAAAAGCAGCTAAAGACCCATCTGTTTAAACTAGCCTTTGTTTCGATTGTTTATCATTGTAAGTCTGTGTCTATCTGTTTGTACTGTGTGCTTTATGCCTTGTTATTTTATGCTGTTTCATGTGTTTTTACTTCTGTTCCTTTTGTAAAGCACCTTGTGAGTTTTATGCTCTTGAAAGGTGCTATATAAATAAAGTTTATTGTTACTATTATTATTATTATTATTATAACTCTACATGCACCTACTCAAGAGGCTTTAGCTCTTTGCTTTATCTTAGCGACTTGGCACTCAGCAGTTGATTGTGAAAAGTCAGATAACAGCTCTCATTTTTCATTATGTACATACCCTCACAATGAGCAAAATAACTGATTTGAACAAAATAACTGATTTAGCATCTGTAAGTCACTGTCCCGCTGACTCTCGTCATATGCCATTTTGTGGATATTCAAGAGGAATCCAAATCCAAATTTAAAAAGTAAGATGGGTGAGTATAAAAATGTAAATTACATCATAATTAACACTAATTGCAAAAAAATAAAAAAATAAATTGACATTGTCCTTTAACAACAAAACTGGAAAATAAATCCACAGAACAAAACTAGAACTAAATCCAAGCAAACAGTTTCATAACAGCTTTATACCTGCCTAGTCGAAATAAATAATTTCAGGTGAAAAATTACAGGGTTATACTGCAATTATTAGGCCAGACGCAGACTAATTGATTTAACAACTTTATGCAGATCTTGGCCTTGTTCAACCCATTACAGCTTCTGGGACTACTGGATTATACAGACTGTGCCAAAGCTTCATTGCTGCTTTATTCACATTGAACTTATTATATTTCTGTAGAGCCACTGCTTTTGACAGAGTGTCCACATGCATGCACTTAAACAAAACAAAAAAAATCATCTTAAATATTTATGGCATGGGAATTAAATCAGGAAAATCATAGAATTAAAATACAGGTTCGCTGAGGGCATAAAAACAAACATCATTTGCAATTCAGATAAGTTCTCCTGTGATTTGTGCATAAACTGTGTTTAAAAGTCGGTGAACGTGTTTTTAGAGCAGTATTAAATTTGACATTTCTTCCCGTTCACATGGAAAGACATCATTGGCACTGACATTTAGAAGGAAAATGCTGAGTGATCAGAGCATCACCATTTCAGGTCGTCAGGGTGGAAACATGAAACGGTGTAGCAGCAATTCAGCAGAAAACAGATTATCTGTCTTTAGAAGCTGCATTATAGTAAAACATTAGGCTGAGGGCAGTGGGATGACTAATGTACAGCACTGTCGAGCCCACTGTGAGGCAACACCCCCGGTCTGGGAGTGTGTAAATCTCATTGTTTGATGGTCCATTTGCTGGAGTCCCAGTGGGTTTGAGACGAGGCAGCTCTGAGCTCATGTGTTCAGAACAACCTGCCACAGTGAGGAGGTGATTTACTGTAAGGTGAACAATGAGCAACATATAAAAAGAAAAGGACATTTGTGGTAACACTTTATATTACAGATCACTAATAAGGTGGTAATTCTATAGTAATATTGATGTCATTTCATGATAATAATGCCTTTATAACTGCTTATTACAGTCAATTTCCAGACCAATTAGTCTGCAGTTTGTAGGTAATAGTGGTGCAAAGAGCTTTTATTAATGTGGACGTTTCTATGGTCATTTTGATGTCATTAACTGGAGCCACTAGTAACCATATTTGGACAAATCAGCTTGAGTAGGATGAGTCGGAAGGTTCAAAGGCATCTGCGATTGGTAATGGGTAACAGCCAACACTGTCTCACTCCCAGTGCAGTGAGTTTCTAACCCGTCCACGGCAATATAAGATGCTCAGGTTTAAAACATTTTTTTGCTTGGGTTTAGGGTTAGGGTGAGGGCATGGGAGTAATCATGATGCTGACATTGGTGGGGACATAAATTAACGACTTCCTTGTGAGAGACAGCAACAATAAATAAATAAATAAATAATAACAAGTTGGCTAAAAGAATTAAAATAATGTCTCATTTTGTTTTTGTCAACACACATTTTAGGAATGTTTTTTATTTCTTAAGCCACCTTTTGTCTGTTTTTTATTGGTCATCTATAACTGCATTATATATTTAATTATAGTTATTGTCACAAGATTGACATTTACATCGAGTATCGTCTTGTTTTTGTCAGGTGATGACAATATTTATTCACTATAAGGCACACTGTCAATGAATGGTTTATTTTTTAGGTTCTTCATATATAAGGCGCACTGGATTATAACGCGCATTAAATGAACTCAAAATCATTAGATAAAAGTCAAAATCATGAGATAAATAGTCTAAATTATGAAATACAAAGTGAAAATTATAAGAAAAAAAAGTGAAAATTATGAGATAAAAAGTGAAAATTATGAGGAAAATAGGGAAAATCATAAGATAAAAATTTAAAATCATAAGATAAAAAGTTAAAATCATGAGATAAAAAGTGAAACAGATAGTGCCAATGGCCCTGTGCTCATCTGGACCTCACAGCTGTAATGTCTTGCTATGAACAAAAGGGAGGCATTCGATAGATGATAAAATCAGAATTGAAATCTGTTCAGAATTGAGGGAGGAGAAGCAATTTTAGTGACAGACTGGAAAGATATACAAAGTTGTAAACCGACAACGGACAATGATGACGGATGAAGTGTGCAATAACTCATCGTGACTTTGTCCAGATGAATTATGAGATAAAAACTCAAAATTATGAGAAAAAAATTCAAAATTTCCAGTCACTAAGCACAACAGTATTTATGTTGTTATTGGTCTCTGACCTTGTTTTTAATGTTTTCCCATTTAAGTGATTATTGATCAAATTGTGTTTCATTATCTGTTGCTTTTCACCGATGTTCCTCTAGTTAGATGTGATGTACAGCACACAGATGTACAAGTGTGTAGTAGCGTTACCATGGAAACATAAATGGAACTGCGGGTCTAGGGGCAGACAGACTTAAGAAGCTACCACATACATGTAGAAGAGCAGATTTGTTGAAGGTCTTTGCAAAGTGACTATTATCATCATCACCAGTACAATGATAAAAGTGAAAGAAAGGAAGTAATGGGAAAAAAATTGCAGTAAAAGCAGATGCGAGGTGTGTGTAGGTTCATCTGCCACGGTCATTATTTGTCTTTGCTTTCATTTCAACTGGACTGGTTTAGCTCATTTGGTTGTTTTTACCCCCACCATCCTGAAGAAGATGCAAGGGGTGTTATTTTTGTATTTAGTTTTTCTTTCAACTATTAGACCAAATTCCATGAAATTTTCACGAGTGATTGCGAGGTAGTCTAAAATAGATCCTATTACATTTTGGTGAATGTAAGTCAAAGGTCAAGGTCACCAAAAATGTGTACTGATAAGATATGGGACAAAAGAGGTAAAACAATAATCTCGCCCCTATTTTGTGCCAATTAAAAATGAAAAAAAAAATAATACATGACTAGTTTTGTCATTTTGTTCCAGTAGTTTTAGTTTGGGCTTTTTCTTTTTCTAAATCTGTTGCTTTTCGACACCTGTACATCAGTTTCATTAACAAAATTATCAGTAAAATAACACACACACAAAAAAGGAATTTGTCTGAATTTTTAAACTAAACCATCCAATCAGAACGCACCAAAACTGGCGCATCAGGGGTTTAAGGGTTAATGTACATATTAACATTAGAAAATAGGTGAACAATCCTCCAAAAATTACTTCAAACTGATGTAATGAGTGTTCCTCTGTGAGAAACGCTCTGTTCATTCACAGTTCAGGAGTCATGTTCAGGTCACATTCATTAGCAAAGGCAGAAACAAATTATTCTGAAAGGATAATAGGTCAAAAAGAGACTGTACTTTGGGAAAAATGTAGTTTTAAGGATGAAAAAGCTTTGTGGGTAATTGGTATCCTGGTTGTAATTGACATTGGCGATGCAGTTACCATGGCTACCTAACTACTCTTGAAGAAGTGGAACATCAACATTGAACTGGAATCTGCCCCCAATTTTTTTTTTTCCATCTCAGATGGTTCATTTCAATATGATTTTAACCACAGTTCTACTGTATACATGAGAATAGACTGGAATTCAGTTTTTATTCTAAGGCTACATGCAGCAGGTCTGAAGAATGAAAAGGAAATCCCTGATTTGCCCTATCTGTCACCATTGCAAATTTTTGGTGACCTTGACCTTTGACCTACATTCACCAAAATATAATGGGATCTATTCTGGACCACCTCATACCTTTCTTGAAAATATCATGAAAACTGGTCCAGTATTTTTCATAAAGTTGCTGATGAGACAAATGATCAAAAACATTACCCCTTGCCTCCCCTTTGGGTTGGGGGGGGGGGCCGCAAACATGTGGAAAATGTGACAAAAAATAAGACAAAACAAAGACAGATACTTACAGTGTTGCCAGATGACATTGAAAGTTTCCATCCCAACCACAGTTTAAAACTCGCCCAATCTAATAAAACCCAAAGTGTTAAGTTGCCAGACTTCAACAGTACTGCGTTTACTAATCATACATGTGTAAGATCACATCACTTATAAGAGCAGATAACAATAAGAGAATGGAAGTCCATATAGCAGGGGAGAACAAGATGTGCACATACACGATACAAAAACGGAGGCCCCACCCTCTCGTGGCCTTACTCGACATTGCAGAAACATCTAGACTGTTACAGATCGCAAATCACAATCAAAAAGAAAATAATAAAATAAGGATGTGGTGTCGGTGGACGCACTCACGAGGCAGCGGTGACTCTGTCCTTTACATGTAGCTTCTGATGCTGGGCCGGCATAGGTACGGATCAATGAATGAGGGTCAAAGGCTCACGAAAAGCATCATGGGTAGCTCCCTCATAGCCAATGGGATGCTACGTACCATATGTACATGACATATTTACGTACAAATATGTAGTTACGTACAGTACATACAGTAAGGTACATAGTATTTACATCTTGGGGGTTTCGTTTTGTTTCGTAAATAGAAATTATTTCATATTCAGAGATGAAAAATTGAGGGAAAGGTTTTTCGTTACTTGGACTATTCGTTTTGCTCGGTCTTTCGTAAGTATTTGTAAGTGAGTGCATTTTGTATTTGTACTGTTTTTAAACCATAAAATAACAGTTTGTTTTGTTGTTTTCCCAATATTACAAAAACACCAGATGTTAGCAAAAGCAGCCCAAACTTTATATACCCGCCCAATGCCCCCCCCCCACCACCAGATGTAATCAAAAATAGCCCAATCTGGCAACACTGGATACTAATCACATATTCATTGTTATAGTTTGGTGTGTGTGAGAAAATCAGATTTGTGCCATTCCATCTATTTTGAACAGATCAGATATAGGTCCCATATGGACAAAAAAAATTGGATTTGGGCCATATTTGCCTGGGGTCTGAACATAGTCTAATAGTCAAAAATAAAGTATGGATTGGTCTGAAGAAAGTATCAGACTTCAAATGTACTTTCTGGAAAGGCTTATGTGACCATTGTGTTAAAAATAATAGTACAAACGCAGGAGGTTATTTGGTCTTTTTCTTCGTCTTTCTTGCCAATGCATTAATTGGACTTGATGATGCATTTGCCAACATAGACCTGGTGCTGCTGGCTATTGTGGCCATCGATTGGCTAAAGTGGTAATGGTAGATGCTGGGATAAAAAATAGGGAGAAAAAAAACCCAGCTTTAGTCATTTTCCGAGATATTGAAAACAGTGTAGAAAGGTTATACTTTTGTGTATAAGTATCAGCTTTATTCTAAGAAAAGTTAGTCAGTAAATAAAATCTTTTTTAATGTTTTTTTAAGTTTAGAATTCAAAGTATAGGTCAGTGTTTGTGGCCCACACATCTCTACTACTGAGTCTGAGGTCCAATCTGATGTTTCGGAGAAGAGAGTGGGTGCATGGCTGAGTGTGGAGACAAAGATAGTAGACTTTTAAGTCAAGTTACAAAAAGCCTCAAGTTTTTTTTCTTGGCACAGTTTTAGTCTAAATGATCACTTGACATTTTCTTTAAATCCTTGGACTATTAAAGCTTTCATGTTTACATCTCATTAGCTTGCAGCTTTTGTTGGTATGTTCTGCCAACATTATAACCTGACAAATTGGGCTAAATTTCTAATACTAAATTGTTTTCTATAAAATGAGTAAAGCCTTGAAACACTTTCATACAAACCAATGGAAGTATTAGCTAAAGACAAAAGCTTTTTTACTGACTTTGGAAAAACTCCTTAAAGTTATCAAGCATACACCAATTAGCCATACACTGTAAAAAAAATAATAAAATAAACTAAACTAAAAATATTGTAGAATTAACACAAAAAAAGTTGTAAAATTACAACATTAAAAATATAAGTGAAAATATTTTTGTGTTAACAAATGAAATATAACTTTAATTTTTAGAGGACAAGAATGCTAACAAAAGCAGATTTGTGTGTAGAAATTATGTATTTCTATTGTTTTGAGATAATAAAACTGTAAATTACAAAACAATGCAAAAAAAACCCCCAAATTTTAAAATAACAGCCTATTCGCTCTTAAAAAAAAATTATATATCTATATTTTTCTCTTTTCAGTAGTTAGCATTAGCACCATCAAAATGGAGGCACTCTATGATGTGACGACAAGTGGGAATCCCCTATAGACTGAAATCAACTGTCAGTTTTTAACCCATCACCACCCACTGTATAACAAGAGCAAGGAACTGCCATGTCAGGTGTCTAGGGAATAAATGGGGGTTAAGTGCCTTGCTCAAGAACACATAAAACAACACTTCTATCCATTTATGTTGGCCATGTTGGTTCAGTATCAGTGTTTGATCAGTGTCGTGCACAAGGAGCAGGTGTGCAGATCATTGAAGTGAAATACCTGTTCCACAGTAAAGACAGTAATCGTGTTACTGATCTGCAGTGACAGTAAGTTAATTAAATGATTACAAACTGTATTTTACTACATTAGCATTATATATTACTTGCATGTATTTGCATATAATGCAGGACTGACACTGTTAACATAAACCAAGCATAATAATGCTAATATTTAACTGATAGTTAGTTTTTTTAAATGATATATCACAATATATTATTACATAATCCTCTGCATTATGTGTTTTTTTGAATGAACATCAGATACACTGAATTTTGACTTTTTATCGGTCACAACCTTTCCCCCAGATCCACACCAGATTCACCTGGCCCCGTACCGTGCAGCTGCAAGTCATTGCCAATCTGCAGTATTTAAGCAATGCAGCTTGCAGTTGCCGGTGTGGGACTGTTCAGTTTGTCACCTCCATAACATTTCACCCTAACCTGGACATGTCTTTCACCACTACGGACCATGGCTTGTTTTGTTTGGTTCTAGTTCTGTTTTAGTCTTTGTCTTCATTTTGGTTCAGTTTGTTATTAAATAATTTTTCCCTTTAACACTGGGCATCTGAGTCCTATCTCCACTTCACCCCATCATGACATTATCTCATGATTTTGACTTTTTATCTAATCAAAATCATGAGATAAAAAGTCAAAATTGAAGAATTTTTAAGTTTATAAATGTTTTTTTTACTTTTTTCAATGTACAGAGCTTCTGAATGTCTAAATGGGTCATCATACTGGTCACACAAATGACCATGAAAACATGACAAGCTGCATTTTACACTAATTATTTACATGCATTGACATAAACAGTAGTTCAGAAGTTAATCAAACATTTTAGATCAGTAGATGGTTTTGGTCATCGGTGGCTGTTTGTGTCTTTATGGGTTAAATCCATGACACAGTAAGTTCTAAAGGGTTTTCATGAAGATAAAAGCATATAGTGCCCCAGTTTATCCACTGCAGAGGACAAACCAGCTCACACACTGTGAAGACGCTGGATGTCTGTTTTCACAACTGGCATAAATCACCATGCACTTCCTCCATCCAGATGGAAGGATTTTACAAGTATGGGAATGAAATGAAACAGAAAAGGAGAAGACGGCCTTGTCAGTCTTGGAGGGGTGTGATTTCTGGACTGGGAGCTTACTGGCAACGATTTATGATGAACAGGTGTGGCGTAGATAGGACTGAAACATAGAATTATTGAGCTGATGAATAGAAATAGGTCATTTTTGTTCAGATGTAACCCGCCTTGTACGTGTGGGAAAGTGAGGTTATGTGGGGTTACTTAAACACTTTAATATCTAATCAAACTCTAACAGGGTGACGCCTGTTCCCATCTCCATTAACCTCTTACTGTCCTGGCATGTAGATGACATTATTTTAATAACGCCTATATATACAGCTTCCTCAGTAATGCACCTTCACTTGTCACACATCAAATAAAAGTCAATAAACTCATCTTTTTTGAATATATATATAAATCATTCTGAAGGGCAACAGTAACACCACATACATATTTACAGAGAAAGTTAAATATGACAAATATGGCTTTT
This sequence comes from Siphamia tubifer, assembly GCA_020466265.1. Classification (NCBI taxonomy): domain Eukaryota; kingdom Metazoa; phylum Chordata; class Actinopteri; order Kurtiformes; family Apogonidae; genus Siphamia; species Siphamia tubifer. The sequence continues at coordinate 23,763,497 of CM035802.1, read as the reverse complement.
GAAGGCTGTCATCTATCGATCCAGACAAATGTGATATAATTTTTCTCATAACATTCCAGTGGACATAATCCACTAAATTATGTATGTCTAAAACATATGTAAGAATGGTATTTTTGGAGCAGAATACTAGTTTGGACGTTATTTTAAGACTGACAATGGTAATTTTGTATGTGAAATATTTATTTTCATACATTTTTACTAATATATATATATATATATATATATATATATATATATATATATATATATATATATATATATATATATATATATATATATACATATATATCACTTTTCATGCTCTGTTGAGGAATTTTATGTATAAAGTTATTGGTAGACTGGTTGGGTCAAACAATGCTATTATATTTGCACTTTGTGATACCAGGCAGAGTGATACAAGGTATTTCTCTGAAATGTGGAAACGCTGGTATCAATGTCTGTACATACCTTAAGACATTGGACATATCTATGTGATTTTCTTTTCTTTCTTTTTTTGTATGGAACATATGAGTCTGTAATAAAGTATTCAATTCAATACACATTTATACACACACACACACACACACACACACACACACATATATATATATATATATATATATATATATATATATGACAACCTGTTCTTGATTTAGAGCCAATAATGTGATTTTGACCTTTTTGCTAAATGCGTCCTTGACCTTTTACAATATTAATAATATAGTTATATGTATATATGCATCAGTATGTGTAATATTATGATAATATATCCAGTATTTAAGTTATAGCGTGATATGTCTTTGCTTGACACACTCAAACTGTTACAGAAGTTAATTTTGCCACATGTCACCTTTGACCTCCAGAGATCTCAAAAATTATTGGTCGTAGGTAATGACAACAATTATAAGAATTGTAGAAATCTTCATTCTGCTTCGTTTGGTACCAATCTGAAAGTTCTGTAACCCTCAGTTTTTGAGTTATAACCCATAATGTGATTATGATCTTTTAGTCAATTGTGACCTTGATCTTTACTGAAATAAATAATTACATCGGATGCACATTAGCTATACGTATATGCTCATATAATTTCATGGTGATATCAGAAGTATTGATTAAGTTATAGCATGATATGTCTCTGTGGACACACACACACACATACACACACAAGATGATTACAATAATTTCCCCCTAGCAATGTTGGGCGAGATTAAAAATGCTCATTAAAGTGACATTCTTAAAAATCTAATTTTCAACTTTAAACTCCAAAGTGTCAAGACATTGGTCTGTTGCTAAATGGTGTGTTTCTGTTCATACATACCAAATGCAGTTTTTTTTTTTTTACACCCTTGTTTTCCCCAAAAAAATTAAGATGAGGGGAGAAAATATCTAAATGTAAAAGTATTTCTATGGTTACAGCTTTTTATTTTTTTTTAACCAATCAAATAAACAGCAATGTTGTGTATTTTTAGTTCAAACTAGAGTGTTGCCTTTACATAAAGCAGATTTCTTTTAAATGGTTGAAGAACAGCTGTCATTTTAATATGGAGAGGTACTTTTAATGTGTTTTAAGCAAAATCATCCTAAAATGTCCAAGAATTAAAGATTTTCCAATTCAAATGCTATTCCTTCATCAACTTTCAGCAAATTATGTGACAACTCTGTAGCTAATAAGTGGTCAGGACTACAATGTTAACGGAGCGTATTAGCATGCAGTGTGGTATGTTGTGCAGCCTCATCAGCTTGTCAAACAAAATTACAGGTGCAGAATACACAGTGAGTCATTCATCACCTCACACTTTCCTCTCTGGTCTCCAGCCGCTTCCTCTTTGTTTAGCCGCGATGCTCTATTGGAGATTCATCCAATCAATGTAATTGCAGGTGATTGTTTGACTCAATCCTGCGCCTCCTTACAATCACAGCCGTGATCAATGGCTATTGCTTGTGTCTTCCTGCTGTCACTGTGAAGGATTATTGAGGCATGCTACAAGAGGAGAAATTATTTTATGTGAAGATTTATCTGATTATTTCTGAAGGATTAAGCATTTTCATACCCCCAGACAACAGTTCCCATCTGCGGTTTAGTCCTGTAGTTACCTCTTGCTTTCTTTCTGTTATGAATTGACCACATTATTTAACCAGTCATATATATAAAAAAAAAAAAACCTGAGTAAAATTGGAAATCAAGACGTCTCCTTCCTCTTTAATCACTTCCACTGCCTGTTTTACTTCCAGCCAACTCAATGAAACCTTTGTCTTTCTTTGCAATGAACACTATACATTTGTCTCTTTTTAAAATCACCCTTTTTATTACAATAGGACATTAACATTCGTTGACATTTGGCGATTAAAAATAAAAGATTTGACATCTCAGAATTACTCTAAAGCTCAAACAAATCACGTGTGATATGTGTAGCTTCGTTTTTGTATAATGAATATGTAATATCTCAAGAAAATTTATCACCAGCAGCTATGCTGTTTATGGCCTGATGATTATGATCAGTGAAACTGTGAATTTGTCTAAAATTAAGACAGTAGACTATCTATTTCTAAATGAGGCTGTAACTCAAAATGGGATATTTCCAAAGACAAAAATGTACAATATTGTATCTGCTGCACTGGTCGTATGTGAATAATTAGACACTGTATTTGCAAAGCCTCTTATTAGATCCGTTAATAAAGATGAACTTTGATGGCACAGACTGCTATGAGGGGCTCTGTCTGAATTCTTGTGCAGTTTGCTGACAGCTTGCTAATCCCCCCACCCCCCATATCAGCTTCTTCTGAAATCAAGGCTTAGTTTTCATCAAGCTGGGCTGGTTGATGGTAATGAGCTTGGCATTTTCGCAGCCATATTGAGGGGGTTGTATTAGATAGAATGAGAAGTCTGTTTTCTCAAATACCCATTGCATATATTAAACCTGTCCAGCCTCCTTCCAGTTCACAGCATGGGGTCATCTGTCACAACATCAATGGTGAATCTTATGTAGGTCTACCTATGGACCTTTATGTAATTCAGTGTTTTTCAACCTTGGGGTTGAGACTAGGGATGTTAATCGCCTGCATCTGTCATTCCACTGCACAAACTCTTTAGTATTGCAGTGTAGGCTATAAAGAGGAAGCTTTGTGATTGTTATGATTCTGGACTTTGTCATCTTGTCATCTGAGTTCTGTTAGTTCTCCTGTGTTCTTTTATTTATTTTTGTCTTTGTTGGAGTCCTGGGCTTTTATAGTTTGTTTGCATGTTGTCTAGTTTTTCTTCCTGTCACCAGTGTTTTCTTTCCGTCTTGTAACATGCATGATTGAGTCTACGTGTCCTCTTCCCTATATAAGTGTGGTGTTTGTCCAATGCTAGTTTGTCTGTCTCCATGTACCCAAATGAGCGTTCTATTCCTGTGTCTTGGCTTTTCCATGTATGACCTTTTTCTGGATCTTTGGTATTTGTCTGTTCACTATCGGCTTCGGTATTTGTTGTGGCTTTTCTGTTATCGGACCTGGACTTCATACTCGACCCTGAAATCGTCTCATCCCTATCGGATCCCTTATTTGGACTGATTACCCGGATTGATCCTTGCCTGCATACTGGTAACGTGAATTGGATTTTGGTTTCAGTATTTGGACACTCGGTTTTGACCCCTGCCTGTTTTCTGATCTGCCTTTTGCCTTGTCCCTCAGCTCCCAGTCTCATTTACCGTCACACATGGATAGAGCATGCATCAGCACATCCACCACCATATACAGTTTTATTTAATAAGAGTTCATTCTGAAATTCTGTGTTGGAGTCTTGTATTTGGGTCCCTCTGTTCTGTTAGTTTGTTACAGTGATCTCTTCATAGCATATCTTTAAAAATGATGAATTTAAACATCAGCATTACAAGACAGAATTTATTAATGGCAAACACAGAGCTCCATTAATCTATGCGGTACAACCATTTCACACCAGTTTAGAACATTTGCTCAAAACCTAAACAGAACACAAAGCTGATGTGAGATAATAGAACTTCTAGAGGTAGCACCTAGAGACTGGAACAGCAAGTTGTCACCATGACAACCCAAAAGTGCAGTAGATGAGTTGTGTTATTCATCTGACAGACCTACTTAAAATGACATGACAGGTCGACTACAGCAAAAGAAGTTTGTGCAGAACTGACACAGACTGGTGGACATCGCTTTTACACCATATTTATCAGGAGAATTTACTGTAACATCTAACGTTCTCTCTGTGTGTGACGGTTTTAACATAACCTCACTCAACCTCGCAGTGTGACTCATGTTTAATGACTGTGTGTGTGTGTGTGTGTGTGTGTGAGCCGACAAAGCAAGTGTTTTCTTTTCTCGGTGACCGACTTCAACCAGTTAATGAGGCTCAGTGATCAGTCAAGATTTTTTTTATTTTTATTTTGCCATCCCAAGTTGGGGCCCCATGGGGAGTCATCTGGAATAGAAATGGGGTTGCCTGAAATGTCTACTAATTGATACACATGTCAAGGCCCAGATTGGAATCTTGCCTGATCTGGACTCTGGCTGGTTCAGATCAGAATTCCAATCTGGGCTGGCTCAGATTGAAATCCTTTAGAGATTATGTTCCAGGCTGGCCTAGAATAAAATTCCAACATGGGCCGACCCAATCCAGAATTGGGACAGCTCAATCCAAATTGGAATACCAATCTGGACTGGCCAGATTTGGGATCTGGCCCACATTTTTTGAGATTGGGACTTGGACCTACATTTACCAACATTTAATGGGATCTATTCTGAACTACCTCACATCTTTCTTGAAAATTTCATGGAAATTGATTCAGTAGTTTTTGGCAAACGGACAAACAAAAAAAGCTAACCAAAAAAACAGTACACCTCTACCTATTTTTTGGGGGTATGGGTTTAAAATGAACGGTGGTGTTCAAAACCAAAAAAGTACTGAAACAAATATTGTATGCACTGTATGTACTTCAGACCCAAGATGGTTATAATAATAATAATAATAATAATAATAATAATAATAATAATAATAATAATAATAATAATAATAATAATAATAATAATAATAATAATAATAAATTTTATTTGTATAGCGCTTTTCAAGGCAGTCAAATACACTTTACATGCAGTTAAAACAGAACAATAAATATATAGAGTTACTATCTCTAACGTTTGGTTGTTTCTGTACATTAATCATAAATTGTGGCTGCAAAATGCAAAACAGCCTTTTTATGATAATAAGTAACTTTGATCTGAACTGTTTAGTTAAATTTATTCTAAGGGGCAACATATGGAATAACACAGAACATGAGCTGAGACATTTGTAACCAGCTACATGCATTTCAGAGATGATGATAATGATGATGCAAAGTACAGGAGAACGTGAATTGTGGAACATATGGAACAGATAAAAGAACATTATGGCAAAGATAAAGAAAAACAGTTGCAACACTTGTGGCCATCAAGGGGTTAAATGTTCCTCCAGACTCCCTTCTTTTCTTTCTTGTTTTACATTTGCATTTTTAAATTACATCTCTCTGTGTATGTGGAAACTTCTAATGGATTGAGTAACCGGCTATAAAAGCAACTATTAATGTAAAGAGAAATAAGTAATTAGAGCTATTTTTGGAGCATATTAAAGTGTCAGGGTTGAATATGGTTGGCTGTGTCTGTGTATCAGTCCCGATCTGCGTCTGAATGCTGTTCTGAGATAATGAAGCCCAGCATGTAGGTGTGATTTGTGTCTGCATTTTCATCCGGGGCGGTGCTTGAACGCCAGCCTGAGCCTCTGCCACGGTGTTGAGCAGTATCGACAGCCTAAACTGAGCTGATAGATGGCTTGGATGCAGGCTGTGAAGCACCAACACTCGCTTTGAAACCCCTCCCACCACCACAATGTGACCCCCTTTAGCCCATGGGTATGGTTTAGAACACAGCTATTAGAGCTGCCCGGAAGATTTCATGAGCTCATTAAAGTGTGGGAACAGCACATGCACACGGGGTGGATGGACACATGCATGTGCACTCAAACACAACTGTCAGCGTCATAAACAATCAGTTGAGACAGAAAAGTGTCACTCTCTTCACATCTTTATAGAAAATTGTTTGCAATTTCTTCAAAACTTAGACCAGGGCCAGCCTTAGCCATTTTTAGCCCTTTTCCACTACCCATTTTCAGCCCAGTTCAGCAGTGTACAGCAGGACAAAATCCACATTTATTCTATTTCAACTGGGTGTGCATGGCACGACTCAGCCCTGAATGTGGTTCACTGAAAAAAAGTAAAACATTTAATCAACTTAAAAATTCTTCTTCAATAGGTCACACATAAAACACCTAGAAACACAAATTAAATTAAATTAAAATAACCCTAACCCTATGCAATTTAATTTGGTTCACTCTACTAGATTTTTTTTTAATGTGTGACCATAAAAAGTCAAAATTATGAGATAAAATGTCAAAATTATGAGATAAAAAGTCAACATTATCGAATAAAAATTCTAAATTGTTGTGTGGTCCTGAAAAATCTCCATTTTAAGGACCAAACAGCCCTCCTCCTTATCCCTTCCTCTCTGACTCAGGACACCCTTACTCCTACACATGAGCAGTAAAAATGAAGGGGTAGGGGTCAGGGGAGAATTAGTACACGCAAAAACACACATACATACAAACAGGTCATGTGACTGAACAGGGAGAGGTCACCTGATAAATTACAGGGGGTGGGGGGGTTGTGTTGTTTCTTATTTCTTTAATTTTTAGACAGAATATGAGAAATGATCAGTACTATTTTGGATTTGGTTGGATTTTCTGTCTCTTTTCTCTTTGCTCACTAATGGCGTCCCCACCAGCAGTTGGTGTCCCATATGGCAGGGGTGTCAAACTCATTTTAGTTCAGGGGTCACATTCAGCCCAATATGATCAGAAAAGTGCCAGACCAGTAAAACAATAACAGTGAAAAGAGTAAAATGACATTATGATAATATTTATACCTATAATGTTTCCCTCAAAATATGAATAACATCAACAACTTGACACGTGTTAAGAAAAACAAGTGCAATTTGAACAATTTTCTGCCTCAGTCTATTAGTTTGTCATTTGCACATGTAACTTTTAGTAACAGGCAGAATATCTATAAAATTACACTTACTTGTCTTCAGATATTTCAGTTGGTTCATATTTGTTCAGGTATTTTTTGTAAAAGGATTTTTGTTAATACAAATATTTTCATGTAATTTGACTTTTTTACATGAAAATCTGCAGTTTTCATTATTTATAGGTAATTATGATCATTTTTACTGGTCTAACCCAATTGACATCTATTTAATCTGTGTGTAGAACCTGAATTAAAACTATTTTTACACCGTTAATATCTTCATTGTTGTTCATCCTGGTGGGCCGGATTTGGTCCGCGGGCCTTATGTTTGTCACATGTGCTATATGGCCTATACATCAGGACTAAGACTATGAGACATATTTAGAGAAGAATCATTAGATAAGAAAGTAGATTTGCAGCAGGTTTACTCTTCAGGCAGGGATGGATTTCAGGACCATAACAGGTACACTGTCAGATTCTGTACTTTTAATTATGTTTGCCCACGTAAGTAGAGCTTGTAATTTTGTTTGCTTCCACCAATTGCATTCAAAGCTTTTTGTGTATGTAGACACTGCTGCTATAAAACGAAACAATAGTTTATTATAAAGGTCAGTTTCAATGGAGATTTTCCTAAATGGAATTGTACACTGCTACCATTTCTACTATTTTAAAGTTTGTCTGTTGGTTTTTCAAGGCTATTGACTTTTGAATGCTTTCTAAAGGATATGTTTTAGTAAATCATCATTTATCATACCATGTGAAGCGGCAGCCGTTGACTTCCTATAGTCCGTCCTGTAGAATCGACTCCTATGCATATGTATGACCGTCACCAGAGAGCGGCGGGAGGAGAGTCGGCCCAGAAGCACAGAGCCACAGAGCAATTAAGGGTTTAGTATCTTGCTCAAGGAGACTTTGAACGAAGTTGACACTCACTGGGGAACAGGGGACCACCTTTAGCACAAAGCCTGTCCCAGTTATTACTGACAAAAATAAAATAAAATCTTATGTATTGCAGTGATACAGTATAGAGCTGATTGTTTGAATGTAGGTGTATTTTCAGATTTTACTGTTACTTGCTTTAGCTCTGAAAATTATATTTATGTACATTTCATTACCAATATCACTGCCAAACATAGTTACTTTTCTTGCTGCCTCTGTATTTATATTGATTGTCTTTTTGTTGTTGCTTCAATATACCCTAAATATGCATTTATATGTAATTTATTCTTAACAAAGCATGCTCATTTTTACCGACAGCTGGTGCTAAACAATAATGTGTGGGGTGCAAGAGACAGTGCTTATAAAAACAAACAAAGCTCTAAAAATGTGGGATCGCTGTGGAAAATACAAATAAAAACCGAATACAATTTTAAGGATGCATAGAGCCATGTTTTATTTACAAGTATAGAAAAAAAAAACATACCAAATGTCTAACCTTTTAAGGCATAAACAGGTGTCAGTCACAAAAAATGGTTGATGTAAATTCGTCATGATCCAGACTTCTATTGTCTTGTTTTGTAAGTTTTCTTTGTCTTCCTGTTTTTCTGTCATTGTTAGTGTCTAGACTTTTATTTTGTCATGTTGGTTCAGGTTCACTGTGTTTTGTTTTTACTTCCTGTCACTGGTGTTGTCCAGCCCCTTTAATTTAGCCGCATGTGGATCACCTGTTTTGGGTCTTATATCGACTCCTCCTGTGTGTTTGATGCGAGTTTGTCTGCCATTCATTAAGCAAATAAGCGGTCTGGTTTTGTCTTGGTCTGGTTTTCTGGTTTCTGTCTGTTGTATACCGCCTGTCTCTTTTGGTGCCTGATTATTGCCTTCTGTTGCCTGACCCTGCACCTGTAGGTATGGACTAGAATTCAACAAAAAGAACAAGTGAGGCTGAGGTCATTGCTTTTCCTTTGTCTGACAGGTTAAAAAACATCACTGCAATTCAAAAACAAGTTGGACTTTTTATTCATCGGGGGGAAAAAAGCATAATCACCTTATGATACCATGTACAAGTTCATAATTAAAGTGATCACAGAGATCAAAGAAAATAGCGGTCAACAGAAAAACAGAGTACCCTTTCACCCTCTCTTTTTCTCCATCTGCACAGGTGAATAGGGTCCCACCCATATCTGTGACCCACTTACTCCCTCATCAACATAATCACACAAGACAATAACCAAACCATACCTTTACAAAATAAATCTAAATTCATTCCTGGCTCCTGCAATTTATATTTAAAACAAATCATGATGTTTTTCTGAATCAAATCAAAAAACTTTAGTTCTTTAATGCAGACAAAATTTACAAAAGTTTGTATATAAAAACACATGCAAACTCATTGCACCTGTACAAACTAAAATGTTCAAACTGTTTTACCGACAGTGCACACAAAGTGTTGTGTCTTCAGTCGACTCATTCCACAGATGTTGAAACAAACTGGCTTTTCTGTTCATGTTCGACTACAGAGAGATGATTAGTGGCAGTCTGCTGCATTGCATTGTGGTTACTCATTGTATTCCATTTTATGTGCAGGGGTTTGAAGGTCTTAATGTTTATTTTGGTTAATATTTCTGTTTTACAATGTTTATTGGCCTTTTTATGTTCATTTTTTTTTATTATTAATGTGACACCATTAGTCAAACTAATAATGCTGAACCTGATTTCCAATGTGAAGCTATAATTATATTACAAGTGGGAGGACTTTGCTCTCTCAAAAGAAAAACATGTTGGAGGGTGATTGAAACCCATAGAGCAAACCACCTTGGGGACTCCTGTAATTCTGCAATATTTGTAATGTTAGCACAGGGAGAAAACTGATGAAGAAAATAACAATACAGAGAATTTAACATTAAAAAAATTATATTGTCATTTTTAAATTCAATTTGGAGTAAATATAGCTCTATGAAAGGTAATCATATTACACTTGACAATGTGAAAACACCACAGTGTTAAATACTTTAACACATTTCGTTGTCAATTAAATAGACCGAATGTTATCTGAAACAACCAAAACAACCTGTGTAAATCCACTAGCAATCAGCTTTTGGTGGTAAGTTGGAAAAGTGCATCAACCTGTGTTGCATCAAGCGACACCAGTTGAAATCACCTTCAATCAACTCAACTTTCATCTAAGTATAGATAGTTGTAATTGAGTATTCTGTAGATTTAGTTTCATTGATTAATCGAGTAATCGGATGAATTCCATTTTTTAAAACCCTTTATCTTCTCATGCATCATTAGTGAGTGTTCTATATGTATGAGTTATTCTAAATAGTCAAAACATGAACATACAATGGAGCAAAACAAAGCAGTGAGTGAGTAAACGGTTTAGCATTTGTTTGTTTTTACCATGGTTTCCAGTTCCAGGAGTTAGTGTTAAACTAGATCAATCAATAAATGGGGGTGGGAGAAGACTGAGGTGTTTTGAGTTGTGTGCGCATGCATCCTCACAGGCGCACGTGCTTGGATATGTGAAGCCTATTACACTACCTTGGTACATTTGCTAAAAATAATTACAACATATTAGGCTACATGCTAACTGGTGCTAGTACTCACCAGTTAGCAAAACAAGCTCTGAGTCCACTGTGACGAAGGGCAGTTGAAGCGTGGATGCGTTCGATTCAGGGGTCAGAGGTTACGAAGCAGTGTCGTCTACACTGCTGTCAGATGTAGCTAGCACAGCTAATAAACTTCCTATTAAAGTGGGATAATTTAACACTTACCCTTCCAGTGATGATGCCACAGTTTTTGGATATAATATTCCCCAATGGAATGTTTGAAACAAAGCCAGAATGAGTCCATTTGTAAACCTCCAGGCTCCTGTAGGATCTCAGAGACTTCCCTGAGTTAACTGATGCGAACCTGATGAGCTAGCTGTAGATCAGGGGTGCACAATCCTGGTCCTCGAGGGCCAGTATCCTGCATGTCTTAGATGTATTCCCCTTCTAACACACCTGATTCAAGTGACGATAAGGCTGTCATCAAGCTTTGCAGGAAGGTGATAATGACTGACAGGTGTGATGAAAGAGAGAAACATCTAAAACATGCAGGACCAGGATTGGGCATCCCTGCTGTAGATGTTAGCATACCGCAAATTGGGGATGTCTTCTTCAGCTGAGGAGGAGATACTTTTGAAAAGCACCCCAGGGGCATTATACGGGTCCGTTAGATTTAATCTGTCCAATTTCTGCATATAAATCTGAATTTCACATCAACTGAAGTGAGATGTGGAAGATGTTTACTGTCATAATGTTAACAGTGGCGCAGTGGACGTCATGTTGACTGCCAACATGGCATCCTGACAACTAAAAGTCACGTGACGTCCGGTGCTCAATTGTGGGTTATTTTTAGATTACAACCCCCACAATAAAAGGAGGGACGACTACATATAGTGGTGGCAGAAGCATAAACCACTGTACAGCATCTGCCTTCAAATGCACTCAGGTCTAAACCTGTTGTGGACGTCACACACCAGCAGGTTTCATGGCAGACACAAATCAAAAGACAGAGCTGATGCATTGTGGAAAAACAAGTAAAGTAAGGAATCCACACTAAAGTTGCTTACAGGCTCAAATGTGCTGTAAATTCTGCCCTGGCTGGTCTCCACACTGTCACTCAACACCGTGTTGACTTACCCGGCTGTAATGAGAAACACTCAGCCACGGCCACCCCGAGAGTCCAGTTAGCTTTTTGATTTATTGAAATCCAGTGCCGCCATGTGCTGAGTCACCAGCTCTGTGGTGAAAGCCAGACTGATACTTCACACTTTCTGTCCCTGCTTTCCCTCCACTTATTCTCATCATATTGTCAGACATTTTTCTTTGTCTCTTCCCTGGGATAGGGTGCAGTCATTTATCCAGCAAAGCCACAACTGACAGGGGACACTTGAATTCAGCAAGTGCTACTTAAACCTTGGCCATATTTGAGCTCATAAATCCCTAACAGGTTTTTAGGTTAAAATAATACATACATCAGCAAAATCTATGAAGGACATTTACATGTTTCTGTATTGTTTCATTCTGGTAACTACTACTACTTTTAATGGAGAGTGCCGGTGCCAATTTCTACTGCAATTAGTAATAGTTTCAGATCATAAAACACATCAGCACTGGAAGATGTTAGTCCAGCTGGCACTGGTCATTGCATAAAACATGTCACACAGCATTAATTTAGCTTTGTAAGGAGATTTTTGGAAAGTCATTCAATGTGTATAGCAATGAGATAAGTAAAATACATAAAAGAAATAAAGGAGTCCACAAGAGTCAGTGGGGAAAATAAGGACACAGGCTTTTATATGAGCAGTGGGGCCCACCCTGGGGTGGGTTAGGAGGGGTAGTGTTAGAAAAGATGGTTGAGGTTAAATGAGGTTAAACATGTGTGAAATATGCATACAAATACATCTATAATAAATAATAAAATATCTATAATCATCTATAATAAATAATAAAACAGATAAACAGATAATAATGCAGAAATATTATGTAAATAGCAAATTAATAACTGTAGTGATTACAAACAGAGCAGATAAACTTTGTTAAATGTCACTTGTATTAAAGGTGGGGTGGGAGACCTTTTTTTTGGAATTTTTTTTTCACCATATTTCTTAAAATCCTCTTAACAATCCTATATCACACACTGAAATATAATGTTTGCATAAAACACTATATGTTTTAGTCCAGTCTAGAGGGTGGAACCAGAGGAAAACTCCGGCCAATCATTGTACTGATCATCTTTACAATGATTGATTTGCTGATACGTCCATGAAATATCAACCCCCCCCCACACACACACACACCCCTCCCCTCCTGCATGTTCACATAAACATCTATGGCAGAAAAGACGACAACCAGCACCAAAACCAAAGTAAAAACTGTGTTTGAAAAAGCTACAACCATGAGGAAGTTGAGTGAAGAACAGAACAGGACAAGGGTGGGAATCACTACGACTTTCCACCAATGGCATCAACTGAAAAATGAAAAGGGTCAAAACTGATGCTAAGGTGACCATGTTTCTACTCATAGGTAAGATGGTACTGTTATGATTATATAATATTTGGACATACTAATCACTTATGGGTATCATATTCACCTCGTCAGTGATAAAATGTCAGATATTGACCAAACATAATGTTCCAGTAGGTTTTACTAAGTTACCAACACTGTGTGTAAACTGCTGCTGTAACACCATGAACTATTGTCCTTATCCATTAGTTTTCATGGTGTTTATTTCATGCTTCTAAACCTTTTGTTAGCTAAGCTTCATGTGACACAAACTGATAAATGTTGCTTATTGTTTTGTTATTTAGGATGATAATTGACGTTGAGTTCTCGTGAATGTTTGTGATCGCTCCAGACAGCAGCGCATTGATGTGTTTTTGAAGGTGTGGTTTCGAGGGGTGGGCTGACGAAGAGGCATGGGTGTGTATACTTTCAAAATATAGCTGTAGGAACTGTTTTCCAAGATCTCCTACCCTACCTTTAATGAAGCAGTACGCGACAACAGGACATGAGACAATAAAAAGACAGATTTTGTGTTTCTGTAATGAAACCAGGCCATATAGTTATTATATTTGGCTGAATTACTCTTGTAGAAGTTAAAAGTGATGTCTTTAAACCACAGCAGCTGTAAGAAAATGAAGTGAAGTGAAGAACAAAGGGAGACAGTCATGAAACTCCTAAATTAGATTTTTCTTTGGATTTTTTAATAAACTGTGTGTATGTTTGCTTCCTGACTAATAAGGTACTGGGTCCTATATGGGTCCTGAATGTTTTCTTTATTTTCTGAGCAGCCTCAGAAGCATCCTTCAGCACTTGACACACCTCACTCCCCGAAGGGTTCTTCAGTTAAAAAAAAATTAAAAAAAAATAAAAATAAGATCCAGTGTTTCACCCAGTTTTGCTTCAAAGGGGTGAATGTTCCTTTCTGGAAAGCCAGAGGTCAGAACTTGAAAAACAGTTCTTCAAGTTTTCAGTTCAAGTAATTACAATAAAACAGCTGGACATTTTAGCACTTAATGGACGCCACCCCCCCCTTCTCAAAATGTGAAACTATAGGTTTGAACTTTCAAGGTCAAATGTCATGATGCCATTTTGGAGCCTACACGTAGTTTCCTTTCTGTCAACAATAGTAACTAATTCTATCTCCACTCATTTTTCTCACATAGTCGATTTGAGATATTTACGTTTTGACCCAGTGACCCCTGACCTCTGGCGCCAACAATAGGTCAAAACCACACAAAAGATGCAGAACGGAAAGACGACCATTTTGGTGCTTATTAGAAGTCTCTACTGTCCTGGGTATGATATTAAAACTGTATCCCATCTCTGGCAGCGGGTGCAGAGGTGTTAAAAATAGTCATATTCTGTACTTAAGTAAAAGTACAGCTACTTATGTGAAAAAATACTCTGGTAAAAGTAGAAGCACTGATTCAACTCCTCTACTTAAGTAAAAGTAAAAAAGTTAAATTTCTCAATTGTAATAAAGTACAAATGTAAAAAAGTTTTGTTTTGACATGAATGCAATAATACTTATATAACCAGGAAAAAACTGAAATGTTTCAAAAGTATCAAAATTAATCCTTTAAAAGTGAGTTACTGTGTTAAGATGGTGTTTTATCAGATCAGTTACTTAGTTTTGTGGGTCTAGACAGGAAATTTAGGAAAAATTAAAAAAAATATATAAATAAAAAAGAAGTCAATTTAGATAAAAAGTCATCATGAGATTTTAAAAAAAGTTACAATTATGAGGTAAAAAAGGCATAATTTTAAGATGAAATGTTAAAATTGTAAGATTAAAAAGTCAAAATTATGAGTGAGATAAAATTGTGAGATAATAGTCATATAACTATAATATATAAAGTCACAGTTCCTCTCCACTTACAGATATTTATATAAATGTAAAGAATATAAAGTACAGATAATTATGTAAAAATGTAGTGAGTAAAGTAGAGATACCAAAAAAAAAATCGACTTAAGTACAGTAATGAAGTACTTTTACTTCATTACTTTCCACCTCTGGAGAGTTTTGTTTGACTCTGGGTGATCTCCAGGTATTGAAGATGCAAACTCAGCGCCTGCCAGATGAACTCGTCTCCCTGAAACAACGGCAGGGGTCATAACCTAAGTGAGCTGGGAACTGTTGGGCAACTGGCAAAGCTTTCGGCTGATGACCCTGTGTCGTCCACTGGACACAGGCTCTTTCTCAGTCCACAGAAACTGGCTCCTTGTTTTCGCACAAGGTCTACAGGTCTTTAAGGGGACACTTCACTATTTTTCACATGAATTTGTCTTTACTCTGGAGCACCCACATCACGAATTTATAGTTTATTTATAGTTTTTGGGTAAAATTGTTAACAAATAGTTAAAAAAAAAAAAACAGAAAATAATACCCCTTTCGTCCCCTTGGGGGGACAGGGTAATTATTCCACCAGTTCTGAAATACCAGATGTTTTATTTAAATTTAAATATGAACTTCTTTGATTGCATCTAAACATGTTTTATATGAGGTATTTAATAACCACAGTGTAAAGACTGATGCTTCTTTCCAGTTGTTGCTACATGAATAAAAGTGTGATTATTTGCTCAGCTTATCTTTTCTTGTCTGTTATGATTCAATTTTCAGCAGAGTGTAAGTCCTGGCAAAGACTTATATGTTTAGACGCCTTATCAGAGGTTCCTTTCAGCTCTACCACTGCTTTGTAGAAAAATCTCTTTCTGCACTTACCTCTTCCCACTCTCTTTCTCACTCCTTTATCCCGTCTTTCTGGAACATTGATGATAATCGCTGCAACCTTAGACATGTGCCAGCCCCATCACAAACGCTAGACATCCTGCTTTTTTTGTTTTTTTCCCCCTGTTGACCACAAAAAAACATCTCACTCATGTAATGTTGGTTTGCTTCCACGTGTTGTCAAGTTGTTATTAATTGCTTTTATACACAATGTTTCAGGGTCTTCGTTTGTTAACCTTCATTTGCTTTGACTTCTGAAGCTGATCTTAAGCAATTATTCATTGTTGAGGATGGGATGATGAGCGCACGGTAATCAAGCAGCTCAGAGTTAAGAAACTCTTTGTGATTGATAGCGAGTTGTCATTAATGGTAAAATAATAAAGGCACAGTGATTTACAGGGATGCATGACAGCAATAGAATTGAAGAAAGATGAATTAATTACACTTCTTGTCTTTGAAATTAGCTCCTTTGTTTTTAGATTAGATTTTTTTTTTAAATTTCGGTCATAATACACTGAAAAAATGTAAACCATTGAATCAACTTAAACATTCTTCCTCAATAGGTCACACATAAAAAAAAAAACCATACAGTTGAGTGAATCAAATTAAATTAAAATATCCCTAAGCCTGTGCAAATCAATTTGGCTCACTCAACTAGATTTTTTATGTGTGAGCATAAAAAGTCGAAATATTGAGATAAAAAGTCAAAATCATAGGATAAAAACTTAAAATCACAAGAAAAAAAACTCAAAATCATGAGATAAAAAGTCAAAATGTTGAGATAAATGTCAAAATCATGAGATAAAAAGTCAAAATCATGAGATAAAAAGTCAAAATCATGAGATAAAAAGTCAAAATTATGAAATAAAATGTCAACATTTTTAGATAAAAAGTAAAAAAATTTTATATTAAAAAGTCAAAATCGTGAGATAAGACGTCAAACTTTTTTGAAAAAAAAAATTTAATTGAGTCAATATCTTACTTTTTTCATTCTACAGAACAAGACACAAGCACAAGGCAGGCAAGACAGATAAGCACACATGATCCATATATTGCTTAGTTTAGAGTTACTGATTTCAAGCCAGTACCTTTCCCTAGTCCCTAATAGTCGAATGCCGACGCAGAGTTAGACGCTCTGGAAATTCATTGCATTCTTTTTCAAAAACACAGCCCAGTATTTTATTACAAATTGAAATGAAACTGTATGCAACAGAGAAGCTTAGACGACTAACAGGTTGTTGTTTTTAAAAAAGATTGCAACGGAATCATGAATTTCCAGATTTGTTTTGTTTGTTTTGCTTGAATTAACCCAAAAAAATTTGAAGTGAATGAAATGAAGAAATCTGACAATAGTGCAAATGAAAATTGTCTATTTAAGATTTTCCAGATCTATTGTCTATGGCAGTTCACAGATTTATTTCTTTACCCCCCTCCCCCTATATTTACCATTTCCTCATCTATTTACCAACATTTATTATAATATTATCCTTTGTATTTTTGCATTTTTCTAATGAATTAAGCAAAAAAAAAAATCTTCCAACAGAACAAGTAAAAATGATCTTGGTAAAATTTTCCAGATCTTATTTAAAAATAAATGATTATGTCTCACTAAAAAGTTACTCTTGAGGTGATTATGTCTTATTTTCCAGTATGTCTGATAAGATATTTGAACTCGGAATGATGAAAAATACACTTGCTCAGATTTAGATTTAGATCTGTCAGTATTTTCCTGCTATAATTATGCTGGAGACTCACAAAAAAACATGTGTCAAAATCTACATTTTTCTCAGATGCTCTTTCATTTGTATCACTAATAGTTCACATCATTCCCTGAAGTTAAAAAAAAAACAAAAACAGACAGAAAGAAAACAATTGCCAGTGTTTCTAATAACTGGCTTGTGAAAAGCAAAAGCATAGTAGAGCAGGAATAGATTGAAGAGACAGTTGTGTTTATTGCTCACTGCCACATGCTGTAAATCCACTGTCCTACAAGAGATCCACTAATGATCTGTTGAGGCTTCTACAAAAAGAATTTCTACATGGAAAAAGTCAACGGAAATGACAGAGGGTTTACACAGAGTTCAGCATGTGCCTTTCATCGGGCCATGACAAACAACTGAGGTGCAGCAGGGGGTAAACCAAATAGTAATATGTATGCCAGGAGGAAGCACGAGTACGAATACCAATGAGATGGAGAGCAAAGAGTTGTGAAAGGAAAGATGTCGAAAGAAATCTGTTTCAATTACGCCAAGAAAGGTCAGCCGTTGTGATGAAAGTCTGTAAAAATCTGCAATGAGAGACGGCATTATTAATAATCCATATATCGATATGCTGAACATTCATGAATACTAAATGCTGAGATAAAGTGCGCTACGTGTAAAGCTTCAGCTGGAGGCCAACTCTGAAACCTCGTTTTATTTTTGCCAGATGATTTCTATGATACCGTCAAATCCTTTGATTCGAGGTCGCAAGGAAATCTACCAATTATGATGACTTGACTTAACATGTAGGTCATGCATTCATGTCTGGTTTTAAGCAACAACTGTGCTAGTTCTGTATAGACTGGATGGATGGATGGAAGAAGGAGTCGTGCGTTTTTATACTAGGGACCGTAAATTTGATCATTTTATTTATTAATTCATCCTTATATGGGGTCTCAGTTTGCATAAAGCTTTAATCATGTGAAGTGCCTGCTGCTGTCTCTACATATTCTCTCTGAAATGACATTCCTATGTAACTAAACAGCAAATCCAATTACATTATGTTATAAAGAGAATCCCACCCCCATATGGTTTTGCTATAAATGTAATCAGTGGCTTTATTTTGTCGCAAGGAAACATAATTTGTCAGTGAATGATCGTTGATGCAAAGGAATGGCAGAAGCACATAACCCAGGTCTGGAGTTTGCATGTGGATTCCCATCAGACAAGGATCACAGTCCTTGGTTGGGTTAAAAAAAGACGGTGGTTTGGTTTAAATATTCATAAATTGTGGGTTATTTTTATTTCATTTTTTCAGGTATGTTTATGTGTTGATACCCCGACTATCCCAGTTCTGCTTGATGGTAGTCTGGATCCTTGAATTGAGAATGAATAATTTATTTCAGTTACATTAATATAACATCCTGAGACCCAGTAAATAAACATTTTCACCATTTTATGTTAAATCATTTGTTTAAATTAGAAACAGAATGATGCAAACACTTTTTTCAGACACATTTCTATAATTTTATTTTAATGTCATTCGCAGTGGACATTTACATTTTTTTTAAGTAAAGCTGTGAAACTTTTGTCCACTACAGGGGACAAAAATACATTACTGGGTCTCGGGAGAATATATTGCAAAGATTTGCAACTGAAAAAAAGTATGTTGAAGCTGTTCCCAGAACACCAACAAGTTCTTCTTTGATGGGGAAGTTTCTTTCTTGTAAATCCAGGCAGGTTTTACTTTCCTTTTAATGATCAACTTTTATGACTTTAGTTTTGAATGTTACATCTTCTTATTTGGTATTTACTGCCCTTATTTATTCAAGCCTTATTCCTCTAATATTTGTTCCTACTGTCATAATAGAACTGACAGAGACTGTGCTGATAATAAAATAAAACCCACTCCACCATAAGGGACATGAAAACAACTGAGGATGGAAAAATGCTTCTGGCAGAATATATGTAAGTGGATTCACAACACAGTAATTGTGGGTGACAGTCCATGTGAGGTTCTAGAAGTTTGTCAGTATAAGTTTTTCTCCTAAAGCCTGTTCAGGTGTATTCGATACACCCCTATAATTTTACGGCATCAATAAAACCAACCCCATCTCCTGAGATGGGAAATATGTTTTATTACTTTTTCATTGTGTTTGACCTTAATGTTTGATGCTGCAAATTGGCATTGTTCCCAAATTTCTATTATTTTCAATTAACAATCTGCATTTAATGTCGTACCTGCTTGAAAGCAAAAACACAAATTAATTATATATTAATATATTAATATTAATATAATATATTAAATACTATATATATATATAGGGTACGATTTATTAAAAAAAAAAAGAAGGGGATGTTTTTTTTGTTTTTTTTCTCCTCACAGAAATAAAGCTTGTGTTGGATGTGATGACGCTCGTTCCTGATTATAAGTATATTACCAAGCGGAGGGATTCAACCTCAGCGGAAGCAGGTTGGTGCTGAGAGGATCCCCTCGCGGGACCTCCCCCCAGGTCTGGCTTGTGCTTCCGCCAGACCCAGGAAGGGTCCAGGGCTGAAGGTGGTCCGTGGCTCCTGCAGTGAACTTTACAGCACCCTCCACCCAGACTTCGCTGCTTTCCAGACTCACTGCACCTTCTCTCCCCGGGTTAGGCTTAGGGTTAGAGACCTCGGGAGGGACGGGACCCCTTTTCCCCCGGCACGCCAACTGCGTCACCAGGGCGGGGACCGGCCCACGTGCAACAGGCACCAGGGGTCAGCTGCAGTGTTGGCAACCCACCCGACTCATCTTGAAACAAAGGATTCTAACGCACACACAAGCCTGAGGGTCTCCCAGAAACCCCACAGTGGCTGGTGCGCACCAGCTGAGGTGGCATCCCGGCCCCATGGGGCCTGGGTGCATGCAGGTAGCAAAATCAGTGGATCCATTAGTGAACTAACAGAGATTAATAATGATGTCCAAAGCCAGAGATGAAGCCCCCCTCACCCCCACCCGGTAAATCGCAATGTATATATATATATATATATATATATATATATATATATATATATATATATATATATATATATATATATATAAATTCAGGTATTAAGAGACTGGTGAACAATTTAAAGATTATCGGAGAATGTTATGGATTTTATGGAACATAAACTCTATCATAATACAATCATGATTCTTTAAATCTCCTGGTCCAAAACAAAGTCTGCATCATCACCCTCAATTATCTCAGTTACTATTTAATTAAAAAGCTCAAACAGACAGCTCCAACACTCTGCACCTTTACTATCAGATGTCAGATAATATCTATATCATAATACTGAGTGTATGTGTGTATCTGTACAGGTCTGAGAAAAATTTAACCATTAATTTTCTACCTACAGTCAATGAATAGTTCCATCTCCACATTAAATATCTCAGCAAGTGGATAGGACTAATATTTTGGGAGGTGTTAGTCATTTTGGAATACAATGGCCTTACAACTACGTTGTGTTACCAATGATGATTGACGTGAAGAGCAGAACCCCAGGAAATGAAGTTAATAACAGGAATAGCGCATGTACTAACTTCAGTCCCTCGGTATCAGTATTAATATGGCCTACTTACATATAACTTTTTTTTTTCCTTTTCTAACCTTTAAACAAAGCCTTAGTGTCTTTCTGCAATTTTAACCAATATCATTTTGACCATAAAAGGTTTAGGGTTCATATTTAATAAAGAATTTAATAAAGTACAATAAGTGATCCATTTGTATTTCTTTAATGATTTCTTTAGCAAGTTTTTGCTTTTAAAATCGAATTCTACATTTTCAAACTTTTTCATGTGGTATACATTAACTATAAATCAGGCATGTCCAAACTATTTGTTCCAACCATCCAAGAGTTCACAGTTTAACCAATCGACTCTGAAAACTGATACCAGTTGATTGAGTCCAGTCTGCTGTGTTGCTGCTTGGTTGGAACAAACACCTGCAGCCACACCAGCCATTTGTGGAATAGTTTGGACATACCTGCTGTAAATGCTTTGTTTGGGTCAGAATTCGTCATTAATTCAACTCCACAGGTCCATCTTCAACCTTATTTCTCAGTAATGACACCAGAAAGGTGGTTTTGAACGCTTTCATTACACATGAGTCACTTCAGGCTCCGCCCCCTCCAGGTTGTTGACTCTGCTGCTCTTTCACATTAAAGCAACTACTGGACATTTTAAGTAATCAGCTCCAAGTCTGGACATATTTTCAGTTTTTACTATAACCACTGCTGCTGATAAACAATTATGTCTTAGAGAAATGTTTGTGGGAAGTCTTGACCTTGTTATCAATGAACCACATTAAGTAGGAATTAAAACAGGCTGTAGAAATCCACTGGACTTTTGCCAAAATGAATATAAACACAGCTTTGCAGTAACCTGACTCACGTCATCTGGCTGCATTTCACCAAACTACACACTAGTCTCACACAAGCATCTGAGTATCGTGTAGTTCAGAAAAATGAAGGAGCCAATCAGTGTCCCCAGGTGGGACTTCCTATGACTGGGCAGTGTTGTGTCTGTCTGTGCCACAGCTGATGTCTCCATCATCTGTTCAGCACTGGGTTCCTCTTCAGCGTTTTTCCATTCCCTTATAGTGTCCACAGTACTCTAGTGTCTCCCTACCAAGCGAACGTATTTCAGACATGTCAGAGGATTTTTCTGGAACATCTAAAACGTTAAGACCAAGTTCTGCAAGCTGCTGGTCTACCTGTTTTCCATAGAAAAATTCAAGGAATATCCACTGGCTGTTGCTGATGTTGACTTTCATCCTCAGATTTTTCCTGCACATACAACAATGGTCATTTACAGACAACCCAGCGGTGCGTTTAGGTGCAGTCATACTGTGGCCTTTATTTTGATGGTCTGCTGCAGTGTGGCTCTACTTCCTGCTATTGCTCTGAGCTACATTACGGCTTGAGTTCAACATGAGTGGCTGAAGTCAAGATGACGGACAGATTCTTCATCTAATCACATGCAAGGATTTTAGATTGAAAATGGATTGGTTGTGGAAGGGTCCCAGATGGTATTGTGATGCCAGATGGAGACAATCAGGTTAGTTTTGCAGCAAATTCAAATTCAAATTTTTGAGTCCAAATACACAAAGAAATGAACCAAAGACTAATAAAGATATGACACTTTTAAAATGGAACTATTTCCAAAATCTATCTTATGCTACTGCCAGGAGTTATATGCAACTATTTCTACTGACTGTGAAAGCTACACATTTGCTTCACAGTCCAGGACAATACAGCTCATCACTCCAACAAACCCCCAACTGATTATAAATGTAATCTTACCAGACACTTATATTAAAAGGCAAGCTAAGATAAATCATCATCTAAATAAGACAATATTGGAGTCACTGTGAGTCACATCCTCTTAGGAGATACTACCTTCCACCCACCTCATTCCAGAACTGTCTCTTCTCTGAAAAACACATGAGTAATAGATTAGAAGTGACTTTAGGAACTGGGGTGTCATTTCTGAACATGTTCAAATATTTTACAAAAAACAGAAGCACATATAGCAGGCATTAGAGGATAGACTTTATGAGCACAAATACTTCAAACAAACACAACTAATCATATATGTATTTTAGGACACGCTGACTTTCTACTTCTTCACATGACTGGCTGCTTTGAACACAAGTATCTAGAAGATCCCCGAAAAGATCTAATTAACAAAAGTGCACAGTGTGTGAGGTCCCACAGCACAGCAGTGAGATGACATCGAGACCTAATTAATTATCAGCTTATTGGAATGTGATCTCAACTGTCGTCTTCTCAGCTGTTGGTCGCCTTTATCAGTTCTGCTGCAGCAGTAATTATGCAAAGCTTTGTGTGTGCTTTGTCTTACAGCTGCATCGGGAAAGAAAATTGGCTATAATGTTATTTTTACACAAGTTATTTTGCTTAGATGCTTGCAATGATGACGACAGAGCTGCTAATGGAAAATTTCAGTGAAAAGATGAATACAGAGAATATAAGGTCCCTTGTGGTGTTCTTTTTTTTTTGGGGACATTTTTTCACTGGTACTTCAGTGTGAAGTATTTGAGATGAGTCACCTGTTCCTGCCCCTTGATTCCCAGACACCAGTGTAAATCAATTTCCATGCTTCCATGCCAGTCCTCTGTGAGCTAAGTTTCTAAACCCCCCGCTCAGAAACAAGGCCATGTTTGTATATTCTAGATGTACAAGAACCAGAACAGCAGTAGGAGAAAATAACCTACTACTACTGCTAATTTAATCACAGCATGGATACATGCAGGGTGCAATTTGTTGGCAGGTGTGTGTGGGGGGGGGTTTATGTTCCATAATATCCAGAACATTCTCCTAAAATTCATAAATTGTTCACCTAATGCTTGAATTAATACACAAGTAAATACATTTCTTTTTAGTGTTTATACTTTCAAGCACATGCTACATGCTAATCTAAGCTAAACGGACTAAAAACAAGTTTCATCATCTTCTACACATGTGTGGACATTAAATCCAGGTGGAATTTTATATCTACGACCGATCTTTGATCCTAAAACACCGAAGGTAAGAATAAACTCAAACCTGTTGTACAAACAAAATCTGATTTTCTAAGTTTTTGTGTTATAACTCAGTAAATATTCATCAGATTTTGAAACGGATTACACCATTAGAATCCTTGAAGTGTTGGCTTTCTTTATAGTACACGGTATTTCATGTATTATGAAATATAGTGAGACACTAAATTACTTTCTAAAGAGTACGCCGTCGTATGTGTTTTTTTACATTCCTATTTACATACTCGGCATTATAACTGTGTTTGACTGAGAAAAAAAAGGTTGATATGGCATTGTAGCCTAAAGTCTCACTTTTGTAATGATATATAACATATGAATATTAAACAAGATTTCACACTGGGGTTAGGGTTAGAAGGAGGTAAAGTGAAATGGATCCCGAGGTGCTACACTAGGGTAGCACAAGGTCCCAGATCTGGGGACCTTGGAGTGGAAGTAGTTAAGTGGAGATTGTTAATTTGAGTATAGCATATGAAATTTCGGAATGATAATGATTTGCAACATCAGGCATTAAGGTAAAAAAATATATATATGAAAAAAGGAATTAGGCATATTTTCTAAATATTATCAGATATTATCAGATTATCCCAGGGTTTGATTAATAACCCTTTGAGCCCTAGAGGCCCCAAATTTGGACCTGTGTAGTTATGATACCATAGTGTCTGAAAATAACTCAGGACTTAAAGGGCTATGGTCATGACAAAAATGTGAAGTTCTGACATTGACATAAAAATTATGAAAAAATGGTGAGAAATTCTGAGGGGAAAGAAGGCAGAGTCAGAATTCTGAAAAAAAAGACAGATTTCTGAGAAAAGTCAGAATGAACAAAACTCTATTGAAAGAACAAGGTTTATTCTTTCAGAATATCAGAATGACCGGAAGTGAAACTGTTGAGCAAACTGTTAAATTTTTATGAATATTTCAAATAAATCCTAAATTACGAATGTTTCACCTCTGACATACCAGGGGTTAAAGGGTTAGTGCCGTAAAATTATTTGGTGAGGAGAAAAAAAAGTATTGTGTTTTTTTAAAGGTTATAAAGGGATAGACAAGCTCAGGAATGGTACTCAGGCCAGGCAGTGTTATTCCAGTCTTCTCTTGTACAGTTTTCTGACTTTTTTCAGATTGCAGTCACAGTTTATCATCCTTCGTTGACAGCAGTGACACCTGGCGTGGTCTCCTGCTGCTGTAACCCATCTGCTTCAAGGTTTGACTTGAGTTCAGAGATACTTTTCTGCATAGAATTACTGCTGCCTGTCTATCAGCTCCATCCAGTCCGGTCATTCCTTTCTAACCTCATTTGACCCACAAAACTACCACTCTCAGCATTTTTTGTTTGTTTTGATAAGCAGAAGTCAAACCTGGAGTGGTGTGTTGTCATTTATACTCCACAGTGACTTGTAGTCAGTACCTCCATCATCTTTCATTGGACCAGATGATGTAGTGCAACTGTAAATTAACTCAACAGTGAAAACACCAAAGCATCCCACTAGCTTGTGAGGCTAGCGGTAGCTAATCATTAGCTGTCAGACAAATTAAACTAATACTTTAGACTCCAGACATGTGCATGTAAATGTCCTGAGTGTCAGATACCCCTAACATTTATGACTGTAGTATGATAAGGCACACTCTTATATGTGTAAAATTAAAAAGCCTTTATTACACTGGCTCAGTTACCTTCATCAGGGAGTCCCTGATGACTACCTGGTGAAGGCTTGGATGCTGAAACGCTTTGGGGTCTTTTATAGGTTTTTTGTAACCAAACCAGTGTAATAAAGGCTTTTAATTTTTCACATATGCCTTGAAATTTTCTCTTTTTGTCATACTCTTAGTTTTCCCATCCAAAGAGCACCTCTAATTATTACTTATTGGAGTCCAGGTAGTGCTCCTGAAGCTAACTTTTTTGGATTTATGACTCTAGTTTGAATAACTACTGTGGTTGATTATTAATGTCTTTCACATGTACATATGCTGGAAGTGGTCATACGTCGCTTTATGTCTCAGAAGCAGGGCGTGTGACATCTTTTTTTTTAATATAATGTGTATATATAAACCTCTATGAACGGGTGTTTGTGAAGATCCCAACATTTTGTGAAATACTTATGTCTACATTAGAGTCAATTAAATCACCATCTTATTCTGATGTTTGAATTTCAACTGGATGTCTATTGCATATTTCCTATTTGCAATAATGAGCAGTGTTGTAGACATTACAATAATATCAGATACAATTGTTTTATATAGATGTACTCCTTGGGTTTTGAGTATTGAGACAAAGCTGGAACAGAAGGTCAGACCTGACTAATTTGCATAGAGAGATGGAATGCATGGGGGATGGAAAATCTCTCTTGCCAAGGGATAGTAAGGACAACAATGAAATTCTCCAAGGAAGAAGCACACAGAGCAAGACACCCCCGAATAGAAAAAAACCAGCGACAACCCCCAACGGAAAGTTACCTGAAGCCAAGAAGAGGAAGGTGTTAAAACTGTGTGTCTGATGGGGAAGCCTTCAGTGCCATGCGGTCTTTCAGGCTGCATGCACTCAGACGAGAGACTTAAATTAACTTAAAGTAATCTTATGCTGAAATAATGCTAATTATAAACTATATTTGTGATATTAAAATAATGAGAAGACTCAAAGAAGGTTAATCTTACCAACCGCTCAGAGGCCAAATAAGTATATGATCTTAATTAAGATTCTAATTATGTCAGATGTATATTGGACACAGATGCCTGATGCCATAGCTGTTGAGTGTAAACTTAAGTTTGACGGTAAAAGTTTTTCTCGAATCACATTGTTTTTTGTTGGACAGTCTGTTTTTCGATTGGTGTTGATGAGTGAGATATCAGCTGTACCTTTTTACAAAAGTTACATCAGTTCAATCTTCTGAAAGAGGTACAGCTGATGTACCTTTTGAAAAAAAAGCTTGCTTTTGTCTTTATGTATTAAGATGTTCCCACCTTAGTTTTCCATCTGACAAACAGTAGCAGGATGTTGTCTGTAGCAAATATGTTCCCTGAGGTGCATAGTGAGGACAAATAAACAAGTCAGCAGCTATTTTTCACTGTCTACTGTTGCACAAGAGCTGATTTTCTATATCCTGTTACATGTAATGGTTTTAAATTTAGCTTATGTTTCCTCTGCTTTTCATTCTACTTCTCACAGTATCGGGAATTATTTCAAAACAAATGTGAATAGAATCAAACTCCTTCCGAGTGGTTTGAGAATTAAGCTGCAAGCGATAATTAGATGGAGGCTAAGCCTCTTGTGGAGGGCATATCGTTTGGAAGCATAATT
Source organism: Siphamia tubifer (assembly GCA_020466265.1). NCBI lineage: Eukaryota > Metazoa > Chordata > Actinopteri > Kurtiformes > Apogonidae > Siphamia > Siphamia tubifer. Next base: position 23,736,157 of record CM035802.1, on the reverse strand, counting down.
AATATTCATGTAGTTAGCGTATAAGCTACAAATCCCTGTTCAGTAAGTGCAGTGTTCTTGTCACAAACCGCTGTTTATGTGGAAAAACAAGTCCAAAAAGAGCCTCAGTCAGCATTTACCATTTAATTCTAGTCCTTACAAAACTCAAATTATCAGCAACCAGTTATCTGTCAACAGAGCAGGAGCAGGGCAGGAATCTGCTCTGAGAAGGTTTAAGACAAATACAGACAGACTATCAGAAAATAGGGAGGAGAAACTATCCAACAAACAAACAAACAAACTAAAAATATTCTGTGTTAATACTTCTCATGTTAAAAATGCAGTGTTTTATATTAGATTTAAAAAAAAGAAATGTTCATGTTATTCACTGATTAACAACTGCATTCTGTAAATGCAAATAAATTCAGTACGCCTTCAACACACTAAATATTGGTTTCAAAAGATGAGGTATACTATTTGTTTATACAATATTCACTGGCTTTCATAAACCAGCTGATTAATTGTTGAAATCAACAGGATCATAATTGGATATAAAATAATTAACTACTAAAGGCTTATTCTTTGTAAAGATGGACCTTGGCCGTGGTCATACATATAAACCATTTGGTACACAAACCTGCAAATCTGTACATCATATTCACACTCATAGTGAATTTTACTTTCAAACTTCAGGTAGAAATATACAAGGACTGTAATAATAATAATAATAATAATAATAATAATAATAATAATAATAATAATAATAATAATAATAATAATAATAATAATAATAATAATAATAATAATAATAATAATAAACTTATATAGCACTTTTTTGGACACTCAAAGATGCTTTCCATAACAAACAAGCTTGATGGAAACGTACAATGAAAAAAGTAAAACATAGAATCGACTTAAATTTCGACTTTTTATCTCTTTGGCCATTTTTGTTAAGTTTCTTGCTTATTTTATTTTATTTATTTATTTTTTTTACCAATCTCAGGTGTCAAAGCGTTAAACTTAATCATGTGGAAAGAGAAATACCTAAAACCTGCAGGACACCAACCCTTGAGGACTGGAGTTTGACACCTGGCAACCAAAACCAATCCTAGTTTTGGTTGCCAATAGTTTGGGTTTTTATGGGTTAATAAACATGTCTAATAAATTGGTAATTCCTTTTCAAAACCGGCAAAGGTCTTCCTCCTTCCTTATTAATGATTAATCCTCATTTTATCTGTTTTAATCAGTTTTTTTTTAAATCTGTTTTTTATGTATATTTTGGACAAGTGTTTGTCAAATAAATTGAATTGAAATAATGACAGGGTTGTAGTGTCACTGGATAGGCCACTGGTGAATGAATTGGATTATCTAGATAGTACATGTATTTAATTGTATAAATCAAGAAAACACAAAACAAAACATAAAAAATAAAATATCACACTGATCATGCAGAGGGTGTGAAAACGTATGTGTCAAATATGATAAGTTTGAGGTTATAGGGTTAAGCATGATCATTTCAACAGGACAATACCTGAATGCTCCTGCTGCAGTGCATAAATTAACAACACAAAGAGGCTAAACTACCCAGTGATTAAAACGTAGAACAAAAAGCAAAGACCAAGTAACATAGTGTAATCATATTTCTGGATGTATTATCTAAAATAAAGTGTCAAACAAATTAATAAATAGTTGCTAGAACTTTTATTTTCACATAAAAAAAACATGAGCACAAGAATACGAGTTCAGATGAATCTAATTTGGAAGGGTGAAAGCATGTACATTTTTTCCAAGGCCGGTAATAAATAGCTTTTTTTCCTCATGTTAATAGGTTTTTTATTTAAAAGTTACATGGTTGGATTAAATCTGGTTTAAAATGAGTTTTGTTTCATTTAGGCTTTTTTTCTGTTTCCTAGATGTGTTAATGGAAGTGCCTGAGGTAACATTTGGATAATAATTACATTTATGATGAATAATTGCATGCATAATTCATTGCAGAGTTTTTAATTGCTTTAGAGAATCTGCTCCTGCAAATAACAATATAAAATATGTCCTTGCAAAAGTTTTCTATAATCAAATAATAATGCTCTTGTGGATGACCTGGTCGTGTATTACAATGTATGTGAATGAAAAGAAACACTGCAAAATGTAATATTGGGCAATGTTTGGTTTCATGTTTATATGTGTCTGTGACGTCTTCTCCAAATACTGAACACACTATTATCTACCATCTATTTATATTATATAATACTGGAGGTCACAGTTAATATCTGTTTAGTTGTAATATTAATGAAGCTCCAAGTGCATTATTATCCCATAAACCTTGGGATAATAGGGCTGCCTAGACATTTTCCCCCTTCATATCACTCAAATAATAACTCATAGGACATTGACAGACATTTTGAGTAAGTGTGTGGACAATTGAAAGATGTAGACCCTCCATGATCAAAGCTTCAATAGCAATAAACCACAGAAACTTTTTCCAAAGGCAAAATAGACAAATGAATGTGACAATTATTATTATAGTTTAATAGTTTTGTTTCACAGTTTGTAGATTCTTAAAGGTTAAAGATTAAGTCACTTTAATTTACCTTTTGGAAAATCCAGTCTCTGCATTTTACACACCTAGCATTAGCATTAGCCTCAGTATTAGTGGATAGCATCACTGTAAAAAAAAGGATTTTGGTAGTTGTAAATATAAACTATGGAAATTAGTTACATTTTACAAAACAATAACAGTTACCAGTCAAATTTATTATAACTACTTAAATTCTACCTATTTGTAAACAGTAACTCGCTAACAACATTAACATAACATAACATTTGGCCTTTCTCCATTGACCAAAATTGTGACATGACCATATTGAACTCGTGTTGATGATGATATGACAGCACGATACAATATAGAATGATACTGGCACAATGTTATGATGCGACACATAATGCCCCCAGTAGTGGGTTGACGCAGGTCTGGCGTTCTCACTGCATGCCGATTGGAGCTAAACTCATTGAAGGCCATTTAAAACGGTGTCACTCGCCAAGTTGTTTGAGGCAGGTTGGTGCGCCTTTTCCACTGTCACCAAAAGCCAATTGTTAGTGGGATTAAATGGATTTTTTTGGCCAGTGGGAAAGTGGTATTACGGAGCATATGATATTTTAGGATGGTCTCCTGAAAGCTTAGCTATTGTAAATGTAATAAAACATCAAGTACAATCTGATCTGCACAGAGTCCCTGTGGCCCCCCCCGGTGAAACTGCAGCACTATGTTCAGACCAAGAGGTGTATGCTCAGCTGAGACTGGAAGCTGGCCTCAGACCTTCACATGCCAGAGGCACCAGAAAAGCCATTCACTACCAGTGGGAGATTCAATGGGAAGGAACAATAGTGGGCAACCTTAGAGTCTTTCTTGCCTTCTGTTTCCTGCAGCATGTGAGTGCATAGAAACACCCACACAGCTGCCAGACACCACTGGCCACTGGAAAGACTTTGCCACTATCAGCTGCTGCAGAATCTGATTAAAACAGATGCACATGACTTGTGTCATGACCACTGGGAGACATCCCTACTGAATCACCTGTACCACCGATCCAAACAGCCCAGCTCCAGTTTGGCAGAGGCAAGAGGACACAAAGCCAATGAGATCAGCTTGGAACTGCATACACACACATAGATACACACACACACACACACACACTACTGCCTTTAGCTTTACAACTGAACTGGCGAGTGTTATTAGGGTCTAAATTTTGATAAATTACCATATTAATGTAATCATATTTGATCTATTGTTTATTGTTTATTACGGATTCCCATTCACTTCCACCGTAGTGGTGACGAGTCTTCCTGAGGTCCCATTTAAAAACATAAAACAAGTATACATCTTCCACAATAAAATATTTTAGATATTATTGACAGTATATGACAATGACAATATATACATGACAGTATAGTATATGTATACATCTATAACAATTGACAAAGATTAACATTTGACTCATGTAATGTAACATAATGTAGTCCAATTAGGTTCATACTGTCTAGTAGAAATGATAAAGATTTCTTCTTTTTTGTCAGACAGATGCTAAATACAGTATATCATAACATAATGTAGCATAGTGTGGCCTAGCATAGCATAGTGTGACATGACATACGTTAACATTACATAGCATAATATAGTGTAGATTAATATAGAGTAGCATCATATAGCATAGCATAAAAGCATAGCACAGTGTAATATAGGCTGTGTCCGAAATCACTCCCGAACCCCTATATGTCACAACCTGCCACAACCGTTCCCCCAGATCCACACCAGATACACCATTGCTAATCTGCAGTATTTAAGCAATGCATTTTGTGAAGGATCACCCCCCCCCTCCTCCTCCCCTCCCCTCTGGCTGTGTGTGTGTTCACCTTCCCAGAGTAGCATCCAGCTAGGTTTGGTGCTGTCGCTTGTTTTCAAAATGTGCAGGAAAAAAATCAAGACTTTATTTCCACAGAGAGCACATGAACCATGTCACGTTTCTCTGTGTTGTTTTCCAGAGCCGTGCAGAGACCTTTGGTGGGGCAGGGGCTCATTAAAAAAAAAAAAAAAAAACTACCTTTTCAATCAAACTTACCAACAACCACTGTTGGTAATCTAGTTTCACATGATATGTTTGTGGCCACTGACACAGACATGACATGTGTAATGGAACAGAACAATTTGAAATCAGGTTCATTTAACAGTCATGGATGTAGTTTGTCATCTTATGGTGATTTTAGGAACTAAGTCAACTAATTTAAGCTTAAACTAGGCCTACTATAACATAGTAGTATGTTAGTAGTATGTTATAGTATCTTTTAGAATATTTGAAGCTGCCACATTACTGAAATATAGAGCAAAAGGTCGCTCTATATCACACACCCCGAAGCAATAAACAGCGCTAAACAACTTATTATCTTGTTCTCTCATGAATTATACAACATACATGGTCAGATAAGGAATGAAAGACAATTTATGCGGCTCCTCCTCGAACCGTCTCACTGCACATGTGTAACCACTGTCTGTTGTGTTTTGCTTGATGAAGACCAACACTCTTTATATTTTAATATATTTTATTGTCTCTGACCGAATGTGACCGTGACCAACCAGTGTGTGTGTTTTCGCTGTTTCACAATTGGCACTGCATGGGCTTAATCTTCTCCGAGTGGCCGGTATATTCATAAATAATAGTAATTAAAACATAACCAGAAAGAAAACATATATACCTGTGGAACGACAAAGAAACACACACTGGTCACATGGCACTGCTTCATGGAAAATGAGTTAGCATAGGTTAGCCTAGCATCTGAGCTATGCTGCTAGCCATCGTGACACAATAATACACAACTAATTAAAGTCAATCAACCCCATGCTACGAGCCCAGCACCCACCCAAGCACAACATTACCTCAGTTGTATTATTACATTACATTCTATTATTTTTTTAGTGTAGTGCTGTGTGCTGAGCAACCTATCATGGGCTTAATCTTCTCCTACTGGCACCGCAGCAACGTTGCAGCCTGCCTTCATAGCCTAAAGAGAGCCACACTGACCAATGGGTGTCCCTGATACGTAGTTTGCTGTATGTAACAGCAAATCTGATTGGCTATATGGTGTTAAGTGGAATCATCTCTGTTACACATGCTGTATATTAACTGAACATGTGACGTCATGATTCGAGGCCGCAAAGGTATTTACATGTTAAACGTTATTTTCCAAATGTATAATTTCACTTATGATCAAGGACACATAGTTGAGAACTTTATCGTTGAAACTCATTCATTTTTTAAAAATACAAAAAAGCCAAAAAACAGTCCTTGTCAAGAGGGCACTTTGGATGTCAATCAGCAGTAGGGCAAGAGCCAGAACCCCTGTCGCACACCTTCTCTGCACATGCCTGTTGTTTTCTATGAATGCTAAACACAGCCAGTGGAGGTGACACACCACACAGCATGTGTTGGTAACTCAGGGTGACCCATCAGATTCCAAAAAGGAGCGTGGAAAAGTGGTTTTCAGCGGAATGACACCTTTAAGGAAACTGCTTATCAATTCTGTCGCATGCATGATGATGTCACACACAAGCTACATGGATTTGGACTCATAACGTTGAGGCGGAAATGTTCTCGAGTATGGCTGTATTTCACACTGAAAGACGACACCAGGGCCACTTGGAACACTGTCAAAGCTTCCATTTCTTCAAAGCAGGAAATCCCTCCAATATGTTCAAACATTTGTCCACAGCATGTGATTCATTTCATGTTTGATGGGCTACTTAGCGGCACTGTCACACATCTAGGTACAGATCAAACACCAGGGTGTCATCCAGGTTGGTTCTGGTGGGGGCAACAAACATCCTGCCCCTAAAAATAAACGTTTCTGAAGATAGGGAAAACAATAATGAGGTGCACAACAGCAGGAGAGATGGGGGAATTAGTAAAGCATGTTAAGTTTCAGTTTCAAACCAGGTGTCATTCATCATACTTATTTTTGTTTACTGTACATATTTTTTTTTTTGTGCAGAGATAGAAATATATATAGTTGATGCAAGCAGTCACTTATCCCATCACCCAAGGAGAATCGATAAGATCATCAGATGAATGAGCAAAATCAATAATGGAATAGTTAATTTCTGATCAATTCCCATCCCTATTTACCCTTATGAAATAATGAACAGAAGAAAAGGGATAACAAGTTCATCCGATATTCAAGACAGACCATGGCCATGCAGCTTTATTTTTGTACACATTAAAAAAAAGGGGAAAATTTTATTAAAAATGTGTGACTTTTCATGAAGTTGTAATTAATGATCTTAATTAATAACTGAGAAAGTCATTATTTAAAATTATATTTATCACTTATCGACCATGAACTTGTGGAATATTTATTAAAATATTACCCACTGAATTTGACCTTTTTATGAATGTCATGTGTTTTTCTGTATTTAATTAACTGACCATGTAGATGTTCATAAAATAATGAACTATCCCTTTAATATATAAACAAAATTAAATGGAATATTACAGAAAAACCAGTGGTGATAGAGACTTAGTTACTATTATTGACAGTTAGGAAACCTGGCATGACTATCAATGTGATGTCATAACGTTTGACCTTGAGTGACCTTGAAAGGTCAAAATCAAGGTGACATGATTTTAAATGGTTGTACCTACAAAACCAGTGGTGATAAGTACTCAATTACTATTATTGACAGACAGGAGACCACATGTTGACTCCAAAATGGCATCATGGCCTTTGACTTTAAGCAACCTTCAAAGGTCCAACCCATTTTGAGAGGAAGATAAAACATTTGTCGGGGTGTGTGGTTTGTTGTGCCTGGTTATGTATGAACCTTATTTTTAGGAGACAAACAGAAACTGAATTATGTGACTTTAGAAACATTTGAAGAAGTAAACGTGTTTAATATATTTGTAATATGTCAAGATCTTTTTAGTTTTAAGGGAGATAACTTTTTATTTCTATTAGAAAATTCCTCAGATTCCATGTTTTAACCCTCATTCATAAACAACAACAGTAGCATGATGAGAGGCAGCTTTTTCGTTTGCATGCCGGATAATTAGGCCTCAGGAAATGGGTTGATAAATTAAATAAGTTTGCAACAAATAGCTATACACGTGGAGTGAAGAATAAACATAAGTTTTTGGCAAATACATGAGTTAAAGCCAATCTGCAGTTACTGGTACAGAACAAAACAGCTTTTTTGCACAATATAATATGCATAACATAAAAAATTAAATGCACTAATCCTGTAGATAAAGCTGGCCTTGTAGTTTCACAGTGAATTAGTGCACTTGCCTGTAATTCTGACAACCAGGGCACACTTCCTGTCATTGGCCAAGTAAATTTTTCATTTTCAGCTGCATAAAGGCATCTGAGGTAACAAATCAGAGGTGACAAACACTTATGCAAAGGTCTTTAATGCATCAAAATCAAACTAGTCTTTGGTTGATTTTTTTCCAGGCTTGCAGTCAGACATAGAAATATGAATCACACACAAGCTGTGAATTCAAAACAATTTTCTTCACATTTCATAAACAAGTTTCAGGACAAATTAGAAAATTTCAGGTGCTTTTTCACCTTACATTACATCTGCTGTTGATAAATAACGACAGTGGCAATTACGTAATCTGACTTTGTATTGTTACCTAGCAGCAACCTTACCTTAAAGAAATGGACAAAGATGGAGAGGCAGATGTACTTTATATGTAATGCCTGTACTGCATATGTATGTACACAGAATACATGAATAAAAAATATTTATCTGTATTTTATAGTCGCCTCACATTTTCCAGTTGCTGTAAGACAAAATATGCATGTCTCTCCTTTATCAACCGAAGTGCAAGCATGGAAAAATGGAATCCTGGTCAGTTTAAGTATCATCAATTGTGCAGCAGGTGATTGTTTAATTAAAAATGTATATATTTAGTGTTATATGAAGTAGGTAGGTAGGTAGGTCAGTCGGTCGGTCAGGGTTCAGTGTCTTGCCCAAGGACACTTCGACATGAGCCGGGACACGTTCTGTTTTAAATATAATAATGTGTCATAGCAATGTCTGGATTTTATTCACCATAAACCATGTCATACCATAACACCTGCCTCCCCCAAGTCTTCAAATGCATATTTTCTGACAGTTGGAAAAAACTTTTTTTTTTTTTACTTTTCCCTCCATTGACATAATCTGAACCCACTTTATCCTCACAGGGGTCACAGGGGTCACAGGGGTCACTGGGGGGCCTAATCCAGCTACAATGGGTGAAGGCGGGGTACACCCTGTATGAGTCTCCAGTTCATCTCAGGGCTGAACATATATAGACAAACAATCAGTGCATGTGTTAGGATGGTGGGAGGAAACTGGAGTACCTGGAGAAAAGGGGGTTAGGGTAAAATATATAATATAATTTAAGTATAAACAAAATATTAAAAGTTGATGCACCAACAGCTTATTTTAAACAGTGTAGATGGAAATAGAAATCTGCATTTGAACATGAATCTGAAGTGGTGCTGTGTCTCCTCCTGCTTCAGTAATGCCAGGGAAAAAGGGCAAGGCGCATAAAAGAATGTGAACACAGCGTGCAAACAAATGAACTCTCATGTACTCGTGTTAATTAATTATCAGAAGTGCATGTAGAACACAGCACAGTTTGTCTGTCTCAATCCCACAATGCTCCTGGACGTGCGGTGGTCAGGAGTGTCCTGCTACTTTGTGCTGAAAAGGTCATCCGGCGCCGCTCCCTGTGGGCGCCTGTGGCAGTCATGTCCAAATGGAAATGTCCCTGTGCAACGTGACAATTAATGTGACTGCTGTTAACAAGGTAAGTACATCAGACAGTGAGTACCTCTGTTCAAAGGGACCTTTCTTCTTCGCCGTATTCCTGCTTTCGCCTTCTTTTGTGTGTACGTTTGTGTGTTTCGCTTCAGATGGAGCTGTGACACTGTTTACCACCCTTTTCAAAGCCAATTATTTTGTTCATCAGAATGTAACGACGTGAGCTTTTTTTTTTTTTTTCCTCAGCTCCTTGTCAGTGGCTGAACAGAATTAATTCAATGCAGAAGCCAACATTTTCCTCAAGACTCCTCTTTCTCTAAACTTAATTGGAAGTGAAAATGCTTTGCAGGAAGGCCTTGCATCACTTTGTCAGTGAATGGGCTGGTTTAGCATGTGCACGGTGTTCTTTTTTTGTACGTCTTCACAGCCTGTCTGTCTGGACAGCTACTTGACGGCTGGTGAACGTCTGAACCTTTGACCTGCGAATTCATACTTCTGTTTACCTCACTTGACAATACATCAAAATGACTATTACTCAGATGGGAAGGAAAACAGTGTGAGAGAATACAGAACGGCTGTAATTGGGTCTTATTTCACAGCCAGACAACCCAGAGCAGAGTGCCTCCGTTTGCATAAGAATTACAAGTGTTGACTGGTATTTTGATGAGAAGGACTTTGACTGTGTCTACGTCCAGACGAGTTGAATTCGGGTTTTGTTTTGAAACCGTGTCAAAAAGATATTATGTAAAAATTGAAATGTTTCAGTAAAAAATCTGCGACCCCTTCCAAAGGCATCTGTGTGATGTGGAAAAAGAGGTCATCACTGAACGACCAGATGGAGAGACTGTTATTCATTTGGATAAAGGAGAAAGAAATTGCAGGAGATACAGTGATTGAGACGACTGTTTCAGAAAAAGCATCTGCCATATTCACTGATCTGATGATGGAGGGGTTTTTGGAACAGCAAAGCATCGCATGGGTGGTCCAAGAAATATCGTTGAAGGTGAAAGTGACAATTAAAACAACCACAATGATATGGAAATTACCTGCATGTCTGGTTGATTTTAATGGTTTCATATATAATGTTAGGTCAGTGAAGACACATTTCCCCACTGAGAACAATGAATTACATCTAAAATCAAAATTTTCTTTTACTTTTAACGCATATTTCATACAAAATTGGTAAAAAAAAAATTTATTGTTAAAGGCTTTGAGGGGTAGTATTGGAGGCCTTGGAAAGAATCAGGCCTTTTACATGTAAAATGTGACTATGTATAAAAGTATTTTTATAAAATACGAGACCACTTCTGGAATGAATTAATGTCATAAGTAGAGGTAGAGGTACCACAGTATCTGTATGTGTATATATATATATATATATATATATATATATATATATATATATATAAAATTATAAAGTATGTTTTTTTTATGTCACCGTGCACTGACAGGGGGAGCACTGACAAAGCCTTTTGAAGTGTTACATCTGTCAGTCATAGACGTGAATGAAGCTGGAGAAACATTGTAAGAGCATCACGAGGACATATATGAACATTGAGAGTTTGTCACTATGTATGCTCCTTCTGCATCCTTCACCTGCTTAACTATTAATTACAAAAAAACCTATGTGTATATACAGTTCATTACATTTTAATACATAGGCTGACAACTATTTTTTCTGTGAAACTTAAATAGAATAGTTTATTCTGTATTGTATTACAATAGGCAGCTGCTGCTAGACTTACAGGGAGAAATTTAGGGTCAGCCAGCGTCTTGTCCAAGGACATTTTAACATATGGAGCCAGGTTTGGAACCGCTGACCCTTCAGTCATAGGACAACCCACTCTATTAACTGAGCCACAGCCACTCTAAGGTGGGTGAAACATGCAGGGCCGAACACAAAGAGGAGCATGGACAAGATGGCTGAAGGCCATCACATGTGTCACTTACAAGTTACTCTTTAGGTGATTATGTCTTATTTTGAGTGTGATGAGATATTTTGACTAGAAATTTGGAAAATACACTTGGTAAGATTTAGATTTTTTTCCCATACATGGTCCACTCCTGTGTTGCCGCTGACCCTCCCTCAACTATTACTTGCCTACTTCACACCTGGAGCCCCCCCTCCATCGTAGAAGGGGCTGATGTGCTCCAGTGCAGTGCCAGATCATTGCATCTTCTACTTCTCAGACCATCACAGACTTACCCAGACTCTCATCCCCTTAATCCTGTCATCCTGCAGACTCTACAGGATCTTCCCTCAGGTTTTCTGTTTTTTCTCATGTTGTTTTTTTCAGTTTAATAAACATTGTTACCCTTCAGCATCGCATGCATTCACTCTTCATGACAAGAAGGATGTTCAACTGAAATAGCAATGGATCTGACATCACCTGGAGCCTTGTCTGTGTCTGATCCTGGGTCCTCTGGGTCCACGTCCAGTGTCCAGGTAAAAAGACAAACACTGCAAACAGCATTTCATTCCTAGAAGTCTCACTGTTCTGATCTAGTCTTATCTAGTTGTTTATTGAATCCTATTATGTTTTCAGACATAAGAGCAGAAGTCAATAGGTTTCATCATCATTTTTGTTAGATGCACTGAATAAAATGCCCTGCTAGAAATAAGACACACATCCCTCAGTCTGGTCAAGTGAGCTTATATTGAGAAAAAAATTCTGTCATTGGGGTCAGAAGATAATTCTTGGCTAGAATTCTTAAAAGAAGCAGAAAGTCTATCATTGAAAAAAAACAAAAACATAATGTCCCCTAAAACTAGTCAAAAATGTTAGAATTTTAGCAAAAAGTGTTTAGTACAAAAAAATTACAGAAGACTGTAAAAAAACATCCACTACATCAAATGTTCATTATATAAATATTTTCTTATATACTCTACAGGGACAAAAAATTTAAATAAATAAATGGATGGAGGGTTCTCAAGTATTAGTGGAGCCAGCTGTATATATAATTTTTGTTTTGCACACTCTGCAATTGGCCTTTGTTTAATCAATGTCATTGAAATGAGTCCAAGTTTTGCTGCATTTCCTGCTGTCTCTCATTGCATCAACTTTTTTTTTATTATTATTATTATTTTAATTTCCAGTTCTTTTTTGTTGTAGTCTCCACTCTCTCATCCCCCTCCCTTTTGTGCTCATTGTGGGCTATGTATGTAACTCCGCCCCTCTCCTCTCTCCTCACTGCAGAAACGGACAACGCCCCACACTGACCAATTAAGTATGGTTTCATGTGATAAATTAGCTCTTCCTTATGGAGGACACATGTTTGTCCATGTTAAATGGACTAAGAAACCACCCCTGAAACAAACTGCTATTAACGTCTTCATGATCCCATGTCACACAATGAAATAGAATGTTTGCAAAAATAATGAAATGTTTTAGTCCTGTCTAGAGGGTGGAACCAGAGGAAAACTCTGCCCAGTCATTGTACTGATCATCTTTATAGTGATTGATTTGCTGATACGTCCATCAAATATCACCCCCCCCCCCCCACGCCTACCCCCCCTTCTGCACATTCACGTAAACAGCTATGGTGGAAAAAAAATGACAACCAGCAGCAAAACCAAAGTAAAACCTGTGTTTGAAAAAGCTACGGCCATGAGGAATCTGAGTGAAGAACGGAACAGGACAAGGGTGGTAATCACCACGACTTTCCATAGCTGGTGTGAACTGAAAAATGAAAAGGGGCTCAAAACTGATGCTAAGGCGACCATGTTTCTACTCAATAGATAAGATGATACCATTATTATATAATATTTCTACATACTTATCAGTTCTATCATACTTCACCCCATCAGTGAGAAAATGTCACATATTGACCAAACATAATGTTCCAGTAGGTTTTACTAAGTTACCGACACTGTGTGTAAACTGCTGCTGTAACACCATAAACTATTGTCCTTATCCTTTAGTTGTCCCACATTGTTTATTTCATGCTAATAAAACTTTTGTTAGCTAAGCTTCATGTGACACAAACTGATAAATGTTGCTTATTGTTTTATTTAGGATGATAATTGACGTTGAGTTCCTGTGAATGCTCATGATCGCTCCACACAGCAGCGCATTGATGTATTTTTGAAGGCGTGGCTTTGAGGGGTGGGCTGACAAAGACGCATGGGTGTGTATACTTTCAAAATATAGCTGCAGGAACCACTTTCCAAGATTTGCTATCCTACCTTTAACCCAGAACAGTATAAACAAAGTCAAAAAGTCTTGCAAATGAGACTTGGGGTGAGTCTGATGAATATATCAGTGTATAATGTGTAAACAAAGAAAACATCATACCTGAATTGATAGTGATTGTGAGAACATTTCTTTGTGACCAGTGAAGCAAATTAAATGGGCTTTCTCCAAGATGTAGGTATTGAGCCACAAAGTGTGAATCTGTGAATATCTTGCCAACTTTACCCCAGTGAGCATTTGTGTTCATCACATAGTCTACTGTCACAAAAGGAAAAAAAGGATACCTGGAATCACAAATACTGCATATGTCTTGCTTTTATTTTCAGTGAAAATAAAAGGAAAATACATTACCCAAGCATACCTAAGCACAAATCATGTAACATTATTCAATTAACAAAACAAAACAAAAAATTTCTGGCCTTTCTAAATTAACCCATAAATTCCACATTAAACCCATTAGCACAGTAACATACACACATCACCAACAATGCCAAATCATTAATATTATACTTCATTTTGTCCTTAATTCAACCACACAGTTGAAACCCCCCCTTCATCCAGAGGAAACATGGTATGGCTGAGGTTTGTCCATACCATGAAAGGCAGCAAGCTTCACCTGCTCTGCTTCAACCCCCAAGCTCAGAGGAGGACGGGCCAAGATGGCAACAGCACAGGTAGATAATGAATGACCACGACTATTAAGAGGTCTATTACACTGACTGTTTAATGTTTCTATAAGGGATGTGTGTATATTGATAAATTGTCCAATGTGTGTGCACTCACCACAGAACCACTGGGGAATTAAATGCAATATGATCCAGAGATGTATAACAGACTATGAGTATTAACTCTACCTTCCATCACCAAATTGTATTGAAAACTCCAAACTCAAAATGTCTCACCCTACTTTTCAGTAACTCATTAGCTGCTGCTGAAGCTTAAACATTAGCGTATCTGCTGTGGCTGCTGGTACTTGTGCTGTGTCCTAACTTGATGTGGCTCTAGTTATGGTAAGGGTGGGTTATCCATTAGCTGAAAGGTTGGCAGTTCAAATCCAGCTCTGTCCTAGTGCACTTCCTTGAGCAAGTCACCCACACTTTACTCATATCGGTGTGTTGGGTGGATTGGCAATCATGCTTCCATCAGCCTGAGCAGATGTAGTTTACCACCAACAGAGTGAGAATGTAAGAGCGAATGAAAAAATTATCAATAATGTAAAGCACTTTGGGTGTCTTGAAAAGCAGTATAGAAATGTAATCCATTATTATTGGTTCAGAAAAGTGCTGTTTAAGGCTGTTCTTATGTCTCTCAAACTGAGGATAATTAAATTCTATGGAAATTGTATCAAGCATATGTCATTTTGTAGGATAACAGCACCATATCTGCTGTTATCCTTTTATCACCCAGGTCTACTGGAGCGATGGCAATGTGTAATTGAACCTATTGTGAATTGCTGTACCACCAAAATGACCTTGAAAATATTTTGATGAAAAAGTCAGAATTACTGCTTCAAATCTGTGGAAAAAGTCAGATGCAAAATACATCCAAAGCAAAAATTTAAAAAAGGGGGAGAAAAAAAGGAAAAGGTAGAAGTCGCATTATTGTATCCGTATAATGAATGGAGAAATGTCCAAATAGCAGAACTCTAATCACAATAATTGTCAAATAGTACCTAATTTGAAGATGACGTTTTTATATTTAGATGAAAAAATTATAGTTGAAGCTAAAAAGACAGTTGCTGCTTCTTTTCTACAGAAATGATGGAACTCTAGTATTTCAATGAACTATTTAAGTCATAGTTTTAGAGCAGATGCACACAAAGACTGTGCTCTAACAAAGCCATATAATACTTAATGGGATCATTGTTAATGTGCAGATATATGACAAAGGCCTTTGTCTTTCTTAAAAACAGAACTGATGTAAAATTTGAGTACTGCATCATTCTTTATGGGACTGTATTGTTGGAGTATCTGTGCTTCTGTCTAACCTTCAGCTGTGGCTTACAGCAGTTACAACTCAAGTATGTCATTTAACAAGAGGATGCTTGTCTTCTAATACCATCCTGTGTTTCATTTCTTCTTTTTCCTTTCATCCACCACATCTCTACTGTTCTGTACATTTACAAATGTGTCTACTTACTGGAAAAAAAAACCCTAAATAGTAGTAAAGTACATGTCAAAGCCCTTTTTTCTTAACATCTATCACTGCACTCACTAACTGACAGATACTGGATCAGCATTTGGAAATGTGAGCTGGGAAATTGGCTGAGGTAATAAAATATTATGTGGATTAATACAAATCCTCAAGGGATATATTTTCAGTTTAAGTTCTGCATTTTACACTGGATGGTAGAGATAATTTTACATTTAAATTACAAACCTGACATTCAGAAGGTCAACAGTTTTTTTGTTCACTTTCCAGTATAATTTATAAACCGTCTGTGCCTCAGTTTGTCCAAACTCCACTTAGTTTCTCACCATGTCCTGAAATCTATCCTCTGCTATGTAAAGTGAGTTTTACAAGATTCAGAAATTCAGCTGCATTTTGTGAAAATGTCCTGTTATCATTAAACCGCAGATACATTATACAGAACAACATTTTTGTCATTTAACAACAAGCTTCTTTTTTGTTTTTTATGGCAAAATCCAGATCTTTGCCACCACAGAGACTAGAATTTCTTGTAATAAATATATATTATTAAATATATTGAGTGGACGATGTCAGCGGAGGAACAACATGGACGCATCTGTCCAAAAATGAACAACTTGCATTAAAGTTCACTGCAGCGTAACAATGTCCACCGACAAGACACAAGCATCAGTATTTCAACCCAAACAAAACAAAGGCTAACGTTAGCAAAGAGTTTTCTGTTAAATTTAACTGCACATTATCTGTAGAGTGAACATATGCCCACATTTTGTCCAGACCGATGGCTCCAAGACCAGACTGTCCACAGGTCCAGACATGCGTCCTCACTTTTTACATTAAGTGCAAAAAACTTAAGGCAGCTGCTGCCAAGATACACATCACACTGTCCACATCATGTTTGGGAAAAAGGGTGTGTTGTCTTAATGCGCGTTGTCTGCGCTGCTGCTCATATGACTCAGGTTAGCTAGCGGATGCTGCTCACATCACTCAGGTTAGCTAGCGGATGCTGCTAATATCACTCAGGTTAGCTAGCAGATGCTGCTCATATCACTCAGGTTAGCTAGCGGATGCTGCTCACATCACTCAGGTTAGCTAGCGGATGCTGCTCATATCACTCAGGTTAGCTAGCGGATGCTGCTCACATCACTCAGGTTAGCTAGCGGATGCTGCTCACATCACTCAGGTTAGCTGGCAGATGCTGCTCACATCACTCAGGTTAGCTGGCAGATGCTGCTCATATCACTCAGGTTAGCTAGCGGATGCTGCTCACATCACTCAGGTTAGCTAGCGGATGCAGTTCATATCAAAAGCACTCACGTACTTAAGTACAATTACTTATGTGAAAAAGTCAGAAAAGTCAAAGAACTGATTCAACTCCTTTACTTAAGTGAAAAAGTACAAAGTACAACCCCCTCCCCCACAAAAAAAGTAGTGTCAAAGTATCCAAAAATAAATCTGTTAAAAGTGAGTTACTTTATATATAATGTGTTTGATGAGGTCACAGTACTCAGGTTTGTGGGTACAAGCAGGTATTTTTGGAAAGAGTGGGCAGGACTTTGGTACTGACCCTGTTCACAGCCTGTACTACTTCTGTCCTCCAGTGATTTTTCCTTTGAAGCAACATATTTTTCATACTGTCACTTCCATTAGCTTTGAAAGAATAATAAGCCTATTATGAGTAGTATACAGTACAGATACATATGAAAAAAAAAAGTATGGAGAGAAAGTTAAAGGTAAAAACAACAAAAAACCCTCAGATACCTAAGAAAAAGAAAAACTACTGAAGTACAGTCACGCACGCATGCACAGACAGACAGACAGACAGACAGACAGACAGACAGACAGACAGACAGACAGACAGACAGACAGACAGACAGACAGACAGACAGACAAGGAACATAAAACTGGATCAGTCAAATATTCATTGTGGTCAGTTTCAGATGCTGCAGTTCTTTGATAATTCATAATTTCAGTTATTGTTTGTACAGTATTAATTGTCAGCCTTGTAAAAACAGGTTGGTCTAACTGTACATATCCTAACCAAGAAAAATACAATTCTCACTTCATGCACTAATAATCTACACCTAGCTTTTCTGTCTCTGTCCATAATAATATACATGATATGGACAAAATGTCATCTAAAATTGTTTATTTTCCAACATGGTATAATAAATTCATACATGATCAAAAACACATTAATTTTAGGTGCAAAAAAAAAAAAGATTCAGTTTTGAATGTCTGTGGTCACCAGAAATGTGTGATGTTAAAATGAGGTCACAAGTCAAAAAAACACTGCTTTTTGGATTAAGCATAATATACACTGACAGTGCTGCCAACTGTAAACGTTTTATATGTAATTCAGTATGTTGATGATCAATTGGAGGGGGATTAGGGAACGGACACACAAATGCTAGGGGATCATGAATTTGTCATGTTTACCCCCCTGATCAGACAACCATTATATACATATCTACAAACTGCCTTAGTTAGACATTTCCAGTCGATGGCAGTAAACCTGTTTTGTCTCTTTCTGTCTTATACAGTGTTGGAAAAATGTTTTTTGACGCCCAATGCATTTGTGATAAATGACATTAACAATCCTTCAGTTATTGAATTATTATATTGGTCCATTCTCCAAATGCACATGCTCCTTTCTGCATGTACTGTGTTCTGTCAAGGTTAAAACTGGATCTTTCAGTAGATGTTGAAACTGTCAATAATTCAGGTAAGGCAAATTTAGTTTTAAAGCACATTTTGTGTACAGGACAATTCGTATAAGAAAATGAAAATGCATTAAAAGACAATTAAAATAAGAGATATCAAAATATTTAAAATACAATTAAGAATTTCAGTTAAAGCTCCAGTGAAGAGTAATGTTTTCAGGCCTAAAGTATTCAAGTAGTTTGTTCCACAGATGAGGAGCAAAACGATGCTTCACTTTATTTGGTTTTGATTTTGGCAACACACAGTAAACCTGTTCCTGATGACCTATGACCTCAGGGGAAATAAAATGCTAAAATTGTATCTGCTTTGTCATCTGCCCTGAATCACACACGTTGTACCTCATAATAAATGATCATTATTGATGTGTGTTCCTACTGCTTCTTTTAACCAACAGCTGATTAATTTGTGAGTAAAACCCATTAATAATTTGGACTACACATCTGGCGCACATGTGACTCCACAACCACAGCTGAGTGTGACATCATCGTAGTCTCTTACTAAGCCCACATAAAACCTAACATCACATTTGCGTCCCATCAAAAACAGGTGGTCTGCCTATGACACATCAAATATTTCGTATTATCCGCTATCATATGTGAATTTCAGAGCACTTATCAAACGGAATCAGAATTTAGCTTGAATCGGTCCATTCACTCCCATTCGAATTTTTTGCGAACTAAGCACCCATGGACCGGAAGTAGAAGGGCGTGACTTAGCCTCCCCATACTGACAAAAAAACAAGAGAGAAGCTTTAGTCTAATGCTACTTTAAAACACCTCATTTTCAACACCTAAAATATGCATCATCCTGGAAAAAAATAACTTTCCTGTGATCTTTTCTAAATCCACACCTCAGTGTTGATATTAGACATAAGCAAAATAAACAGGCTTTCATGTATATTTTCATTTTTAAATACAAGATATAATCCTTCTACCTCCAGCTCCAGATTTGTAAATGTAACCCATTTATTGTGATGAGCATTAAATCCCCTTACAGTTCTGTGCACACTCCATTTAGTTTTGATTAAAGCATCCTGTGTGATTTCTTTAGAGTCCTTGACAAAGCAGTAATTAAAGAATACAAATCCTCTCATTGCTTTAATGAGGAAATTTAATTCAGTCTGTGTTTTTTGTGATGTCATACCTTCTGCACAACAAAATACCATAGATTTATATTTTATCCGTGTACATATTTTGTATTTTATGAGTGAGATGTTTGATGTTGCACCTAATTGTTTGGGTAACAACTTAGCATCAGCACAGACAGCTCTACGACTCCATGCTTGTTACTCTCTCAATTTATAAATAATGTACGAGCAAATATTGATTAATGCACCTCATGAGGAAACACTTAGGAGGTGTGGAAGGGCCCAAAAGCCCAAATGTTTTGAGCTTTGTCTCTGATTGGCTGTTCATGGCCAAAGGCAAAGTGTGGTCCTTACACGATCATGTACTGATGGGAATTTCACACCAGGCAATGAATCATGATTTTGTTTCATGTCTTATTTAAAGTACTCATGGCAAAATCACTGACATTTAAAGGAATATTCTTTTTTTTTGTTTGGTTGTTTTTGGTTGTTTTTTTTTTTTCTTATATGTTTGTTTGTTGTCATCACATGTTATATATAAATGCTGATGTGAGTTATAATTTTATTTATTTTATTTAATCCTCTACCAGGATACTCTTCCAAGTAACCTGGCAAGCCAGACTATGACTGAGGTTAAGTGTACAGGTGGGATCAACACCTGTTATTCAAACTGCTCTGCACGTAATATATCAGAGCAATGAACAATGTGTCCAAACCAGTTTTCTGATCCAAAAACATCATTTTCACATGAATTTTGGATTGAAATTCTTTACTGAATAATACTTTTTATGAAGTATTATGAAGAAACCAACACCACAATTATCCAGATGAATAGATGATTGATTAAATGACAGCCTAATTTCTTTTATTTGGCTTTTCTTGTACACAACCTTTTGTGTATGTGGTGTTATTGTTGCACTTCACAATGGTTTATACAGTATATTCAAAAAGATGAGTTTGTTCACTTTCATTTGATGTGTGACAAGTGGAAGTGCCTTAATGTGGAGCTTCATACGTATATACTGAAGGTGTTATTAGAATAATGTCATCCAAGTCCCAGAGCTAGGATGTAAGGCGGGTAAGAGGTTATATTCATAAAGGGCATTTCTTTAACCTTGTGAGTCACTTCCAGATGTGCTGGCATGGCTGATAAAGAGCGGTCTTGAGTGGGTATCGCCATAAACATGACAGCATCGCCTGTGTTTATTGCCATATGTGTATAAATCATGGCTCGCAGAACATAAATTCCATATTTGTCTGTATATCACTGGCTGCAGGCTCTGAACGTTGATCTTTTAGCCAAATGACTGTTTGTCAATAGCAGTGATATGCATTAGTCATAGTTTATTATAGAGTGTGATATTGGATTATGAGGAATTATTGCTGATATGGTTTAATTGCTTCATTTTCTTTGTCACCTCTGCTCTGCCCCTGTTTTTTTTTTTTTTTTTTTTTTTTTTTACATCTATCTCATTACAATCAAAGTCTTAAGTCAGACCTCAGCAGCTTTCTGATCGCTGCATCGACAGTGAGTTAGGTCAGGAACACCCCCAGGCATCGATAATTACACTCTGACATGTCTTGCACGGCAACATGCTGACCGTCAACTTTAGTTTATGGGCACGAAAGCAGATGTACTGCGACACTGTTGACATGTGACACCAAATGGGAGAGAAAAAAACTGTTTTTATGCTGTCAAAGTGTCTTAATTCCTTACTATTCCAGGGTGGTTTAGCCTGAAAATATCTCAGTGACAACAGTTGTTCAATTGTTTGGAGTACAGGTAAAAGACTGACCTCTTTGTAAAGGTAACACCTTTTAGTTTGGACTAAAACACTGTTTATTTAACAGGTAAAAAGCTGTAGATTTAGAAACATGAATACCCCCTCGCCTTAATTGTTTTGTAAAAACAAGGGTGTATAAAGCTACATTTGGTAGGTATGGACCGAAACACAACATTTACCAACAGAGCAGTGTCTTGGCATATTGCAATTCAAAGTTAAGAGCTTTATTTTTAAAAAAAAGAGGGACATTTGGGGAATTATCATTTTTTTCCAAAGTGGTTACATGTGAAAATTTTAATAAAAAAAAAAATTAACTATTGAATGCTTAAAATAAACACATGATGGCAAAAATGTATTAAAATAAATGTTTTGTGCAAAATGCAAAAAAATCCCCCAATGTAGATCTGAGGTTGGACAAATATTCCTATGGTTTGTGGGGGGTGGGGTGGGGGTGGCATAGGACTCATGTGTCAACACAAAACAAGAATGTAACTAAAATACTTTAAGTTCTTTGCTCCAAACCCAACTGAAAATCACATTGCAAAATCACTGGAAATAACTTCCGAAATAGAATCAAAATTCAGAATCAAACAGAACCAAAACACTCAGATCTCCTCAAAGATAATCACATTTTTTTCTCCTTTTGCTTCCTTTTCATGAACAGACAGGAGCCAGAGGGTCAGTGTTGACTGCTTGACAATCCTGCAAAGACTGAGTGGGCTCCTGCAGCTTATAAGCTCTTCCCCTGACTAATGAAGAATGGAGAGCAGGTGAGTAGCAAAACAAACTAGGGCCTGAACTGGAAATGGATTCAGAAGAAAACATAAAGACAGAACTGTGACAACTAGAGTGTTATGGATCGATAGATGATTGATCAAATGAAAACCTTGAAAATAAGACAAAAAATGTTTGTCTTTCTGGAAAACAACCTTTTGTGTACGTGCTGTTTTGAATTTAAGATTGGTTTATATATTCAGAAAGATGAGTTTGTTTTAATTTGATGTGTGACAAGTGGAAGTGCATTAATATGGGAGCTGTAGATCGTCAGCTTCATACCATAATTGCCTAAGTCATTTTTTTTGTGTTTTCGGAAAACGAGAAAAAACACATTTTCTAAAAGTTACATCCATATTTTTTATGGATTTTTTTCCACAGAACATTCAAGTAGATGAGAAAAAAAGTATGAAAAAAGAACAAAACCCAACATCATTTGTTTTATGAAATAAAATTGACTTAGGCGGATTATGCCTTTGATTTAGGCATTTTTTCTGAGAACATTTTGCATTTTTTCTGCCATTTTGCATACATTAAAACTGCCTAAGTCAAACAGCTGCAGGCAAAACTGCCTAAGTCAAATGAATGACTTGGGCAGGTATGTTTTTGCACTTGTTTTTTGTTTTTTATGAGTTTTCTGATTGGTCAATGACATAGGCAAAAAGACAGGATGGTGGTAGGGGAGTAAAGTTATGCAAAAATCTCATTTTGACCAAAAATTGACTTAGGCAATTATGGTATGAAGCTAACGATATGTGTTATAACAGACTCTAAATGGCTAAATGACCAAAGAGGTAAATAAACTCAACTCATAAAGTGCCACGATTTGCTTGAAGATAAGTTTGATCACTGTTCTTGGACACCCAAATATTCTTTCATCATGGCTCTCAAGGCAGGGATATGATCGAAAAGTAAATTAAATTAGACAGTGCTTCAGATGGAAATAGTACGCCAACCATGCTCATGATGAATGAATGGTGACAGTTGTCTGCAGTGCTGTGTGTTACATGAACTTGTACGGAATTTTGTCTGACAACTGCAGTCAGATGCTAATGCATCAATAACACATTATTACATTCCTGTCTGGCACAATCAGTAATAACCTACATTTCTCAGGTGAATTTACTTAAGAAATGAGAGAGACTGAGAATTGCTATGAACTCAAAAATGCTGTTCAAGACCATTACACAGACTGAATTCTTCAGGCCCTGGGCTCAGAACAAATAATGAATAAATCACAAGAACATATGCGTCTGTGATGAAAAGAAAACATTTGAGACTCAGTGGAGGATGAACCTTGAGTTTCATCACCGAGGCGAACGTTGAGCTCTGATCGTGATGACGCAGATGATGATTGCAATTTTTCTTTTAAATGGCTGCAGTAGCTCAAGTGTAACAACATAGAAAGAACAGGATAAACATTTGAAGTATGTCCCCCAATACACATACACAAACATTCATGCATCACAGTTAAACTGACAGACACTGGGACACACACCACACCTATAGTATTCTGCTCAACAAAGCAACAAGGGAGTAACTGCATTTTTTGGTGAAAATGAGATGAGATTGCAAATATCTCATCTCAAATGTCTGTCGTTTTGGAGAAAATTGGTGAGTGTTTGTACAATAACTGCAAAAAGTACTAGTAAAAGAAAATAAAAAGGCAGTAAAGACCATTACTGTGTTCTTACCAATGTCCATTTAGGACCCTGCCCCAATAGTTTACAGTCAATCACTGTATTAGACTGAATGACTGTATTTTCTGGACTATAAGGCGCACTGTCAGTGAATGTTTTTTATGAAGGTTTTTCATATATAAGGTGCATTAAGAGAAGTCAAAATCATGAGGTAAAAAGTCAAATCATGGGAAAAAAAGTTTTACTTAGTTTTACTTAACTAAAGGTAAAAAAGTACAACTTCTCAATTGTAATAAAGTACAAAAGTAAAACAGCCTTTTTTTTCCCCAATGATACTTCTTTAATCAGGAAAAATCAGTAAAGTTTCAAAAGTATCTGAAATGAAGCCTTTGAAAGTGAGTTACTGTGTAGATAATGTGTTTGATCAGCTCACACTTTCTCAGTTTTGTGGGTATGGACAGGAAATTTAGAAAAAATGAAAAAAAAAGTCACAATTGGGATAAAAGGTCATCATGATATTTTTGAAAGTTAAAAATATAAGATAAAATGCATATTTTTTTTTGAGAAAAAGTCAGAATTGTGAGATAAAATGTTAAAATTATTAGATTAAAAAGTCAAAAATCTTCCTCATCTCTGCTGCTGACAAAATGTGGTTTTATTATGTGTTTGTGTGTGTGTGTGTGTGGAGGGAGGCTTAAATGTTTATTTTTTTTATTCTTGTAAACATGTATTTGTTGTACCCTGGTAAGGACTACAGATGTAAATTAATCTGGTACAATGCATCAAATGGCAACATTTATATACATGGTCCCCTAACAAAATAACATTGAATTAAAATCATTTGTTCATTTTTCAGATAATAGAAATATATATATATATATATATATATATATATATATATATATATATATATATATATATATATATATATATATATATATATATATATATATATATATTGTATATATTATAATTATATAATTATAAAGTCACAGTTTCTCTCCTCCATTGATTTTCACTCTGAAGTGACTTATTTTTCACACTGTCACATCTGGTTAGTTTGTAAGTAATGAGTCTATTCTGAGAATGTAAGGAGTATAAAGTACAGATATTTATATAAATGTAAGGAGTATAAAGTACAGATATTTATATAAATGTAAGGAGTATAAAGTACAGATATTTATATAAATGTAAAGAGTATAAAGTACAGATATTTATACAAAAATGTAGTGAGTAAAACAAAAAACTTGCCAGAAAAATAAATACTCAATTAAAGTACAGATGCCTTCAGTAAATGAAGTACTTTTCCTTAGTTTCCACCTCTGCAGTTAAACTGAACCATATAAAAGGTGCCTTGGTCAGTTCCTGGAGAAGACACGGTCTCCAACTCTTTACTGGGAAAAAGCATTAAAACACCATCTCCTGCCTGTGTAAATGACTACCTCATCTCACACAACTACTTAATGTCCATCTTGTCAATGAAAATGAAGGTGTTTGAATAATAAGAATAATAAAAAAAACAAAACACTTTTAACATCTTACATCACCTCAGTTATTTGTCAGATGTATTAACTGAACTGTGGTTTCATCTACTTCCATCGTACATATGGAATCAAGCCATGTGCTTTGGTGTTAAATGTAATTAATGTCAAACAGAGACATGTGACGTCCCAGTGTTTCCTGTATCGACTTACACTGTGGGTTTCAGCACCATGGGCAGAAGTCCATTTTAATAAAAGCCAGTCACTTCATTGTCCACTTGAGTGTTAGAATTCTTAAGACATGACCAGATGGCCAGAAAATAAACAAACTCATGACTCAAACAGGGCGTGTTGAGACGTATTTTGTAATAAACATCCAAAATATAATAACTTTTTCATTTCATTTTGTAATAAACTGCCCCAACGCATTTTGTAATAAATTTTGTCACATTATGTAATAAATTATTACATTTTGAGAAGATAATTACAACTTTTTTATTCTGTAGAAAGTGTAATAACATGGTGCATTAAGTAATAACAATTCTAAAGCATAGTTTGTTTGCTAATTCTATTTAACTTTAATTTGGGCATCAATTTGAGGCGGAATTTACCAGAAAAACCCCCTTGAGGCTTAAGAGGTTAAACAACGTAAGTGTCTTCTGCTTATTTACAGAGCTGCTGTGACCAGATAATTTATCCACTAAGATTAATTTTAAACTAATATAAAATTGCATCAAACGGCTAAACAAACAAACAAAATTTCTACTTCCAAAATATATCCGTAATTTCAAATGGTCCTAATATGTCTAATAATATGTCTAATTACCAGCCAAGCCATAAAATAGTTGGAATATTTCCCAAACAGTTCCATGAGTTTTAATACCACACCACTAAAGCACCTGCTGCTGCAAAATAGAATAAATTATTACATAATACTGGCAAAATTTATTACAAAATGTGGCTTTATTACAAAATGCGATTCAACAAGACACAACACTGACATTTGATAATATATTTTAAATCTTCAGTTCATACTGGAAAATGGAATAATTTAATAACAGGATGTATAGTATGAGGAGTAAATGCTGGAATTGTGCCACTTTCCCATTTCCGTACCATAGATAGAACTGTATTTTAATTAAAAAATAATGTCACTTCACTGTCCAAGTCATAGTATTATTCATTAGTATTTTAAGATATAACAAGAAAGAACAAGACCCAAGAGTCAAACAGGGTGGTAACACTGACATTTGATAATATAGTCTTAGTCTGAGGGTTTTAACTAGCATTTCATTAAATTATGTATAGTAGGAAGAGTATGGTGTTTGCTCATGCCTCCCAGTTCAGCACCATGGACAGAGGTGTTCGAATTTTTTAAAAAGGTTACTTCATTGTATTATTCATTAGTATTGTGAAGAAATAGAATACGATTTAGTGGGTGTGTATACACTCTAAACCTGAATAAGTTAGCAGAACTCAAAACATTTAAGGCAATCGATTGGCTCAATTTTTTTAAGTTGATGAAACTTTAAAAAAAATACAGGTTTCCAGAACTTAAAATGTAGATGCTTATTAAAGTATACTTAAATGAAAACATTACTTTATAACTTAGTATTCTAAGGTTCTGTCAGTCCTACTGGGAGACTAAGTCAGGGTTTAGTGTCTTTGTCCTAGGACACTTGGACATGTGGACAGACAGAGCCGGGACACAAACCTCTGACCCTTCAGTCATTGGACGACCCACTCTACCAACTGAACCACAGCCCCTGAATAAAATGACAGTGTTTTGTGATTGTGATTTTTTTTGTGTAATAAATATTGGTGGATAGTTCACTATTTTTCACATATATTTGTATAGAATCAGTGTCTTTACTCTGTCGCACCCACAGTGACTTACCCCCAACTGTGTCCTGTGAGTTCAGTTTTGGTCTGGTTTTGGTCAAAGTGAAAGTAGTCCCGGCAGGTTTCCTCTGCAAACAAAAGGTTGTTTACAAGAAAAGACAAATACTTTTGCCGGGACTACTTTTCCTCGTGTACCTTCTCAAAACAGTATGTGTTCGAATGAGGGATTTATTTGCAAAACAAAACCATCATGGACAAAAAAACTCACATCTCGTAATTGCTTGGAACTACTTTCTCTCAATAGCAATCAATGTGCATTGTCACTGCTAACAGCTGTGCACCTTACATTTGTTCAACAGCTGTACATCGTTTTTTGTTTGACACCTAGGAGTCTCTCTGACCACCCAAGAAGCCTAGAAGGAGGAGTTACCCAGAACACCATGTACACTCACTCAGATGACTGGTGACTAACTTTAATCTTTCTGAATGAAGTTGTAATACTGTAACTGATTGTAAACTATATTAAAATAATGAGAAGACAATAAGAAGACTCAAAGAAAAGTTTATTTTAACCAGGTAGGCCATAGACTTTAAGTAGTTACATGTGCTTACTTAATTATAATTAGTATAAGTGTAAAGTTGTTTTTTTTAATTATTATTACTTTTCTTCAGTTGTGTTCTGTTAGTGTCTTACTTAGATCACGTTATATATTATTTTGTTTAACACTTTAACCTCTGATGCGTCTGCGCCGACGCATTCTGAATGGATGGTTTAGTTTAAAAATGCAGAAAAATTCAATTAAAAGAAGAAAATGTGTTTTTGCCGAGTTTTGTTGATGGAACTGAGCTATAAATAAAATAAAATAAAATAAACAGATGTCAGAAAGCAACTGACTGAGGAAAAAAAAAGACAAAAAAAAGCTCAAACTAAAACTATTGGAACCAAATGATAGTACAAGTTGTTTCTTTTTAAGCTTTTACTCAATTGTTTTACAAATGTTTTCATGCTATTTGTTATTTTGTAAATATATATTAGCTTTTTGTTACTTATTTTGTTTATTTTTGCATGTATATATTTTTAATTTTAGTAATTTGTTTGTCTTAAGTTGTTCATGTTACATATTACTTTGTTGGTTTATTTATTTTTGTTCCATTGTCGCTTATTTAATTTTATTTTACTGTAGAACTGCTAAAGTCTAAGGAGTTACAGTTAATATTCATTTTTATTCGTTTTATTTATCACTTTGGCAGTTTTTCTTCATTTTGTGTATTTTATTTTACTGTGGAACTGCTTTGTTCATTTTCTTGCTTATTTTATCTTTTCTTTTTACTGTGGAATTGCTTAAGTCTCAGGAATTAAAGGGTTAATATTCATTTTCATTCATTTCACTGATCCCTTTGGCAGTTTTAGTTCAATATGTTGCTTATTTTATTAAATTTAATTTAAATTTACTATGGAACTGCTAAAGTTTCAAGAGTTAAAAGGTTAAAATTCATTTGTATTCATTTTACTGATCACTTTGGCAGTTTTTTGTTCATTTTGTTGCTTATGTTATCTTATTTTTTTATTATTTTTACTGTGGAATTGCTTAAGTCTCAGGGGTTAAAGGGTTAATACAATATCATATAAGAGTTCAGATTGTGACGTTTGCTTTAATTGCATTTTATTGCAATTACTCTCTGATTTCAGCACCATGGACAGAGCTCCACATCCTCATCCTGTGTGCTGCACTCCCCTGGTCCATCCCCATGACACAGCTGAGTGATGCCACAGTGTGTGTGTGTGTGTGTGTGTGTGTGTGTGTGTGTGTGTGTGTGTGTGTGTGTGTGTGTGTGTGTGTGTGTGTGTGTGTGTTTTAGCCTGTGTGCTCTTCCCCTCACATACATACATACATATATACACGCACACACACACACATTCACACATACATACATACATACATACACACACACATACATACACACACACACATATACATACATACACACACACACACACACACACACACATTCACACATACATACATACATACATACATACATACATACATACATACATACATACATACATACATACATACATACATACATACATACATACATACACACATACATACACACACACATACATACACACACACATATATACATACATACACACACACACACAAACACACACACACACACACACATATATACACACACACACACACACACACATACATACATACATACAGACACACGCACACACATACATACACACACACACATACATACACATACATACATACACACACACACACACACACACACACACACACACACACACACACACACACACACACACACACACACACACACACACACACATGCATACATACATACATACATACATATACACACACACACACACACATATATATATACACACATACACACACACACACGCATACATACACAGATCGTGTAAGAACCCACCCGCGTGCGCCTTGCTTTCCTCTTAAGAACACAAACATGCTGTGTTTCCAAAGGCTCATTCACCGCTATGAAAAGAAAATCACTGTGGATGTTAGTACAGCCTGGATGTGTACAGCCTCTGACACCTCGCGAGCGCTGCATCTTTAAAAAGGGAGAAGGGAAAAAAAAAAAAAAAAAACCCGCACAAGAAAAACACACAACCAGCTCAGTCATAACTGTGGGATGATAAGGACTACCTCTTTTTACTTTTGGAGAGAGCCAAGCCGTTAGGAGAGCATTCAGCATCAGCTGTTCAACACTGGTCTCTCATTGCTGGAAGTCGGGGCTGAATCAGTCACATGACACAACTGGAGGCAGAGATCTAGAGAAAAGGCACAGCATTTGGGCTTGCACCGCCATACTGTATTTTGAGCCATATCACATTTTTATTGCAACATTTTACTCCCGCTCGGTGAGTACATTTTCAATGGCTTTTTTGTAAGCATTTTTTTGTCTTTTTAATTGCCCCCTTTTTTTATTTTTACTCCTTTTGCTGGTGTTTGAATTGAGCATTTGACATGGTGGTTTGGAGCGTTTTTCACATCCAGGCTTCAAGTTTTTAGCATGCAGATATTCTGATGGAGAGTGCCAAAGAGGGTAAACGTGTGCGTTATCGGTCTTGAGAAAAAAAAAAAAAAAAAAAAAAAAAAAGAATTGACTTGGTCGCAGTTTTGTCTCGAGGGTCGAAACCCGAGCAGGTTTTGGTCATGTATTGAGATTTTTCCAAACATTTACTGGTGGTTTTGAAAGATTTTTTTCCATTATTTTTTTTTGTTTCTGTCGACTTTTGCTGTTGCTATGCTTTGGTTTGCATTTTGCAGTGTTGTTTGTTGCCTTTGGAGTTTTGTGATTTTGATGTCTCGGTGAAAAATCCCACCGATCAAAAACCCTTTGCTTTTACTTTGTTCCTCTTTTCTTTATAACCGGAGTGATTTTTAAAGCCCGAGGCTGACGTTTGAACCTGATACTTTTCTTGCAGTACAGCTCACAGGTTTGTTGTTTTTGTGTTTCTCCTCTTTTTTCGATTTCATTATACTTTTGCTGGTGGCAGTGTCAAGTATTTTTTGGATGTTATTGGGTTTTTCTTTTTTTCTTTTTTTCTTTTTTTTTTTTTTTTTTTTTGTTTTTTGACTAGATGATGCTGGGTGGACAAGGGGAGTTTTGATTCTTGGGGAATTTTGTTTTCTGTACCAACGAGGATGAACAGACATTTTCCGTTTTGCAGGTGAATAATAATAACAATAATAATAATAATAATAAGTATGTGTGTATTCACAATAAAGAACAAGGTAACGGAAATATGCACCTGTGGTTGACGTGTTATTTTACAAGGCTGGCCAGATTGATTATTAAAAAATGCATCCTTTTATTATCAATGATATCTGAAGGTTATACGACCTGATCTGATCGATAAGGCTTCACAAAACAAGTGACGTGATCAACTATTCAAGAACACGGATTGGGAATCACGATCACAATGTTTCCTTTTTTTTTTTTTTTTTGAGTTCTTCCTTAAGCAACAATCTTCAAGCCGACGCAACTGAGGAATAAAAATGTAAGTAGGTCCCTTCTGAAGGATGCACCTTAACGTCTGTATTAATGATCTTCCACAAATAAAGTATCCAAACTCTTACCCATATATCGACACAGAGTGACAGGAAAGCCTTTGCTGCAGCATCATTTCTCTAACCTGCAGTAGTCAGGGCTACAGTGGGATATCAGGTCAGTATAGTCAGAGAAATTATTAGGATAACACTTTACACTGAGTCATAAGTACAGCTACTGGTGTGAAAAAATACTCTGGGAAAAGTAGAAGTACTGATTCAACTCCTTTACTGAAGTAAAAGTAGAAAAGTACAACTGCTGAATGGTAATAAGGTAAAAAAGATTTTTTTTTTTTATTTTTAATTGTATTTTTTTGCTGTGGATGAAATAATACTTATTTAAGCAGGGAAAAAAATGAAAATATCCCAAAAATAAAGCCTTGAAAAGTGAGTTGCTATGTAGATGTTGTGTTTTATTGGGTCATGGTTCTCAGTTTAGAGAGGAAGGACAAATTCAAAAGTTCTAAATAGGAGATTTTAAAAAAAAAGGATACTTATGAGATTTTTAAAAAAATATATAAATCATCAGATAAAAAGAGTGTGAGATAGTCAGTCACAATTTCTGAAAATATCCAAAGATAAAGCCTTTATAAAAGTGAGTTATTGTGTAGATAATGGGTTTTATTGGGTCATGGTACTAAGTTTAGTGGGTATGGACAGAATATTGATAAGTCATAAATAGGTAATTTTAAAAAAGAAGAAACAATTATGGGATAAAAAAAATTGATTATGAGAAAAAATGTCAAAATTTAGATAAAAAGTCAAAAATATGAGGAAAAAGTTATAATTATGTGGTAAGAAATGGATAATTATGACTCTAATTCTCTAATTATGATATAGTAAGTCACAATTTCTGATTTACTGTCACATTTGTCTAGTTAGAAAAAGTAATGAGTCAAATCTGAGAATGTAAAGAGTATAAAGTTCAGCTATTTATATAGATGTAAAGAGTATAAAGTACAGATATTTATATAGATGTAAAGAGTATAAAGTACAGATATTTATATAGATGTAAAGAGTATAAAATACAGATATTTATACAAAAATGTAGGGAATAAAGTAAAAAGTTGCCAGAAAAAGAAATACTCCAGTAAAGTACAGAGACCTTAAAGAATGTACTTAAGTAGAGTAAAGGAAGTACTTGTACTTAGTTCCAGCTCTGGTAAACATCTACACTCAACAGTGGAACACCTCCAATAGACCTGTATATTCATAAATACTCTAGCATTGGTCAAATCTGATTAAATGCAAAATAAACAGAAGGAGGCTCAGATTGAAGGTTTAATTCCACATCACTGGTGTGTAATAGAAAAAAAAGAGTTGAAATGTGCAGAAAACGTTACTGCAACTTTAATGAGGCTCCCATGTGTTTTTATATTTACTTCTTTTAGTTTCCTTGTTTATTATTTCTCCTTAAAATCTACATTTATTTCATGTCCATGTGTCATTCTAAGTAATGGTAAATTATTTTTTATTGTTTTATTGTCTTGTTTTATTTAAGTTATTTTTTTGTTTATTTGATTCATTTGAAGTGTTAAGTTTATATAAACATATTAAGCTGTTGGCCTTCCTTGCACAGTTGTATTTGTATTTATACTGGTTTATGTACACTGTAAACCTGAATGTTCAGAATAATTAAATATATTCAGTTGTGAATACTCAAAGTTTCAGAAATAGTACTACTAACTCAAATCTATTCAGTTGCTGTAACATGTTCTTCTTTTTAAGTACTTCCAACTGATATATATTTTATTAAGGGGAACTATTGTGGATATAAGTGAACATAACTTAAAAACACATGAGGTACAACTGAGTGGAATTAAGTCATTAAATGCTGAGAATGATAGTATTTTGTTATTTCTATTGTTTCAAATAAGGATGATTGAAAAAAAAAAAAACTTAACTGATGAAGTAGATGATGAAATACAGTTTCAGAACACTGCAAATAACCACTAATATCTATCACACCAAAAAATGGCAATCACAAAAGACAGTAATTTTATTAAGGAGCAGCTACACTGAAAAAAGTAAAACATTGAATCAACTTAAAAAATCTTTTTCAATAGGTCACACCTAAAAACATGTAGTTAAGTGAATCAAATTAAATTAAAATAACCCTAAGCTATTTAATTTTGTTTATTCAACTAGATTTTTTTTTTTTACCCGTGACCATAAAAAGTCAGAATTATGACATAAAAAGTCAAAATTATGAGATAAAAAGTCAAAATTATGAGATAAAAAGTCAAAATTATGAGATAAAAAGTCAAAATTATGAGATAAAAAGTCAAAATTATGAGATAAAAAGTCAAAATTATGAGATAAAAAGTCAAAATTATGACATAAAAAGTCAAAATTATGAGATAAAAAGTCAAAATTATGAGATAAAAAGTCAAAATTATGACATAAAAAGTCAAAATTATGAGATAAAAAGTCAAAATTATGAGATAAGAAGTCAAAATTATGAGGTAAAAAGTCAAAATTGAAGAATATTTTTTGAGTTGATTCAATGTTTACCAACTTAACCATTCTGAACAAAAGGCAATGTCCACTGAACCCAATAGGACTGATAGAACCTTAAAATACTAAGTTAATAAGTAATGTTTCAATTTAAGTATACTTTAATAAGCATCTACATTTTAAGTTCTGGAAAATGTTATCTTTTAAGTTTCATAAACTTAAAATAATTGAATTCTGTTAACTTATTTGGGTTTACAGTGTATTTATTATCTTTTAAAGTACAAAATAAAGTAAAGTAAGAGTCCTTAAATATATAGCTGAGTATAGAATAGTACTATTATCACTTTAACAAGTTAATTTCTACTGTAAGAAAGGACTTTTGTAATAAATGTCATAAAGTGGGGCTGTTTTTATCCATATGTATTCACTTTAACAGGACACACTGTATTATTGTAAGCCTATAAAATGCTTGAAGTTGGTCCATTAAGCCTGAGTATGGACCGTTAAGTGCGGGTGTCATTAAATAAGCTGCCACAGTAGATCAGAATCAGTGCAGTGGAATGTGTTACAATATTGACAAGGAGGTAAAATTTAAAAACAAAAAGCTGTTATGTATTGATTTCCCTGTCGTCTATTAGATCTATGTTGGTCATAAAGCAGGTAGATAAAGAGCCAAAGCAAACTCTTCAGTGTTTATAGCCTGGGATACAATTTAGATTTTTATCCATAAGTGTAAAAACAGAACATATTTAACTGAGGTCCAAATCCAAAGAACTCAGGAGTATGACCTAATAGTGTGGTAACTTAATATAAATGTTTGAAATAATCGTCACAGAAATGATTAAAGCACAAACATTGGTAGGAATCAACTGTTGGACATACTGCATCATTTTAGAAGGGGTACCAAAATAATCTGGTCACATGGTTTCATCTCAAAATTTTTTTTTTGGGGTAAAATTTCAAATTTTATTTTTAGAAAATATATCATCCACTGGAGAAAAAATGTAACATTTGGAAATGATACTGTATCTATGGATCCTACGAAGTTTTTTTAGGTATGTTAATTGAGCTTACTTTAATAAATTACCATGGTAACAGCTGTTTTGCGGTGAAAAATGCCTTTTTTTGTTGGTAAAACTTTAAAAACGATGCAGATATTTAAACAATTGTTGCATCATCAATAGCTTTTAATTCAGCAAAACATTAATTTCAGCAGAAAATTGGCAGAATCAAATGTAAAACTGGTCATTTTACCCCAAAGTGTCCATATTATGAAACTATCTCTGTCATTTCATAATGAATAAACATTTACTGATGTTTTTAGGACAAGAATGATGCAGAGATTGTTTAAATATCTTTATAGGTTTGTGTGATATATATTTTTTTAAGTTTTATGAACAAAAAAGGCATTTTCCACACCAGAATGGCTGTTACCATGGTGATTTGTTAATGTTAGCTCAATGAACATACCTAAAAAAGTTGGTAGGATCCATAGGTATTATTTCCAAAAGTCCACTCTCCAGTGGATGATATATTTTCTAAAAATTACAAAAAAAATAAAATAAAAAAAAGCCCCCAAAAAGTATATTTTGAGATAAAACCATGTGGCCAGAGGGTCAAATTTTTTGGCACCCCTTCTGAAAAGATGTGGTATGTCCTAAAATTCTTCTCTACTAATTTTGTCATGATCAAAAGAATAACCTTTATTCAGTCTGAGTTAAATATTGAATGAAAGGTTTTAACTCATACAGATCTTAACTTCCACCTTTGACCAAAAATATCTACTGATATAAACTATTGATCCACAAATCCTATCAATACATGTAAATAATTAGTGTTAAATACAGTTTGTCGTCTTTTCATGGTCATCAGAAATGACCCATTTACATGTTTAGAGGCTCTAGTGAACATGGAAACACTGTCCTCTTCTACAGCATTGATTCACCAGTGGATTCACTATGAGTTTAATAAATGACAGTGGATGGAGACACTTGGTGTATATCCTGTTAATGATAGATTTTACTGAAAAATCACCTTTTCTTTAGTTTTTTTTTCTGTTTTGGTCAAATAATCTTTGCCTTTATGCTGAACTTTTGTAAACATCTACATGATCTTGGAATGAAACATAGGAAAATAGATGATTTTTATAGGAAAAAAAAAGGTAAATTCAGAGGATAATATTATAATGAATGCTGGTAAATGACTTGGAAATTGTTAGAGATAAAAGTTAACCCATTGGTGTATGAATTATGAGAATCTTAGTCAAGATTTTTTTCCCAAAGTGTTTTTATTCCTCTTTAGGGATGAAAAAAAAATGTTATGTAGTTACAAAAATGTCCACTCAGTTGGACAACATGTGTTTAAGCTTTGAATCAAAGACATTTGTATTTAAAATGCAATATCAGAACATTATAAAACACAACCTTATTAATGCAAGTTTTTATTTAAGGAGACTGTTACAGTAATGACAGTGGATGGAGACACTGGAGGGTGGTAGAGTGACTGAAGGGTCGACGGTTCGTGTCCCGGCTCTGGCTGTCCACATGTTGAAGTGCCCTTGGGCAAAGACACTGAACCCTGACTGAGTCTCCCAGTCGCTCTGACAGAACCTCACATGGCAGCAGTGTGTGAATGAGTGAAGCTCTTTAGAAGTGCAGTTCATTTACCCTTTAATTACAGTCTAATAACAACAAGCAATTGATTTACACATAAACATGTTAGTGTAGAGCAGGAACAACCAAGTTACAGTAACGATATGAACTGACTGATATGGAACTAAATAACAAAAGCTACAAGAGAACATCTGTAGAGAACTGTCCACTGGACTGACCAGGATGTGTCAGAAGGGTCACACTGGGTTCTTATGACGTCATTTAAGACTTTTACCTTCTGATTCTGACGGGTCCTCATCAGTACTGGGTAAGTTACTTTGAAAAAGGAATTAATTACAGTTACTATAAATCTTAGCAAATCATGATTTGACAATTTTGATTTGACTTAACCCTAACCCTTGGTGCAGATATACGGGGCACTGACGGTGTTGACTAAACTCCAGGTTGTTGTCTGTACCCAGGTCAACACTTACCCCCAAATTCATCAAAATAGAACACGTTACATTAACAGTAACCACATGTTACTGTTACAAACCTTTCCTTTAACTACCAGTATTCACTGTGCACTAATATGATCCCTAGTGTCGTTTTCCACTAGTATATGATGCTCTTGGCTTCATTTTACAGCTTCATTTGTGTGACACAAGACACAGTAACAACATGTTACTGTTACTCATGCATGTGAAGTGAACTGAATTGAGCCAAAGGATTTTTTAATTTTTAATTTTTTTTTAGGAGAAGGGATGGGGTTAAATAAGTTTTGCTTCTTCTTCTTCCCACTCCTTTTCGAATATGCAAACAAAAAAATGTTGGATGTGTTTTTGTTTTTCATGTATATGTTTTTATATTAGTTCAGTGCAATCGTTTAAGTTGTTGCATATTTGAAATAAATTAATTACAAACAAATACAAACAGCTATACAGTTATAGATTAAGTAATTACTCCATTACTTGACATGTGGATGCGTTAGTAACACTGTTCTACTCTAACACCATTATTCCCAGCACTGGTCTGCATAGATTTTGTGTTCCATCCTCAAAGTGCTGCATCAGGATGCACTAACATCCTCGCATGCCCCCTTGTACAGACATGGTTCTACCCCGCCTCTATGAGCACTTGGACGTGTGTCCTGCTAAGCATTATGATAGGTTCTATTACGTCCTACGGTGCTGTGTCTCCCCTCAGGCAGCTTTCCTGTTATCTGGGCCAAGCCAGACCTGCACTGGAGACTTTGCAGAGAAACATAACATCTCATGTGTGCCTACATCTCTGCTAGCATGAATTAAACATCATGCCAGAGCAAGATGTGGATGCATACATACAGTAGCTATTGATTGGATGCATTCGTATGCATATGTGTTTGACGGCATGTATTTGTTTACACTAAACAGTTTAGGTTTCACTGTGACTGAGTTGGACAAATGAAAATAGATTCTGTAAACACTGAATTTTTCATACACATGGTTCTTCACTATAGGTTTTAATGTATTCAGTAGCATGTGGTGTGAACACTGCAACAGGCACATTCATATTATTATTCTGCACTTTAACAAGCTTTGTGTTTTGGCTTCTGTTTTCATGCACATGTACTTTATATTTACCAGACAAAGTTACTGGAACCTATGAAGACAAAGTTAACGTTTAAAAATTCACTATGTCTGAAATATGTTATGAATTATATAACAAACCCTGCAAAGAAGGCATTTTTTTTGCTCCATAAATCACCAATGTATCTTAGGCTACATTCAGACTGCAGGGGAAAGTGTGTTGTTTTCACTCCTAAGTGGCAGTGTTGTTCTGGGACACTTCCATATGTGGACCCTCAGTCTAACACAGACCTGCTGCTTTGTAACATGACATCAGTCTGAAAAGTCAGACCAGGGTTCATGCAAGTTTTACATCACATTAGATTGAAATTCGTCACAAGTCTGCACCGGAGGGAGTCGCTGAAATACTCCAAAAGCAGATCAAACGAACAGCAAAATGCAAAAGACACACAAATGAAGCTGTAAAACGAATCAAAAAGCATCATATAGAAGTGTAAAACAACACTAGGGATCATATTAGTGCACAGTGAATTATGATAGTTAAAGGAAAGGGTTGTAAATGCAGAACTTGTACTGACATTGGATTATTGTTACAATGTGATCAATATTTTAACTAAAGGAAATCAATTAATAAACCCACCATTATTTTTTGTTCTAACGCTGAAGCTGTACAGTAGAAGAATAGAGATAAAAGCATCACAAACAAAAAACACACTGTAAAAATCATAATCTTACCAACATTATTTTCAGTTGCTCTATTGGCAGATTTTATTTCTTTTTTTAATTTTTTCTTAATTCAAGATGTATTTATTTATTGCTTAATTGAAGTAAGAACAATCCCTTAATGAAATAAGGTATTCAATTTGGGTCTGTCTGTCAGTAGGATTACGATTAAAATGTTTTCTCCATTTACCTCAATATACAATTTCAAAGTGATCCAGAATCCAGGATCTCTTCTGGATCACCAGCAAAATGTAATCATTTCATCCTTGCGACACTCCCAACACATCCTGAAACTTTCATCAAAATCCATTCAGAACTTTTTGCATAATCCTGCTGACAGACAGACAGACAGACAGACTCAATTGTAATACCTCCTTGGCGGACCTCTCTTCATTCGGGGGGGGGCTTGGTGGAGGTTTGCATTCAGCGTGCTTTTCTAGTTTTAAGTGTGATGACATGTTTGGAGTAGAAATGAAAAGAATACACTTGGTAAGATTTCATTTTTTCCCAGTGCAATAATAGTACGGTGCATTCTCCTTTTAAAACAAACAAATACCAAATGTTCTGAGTTTGGGACAGAGGGTCACACAGGGATCTGATACTGACCACATGCAAAAGAATCAAATAATGTGAACAGACTAAAACTGTGTATGAAGATGCGTTGTAGCTGAAAAGTTGGCTTTGGTGATACACTGAAAAAAGTTAAACATTGAATCAACTTAAAAATTCTTCTTCAATTTTGAAATTTTTTTTCATAATTTTGATGTTTTATTTAATAATTTTGACCTTTTATCTCATAATTTTGACCTTTTATGTCATCATTTTGAGTTTTTATCTCATAATTTTGACTTTTTATCTCATAATTTTGACCTTTTATCTCATAATTTTTGACTTTTTATCTCATCATTGTGACCTTTTATCTCATAATTTTTGACTTTTTATGGTCACACACACAAAAAAATCTAGTTGAATGAACCAAATTAAATTACAGAGTTACTGTAGGGTTAATTTAATTCTATTCACTTAACTAGATGTTTTTTATGTGTGACCTATTGAAGAAGAATTTTTAAGTTGATTACATGTTTTACTTTTTTCAGTGTACTCAATTTTATTCCCCCAGATTGTATATGATCAAAAACGTCCTGGACATCATTTCTCATGTACCACTGAAATGTTCTCTATTTGCCCCCCCCCCCAGCCCCCCTCCCACCACCACCACCACCATCCCAGATAAACAGCTTACCTTTGCCATGGCTCATTCCACTGAAATGAGTGTTAAGTACTTTACTGTCCTTTTCTGAGCTGTTAATTTGATAAGTGAGGGAATCTCACACTTTATATTCTGGGCAATTAAACCCGTATCTGAAGAATAGGGTCAAGCTCAATGACTTTCCAGTGTCTATTATGGGAACCATTTGAGTTATGGTGCAGTACTTAAATGAGCCTTCAGCACTGACATGATGAGATTTGATTGTGATTATTCTTTTTTTTTTTTTTTTCTATAAAGAATTTCAGATAATATCAGTTACTTTAAGTGTTGTCTATTACATTTGCTAATTCAGTCTGTATGGAACGAGTCTTAATTTGTAATGTGATTCTGTGGCAATTGAGATATACTGAGAAAGCATTTTAACATGATAAAACACTTAACGTTACCTTTGATTTAGAAAGAGGAAAAAAGCCAAAGCTGCCATGTACGCATGTGTTTGTGCAGGAAAAGCAGCTTACATCAGTATTAATGCAATATAAAGTGGCTAATTAAGCAGCGATAATCAGTTTTACTTATTAGTTGCAAAGAAATTCACAGGGGAATTAGATTTTTTATCTTTAAAGGGGGAAAAAAAAAGATGTCAGATGTTTGAAAGACCACATTTCATTTAACAGAGATGTTACTTGTTGGTCTGGTTTTTTTTGAAGGAAAATAAGATGTGCTGCTTTTTCACTATATTCTGTCAGTTCAGCGTGCAGGTATTGATCCAGACATCCTGATTGCTTCCAGGCTGCATCTGTTTCAGGTCGAGTTCACATATTCAATATAATTTCCTAATCACACTGTTCATCAAATTACTTTTCAGCTGCAGCACATGGGATCAAAAGATAGATAGATAGATAGATAGATAGATAGATAGATAGATAGATAGATAGATAGATAGATAGATAGATAGATAGATAGATAGATAGATAGATAGATAGATAGATAGATAGATAGATAGATAGATAGATAGATAGATAGATAGATAGATAGATAATACAATGAATGAAAAGTAGTAAAAACGTAACAAAATATGAAGAAAATTTACAAACTTAAGCATCAAAATGAGGCAAAATTCATTTAAGCATGAACAAAAAGAGATTAAATTAATTAAAAAGGAATAAAATCAGAAAGAAAATGAACATAAGAACAAATGAACAAAAGATATCCATCCATCCATCCATATGGGTGGATGGATAATTAATAAAATGAATGAAAAGTAGTAAAAACGTAACAAAATATGCAGAAAATTGACAAACTTAAGCATCAAAATGAGGAAAAACAAACTGTAAAATGAATAAAAAATGAACAAAGTGTGAGTAATTTGACAAAAAAATCGAACAAAATGGGGCAAAATAAATTTAAACATG
Source organism: Siphamia tubifer (assembly GCA_020466265.1). Classification (NCBI taxonomy): domain Eukaryota; kingdom Metazoa; phylum Chordata; class Actinopteri; order Kurtiformes; family Apogonidae; genus Siphamia; species Siphamia tubifer. Next base: position 23,695,122 of record CM035802.1, on the reverse strand, counting down.
AACAAAAAGAGATTAAATTCATTAAAAATGAAGAAAATCAGAAGGAAAATGAACAAAAATGTAATGTAAAATGTAAATGTAACATAAAGATAGATAGATAGATAGATAGATAGATAGATAGATAGATAGATAGATAGATAGATAGATAGATAGATAGATAGATAGATAGATAGATAGATAGATAGATAGATAGATAGATAGATAGATAGATAGATAGATAGATAGATAGATAGATAGATAGATAGATAGATAGATAGACAGACAGACAGACAGACAGACAGACAGACATATGCATTGTTTGTACTCAGACTCAGAATCTATATTCTCATTCTGCAGCATAAACTCTCCTCTGTTATTAAACTGTAATTTTAGAAAATGGTAAGTCTTGCCGTGGGTATGCAATGTTTTTTTCCCCTTCACACTTAACTTTTTGCCACATTAATACATGTTACTGCTTCCATTCGCTGAGACTCATCATTAAAGTTTAACCCTCGGGCAGGAAGATGACCGTAGAAAAGATGACTTACCAGTTTCTGCCATGTCTTCCTTTCTGGAAACAACAGAAAGGCGCTGCATACACACACACACACACACACACACACACACACACATATATATATATATATATATATATATATATATATATAATTATGGAAATACAGCTCAAATGTTTTGGCAGATTGCAAGTGTTGCTCAATAAAGCGTCATGAAAACAATACAAATGTAAACAGACAATGGCATTGTTTATGCACATACATTAGACCACAAACAAGAGATTGAAACAGAAATAACCAAAGTCATGCAGTTCAGATTTTTCAAAAGAAAGGATATTTCTCTCCTGTCATCATTTTCTACGTGGAATAAGAAGTGCATTTGCCCAATACCTGACACTGTGTCAAATTAATTTATAATAATGCATTAAAGGCGATTATTAGTGATGTTCTGTGAGACGGTAAATTGACTCTTTACCTAACTAAGACATAAAAGACACATAAAATCATAGAACACATAGCACATCACAGAACAGTAACAGCACCTTGAAAACTATAAAATGCACAATAAAACACTAAAAGGACCATTAAAAAAGATCATCTATAGGCTATAAAAGGTAATGCACAAAATAAAATAAAATAGAGCAGGGCTTATTGCATGTGGAAACTAGAAAAAGACACATAGAGCAAAAATCAGCACTCTTTGCAATTTAAGAGACCAGACACCAGGATAATAAATGTCGGGGCCTCATGCATGGGGGAAATCTAATTAGAGGAATCATTTTGTTTACAACTAGATAAATAGATGCATTCATCTGAACAATTATAGCAAAAAAACTCTTAATGTTGCTAAATGTGATTCTATGAAATTATAAAAGTGATTGTCAGACCCTCTAGGATTTCCTAACCCAACGCAAATTCAACCAATCCCTGTGAATTCAGAGCGATGTTGCAATTTTAACCAATAACAGCCACTTTCCAGCACAATGTGACCAATCATTTTTGACGTCCTAAGCTCCTCCTTCCACCTTTTCCTGTTTACATTACAGTACGAAGCAACATGTGCAGCCAGGAGTTCACATTTGACGACTAAAATGATGCACTAGTACCAACAGGTGCATTTGGAAGAGGTGTATTTTTGTCATCCAGGTAATATTTGAAAGATTGTCTTAATATTTCAGTGTCTTTGTTCTATTTTTGTTCGGAGAAACTGCCTCTACTACACACTACACAGTACTAATAATAATGTTTTGGTTTTTTTGGTTTTTTTTTTTGACTTGCTGAGACATTTATGTTGTGTTTTATAACTTAATATAGTGTTGTGAGGTCATATGAACTTTAACCTTTGAAACATTTTTGTAATCATTAATTTTCCATTTCGGTAAAAGGTAGTTTTCAGGACCATATCACAATGAGAAAGAACAAAAAGAAAAATCACAACTATTTATCACAACAACAGCCTAAAAAGCACGGCAAATTTCATTGCAACTTTTCGGGAAAGCTCATGCAACACCAGACATTTTAAGGATGAAACAATCTCAAAACAGGTCCGCCAAATCCTGGGGGGACTGGATTGTGAAGAGACGTGTCCAGACAAACAAGGACATCCATGTTCCTCCTGCATGATGTTCAACCAGACTGGGAGCAAAAAAAAAAAAAAAAGAATAAACAAATAGACCTGAAATAAAACGTGGCAGAGGAGCGTTGCGAGGCCTTCCAGAGCAGGTGGCGGGGCCCCTCCAGATGCTGCAGAGAAGCAGCGAAGCAGATAATGTCCTGCCTAGATTACCTCAGGGACCCGATTACAGTGGAGCGTCCTCATCTGGGTCAGCTCCAAGCAGGTTCTGCAGGGATCAGCTGTTCTCGCTGTCGTCCTGCTGGCCTCAGCTGTCTTTCACCTGCTTGTGACCAGTTAGAGATGTATGGTATCGACACTCCAGAGACAAAACATGAAGGACCTGCCATGACTGCAAAATGCACAAGGGACCAGATAGTATTTCAGCGCACATACACAGTTAAACGTTCCTTTATAAAACATTTCCTGTAGTTTGAAGTGAATAAAAACCTGACATTGATATCATGGCAACATGTAAACGTACATAAACAGATGCTAAAGTCTGGGGAACAGCGTCATATTTTTGGAACGTGATTCACCTCATGGCTCCTCCCCCTCCATTTTCAGAGGTGGAAGTAACTAAGTCGAAATACTTCCTTTACTGTACTTACAGTACGTAGATGTTTTAGGTATCTGTACTTTACATGAGTATTTATTTTTCTGGTTACTTTTCCTTTTACTCCCTAAATTTTTTCTAAGTATCTGTACTTTATACTCTTTATATTTATATAAATATCTGTACTTTATACTCTTTATATTTATATAAATATCTGTACTTTATACTGTTTATATTTATATAATTATCTGTACTTTATACTGTTTATATTTATATAATTATCTGTACTTTATACTCTTTATGTTTATATAAATATCTGTACTTTATACTCTTTATATTTATATAATTATCTGTACTTTATACTGTTTATATTTATATAATTATCTGTACTTTATTCTCTTTATATTTATATAATTATCTGTAGTTTATACCCTTTACATTCTCACAATAGAGCGTTGGTGTTTTGGAATTTTAGCATTCTGTCTAGTTTCAGCTCGGCTCAGCTCGGGTTGACTGGACTCAGGACCAGGTACTATTCATGGAGACCGTTTCCATTACAGCCTACTACCAACTTTACCGTACCTGCTCATCATAGCGATGTGATGTTGCTCAGAGTTGCTGATAAACTCGCTCGTTGTGTCTTGTCAAGCTCACACTGAACATCCTCCACCAACCATGGTGGGCTGTCATAATGTGGATTAATGCCATGAGATTTTTTGTAAAATGATGAGTTATAGAGACAACTGTCTGATTAAATCAGTGTCTGCAGTGTTTAAATATCACATTTTAGTATCACTTGGAACCTTGATACCAAAAAACTAGTACCAGATTCTAGGTCCTTCTTTGTATTCAGCTGTTTCACAGTTAGGTGTACCCATGGTATTTCACAAATGTTATAGTACTATCCAAAATAAGATCACAGTAATTATTTGGTATATTTTAACCCCCATGCAAAGCTGGTATGGGAAGGGGAAAAAAAAAGGAAGGATTTTTTTTTCTTTTTTTAATTTCAAAAATTGGTCAACATTGTGAAACATAAAATGTTAAATGTGTTCAAGTTATGGACATATTTCATCATTATGGAAGGCCATTTGGATTTTCATTATTTGAACAATAATGAGAATCTAATTTTAATAGGTTATTTTTGAAAGAAGCAAACACTCAATGGTGTGTACTCTTGCATTTACAGACACTTTCGAAGAGCATTGTAAGAATTTTGAAGGTGCTTTGTTACTGATTTATTATTGACCTCTTCCTTATGGTTTTTCTTTGATTTTATAATCAACAAGTTGACTTTTGGAGTGTTAAACTGTTGTTCTGAGGTGGCGACAAAGGAAACCTGTGCATTAGTCCTTAACGTAGTAGTGTCCATACCCCTGCTGGACTACTATTTCAGATTACATATAGGCTTACATCAGATTAGAGTATTACTGATACATGAGAAAATATATCATTTTGTCATAGGATATCATAATTTGAAATTAAAAACTAAATGTACTCTAACAATATATGTTACTTTGAATAAAATTGACTTTTCTCTTCTACTTGCAGAAAAAAAAAGTTTTTGCTACATGAAGTTTTGTCATTACGCAATTACGGGTTTAACTATACTCAATCAAGGTGTTTTTGTGTTTTGTGTGTTTTAATAGTTAATCATTAACCACCCAGTTTGCTGCTAAATATGTCCAGGCCGCAGTTAATTAATGTCATAATCAAAATATGTAGTGTGTGTACCCCACGTAGGGTTTGTTTGGGAAAATGACTGTCATTCTTAGACATGTACTGTAGTTTGTGCAACAAAGATATGCCTGAAATGTTTACCTATTGGATGGTGGTATGAAATTGCGCACATCTTTGATGATTTTTTTTCACTCTATGTGGCCCCTAGTTGGTACACCCAATTGTGAAACAGCTGAATGGTAACACAAAAATGGTGAGTCAAACCGTGTCCAGCTGGTATCACGTAATGAAAACACATCAATACAGGTAGCAATTCTATCCCACAAACATACTTTAACAATTTAACAATACAGGACAAAATTGACTTTTGTTATTAAGGTCTAAATAAAGCATAGTTATTTTGAGAAGGGATGGCCTTTTTCAATAGCAACATTTTATAACAATAAAAAAAAAAAAATTAAATTATCGGAAGAAAATTCAATACATGGCTTTCTGGGCAACATCAAACAGAAGCTGCAAATGCAACCAGGTGGTAAAAGACAGCAGCATTCGAAGCTTAAGTCTCCGCCCCTTCTGGGGGGCTCATGGGGCCTGAGATCGGAAAATTCATGAATGGTATTCAATGGGAAATAAAATGCGAAAATTATATCTGGTTTGTCATATGCCCTGAATCACACACATGTTGTACCTAATAATAAATGCTAATTATTGATGTGTTTTAACTGCTTCTGTTAACCAATGGCTGATTCATTTATGAGTAAAACCTGTTAATAATTCGGACTACACACCTGGCGCACATGTGACATCACCACAGACTCCACATCACAGCTGAGCAGAGCGTGACGTCACATACGCAACACATTGTAGTCTCTAACTAAGCCCACGTAAAACCTAACACATCAAATATTTATTATTAAGCGCTATCATAAGTGAAGTTCAGAGCACTTGTCAAATGGAATCAGAATTTAGCTTCACTCGCTCCATCCACCCCTATTAAAATTTTTTGTGAGCTAAGCACCCATGGACTGGGAGTCTATTTCTCTTCCAGTGACTGGACTGTCATAGACATGAGAAGTTGTTGTGTTGTAAATTGCACAAACCAATCCCAAAATGGATGGTGTATGTTCAACATACCAAGAGGATGTCGTGCCTTTGTGAAAAATAGAAGAAGGTTATGGCTCCAGGTAATTAAATGGGCAGATTGGGGTTCATATGGTCCTACAGGTGGGGAGAGGGTCTGTGGTGCTCACTTCATATCTGGTAAGTGTTTGTGTCCTAGTCATTGAAACGTCTGTAAACCTCTACAGTCATTAAATGGTCTGGTAGTGTCTCACCATAATTCATAAATGGTCATTAAACTAGATTTGATCTTGATCAGCCATGTTAAAATGTACTTTTAGCAACTGAAATAGTTAACATGAACTGTTTTGCTAGTAGGCACCTTCTTGGTTCAGTCTGGAAATCATAGGAAACTGCCTTCAAACAGCGAAATAAACACTTTAACATTCAAGTTGAGAAATTAGAGAAATTTCTCATTATTCTAGACCTACTGCGCACCTTAGCAAAATACTTTCATCAGTTGTTCGACAGTGTTTGTGGCTGCTAGGCACAGGTGCACAGCTGTTAGCAGTGACAATGGGCATTAATCGCTATTGAGAGAAAGTAGCTCCAAGCAATTATGAGGTGTAAGTTTTGTAGTTTTGTTATGAAAATAAATCACTCATTGGAACACATATTGCTTTGAGAAGAAACACGTTTTAATTTCATGATCCCAGGAAACCTGCCGGGACTACTTTTGCTTTCACCAAAACTGGACCAGAACTCGACTCACAGGACACTGTCGTGGGTAAGTCACTGTGGGTGCACCATACTGTAAACCCAAAAAAGTTAGCAGAACTCAAACTTTAAGGCAACTGATTGCCTCAATTATTTTAAGTTGATGAAACTTGAAAAATACAAGTTTCCAGAACTTAAAATGTAGATGCTTATTAAAGTATACTTAAATTAAAACACTACTTATTAACTTAGTATTCTAAGGTTCTGTCAGTCCTACTGGGAGACTAAGTCAGGGTTCAGTGTCTTTGTCCTAGGACACTTGGACATGTGGACAGACAGAGCTGGGACATGAACCACTGAATAAAATGACTGTGTTTTGTGATTGTAATGTTTTTGGTGTGATAGATATTGGTGGTTATTTGGAGTGCTCTAAAATTGTGTTTGATCATCTATTACATCAGTTAAGTTTTTTTTTTTCAAACATCCTTATTTAAAACAATAGAAATAACAGTACAATATCATTCTCAGCATTTAATGACTTAATTCCACTCAGTTGTACCTCATATGTTTTTCAGTTATGTTCACTTATATCCACAATAGTTCCCTTTAATAAAAAAAATATAAGTTGGAAGTACTTAAAAAGAAAAACATGTTACAGGAACTGAATACATATGAGTTAGTAGTATTTCTGAAACTTTGAGTATTCACAACTGAATATATTTAATTATTCTGAACATTCAGCTTTATAGTGCAGATTAAAGACGATGATTCTGTACAAATTCATGTGAAAAATCATGAACTATCCCTTTAAGACTTGACTTTTCTTCATAAGTAACACACATGTGGTAACATTTCATTAGTTTTATTCCAGAAGCATTTTATCTATAGACCAATGTAATCAAAAACCCAATTTCACATGAATTCAACTAATAGTTTTGCTGATTCAGACATATAACATTTTCACTATTATAAGTAAATGGGGAGAAAAAATTATTGTAACGTTTCCTTGAAAAATGTCCAGTCGTCCAAAATGTTGCGACCTGATATTAGATTGTTTTGCAGGTTGAATGGATAGTGTGTGGGATACCTCTTTTCTACATTTATATCTCATGCTTCTATACATTTCCCAATCATCATGTCTATGTGGGTTCCAGGAAGGTCACATCTGGGTTGCGTATAAGGGTCCCACGTGGGTTTGTCTGCAGTTTCCATGGTGACCCCAATTGCTTTTTGCCCAAGTCAGAATCAGACATCTGAATATCTCATATTATTTACAGCATTTATTTTTTTTCATGTCATTTGCACTACTTCTCATGTTACTTGTACTGCTTAAATGACAAATTTCTAAGTTTGCGATATACTTAATTTTATATTTTGCCTTTTTTAAGTTAATTGCCTTTTTTGGAAATGGTACAATGCAACTATTTTTTTCAGATGCATTTTTTAAAATGTTATGGAATGTACATTGCAGTGGCCTAATTTTTTTCTTCAAAAAAGCTCTGAAAGTCATGCACCCTATAAAGGACAAAAGTACATTTCTGCACAGCAAACATGAGTGTTAAATATTTAGTGTCAGTGTTAAATAAAAAGTGCTTTTGACAAATTAATCTTTTTAAATCAGGGTGTTGTTAATAATGGTGTTAAACTTTGGTGTAGGTCAAATCACGTCTTTATGTAGAAGTTCTAGAAGGATGGATTAAAGAAAACATTTCCAAGCCAACCATCGCCATTTATTTTTTTTTTGTCACAAGAGCTGGTGAAGTTAATATTTTCGGAGCCTGCATTGGGAGTGGGGGAAAAAATTGGGTCAAGTATAGCAAGATCTCACAATATTTTTAAGAAATAGTTCTTGCGATGGTTACGTCATGACTCTGCATAAAAATAAATAAATAAATAAAATACATCTATGGTGTAATTATGAATCAATTGAGGGAAAACTGTTCATTTAAATTTTTTAAGATAATTATTAAGCAGTCAATATGCTGCAATGTGAAGTCTAATGAGCAGCTGTTGAATATGTGTCCCTTAAATGTTTCCTAACATTTAAAGTAAAGCTGCTGTTGGCTGAGAAAAGCTGTGACATCCCTGAATAGAAAGTTCTTCACAGACTATTAATCCCTTACACGTCATATGATATGATCCCTGTAGAGGAAGAATGAATATATAAAATTAACCTGAAATCGATTTTTTTTTTCAGGAGACGTAGCCTGAACCAGAGAAATAGAGATATTTCAATACACAGGCATCTTGACTCATGCACTCATGAGGATCATGACCTCAATTTTCAGTGTCTGCCACTAGGAAAGCACAGGTGCACTCAAGGAGACACGGCTAGCTAGCTAGCTGGCTATTGAGTTTGTGTACCCCCGAGGGCAAAAACATGTCCACTGAGCAAACCTTTTATGTTTCTCTCAACAAACGGTTCACTCAGGGGTAGCAAGGGACTGTTGGTGATGGCAAAAATGTATTCCACTCCACAGTCAAACTTAGAGTCTGACAGGGAATCCTTAACTGACTGCAGCATATGGGCAGACTCTGGGTTTTTCATCCACAGACGTATTTAAAATGCAAGGGCTGTAACGATATGCAGAATCCTTCCTGTACAAAAGGACAGTGGACAGCGCTGGATGAATGGCTCATTTATTTCTACTTATAAGTATCATCTTCTCAGTTTATGGACGAGTGAGGCGAGCTGAGCTCAACCCATTTGTAATAATGTAGTTATAACCTCGATCGAGTACATATGTGTGTGTGGTGAATATCAGCAGCAGCAGCGGCGGTGGCAGCAGCAGCAGCAGCAGCAATGTACGCTCACTGGATTGAGATTAAGAATGGCAACTGTCTGTTTGATTACATCTAGGCTACAGTGGCCCTTTAAGCTACATCTGAACTGGAAAAAAAAAAAAAAAGACAAAAACATCTGTCTCGTTAAACTGTCGGCCTGTTCACTAGTGGGTTTGCAGTTAAAAATAGAACTTCCACCGCCTAATTCCCCACTTAGCCTCAAAAAGCAATCTTCTCCTGAAACATTAATAGCTTGTTGACATCTTGCAGTGAGCCACAGTCTATCAGGTGGCGTGTGTAAATAAGGCTTCATTCTTCATATTGATTTTTACTTCAGCTTTTGACATCAAGGAAATCAAGGAGGACATACTCTCAGATGTCAATGTGTGGTTCAGATCTTTGCTCTGTTCTGGTGAAATCTAAAATGCAATAATTTAATGCATGAATCACCTGTTTCACTCCAACACCCTGTAGCTTTATTAGAGGATATTGATTTATCTGTTGAAGCTGCTTCCAAGCCATGCTCATGTGTTCTCTCACTTAAAATATTTACTGCATAAACGCTACATAGATTATTGGTTTCCTACATTTGAACATCACAAATTTCTGGCAATCCCAGACATTCAAAACTTCAAAAACAGTAAAAAAAAAAAACAAGTATTCAGAGAATGCCTAATGTCACCCCTATTTTGTGTCAATCTCAAGTTTTTATGACAACCTGTTATTGAGTTAGAACAAATAATGTGATTTTTGACCTTTCTCCTAACTGCGACCTTGACCTTTTGCTATATTGATAATGTTGTTATATGTATATATGCATCAGTGCGCGTAATATTAAGGCTGGTGCAGTGTGTTAAATTTAAGGCAGTGTTAATGTTTAAAATAATTGTTTTATTGTCATCATAAACTCTATGGCTGTTAGCTTGTTAGCTTGTGTTTCAAACACCCTGTAAATTAAATTAAATAGTCCTGAATTGAAATATGTTGGCATCACAAACCTTTATAACCAATAGTACACAACATAAACTATATATTTTATATTTGTAGCTTATTTAAACTAAAAGCTTCTGCTAATAGAACATCTGTGGTGCTAGCTGCTTCTTAGAGGCAGCAGGTGGACGTTCAAAACTTTGAATTACTGCCAACTACCGGTTGAATAGTGTGGCAAACATCTCTACTGTGGACAAAAAAAAAACCTAATAAGGCATGATACCTTGCATACCGCCCATTCTTAGAATCAACGCACAATGCAGTCAATAACAATGGTGAACACATGAAATAACGATGGAATGACTCCTTTAAAGAGGAAGTATCAAAGCACATGTCAACCACAAAAGGTCCAAATACAATACCTAAAACAAGAGTAAGACTTGAGGAAACTATATTTACTTCATTGATCGTAGGGCTGTGGTTGCCAGGGTCTAGTGGGCGTCAGTAGGATTACACTTTGAGATAGTTCTGTACTGATTTTCACTCTTTAGTCCTGGTCTTAGCCTTTTGGATTCTGCCTCATTTGTGTTTGATTCAAGTGATTTTATGAAAAAATAATTGCACACAGTCAGCCTGGGGCTTTGGGGTTCCCGTTGAGGCCCTGTGGCAGATTTCCACTTTATTTAACTGGTAATTGAACCTTCCCTTCAGCATGGCCTCCTTCACTGGGAATATATCTCCCAAAGAGGACGTTACAGTCATGAATCACTTGTTATAGACAAAACTTTATTGGTTGAAACACTTGTTAACACTTAAAGTTTGATGTACATCATTGCAATTTTTTAAATTATATTTTCTGAAAGTATTTGATGAGATAAAAGGGTAGATAACAGGATTAAAAAGAGCAGATACTGAAGAAGACAAAACCATTATCATAAAAGAAATAAATAAAATAAAAACATATTTAAATTTTTAATTTTTCAAAAGGCAAAATTCTCCAAAAATCTCTCGCACCTGTCTGGGACAGACAGGTGCGTGTTTGAGACACAACAACAGGGACAGATTGCAACAAGAGCACAACTGAAATACAACAGAAGGCTTAGTTTTTAAAATGGTTGTATTTTCTCTGCTCATCTTTCAGAGCCATTGGGAACTAACTGCAAGGAAAAAATCCATTTCTGTCGCCTTGTGACAAGTCAGTGGATGACAGTGACTATATTTGTCAGGGGTAGATGTAAAGTCGTTGCACGCCACAGGAGCACGACAGCTCTGTAATGCAGGTAGAACCGCAGTTTGTGTATGCACTGCAACATCTGTAAAAAGTGAATGAAGTAGGACAGCTGCTTGGCTCTTTCCTTATTTTTCCATATTCTAAAAGACACCTGTCAGTGACAACATCAGGGAATACAAACATAATTAAGTAATCAAGCAGGCACATTACATATGTAAATGACATTAATTGCAGACATGGGTTTGAAATATTCATTCAGATTAGTCACATCATTTAGGCAGGGATCTCTTCCCAGTGAGTGTAATCATTGAACTAATTAGGTCAGTCAATGCAAGTTGAAACAATTTGAAAAGCAATTTCAGTTTCCAATTAATTCTTGACTAAGAGAATGAAAGTAATATAGGATGCAACTCTGTGAAGCAGCAGTAAGGGCAGAAGAATGAACAGGCTGCAATGACAAATACTCCAAGAACCAGTCAAAAAAAACATAAAAATAAAGAAATCAACACAGAATTTGAAGTCAAGCTTTTATTATTTTCCAAGATTTATTGGTCAGAACACATGTTTGTCGAGCAGACAGACAGAGTATGGATTTAGGGAGTATCCTGGGAACGCAATTCAGTGTTGTAGCACTGAATATTTGTCAGATGAAAGCCAAACACTCTTTCACCTTTCTGAAACAAAACAAACCACTTAGCAGAGTTCATAACCAGCTGGAGTGTGTATGCCTCACACACACACACACACACACACACTTGTTTACATGTCTCATGAGGACCAAGTTTGTAATAAAGTAGCCAAGGTGGGTAAATAAAATACAACAATAATAATAATAATAATAATAATAATAATAATAATAATAATAATAATAATAATAATAATAATAATAATAATAATAATAATAATAATAATAATAATAATAATAATAATAATAATAATTAATAATGATAAAATATTTTTTACAATTAAATTCAAAATAAGAAGATACTGAGGATATTGTCAGATTTAACTAAATATGTCAATAACCCTGCTTTAAGGTAAAGGTCATACATTTTGCAAATATACCATCGGCTTGACGTCATGGAGTCTATCAGTGTTATGTCATCGGATGTCCGAAGGTCAGACGAAGTGAATGTAAAAAAAAAACAAACAAAAAAAAACACTTGATACTATCTTGTCTGGGATTCGGAGATATCATATTATGTGTTTTACCTGTTGACCTTCACTATGAACTTGACCTTTGACCTTTATAGCTCAAAATGTAATGGTTTCTTCCTTGATGCATTATCAATGATTTCTGAAAGTTTCATCAAAATCCGCTCATAACATTTTGAGTTATTTTGCTGACAGACAGACAGACAGACAAACAGACAAACAGATGCGAGATAAAACATAACCTCCTTTGTGAAGGTAATGAAGATACTGGAAATGTAATAGTGTCATCAGTGAACATTATCCACATGCAATAGTTGGTCCAACACAAAGAAGCTGGAAAAGAAATGAAAGAATTAAGGTTAGTTTTATTTACGTGAACACCCCAGTCACACTGACCAGTGGGTTCTTTCATGCTGCGTTCCTATTGGTTGTTAAGCAGACACAGGTCATAGTCAGTTCACACTGTGACATGGTCAAACTAAATTTCTGTCAGTTTTTTTCCCCACAGACTTTCTTTAGTCAACATCTGAAGTTGAAGCTCTATCTCACTGTGTAACACAGGACCACCAGTTTTGACCAAGAATAGTGCTATGTTTTCTTATCTTTTGTGTGAGTCAGAACAAAATAACTTTAGACTTTAGACCAGCTGCACCATTTGTAGCCTCATTTACATATCAATAAATGGTATGAATTATTAAATATCAGTGTAAGTACAAAAGTGACTGCTTTCAAATGATAGAAACACAGACATGAGTTAGAAAATAGAATTTTTTTTCCCATGAGGTTTTTTGTCAAGAACTGGAGGTGGCACAGAATCTTATTCTTGAAGCAAGAAACATCCTGTTATGTTTATTTACAGTCTGTGGGGTTAAAGGTCACTCTGTTGCAGTGATTTGAGCTATGAGTAATTTATTATCATTAATAATTATTAATTAGGGGTTTAATGGTACAGAAAAATCATGATTCTGTATTGTTTTCAGTATGTTTTCGATACAGTCAAGGAGACCAATGTCATTAAAATAATCTGTATAGGTTGGTTTCACATGATGTCACATTGCTATATCAGCGTATGATTTTCAGATGGAGGGCAGAAAGTGAAGCTGAGTGAGTTTTCCATTGAGAAAATGTCTACGTTTTGTGTAGTTTACAGCTGTACCAATCGTTCTAACCAAGAGAAGGACATTTTTTTTTTTTTTTTTAGAGTACCAAAGATTGTCATTCACAAAGGTGAGAAATGGACAAAACTCGCAGGAAAAAAAAAAATTAAAAAGTAGATTTGAAATCTGCGTTTGCAGTCAGGAGGAGCAGAGTCTACTAATGCTAATGCTAATGCTAATGCCCGTGTCTGCAGTGACCACTTTGTCAGAGGTATGTTCCACAGCTAACTTTTTTGTGGATGTACTATATATCATTGGGTTGTGGTTAAATGTTCATTTACACTGTTGTAATAAGGTTTAACTAGACACATTAAGATGTGTTATATGTTTGTTGATATTAGTTGCTACTGCGAGCGGCTAGCAGTGATTAATGTAAACAAAGATGTCATGAATGTTACACGGATGAGAGAGTTTCATGTGGATGAACTGGACTGTCCTGGAGGGAGTTCCAACTTCAACCCAATAGAACACTTTTGGGATGAAGTGGAGCACAGACTGAGCCAGGTCTTCTCTCCAGTGTCAGTGTATGATCTCACAAATGTTTCTGGGAGGAATGATCCAAATAAACACACCTATTGGAAAACCTTCTCAGAAGGTTCTAGCTGCAAAGGGTGAACTCACATCATATTAAACTCTATGGGTTAAGAATAAGATGTTAATTAATTTCTGCCAACATTGGCTGAGTGAGATTATTGTATTCACCTTGTGTGTGTGTGTGTGTGTGTGTGTGTGTGTGTGTGTGTGTGTGTGTCTGTCTGCAGAGATTTATCATGCTTTATCTCAATGAATACTTGAAATATCACAATGAAATTACATGAGCATATGCAAATAGCTAATGTGCATCAGATGCAATGATCCATTTGAGTAAAGGTCAAAGGTCAAGGTCACAACTAACTAAAAGGTGAAAATCACATCATTGGTTATAAGAACTTTCAGATTGGTACCAAATGATGTGGAATGAAGATTTCTACAATTTTCATATTTGGTGTTATCACCTACGACCAATAGTTTTTGAGATCTGTGGAGGTCAAAGGTCACATGTCGCAAAATTAACTTGTGTAACACTGTGTGTGTCAAGCATAGACCTATCATGCTATAACTTAATCAATACTGTATATATTATCATAATGTTACACACACTGATGCATATATAAATATAACACAATTTTCAATATTGTAAAAGGTCAAGGTCAGATTTAGCAGAAAGGTCAAAATCACATTATTGGGTGTAATTCAAGAATAGCTTGTCATAGAAACTAGGGACTAGATTAGGCATTCTCTGAATACTTGGTTGATAATGCAATTCAAGGCAGGTGAGACAATACATTTGGCAAAAAAGAATGCTTATAAATAATTTGAATCGTAGACAGCTCAAATTATTCCCCTTAGATTCAGTAAAATAGGACTGAATACACCCTTAAAACTGAAGTCAGTAATGTATGTTCTAGCATTTTCTGCATCAGAACCACTGGCTAAAGGCTGTTTAAACACTGCTGGTGTTTATAGTTGGGTTAAAGTTTTTCTCATGGCAGATCTAATGTTTAAAATTGAGTCATGTCCTTTTAAATCTGTTATGAAACTTGACTTATTGCCAGAAATATAACTGATCATCATGAAACAATGCTGATAGACCGCTCTTGTTTTGTCAATTTATTGACATAGCTGACAGAACCTGAAATGTTCCCGAATCCGATAGTTTAGAGAAGACGGAGGATCTTCTAACTGCTCTGAGCTGCCATGCTGGTTCACCTTCAGCATGTGGATGGTGCATGGATTGCATAGGCATCCATCTAGGATGTGAAATACTGCATCTGGGTTCAGCTTGTGTCCACCCTCTTCATACTGTGTGCCTTCCACTTCAAGATTCCAGTGGAAACTTAAGGCAAGTGTTTGTATTTGTCACAGGCTACATGTATTTGTTCAGTCCCGAAATGGTTCAATACAAACGCAACATGATATCATGAATTTTGTGAATATGCGTGCTATTTGCGTCACTTTTAATTAGGCTGTTATCATCATTATACACTGTCTGAAGGTATGGTACACTGCACCAAATAGCACATGATTAGTGGTTAGGGGTAGGATGTAGGGGTAGTTTTAGGCTATGTTTACACTAACCTGGGTATTTTTGAAAATGCGGACATTTGCCTTCATTTGTGCCATTTATATACAGGTTTTTCCTCTGGAAAAACTCTTTCCTCTTGTAAAACCTCCAGCAAAAGTGAAGCTCTTTAAAAAGTCAGTTTTTACGTTTGTGTATAAAAAGACCAAAACAGACTTTTAGGCTAATTTGGTGCCACAGAGAGCTGCATCTTACATCTGGCAAGCATGGATACACTCTGAATAATATGATTTCTTTCATTAAGAGTTATATTCACAAGTTTGCTTTTCAAAATAAAGCTGATCCAAGTCATAGATCAGCAGAGACGCATCAGGGTTCAGAGGTCAGCTTTCTTCTGTGGAATGGAACAGGAAATAGGAGTATCTGTGATTCTCCAGGAGGCTTCTGTGGAGATGTCATTCATCTAACATGGCCACCGACAGACTTGGCATGGTTTAACAGCTCTTGATAGTGTATTTATGGAGATCAATATAAACGTAAATAAAGTTTTTAAAAAATGCTTTGTTTGTTTGCTTGTTTTTATTTTAAATTTTTTTTACGGAAAATATGTGTTACAAAAATACCCAGGTTTATATAAACATAGCCTTAGGGATAGGGTTCAGGTTAGATTTAGGGTTGCAGTTATATTTAAGGTTAGATTTAGGTTTAGCTGTTCTGTATATGTAAACTGGAGAGTTTGGTGTGAATTAATACATCATGAAATAATAATAATAACACACGAAAGGTAAAAATGTGTACATAAGAGCACACCAAATGCCATAATAACTGGTGAGACATACAGCACAATTTCATGAGATAAGTCTGATAAAGGAGTGCACTGTTACATCCATATTGTTAACATGATTCTTAATAGTTATTGTGTATCTGTGATCGTCATCACCAATCATCTGTATATAAATAGATTCAATGAACAGAACCATTTTCACATTATTGTCTCTTATTTGACATTTACTGGTGCTCTTTAATAACTTCAAATAAACTGCATCCGCTTGATGTTGAGGGTGACTATTTTTTCTCCAAGTCATCAGTCATAATAATTTTTTTGTACATTTCTTCAGTAGACATTATCTTCATCAAATCTGCCCTTAAAGATAGTAAAAAAAAAAGAAAAAAAAAGTTTTTTATTGATGTTTTTTCAGTTTTCAGTGATGCTGAATTAGGAATGGGTGGTATGCAAGGTATTATGCATTATGAGGTATTTTTTTGTCCACGATAGAGATTTTCCAACGTCCATCCTGTAGTTGGCAGTAATGCAAAGTTTCAAACGTCTGCCGGCTGCCTCTAAGAAGCAGCTAGTACTACAGTCTTCCTAGATGCTGTTTTAACAGACACATTTTGTTTAAATACGGTAAAAATATAAAATACATGTAGTGTACTATATGTGATGCCAACATATTTCGTTTCAGGACTCTACAACTTAATTTACAGGGTGTCTGAAAAGCGAGCTAACAACCTAACAGCCAAAGTCATGACAGCCATAGAGTTTATGTTGACAACAAAACAACTGTGCTAAACGTTAACACTGCCTTAAATTTAACACACTGCACCAGCCTTAATAACTGTATGTTACTATATCCAGTTGAGTTACTATTAGTCATGGAATCGGGCTGGGTTAGCAGCTAAAATGACTGTTCAGAATTACAATTTTGTGAGCAGGTTTGCTAACGTTAGCATGCTAAATGCTGCTACAGTGATTGCTACCATTGAGATGTGTTGTGCTATGAATATGAAGAAAGTCTGCACAAATATAAAAGACTGCACTTGGCGCTATATGACCACTAACAAACTGTTCTGGTGTCATTTATAGTTTATTTATTATTTATGTATAGTAGCCTACAAAAATACTATACCGTGATATATACTGCCAGTGGCTCAAAATACAACAAGATATAAATTTTTGTCCATACCGCTCATCATGACGCTGGATAGTTTTTTGTCATAATGTGCACTTAAATATCAACTATTGTTTGGCTTGTTGGTGCAGAACAAATGATAAAAGGCGATTATTTAACACTTCTTTATATGAGAATGAACACTCCAGCTGTTAGGACACTCCTGTTCATGATTCATGGACAATCTATAAACTCAGTTCTGATAATTTAGTCAAATTATTGATTCTTTTTGACTTTAGGTAGGATTATTTTTTAGCAAAATGAAGCCTTTTAAAGTGATTGTTATAATTACCAAATCACTGGACATCATCTCCTTTTTATACTGACTGGGTGATTAAGTGTTGAGGGTTTAGCGTTGTAAAGTAGGTAGGCAATGAGTATAAATGTAAGACTAATACGCTGACAGGTTTCAAATGGAAAACAGCAAAAGCCAAGTCCAGGCCAGTCAGTGAGTTCACACATCTTATGAAGGGGTCCCAGGTTTTACACAATGTCTGAAGGGAGCCATTTAGTGTGCAGCTCATTTTTTCAAGTTTTATATTATTCTGCATCATATCTATCATTCAATGGCTATGAGTTGGAGAAGTTGTGTCCTTCCATTGAAATAGAATTAATCTGAGTCTGGAAAATTCCAACACAGGAAGAAGGCTGAATATCAATACCATATATCATAGTATCAAAAAAAGAGAACCAAAAATGGACAAGTTTTGTGATTTACTTTTTGTTGAAAAATTTTAACACTAACACAACAAAAATGTAAAGAACACAGGCCATCACCTCATTCACAAAACCAAGGAAAATACCACGCGCATACCACTTTTGATTGGGTTACAAATAAGGGTTACAATTATGGGTGTTTAATTAACACATTAATTCAAAGTAATTATATACAGTCATAATAAGTACATTCATTTAAAAAAAATCACATTAATGTAATCTTTAATCTCTAACTTTAGTTCAGCGTTCAATACTTGTACTGCCCAGATTTTAACTTACAGCACTTTACATGGACCTGATATTTTATTTTATTTTTACTTTGTATTTTATTTGGAGATTGACCAAAGAACAGGTCAGTATTCCCCTGGTGGTGGAAACTAAAGGTTACAGGCAGCACTTGGGAATAGTCTCAGATAGATAATGTAAATGTAAGATTTGCATCTGTGCAAATCTTTTTCAAACAATAAATGACTATAATGCCACTTTGTTGTAATATGTAATATTGCATTCATATCGTCTCACCTTCAGACATCAGATGGGTCAACACCCGTGGCTTCATCACATCACGTTTTGTCACCATATTAACCCTTGGCAGAGGTCTACTGTCTCTGACTGCCTTGTTATCATTTATCATGAGGTACGTGTGTGATTCAGGACATATGATAAACCAGATACCATTTTAGCATTTTATTTCCCATTGAATACCATTCATTAATTTTCAGGCCCCATGAGCATCCCGGAAGGGGCGGAGATTTAAGTTAAAATTGAAACCTTATGACTTATGTTATTGTTTGCACATGCATGTATGTAAGCACATCTGGGGAAAAAAAAGTTGAGGAAGTTAGCAGCTTCACTCACGGCACATGCGTCACTTACACATGTCACACACACTGACTTTAAAACAGATTGTATTTTTCACAGCCGTAAAAACCACAAAAAATAATTCTCAAATTTAGCCGAGCTAAATGTCTAAGCTGTGTATTTGTTAGCAACGGTAAACATCAAAACATAAGGTCTGCCTGATATTGTTCATACATCAAATGCTCATTTATAAAAGTCTACCACTGTGTGTTTGCTGCTGTACTTAAAAAACAACCATCTTCATTTGAAAATATTACCATGTTTGCTTCACTTTGTCACTTTCAATACTAAGCACATGTCGATATGTACACAATTTAAGCCAAATTCACATACAGCAAAATTAAATAGAAATAAGAAATAAAAGGATAAGTATGCGCAGAGATATGTGAGGTTTCTTTTGTTACCTTCAGTCTCAGTTTCTACCCTCCTCCACGGTGGCCTCTCTCTCACCCTTTTCACAGACGTCTCGCCACAATCCTCTCGAAAGACAGATGCTTTGTCCATTCATTCAATAATTACATTCCACCGCTAGGTCTTTGCAGGCTGATTATTTAGCTGTCTGTCTCCTTCCCTTTATCTGCTGGCAATCCACTTGTTCTGCGTTAGCTGTGATTCAGCCGCTCGCGACCGCACACATTCACAGATAAGAAACATCCGGAAACATCATCCTGACTGTTAAACAATGAAAGTGATTGACCTACCAGATGTAGGGTTTTTTTTTTGTTTTTGTTTTTTTTGTTAAAGCTTCATTTCATGGACATATATAGAGGAGGGAAAAAAAACAATAATTGGTTTATCACAAGTGAAACAAAATAATCTGTTTCACTGCATTGGATGGAATGATTTAGAGAAATACAAGAACCATGTGAGAATATGGAAGACACTTTTTGGTGAACAAAAGCAACTCATCATTAAATGTAGTGTGGCTTGGCATGGTAAAGCACAGAAAAGTTAGTCAGAGAAATTGGGAGAAATGCCTTTGGCTCCTATTTCTTGCCATCATTTTTCCCTTTTCTTCTTTTTTTTTTTCACATCAGAGCAGCTTTGACTGCAGCAAATGATTTAAGCCCATCCATTTCTATTCGCACACACAAGAAACAGCGTACATTTCCTTCTGTCACCACCTGTCCCCCACTTCAGCTAGCACATCCAAGTTGATTTGTGCCTTTATTGCGGAAGATAGAGACTTGCTGATCTTTGATTGCAGCACATACATTTCCCAGTGCCAGCCGTCTGTGACTTTTTAGATTCTATCTGACTCTGAGGATCTATGGGATATATTGGCAGGGTTGAGAGTAGCTGCAGATGCTATTTTTGCTAGGTGTAATGACATCAGGCTAATTACATTGAGAGATAGTTGACTGTGATGCTGCCATTATTCACAAATTGCAAAGAACATGTGATGTAATTAGGAGCCTATTATATTGGTAGGATTCCTTTTGACTCTTCTATCCAACATCTACAGAAACAAGCGTGAGCATAAAACATCAAATTGGCCAAGCAGTACCTCCCAAAGACATGCAGTGTATCAGGCAGCTGGTGCCTTAGCCTGTCTTATTGCATACTGTCATGGTAATAATAAGAAACAGTGTGGAGATGAAAGCTCTACCTGCATATTAACACAACAGAAACTGTTAAAATTAGCTGTATGTGCAGTGCATGTGCTGCTGTAGCTGCATTGGTTTCCTCA
This sequence comes from Siphamia tubifer, assembly GCA_020466265.1. Taxonomy (NCBI): domain Eukaryota; kingdom Metazoa; phylum Chordata; class Actinopteri; order Kurtiformes; family Apogonidae; genus Siphamia; species Siphamia tubifer. Next base: position 23,674,465 of record CM035802.1, on the reverse strand, counting down.
CCCTCACGCTGCTGCTGTAGGTGTCTAATATGATCTGACCCCAACGTGTCTTGACATGCACTTGAATGCAACAGTGGGGAAGGTAACTGTAATCATGCTTACCCTGACCACAGTCTTTTATTGAAATAATGCTGAAAACCCAATGACACTGATTAAGTTATTTTAATCCATTTCAGTTCCAAAGCTGGGAGCCATGGAAGGCCAATTGCTTTTTCTTTGGGTACAAAGCAGACCATGAAGAATGTAGAGGCTTGAGCAAAGAGATGACTTATTTTGAATTTAAGGTTTTTTATGAAGTGGATGTGATTATATTATAGAATACCTGTAAAAGGTGTTAGGATTTAGCAGTCCACTGATAATAACTTTTAAAAACAGAATTATTAGGCAAGGTTTACACATACATGGGTATCTGTGTTTGTTCCTGTTATTTACACAGCAAAAGCTATGTGCAGGGCCGTTTCTAGCTTCTTGGGGGGCCTAAGCATGATGCCTTTTGGGGGCCCCTAGTTTGTCAAAGTACAATTTCATTTCATGAGTAAAACAAGCTATAATTAAAATTAAACATCTTAGCTGCTAAAAAAACAAAAAACAAAAAATATAATCCAGGGAAAACAACAATCAATTGTTTTTCAATAAATTAAACAGAGTTTGAATGCATTTAAAGAGTTCACCAGGAACTTTTACTGACAAGAGAATTAGCCAATTCATTCATGCTAATGCTATTACATGCAAATTAGTGGTTGTCATTTAAACACATTTAAAGCATATTTCCACTTAATATTTCTGACAATGTAGGGACCACATGTACAGACCCTTATAATGTGAGCCAGCTGGTTTGTTTGACATGATAGTGTCACCAGGGATGAGAATATTAGCCAATTCATTCATGCAATTCATCAATCTGAAGCTCCGAAGGTGACAACAGTGAAATCTTGTGGGATAATATTTCACGAGAGTTACGACGTTCCTGCCTAGAACAACCATCAATGGAAACACATTCAAGGTGTAAATATATTTTGTCGAAATTTTAGGAATATCACTATTGTTTTGCAAAAAACTGAAATAGAAATGCAGCTACTATCAGTCACACTGTAATATCAACAATTCTGAATCAAAAATATGCTTTAACTCAAACATGTTTATATTACTGGCACCCATGTGTCTCCAAAAGGATGTTCACAGTTAAGATTCATAATGCAGTCTCTCCAGGATTTGCCAGGCCTTTTTTGAGACTGTTTCATCCTAAAGTGTCTGTTGCATGAGCTTTTCCGAAAAATTGCGATGAAAGTTGAGGTGCTGTTTAGGCTTTTGTTGCAGGAGGAAATTAAAGTTGTGATAAATAGTTGCAATTTTAGCTTTTTGTAGTAAAAATTAAGTAATATTTCAAATATTTAGTTCATGGAAAATTAATTCAAAGTCATTGTGATATGGTCCTCAAAACTACCTTTTACCGAGATGGCAAATAAACGATAATGAGGATTACAAAAAATGTAACAAAATCTTTTTTTTTTTCAAAATGCACCTGTTTGTTCAAAGGTTAAAGTTCATATGACCTCACAACACTACATGAAGTTATAAGACATAATATAAATGTCTCGGCCAGTAAAAAAAAACATTATTACTACTACTGTGTTGTCACGGATCGGGGTGAGGTGGAACAGGAGGACTCCAATGCACAGTACTGAAGGGCAAAATAATTTAATAACAAAACTACAACATAAAGACAAGACAAACACAACCTGGGAGTGGACAGCCAGAGTCCGTGGTGATGATGAGTGTCCGGGTTATGGTGATTGGGGAGATGGAAGCGATAGTCCGGGTTATGGAGGTGACATATCTGAATGGTCCTGCACTGGCAGCTACAAGCCTTACTGCTTATATAGCCACCGATTAGGAATGGCTTGCAGCTGCGCAGTGCAGGACCAGGTGAGTGTGGAGATTGGGGGAAAGGTCACTGGAGCGGAGGTCATGACAGTACCCCCCCCCCTAAGGGGCGGCTCCTGAAGCCCCTAAAAAACAAAAAAAAACACAAACCCCCCCCCCCCGTTGTCCAGAGCTCAAAAATAAAAAAATTTTTAAGTAGTATTTCTCCGAGCAGGGCGGCATGGTAACCTCCTGGTCGGAGTACCCTCTGGGCAGAGCGGTGTGGCATCCTTCTGGGCAGGGCGGTGTGGAAACCCCCTGGGCGGAGTACCCTCTGGGCGGAGCGGTGTGGAATCCCTTCTGAGCAGGGTGGTGTGGAAACGCCCTGGCGGAGTACCCTCTGGGCAGAGCGGTGTGGCATCCTTCTGGGCAGGGCGGTGTGGAAACCCCCTGGGCGGAGTACCCTCTGGGCAGAGCGGTGTGGAATCCCTTCTGGGCAGGGCGGTGTGGAAACCCCCTGGCGGAGTACCCTCTGGGCAGAGCGGTGTGGCATCCTTCTGGGCAGGGCGGTGTGGAAACCCCCTGGGCGGAGTACCCTCTGGGCAGAGCGGTGTGGAATCCCTTCTGGGCAGGGCGGTGTGGAAACCCCCTGGCGGAGTACCCTCTGGGCAGAGCGGTGTGGCATCCTTCTGGGCAGGGCGGTGTGGAAACCCCCTGGGCGGAGTACCCTCTGGGCAGAGCGGTGTGGAATCCCTCTGGGCAGGGCGGTGTGGAAACCCCCTGAGTAGGGCGGCGTTGAACCCTTCCGGGCGGAAGACCCTCAGGACTGAGTGGCCTGAGAGGTCTGGGTTGGTAGCAGGAGCAACTGAACTGGTCTGACTGAGGACCAAGGAGACTGATTGGTGGGGTCACCACGGACTCTGGCTGAGACAGGAACAAGACAAAACGAAGAAACGGGCAACAGGCAGGGACAGGAAACAGGCAGGCAGAAACGAACAACAAGCAAGGACAGGGGACAGAAGCCAGCGACGGGCAACAGGCAGGGACAGGGGACAGAAGCCAGCGACGGGCAACAGGCAGAGACAGGGGACAGAAGCCAGCGACGGGCAACAGGCAGGGACAAGGGACGGAAACCAGCAAAGGGCAACAGGCAGGGACCGGGGACAGAAGCCAGCAACGGGCAACAGGCAGGGACAGGGGACAGAAGCCAGCAACGGGCAACAGGCAGGGACAGGGGACAGAAGCCAGCAACGGGCAACAGGCAGGGACAGGGGACAGAAGCCAGCAACGGGCAACAGGCAGGGACAGGGAACAGAAGCCAACCACGGGCAACAGGCAGGGACAGGGAACAGAAGCCAACCACGGGCAACAGGCAGGGACAGGGGACAGAAGCCAACCACGGGCAACAGGCAGGGACAGAGGACAGAAGCCAACCACGGGCAACAGGCAGGGACAGGGGACAGAAGCCAACCACGGGCAACAGGCAGGGACAGAGGACAGAAGCGAGCAACGAACAAGAGTCAGGGACAGGAACAGACAGAAAAGACCAACGACAGACCAAGACCGACGAAAAGACACAACGCCAGGCGACAGGACAACTAGCCAGAAGACAAGACAACTAGCCAGAAGACAAGACAACTAGCCAGAAAGCCAAAAGCCAAGACAAAAAGCCAGAAGACAAGACAAAAAGCCAGAAGACAAGACAAAAAGCCAGAAGACAAGACAAAAAGCCAGAAGACAAGACAAAAAGCCAGAAGACAAGACAAAAAGCCAGAAGACAAGACAAAAAGCCAGAAGACAAGACAAAAAGCCAGAAGACAAGACAAAAAGCCAGAAGACAAGACAAAAAGCCAGAAGACAAGACAAAAAGCCAGAAACACGGAACGCTAGCCAGAAACACGGAACGCTAGCCAGAAACACGGAACGCTAGCCAAAAACTCGGAACGCTAGCCAAAAACTCGGAACGCTAGCCAAAAACTCGGAACGCTAAGACACAAACTCGGAACGCTAAGACACAAACTCGGAACGCTAAGACACAAACTCGGAACGCTAAGACACAGACACGGAACGCAAAGACACAGACACGGAACGCAAAGACACAGACACGGAACGCAAAGACACAGACACGGAGCGCAAAGACACAGACACGGAGCGCAAAGACACAGACACGGAGCGCAAAGACACAGACACGGAGCGCAAAGACACAGACACGGAGCGCAAAGACACAGACACGGAGCGCAAAGACACAGACACGGAGCGGCTAGGAAGCGACACACACGCGGCTAGGAAGCGACACACACGCGGCTAGGAAGCGACACACACGCGGCTAGGAAGCGACACACACGCGGCTAGGAAGCGACACACACGCGGCTAGGAAGCGACACACACGCGGCTAGGAAGCGACACACACGCGGCTAGGAAGCGACACACACGCGGCTAGGAAGCGACACACACAACGCTAGGAAGCGACACACACACAACGCTAGGAAGCGACACACACACAACGCTAGGAAGCGACACACACAACGCTAGGAAGCGACACACACACAACGCTAGGAAGCGACACACACAACGCTAGGAAGCGACACACACAACGCTAGGAAGCGACACACACAACGCTAGGAAGCGACACACACAACGCTAGGAAGCGACACACACAACGCTAGGAAGCGACACACACAACACTAGGAAGCGACACACACAACGCTAGGAAGCGACACACACAACGCTAGGAAGCGACACACACAACGCTAGGAAGCGACACACAACGCTAGGAAGCGACACACAACGCCAGGAAGCGACACACAACGCCAGAAAGCGACACACAACGCCAGACAGCGACACACAACGCCAGACAGCGACACACAACGCCAGACAGCGACACAGAACGCCAGACAGCGACACAGAACGCCAGACAGCGACACAGAACGCCAGACAGCGACACAGAACGCCAGACAGCGACACAGAACGCCAGACAGCGACACAGAACGCCAGACAGCGACACAGAACGCTAGAAAGCGACACAGAACGCTAGAAAGCGACACAGAACGCTAGAAAGCGACACAGAACGCTAGAAAGCGACACAGAACGCTAGAAAGCGACACAGAATGCTAGGAAGGATATACAGGACGCTGGGCAGATAAACTGAATGTTGGGGCAGGGAAACATAACTAACTGGGAAATACACAGACAGGGACAGAACGCAAGACTGGACAGACTTTAGACAGAACAAAACGGGGAAAACTAAAAACAAAAAGTGTCCCTTCAGCACTGGCGGAGTCCAGATGGTGGCAGGACCATTCTGTCACGGATCGGGGTGAGGTGGAACAGGAGGACTCCAATGCACAGTACTGAAGGGCAAAATAATTTAATAACAAAACTACAACATAAAGACAAGACAAACACAACCTGGGAGTGGACAGCCAGAGTCCGTGGTGATGATGAGTGTCCGGGTTATGGTGATTGGGGAGATGGAAGCGATAGTCCGGGTTATGGAGGTGACATATCTGAATGGTCCTGCACTGGCAGCTACAAGCCTTACTGCTTATATAGCCACCGATTAGGAATGGCTTGCAGCTGCGCAGTGCAGGACCAGGTGAGTGTGGAGATTGGGGGAAAGGTCACTGGAGCGGAGGTCATGACATGTGTACTGTGTAGTAGAGGCATTTTCTCTGACAAAAATAGAACAAAGACACTGAGGTATTAAGACAACCTGTCAAATATGGCAAATAAAATATTACCTGGATGATAAAAATGTAGCAAAAGTACTCTTCCAAATGCACCTGTTGGTACTAGTGCATCATTTTAGTCGTCAAATGTGAACTGCTGGCCGCACATGTTGCTTTGTACTGTAAGGTAAACAGGAAAAGGAGGAAGGAGCAGCTCAAGACGTCGCAAATAATTGGTCACATTTTGCGGGAAAGTTCCGGTGATTGGTTAAAATTGCAACATCTCGCTGAATTTATGGGTGAATTCGCAAAATCCTGGAAGGTCTGATCATTTAAGACTTGAACATATGCTCATGCTCTTATTTTGAACTTTATGAATGTGAATATGTTTTGTCCTAGGAAGGTTTTTCACATCAGATAACTGCTTTTCTAAGTCGAGAGTGGGGGATGCCATTAAATTGCAAGATTTCAGAAAATGTTCCTGACTCTCTCTACTTTGCTTCATCATTTAATGAAAATATTTGCTCAGACCTTGTAAACTCATATTTCAGACTCTCAGCTTCATTGTCATCCAAACCATGGGACGTAACTGAACAAAAAAAAAACAAACAAAAAAAAAACATTTCCTTAGGTCTGGGTGTTGCAGCAAATGAAAGTGAAATTACAATTTAAATAAATAGAAAATTGAAGAAGTAAAATTATGTAGGATAAATATTAACAGAAAACCTTTGTCTAGAATAAAATAACATTCAAAGCTGTGTATGGCATTCATCAACAGTCTATAAAAGCAGACTTACAACCTAATCCACAAGTCTTTCTGTGATTACAGTGAACACTTTCAAAGGATACTCCATCATTACACTCCGCTAGGCATTTTTGCAAATGTGTCACAATGTGCAATATGGGAAGAAGAGTTCCATGCAGCTGCAGTAACAAAAAAGCAATGAAACTGTTTGAGTGTTTGTTGCCTCTGCAACCATTATGCAGCTGCATGGAGCTCCACTTCCCACAGTGCACACATTTCTGAAAATGCCTGGGTGATATACAGTAGCAGCTCCATAAACACATGGATTGCTTATGGTGGAGTACACTTCAAAATTGTTCAATGTGAGGAAAGAGATTCAGGTGAGTAATCATGGAAAGACTTGGGGCGCTTTCACACAGCGTACTCCGGTCTGTACCGTATTTGGATATGTTCCTGTCCTGCAGATGTTGCACTCACAAGCATGCACTGGGGTCCATGCCTGCATACGAATGGGTGTTCCAGGGACTAAACAGTAGGTTGTGTTGGGAGAAACATCTTTTACTTTTCTCCTGCATGTTTGTTTATAGAGGTAATAGATAGTAAAAAATCAGTCTTAATTGAATGTATTTATTTAACAAAACAGCAGTGATAAGTCAAATACAAAGCTCTAGATGTCGTTCCTTTTCCCTGACAACAACAGAATGGAGAGGCTAAGTCACACCCTTTTACTTCAGGTTCATTCAAAAAAACTTGAATGGGAGTGAATGGAGCGAGTCGAGCTAAATTCTGGTTCTATTTGACAAGTGTCTGAAATTCACATATGATAGCGGTTAACAAGAAATATTTGATGTGTCATAGGCAGACCACCTGTTTTTGATGGGAAGCAAACGTGACATTAAGTTTTATGTGGGCTTAATAAGAGACTACAATGTGACCTCACACTCCACTCAGCTGTGGTGTGGAGTCTGTGGTGATGTCACATATGCACCAGGCGTGTAGTCCAAATTATTAACGGGTTTTACTCGCAAATGAATCAACTGTTGGTTAACAGAAGCAGTTGAAACACACATCAATAATTGTTATTTATTATGAGGTACAACATGTATGTGATTCAGGGCACATGACAAACCAGATACCATTTTAGAATTGTATTTCCCTATGAATACATTCATTAATTTTTCGATCTCAGGCCCCATGAGCCTATCGGAAGGGGCAAAGATTTAAGCTTCCCAATGTGTCAGTATAGTATATGAAGTCTGGCTGACTGTTCTTCCTTGATCCAATATTTTACAGTAGACTTTGACGTACTGTATCTACAAATGTAGTTTGATCTTATCTTGTCTTTGGCTCCTGTCTTGAGACTGGTTTGTAAAAGCTGTGTTCTTCCTATCTACCTTCCTCTTTGTTACATACATTTTGCATATTCTACTATGTAACAACAGTTTGACTTTTCTAAATATTCCTTGTTCCACTACCTTAATTTTACCCCTAAAAATACTGACAAGGTTTTTTTTCATTGAAAATAATGTGAAAACAGTCGTCAAACTGTCAGGCATGAGTCACATTCACATGGTATTTACTGAACTCGGGTAAGGACAGTTTGTACCCAGGACTACATTCTCAACTGGACTCGTGTACGGTACTCTAGCAAATAATGGTTGCATTCACATGGATAAAATTAAGCATACTCAGATATGAACTTGAGTACATTGTGTGAAAAATGATAAAGTGCATTAAGTGAAGTCAAAATCATTTGATAAAACGTCTAAATTATTAGACAAAGTAAAAATGATGAGGGGAAAAAAAGGCAAAATCAAATCAAAATTATCAGAATAAAGTCTAAATTATCAGATAAAAAGTCTACATTATGAGATAAAAAGTTACAATTATGAGATAAAAAGTCAAAATTACCAGTCACTAAGCAGAACCAGAACAGGCGCACTGTGGTTTTTGGAGAAAATTAAAGTATTTTAAGTGCACCTTACAGTCCAGAAAATACAGTGACCTTTTGTTTCCCAAATATCATGTAATTTCCTATTCAAAAATTGGTATGGACATTTTAGAAACATCCAAATATTGGTATGGGCATGTCCATCGCATCCATATGCAATTTTTACACCCATGGCCAAACTCAATATTTATTGAAAAATGAGTTTAATTGTATAGTGTCTTTTCATGTTATATTCTTTCATTACAGCCATGTTGGCTCTGCACACAAGACAAAAAGGTGTGTCCTTTATATTTTCAGCTTATTTCTGTCTTCAACGCTCCTGTTGTCCATCTTCCATTTCTGTGGAAGGGTAGAATTAATTTGCACAAGGGGACTGGTAGCACAGTTGTTAACAACGTGCCAGTCTTGACTGTGCGCTAACATACCAGCAAAGGATTCTGGGATACATAGTATTAGCGGTGACCCACAGGCCTGAACCCATTCACACACCAGTAGGCAGATGCTCCCATGCAAGGTGCGGCCAGACCTACTAGGAGCAATTTAGGATTCACTATGTGTTCCCAAGGTGTGTGAATGAGAGGGAGCGGAGTGTAAGAGTGAGGTTACAGGGAGAATAGATAAAGAAGGTGGAGGATTTTAAGTACTTAGGGTCAACGGTACAGAGCAATGGAGAGTGTGGAAAAGAGGTGAAGAAGCGTGTCTGGGCAGGCTGGAACAGGTGAGGTGTCAGGTGTGATGTGTGATGGAAGAGGTTCAGATAAAATGAAAGGGAAAGGTGTACAGTACATAAGTGTGGTCAGAGCAGCCATGTTGTTTGGCCAAGAGCTGGTCCTGCACACTTTTCCTCTTCCAGCACACGTGATTCAACTAATGATTAGCTCATCATCCAGCTCTACAGAAGCCTGTTCATGATGTCATTGTTTCCAGGTGTGATGGAAAAGGGAAATATCTAAAACTTGCAGGATACCGGTGTTCTGTCAAAATAGGCATCCCCATCACATTGGGCTCCCAAGTGCTTCTGAGCATGAACATGACCACCGAGCGTTTTCACAGATAAAAAGCCTGTCGTTTCAGGCAATTGACTTGGACGCTGGACTTAAGTAATACTTTGAAAGTATATTTATTTTATCGTGCCTTTGACCAGTAAGCATGTAAGCAATCACATGTGAGATATTGACATATTGAAGTAAGTTTTGTATAATATGAACGTACACATGAGTTGCCTGGGTGTTATTATTGTTCAGCTATTGTGAAAACATGCACCTGTTAGACCAGCGGTAGAAGGTATTGCAGAGTCTTGGTCTTTGTCATCGTTTTCCACATCATTTTGTTTTGTTCACCGCATACGTCTCATCTTTTTCTCACATTAATATTTACCTTCCTTTCTGCTACTCATCACATGCATTTCTGGGTCGTTGTTATGACACAGTCTAGAACAGGGGTGTCCAAATCCAGTCCTCAAGGGCCGGTGTCCTACATGTTTTAGATATTTCCCTCTTCCACAGGATTCAATTTAACCCTTTAACTCCTGAAACGTTAGCAATTACACAGTAAAAAGAATTAAAATAAGCAACAAAATGAACAAAAATGGCCAAAGTCATCAATAAAATGAACAAAAATGAATAATAAACTGACAAAATAATGAAAGAAAAAAATTATATAATAAAAAAATAAACAAAATGAACAAAAACTTAGTGTCTTACTTTGTTCATGTTACTAATTATTTTGTCAGTGTATTCTTTTTTTCATTTTATTGAAGACTTTGGCCATTTTTGTTCATTTTGTTGCTTATTTTCATTCTTTTTTCTGTGGAATTGCTAAAGTTTCAAGAGTTAAAGGGTTAAACTGAATTATTTGGAAGAGGGAAATATTTAAAACATGTAGGACACCGGCCCTTGGGGACTGGATTTGGACACCCCTGGTCTAGAAGAACTGAGTCAAGAAATAAAAATGGGTTCCCATTATATCCCACTACCAAAGAAGGCTGACAAAATTTACATTTGAAAAAAAAAAACACAGCAATTTATAACATCAGGTGTGACCACAAAATCAACTAAACATTCCTAAATGACCTAACAAAAAAAAAAAAAGAACCAATATACACACGTCTTACCTGGACTCCTACGAATCTAAACATGATAAAACGATCGTGTACAAACTAAAATGGCTTCGCACCCTTACTCAAAAGTGCTGTGATAATATTTACAAAATTTACAAAACCATTTCATTTAACAAAATTTCTCTCTGTCATTCTCTCTAAATACATCGATCAAAACCAGTGTTGGATGGGAGTGGGGTGAGGTCGGAGACGGGACAGGGGATCCCATCATCCTCCTTCAGAGGGGGTGGTTCTGACTTGGGTCCAAATTGGGGAGACTGTGCGCCATGATTGTCTGTCCAGTGGAATATCGACACAAGCGCGAAAGACAAACAGACACACACCTCTGACTCTCTACAGGCCAGTGTGGGGAGGAAAAAACACACACACACAAACGAATACAAAGTACTAAAATACAAATATACAACTTCAGGGTTGTAACAGTGATGCAAACAAGTAAATATGTATAGATTTTTATCTTAAACAAGCAAGTTTACAAATAAAATAAACATATCAAATTACAAATACCATGTCATTCATTACTCTAAACAGCAATCATTAAACAGAATGCATAAAATAAATCTCGTACTTCAAATAATGTCTTATTTTAAGTGTAATGACATATTTTGACTAGAAATGAGATAAATACACTTGGCAAGATTTAGATTTTTACTGTGCACCATGTTCATGTAACATAAATTAATATGCAAATTTTCACTTTTTAAAATAGTACTAAATAAACAAGCAATAATTAATCACATGTCTTGAATTCTTCATAAACTTATGATTACCTTCAACTTCAGGGAAGGAGTTAGAGTAACAATGACAGTAGGAGCTGGCTGCAGCTTCTTCCTTTGTTCTTTAAACGTATGCGGTTTTGTACATACCTGAAATAAAAAAAAAAATATTCATCCATTCATTTGCAAATACACACTTTTCATTTTATTTTTTTTAGATTTTCCAAATAGTACGTGTATTTGTACAAGGTATTGATATCAGATCAATATCACTGATACCAACCTGAATTTCACTCATTATCGGATTAGGTCTTATTTTTTTTTTTATCAATCTGCACATCAATATTAACCTGAAGAAAAAAAAAAAACACCCAGGCTCAGACTCAGGCCCTCTGTGGTAACCCTTCACACTCTAATGCAGTGTTTCCCAACCCTGGGCCAGGAGGCACACTATCCTACATGTTTTAGATGTTTCTCTCACCAACCACACCTGATTCAAATGATCAGCCTATCATCCAGCTCTGCAGAAGAACGATAATGACAGTCAGGTATGTTGAAAGAGGGAAACATCTAAAACATGCAGGATAGTGTGCCTTGAGGACCAGGGTTGGGAAACACTGCTCTACTGTAATATTTGCCTTCCTGTAAACTCTGTATACACTGGCCTTTATTTTAGTCTGTACTCCATTTTTGGCTAAACTATATGTTTTTCAATTATTAAAATGCTATGACCCCCACCTGCTGGTACTAAATTTGTCTCATCACTAATGCATTCATCATACTGCCATACTTTTATTTCAGCTTTTGCCAAGGTGCATTGTGCTATCAACACTTGGATGCAGTTCCAGTGAATTAGAGGTCAGTTTTTCAACACAAGCTTCTCACTGTACGTGTCGTTTCATCTCCTAAAATAGATGATTGGAATTAGAACCAGCTCGCTGCATAAATGTACATATTAATTAGTGTAAACTGTGGTACTTTGTGTACCTTAGGAGCCTCTTTGATATTTCTGCAGACTAGACAACTCATTCTGCATCAGTATCTAATGATAGTCACAAACTGATCCTGGATCAAGAGCAGCAGCGCACGGTCGGTATAAGATATGTCAGAAAAAGAAGATTTCAGGACAAACTGGGAAAGTATCTGCTGGAGGTAATCATTCTTAACTTACTGAAATCTGTCAAGTTTTGTTCCCTTTTCCAAATTCACATGCTCCCTTCTGCACCAGTTCAACCCTGAATGGTTCAGCAGAAGAAGAAAAACAAACATCCAGGACATATTGATATGTTGAAAATGTCAATAATTTTGTTCTGTTTTTTTTTGTTTTTCCTGGTAAGAAATAAACAAAAAATAATTTGCGTATGTTTTCTTGATGCAGCCACATATTTCAAAACACTAGAAATATTTTTCTGCAAATATTTAGCTTTCCATTATGTGAAAGTATGTGTTATGTTATACAATGTCAGAAGGTGGTAAGATTTAATAATACGTTTTCTTCTTCCTACTCTTTTTTTTTGAGCGCTTCATATTGAACTTATTTTGTCATTCTTAGTGCACATGGCAATCGCTATAGCATCACCATTAGGTTCTGTACACAAAAATTGCTCTTTTTTTCTTGCTAAAAACATATAAATAAATGAAATGGAAATTAAATTAAATGAACTATGTGAAATTTCAAGGGTGTTTCCATTACTTTAAATTAACTGAACATAAAAACACGTGTACAATCACTGATTTAAAAAAAAAAAACTCCATGAGATTTACTGGTCAATCTGTTTTGCAAAAGATGCATTTTTATGTTCATTACAGAACCTCTGATCGTCCAAATGAATCATACCCACATAGCAGAGACAGTGTGGGCTGGATCTGGCTTTAATCCAACGCTGCTGAATGACCTCTGGTGTGGAAAGAGCTATGTCCACCAGATCCAGGCCATGTATGGCAAATTATGGCACCGTTTGTTTGATGGCATGCCACATGTCAGCCACTCCTGGTATGGTGTATGCGGCTCAAATATGTCCATGCCACATGTGGGCCTGATCTGGTTTTAAGATGACACCTGTCTGCTGCTGGCCTTGTCCTGGTCCATGTGTGAGACACCTCTGTAAAACCAGACCTGGGTCATTTAGCAGCTGTGTAGCACCCTATAATATAATCATCTCCTGACAATGTAATAATGTCTAAAAATGGAATAAAATTTACACTTGACTCGATCGAAAATGGAATAAAACCTAACTAGATCACTCTGAGAGCACGGACGTCCACGAAGCAGGATCTGGATCTGGATGTTCGTAACTTCTATGTAAACTAGTCTTCCGTGTTCGCTAACGATTTATTTTATCGGTCATAAACAATCCCTTAGAGGGTTTTAAAAAATTCTAAGAAATCCTCGGCCCATTTTTAAGATGTGACCATTTCGATATTTGATCACGTATGATGTCACTCTGACGTTATGCAATGTCGCACAACAATCAAATTTCACACGTTAGATCTAATGTTAAATGTGAAGCACAATACATAGTTGGATTTAAGTAAATATATCAACAACCCTGCTTTAAGGTAAAGGTCGTATATTTTGGAAATATACCATTAGCTTGATGTCAAAACATGATGTCATGGAGCCTATCGGTGTTATTTCATCCAATGTCTGAAGGTAAGACGAAGTGAATGAAATAATAATACTAATACTATCTGGTCTGGATTCTGAGATATCACCACTTATGTGTTTTAGCTCTTGACTTTGACCTTTGACCTTTATAGCTGAAAATGTAATGATTTCTTCCTTGACGTATTATCAATCATCTGAGAAACTTTCATTAAAATGCATCCATAATTTTTTGAATAAATTTGTAATAAATCACATTATATTATTGGCAAAAATGTTATCACAATATTAGTCAGGATATTTTATTACATTATTGGTCAAATTATTACATTATTGGGTTTCATTACATTTTATTATATTTACCAGTGTTATTACATTATAGGTTGATACAAGCCATCATTGTTTGTGGTATGTGGACCATGTGGGTCAGAACTGGCCCTATGTATATGGGTATCTGATGACAATGAAAATATGACAAACTGTATTTTACCTGAGTTATTTCCATGTATTGATAGGATTAATGGGTGAACAGGTATTAAATATTTCAGATTAGTAGGTGGTTTTAGTCTATGTTGGATGTTTGCATCTTTATGGGTTAAATATAATCATTTCTTCACTTCTCAGTCATGGACAGTACCTCATTCTCATTTCACCTAAATGTTTCATCTGTGAGAAAGACCAAACTGGATGAACATGCTGATGTAAGGTTTGATGTAGTTTTAGTGGAAACTGCAGGAAACACAGTTATGCTGAAAGTGAGTTTTGTAGATTTGAACGGAAGCGTCACATCTCATTGTATGATGTGGTTTAATGAGGCAGTAGGATGGACCTGCTGTCAGTATCAGCCTCATAGTTCAGATCCTGTAAGTCACTGAACTTTGGGGAGTTACACTGTGTAAAAGAGAACAAATGCACTTACATTTGTAGTAAATAGGGTGTACTGATTGTCAAGTAGTAAAGGAAGTAAAAGTAAGTTTTAAACATTAGAGCCTCTCTGTGCTATAGTGATAACTTTCACTGTAAAGGCATTTACATATCACAGATGTGACCAATAGACAGCAGGGCATAAAATACCACCCATCAAATCCATTCATACTAGTGACGATGGGCGATTAACTGTTGCAATACAATAAAATATCAACATAATGTCTACATAATTCATCTTGTCTTGTCATCTGCGCCCACTTTTATCCTCACAAGGGTCACGGGGGTCATTGGGGGCCTAATCCAGCTACAGTGGGTGAAGGTGGGGTACACCCTGTATGAGGGTTGAACATAATGAAGAGTTCATTTGCAAAAACAGATCACCCCATTTTTCATTTTTTTCACAAAACAGCATTTTTTACTCTACATTCCAAGCGATACTCATTGATTTGATTCATTATTTATTTAATTTGGTGACGTCCAGTAAATTGAATAAATATATCAAATCAATGAGTATTGCTTGGAATGTAGAGTAAAAAATATTGTTTTGTGAAAAAAATAAAAAATGGAGTGATCTGTTTTTGCAAATGAACTCGTCATATATAGACAAAATCACTCTCACATTCACAACTATGGGTAATTTAGATTAACCAATTAACCTATCATGGCATGTGTTTGGATGGTGAGAGGAAACAAGGGTACCCGGAGACGCAGACATGGGGGAGAACATGCAAACTCCACACAGAAAGGTCTAGTCCTGGAATCGAACCAGGATCATATTGCAAAATATTAAATACGTATCAGATTTAGGACCACATACGAAAGTGACCTGGGACAACATGTGAAAAAAATCAGATTTATGCTGTTCAAAACTTTCTTTAACAGTTCAGATACAGATCACACATGGACAAAAAAAAAAGTAGGTCATATTAACCTGCCGTCTGAATGTAGCCATTGAGAGAGTGATTGAGCAAATTAATGTCTTGTGACGTTCCAAGTCACAACTGTTTCTATTTTAAAATCTGACAAAGTGATATTGTTCTGAAGAAGGTGTGAGTTTGGTTATTTTCACAATCCTACTTTTATTGTAAATTATTCTATGTGTGGCGATTCTCACGGCACACTATTCCCAATTGATCACACATTATAATGTGTGTTTTCCATGTATTTGATCAAAGCTCTGAAATGGGTTATATACTGAAACTGAAATGGAGGAAGAAAAGCAGAATAAAAATAGGTTAAACATGCTCGAAAAAAGCATATAATTAACATTGTTATAAAAGCTGTTCCATTAAAATAACAGTAAGTAAAATTAACAGTAAGTGATTAACTGCATTGTTCCAGTAAAATGATATGTCTTTTGTGTGATTTCAGATTATTACAAAAGACACACACACACACAAAATCAACTAAAAATAACAACATTTTTACTGAAAAAAAAAAACCTGTTGTGGTTTCCAGAGCTATGCTGTAAAAACACAATGAACTTTAAACATATTTACAGACGAGCACAGATTTTACTGTTTAAACATGTAGATTTAACATTAAATGTAAACAGTGAAGCCATTTGGAGGTTAGAGTTTTGTCAAATTATTTTGACATGTGAACAGTTAGAGCCAGGTTTCAAACTACCAACCCATTGAATGATATGCTCTCCCACCTTAACCACAGACACACATTATTTTCCTATTGAAAATCAGAAAATGTTTAATATTTATTTACTTATGGGTTTTTTTTTAGTTTGACAATATGTATTTTATGCTCAACTACAACCACAAACACATTACATTTCACCACCACTAATGGAGGACTTTCTTTCATTCTTTCTTCTTTCTTTCATTCTTTCTTTTTTTCTTTCTTTCTTTCATTCTTTCTTCATTCATTCTTTCTTTCTCTCTCTCTCTCTCTCTCTCTCTCTCTCTCTCTCTCTCTCTCTCTCCTTTCCTCACTTCCTCACTTTGAAATGTATTCCCCATTATCTGCAATGTAAAATTTCAAAGCGATCCGGGATCTCTTCTGCATCACCACCGAAATGTAATCATTTGTTCCTGATGACACTCTCAACACATACTGAAATTTCATCTCAACCCGTCCATAGCTTTTGGAGTTATGTTGCCCCCCCCCCCCCTCAACAACATCATAACTGTTTGCGTTCTCTTGCTAACTAACTAACAGACAAACTAACTCTGTCAAAAACATAACCTCGTTGGTGGACCTCTCTTCATTCAAAGGGTGGAGGTCTGCCTTGGTTCTGATTACTTTTCTAGTTTAAAATTTTGTTGTATTTTCTCAGAACAATAGATAGTAATTTCTACATACAAATCTGGTTTTGTTAAACATCCTCTTCCTGTTAAATCTATAACTACATTTAATCATTAGCACAACAAACAACTTTGTATTTTCAAATTTCAGTATTTGCAATATAACTTTTAACTCTTAATTCTACACTTTTTTGTGTATGAATGGTGTTATAATGTGTTGTTCTTATGTAAATGTATTTATTTTTTTATCACCAGCCCTGTTTGTGCTCGACACTCCAAAACGTTGCATTTGTTATGTAACTTTTTTGGGATTCTTCTACTCGTGCTTCAGCTTCTCAAACATTCATTGTATGTGCAGTGATGCGTACCGTAGTTTATTTCTGTGATCAGAAATGGCAATTTGCACAACTGTAGCCCACATGTGTAACTATTGCAATATCTCATTTCCTCAACAAAACTGTCTCCTAAGCAATTGAAGTGAAAAAATGCAGAAACTTCGCCGTACAGAAGTGAATCATACCATCTCTTCTGGGAAATCTGTACATTACAAATAACACAAATACTTCCAGGATGTTTATTTTATTTGATTTTTTTTTAGTTTTTGTGGTTTCATTTTGCTCTCTGGTTTCGTCTCCGGCTCTGAATCTCTACCCGTGTCCTCAAAATATGTCAGAATGTGTCATCGTCTCATCCAGGCGACACTTCTCAGAGGGCTTTTTGTTTTTTCGTGCAGGTTTGGTGAAGCGCCACACAAACACATAATCAGAAGTCTGTTTATTTTTAGATGGCACCATGGCACTGATTGTATTTTGAGCAATTTAATGAAATAAAATGTAGAAAAATCTGATGAAACTTTGCCCTGTTTGAGACATCAGCGTGTAAAAGGTCAGCAGGAACATGGCGGAGTAGGAGGGTAACGTAACCTTTCTGTGGGTTGACTGACAGACACACAGAAGTGGCTTGATTGCAGCCATTGTATACTCTTGTGTTTGATGATAATTACACATCCTGTTGTTTGCAAAGCTTGATAAATATTTCATGAGCTCCTATCCTGGATTTAGGAAGACTGAGGGCTTTTTCCTATCCTGTAGCACAAATTGACTATATCTGTGAGGGGGTGTTACTCCGGTTGTTAAACAACACTAATGACTTATTCTAGTGCAGACATTTGCAGCCTCGTTTCTTGACTCATGCTCATTATGGCGACCTCTGGAGCTGTTGTTGCATGATATTTCACTGAATTAACATTCATTTTCATAAAAGAAATGCTAATTGATTACACCTCAGAGCCAAACATTCCTTCACCGTAAATGAAACAGACGGCTGACCCTGACCAACAATGGTTAAAGGTTTACAACTGCCACAGTTTTTCAGTCCGAGTGTCTTTTTTTTTATATATATATATATATTTAGAAGCTACGTACGTTAATATACGTTTGACAGCCTTTACAAATTCATCTCACAGGCTGGATTGGAACCATTGGTGGGGCTTATTTGGCCTTTGGGTCACATGTTTCAGAGCCCTGATTTACACTACATTTGAACAAACAGTAAAGAGGAATGGACCTCCAGACTGTAATGGAAAATAATAATGAAACATGATAAAGCCAGTGCACAAAAAATACAAAAGCCAAATCACTCTCTTATAATTTTAGGGGACAAACCCCATAATTAATCTTGTGGTTATTGTAATCAGTGTCTGTATGTGTGTGTGTGCAGAGACATATCATCCTATAACTCAATGAATACTTGAGATATAACTATGAAATTATATGAACATATACATATAGCTAATGCGCATCAGTTGGAATGATCCATTTGAGTAAAGGTCAATGTCGCAAATAACTAAAAGTTCAAGATCACATTATAAGTTATAACTGAAGAACGGAGGGTCACTGAACTATAAGATTGGTACCAAACAATGTGGAATGGAATATGGAACTTCTACAATTCTCATATTTAATGTTATCACCTACGACCAGTAGTTTATGAGAACTCTGGAGGTCAAAGGTGACATGTTGCAAATTTATCTTGTGTGACACTCTTTGTGTTAATCAATACTGGATATATTATTATAATATTACATGCACTGACACATATATACATAACGACATTATCAATATTGTAAAAGGTCAAAGGTTGAGGTCGCATTTAGCAGAAAGGTCAAAATCACTTCATTGGCTCTAATTCAAGAACGGGTTGTCATAGAAAGTTGAGATTAGCATAAAATAGGCATTCTCTGAATACTTGTTAATACAGGCATTTTAAAATAGAACCTTGGTTTTGTAAAAAAAATAAATTAATTAATTAATTGTGAATTCACACTATTTGTATTGTTTATAGTTCACTTTATAATAAACTGTCTGGCCAAAACAAAAATATCACATACAGTATTTCATAAGACCTCCTTTAGTTTGATTATGGAATATATTTATTATCCATCCTGCAGTATCCATGCACTTTCATTACATTTTCCAGAAGTTATAGCTCATTCTTCATCCAACTCTTTTTACTGGTGATGGGAACTTGGACCACACTGTAAATTATTCTCCATCACATCCCAAATATTATCTTTGTGGCTCAGGTCTGGACTCTGTGGTGACCAATCAATGTGTCTAAATGATGTTGTGCTCCGTGAACCAGCCTTTTGCTCCTGATGAATCCTCTTATTTGTCATCTTGTAATACAATAGTGAAGAAAAGTTTTTGTTCACCTCATGCATTTGTGATACATTACACAAAGAATCTCTCTTCAGTAGAGAACTTTGCAAATATTGTTTTAATCTCTAAACACACGTTACCTTCTACACTGGCTCAGGTTCACCAAGGTCAAAACATCCAGTTTTGAGCAGATTAAACAGATTAAATTAAGATCAAAATTAATATAACACTAAAAAAATTACATTAAAAATGTTAAATTACATTAAAAAACACTTTACAGTACGGATCATAAGCTATGATCTGCTTATACACTAATAAGGTGGTAATTCTATGGTAATTTTTATGTAATTTCATGGTAATAATGCCTTTGTAGCTGCTTATTACAAGTAACAGATCACTAATAAGGTGGTAATTTTCATGTAATTTGTCACAAGATACTAACAGTGTATGAAATGTGCCTATCTTTAACACACTGGTTTGCTGTATGCTAACATAGCTGCTACTGCAACAATATGTATATAATAGCTAACTTCACCAGGCTGGCTAACCATTATTGGTTACCATGGTTACTGTCAGCTTTTCCATTGTTTAAGCATACACTGTATAGTTAAGATATGTGTCCATGGGTTTCACATCCTTCAGTGTTCTAAGGCACAATACAAACAGAATTACTGTCTGCTAATAAGGTGGTAATTTGATGGTAATTTTGATGTAATTTCATGGTAATAATGCCTTATGTAACTACTTATTACAAGTAACAGATCCCTAATAAGGTGGTAATTCTTCACTGAAGCTCCAAAAAGGTAAGGAGGAAAAGTCTATAAAATATAACTGTTATGAAGCCATATTTCTAATTCGGCTCAATTATTCTGTTCTAAGGACAGTTTGAGGATTTGCTCTACCAACTGAATCGTAGCCATCTATTATTTCTGTCAGGATCGGGGTGAGGTGAAGGAGGACTCTTTGCACAGTACTGAAGGGAAAAATAATTTAATAACAAAACTAAGAAACATAAAGACAAGACAGACAAAACCTGGGAACAAACGACCAGAGTCCGTGGTGATGATGAAAGTCCGGGTTATGGTGATTGAGGAGATGGTGAAAGTTGTCCGGGTTATGGAGGTGACATTACTGAATGGTCCCGCACTGGCAACTGCAAGCCTTACTGCTTTTATAGCCACAGATGAGGAACGGCTTGCAGCTGCGCAGTGCGGGACCAGGTGAGTGTAGAAATGACTGGGGGAAAGGTCACCGGAGCGCAGGTCATGACAATTTCATATGTTTAAAATGTTAAATTGCTAAATTTACTTTTATTTTTTTTTTGTTAAAAAAGCTAAAAGCAAACAGGCTATTATTTCAACATTATGTTCTTGCAGTGTAAATGACACCAGTGTCCAGTTTTATTTTCTCAAATCTATTTTTTGTTAACATACTCTTCTTGTAAAAAAAAAAATGGAAGCAAAACAGCTACATTTAATTTAATCAGCACAAAAAACTGTTTTGTAATTTTACTTAGTTTTTTTATGTTGCATTTTTTTGTACAGTGCACATGTCTAGAAAGAAGGGAAAATACTTTTTATTTTACTTTAAGGCTGTATTCATTATTAAACAACTATTCCTCTCACTGCTCTTCAAACTTGCTAATAAATAAATCAGTAAAATTATAAATCTGGAGCAGAACACCAAATAAACCACAAAAAAATCTGTTATTCTTGGTGTGATTTTTAGATTTTCAGGTATAACTTCCTCCCACACTCAATAATCCTGGCAGAGATTCCTAATATTAGCTATTGGCCATTATCAGAGCCAAACTACATGAAATACTTTGCTAATTATTTGGGCAAAGTGATTAATCTGCCAAACCAATTAAAGATCTTATCTCTAGTCTATAGCAGAGCATACACAATACAATTAAGCTCCATCCATTCATTATCCCGTTTTTCTTGCCTTGGTCATAATTACTGTTTCAACTGTGTCTCATTTGTTTTCTAATATTATGTCCTCAACAATACCTAAAAGGCTACGCAGGGGCGTTTTCCCTGGGGTGTCAGAGGTGGGGCAATAAGTCCAGAGAGGGGGCAATGGTGTGTGTGTGCGTGGGGGTGGAGTTTCTGGATAAAAAATAACTCACTAGGTAGGGCACGACATAAAAAAACGACTGTATTTTCCATACTATAAGGCGCACTGTCAATAAATGGTTTATTTCTGAGGGGTTTTTCATATGTAAGGCGCACTGGACTATAAGGCGCATTAAGCAAAGTCAGTCATGAGATAAAAAGTCAAAAAGACAAGGTAAAAATTATGAGATAAAATGTCCAAATTTATAAGTGAAAGTGAAAATTACAAGTCACTAAGCACAGCCAGAATCAATCTAAACACTGTATAATGCATACTGTAGTGTTTGGAGAAAATTAAAGTATTTTAAGTACGCCTTATAGTCCAGAAAATACAGTAGTCATAATAAGTGAATGGACATTTTAATTGGAATAATACTGGAAAATTAAAAGGGATGGCAGAATAAGATATTCCTCAGTGACCACCCTGTAGAACCGCCTCTGAGGCTACGTACAGCACTTTTATTGAAATATTGCGGTTTCGGTAACTTTACAGTGGTGTCAGACATCAACGCAGCACAGTTGCAGTAGTTATCAAAACACTGAACTGCAGAACAGCAGGTTCAGTTTATGCCTGCTCGGTGTTGTTCAAAGAGAATTCTTTACGCCAGCAACCAGAGATTTGAGTGTACTTTATACACTGCATAGTAAACACGACCCAGCGGCACAAATGAGCAAACTTCAGCACTCGTATTGATTACAGGCGGTCGGATAAAGAATGTAGCATCTGGAGACACAGTTGGGTTTTGATGAACATACCCCCTTTGGACACTCGCTGGTAAATTCAGCTGAACATTAACATTCTCCTCTTTTCTCATGCAGTGCATACAGTGCAAGAGAGGCATGGCGTTCATCTTCCTGCCATACATTTTACATAGAATCACTTTAAAAATAGGCTTAAACATCCACATCCAGAAATATGATATGGTACAGAACAGTTTAGTAGAGGTAGAAATAAAGTAGTGGAGTGGATCTTCAGGGTGTTTAGTTTTCTATATGCTAGTTACAGTGGTGTAGTCATCCCTGAACAAGTGGATTCTCTCTATTTTCACCTTTAAAAAAAAAAATCTTATAGTAGTCCAGCAGTGAACTATTTTAAAAACAGTTTACTGAAATATCCATTAGTATTATCTGCTCACGACTTTAAAATTAAGACATCAGTAACACTTTACATTAGGGGTGGGAGAACAAATCGATTCACGTATGTATCTGGATTTTTAAACAGACCCCCCCCCCCCCAAATTATGCAATTTAAGCCGGGTGGGAAAAAAATTACCACTTGTAAAGACCGTAGATGACTCTATGAGTTACTCAGATGTATAATATGCATCATGGAATACACAGAATTCACCTCAGTGAAGACATACAGATGACAGCTAGCTTAATATCATATTAGCTTCAACAACACACCACCACAGATAAATACACTATGCTAATATCTATTCCAACTGTATTGTGATACTAATCTCACCTTGTGGCATTTGCACACAGTTATAAACCAGGAGTATTTGAATTAGAGTTGGAAAAAAGAGGGTGAGATGGTCATCTGGGCTTAGCTACAACATAGCAGCTAATTCTAAACACGGAGGTGGTGCGTTCAGGGCCATCATAACATCTCTAGTGCGTTCATCAGTGTGGGATATCTGAAAACTTAGAGAATATGAGTTGTTCCCTAATTAAATATAGTTAAACAATCAACAACAATTTAAGTGTGTGGTCTTTCTAACAGAAGGGAAGAGCAAAGCTGGACATGTACACTTTATTATGAAGTATGTTCATTTAAAGGCTCCTATTTGTGTTGTATGCAGATACATGTAGCAGTTTACTTCCCAAATTCTGGTTCAAATATATTACTGCTAAATAAATCTGAATTGATTCACATATGATGTGCATTTTTGGGGAAATATAGCTCCTGATATGATCTGTAGGAATCATCAGTCAGCTTTTTCATGTGGTCTGGTGTTAAAAAGATATGCGAAAATGTGATGCAAACAGCTTAACTTAATATAAGTGTAAGATGAATATTAACCAAAGCAATCCAGAGCAACCCTGTGATTAATTAGATTTAAACTTTTAATCATTTCTCAGGCCTAAAACAACACACACAAATGTTTATGTATTTTCTTTATAAATAACTGAACTGTTTAATGCCATTTCAATGTATTAGAAATCACATTTCTGATGTACATATGAGGGTTTTTTTTTATTTATCTGGGGTGCCAATAACGGGGGGGTGGGGGGTCAAATTGTATATGGGGGTGTTGGGGGGCGTAGACCGGTGGAGGGGGTCCAGTGAATACAGATTTTAAGTTGTGAGCATCCAGTGGGTAAAAGAGGTATAGAAGGCAGAGGCAAATATTGAACCCACCAATTATGGTTTCATGGAGCCCGTAATTGTACTTTGTGCTTGGGGATTAGTGAGTCTTCCATCACTTCTCTCCAAAGAATACAAAATGCCACTGCACGTCTTTTAACTGGCACTTGTAAATATGAGCACATTTCTCTGGTTTTAACATCACTTCATTGGCTACATGTCCATTTTAGAGTCCAGTTTGTAATAATGTGTTTCTTTATTCCTTCTATAGTCTTGTAACACCCTATCTCTGAGCTTCTTCATCCATACAAACCCAATCGCTCACTCAGATCAGATGATCAACTGCTCTGAAAAATGCAAAAGTGGCGTCTCGTCTTCAGTTTTTCTTCTGCGTTTAGACGAATGTATTCACCAGGAAATCCTTGTTTATACTAAGACGCAACAGTGGGACTATCCAGACATCTGTTATACGTCTCACAGTTTACATTTTGTCTTTCGGTCCTTAGGATAAAATGTAAAAATTTAGGAATGCATCACAGACATCTGGACAGTCCGGTTTTAGAGCCGTCTGTCTGGACAAAATCTGGAAATATGGTCACCCTATGCTAGTGCAGCTTGAAGATCTGTGGGATCTAGGTTGTCTGACATGTTTGTTGCTTTACCTGCTCGGCGTATGACTGTAACGTGAAAGTGTGTGTGATGTGAACATATGTGATGTAAAGACGCACGCAACGTGAACATGTGTGTTTTTGCCGTTTAGACGGAAACGTGACCTGGTGCGTCTTCAATACTTCCCACTCTGGGATGAGTCTTCACATTTGTACGTATTCACACCATGACGGCGCCGGCACAGTGTAAATGAAAGGCACTTCTGATGAAATATGCTGTCGTATTCATCCGTAATCGTCCTTGTGTAATTGGCCCCTTAGCTCTGAGGAGATCAGATTGTTGCTGCCAGTTCCAGACTGTGGACCAACCTGCCACTGTTTATCAGACTGGCCTCCTCCTTGACTGTTTTTAAATCTTTTCTTAAGACCCACCTGTTCTACTTGTCCTTTAAACATTTGTACAATGAAAACATTTTGTTTCTGTATTATATTTTAACAGGAACTGTCAAAATCAATGCATTGATGCAGAATAATCCGTGATCATGATTAATCTGATTGAGAATTTTAATGCAATATCTGCAGCACAGGATCATTATGAATGTCTCTAGCAACACATTTGGGTCTGTTTGTCCAAGTAGAGTTAGCATTGCACATGCAGAACTGGGCAGTTGATCGAGTAGAGGCAGAGAGCAGAACAAACCCATAAATGTGGAAGATGTTAAACGGCACATTGATCCTAAATATGGGGGGAAATGGAAATATGACTTCAAAAAAACCCAAGATGGAACGGACGACTTAAAATAAAGTATAATACAGATTCTGCAGGAAGGAGTTTATTTTTCACCAAAGCACATCTAGCTTAAAATACCACATTAACATAAGGCATACGTTAGTCGTATATTCTGGTAGCACTTTGTCTTATGTGTCACCAAACTTACCAAAAACATGTTAAGTGCAAATGTATTTCCTTCTTGAATATGTTTGATTCTGCAAAATGAAATGTGATTAATAATGATTAAAAATGAATTGTATATTAACTACAACAACTTATTGCTTAATGCTGGGTCTTAAAAGTGATGAAACAAACCTTGTGTCAGTATGGATGGGGGAAAAAAACGACATCAAAACAGAAATAAAATCTAATAACATAATCACCACACACATTTACACAACCCTGATGGAACGTTCTGTGTGAGTGGAAGTAAAGCACACACTTCTTCCTGGCAGCTGTAGCTGAGAGGTTTGTGTAACACCATGTGTGAATATGTCTGACCCTGAAATGTCCTGAACATACAAACATATAAAAATAAAAAGGCTGGAAAATACAACTGTATGCAAGAAGTGACTGAATGGAATATAACCTGGAGAAAGGTCTAGTTCAGCGGTTTCCAACCTTTTTTTTTAGCTTGTGAGCCCATTTTAACATCACACATTTCTGATGACCCCAGACACTCAAAACTGAGCCTTTTTTTTTTATAATTTTTTTGCTGAAATTAATTTGTTTTTGATCATTTAAACATCCAAAGGGCCAGACGTAGTCACTCATAAATGTTAAGCAAACCACCCAGACCTGTCCCAAATGTCACATGACCTACTGTAATATAGTTTGACAATAGAGATTCTTCTCACACATTGGAAGATATAAACCACTTTCAGATAAAATAACCACAGCTGGTACAATCACTCATTTGTTTAACATACAAATGTCAAACAGCAGATCGGAAACTTTATGTCTCATAATTATCCACAGAGGAACCATATTCCAACAAATGCATACTCCAACAAAAACATCCAAACGATTGATTGGTTACTGATTATAATCAGCCGATATTACCTCAAAATTGCCAGAAATATTTGTCGATCAAAAAGCCGATCACGTAACGTAAATTAGTAGTGACCACTTTCAAACACGCTACATAACAGGTGCATGTCATCATGACTGTTTCTGTAAGTTAATTAATAGTAGAAGTTTGGGACCATCCATTCCCTCCAAAAAGATCTGAAATAGTGGAGTAGAGGTTGGACTGACCACAACTGCTGCACTGCTATGGACTGGAGCCCCCCAGAGATGTGGATGATGCTTCTGAACCTAGTAGAGCAGGGGTGTTAAACTCATGTTAGTTCAGGGGCCACGTTCAGTTAAATTTGATCTTTAGTGGGCCCGAGCTTTGAAATAATAACATAATAATACATAAATAATGTCAACTTCAAAATTTTGTCTATATTTTAGAGTGAAAAAAGTCAAATTGGTTTTAGAGAATACTAGTGATGCAGAATAGATGTAATTACATTTTGGGAAAAGTAAGTCAGAGTTAATAGTTTTTTGTATTTTGTTTTACATGGGTTTTTTTCCCATTTACTTATAGTGGGCGACATTTCAAATGTCTATAAAAACATCAATTTTGTTTCAATTTACTTCAAACTTGGCACATGTACAGAGGCAATTAATATGGCGACATCAGCACATCCATAGACATGATGACATCAGCTGGATTGATGCCAGAATAAGCAACAATATGTGCAATTGTACCACTTGGTTCTTTTCTTTTCTTTTCTTTTCTTTTCTTTTCTTTTCTTTTCTTTTCTTTTCTTTTCTTTTCTTTTCTTTTCTTTTCTTTTCTTTTCTTTTCTTTTCTTTTCTTTACTTTTCTTTTCTTTTCTTTTCTTTTCTTTTCTTTTCTTTTCTTTTTTTTTCTTTTCTTTTCTTTTCTTTTCTTTTCCTTTCTTTTCTTTTCTTTTCTTTACTTTACTTTTCTTTTCTTTTCTTTTCTTTTCTTTTTTTTTCTTTTCTTTTCTTTCCTTTTCTGCTGGATGGTATAAAGGGAAGCTTGCCTACTGATAAATGCACCCACACTCTTCTATCAGATTGTGGAGGATATTGACTGTTGACAGTTTATTATTCAATACAAATATTGCATAATTTGCTGTTAAGTTTCTGTAGTCTTTACAGCATACTGTAAAGACTAGAGTATATTATCTACAATATATTACATTATGTTCTTCTATACAAAGAGCACTGCTTTGTGTCAGTCAACTTTGCATTTACACAGATGTAACATACTTTCTTTGTAATTATAATTATAACTCCATATCTGTATGTTTATCAATTATGTAGTATTACCACTGTGATAAAAGTGTAGCGCTGCCACTACAAAATACAAACCTGTATTGATTTTTAAACATAGCAAAATGGCCACTCTATACAAAGACATGTGTGTGTCTGTATATATATATATATATATATATATATATATATATATATATATATATATATATATATATATATATATATATATATATATATATATATATATATATATATTCATGAATTAACATGAAAAGATTGAAAGTGAAAATGTAAAAAATGTGTCATTAATACATAAATATGTTTGGAATGTATGTGTTCTGAATTTGAAGGCTGCATGATCTTAAAGTGACATTTCTTAGTATGTGTCATAAATGAATAATGCATATGTTTATCTCCCGACTAGTGTCCCAGTTATAAATTATCCAGTTATCATACATAGGACATTGCTGTTTACGCTGTGTCACCTGGATCTGCTTGCACGTATGATTATCGCGTCTTAAGTCTCAAGTTTCTGATCAGTGTTGTCCTCTCACACATGACTATCATTTCCACACAGACTTCATTTTATCAGCATTTGATAAGTCATATCCCCCCCACACACACACACACAAAACCCACCCACATCCAGATACTGTAGGACTGTTTGTAGATTCTTTGCATCTCAGCTCACAGTCTGCAATCTGAGAATGTACAATAATATACAAATGCAGACACCATGGGTAGAAGAGATGAAAAGGTCACACACAATGACACAAAACAGACCGAAAAATATTACTAATTGGCTAGAATTCACGAAATCTGCTATGATGAGAATGACAAATAGGGCTGCATTCTTGGAAACAAGACATAGTGTTAACAAGGTCATGTGCTGTTTGTCAAGCTGGAGGCTGAATGGGTGCTACAACCAGAGTCCACTGCTTACAGTTTTGTTACAACTCCAACAACTGCCATAAAATCAATATGTTGGCATTTTTCCAGCTCTCTTCTGGCCTAGTCTATACACTGGAACATGACCTGGGAAAGTGATGTCATGTGCAGTAGGTGGGGAAAGTCAGCAGGTGTTCTCACCCACATGCTCATTGAACAGCAGTCATACATCAACACTGATCAGTGCTTTGGCAGAAACCATCATGTTCTCCTCGGGTGGCCTCTTTGCTCATTTGACCCCAAAGCAATGTTTGATAAACTAGTGACCCTATAGGCAGTAGGGGTAGTTACATAACAGAGGATGTAGGTAGGATTCAAGACAGTCCTGATAAGTGTCAGATGGTGGATCAAGAGTGATTTATTTATTTCCTTCTACCTTTACATATGGGTACTTATATTAAATGTTCTATATTCATTTTGGTACCTGACACTTTTCCAGCTTTTTAGGCAAAATAATAAATTATAAATTTAGACATGTTTGCCCTCAGAATGTAGGTACAGTACCTAATTGATGACCTCAGATAATTCAGAAAATGCCTAATCTCGCCCCCTGCCAACCTCAAATTTCTATGACAACCCGTTCTTGAATTAGAGCCAATAACGTAAATTTAACCTTTCTACTAAATGCGACCTTGACCTTTGACCTTTTGCAATATTGATAATTTTGTTATATGTATATATGTGTCAGTGTGTGTAATATTATGATAATATATCCAGTATTGATTAAGTTATAGCATGATATGTCTATGCTTGACACATACAAACATGTCACCTTTGACCTCCGGAGATCTCAAAAACTATTGGTCGTAGGTAATAACACCATTTAGGAGAATTGTAGAAAACTTCATTCGTTTGGTACCAATCTGAAAGTTCTGTGACCCTCCGTTCTTGAGTTATAACCAATAATGTGATTTTGACCTTTTAGTTAATTGTGACCTTGACCTTTGACCTTCACTCACATCTGGTTTGAATTTTTACCCACCATGTCCTGTGTTTTAAAGACCAGTTTCATAGAAACACTGATGTCAACATAGGGATAGGGCTGTCAACAAAATGATAAGGAAGTTTCTCAAACACATTTCAACAAATGGACAAGCTCACACAAACACTCAGAGGGATTCCTGACATTTAGAAAGGATGCTTAGGTGAACAAGAAAATAGTCAAGTCAACAAGTAATTAAGCTTCAACCTGGGTGACTAAAATGTCTCTGTGGACGACTGAAATTATAAGGCTATGTCCATGTTAATGAGGCTTTTCAAATCGCTTAAAGGGATCATATTTTGCTGAGCCCACTTTTAATAGTCTTTGGTTCATTTATTTTAATACTTTACTAATACTTTGAAAAGTTAGAATTTTGGCAAAAAAAATCATTGTTTTATTCTGTGCTTAATGTACTATGTCTATAACCGTCTCTGTCAGGACATTTGCACATTTGACATAATTGTTTATCAGCAGCAGTCGTTGTAGTAAAAACTGAAAATATGTCCAAACTTTAAGCTGATTACCTTAAATATTCAACTATTGTTGTTCAGGACAGAGCAGCACAGCCACCAACCTGAAGGGGGTGGAGCCTATAGTGGCTGATGTGCATTCAAAATTACCTTTCTGCTGTGAAATAGAGTTGAAGAATGACCTATGGAGTTGAATTAATGAAGAATTCAGGCCCAAACAGAGCATTTACAGTTTATGTACACCACAGGGAACTGTTTTAAAATGCATAATTCCATTTAAAATATCACTCCTTTAAACTTACAAGTCACATCCACAATTCCTCAGTCCTTTAATCTGTAGAAAAGAAACACTTTTGAAAATTCTGTTTTTGTATGTTTGTGTTGTAATTTCATTTTAATGGACAAAAATGAGTAATTTTAGTATTGATAATATAGCCATGTGCTTGTGGAAGAAAGCCATACGTCACCCTTGACTCTGTTGTTTCAACATATTTACTAAATGTAAAGCATTCAGACTAAAGACACAAGAATCCAATCTCTAGGTGTAAACATGTCACAACCTTGAAGTGTTCAAAAGGAGATCAGAGTGTGATCTGTATGCATAGACTCCTATGGAAGAAGTAGAAACTGTAGAAACTGCTATTTTGTGAAAAATGTTCATCGAACAATCTCCTTGATGAGCTCAAACATCATCTTCATGTCTAATCTCTTCCATTATGGCTAAAAAGAGTGTTGTAAATAATGCTGTAGGAGTATGTTTATCATAAATATGACCAACACTTTAAGAAACTCATTGACATTGGAGTTTTAGGCTGAATCTCATTCCACCCCTTCCCCTCTGTTTTATGTATCCACATGTAGGGGTAGGGGTGTCTCACTTCATGTTAAAGCAGAGGGGTAGGGGGCTGCTGGGCTTTCAAAGAGGAGAAGCTCATTGTTGGCATACATCATAAAATTTGTAAATTTATCTATATGTAAATTCTGCCTCCGTACCTTTTCAAGAAAAATGTTTCTGACCTGATTGTACTGTACCAAGTAGGTGTCTTTTTTCCAGACATAACCAGTGTTCTCTCAATGGTCAGCAGAGCTCAGCTGCTTTTGAGATGAGTGTGATTTGTAGTCAATAAAATGCTAACACAACCACACATATTTTACTATTTAATTTTTGACCTTTTAGAGTAGCCTCAAACAAGGAAATGTTGAAATTATATGAAACTGAAATAAGGAAATACTATGAGCATATTTTATTTACAGTGTAAAAAATTAACAAGTATTTTTGTTGAGCAAATACTAACAAATGTATTGTAGTTTGTAGTCCACAATGGGACTAAGCTGAGCTGTCAAGTGATGGTGTATGGCTCAAAATACCTGTCAATCAAAACAGGATTGAGGCTTCTGACTGATCCATCTGTGGAAGCCAGGCCCCGCCCACACCTCCATTCACCTCCAGAGACATTGAGCGTTTGGGGGTGGGATAAAAAAAAGTGCATGGACACTCAGCTTCTATGGGCAAATGCAGTGATTATAGACCGTAGAAGAAAATGTTGTTATGGAAATGTATGAGAAGTTCATAACATCAACCCATTTGGGATAAGTAAGGTAAGG
Organism: Siphamia tubifer; assembly: GCA_020466265.1. Taxonomy (NCBI): domain Eukaryota; kingdom Metazoa; phylum Chordata; class Actinopteri; order Kurtiformes; family Apogonidae; genus Siphamia; species Siphamia tubifer. Next base: position 23,642,845 of record CM035802.1, on the reverse strand, counting down.
TAAAGTACTTTATATGTCATTATACACTGTACAATGAAATTTGTCCTCTACATTTAACCCATCCTTGATGCCATTGGGGCACCTGTAAAGAGCAGTGGGCAGCCATGGCCGTCTCTATCTGTAGAGCCAGGCTATTGGTCAGAATCACCTGGGTGGAGGATTTGACCCTAAAAAACATGTTTTTGGGTGATGATTCTGAAAAAAACCTGTCTAGCACATTTGTCGTCAGTAAAAAGCTAACACAAACACACATATTTTACTATTTAATTTTTGACATTTTAGAGTATCCTACCTGCACTAGACTCCTAGCGGCAGCACATGTGATGTGCTACAGTAGTAGTCTAGTTACACTCGATTCAACTTTTGGCTAGATTTCCTTGAAACTGGCCGACGAATCACAGTGAAGTATAGTCAGAGGGCGGGCGTAACAAAATGACACTGCAACAATTCAGAGACAAACAACCGGAAGCAACCATAGAAGAAGAACAACAACAGGTGGTGATTTCCTTTAATCAAAGATGAGTGAAGAATGTGAGAAAACATCTTTAAATTATTTTTATAGAAACGACAACAGTCATTAAGCTCCATAATCCACCATTTTGTTTAGTCATTCCTAACTTTCTCCAGACTCGTCCATTAACTTTCCGGGGTCTAACTACATCATCCTAAAAATTACGCTGATTGGGTGTACTACTGTCCTAGTACATACAGAGGATTTGAAAGACAACCTTTTAGCTCCGCCTACCCTGACTATGGAGCGTTCCGAGACCTATACATGTAATGAATAGGGACAGCGCAGCTAGGCTAATTTTCAATGACACATCAATTGCTCTCTTTGAGAAATTGCTTCTAGTAGAGACATTGGTTTTACTAGGAAACACCACATTAGTGAGGCTATAGCAGCCCAAATATGGATGTTAAAACATATACTTGCACATGGCATTATCACTTTGCACTAAAAGTGGTTCAGCTGTGATGTTGAAATAGTCCCTTATTTTTAGCAGTTCACTCTGGATATTATATTGAGTCTTTGATGTTACTATTTCACTTATATTAAATGTAATATACTGAATATTTAGCCTGCTAATATGATCCAGACTTGTGGGACAGCACATAAAGGTACCCAATTTGAAAAATAAAAACAAATAGAAGGGCATTCAGAGAGGGCAGACCAAGTCCAACAGTCCACTCCTCTTCATACCACAGTTTTTATTGTACCATAAACAAACCAAACTGTTACAGTTCTAAGTACCATTATAGCCCGGGGCTCTGTAGTGTTAAAAAAAAAAAAAAGACGAAAAACAATCCCAGGCTTGACACATTTTTTTGTATGGTTCTGCTTCAAAACATAAGGGGTTTGTCCTTTACCCATGCAGTACCCCTCCCTCCATTAGGTTTAGAGACAGAGTACTATTAACATTAAAACAACTAGTGTTTGCAGGAGGCTGTGTATGGATGTATATGTGCATGTGTGTGTGTATGTGTCTGTGTATGTATGTATGTATATATATGAAACAACATTTATCTTCAGGAGACTAAACAGAAGAAATCCAGCTAAACTATTCAAATAAAGGCGACTTCTTCAAATGTTCATTCATGTTACATAAGACATTTAATTTCAGAGTATTTTCTATCATATTCGCTTTCATCTCCTTTCCTAAACCTTTGATCAATAAGGTCCCAGGTGAGTCATTACCAGGAGGAGAAAGCCATTAGGTGTCTTCTGCATATTGAATAATGTAGCTGTTTGGTGGCAGGACATCTTTGTCATGAAAATGTTCACAACAAAAACTGTGCCATTACACAGTGGAAAGATTTCAGTTTTATAACAAAAACAAAGACTGTTTTATAAACCAGACATCTACTGACTTGTGGCTGCATTTCATGAAAAAATACATGTTAAATTGCTACTCGCTGTGGATATTTTTGGAAGACTATTTTCTGATGAAGGAACCAAATATCTCAAGTGACAGCAACATCGAAAAGAGTCATACAAACATTAACAATACACACTTTTAGGCATGGCTGCTTCCTTGTTTAGGGCAGTATTTTCTCAAAGAATCTGTCATATTCTCTTCATTTTATATTTGCTTTGCTGCTATGCCAGTTAGCCTAAGCGTGAATAAGATTTCCCTAAAGTCACTGTTGACAAAGTCGGATTTGTGCTGTATATCCTTGTGGCAGATGTCAGAATTTGACAAAGAGCAGATCCATTGTTTGTAACACTCATTAGAAAGCGTCATATTTTTTGTCATGAGGAAAGACAAAAATCTCTCAGCTGCAGTTTCAGAGTACTGTCACTATCTTTTGAAATAACCCCCATCCCGCTGTCAAAAGTGATAGACTAGGAAATGTATGTCATGTAGCCAAGGACTTCAGATGACTAACTCAAAAGACGGGTGAACACAGAACACATCCTAAGCAGCCTAGCAAGTCAAGAAAAAAAAAATATGGCAGGAAAAGAAATCAAGAAATTCTAGTGTTTCAGCCAGTTGATGTCAAGAGTAATAAAAAGAGCAAACCCCAACCTGTAAAACATGACTTTGAATGTTAAATCTGTTCTGTATTTATTGTAACTTCGACCCTATTTGTTGTAACATTGCAAGAAAATGTCAGCTTGTCTTAGTAATTTTTAAATGAAACATGAAAATATTGAAGCTTAGTTGTCAAAATGCATTTTTTTTATGTCAAAGATTCAACTGATTAAATCTGTAAGACTGAAGCCATCGCTGTTTATTTTAGCTAACTCTACTGCTAAGCTAACGACAGAGGATTACAATCTCAGTGAGGCTTTTTCACCTAGTTATATAAAGGTTATGCATGACAAGAATAAAAGGAATGATTGGTGAGTACTGAGGCATTTCCTGTTCACTATATGTCAAATGTATTTATGAATAAATGAATTAACTTTATTTGGTTATCCACATTAAAAAAACAACAACAAAAACCTGTACATTTAACAAGGTAAAAAATAAAAGTAGTTGTAACCATACAAGTGTGCACCCTATACATCACATCAAAAACAACTCTGCAAACTATTATTGTTTCCTTTCCTTTACACATTCCTCACTAATGAGACAATTAAATCATTCAATTCATCACATAATAGATAAGAGTTTATAATTTCATATTTTGAAAATGTTTAAATTTTTGACAGAATATTTATTAATGTGAACTGATTACTAAGATCATTCCGTAGTTTTACCCTGATGAATGAGACACATCTTATTTGACTTATTAACTAGGAAATGAGCGCATCAACATGTCTGCCAAAAGCATCAATGTAAATATGCCAGAGTTAGCATAGCTGCTAATTCACATCTGTTATCCTAATGCAGGTCAAGGACGTACAAACATTATATAAATATACAAATGGATAAAACACAGTTTTACATTAATTAACATTAAAAGTCCATATGGGAAAATAGAAATGCAAGAAAATTACATATGACGGCACACAGTCTCTAGCTGAAGTGTGTTCATGAGGATTCACAACACCAGAATTCATACAGGAAGATTTTATTCATCATTACATGTTCTGTAACCACACAGACAGCATCATTTCATATGAATCTCCCAAGACATTTCTAACAGTCCTTATTTTAACTCTTTACTGAAACATAAGAGATAAAGCTGGACAACTCTGTCCTCATACAGTTATACCTCGTCTTGACATTTCAAAGTCAAAGTTGTTTTTATTGTTTATTTCTTCACATGTATTTGACATACAAAGGAATCAAAATTATGTTTCTCAATCCCCTATGCATTTACTTGGACAACAGTAACATGCAGAAGCACAACAAGACAAAAATTGTAGCGAGGTTGGTGTAAAATAAGTAAATAGAGTGCAGTAGCTTAAGGCTACTTTCCGAGTGCGACTAAACTAACCAGGTATGACAAGACAGGACATAAAGTACACTGAGTCGACTACTAACATAGCAGAGTATGACAGGAAAAAACAACAGGACAACACAGAGTGTTGGAGCTGAGTGCATTTTGAGGTAGTACATAGGTGGTAGTTTCTTGTGACATACTGTGATTTTTTTACATTTAACAACTAGACAATAAATGAATACATTAAAGTATATGTTAAGTTACTAAAACCATAAAGCTGGTCATATCTTTTAAGATGGTGTTCCTCTGATGGACACCACCATTTGGCCAAATTTGGTCGTGCGTTCTTGTATGTACAGTCACCTTTAATCAGTGTTCTGGTGTTTATTGTAGAGGATTTAGTGTTGTAGACCATTCAGAACCTTAGACAAACATCCAAAAAAACTGAAAACTGTCCAGATCCATAATTTTATACTTCTTCAGTATTATAATGCTAAAGTATGGTTTTTTTGTCTAGTATTTTAAATGTTCTTTTGAATAGAGACGCAATTGGTGTTGAAGTACTCTCACAGTCCATGTTGTGTAACAGTATGAGATGTGATTGAATATCATGTCATGTATATAAGTCTTTTCCATCTTCATAGTGAGAAAAGGTCTATGTGCCTGAAATTTGATAAATTAAATTTAATTGTGTTTGTAATTTTATTACCATGCTGCTTGAAACTAAGGTTAGGATCAAAGTACCAAGGTACTTAAAATTATCCTCCACCTCAAGTCTCTCTTCACCTACCATGACTGATGGTGGCTGTCCCTCTGTTGGGTGTCAAGAAAAAGGCACACAGTTTTTTTTTTTTTGTGTGTAGATTTGTGTGTGTGTTCAGATGTAAACAGCAGTTTTAGAGTCAATGGAGGCTCTGTGGACAGATTCAAGGCCCTAGTGATCCCCTACCCACTCTAATGGTACTGTCACACCAAACGCAAATTTTCACGTTCATGCGTCAAGATTACAAAGTCAACAAAGGGACACATTTTACTGCAAATACATGTAAATGGAGGAATTGAAAATATTGAACTTTTCAGGCGAATTCTCGTGACGCTGGGCCACGAAACCCAATCAACATCGTGACGGAATGATGTATGATGCTCGGACTGACCTGGAAGGCAGCAAAAAGAAAAACTGAGCCTGAAATATAAATAAATGTTGAAAGCTGACTTCATCCAGGCGCAGTTCCTGGAGGAGGTAGTGGTATTCCCCTGCTGGAGGCACTTCTGCAGGATCGAGTGAACCCAAAAGCAACGGCATCTGGCCCTCGGACGTATGGGACCTTCAGAGCAGCTACAGAGCAGCAATCAAAATGATCTGAGCCATAGATGAGGAGAGACTGAATTAGTGGTCCAGATTTAGTTTATCTATGTTTATCTAGCATGGCCGTTGCGCATTCACAGTGGCCGCAAATTCTACAGCATTTCGTGTTCGGAGTGACCACGAATTGTCCAGCCTCCAAACTCGGGTGTTCACGCGGCGCATTACAGGCATAAATTTGTGTTCGCTGTGGCCGTAGCATAATGGTACAAGTCAGCTTTACTAAACAACAGTCTTAAGCCTGGCTGGTAGTTAAATAGCATTTGCTACATGGGGATGGAAATTGATAAGAATTTATTGATTCCAATCACATTACCAATTGTGTTTATCAATCTGATGTTTTATCATTTTTCATTGGATGACGGAATAAAATAGTATAAACAGGTTTGTTTTCATGAAATGTCTCACACATTAAATGTCTTTAAACACATACAGTATACCCAAATAATAACCGATGACTCTGAGCCGGTTCAGGAGAAGGTGGCATGGTACGACTCATTTTTCTTTTCCCCACCCTTGGAAATTTTTATTTGAGGAAGCAAGACATTTGAGTGTGTGTCCTGACCCAGACCTCTGTTGCTCTACTGCTAGATTCACAAGTGTCGCTAAGTAGTGTATCTAAGATGTGACATTCCTGCAAATGAATTACATGCTGTGGACAAATGTTTGACTATGTTGGAGGGATTTCCCTCTTTGAAGAAATAGACGCTTTGCAAGTGTTACAAGTGGCCCTCGTGTCGCCGTTTCACGTGAAATATAGCCAAACTTTAGAGGGTTTCTGCTTCAAAGCCACATTGGATATGTTGTAAACCAAAACAATGCAGGGTATATGTGATGTCATCAACAAAGGTGGAATCACTAAGCACGTAGGATTCCAAGGAATTGATCTGCAAAAACAACCGGATCTCCATTCCTATCCCTATAACTACAACTGTTGATTAAACACACACACACAAATTCTAACTTTTAGATCATTTGTGTGTATTTTAGGTGTAAATGTTACAAACAGCTCACTTTTTTGCAAGAGTTTTTATAGATTCCAGATAAGATATTTTTGTAGAGTCCATACAAACATCCACAAGTCAAATCAAATATACTGCAGTCAGGAGCTGTCGGTCCATAATGCCAAGACTGCAGCACAACACAGAAGATATCAGCAGTGATTTTCCATGAGAAGGTGCAGAGGTTATGGATGGAAAACATTAGGGTCGTCCACAATGTATACTTCTGAGTTCCTCAGAGAGATGTGAAGCAGTAAACATTAAGCCGCCTGCAGCTCTGTCAAACATATTATTGGGTTAGCCATGAAGGGAACCTTGGCTTAATCCTCTTCAACTCTGCAAGGCATAGCAGGGAACACACAATGATGATCACATGACACTGTTTTGAGTTTATTTAAGCAAATCCATACATTTTTAGTTAGGCAAATAACAGCATGTGATAAATAGGAATTAGATGTTTAATTTGATTCATACTGGTCTATTTGCATGATTGTAGAACAAGTGGCAAAGGATGAAATCCACATGGGAGGCTTATTATTGTGCAATACTAGTTATTACTCCACCAGTATGACAAATTAACAGGATTCACTCTTCCATGAAGAAGCTGTTTATCTATGTTTTTCAAGTCCCAAGGGTTGGTGTGGTGAGGAAAAAAGACCGCCCCTCTGCCATCCATTTCCTACCATTCTTTGATCATTTTGTTGACCTGTTTGCGCCTGGCCTGCCCCCCCTGTGCCACAGCGGTTTATTCACAAGACAATTCATGCGGCACTGTATCAGCATTAATAATGCAATCTGACAGATATTGTATAATCCTGAGTATGACGTGTCACTCACAACAACAAACAATAGGGGAAATGGATGATATGATGAGGTTTGAAAGGAAAACAGAGAGAGGGGATCAAAGGTTTAGCACTTGACTTCACCTTAAGTTATTTTCATATCTGACAGATACACTGTCCCTAATCCTCTTGGATAAGATTTCACTTGTCACTGTGTTTAAACAGTGCACAAACTGATTTTTCTACTATTATTATTTGCAGATATTTTGGGGAAGATGTTCAGGATGCGGGATACGGTGTGAGATTTTAGAATTACGGAATGGGATGACAGTTGTCTTAAAAGTACAGTACAGTGGTACCTCTACTTACGAAATTCATTTGTTCCAGAAGTTTTTTCATACCGTGAATTTTTTCATTAATAGTCGCATTTTACATGATTTGTTCCAAGACCCCAATACTACCCCTCACAAATGATAAAAATATACACATTTTGTATGAAATATGTGTTAAAAGTAAAAGAAAATGGAGATTTAGATGTAATTTCTGGGTCTCAGTGGGTAAATGTGTCTTCACTGACTGAACATTAAACATCAAAGCATTCAAATGAACCAGACATGCAGGTCATTTTCATACCATTGTGGTTGTTTTGTCACTTTCACCTTCAGTGGTGTTTGTTGACGGACGTTTGGTGGGATGTAGATCCAGGGACAATTGCCTTTGACGACTTTTCGTGATCTTCCTGGGGTGCGCACGGCATATACGTTGTCGGATGGGTGTTTTTTTCCACAAATTCCGGGGGTTTGTGGGGTTTCGCTGGGATGTCTTTTGTTACTGCTGGTGGAATGATAGCTGCCTCCTCCTTTTTTCATCATCTCCTGTTTCACTTCTATTGATAACGCAGCCTGCATCTTTTTTTCATTCACACTGGGAATCACATTCTTTGGGCTTGTGATGGGTAACGAATGTGTGCTGTGGTGGGGTTTCGGTGGACGCACTCGGAGGGACGCATGAGGGAGCGGTGGCTCTGTCCTTTGTGCCTGTTAGAACTCTGTGATGAATGAGGGTCAAAGGCTCATGAAAAGCATCATGGGTATCTCTGTCATAGTCAAAGGGATGCTTGGACAGTACGTACATGGCTTATTTATGTATAGTACGTACATATTCATATCCCAGGGGTTTTGGTTTCTTTTTGTAAATTGAATTTTCTTTCATATTCAGAGACGAAAAGTTGAGGTAAAGGTTTTTCGTTACTTGGATTATTCGTTAGCTGGGTCTTTCGTGAGTAGAAGTACCACTGTACAATGAAAATAAATGGTGTTAGCATTTAAAGGTGGCTCTTCACCCTCAAAGAAACACCCCCCTCTTCATAAGTCTCATGCCATTTGAGTGTTTGAGTTCCTGCAATGTTCCCAAGAGGATGTGAGCATTCATCCACAACTAGTATGTCATTATTTGGTCTGGATTTTGCACAGAGCTCTAAAGCTTACATGTCACCTGGAATTGAATTTATATAGTGCTTGAAATCGATGCTTTTTGATATTTGATCTTGTCTGACAGTTATTATATAAATCTATTCTTAGCCTCAAACATTTTCTTAGATATGACACATAAAGCTTTTTTTTTGTTATTCGACTTCTATCACTTTTATGACAGCAGTCATTCTCAGTTATCAGGCATCACTTCTTCATGTGATTGATGCCTGGTTTGAAAATAAACTCTTCATATTCATATGTTAATGTCACTTTCTGAACCCTGGCACAAACCTGGGATTTTTTTTTTTTACAATTTCTATTTTTGTATATTTGTTTTGTCTACCACAGTGAAGCCTCTCCTCATGTTTGTTTAGTCTTATGCATAAAGCCATATGGTGTATGTGATTTTATTACACTAAGAGGAAAAGAAGTGTCGAGGGCAGCAGACAGACTCCATAAACCTCTTCTGCTATACAAAAGACAGCATGTGCTGTCAAACTGTCAAAACTTATACTTCAAGGATTGCAATCGGTTCACTGTGTGAGGTTCTCCTTTGCTTTCGTGTTTGCTGTATTTGTGCACAAGTGTGTGTGACTGACTTTAGACATGTGTGGTCTGCATCAGTAGCTATGCGTGTGCCTATTTTGATATAAGTGCATGTCTTCTTATCCAGTCGCACTGCTAGTGTAGGTATTTGGGTATGCATGCATATTTGTGAGAGTATATTCAACATGACTGTTTCCTTTTTTTTATACAAAACCGTATACTCTGATCCATTTAACTGAAGTCTGCGGCTCTTATACTTCATGTCAGTAGACCTGATAAATGGAAATGTACCAGAGCAGGTCGAAGAGAGAAAAAAACAGCTACACTTCATGAAGCACGATGACGGCTTCATTGTCCAGGGAGGCCCTTGAGGGTTTCCTTGGGCTGCAACCAATAAGCAATTTCAAAGTCTGTAACTGTACCTTGCAATTACCTAGGATTAAGAGAGCCATGTCTTGATTGGCTACGAATAGGTAGTATTAGCAGTAATTACCACCTACTTCAATTGTGTTTGCTTTGCTTGTGTTCCAGACCAACATTAAAAAAGAAACAGAATGGTATCAGCCCCTTCATCAGCCTTATCTTATTTAAGTCCCTGTTGTTCCACCTAATTCTGAATTATTTAGACATCATGTGAAGTCTTTAAAGGATATAGTTGTCAACAGATATTGGGACTACTTTGATTGTACTTCATTGTTAAACTGCAAATACCATGCAATTAAAGGGAAATGAAATGAGGTCTATTTACAGATGGAGAGGGTGGGAAGTCATTTAAACTGAGACATCATGCAGCCACCCAATTAAATAAAGTTGTTGAGCACTCTGGTTCTCTTTGTAAGACATGTTACCGCTGCCTTCTTTTGCCCAGCTCTACAAGTCGACCAGATTGGATTGAATTTACATGCATAACATGCACTGGTGAGAATATGAGACATGTCACAGTCAGTGCTAACAGTGATGTGACTCTTTCAGGACTTCTAGGTTATTAAGATTCAGACCCTTAAATGCAGGGCCTGCTCTTTCTCCTTTGATTTTTGGGAACTTTGCCCCTCACTGTAAGAGGCCCTTCAGTACAAGAGGCTTCTTTGATATGCACATTTTAAATTGAGAGAAATCAATGAGATTGAACACATACTGTAGCTAGTTCTGCTTTTGTCTCACAGTCAGTCTTCTTTGGAAGAAATATTTAACTTCACACATTTCATTATATTTCCATAAAAATAAACATTAAGCGCATTGAATATTTTGACTTTCAAGGCAAACCTTTTGCATGACCTAATTTTATTGCATATGTCTGAATTTAGTGCAAAGGGATTGTCACTGTCCGAATGGCACTTATGCTAGGCACATTAACATTGTCTTTCCTTGTACAACACTCAGTTCTTAACTGTATATTGTCCTAATACAGTCTACAAGGGTCAGTACTTGAGCTCATCTGTCTCTGATTTAAGAAAACTATGAATTGTTGTAATTCTAATAAATGTTTTATTCTAGGAAATGTAATTCTCTGAGTAACCTTTAGCTGATATTTGTTGCCAGATCTTGTGATGGATTTCTGAGATGGACACACATTTCTAACAAAGTCAATTTTCCCCTGAAAATACAATCATACTGTTGGAATATTCCAAAGATATGTGAATCAATCATAATCTATGATCTCATTCACTTCTCCTGTTGGAATCAATGATGTATATGATCTGCGTATAGTTTCCTAAAAGGGATGGAAGCAGGAAAAGACTCTTCAGGGGATTGTCATGTTAATGAACTATCTTTGCTTGGAGTTACTGTCAGTTATAGGTCACTGCCACGGGCCAAGTCCAACTCAGACATTTGGGGATTGTGTTTAATACAAAACAGGTTTTCCTGACAGCTCAACTGTTTTTGCAGTTACTAGATCACAGTGACAAGAATCTAAATTACTTTACTACTCAATGCTTAATGACATTTACTGCTTTTACTGTTTTAGCATTAACTCACGACTGACCCTATTCCCATGGCTTCGACACCTTGGACCAAATGCCTTTTGATGGTCATCTTAGCTTTGGAGTTCCTCTGTAACAAAAATTCACATATTATATAAATGATGATGTCAGTTAGTAGTACTTATCTAGTTACTTATAATTATAATTGCATACATTGTTGTCAGTCAAATGGTATGTCAATAAGAGATACATTAATATCATGACACGAGAATGTGATGGAACCTAAGTACAGACTTGTAGACCCAGGATAAGGTTTAAGAGGATTTATTGATAACAGTATGAACAATGAAAACAGTTACTTTCTCTAGGACCTTCGTCTGGTGTTAATGGTGCAGAGTGAAACAGCCACTGGGATGAGACGCAGGGTCAGACAGGCAAGGATCAAAGCCGGGTAATCAGAATAATCAGAATCATAAACCAAAACACAGTTACCATAAACTAGAAACAGGTCAGTCCAGAGAGCCGAGAGAGCGTTGCTTCCAAGGGGGGCAAAGCAGAATCCAGGGCAAAGGTCATAAACAAAACACATTCCCAAACAGACAAGGAGCAAGCAAAAAAAAACAAGAAGCAGGAAGCCAAAAAACCAGAGAAGGCAAACCGCTCATAGGTTGCATAGAACAGCATACATACTTGCACCAAGTGAAGACACACAAGGGTTTAAATACCCTAAAGACAGGAGTTCCACATTAGGGGAAATTAACGAGGGGGCAGGGCGACACTGGTGACAGGAAGCAATGTCAGAAAGAGTGACATGAACCCACATAGCAAAATAAAAGCCCAGACACAAACAATGACAGAAAAAACATAAGACTCACAAAGATAAAACACATACAGGACACGGAGTACTGAAGTCATAACAATTAAAGAGGTAAATAATAAATAATACATTAAACTATAGGAATAATTTTTCTGAAGGTCAAACATTGTCACAGTTGCACAAGTTTTTCTGAATCCTTTCTTTCGAGTTTTGTGTTGCACACATTTGGAAGATATGAAATGGATCCACTGTAAACTTCACACTGACTGGTGCAGACATTCAAGATCACCAGTAATTCTCTAATTTACCTTTATGTCTTGCTTCAACCTCTAATGGTGTTTTCATGTGACTGATTGGTACTCTGGCAGTTGTAATTACCAAACGTCTTCAGCCAGGGGCTTTGTATTTCACACAGACGAGGGACAGACTTTGTCTCAATTAGCTTTGGGTTTTATCTCCTCTCCCTTTCTCTACACCTCACACCTCAGTGGCGCTGACAAGGATGTTTGTACCTGCTTTACACGGCACCACTATCAGCTCAATCCGTGGCATGACTTTGAAGATTAGTCACCGAACCATGAAGAAGCTTTTGAAGTGTTGGGGATTCTTTGAAGTTTGCGATGCAAGTATTTGTTTTGTTTTTCATCTACTTTTTCTTCCTTGTCAATGCATTGCAAAAAAGTTTTTGCTAGGCAGATATTACCTTTGAACATTTAGCTTAGCAATGAGAGCTGAAGCAGTCACAAGCATAAACATAACATGATGGAGAGTTGTATCATCAAAGTCCATCTTGGAAGTGTTTCAAACTGATGTTCTATGCCGGTGTTTCACAACAGTTCCCTTCACACACACACACACACACACACACACGTCAATGCTATTTTCGATGATTAGCATCTCCTTTGTACGAGTACCACAGTTAAGTAACTCAAGTGTGTTTTGTACCATAAGTTGACTGAAAACTCCAAACTACTTCTAAAACCTACATATAAATAGTCCAAAGACATGAGGCAAGTAATGAATGGCTAGAAAAAACTTCTTATCCATTTTGTACTTGGCAAGCAAAAGGATTATGAATGAAAATGAAATTGACATTCGAATCAGCAAAGCAGGAAAGGCTGCCCATTGAAGCCTGATGGCCACATAAATAAGAACCATGGCCAGGTTTTCTTGGCCAACTCTGCATATGTACACTCACTGGCTGTTTCCCCTGATATGAAATGAATGAATTTTCAGAGATTTGATTGATTGTGTTGCTTGTGGTGTGAACGTATGGTCAGAGCATCTGTACTTCACAGCAGAGGGAAAGCAAGACTTTGACTCTGTATGTGTTCAAGACACCACGCCATGGCACCAGCAGAAATATGTACGCTTGTACAAACTCAGGGAGCGGTGATGAAAAAGCAGCTTCACATGAAACATTTTTAGCACCAGGCAGTGCTACAGGCAAGGGCAGCTGCATCGGAAAGAGGCCTCTGCTTACACATGGGTCATGGCAAGGCTGCAGATGGCCAACCAAGCCTTCTGTGCAACTACACCAGCGGAAAGAGGCAATGCCAAATATGACTTCTCCAATATCCTCTCACAATTAGACTCAAAAACTGCACATCGTACACTCTTATGCCTACGACCTACAGTCATATCAGTGCTTAAAATGTGAAAAATGTGCATATTTTGATTTTATTATACAGCTTTATATACTGCTTTTCTGCATCGTAATTCCACAAATGGAACCTGTGAATTTTAAGGTCATTTAAATTCTACTGAGCTGTTGCCAAGCCTTTGAAGCCAAAAAAATTGCCTGTCATCCTCTTACAATACAGGCTATTGAGTACAGCGAGGCTCACAGGGGCACCCATAAATAAGAAATATCCCTCTGCAAACTGTTAATTGTAAGGAACTGAGAACAAGATGAAATGAAATGTCCCCCACTCTGAGTAACATATTGCTGCTTGGCTACATGGTGTTTTATATACTGAAGCCTGTGCTACAGTTTGTGTTTTCATTAGAGTCAAATACTTTTTAAAGAGTAGATTAATGCTCCTAATTAAGAGTTGAGACTTTGTTTTACTGCTCCTGCAGAGTAGATGTTAACAAATGCTAATTTGCCCCCATTAAAAATTTGTCCCAGCTGCAGCTGCATCTTGGAGCACTAATGATGACACATCCAGATTTAATGAGGAAAGCAGAGCGGTCAAGGGCTGAGTACATAGATGAGCGTACATTCACATTCATTTTACAAGTTTCAACACATATGTTGGTTATATCATCCCATATTTTTGTATTTTTCTGTTTCAGGTTGTTTGATTGCGTGCTACTAAATATTTGTTACACATTCTATTATGACCTCTGCCAAGGAGGTATTAAATTCAAATCAATTTGTCTGTCAACAGGATTACGCAAAATGTTCTGAACAGATTTTGATGAAACTTTCAGGAATGATAGATAATGGGTCAAGGAAGAACCCATTAGATTTTGACCAATGAAGGTCAAAGGTTAAGGTCACACTGAAGGTCAACAGCTAAAACACATCAGTGGTAATATATCAGGATTCAGACAAGATGTAATCTGGTGGGTTTTTTTTACATTCACATCGTCTCACCTTCAGTCATCACATGGGTCAACACCCATGGCTCCATCACATCACATGTGAATGAAAAATCAAGCCTTGGCAGAGGTCTGCTGTCTCTGACTGCCTTGTTTATCATTGGTTATAGACTCCAGATGAAATTTTATGCAAAAGTGTTACTTAATAGAAAGTGAACGAATACCTCCTGTCCGTCCTTGTCCAAAGGACACTCACTTGTCCTGTTTTGTCACAGACTAATGACAAAAAATGTGTCTGGACATAACAGAACAATTTACACAACTGTTAATGTGCCCTTCTGTGACTTGATCCTACTAACATTAGAAATTTGTATCTTTGTGACAAGACTAAAAACACATGAAACATACACATTAAAGTCAAAACCACCATGAGGGATACTAATATGTACCAGTATTTTTAGTCATGGCTTAAAAAAAAAACAGAAAATGAGATTCAGAAGCAGGTGTTCTGGTCATTTCTGATGTTCTCAGAAATATGGTTTAACCTCCTACAATGGGACAGCTGCTACGACTTTTGCCTTTGTCTTCTTAACAATCACCAGGAATCCAGTCTGAAATGACTCGCTGATCAATATCACATCTAAGTTTACAGATACAAATATTAACCACAAACATTCCTTGCTAAATTGGAATCACAACGCACAAATTCCTGAGTTATGACTCACTTATGACTGCATGCTACTCAGTATTAATTGTATTTCCCATACATAGAAGTACACAGGTATAAAAGTACGATCATAGGACATAGTCATGACATTGTATTTTTGTACATTGTCTTGCATTATAGCCTTCAGTTGAGTAACAATGATTCTAATGTCCATGTTACAAGCTTCTAATGCTGCTGAAATCCCTCAGTCTGAAGGTGCCTTACTGGGACAGATCCATAGGTGTAGTGATACTGCAGGTAGTGACTATCCTGAGTGGTTTTTAATAAAGTTGTAGCCTGTATAGTAGAGTGACACAAGGGGGTGAGCATTAAACTATATCACTTTCTGAAAGAAGGCTGCAGCACCTCAAGCAAAAATTAAATACACTTGGGTTCTTCTGTGAAAGTGAGTTCATTTTGGTACAGTATCTGTCATTTTTCCAGTTTTTTAGACCCAGTAATTAAATGTAAATGTTGACATATTTCCCCCGAGAATGTACCCAATGATGACCTCCAATATCTCTGTGCCATCCCAGAATGAATGAATTTTAATTAAATACGGGGGCCATAAATACGACCAAAATTAGGACATGAAAAACTACCTAGATGTCCGTGCATTTGATGGTCTTATATACCACTTTAAAGAAGGACGCTCATTTGAATGTAATCAGTCCTAGTGTTTTTTTCCATCCTAGACATGCAGGTTTTTCATGAATATCAGTCCAGGTTATGTATGCAAGACATTGTATCCACATATGTTACATGCAGAACCTGCCCACTTAAATGGGTATAATAATTTTACAGCAGTAGCATGTAATTTTCATGTCCTTTTGACTGTGTTGCATACAGATTTTTTTTAGTTAAACATAATGTAAAACTAGAGCACTCCAAAAACGCAGACCAGTACAAGTCTGCCATGGTTTGGATCTGGATGTTTGTAAATAATTTTATCTGTCATTAACAATCCCTTAGAAGGTTTTAAAAAAATTCAAAGAAATCCTCAGTCCCATTTTTGAGATATGCCCATTTCAATATTCGACCACATATGACGTCATTCTGATGTCATATGTTATTTCACGTTAGATCTAATATTAAATTGTTGGATTTAACTAAATATGTCAATAACATAATAAAGGTCACACATTTCACAAATATATCTTATCTCATCTGCTATCCAAAGGTAAGATGAAGTGAATGCAAAAAAAAATACAAGATAGTATCTTGTCTGGATTCTGAGATATCACTACTTATGTGTTTCGGGTGTTGACGTTCACTGTGACCTCGACCTTTGACCTTTATAGCTCAAAATTTTATGCTTTCTTCCTTGACACATTATCAATTATCTCGGAACGTTTCATCAAAATCCAATACATTTTTAAAACATAACCTCCTTTGCGGTGGTAATTATATTAAAATGTATTTTATTAAACAAATAGTTTATTTTATGTCGGTAATAATTTTATTAAATAGACACAGAATGCTTCCAAACTTGCTGCATCACATTAGTTTGAATTTTTAACCCCATGTCCTGTTTGTAGGAAGCAGTTTCATAGAAGCACCAAGTTATAGAGGCTGTAACATTAACCGTCATGTAACAGAAAAGTGTTGAAGTGAAGGTGTAAGAGAAAACACTAGGCACAGAAACACATTTGGTCGTTAAATATAGAGTTGAAAAGAAGCAGATTTTCCTTACACTCTATTCCCAGGATAATGCACGTGGTTTTTCTCGTGTGAATTGATAGAACATATTAATTTTCCACTTTGAGAAACTTCATTTACAGTCAACCATGTCCAAAGAAAAGAATCTGTTCAAACCATTTGATAGAGGCATACGACATGATGCATTTCTATAATAACCATCCATACAGTATAAAATAGCTTGTGCCACCTGACCTTGACTATGTTTCCATTGTTGTATTGCATCACCACCACAATCTAAGCGCCTTAATGGTGTTTTTATCCTGAGTCGAGTTATGACTGATTTACTGATAAACACCTTAACTGTATGTGGGAACTCAAAAACAGATGGTATTTGTCTGGCTGTGCATTTTGAGGAAATAGGAATATCCCACTGCACTAAGGAGAGAAAGCTTTTAAATATCCCATCGAGAAATGTTCTATTCTAGAGAGGAAGCTTTCAAAACAATCATGCAGAGTGGTTTTTATAACATAAAACACCCCAGTGCTGTCCTTTGCAATCAAATTGGATTAAGAGCAGACAGAGATTGATCTACTCTGTAGCACACTGTGTTTCACCAGATTAGTTTCAACTCTGTACACCTGTACACTAGCAAGAAATGAAATCTTATCATTGGGTTTGAAGTGTTCCCCTGTCCATCACGAACAGCAGACTCACTTGGGACAATAACAAATTCAAGTCGTATATCACCGTGTGCTTATACCGTGCACACAATGAGACTCGCAGACCTCGCATTTCCACGCTGCAGGTGTACGAGCACCAAGTGAGAAACGGCTTCATTTGCATCTAAGCTAATTGTATCATTGCTCCAGGCTTTCTAATAGTCAATGAATTTTCTGTGAACAGAGTTAGGAAGGAATAAAATATGTGGGAGTTACAAAACATAGTCCCTATTTGTAGTGAAATGAGGTTTGCTGCAGGTAACAACAAAATGCTCTGCTGTGAATGGACAAATGGAGATAGAAAAGAATGTGGATGAGAAACTGTGTGTGGTTTTGTCTTTTCCCCTGAAACCATAGAAACTGGTATGTTTTATTATACTCAGCCTTATTGGTCTTTCATATATATTTGTATGTACAACCAGATAATTAATGTTCGAAATTCATAAATTGTCTAATTAAAAACAAATGTTGCCAGGGATGACAAACTCCACCCCCTGTATGTATATAGTAGCTTATTTTTACATCGACCCAGCTGATGTCATCATGTTTATACGTGTGGTGATGTCACCAGTGGATTGAAACAAAATGCATGTTTTTATAGTAAAAGAAAAAAGTCAAATTACAAGAAAAAAAAAAAGTCTTTCTAAGATTGAATCCCTTTGTATGTTCAATTATTAGTGTTATCTCTTAATATATATATATTTTATTGTTTTTATTGTTTATTTCGAGACAGATGAAATAATAATAAAATAAAAAAAGCAAAAGTAAAAATAAAAAACAAACAACAAAACAAAAATTGAAA